>CM057463.1:35509500-36753000 GCA_030035585.1 Dugong dugon
GCTTCTAAGGAGCATTCTGGCTGTACTTCTTCCTAGATAAATTTGTTCGTTCTTTTGGCAGTCCATGGTATATTCAATATTCTTCACCAACACCATAATTCAAAGGCATCAATTCTTCTTTAGTCTTCCTTATTCATTGTCCAACTTTTGCATGCATATGAGGTGATTGAAAACACCATGGCTTGGGTCAAGCGCACTTTAGTCTTCAAGGTGACATCTTTGCTTTTTAACACTTTGAAGAGGTCTTTTGCAGCACATTTGCCCAATACAATGTGTCGATTGATTTCTTGACTGCTGCTTCCATGGGTGTTGATGGTGGATACAAGTAAAATGAAATCTTTGACAATTCAGTCTTTTCCTTGTTTATCACGATGTTGCTTATTGGTCCAGTTGTGAGGATTTTTGTTTTCTTTATGTTGAGTTGTAATGTATAATGAAGACTGTGGCCTTTGGTCTTCATCAGTAAGCGGGTCAGGCCCTCTTCACTTTCAGCAAGCAGTGTTGTGTCATCTGCATAACGCGAGTTGTTAATGAGTCTTCCTCCAATACTGATCCCCATGTTTTTCATCTAATATCCAGCTTCTAGGATTATTCAATCTACAGATTGAATGAGTATGGTGAAAGGATACAACGCTGACACACACCTTTCCTGACAATTTATTAAAAACTATAGATTTTAATAAACAACAGAACATTAAAAACAATAGATTGAAGTTTAGCCATGTTTAAAGAATTATCTAGGTACTGCAAAAATAAACTTTCATACATGGTAACTAATTTATGGGTCTGTAAAAGAATCAAAATCTATTTTTGTCTTGCTTTGAGATTTTATAAGAAGAAAATGCCCATTTTCAATAAAAAATTTCTATTCATGTTCTTAGAAAAGAAAAAAACGACAGCTCAAAGCCCATAATTCACTATTTATAAAGGATCAAGATTCCAGAAATGTTTAAAAATATGAAATTTCCATTACAGATTTTTACTGGCATTGAAATTGAACTTTGATTTGTGAATAACCATTATGTACTAGGATGAATCAGCCATCAGTAATTTGCCCAGTGCAATACATTGTTTGATTTCTTGACTATTGCTTCCATGGATGTTGATTGTGTATCCAAATAAAATGAAATCCTTGGCAACTTTAATCTTTTCTCCATTTATCATGATGTTGCTTATTGGTCCAGTGTTGAGGATTTTTGTTTTCTTTAAGTTGAAGTGTAATCCGTACTGATGACTGTAGTCTTTGATTTTCATGAGTAAGTGCTTCAAGTCCTCTTCACTTACAGCAAGCAAGTTGTGTCATCAGAGGTTGTTAATGAGACTTCCTCCAGTCCTGATGCCCTGTCTTCTTCATATAGTCCAATTTCTTGGATTATTTGCTCAACATACAAATTGAATAAATATAGTGAAAGGATACAACCCTGGTGCACACCTTTCCTGATTTTATACCAGGTAGTATCCCCTTGTTCTGTTCGAATGACTGCCTTTTGGTCTATGTACAAGTTCTACCTGAGCACGATTAAGTGTTCTGGGATTCCTGTTGTTATCCATGATTTGTTATAATCCAGACACTTGTATGCCTTTGCATAATCAATAAAACACAGGTAAAGATCTTTCTGGTATTCTCTGGTTTCACCCAGGATCCAACTGGCATCAGCAATGATATCCTTCATCCCACATCCTCCTCTGAATCGGGCTTGAATTTCTGGCAGTTCCCTTTCGAAGTAGTACTGTAACCATTTTTGAATTATCTTCATCATAATTTTACTTGCATATGATGTTAATGATACTGTTCAATAGTTTCCACATTCCATTGTATCATCTTTCTTTGGAATGGGCATGGATATGGATCTCTTCCAATTGGTTGATCCGATAGCTGTCTTCCAAATTTCTTGGGCGTAGATGAGTGAGTCCTTCTAGCGTTGCTTTGGTTTGTTGAAACATTTCAGTTGGCATTGCATCAGTTCCTGGAAACTTGTTTCTCGCTGGTGCTTTCAGTGTAGCTTGGACTTCTTTTAGTACCGTTGATTCTTGATCATATGCTACTTCCTGAAATAGCTGAATGTGGACCCAATTCTTTTTGGTACAGTGATTTTGTGTATGTCTTCCATCTTGTTTTGATGCTTCCTATCTCTTTCTTTTTTTTTTGCCTATAGAATCCTTCAATATTGCAAATTGAAGCTTTAATTTTTTCTTGAGTTCTTTCAGCGTAAGAAATGCTGAGTGTGTTCTTCCCTTTTGGTTTTCTCACTTCAGGTCTGTGCACATTTCATTACAATGCTTTACTTTGTCTTCAGGAATAACCCTTTGAAATCTTTTGTTCAATTCTTTTACTTCATCATTTCTTCCTTTTGCTTTAGCCAGTCTATGTTCAAGAGCAAGTTTCGGAGTCTCTTCTGACGCCCATTTTGGTCTTTTTTTTCTTTTCTGTCTTTTTAATTACCTTTTGCTTTCTTTACATATGATGTCCTTTATATCATCCCACAATTCGTCTTCAGTCATTAATGTTCAGTGCATCAAATCTATTCTTGAGATGGTCTCTAAATTCAGGTGGGATATACTTAAGGTCATACTTTGGCTCTCATGGACTTGTTTTAATTTTCTTCAGCTTCAACTTGAAATTGTGTATGAGCAATTGATGTCCTGCAGTTGGCCCCTGGCCTTCTTCTGACTGATGATATTGAGCTTCTCCATTGTCTCTTTCCACAGATGTAGGAGATTTGATTCCTGTGTATTCCATCCAGCACGGTTCATTTGTGTAGTCACTGTTTATGTTGAAAAAAAGGTATTTTCAGTGAATAAGTTGTTGGTCTTGCAAAATTCTATCATTCTATCTCCCATGTAATTTCTATTACCAAGGCCATAGTTTCCAACTACTGATCCTTCTTTGTTTCTAACTATCACATTCCAATCACTAGTAATTATCAATGAATCTTGACTGCATATTTGATCAATTTCAGGCTGCAGAAGTTGGTAAAAATCTTCAATTTTTTCATCTTTAGCATTAGTAGTTGGTTTATGAATTTGAATAATAGTTATATTAACTCATCTTCTTTGTAGCCATGTGGATATTACCTATCACTGACAGTGTTGTACCTCAGGATAGATTTTGAAATGTTCCTTTTGACAAAGAATGTGACATCATTCCTCTTCAATTTGTCATTCCTGGCGTAGTAGACCTTATGATTATCTGATTTAATATGGTCACTACTAGTCCATTTCAGTTCACTAATGCATAGGATATTGATCTTTATGCATCCCACTTCATTTCTGACAACTTCCAATTTTTCTTGATTCATACTTTGTACATTACATGTTCTGATTACTAATGCATGTTTGCAACTGTTGTTTCTTATTTTCAGTCATGCAGCATAAGCAAATGTATGTCCTAAAACCTTTACTTCATCTATGTCATTAAGGTCAACTCTATTTTGAGGGCAGCTCTTCCCCAGTTATATCATGAATGCCTTCCAACCTGAGGGGATCATCTTCATGCACTGTGTCAGACAATGTTCCACTCCTATCCGTAAGGTTTTCATTGGCCATTTTTTTCAGAAGTAGATTGCCAGATCTTTCTTCCTAGTCTGTCTTAATTTGGAAGTTCCGCTGAAATCTGCCCCCCACTGGTGACCTTGCTGATATTTGAAATACCGGTGGCATAGCTTCCAGCATCAGAGCAAACATACTTACATACAGATAAAAGATAAAAGACCTAAAACTTTGTGGGCAAATGTTACAGAAGCTTAGATGAAGAGGAATTGTTTTATTTTTGCATTGATCTTAGAATTATTAACAGAGCAGAATATCTTGTTTTTTTGATGTTTTATTTAAGTGGAAAAATTTTGAAAACAATATAGACAGATTAATTCAACAATTGTATCAGATATAGTTCTAGGAAATCTTGGAGAATTTTTGATATGAGATTAAATCTTTGCTTATAAATATAATCTCCAACTATTTACACTGTCTTTTCTAAACTTTGATATCTTAAATCTACTGAATTACCATTTTTTGGTTTTATGAAAACAAACTGTTAGTCTTCTCGGCAAATCTCTTCATTTTAGTACTTAAAATCTAGATCTTTTGTTCTTGTTAAAAGTATCAAAAATAAGTCTTATTGTTAAGGTCCTTTCTGTTGCAACTACCTGAGGTTTTATAAATAATCCAAGTTCTTCATAACCATCCCTTATGCTTTTGTTTATTTCTGAGATAGTAACATGTATGACCATGTAGATAATATGTGTAGTGTTATTCAGGTGTGATGAAAATAAACATACTGAATGAGATCAAAGAATCAGCATTGAAATTGAAATTAAAAAAATAAATTGTATACTAAGTCTGATATACCTGCACTAGTAATGTAAGTGTTGCTTTTTAAAACTTCCCTTAATAAAATGTAAGTCTCATCGACGTCTCTCATGGCTCTAAGTTCATGATCATTGAATTTCTGAGCACCTTTTAATATCTGCATGGTTACAATAAAATATCTTAGCAAAGATCAATGTTTGGCTGAACTGCACTCTCATTTAGAAACTTGTAGAGTCTTTACTTCTCCTGGTTTTTATTCATCTATGATGTGTGTAAATATAGGGTTTTAGAATTTAACTGGCAGTGGAAGTGAAATTCTTTTAAGTTGCTGACTTTCTACCATCCATTAATCTGTTACTGCTCTTCATTTATCCCAGTGGCTGAGAAGACCAAAGAACAGGTGACAAATGTTGGAGAGGCGGTGGTGACAGGTGTGACAGCAGTAGCACAAAAGACAGCAGAAGGAGCAGGCACCATTGTGGCCGCCACTGGCTTTGGCAAGAAGGATCAGATGGGCAAGGTATGTTTGCATACATCGTGTGTTAACGTTTGTAAGATTGTGAGGTCATGTTGCATTTTCACATGAGTCACTAACCAGGAATAAGATGCTTGTTATGGATGGAGGGCTGCCTGAACATTACCTCCATAAAAAAGTACTTCCCTTATATGAGTATTGTCTGCTTGATGTATTAACACAGAAATGCCATGCAAATTGTACAATAATCATGATTGTTTCATTTTCTGTAAGAAAGTTGATGAATTGAGCAGTGAAGTAAATGCCAAAAGGAACAGTGACATTTCAGAAATAATGGGTGTTTTCATGTTAGCTATGAATCTGGAAATTTCTCTTTGTTGGAATATAACTAATCACTTTGCTAATATCTAAATTTTCAAAATAAAGCCCTTTTACTGCATTTCTTTAAAATGACATCACCTCATATTGTATATTTTCTCATTATACATCAGTTCAGTGACAAATACATGTTTGTGGGAACTGACTTAAAATGATATTGACCAGAGTTTATGATTTCTGGATAATTTTAAAATTATCAAAAGAATTTTGACTTTGCATTGCTTAACAAATAAGATATTGAGGCTCTAGTAAGATTATGCAAAGAGTTTCAGGACTTTCATTTTAAACAAGTAAGTGACTAGAAGATGAGGTGCCAGCTAGAAGAAGATGAAAGTTTACAAATTTCATGACAACAACAGAATGATTTTTGTTATGCCCTGATACCATGGCCTCCTTGCTATTCTTTGAATAATGACAGTTTGGAAAAACTAGATCATAAACAATTTTTACTATCCCCAACACAGTTGTTCAGAAAAGCTTAAATGAATAAAAGCTTGTATACACTGTAATCCTGCCTTAATTCCTAAGAGGCTATCTAACTAAGTGTGTGCTAGAAGAATATAACATAGGCAGGAAATGAAACATATCAAATTTAACATTATGATCTATAACATTTAAGTGTCCTTGACTTATTTCCTTTGACTTACTAGTGCTGTCATGTTTAGCTTGAAGCAAATTTATTTTTAAACACTTGAGTGTTATGGACCCTCTGATTAAATGATTAATCAGATGATGGAAGCCACCTTCCGCTGACTCGTTTAATATTGACTTCACTAATAAGCCACAGATCACAGACAACCTTTCAGATCTTCTGGAAGAAGCATAGACCAGATGCATGCTCTTATATTGTTCGCAAGAAGTTAGTAGTAAGAAATGCTGGGATTAGTGAAATATTTTAATTGATAGTGAACTCTGCTTGAATATTTAATAATGATTGATATGTTTGATTCCTGTCATTCTGCTTGACCTCAGAAGATAACCAGCATGAATGCTAATCCTATTTAAACTTTAACTAAAAGCTTTGGAGTACAATGAATTGCCTGATTGGTATTTTTGGTAGGAAAGGCAGATGCTATTAACAACATTGTGATCTTAGATTAAAGCCTAATATGGTAATTAAAGAAAAAAATTAATGGACTTAATTGGTTTATTTCAAAAGATATCTAATCAGTAACATTTTCCAGTGTGGTCTGTAAAAATCAATATGTCAATATTTTATACTCACATGAGAGTCTTTTAATGCTACATAAACAGTCCCCACTTACAAACACGTCTGTTATGATGGCTCTTCTTTGCATCTGATAGTATTTCACTGGGCTCTGGATGGGTGAGCCGTGATTTGTAATGATTCTCAATCCGATAAGGTTTGGAATGGAAACCACACTATAATTACATATAAAGTTGTAAGGAAAATAGACTTACTCTTAAGTTCTCATTAAAATTGTGTAACATTGAAACATTTACTAAATACTTTATATGTGCTGGATACTAGCCTGGGCACTATGGGGAATATAAAAGTAAATAACATATGAATGGTTCCTGCCTTCAAGGAATTTGCAGCCCAGGCTGCAGGTCTGATTGCCTCCATGAACTACTAACTCATTTGCCATGAGACCAGAAGGAATGATTGGTGCCTGTCTACCATTGCTGAGTGTTTTTCTCAAGGACCCAGCAGATGGATCCTGATCAAAAGGAGGAAAAGTGTAGATCAAAACAATAAATTCCTATGGAAACCAGTCTTAGTGGATCCATTGAGACTGAGGGAACCCCTGAATATATTGCCCTGAAATAACCTTTAAATCTGGAACTGAAATATCCCATGAAGTCAATTTTAAACAAAACAAGTTTAGCTCAATTAATAAAGAATGGTGACATCGAATGCTTTACTCTTTTAAAGAATTATCTATATGCAATCAAGTTAGCAACGGTAACTCCAAAGCATAGATGAGAACTTTAAGGGACATACAGGGTGAGACAATATGGGTAGAGTTAGTAAGAATGGGGACAGAATGTGAAGAGTGTACCCAATGGCATTGATCTGCACATGCAGAAGTTGTTGAATGAGTGTGTGTTTTGTTGTGTTTATTTTCACTAAAATTTAAAAAAAAATTAATTTGGATTAAAAAAAAAGAGAGAGAGAAATGTACAGCTCAGGCAGGGAGACTGTCATATTTATCACTGGAAAAAAGGAGTGCCTCTAGTCTTTGTGAACAGTATGTATTTGTAATAAGTGTATATCCATCACAGGAAAAAAAAAGGTATTTGTGAGAAATACAAGAGACCTGTTTTCTCGATAAATATCATACTTTCTTTTATTTTTGTCAGTAGACTGTGAAATTACCTTGCACAGGTAGAGATAAGAGCCACAATATTTTAGCTGTTTAGACACGGGAACATAAAAAACACTTCCACCCAAGTCCTAGGATCAGAGTTCAGTAATCTGTAAGCAATGTGATCCTGCAGTGTGTGTGTGCCTGCAAATCCAATTTCAGTCTTCAAAGGACTGACTGTGATGATAGTTTTATTTGTTAGAGAAATGTATTGCAGGATGGGTGTGATAGAACTGCTTCAGGGCACACCAACAGCTTTTAAATCATATTGTGCAATTGGCTTATTCCTTCCTAAGTGCTTAACATGGATTAAAATTCTGCTGAGTACAATGTGAGAGCAGTAGTGATTGTACTTTTATTAAGAACACATCTTCATCGTGCATGTGCTAATGTCTATTTAAACATGATATGATATTTTGGGTCATGTTTTATTCATCAGGTACTATCATATATAGGATGATTTCAAACTTAGGAGGTTTGCTTTTTTTACTCTAATATCATTGGAACCACATTTTTACCTTGTAATTAATTCAATGATAATCTTAGAAAAATAGTGATGATATGTTTAGGTACCAGGCATAAAGGGCATAAGAAAACCAAAATCTGTTGCCATTGAGTTGAATTCGACTCATAGTGACTCTATAGGACAGGATAGAACTAGAAAAGCCTCACAGGGTTCCCAAAGCTATAATCTTTACAGAAGCAGACTGCCACATCTTTCTGCCATGGAGCCACTGGTGGTTTCAAACCGCTGACCTTTCGAGTAGCAGCCAAAGGGCTTAACCACTGCACCACCAGGGCTTCTTATAAGGGAATAAGATGTGGTTATATATGATGATACTCAATAGTCTCATTCCAAACTTCAATGAAAATGAACTTGTTTGTCCCTAAAAAGAAAGATAATTTGATTTTTTGCCCCTTCAAATTTCAGAGAGGCATTCAATGATGTTGTTTGCTTTATTAAGAGAAGATATCAAAAGTAGATTTTATGGTGTCTCAAAATAAGCAAAATACACAAAAATCTAGGATATTTGCTTGAATTTCAAAAAATAGAAATAAGGTAAATGAGATGCCAGTTGTGTTTTGCATGTAAATATGTAATTATGGGAACTAGTGATGGATGATACATCTCATTAACCTAATTGTTCTTTTACGAGGGAAAAGATTACTAGTTTGTCAAATTAAATATTCAGTAACATTTTTATATGGAACTTCATTAAAGCTCTTACAAAACATTTGAGTATATAAATTACAATTTAAATGTCTCTCTCTACCAAGTGATTCTATAACCAATAAAAAGATATTTATGAAAATTCTAAAAGTAGCATTTAATTCTTAGGAAGTCTATAATGTATATTAATACAAAGAACTCTAAGTCATGAATTATGTTTGTTGAATAAATAAGTGATTGAGTGAATAAATGAACAAATGGAAAGATCTCTATCTTATCTTCCTGATTAAAGATGGGAACTATATTACCTTTTTTTGGGTGTTCTTCACACTATCTAATACAGTAAGATGATTTATATGGAAGCAAATTCATAAGAATGTATTCAGTTACAACTTTTTTGATTGTTATGAATAATGTGAACTCCCATAAAGAAATTACATAGATTTTAACTGTCTATGGTTACAAAGGAATTATACAAATCTAATAATCTGCAATAGTAGATCATCTCTAATTCACAAGTTTATACACTCTTATTTTATTATTGAGAATCCCCCAAAAAATGAAAAATTGTGCTTTCTGTATATACTATACTCTTTTACGCCACACAGATTTTACTGAGGATGGACTTACACATTTTCTTAGCGCTCCGGTTATTGCCCAGTGGATTATTTGCTAGTTCTAAAGGAACTGAAAAAGGCATGTGCTTTCTACTTATGTCACTAAGCTATGGGATGTATACAATTATCATGCACAGCATTAAAACATAAAGCATTAAACAGCATTAAAAGTATTTCATCTTTAATTTCTGATGTGGTGTCATATGTAAAGTAGGCACTTTTAAAAAACAGTATCTTTAATTACTAATAACTGTTTATAGTAATAATCTTTTTTCCAATTTATTCTTCCTGCAAAGGGAAATGAAGACAGTTCACAAGTGTTCTGTCTAATGTCTAAAGCTGCTCTACATCTGTTGATTGACCCACTGTAATAGCCAGCTGGCCTTTCTCTCCATTGAGGTTCCTGGTTTACCTGAACCATTTGATTTGGTTATACATAATTATCTTAGTTATCTAGTCCTGCTATAACAGAAATACCACAAGTGGATGGCTTTAACAAAGAGAAATTTATTCTCTCACAGTCTAACAGGCTAAAAAGTCCAAATTCAGGGTGCCAGCTCCAGGGAAAGGCCTTCTTTCTCTATCGGCTCTGGAGGAAGACTTGTCATCAATCTTCCCCTGGTTGAGGAGCTTCTCAGCGCAGGGACCCTGGGTTCAAAGGATGCGCTGCCCTCCTGGTTCTTTATTGTTGGTGATACGAGGTTCCCACGTTACGTGCTTGCTTCTCTCCTTTATATCTCAAAAGAGGTTGACTTAAGACACAACCTAATCTTGTAGATTAAGTCCTGCCTCATTAACATAACTGCCTCTAATCTTTCCTCATTAATATCATAGAGGTAGGATTTATACTGTATAGGAAAATCACATCAAATCACAAAATTGTGGACAACCACACAATATTAGGAATCATGGCCTAGCCAAGTTGACACACATTTTTGGGAGACACAATTCAATCCATGACCTGGAGAGAGCAAGGGCTTTAGGTCAGTGAACATGGAGTTGGTCTTGTCTGTCTCACTGTGCTGGGTAACGTTAGCTCACCTCTCTGAACATGAGTTTTCTCATCTGTGAAATGAAAGTGTTGGATTAAATGAGTTCACATATTTTGAGTCTGTGTTTATTGGCTTGGTTTTAGACCAGTTTGTTCAATTATGCATTGCCAGACCTCTAGCAACTCATTTAACCTTTATAAACCCTAGCTACTATCTGTAACTGGCCAGCCAACTGCACAGGATTGGATTGTGAATGAAAAGAAATAAAATGAGCAAAAGATAAACAATAAATTGTAATGAATTATTTGGTCATAACATTTTGTTAAGGTAAGCCTGCATTTTCTCTAAGAGTTGTGTTAGGTGTGTGGCCATAGAAAGTCTTTTGTGTGTTCACTTTTAGTTTAATGATAGTAAGTAGGTAAGTATATAACACAAAGAAGGGAAAACTATTCACTGAAAATGCCATTTTATTTAGCTAAATAAAATGAAGTCACATTACTCTTATCTTTCCTTAGATTTCCCCGAAGTAATGTGGTTCCATTGAATATTAAACACATGATATAATTAGAAAGGGTACTGTGCTCAAATAATTTTGGAAGACACTGGAGTAAATACAGTTAAAGAGTTCCTTTTTTAAAAAACTGAAGAAAATTGCAGACCCCTTAATTTCTTAAGTTGTAGGGTAGGTTGTTGTTAGCTGCTGTGGAGTCTGCTCCAACTCATGGCAAACTTATGTATAATAGAACAAAATGTGGCCTGGTCCCCTGCCATCTTCTTGATTCTTGGCATGTTTGAGTCCATTGTTGTGGTTATTGTGTTAATCCATCTCATTGAGGGTTTCTGTCTTTTTTGTTGACCCTCTACTTTACTTAACATGGTGTAATTTTTTGGCATTTGATCTTTCTTTATGAGATGTTCAAAGTAAGTGAGCCGAAGTTTTTGCCATCCTTGCTTCTAAGGAGCATTCTGGTTGTATTTCTTCTAAGACTGATTTGTTCTTCTGGCATTCCACAGTATATTCAATATTGGGATATAGTTGCTATGTTTCCTAATGCATTTGTGATGCAAAACTCTTACACTATGGACAGTAGTTCAGGGTATTTGGTGGAACACAAGTTTGGGATGTCCCAAACTAACTGAAACTGTCCACCACTCACACTTTTTCTCCTTTTCTTAATAATGGCTGGTTTTTAGGTCCTGAATTAGACATTTAGGGAGATTACTGGCACTCAGAATCCCTATGAGATTTACAATTAATTTTACCCCAAAATTTTGGTCTTTGTCCTTGGTCCCTGAGAGATAACGTCTAAAACCTTGAAATTTCCCCAGTGACTGAAGTGTCTTTGCTAGCTAGAGGCCTCCTGACCACACATGAAGGCTTACATTCATGAGGCGATTCAAGTGAGGGTTAGTCAGGCCAGAAAGACCACCATGTGGTATATCAGCTAATCTAGAGGCAGGAGCATAATTCAGCCTACATAATGAGGCCCCTAATACAGGCTCTGGACATTGAAGCTACATGGGCTTCCTGGTTGGTGAAAGACACGTGGGTAGGTAGAATGTCCTCGTACTCTATGAGTCTCTTCATTTGTATCATTTTTGCTATAATAAAACTGTAATCGTAACTATAGCACTTTCTATGAGTTCTGTGAGTCATTCTCGCAAATTACTAAACTGAAGCAAGCAGTGGGAGCCAGCAGGTCAGAAGTGATGGGGCTGAGGATCCTCAAACATATGGCTGGTATCCTGAGGGGATAGAGGGAACTCTTGAATTTGTAACCATCAGATCAAAAGCGAGGGTATTGTGGGGACTCTTAAGCTTGTGGTTGTCTTCTGAAGTCTTGGGCCAATTTGGCAGTCTGGAAGACTGTGCTTTAACTTGTGAGAACTAACCTAGCTCCAGGTGGTTAGGATCAGTGGGAGAACACTACATGTGCAGCTGGTATCAAAACAGAAGTGACAGAGAAGTGAAAAGTGGGAATTTGATATTTCTCACTCAATCCCATCCCAGAACCTGCCCTTTTATAGGCATCTTCTGCAAGATCTCATAGGACAAGGACAAGGAAATAACCCTCTTCATTCACATGCGGTTTTGCACCAAACGCTGACAAAGCTCTGAGATGACCTAAATGGGGGCAGGTCTAAGTAGTTTTCAACTGTAAATATCGGCAGAGAAATTTTCTTGGTCCCTTTCCTCCATGCCCAAAGGCAGGGAAGTCCATTAAAGGGAAGGAGGGCAGAGAGTTTCTCCTCATGCTAATTTCCCATGCCAGAACTTCCTAGAATGAGAGCAGCTACAAAGCTGAAAAAATCCAAAGCTCATCTAACTTTGACATCTTCCTGGTAAGCACTAAGGCCTGGTTAAAAACCTTGTATTTAATCTTATTTCAGTTATTTCTCATGTAATATAGATTTATTGTACGAATATTCAATAAAGTTCAAGACTGGTATGTTGCAAGAGCTTAATAGGAGTTCAAAGTCCTCTCTTCCCAGGTTTACTTCAAAGTGGGATGATATGTCTGCAAAGCGGGGAAGGAGAAGGGATAGGAATGAGTAAATCCTGGCTCTTGATGTTTTCTGGTTTTCATCCCATACTAGTGCTGCACAGCTGCTAATGTCCTGGGGTAGCTCTCTGATGTGATACGTTATATTGTCCAAATGTGCCTGGCTGGTCTCCTCTTGACCTCAGGTGTTTAGAAGGGAAATCACTCTCTCCTGTCACTCACTACCTCTGCCCTCCATATTTTAGCCAGTCAGCTCCTGCCTACACTTCTTTTCAACACTGATCTGAACCCACCAGAAACCTAGGAATTCCTACCATACCAGTCTCAATTTTCAGGAACCAGGAAAAGTATGGTGAATAAGAATGAACTTAATTCTCCAACTTGGAATGTCAGTTTTCCATGTCTGTATGATTCTTTGCCCATATTCTGTTAGCACTGGGAAAGATCAGGAAGTCATGTTACTCGGCAACATCATAGCAGGTAATGAGATTCCCGTCTTCCCTGCTCACCGCTAAAAATAACCAGTTGCCGTCAAGTTGATTCCAACTCATGGTGACTCCATGTGTGTCAGAGTAGAACTGGGCTCCATAGGGTTTACAATGGCTGATTTTTTTTCAGAAGTAGATTGGAAGTATGTGCCTTTCTTCCAAGACACCTCGGGGTGGGCTCAGATCTCCAACCTCTCGGTTAGCAAACGAGCACGTTAACGTGTGAACCATTTGCACCACCCAGGGACTCCTCCCTGCTCACAAGTATCACTCAGCCTTATGAGGTGATGTGACTAGTTACCACTCACCTCCACAGAGAAGGGATGAGGGGAAAAAACAAACTCTAATGCTCCACTAATACTTCCCTTCAAATCTTTTTCCCTGAAGACTTCTTCTCCTTCTTTCTTTTTATACTTTACTGATGGAATAAAAAAGTAAATAAATAAAAGGATCTGGCACTTGGACTTTTAGAATGTACTTTCACTGTTTTCAATCATGAGTTTATTCCACAGTAACTCTTGACATTTCTATTTAAATGTGAGATGTGGAAGGGGCCAGCCAATACCCAGGGGCACAGTGCCTTAAGTTGGTGTTTCACATTTTCAGCAATTTTATGTCAGAGATGTCATTTAATCACCAACAATATGGCTGGAGAATGAATTGATTTAAGTTATTCTTGAGGCTATATTGAAAATCTACATTAAAAGCATTAAAGTTATGCATATTCTTTACCTCAACAATTTCACTTCTAAGAATTTAAATTAAGTTATAAGGATGTCCATCATAGCACTGATTTATAATAAAAGCAGAAAACAGACACTGAAAATTTGGTAGTAATATTTAGTTAAATACATTATGCCATGATAAGCAGCCATTAAAATGTTGGCATGGAGGAATACTTACTTAACAACCTGCAATATGCAGATGATACAGTCTTGCTTGCTGAAGCACGTACTGATGAAGATCAAAGACCACAGTCTTCAGTATGGATTACACCTTAACATAAAGAAAACAAAAATCCTCACAACTGGAAAGATGCTCCTCCTGTATTAAGTGAAAAGAACAGGCTGCAGGTTGTACGATAGAGCCTATATCTACTTATTGATTTTTTAAAAATCTGTGTGGTGTATTTATTTAATCAAGACCTGAAGTGAATGCTCCAGGCTCTCAGTTTTTCCCAATAAAGTGTTCTTATCATCTTGGGCTGGAGAATTCTTTGCTTTGGGGAATTGTCTCATTTATTGTAGGATGTTTACCATCTCTGGATTTTACTTGTGAAGCACCATTAGTGCTCTCCAGGCATTGTAACCACAAAAAGCCACAAAGACTGTGCCTTAGTGTCTATTTCAAGGTCAGTAATTGTAGTCACATTATCTTCCCCTTTGCTTACTTGTATTTTCCACAATTTCCTTTAATGTGTGTGTATTACATTAATAACAAAAGCATAGTAAATAGTATTTATAAATACACTATGTTATGCAACATTTATGTGACTAATCATTCAGCCACTTTGACTACAATTATGATTTTGAAATACTAATTTTCCTTTTTAGTGTCCCAGATTCCTCCTACATTCATTCAATTGATTTAAAAAAAAATTATGTTAGTTTTGTAGACATTTGTTGTTGTTGTTAGGTGCCATCGAGTCAGTTCCAACTCACAGTGACCCTTTGTACAACAGAATGAAACATTGCCCTGTCCTGTGCCATCCTTGCAATTGTTGTTATGCTTGAGCCCATTGTTGTAGCCACTGTGTCTGTCAGTCCACCTCATTGAGGGTCTTCCTCTTTTTCGCTGACCCTTTACTCTACCAAGCATGCTGTCCTTCTCCAGGGACTGATCCCTCCTGATAACGTGTCTAAAGTATGTGAGATGTAGTCTCACCATCCTTGCTTCCAAGGAGCACTCTGGTTGTACGTCTTGCAAGATAGATTTGTTCATTTTTTTGGCAGTCCATGGTATATTCAATATTCTTCATCAGCACCACAATTCTAAGGTGTCAGATCTTCGGTTTCTCTTATTCATTGACCTGCTTTTGCACACATATGAGGCGATTGACAACGCCATGGCTTGGGTCAGGCGCACTTTAGTCTTCAAGGTGATATCTTTGTTTTTTAACACTTCAAAGAGGTCTTTTCAATAGATAAGTGGTAACTTTGTTGAAGGGTAAGACAGTACACAATACTGGGGAAGCCAGCACAACTTGTACAAGGAAAGGTCATGGAAGCTTCATAGACACATCCAAACTCCCTGAGGAACTGAATTACTGGCTGGAAGGCTGTGAGGTCCATGGTCTCGGGGAACATCTAGCTCAACTGGCATAATACAGTTAATAAAGAAAATGTTCTACATTCTACCTTGGTGAGTAACGTCTGGGGTCTTAAAAGCCTGTGAGCAGCCATCTCAGATACTCCACTGGTCTCACCACTTTGGGAGCAAGGAAGAATGAAGAAAACAAGATACAAGGAAAAGATTAGTACAAAGGACTAATGACTGTAACTACCACAGCCTCCACCAGACTGAGTCCAGTACAACTAGATGGTGCCCGGCAACCACCACTGACTGCTCTGACCGGGATCACAGCAGAGGGTCCTGGACAGAGCTGGAGAAAAATGTAGAACAAAATTCTAACTCACAAAAAAAGACCAGACTTACTGGCTTGACAGAGACTGGAGAAACCCCTAGAGTATGGCCCCAGACAGCCTTTTAGCTCAGTAATGAAGTCACTCCCGAGGTTCACCATTCAGCGAAAGATTAGACAGCCCCATAAAACAAAAGGAGACTAATGAGGCCCAACAGTCCAGGGACAAGGACTAGAAGGCAGGAGAGGACAGGAAAGCTGGTATTAGGGAACCCAAGGTTGAGAAGGGACAGTGTTGACATGTCGTGGGGTTGTTAACCATTGTCATAAAACAATATGTGTACTAACTGTTTAATGAGAAACTATTTGTTCTGTAAACCTTCGTCAAAAGTACAGTAAAAAAAAAAAAAAAAAAAGTCTTTTGCAGCAGATTTGCCCAATGCAATGTGTCTTGATTTCTTGACTGCTGCTTCCATGGGTGTTGATTGCAGATCCAAGTAAAATGAAATCCTTGACAACTTCAGTATTTTCTCTGTTTATCATGATGTTGCTTATTGGTCCAGTTGTGAGGATTTTTGTTTTTTTTATGTTAAGGTGTAATACATACTGAAGACTGTGGTCTTTGATCTTCATCAGTACGTGCTTCAGCAAGCAAGGTTGTATCATCTGCATATTGCAGGTTGTTAATGTGTCTTTCTCCAATCCTGATGTCCCGTTCTTCTTCATGTAGTCTAGCTTCTCAGATTATTTGCTCAGCATACAGACTGAATATGTATGCTGAAAGGATATAACCCTGATGCACACCTTTCCTGACTTTAAACCACACAGTGTCTCCTTTTTCTGTTGGAACTACTGCCTTTTGATCTATGTACAGGTTTCTTATGAGCACAATTTAGTGTTCTGGAATACTCATTCTTTGCAATGTTATCCATAATTTGTTATGATCCACACAGTTGAATGCTTTTGGATAGTCAGTAAAACACAGGTAAACATCCTTCTGGTATTGTCTGCTTTCAGCCAGGATCCATCTGACGTCAGCAATGATATCCCTGGTTCCATGTCCTCTTCTGAATCCAGCTTGAATTTCTGGCAGTTCCCTGTTGATGTACTGCTACAACGGCTTTTGAATGATCTTCAGGAACATTTTACTTGTGTGTGATATTAGTGATATTGCTCAATAACTTCCACTGTCTGTCAGCTCTCGGGGAACGTCCTTGTCATCAGTCTTCCTCTGGTTGAGGAACTTCTCAGCATGGGGACCCTGGGTCCAAAGGACACACTCTGCTCCTGGCACTACTTTCTCGGTGGTACGAGGTCCCATGTCTCTCTGCTCGCTTGTCTCTTTTGTATCTCAAAGGAGATTGACTTAAAACACAACCTGACCTTGTAGATTGAATCCTGCCTCATTAACATAACTGCCTCTAATCCTGCCTTGTTAACATTATAGAGGTAGGATTTACAACACATAGGAAAACATGTCAGATGACAAAATGGTGGACAATCACACAGTATGGAGAATCATGGCCTAGCCAAGTTGACACATATTTTTGGGAAACACAATTCAATTCATGACAATATCTAAATTCCAAGATATATTTTAACAGAAAATTTCCAGGAGTGAGTAAGTTGTACTGTTCAAATGAATTAAATAATAATTTTTCTCTTTCATTTTTGGCTAGTATACCCGAACATTTGGGTCTTACTTATTGTTTGATTTTGCAGATTCTTATTATAAATATTCAGTTGTCTGAGAATGCTGTCATCCTCTTATTTACATGTATCCTTACAACTTTGCCTTCTCATTTTAATATAATTCATCCATAAACCAAACCAAACCCACTGCCATCAAGTCGATTCCGAATCACAACAACCCTATAGGACAGAGTAGAACTGTCCCGGAAAGTTTCCAAGGAGTGGCTGGTGAGTTCGAACTGCTGACCTTTTGGTTAGTAGCTGAGCACTTGAGCGTTTTGCCACCTGGCCTCCGTTTCTTCCATGGAATGCCAAAAGTCCCAAGCTTACAATTTAGCTTTCAGTATATTTGTCAACCTGCCTGATAAGATATAGTAAATTGTAAAAGTACACTTTTTTGATAGGCTGTTTACTGTAATCTGCTTATTTCTACCGTAGTTAGATAGCACAATCCACAATGTATGGATTTATTTCAGTTACAAACACAGACTTTGTACCTAGACTGAGAGGATCCTTATATACTTTAGTCCATTGCCCTATAAACTGTTAATATCATCTTGTTAAAAGTCACTACTTTTTGCTGATAGTAACTAGCATGACTCATAGTCCTAGATTATAATTTTGGGGTCTAATAGTTTATAGAAACATAACAAGTATTGAAGCACTAATGTGTATTTAGAAGTAGAATTTAGCTATGAGAAGAAATTATTTTTTTCAGATTTAAAAACATGTTCAACTATGTATAAGAAATGAAGACTTTAGAGGAATAATTCCCCAAAACACTTGTTTTTTTATGTCATAAATATTCTCTAAATCTTTGAGGAAAATGTTTATTTCTTATATCTAACAAATATTTGTGTTTTTATTCTTTACTGAGAGAATGAAATTTCTTTCCTCCTTTACACTTTATGGAGCCCTGCTGACACAGTAGTTAAGCACTTGGCTGCTAACTGAAAGGTCAGTGATTCAAACCCACCAGCTGCTCCGAGGGAGAAAGATGTGGCAGTCTGCTTCCATAAAGATTACAGCCTTGGAAGCCCTATGAGGCAATTCTACTGTGTCCTATAGGTTTGCTATGAGATGAAATCAACTTGACAGCAGTTGAGTTTTTTTGGTTTTACTGGTTTATGTTACTGTTGGGGTTTAGTGTTGGATGTGTATATATATGAACATGTGTGTGGGGTGTGTGTGGATGTTTGCATGTGTGGAATGAAATTTATGGCAGAGTTTTCTTCAGAAATTGGCTTGGTCTTCTTTGTGTCTGGCCATTCTATAAATGTATCTACATTGATTTCTATCTTTGGAATTCATGAAGTAGCTTTTCACAATACTTCCTTTAGTGTAGTGTGCTGAGAATTTGGAAATTACTAGACAGATTAGTTCTAGAAAATTATCCAGTGGCTCTTCACTATCGATAGAATCAAATTTCAAGTCCTAATTCCATTATTCAAGGTGTTTTATCTGGCCTCTCTTTATTTTCAACCATATACCTCGTGATTACTCCACAAAACAATCTAGGCAGATAAATGTCTTCAAAATACCTGCCAATTACCTGATCCAGTATGCAACTTTTTACCTGATGGCACAGTGGTTAAGAGCTACAGCTGATAACCAAAAGGTCTGTAGTTCCAATCCACCAGCCGCTCCTTGGAAATCCTATAGGTAGTTCTACTCTGCCCTATAGGGTGGCTATGAGTCGAAATTGACTTGATGGCAATGGTTTGGTTTGGTTTTCCTTGGAGAAAGACTGCATGCATTCTGTCTAAATTTATCCAGGCTGCAGCCTCCAGAAGTCCAAACACTTTTCCTTAACTGCTGAAACTCAGTAATTTTCCTTACGTAGATCTCATTGCATTTGTGGATGGGCTGTGTATTTTTGGTTGCTTAGGCCAAAGCCTTAAGTTGTTCTTCATTCTTTTCCTTTCATACCCTGCATCTAATCTTTTTGCTAATTATGTTACTTGTGTTTAAATATATATTCCTAATCCTACCACATTTCCATTCTCCACTGCTGTCACCCTAAGCCAGGCCTTCATCATCTCTGACCTAGACACCAGCCCTAGCCTCTTAACTGATCTCCCTGCTTCCCTCGCACATCCTGACTGGTTTATTCTCCACCACCAGCCAGAGTAATTCTTTTAGAACATAAACCAAATCATGTCTCTCCTCTGCTCTCAATCCTCCAATGGCCTTCTATAATACACAGAAGGATCTAAATCGTCACAATGGTTTAAAGACTCTACATTGTCTTGCCCTTGCTAAATTCTTATTTTCTATCCCTTTTCTCCTTATGTATAGTCTTATAGTACCCTAACCTCCTGACTGTTACTTGAGCCTGCCAAGCACAATTTGGATACTCAGTAAACACATATAAAATGAGATTTATTAATTTAAATGTGGACTGTTACCTTATTTTGAAAGTAAATATACATGATTTATAGTCTTCTTCCAAAAAACTGACTATCTAGAATTTCTGATCTTAATTTTAGAAATATAAACTCCATTAAAATATAGTAGAGCAAAGCTATCATTCTCTATTTCAGACTTCTGTTGATTTCACTGCATATTAATAATTTAGTATATTATCAGATATGAACCTGTTCTAATGAACTTCCTTATATCTATTATACTTATAACAAAAGTTCTAGTTTTTCTATGCTTTTATAATAACTTTAGTTGATTGTACATGGATTCATGAAATTAACTTTCTCCTTAAGAAACAAAACGACCATGTTACTCAAGATATAAATCTTGGAAATTTTAAAACTGCTTGTTACAGTACTTGTTCATATTCCATTAAATATCTTCCTAGTAAACCACATAAATTAGAATGACTCTTGGACAGATGGGCAGAACCATATGCATCTGATATTAGGCAGTTGGTGGGCATAAGATGCCAGGAAGAAGATTAGGAATATCAAGACAGGGAGCTTCCTATCGCTGTTGACAAGGTTGATTCTTAGCTCCTAACTCTTCATTCTTTGAAAGTAATGCCTTCCAACACAACTTTCCACATTTTATATCCAAACACATACTCAATGCTTTTTCGTAGTAATTTGTATATAAATAAAATGAAACGTTTAGACAGATTACAGAGAAATCTCCCCCCACCCTGCCTTTTATGCAAGGACAACAGCTATGAAGTGTATGTCTCCTTTGCGGGGAACATAACAGTGTTCAGTCGCAAGATGATGAGAGGGAGGGAAAGGCTGCCTGCTGAGGAACAGTGTATCATTTGTCACTGCCTGAACTTATCAGCCATGTGGAACTCTGAGAGGCACTGGCTGAAATGCCAGGCTTCTTAATTTATTTCTTCCGGAACACTTCAGCAATAAAGATTTCGTTAGGAGCAGAGTAGAACATTAAAAACTAGTTAGCTTTTGTGATGCAGAGTAGTCATCTTCAGGTATTGTTCAATATTCAAGAGGAAGGCTTTGTAACTTATTTTCTCCATCGGCTATGCTGATTTATCTAGGAAAATCTAATAACAGAAGGTGCCTTTGAGTGTGACTGATCTCCTTTAGAATAAATGAAGAATTCATTATGAACTACAGATAAATTCGCCTACTACGTTTGATCTGATTGAAACCATTTCACTTTGACAAATCTTCTGCGAAAGGAAACTAATTGATAACCTGAAGCAAAATTATGTGTAAGGGTCACTAGCTTGGCAATTAATGCAAATTTTGCACATATTTACTGGATGGTGCAAATGGTGGAGCCCTGGTGGCACAGTGGTTAAGAGCTCGCTGCTAACCAAAAGGTCACAGTTCGAATCCACCAGCCACTCCTTGGAAACCCTATGGGGCAGTTCTACTCTGTCCTATAAGGTTGCTATCAGTAAATCAACTTGACGGCAATGAGTTTGGTTTGATTTGGTTGGTGTGAACAGTTAATGTGCATAGCTTGCTAACCAGAAGGTTGAAGGTTTGAATCCACCCAAAGGCACCTCAGAAGAAAGACCTGGAGATCTATTTCCAAAAAATCAGCAATTGAAAACCCTATGGAGCACAGTTTTACTCTGGCACATGTGGGGTCACCGTGAGTCAGAGTTGAGTTGACAGCAACTGGTACTTTTTCTCAATCTAGATGCCAGTGAAAATTGTATGGGCAAGCTGGTCTGAGGGCCACAGTTCTTTCCACTTCCTGTTCTGAGGCCTCTTTTAATTGATGTAGTAAAATTAGAAGAGCCCTAGACAGTCCATTGTGACTCCACCCATTCTGCCTCAAAAAGGTAAGAGTAATGGTAACCACAGTGATGGTGATCATCCTTACTTTTTCATTCCCAGACAAATTTAGATATTTGAGCGGAATTAATACTTTCACCATATTAAAAATATCAGGGAGTCGATTATATCAATCAGTGTGCCAAATTTTATTTGATTTATTCATTGTATTTTGTGTATAATTATTTCAGCCCAATATCTTCACTTAATTGTTCTCTACCCAAACTTTTAACTAAACTCAAGTCAGCCAAATACTCAGAGATGACTTTGCTGCTTTCAAAGTTAATTCCTCTTTTAACATTATTTTGAAAAATTTAGTAAAATATGGTTTTGAACATTTCTAATCAGATAGAATTATTCATGCTTTTCCCCCCTTTTCCTTCTATGATATGTCTGTGTTTTTTATTGTTTAAATTGATTTTCAACCAGCTTTTCACTTAGTTCCTATTGTCTCTCTCAATTATGAATACGCTTGTTTTAATTTGTTTCCTCTATGTTCCTATTCAGATTATTAAAAGTAGATTTATTAGTCTTTTTTAGAATTATATTTTTTACCTTAAGGTATGCAATTTAAAATGTTTCTAATGCAATCCCCAATTAACACAGTGTTGTATTTTTTCATATTAGAGTTACATTGTTTTCTCTGCATCTCACTGTGAGAGAAGTTGATATGATGTTGTTGTAGTATATTTGGCTGATATTAACTATCTTAAGGTGAATTGTTTCTGAAAATACCATTGTTTGGTTTCATTTAGGCACATTTCACACAAGCTGATATAATCTGTTTTTTTTTTTTTTTAGGGTCTATTTAACTGCATAAATATTAAAAACTTGTGGGTTTTTTTTTTTTGTCCATTTAAGATCCTTTATGTGATCTAAGCTACAAATGCATTTACAATTTTAGTTTTCATTCTTCAAAAAAAAATTTATTTTAACTGATGTTGAAGGTGATCCCCAAGGTAGCCATCAGTAATGATTCTAACAGCAATCTGTCTAAAGAGCAACCTTATAGGTAAATAAGTGAGCCCTAAAAAATTGCATTAGGTTCTGTCCCTACCTCCATTTATATCCAATGTTTAACTGATATTTCATGAATTTATGTGCAGTGCCACATACTTTGATAAATTATAAGATTCAATTTGAGTAAGAAATATTCTTAGATCTTAGGGAAAAAAGGAACTCAAGTGTCTTTGTGTAGCCGTTATTCCCACTCCTTTCTGCCTAACTCCTATATTGAATCTCAGTAAAACTAAAGAATAATTTTCCTGATCTATTTTAGACTCTAGACACTTAGTTCAGTGTCTTTTTCTCCTTATCAGACTGGAATCATTCCAAACCTCTTAACCTGTGGGCAGCCGTGAAGCTGAGACAGAGAGAGACTAAATCTGCCAAAAATTTATCTTGATATTTATCCAGACTTGCTTGATACTGAAGGTCACAAGCAGACTCGAGATTGTTGTTGATGGTGGTTTTTTGTTTTGTTTTTTGAGAGGGGGAGGGGTAAAGGGGTGGCTGATAGAAGAAAAAAATAAAGCAATCTTATGAGCACAGAGCCAGTATCTAAAACAAATTCTTTAGTAAATAACAAGTGCGCCCTTAAGAATTTCCATGTAAAGGGTTCTCACTTTTTAACGCTATCAATAAGCTATGAAATAATAAACCCATTGCTGTTGAGTCGATTCCAACTCATAGCAAACCTATAGGATAGAGTAGAACTGCCCCATAAGGGTTTCCAAGGAGCAGCTGGTGAATTTGAACTGCCGACCTTTTGATTAGCAGCTAAGCTCTTAAGCACTGCCGCATCTGGTATTTCCAGGCGGTCCCCCATCCAGGTAGTAACCAGTCCCAACCCTGCTTAGCTTCTGAGATCAGATGAGATCTGGCACTTTCAGTGTGGTAGGACCATAGACGTAAGTTATGTAGTATGGTCTGATTTGAATTCTAGAAATGTCCCCTGTAGTTAAGGATATATAATATAGCCTTCTTCAACTTTTTATGAAGAGTGGAATTACACTATGTTTATTAGTTGTGTCACCAACAGCAAATTGTTTCATTATTCAGTTACATCACCTGTATGAAATGAGAATAATAAAACCCTTGTCTCAGAGATGTGATAGGTATTACATGGAATAATGTGGGAACAGAGCCCGGCACAAAGGAGCTTAATTTTTGTAGTCCTTTCCTTTTACTTCTTAGTACTTCAAAGGAACTTTATCAGACCACCTCTATAAATCCAAAAACTAAACCCATCACCATCTAGTCAGTGCTAACTCATGGCAACCCCAAGTGTTACAGAATAGAAAATGCCTTACATTTAGCATACGATTTTTCTGTAATTTTAACTAATTTCCTTATTGTTTCAATAGAAAAGTGGAACCTCTGCTTCTCTGCTTTTTCCTTGGCCTCTTTTTTTTTTTTTCAGGGCGAGGGAGACTAAGAAATCAAAGTAATACTTTTTCACATTCACAAAAATAATCTTTTTTTTTGAGTGGTCATTATATTAATTTTTTTTTTTTTTAATATATATTTTATTGTACTTCAGGTGAAAGCTTACAGAGCAAATAGTTTCTCATGAAATAGTAGTACACATGTTGTTTTTTGACATTGGTTAACAACCCCACAATGTATTAAGCCTCTAAATTCTCAACCTTTTTTTTTGATGAAAATTACAGATGGCCAAAGATACACCGTTTCAAAAATTTCTACATTCACAGTTCAGTGACATTGACTACGCTCTTCCAACTGTGCTGTTATTCTCACTTAAGATGAAGGCTTACAGAAAAAATAGTTATTCATTTAACAGTTACTACACATGTTGCCCTATGACAATGGTTAACAATCTCACAGCACATCAAGAATATCCTTACTCCACCTTGTGTTCCCTATCACCAGGGGGCTTCCTTGTCCCCTTCTGTCTTCTGGACCTTGTCAGTGGACTATTGTACCTCTTTAGTCTCATTTGTTTATTTATTTATTTATTTATTTATTTATTTATTCTTATTTTATTTAAACACCATTTCAAAACTTTTTACTTACACATTTAAGTGATATTGACTATGCTCTTCCAATTGTGCTGCCATTCTCGCCCAAGATGAAGGCTTACAGGACAAAACAGCCTCCCATTTAATAGTTACTACAAATGTTGCCCTATAGCAGTGGTCAACAATCTCACAATACATCGACAGTGTCCTTATTCAATTTGTGTTCCTTATCATCAGTTTCCTACTCTCCCTCTGCCTTCTGGCCCTTGTCACCAGACTCCTGTACATCGTTAGTCCCATTTAGTTTTACTGGGGTGTCCATTCCCAGGCTTAACATCGAACCTTGAAGGTAACTTCCCCTCTGAGCTGAAAGGGTGTCTGGGGGCCACACTCTCGAGGTTTCTCTAGTATTCTTTAGGCCAGTATATCTGGTCTTCTTTTTTTTTTTTTTTGGGAGTTAAAATTATGCTCTACATCCTACTCCAGCTCTGCCCAGAACCCTCTGTTGTGATCCTGGTCAAAGGAGTCATTGGTGGTAGCCGGGCACCATCCAGCTGTACTGGGCTCAGTCCCGTGGAGGCCTTGGTAGCTGTGGACCATTAGTCCTTCGGACTAATCTTTTCCTTGTATCCTGTTCTCTTCATTCTCCCTTGTTCCCGAAGGGATGAGATCAGTGGAGTATCTTAGATGGCCGCTCATAGGCTTTTAAGACCCCAGACACTACTCACCAAGGTAGAATGTAGAGCATTATCTTTATAAGTAGTGTCATGCCAATTGAGCTAGATGTTCCCCGAGATCATGGTCCCCAGAGCCCTCCGTCCAACAACTCAGTCCCTCGGGGGGTTTGGATGTGTCTATAGGGCCTTCATGACCTTTCCTTGTGCAGGTTGTGTTAGTTTCCGCTGTACTATGTACTATCTCATCTCTCACCCAAGTTACCACTTACCTATTACCTATTTAGTATCCCCCCCCCTCCCATCCCTGGTAACCAACAAGGATTGTTACATTTTGCATGTGAATTTTTTCATGGGTTTTTACAATAGAGGTCTCATACAATATTTGTCCTTTTGTGATTGACTTATTTCACTCAGCATGATGTCCTCCAGTTTCATCCATGTTATGAGATGGTTCACCGATTCATTGTTCTTTCTCGTTGCATAGTACTCCATTGTGTGTATGTACCATAGTTTGTGTATCCATTCGTCTGTTGATGGACATCGAGGTTGTTTCCATCGTTTTGCTATTGTGAATAATGCTGCCATGAACATAGGTGTGCATATGTCTATTCGAGTGATGACTCTTATTTCTCTAGGATATATTCCTAGGAGTGGGATTGCTGGATCGAATGGTACGTCTATTTCTAGCTTTCTGAGGAAACGCCATATCATTTTCCAAAATGGCTGTATCATTTTGCATTCCCACCAGCAGTGTATAAGAGTTCCCGTCTCCCCGCAGCCCCTCCAACATTTGTTATTTCCAGTGTTTTTGATTCGTGCCAGTAATGCCGGGGTGAGATGGTATCTCATTGTGGTTTTAATTTGCATTTCTCTAATGGCTAGTGATCGCGAGCATTTCCTCATGTGTCTGTTGGCCATTTGAATGTCTTCCTTGGTGAAGTGTCTGTTCATTTCCTTTGCCCATTTTTTGATAGGATTGGTTGTCTTTTTGTTGTAGAGGTGTTGGATTTTCTTGTAGATTATGGAGATTAGACCTTTGTCTGACTTGTACTGTCCAAAAATTTTTTCCCAGTCTGTAGGTTCTCTTTTAACTCTTTTGGTGAAATCTTTTGAAGAGCATAGATGTTTGATTTTTAGAAGATCCCAATTATCTAGTTTATCTGTTGGGTTTTTTGTGTTGATGTTTATGGTTTGTATCCTGTTAATGCCATGTATTAAGGTCTGAAGTGTTGGTCCTATTTTTTCTTCTATGAATTTTATAGTTTGAGGCTTTATATTCAGGTCTTTGATCCATTTTGAAGTAGTTTTTGTATATGGTGTGAGGTATGGGTCCTGTTTCATTTTTCTACAAATGGATATCCAGTTTTGCCAGCACCATTTGTTAAAAAGACTGTCTTTTCCCCATTTGATGTATTTTGGGCCCTTGTCAAAAATCAGGTGACCGTAGGTGGATGGATTTACATCTGAGTTCTCAATTCTGTTCCATTGGTCAATGTCTCTGTTGTTGTACCAGTACCAGGCTGTTTTGAGTACTGTAGCTGTATAGTAGGTTCTCAAGTCAGGTAGTGTGAGTCCTCCAACTTTATTCTTCTTCTTCAGTAGTGCTTTACTTATTCGGGGTTTCTTCCCTTTCCATATAAAGTTAATAATTAGTTTTTCCATCTCTTTGAAGAAAGCTGTTGGTATTTGTATCGGAATTGCATTGTATTTGTAAATTGCTTTAGGTAGAATTGCCATTTTCACAATGTTGAGTCTGCCTATCCATGAGCATGGTATGTTTTTCCATTTATGTAGATCCCTTTGGGTTTCATGCAGCAGTGTTTTGTAGTTTTCTTTGTATAGGTCTTTTATATTCCTGGTCAGATTTATTCCCAAGTATTTTATCTTTTTAGGGGCTATTGAAAATGGTATTGATTTCCTGATCTCCTTTTCATCGTTCTCTTTACTGGTGTATAGGAATCCAACTGATTTTTGAATGTTTATCTTGTATCCTGCTACTCTGCTGAATCTTTCTATTAGTTCCAGTAAATTTCTCGTGGAGTCTTTAGGGTTTTCTATGTATAGTATCATATCATCTGCAAACAGGGAGAGTTTAACTTCTTCATTACCAATTTGGATGCCCTTTATTTCTTTCTCTTGCCTTACTGCTCTAGCGAGAACTTCCAGCACAATGTTAAATAGGAGTGGTGATAAAGGGCATCCTTGTCTTGTTCCTGTTTTCAGGGGGAATGTTTTCAGCCTTTCTCCATTAAGAATGATGTTGGCTGTTGGTTTTGCATAGATGCCCTTTATGATGTTGAGAAATTTCCCTTCTATACCTATTTTATTGAGAGCTTTTATCAGGAATGGGTGTTGGACTTTGTCAAATGCCTTTTCTGCATCAATTGAGATAATCATGTGATTTTTTTCTTTCCTTTTATTTATGTGGTGGATTACGTTGATGGATTTTCTAATGTTAAACCATCCTTGCATACCTGGTATGAATCCTACTTGGTCGTGGTGTATTATTTTTTTGATATGATACTGAATTCTATTGGCTAAAATTTTGTTCAGAATTTTTGCATCTATATTCATGAGAGATATTGGTCTGTAATTTTCTTTTTTTGTGATGTCTTTGCCTGGTTTTGGTATCAGCGTTATGCTGGCTTCATAGAATGAATTTGGAAGTGTTGCTTCCTCTTCTATGCTCTGAAATAACTTGAGTAGAACTGGTACGAGCTCTTCTGTAAATGTTTTGTAGAATTCTCCAGTGAAGCCATCTGGGCCAGGGCTTTTTTTGGTTGGGAGTTTTTTTATTACCTTTTCAATCTCTTCTCTTGTTATGGGTCTGTTCAGATTTTCAATATCACTTTGTTGTAGTTTGGGTAGGCCGTATGTTTCTAGAAATTTATCCATTTCCTCTAGGTTTTCAAATTTGTTGGAATATAGTTTTTCATAATATTCTGTTATAATCCTTTTTATTTCAGTTGGGTCTGTTGTAATGTCCCCCATTTCATTTCTTATTTGGGTTATTTGTGCCCTCTGCTGTTTTTCTTTTGTCAGTCTGGCCAGTGGTTTGTCGATTTTGTTGATTCTTTCAAAGAACCAACATTTGGTTTTGTTGATTCTTTCTATTGTTTTTCTGTTCTCTATTTCATTGATTTCTGCTCTGATCTTTACTATTTCCTTTCTTCCGGTGGTTGTAGGCTTTTTTTGTTGTTCTCTTTCTATTTGTTTGAGTTCTGTAGTTAATGTTTTGATTTTGTCCCTTTCTTCTTTTTTGATGTGTGCATCTATTGCTATAAATTGTCCTCTGAGGACTGCCTTTGCTGTGTCTCAAAGGTTTTGGTATGATGTGTTTTCATTTTCATTTGATTCTAGGAATTTTTTAATTCCATCTCTGATTTCTTCTATTACCCATTGATGTGTAAGCAGATTATTATTCAGTTTCCATGTGTTTGATTTTTTTTCCTTGCTCTTTCTAGTGTTAATTTCTACCTTGATGGCATTGTGGTCAGAGAAGATACTGTGAATTATCTCAGCATTTTGGATCTTGTTGAGGATTGCTCTGTGGCCTAAGATGTGGTCTATTCTGGAGAACGTTCCATGTGCATTGGAAAAGAATGTGTACTTTGCAGTGGTTGGATGGAGTGTTCTATATATGTCTATGAGGTCCAGTTGGCTGATTGTGTCCTTTAGGTCTTCTGTATCTTTGCTCAGTTTCTTTTTAGTTGTTCTGTCCTTTACTGAGAGTGGTGTGTTGAAGTCTCCTACTATTATTGTGGAACTGTCAATTTCTCTTTTCAGTGCTGTTAGAGTTTTTTTAATGTATTTTGGAGCCCTGTCATTGGGTGCATAGATATTTATTATGGTTATGTCTTCATGATGGATCATCCCCTTAATCATTATATAGTGTCCTTCTTTGTCTTTTATGGTAGATTTTGTTTTAAAGTCTATTTTATCTGAGATTAGAATTGCCACTCCTGCTCTTTTTTGATAGTTGTTAGCTTGATATATTTTTTTCCAACCTTTGATTTTTAATAAATTCACATCTTTGTTTCTAAGATGTGTCTCTTGTAGACAGCAAATAGATGGATCCTGTTTTCTTATCCATTCTGCCACTCTCCGTCGCTTTATGGGTGCATTGAGTCCATTTACGTTCAGTGTAATTATTGATAGATGTGAGTTTGTTGCTGTCATTTTGTAGTGCTTTTTTTTGTGATGCTGAAGTTTTCTTTGTTCTTCTTACTCTCTTGTGCTGAGTTCCTTTTGTTTGTGGATTTTGTGTTCATTTCTTTTGTTTTTGTAGGTTTTGTTTTTGTTGAGACTTTATGTTTTTCGTCTTTATTTTTATGAGTTGGTTTGTTAACTTTTTTTGTGGTTACCATGAATTTTACCCTTATCTTTATAATTTTGAAGCAGTCTACCGTTACTTGGTATCGCCTTGCCTTCTTCTCCTTTAGAAGGTTCTATACCTATGCCGTTTGTTCCCTCTTTCATTGTTTTGATGTTGTTGTCATCCTTTGATTGATTTCTCTGATTCCCTGTTGTATATCTTTTGTTTTTGGAAAGTCGTCTGTAGTTCAGTTCCTAGAATGGTATCTGGTTCATGTTAACCTGCATCCTAGGTCCTAGGTCCTGCCTGAGGGCTTAAGCTGTTTGTCCTCAGATCGAAGAACTCCCTTTAATAATTCTTGTAAGTTTGGTTTGACTTTTGCATATTCCTTTAGTTTCTGTTTATCTGGAAATGACCTAATTTCACCATCAAATCTGAATGAGAGTTTTGCAGGATATATTATTCTTGGCTGACAATTTTTTTCTTTCAAGATTTTATATATGTCATCCCATTGCCTTCTTGCCTGCATGGTTTCTGCTGAATAATCTGAGCTTAGTCTTATTGTTTCTCCTCTGTATGTGACTTCTTGTTTTTCCCGAGCTGCTCTCAGGATTCTTTGTTTGTCTTTAGTTTTAGCGAGTGTGAATATGATATGTCTTGGTGATTTTCTTTTGGGGTCTATTCTATATGGGGTTCGTTGAGCTTCTTGGATGACCAGCTTTTCATCTTTCATGATATTGGGAAAGTTTTCTGTCAGCAGTTCCTCAATGATCCTCTCTGTGTTTTCTGTTTTCTTCCCCTGTTCTGGTATGCCAATCACTCGTAAGTTTTTGCTTTTAATTGTGTCCCACATAACTCTCAGGGTCTCTTCATTTTTCTTTGTTCTTTTTTCTGAGTTTTCCTGAAACAGAGTTGTATCCAAGTGTTTGTCTTCAGTTCCACTGATCCTGTCTTCCATGGTTTCAAATCTACTTCTCAGCCCTTCTATGACACCGTCCATTTCTGAAATCTTGTTGTTTATCTTTTGGATTTCTAATTGTTGTTTTTGTATAATTTCGAGTTGTGAATTTATTTTGGCATTTTGTTCTTGCATCATCTTCCTGAATTCTTCCAATTTTTTGTCTGTATTTTCCGTAAATTTGTCTATTTTTTCCTCATGTTTGTCAGCTTTTTGCCTCAGTTCTTGGAAAATTCCGAGTATTAGTGATTTGAGTTCCGTATCAGGTACTTCTAGTGCATTTTCTTCCACAGGAGAGTTATCTGGTGTTTTAATTTGGACGCCTATTGGAGCCATCTTGTCTTGTTTTTGTAAATGTTTTGATATTGTTTGCTGTTTTCGGGGCATTCAGTAAATATTTCTCTCGTTTATTGATTGTAGATTTTTTTTTTTTTTTTTTTCGTTCTTGTGGTACAGCTGGGCAGATCTAGTTGAGGAGGAGCCACTGGGATGGGTTGCTTGTGGCACTCACTGCAGCCACCAGGACGGTCGGTAGTCAGTGCTGGGCAGGTTCCAATAGGGCGTGCCTGCACCGCTTGGTGATGTGATGTCTAGTGCACGGTGCAGGTAGGTAGGGTGCAGCGGGAAGATGGTTATGTGTGAAGCTAAGCTGGATATGGGAGAGAGGAGAGAGGAGGAGGAGCAAAAAGCGTACAAACATAAAAGAATGCTAGAGGAGTTTGTCGTTGGAATGTACAGATGAGAGACTATGGGATGGAGGAAACCAGAAGGGGGAAGAGAAAGAAAAGGAAAGAATGACCAAATGAAAATCAGAAAAGTTAAAAAACTGCAAAGTTCCCAGGGATCGCACCGATGCAGCTATGAGGTCTGGGGGGGTCGGTCTCAATTTTCACAGCTCAGCCTGGCCAGAAGGTACAGAGGCATACATCGCCTGGTATTCAGGGATCAGAAAGAGAAGGAAGAGATAGAGGGACAAGAAATTAAGCAATGAAGAAAGACAAAAGAGAAAAAGAGGTAAAATATGACAAAACTAATCAAAAAAGGAAGAAAAATAAAATTGAGGAAAAAAAAAAAAAAAAAAAAAAAAGGGCAACACCAGCAGTCAGTGCCTACAAATGGGACCCAGAGAGCCCCCACTCAGGGGCGCGAATTCCAGGAAGCCGATAGTCTCGGGGTTAAGTGACCGTGGCCACGGGAAGCAGAGGGGCCAACGAACAAAGGCCTCAGTATCCCACCCGCGCGGGAGCCCAGACCTGGAAACAGCCACACGCCCGAACGCAGCCCTACAGCCCCGCAGGAGAGAGCAGAGACGGCCCTCGGAACCAGGCACCCAGGCAAAAGGAGGGGGAGGCGGCAGGAAAAGGTCCGCTAGGTGCCAGCAAACGGCTCCCAGAAAGCCCCCAGCCCGGGCGCGCGGAACCCAAGCACCGGCGCCCCCCCGCCCAGGGACCCCGGCCACGGAAAGCAGAGGGTTGAACGAACAAAGGCCCCGGGATCCCACCCACGCGGGAGCCCAGACCCAGAAACAGCCACACGCCCGCACGCAGCTCCACAGCCCCGCAGGAGAGAGCAGAGACAGCACCCGGACCCAGGCACCCAGGCAAAAGGAGGGGGAGGCGGCAGAAAAAGGTCCGCTAGGTGCCAGCAAACGGCTCCCAGAAAGCCCCCAGCCCGGGCGCGCGGAACCCAAGCACCGGCGCCCCCCCGCCCAGGGACCCCGGCCACGGAAAGCAGAGGGGCGAACGAACAAAGGCCCCGGGATCCCACCCACGCGGGAGCCCAGACCCAGAAACAGCCACACGCCCGCACGCAGCCCTACAGCCCTGCAGGAGAGAGCAGAGACGGCACTCGGAACCAGGCACCCAGGCAAAAGGAGGGGGAGGCGGCAGAGAAAGGTTCGGTAGCTGCCAGCAAACGGCTCCCAGAAAGCCGCCAGCCCAGGTGCGCGGAATCCAAGCACCAGCACCCCCCAGCCCAGGGACCCTGGCCACGGAAAGCAGGGGATCCCCAGCTGAGGCGGAGAGGGGTGGGTGGTGGGAGAGCGCGCACCGCAGTTTACCGGTCGTTCTGTCTCCGACCAGATGCTCTGCAAGGCTGCTCTCCCGTTTGCTGGTCTCCGATAGGAATCCAAGATGGTGGATCCGCGCTGCGTTAGCTGATAAGGAATCTCTGCCTGAGTCTCTCCTCGCTCTCCGTTCTCTTTTAGTATTCTCACTCCGTTTGGTGTTTGGCTGAGTTCTTTATCTCTTCATTTGGTGTTCTAGGGTTTCAGGATTGTTGATTCTCTGTTAGGCTTAGTTTTTCGGATCTTTGCTGTGGAGGGACGGCGTGGTGTTTCTGCCTAGAGCGCCATCTTGCCCCTGTCCATTAGAGATCTCCATTATATTAATTTTTATACTACATATGTTATGGAATTGTATAAAATAGTTCACAACAAATTTGAGAATTAGTCTTCATGCACTAGCTATACTTGCACTGTTATTTTTCCATTTTCTGGCCACCATATTTCCATTGCACATTTCTTTTTTTTAAAATAATATTTTATTGTGTTTTAGATGAAAGTTTACATAGCAAATTAGGTTCCCTTTTAACAATTTTTATACAAATTGTTTCATGTCATGCGTTACGATTTTTAAATGTGTCAGCATTCTCATTATTTCCATTCTGCTTGTTCTGTTTCCAGTGATCTAGTTCCCCTTCCCTTCCTTGCCTTCTCATCTTTGCCTCTGGATAAGTGTTGACTGTTTGGTCTCGTGTAGTTGTTTAAGGGAGCACATTACTTACAGGCTATTTTTTAAGCCTATCTATTATTTGGCTGAAAGGTGACCTACAGAAATAGCTTCAAATCCAAGCACAAAGGTTATCTTAGGGTAATAAGCTGAGGGGTTCCTCTAGTCTCTATTGGCCCAGTAATTCTGGACTTTTTCTAGGAATTTGAGTTTTGTTCTACATTTTTCTCCCATTCTATCCAGGACCTTCTATTGTGTCCCTGGTCAAAACGATCAGTAGTGGTAGCTGGACACCATCTAGTCCTTCTGAGTTGAGCCTTTGATTACCTTCATTCTCTTTTGCTCTATATGAGTCGAGACCAATAGTTGTATCTTAGATTCATTTATTGTCCTCTTGCCAATTCATAACCTACCTATCAAATTGTAAAACCCATGTTACATATAGCACCAGTATAGCAAGCACCTGATTTCACTTTATTTTACCTGTTGTACATTTTATAGCTCTGTTCCACTTTAATAAGACTTAATATACAAACATCTGAATTAAGATTTATGGGGAAATTATTTGCATTTCAAAATACTCCTTAATTGATAGACTCCTTCTAAAGTAAGCATGAATAGAGCAGTTAATGTTTCATTTAATCACAGAAGATTGATGTTCATAAGATATGCCAGGGATGTAATTAGAAACTGATAAAAGCATATTCTGCTGTTAGCTTCCACATAGCAGTGGAAGGCAATGCATGGTTTAGGTTTTGTTTTTCCTCTCTCCTTTAAATTTTTATTTCACTGCACAATCAGCAAATATTTATTATTGTGGGCCTATTATGTGGCTCCTCAGTAGGCACCAAGGAAACTTTCTTTGTCATCTTGGTAATTTGACATTCAAATATTACTTTCACCTACAGTCTTACTAGTTTTTCCTCGTCTCTGGAGATTGTAAATTCTTTTGTAGCTAAAGATCATAACTTCATCGTCTTTGTCACCACTACACTATCTAGCAAAATGCCTCCCCAAACAATAGAACCCAAGAATTTGTTGATTTAATAAGTGACTGCATGACTAAATTAATAAAGAAATATCCCTGTTAATTTATAAATTGTAATTATAAAATAGTGAAATGAATATTCATTACCTACAGACGTAATCTTATTTCTTTATGATCCCAATTCTTTCTTGGGCATAGAGCTGATTTAGCGTTCCACTGGATTTCTACTCTATTTCCAGTTCATATCCCCATTTCACAAATGAGGGTAATGAGAGCAAAGAAATGTGTTTTATAATATTTTTGTTCATAGCTAGCCTTCAATGATCAAATCAAGGTATAAAAAGTAATGTAGGTGTCAATCAATGGGTATTATGAGACTGTGCCCAAAACATTACAATAATTAGGGCTAATTTAGAGAAAACATCTATTTGCTTTTCTGTAAATATTTTGTTATGTACTTCCCTGTATCAATTATGATTTCTGTAGGAAACAGATGGCCAAAACAAATTGGGTAATTTGAGGAGAATTTTATTAAAAGATTAATTAGGAAGATTTGGACAAAGTTAGGAAAAACACAAGGAATAGTGCAGTACTCTGGGATGGTAACTGTGGGTGCCATTAAAACCACTAGGCCTAAGTGGACAAGGCAGGTGAGTTTACCAGAACACCTGGAAAGAGAGAAAGCAAGCAAGTGAGCACACTAGCTATGTGATAAAGAGCGTTGCCTTATAGGAGCTGTGATATTTGGAATTATACTGCCTGCCTGCACTGCACTGACCTGACAGAGAGTGAATCTTGGAAATAAATAGCCTGACCTTACTTTCCTTCTTCCCTCTGCTGTCCTGCTTATGCTCCCCATGAACCAAACCCACATAGTGCCAAAAGGCAAAGGAGCCAGTTGATGTAGCCCAGTGGTTCTCCAACGGGGGCAATTTTACTTCCCCGGGGTATTTGGCAATGCCAGGAGGCATTTATTTGGTTTTCACTATTTAGGAGGGGTGCTACTGGGATCCAGTGGGTAGAAGTGAGTAATGCTGGTAAGTATCCCACTATGTATAAGATAATCCTCCACAACCAAGAAACATCTGATCCAAAATATCTATAGTGCCAAGGTTCAGAGACCCTGACATTGTCCATACAGGTCATCTTACCAAGGCGCAGAGCAGGAGTAAGGGGGAGAGAGGTTCTTAAAGGGAATATGGATGAAAGCAGTAAACCCACAAAATAAACCAATTAAACTAACAGACATGGGAAGAAGAGACAGCATTGAAAATACCAAAGTCTTGAAAGTATGCCTGGTAGTGTTTTATGGGAATTCATTAAAATTCAACCTGCACTGCATAATATCTAGCAGGTCAGGTTTTTCTTTAGCAAAATCCTTGTGGGATTTTATACAAGGATTTATTAATAAAGGGCACACAAAATACCAAGATTACAGTCAGTCATGTTATGCAAAACATAGGAATGTAATAGAACAATGTGATGTATGCACAAAGGATTTCATGACTACACAGACAATCCTCTATTGCTTTCAAGTTATGTACTGTTAAAGGGTATAGTTTGCATAGTGATATAACCATGTAAGATAGTAAACTTGACTTTTATGCAGCTACATATGTTTGCACACATAAATACACATGGCCTTTCTACCTAGTTGGTATTTTATTCTTTTATTTATCTCTAGTTATTCCCTAGAGCATTCTCTGCCGAAAACTGTCACATTTTTACTCCTTAAGCCTTTAATCCACTCTAGATTCCTGACGTATTCTCCAGCGTTTGTTCTTTTTCCTCTCAACAATATAATACGTTTTCATGACTGTTTATCTGTTTGTTTACATCTCTAGCCCAAACTCTTTCTTGAGATGTACTCTCATATTTCTCTTTGTCCACTTGACATTTTTACTTAGGTATCACACTGTCACTTCAATTTCATTAGGTCTAAGATTGAACTTAATATTTCCCCAAAATAAGGAGCTCTTCCATTTCAGTTATCACTGTTGGCACTGGTATTTTTCCTGTGACGTACAATATAAACCATTGGTGTATTCAAAATTGCCTGTTGCATATATTAGCTGTATGATCATTCTAGTATCTGTATCTTTTCCACCTCTTCCAGTGTGAAATCAATTCATGCCTAGTTAGTGCAATAGTCTCCCATTTTTCAACGTGTAGCTTACTTTTTATTTCCAGTTAACTTTTAACTGCTATATGTACAACTTCACACATCATTGCCTATTCAAATATATTTAACTTACTCCTCATTCATTTAAATCCAAAGTTTGTCATTAGACTGATATTTTAAAGTTTTTTTTTTTTTTACATTTTGTTTCTGTCCTTCTTCCAATATTTTATTATTTGTAATTTGTTCATTCTTTTAAGAGTTAGCAATCTAATTACCCAGCAAACCTAATCTTAGGTATACCCAGAAGAAGTGAAGGCAGGAACAAAAACAGAAACCTGTATACCAATGTTCACTGCAGTACTTTTCTCAATAGTCAAAAGGTGGAAACAACTGAAATGCCCACCAGCAGATGAATGGTTAAACAAGATGTACTGTATATGTACATTGGAGTATTACTCAGCCATAAAGAGAAATGAAGTACTGATGCATGGCACAACATGGGTCAACCTTGAAAACATTATGCTGAGTGAAATAAGTCAGTCTCGAAAGGACAAGTACTGTATGATCTCACTTATATGGAATAAGCAAATATATCCAAGCCAAATTCAAACCCATCACTGTTGAGTTGAATTTCGACTCATAGTGACCCTATAGGACAGAGTGGAACTGCCTCATAGGGTTTTTCCAAGGTTGTAAAAATCTTTATGGATGCACATTGCCACATCTTTCTGCCATGGAGTGACTGGTGAGTTTGAACTGCCAACGTTTTTGTTAACAGCTGAGCGCTTAACCACTGTGCCAACAGGGCTCCTAAGTAAATATATAGAAGTCAAAAATTATTAGTGACTACCAGCAGGTAGGAGGGAGTGGGAAAGGGGGAATCATTGCTTAAGGGACGTTGTATTTATGTTAATGGTGGTGGAATAATTTGTTTAGGATAGTGATAATGGTTGCACAACTTGAAGAATATAATCAATGTCACTGAATTATACATGTAGAAATTGTTAAATTGGTGAATGTTTTGTTGGATGTATTTTCACTACAGCTGAAAAAAAAGTTAGCTGTCTATTGAGCACAAAGGAAATTCAAAATCTAGCATAGGAACCCTCCAATATTGGTTTATCTACTGTCACCAGAACACATCAGGCTTTTTCTATCCTCACATGATGTTTGTCATATATTTTACACCTAAAAATCTCAACTATCTAAGCCTCACACTTTCACCCCAAATCACAATAATCCCTGCCATAAATTCTTACAGTACCTGTTGCTTATACCGCTGCTGCTGATCTCAGAAAAGGCTGGTGGTGTTAGTTATCTTTTCAGTGTTAAATCTTTTATCACAACTTAAGTGCAACTTCAGTGTTGGAATGACTCTTTCCTCTTTGTTTTCCTAGTACGTAGTACAATCTCTTGCATATGATGAGTACTCAATACATGTTTCCTGTTGATCTCCAGATCAACCATAAGACACATGTTGCTGTTAAGCACTTGAAATGTAGCTAGCATGAAATAAGATGTAAATGTAAAATCCATACTAGATTTCAAAGACTTAGTATGAAAAAAAAGAGCATAAAATTTCTTAATATGTTTAATATAGATTATATGTGGAAACTAATATTTTGAATACATTTAGTTAAATATAAAATTCACCTTTCTCTTTTTACTTTTTTATAATGTGACTTCTTAAACATTTAAAACTACATATGTGGCTCATATTATGATTCTATTGAACAGTATTGCTCTAGACAATAATGCACATGAGTATTTCATGTGTACTGCAAGCAGTGTGATCAAGTAAAATATTAATATTTTTGATGGTACATTACTCTTAAAGTTAACTATTACGTCTGTGTATACAGTTCAATGATGGTAATGGTAGAGAGCAGGTTAATGACAGGTTTTCATATTTTGACTAACTTGTTAGGCCACATGAGCTGACCCAAGTTATCTGAATACTTCAACTCAGGTAATTTGTATTCACTTAGAGAATTCCAAGGCTGCTTATTCACCTCCTTATGGCTTTTCATTTTTTGTCTTGGTGAAAAATTCTCTTATCTTAAAATGAGTATGTGGTATTCAAATTTATCCTTGTTTTCTATAATTACCTTTTCATAGCCCTGTGGTTTCCAGAAACATCATGAGTTATATACTACATCTAACTGCTGCACAATTTGATTGCATGCATTAAGAGCTCATTGTTCTAATATTTAAAACCCCTGGGCTGTTTATTTCAGTTTGGTACAGTTTGTGTCCCAGCTTTTACTCTTTTTAATCTAAACATTTGGTAGTTTTATTAAATATAAGGCCCTCTAAGTGGTTCAATAAAAAAGCTTTCCTTCCCATGAGGAGCGATGCAATGTAGTGGTTAAGAGCATGGGATCTAGAATCAGACTGCCTGTGCTGTCTGCCTGTGCCAAGTTACTTCCACTTTCTGTACTTCTGTTACTTCATCTGTAAAGTGGTGATAATAGGAAATTCCACAGAATGTTGCTGTAAGGATAAATTGGATTATATACTCAAAGCTCTTAGAATGTAAGTGGCATATAGTAAGCTCTCAAAAAATATTATACCAGTACTTTAAAAATCTTAGCTTCTTCTCCATTGATAAAGCTAACATTAATATTTCAGATAAAACTTAAAGCGAAACAATGGAAAGTTACCAAATGCATTATTATTTTTCTACTTTCTAAATATTGATTTATAATTTCATAGGAAAATAGAATTTGACTTTTGACTTTCCATTTAGGGGCTATTTCATTATTTGCAAGAAACTTCAAGTGAAGTTCACAAAATAATACTGTGGACAATTTTCTTATAACATTCTAAACCTATCTGTCAATATGCTAAGGGACCTATCTGATTCCCTTTATTACTGATCTTATTATTCTCTTTGCTTGTCTTCATTTGTTGTTGTTGTTAGGCGCCATCGAGTTGGTTCTGACTCATAGTGACCCTATGTACAACAGAACAAAACATTGCCCAGTCCTATGCCATCCTCACAATTGTTGGTATGTTTGAACCCATTGTTTCAGCCACTGTGTCAGTCCATCTTGTTGAGGGTCTTTCTCTTTTTTGTTGACCCTCTACCTTACCAAGCATGATGTCCTTCTCCAGGTACTGGCCCTTCCTGATAACATGTCCAAAGCACGTGAAACAAGTCTTGCCATCCTCGCTTCCAAGGAGTACTCTAGCTGTACTTCTTCCAGATAATTAATGATGTAGAATTATAACTTTTAAAACCTAAAAGTCTAAAAAAAAGGAAGAAATAGAAATACCTAGGAAATTTATATTTTGGAGAGTCATTAAGAGTTCTATACTTTTTTGATGAAGACCCTCAACGAGATGGATTGACACAGTGGCTGCAACAATGACTCAAATATAGCAACAATTGTGAGGACGGCACAGGACCAGACAGTGTTTCATTCTGTTGCACATAGGGTCACTATGAGTCAGAACTGACTTGACAGCACCTAACAACAACACTTCTTAAAAGTTTTGCTTGAAAAATTTAGCCGATCTCTTCCTTCTGTTTAGTATGTATTTTAATTTCTTCTTATCAAAATTGGTATAGTGTGGAAAAGACCATAGCTCCAGAATTAAAAAAAAAAAAAAATAATTGTCATTTATATGAATTGTATTGCAAAAAGAGAATGCTTACCTGCCATTCATGGGACTCATATGAATCTTCTTTCCCCTACATTTCCTCCTCCTCCTGTAGTCTGTTGTTTCAGGTGTCTTCAACTCCTCCCTCCCTCACCCTCTGCTTCTAGTCAATCTATATGTTTCTTAAACTCATCCAAGGACTTCAAAATCTCTTTTCTGGAAAATTTCAATTATTTCCAACTAGTCTCTCTTCTTCTTTTCTTGCATGCACACAAATCCATGTCTCACAGTTGTCAAAGTTGTCCTGCTTAACACCCATCAGTAGTTTTCCTTCAGATACAGGATGCAATTCTACGTAATGATGTGGCTTACAAGACCTTCCATAAGCTCTCTTTCCCACCTCATCTCCTGCCTCTGTTGCCCTACATTTTCCCCTCTGGTTAACTGATGCTCCCTTAGCACCCTGGGCATATCCTTTTCATGAATTTTGTGATTTATGATGCAAGGTAACTTTAATAGTTCATTTCCAATAGTTGACAGGAAACTCCCTGAAGACAGGTATTGTATCTTAGTCATTTGTTTAATCCTTAGCATTTAACAAAGTCCTTGAATATAGATGATCTCCAAATGAACTGAATCAATTATGATTTAGTGATTTTTTTCCCTTTGGTTAATATATGTTTTTTTATTATGTGAAATAAATGTTGTCGGGTTTTAACGTAAGTTTTAGGAAAAGCTGGATACATTGCTTTCTAAAATGTTTCTTTCTATAATTTCCTAAATATTTTTTTCATAAAGGTATGAAATAATAGAACAAAATTGAAATTCTGTATTCTTCAGTTTCAATATTATGATGAAAAGGTACCTTGCACCTCTCCATATGCACTGGAACTAATTTTAGGGGTTGATCCTTCTCTTTGGTAACCTCTATCCAAAGTGAACAAAATTTACCCTGAACTTTAAGCAGCAGTGGATACTTTATGTGATGTGAGCAGCTGCTTTTTGTCTGTACCTGAAAAGCAAGTAGCTCAGGGGACTTTTTAACACCCTGACAATAAAAGTAGGAGTTTTATGCCCATTGCATGATCTGGTGATATTTCTATTTTTAGTTATAATACAGTATTTTGAAAACTTTTACGCAGTAGTAATTCCATGGGAACATGTATTATGTACCTTTAGTTTCAAATATATATACATATATATATATGGAGCCTTGGTGGCGCAATGGTTAAGAGCTTGGCTGCTAACCATAAGGTTGGCAATTCAAATCCACCAGCCGCTCCTTGGAAACCCTATGGGGCAGTTCTACTCTGTCCTATAGGGTCACTATGAGTTGGAATCAACTTGAGGGCAATGGGTTTATATAAATATATATATACTCATATACATACTCATGTGTATATATATATATATATATACACACACACAGACTCGTTCGCTATCAATTTAATGTACTAATTGGAATATTTCAGTTTCAAGCGAGTTCAAAGCAGCAGTTATTATTCAAAATCTTTAAGTGTTCTAACTCAGTATTTTATAGATGTTCTCTGACATTAGTGAGAATGTTTGTACTATACCTATATATGAGATGTTTTGGTAAATCTTATGTATTAAATCTTATAAGATTTGTGTGCTGTGTAATATTTGTGTTCTAGGCTCATCTGTGAGCTGTGACTGCTAATCAAAGGGTCGGCAGCTCAAATCCACCAGGCGCTCCTTGGAAACTCTATGAGGCACTTCTACTCTGTCCTATAGGGTCGCTATGAGTCGGAATTGACTTGATGGCAACGGGTTTGCTTTAGGCTCATCTATCTCAGGAGGTACAACTTACAGAACTGAGACAGCTCAGCGTGTCATTAGTAAAAAAATCTCTCATAAAGTAAAGGCCAAGATTAAGTAGCATAGTCATTGAATTAATTTTTTTTCTTAAGAGGAGTTAATCCTCAGGTCAAAACTAAAGTCACTTTTAGATGTCTCTCGTACTGTTCACCAGGTGTGAGGAGAGCAAGTCGTTAATTTTGTTTGGTGACTTTTTTCCTGTCTCAGTAGAGTAAAATAATAAATTCTGCACAGCTGTGATTTAATAGTGTGACAAAAATGAAGAATATGTTTTTCTGTCCACAAAAAAAAAACAAAATATAAATCCCCTTTCCTTGCCACTCTTCCACTGTCACCACTGTTTTGCCTGGTGAAGTATTTTTAACCCCAACCACTTGGAAAGTTAACGATATACTGTTGTATCAATATCACACTTAGAACAATTTTCCAGCCGTTTGTAAATTCGGTTACCACTGAATTGTTTGCTTTGTGTTACATAGCAATGGTCTCTACAAGGTAAAAATTCCTTGTGCAGAATTATTTAGACCAGGCTGCCCTCAAACATAGACATTGACCTCTCTAAATTGCTTTCATTTGGAAAAGTAAAAGGGGCTCAGTAGGAAACCAACCTCAGGAAAGGAGATCCTTCCAAATTGTCCTAAGACAATTTGTATCTCTCCATACAAGAACATCACAACATTTTCTCACCTCAGGATACTTTTTATTGTGGGTGCTCCTGAAGACAAATAATGACATATAGAATCTAAACATCATCTGTGTTTATTTTTTTAAAGTGCTTATTTTTATATTTTGATTTAAAATGAATATTTTTAACATCCCATGCATTTAAAATATTTGATTTGTAATATAATAATAAATTTCCACTGCAGAGACAATGGACAGTCATATAATTTTACAGTTAGAAACAACCTTAGAGATCCTGTAACACATATCCTTAAACTTACCAATGAGAAAAAATAAGTCTTAGTGACTTGCCTAAATCATAAGTTACTGGTACAACAGTGTTATTACACTCGTCCTATTCAATTTCTCCTAATGTAAACCTGAAGATTCAGTACCTACAAAATTTCTTCACAACAGCACAGTGGCAGGCATGAGGATCATTCTGTGGGCATTCCTTCTTATTAACACCACCTCCTTGGTTTACTTCTAGTAAGATTCCTTGTGAGGAGCCCTGGCGGAAGCTCTAGGGAAGAATCTCTTTCGTTGCCTTTTCTAGATTCCTGAAGCCATTCACATTCCTTGGCTTCTGGCACCCTTCCTCCATCTTTAAAGCTACCAACAGTGGGTAATCCTTCTCACATTGCATCACCCTGACCTTGCTTCCTTTATCACATCTCTTTTTCTGACCCTGACATTAGCTGGGAAAGGAAAAAGTTCTTTAAATGACGTGGTGATTACATTGGACTCACCCAACTAATCAAGGATAATCTCCCTATTTTAAGGTCAATTGATTAGCAACTTTAATTCCGTCTGCAGCCTTAATTCCCCTTTGCCATGTAACCTAATATGCTCACAGGTTCTAGGGATTAGGATATGAACATCTTTTGTTGTTGTTGTTGTTATTGTTTTGCTGTGACTCATAGCAAACCCACATGACAGAGTAGAAATGTCCCATAGGGTTTTCTTTGCTGTAATCTTTACAGAAGCAGATTACCAGATCTCTCCCCAATGGAGCTGCTGGGTGGGTTTGAAACACTAACCTTTCAATTCGCAATAGAACGCTTAACCATTGTGCCACTAGGGCTCTTTGAATTAGTATATAAACTATTTTATAAATTCAATTTTGTTTAAGTACTGTCTTAGTCATCTAACGTTGCTATAACAGAAATACCACAAGTGGACGGTTTTAACGAAGAGAAGTTATTTCCTCATAATCAAAGTAGGCTAGAAGTCCAAATTCAGGGTGTCAGCTCCAGGGGAAGTCTTTCTCTCTCTGTCAGCTTTCTCATCAGTGTTCCCCCGGACTAGGAGCTTCTCTGCGCAGGGACCTCATACCATCAAGAAAGCAGTGCCGGGAGCAGAGTGTGAGCAGAGTGCTGGGAGCAGAGAATTTGGTATCGATGGTCCAAAGGACGCGCTCTGCTCCTGGCACTGCTTTCTTGATGGTATGTGGTCCCCCTGTCTCACTGCTTACTTCTGTCTTTTATATCTCAAGAGATTGCCTCAGGACACAATCCAGTCTTGTAGATCGGGTCCTGCCTTACTAACACAACTGCCACCCATCCTCCCTCATTAACATCATAGAGGCAGGTTTTATACCACATAGGGAAATCACACAGTACCAGGAATCAGGCCCAGCCAAACTGATATACACATTTTTTGGGGGACATAATTCAAACCGTGACAAGTACAATAAACGATCAATTGGAGGCAGATACAAGAATGTGTTGTTTGGTTTTACTTTACTTTTTTTCTTTTTTTCTTGGGGGACTTCACACTTTTTCTGTACAAAAGACTTCAGAGAAGAGGTGAGGAGGTGTGATATGAGTTGGGATGAATCTAGCATGTGGAGCAGGAAGGAGTGTGCTAAGAGTAAAGACCAGCATACTCTGTAAAGACATTAAAGCATTTGTGACTTGGAAAAGATATTAGTGTGCCTTTTAAGAATAAAGGCTGGAGACGTCTAAGATACTCCATAGGTCTTACCCCTTCGGGAGCAAGGGAGAATGAAGAAAATCAGATACAAGGGAAAGATTAATCTAAAGGACTAATGGACCACAGCTACCACAGCCTCCACCAGACTGAGTCCAGTACAACTAGTTGTGCCTGGCTACCACCACTGACTGCTCTGACCAGGATCACAACAGAGGATTCCTGACAGAGCTGGAGAAAAACGTAGAACAAATTCTAACTTGCAAAAAAGGACCACACTTACTGGCCTGAAAGAGACTGGAGAAACCCGGAGAGTATGGCCCCCGGCCACCCTTTTAGCTCAGTAATTAAGGCAATCCCGAGGTTCACCATTCAGCCAAAGAATAGACAGCCCCATAAAACAAAACGAGGCTAATGGGGCACAACAGTCCAGGGACAAGGACTAGAAGGCATGAGGGGACAGGAAAGCTGGTAATAGGGAACCCATGGTTAAGAAGGGACAGTGTTGACATGTCATGGGGTTGTTAACCATTGTCATAAAACAATATGTGTACTATTTAATGAGAAACTATTTGTTCTGTAAACTTTCATCTAAAGTACAGTAAAATAAAAATCAAAATTAAAAAAAAAAAAGAATAGAGGCTGGAGACTCTAATTCCAATTACTGGGCCCTGTCCAGTCATCAGAGCCCCTGAGGGTCACCAGAGGAAGTGTGATTTAATTACTAATTGGTGTAATAGATAGTATAATGGCCCTCCCAAAGATGTCCACATACCGATCCCAGGAATCTGCAAATATGTTGCCTTACTTGGCAAAAGGGAATTTGCAGATGTGTTTAATGTAGGATTGTGTGATGGGAAGATTGTCCTGGATTATCTGTTTGGGCCCAATGTAATCACAAGGGTGCATCTAAGAAGGAGGTAGGAGGGTGAGATGTGAGTAGGAGATGTGAAGATGGAATTAAAGTTGAAGTGATGCGGGGCCATGAGCCAAGGAATGCAGGTGGCCTCCAGAAGCCGGAAAGGGCAAAGAAACAGTTCCTCCCCTAGACCCTCCATGAGAAACTCAGCCCAGCCAACACCTTGACTTTAGAACTTCCGACCTCCAGAATTTTAAGGTAATAAGTTTACATTGTTTTAATGCACTAAGTTTGTAGTGATTTTTACCGCATAATGGGAAACTAATACAGTTGGCTATTAAGCCCCAAATCCTATTAGTTCTCCTAATCTGGTTTTTACACCCCTCAAGCTATTGGTACAGTCTGGAGCCTAGAGGTGGCCCCTTTTCTGTGAGCTTCAGTCAGTATGGTTCTCCTTACTCCTTTTATTCTTATCAGTCCACTGAGAGAATGAAATAAAAGTGACTCATTGCCTGAGACCTTGGGAGAGGTGACCTGATAAAATAGCTACAACTAACCTATAGAAAATTTACCACCTCATGAATGAGGAGACATTTAGGTGTAAAATTGTTATAATAAAGAAATTAAATGAAATGCTAGCAACATTCTGATTAATACTATATGCTAGATACCGTTTCTAAATACTTTAGTCTTATTAACTTATTTGAGCCTCACAACAACCTTGAACTCCCTTTTAGATAGGGAAACTGAGACTGAGAGTTTAACAGCCTTCTTAAAGATCACACAGCTAGTAAGTGGCAGATTCCAGGATTCAGACTCAGACAGACTAGCTTCTTTACTGCCAATGGCGTCGCTAGGATTGATGTCAGGCGGTGTGATAACTCATGGTGTCACCCTCCCTGCCTGCCCGGGGTGGGCGGGCTGGCTGGCCGAAGAACACCCTCCCCTGTGGGTGGAGCAATCCGGCTCATCCCCTCGCAGTCCCCCACCCCCGTCCCCACCCCTGTGGCTCCCTGCTGCTACTCCCCTCTCCCACTGGCCAAGGTGGAGGCCCTGCTATCGGTGGCCGGCAGCCCGCACCGTGACTGGCGGAGAGCCGGGAGAAGAGGGGGCGGAAGGGTGATGAGTTAAGACACTGGGTGACGGGTGACACCAACCCTAGTAACGCCACTGCCGTGGAAGCCCCTCCCCTGGCAGCGCTGGCTGCCTGCTGCTGCAGACCCTGAAGTCATTCTGGTGTCACCCCCTCAGTGTCAGGAGGTGCGGTCCACATCTTCCGCCCCTAGCCCCGAGTGACGCCACTGTTCATTGCTTCACAGTATCACTTGTCTGTACTTGGCTTAGATCAAACTACCGGTGAAGAGTGCATTCCATTCTCAAAGACAGTATAATCATATGAATAACAACATGAGCTTTGAAATGAGATACAGCTAAATAAATGGGATCTCCATACTTCCAGTGGAGCCCTGGTGGTGCAGTGGTTCAGAACTTGTCTGCTAACCAAAAGGTCAGCTTTTTGAATCCACAAGCTGCTCCTTGGAAACCCTATAGGGTAGTTCTACTCTGGCCTGTAGCATAGGGTCGCTATAAGTCGGAATCCATTGGACCGCAATGGGCTTTTTTTTTTTTTTTTGGTTTTATACTTCCAGTTAGCCAGACCAAAATCCTTGGAGTCATCTTTGATCTACTTATCCAGTCCATCAGCTGACCCTGGTGGCTCTACCGTCAAAATACTGTGAATCCTGAAGCTGACAACTTCTTAGTACCTCTACCGCTATTGCTCTGGTCCAAGCTTCCATCATCTTCTGTCTTAACGCAGCAGCCAAAGTGATCCTTGTAAAAGTCACTGCTTGAATTCCAGAGCTCTTCAATGACTTCTCAACTCACTCAGAGTAAAAACAAAGATTTGTATTTTATATTTTTTTTATGGTGGCCTATAAGGCCCTACTCAATCTGGCCCCTTGTTTACCCTCTGACTTTATCTTCTATTACACACTCATAATATGCAGCTACACTGGGCTCCTTGTTTTCCTCAAACATGCTAGATACACTCCTCTTTCAGGGAACACTCTGGAAACTCTTCCCCTGTTATATACATGACATAATTTGTCACTTTCTTTGGGTCATTTTGCAAATGTTACCCTCTAGGTGAAGCCCACACTGACCAATCTATTTAAAATTGCATCTCTGTCACCCCACCACCTGCACCATATCACTTCATAGTCTCCTCTCCTGACACTTTTTCTCCATAGCTCTTATCATGATCCAGAATCCAATGTATTATACTTATTTTTCTGACTACTGTTTGCCATTTGCCAGTGAGAATGTCAATTCCTTGACCACAGGGATGTTTATTTGTTTTGTTCATAGCTATATTCCACTGTCTTAGAACCATACCTGGTACATAACACACTCAGTCAGTACAAGTTAAATGAATAAATAAGTCATAATTTTTGCTCTATCACTATGTTTAGAGCTATGTAACTCGGGGAAAATAGTTTTTTAAGACTCACTTTTCTCATATGTAACTAGGATGTTAATATCCAGGTGTTTTTTTGAGGATTAATTGAGGTTATGTTTGTAAATACCTAGTAGGATAGAGCCTGGCACATAGTATGAGCAAATGGTGTTATTATTATTATTTAATGTCATTCTATTTTATTTTCTTTATAGCACCTATAAGTATCCACATTACCTTGTTTATGTAGCCATTTGTTACCGGTTCCATGAAAGCAGCACCTTGTATATCTTGTTCTGTACTCCCAATACCTAGAATAGTGCCTGGTACAAAGCAGGAGGTCAAGAATGTTTGTTGAATTGATGGTAGTCATGTGTAGGAAAAGAACCTATGAACCTTTTATTCTACTCCCTAATGTTCCACCCACTGTTATGCATGGCTCTGCCATGTGCTCTCAAGGTTTCAATTTCAACTTAACATTAGATGTGAACTGATGGTTGTGTTGGTGGAGGGGATGGAAAGCTTTGAGCTCTCTTTATAGTATAAGGTCTTATTTTATGTGATATTTAACCCAATAAAAGCCTGATGAAAACCATGAACACTTCTCCCAAAATTGCACATTCCTACTTACAGCATTTTGCATAGAATTTCCAAGATCCTGAAAATCCTCCATTAATCTAGTAGGCATTCACGAGCCTCAGATAAACAACTTCAGGACAGGCTCTTACCAAGACTTTATAGGGTGTAACTAACATAATATAGTATGTCAGTGTAGCAGGAATACGCTATAGTGAAAGAAAGCAGTTAGAAAGTTATCATTACAGTTCAGGCAAGATAAGTTAGAGACTTAAATTGACATTGTGGTGGTGGAGTTAGAAGAAATATGCAAAGTTAAGTCAGTAGTTCTGGTTTGGGAGACAGAGGGAGACAGAAAAACCATTTTTGACTCCAATGTTTCCATCTTCTGTAAATACATATTTTGTATATTTTTTTTTACTTAACATGAAGGGTAATACCAATATTGGCTATGAAAAGAACACGTGAAGAAAGAAAGAAAAGCAAATGACTAGTTTAAATGTACTTTTCCTCCATTTATTGTCCATACAACAAACTTAAAGCTATTTTAGTTCTCATCACATTACATTCTGGGACTTTTGACCACATGATTACTCTTTAGGGACTCCTTGACCTGTAAAGAGTGGACTTTAACAACTGTCTCTCACAGTGAATGGCTGACCTAGGTAGAGATGGTTTCCCTAAGGCTGGGATTCAGTTACTCAAGTAGGCCACTGCTGGCATTGTGCTTTTACCCTTGTTCCATTGTTCTTAGTGATCACTCATACCTCTTCCCATTCTTCTTCTACCATCATTTTTGTTACCAAAGAATTGGTTCTTTCCCTGCCAGTTGCTGCTAGAGACCTAGAACACAGAGATTCAGGCAGTATTCATTCACCACCTGCCAAGATCTGGACTACAGGTACATCTCAAGTTTGCTCATGAAGACTCAAGTCTCTTTCAGTAGCACCCCTAATTTTGCCTAGAAACCTCCATCCCGTCTAAATCTTGGGACCTTTCTTCCTACATTGAGAACTAGGAAAATATATGGCTGAGAGCTGGTATAACTAGTAGAGAAACCTGTGTCTTGAGAATGGATTTACAGTATATTTTGGTTAGCTACTGTAGTAGTACTACTATATAGTATTATAGTTTAATAATGTAATAATAAAAGAAGTTGCTTGGGAACTAAAAACAAAAGTAATTTCTATGGTATAAATACATTCTTTGTTTAGGAAAATGAATTACAAACACATTTTAAAAGGAAACACATTCATAATTGAGGAGACAAGTCCTGGGTAGTACTGTATGATTTTAGGTCATAATTTGTTTTCTTATACATTCTCCCCTGTGTTGGTTTGTTATAGCCCAATTTGGTACTGCACATATTGAAGAAAATCTCTTACTTTTCTGTTAATTTATCAAAGTACTTGATAAAATGTTATATGTAGTACATTAATCAAGGGATTTTTATGAGATTATTTAACATAATGAATAGATGTTAAAATTATGATATAAAATTTAAATTATTATTGTATTAAATAAGATAATACTAATCAGTTCTGTCTTCATTCACTCTTGAGAATTTTTGGCAAGCTATTGTGAATATTCAGGGAAGGAAATGTATTTTTAGCAGGATTCTTATCCTTCCTACATAGAAATGGAGTGTTTTACCAAACTATCTATGTGACAAAATTTTTCCAAATGTGTCCTTTACACTACTTATAAGCCTCTTTTCTTCTGTAGCTAAATTTCAGTGAAAAGCTTGCTTTGACCAAAAAAAAAAAAAAAAAAAAAGAATCATGTTATCTTAAACATGCTGTATTAAGTTAGCAGTGTTTTGGTTTGTGATAAAGGAACTAAAAAGATAAAGAAAACAGTAAGCACATATAAGTAAAAACTTATTGGTAGTCTGAGTTATGCTACCAGACAATGGAAGGAATATTCACTATTCCTATATGACCTTTAGACTCTCTCAAACGTAGGAAGATTTGTGGCAATCAAGGGAACAAGAGAAGAAAGATTTCGATTTCAAGTTCAGAGAAGAGTTCAGATTTGTGTGGTTAACCCTGCGATTTAGGGAGGTAGAAAAGAGAGGCTGGTTAGCAAAGAGAATGGTCAGTTTAGGCAGCCAACTCTAATTTCTCAGCCCTCTCAGATGTTCCCTTCAGCTCAGACAGAATTTTGAGTGAAATATAAATTTCTGCATTAGGTAGTCTCTGGGGATTGTTTTTACTACCAACTTTCAAAAATGTTAGTGAGCAAACAATAGGCATATAATACTTTTAATGTCCTCTGGCTTTGATGTTACATCAGTGTTGTCTCCCTGTTTGTGAGAGTTGTATAGTGTCTGTGTAGAAGAGTGACTTGTTGTGTTTTGGAGGTACGTACTGGAATATTTAGGATTGATGCACCATCATGCCAGAAAAAGATACATACACGTATATATACACCCTCCCTGCTTATTATATATATACATATATGTATGTGTGTAAATATATACATATATGAATATATACATGTATATATACAGATATATACACACAGACACGTATATGGTGGGCAGGGAGAGCAAATGAGGTAAAAGTTTAATAATTGAGGATTCTGGGTGAAGGGAGTGCAGGGGTTCTTTGTACTGTTATTAAAACTTTTCTGTAGGCTTGTAAATATTTCAACATTTAAAAAACTCAAACCATAAAAAAAGGAATTAATTTGTTTAGTGAATATCTATTTATCATCTATATATTAACCAGAGTAGGATGAATTTATTTAACAAATGCTTAAACTCAATAAAAGTTTATTGCTCAAGTCCATGACAGGTGATTTTGACTGGTGGGTGAATTTCTTCACAAAATGATCGAGGAACCCAAACTTTCCTATATGTGACCCTATCATCCCCTAGGTCTCTGTATCCTGCCCCAGTCTGAAGTGGTGAACATTATTTCCTCTCTTCTTTCACTAGATAAATGGTCACAGTTAATTCAAGGGAAACTGGAAAATGTCACATACCATGTACTTTGTCAGAGAAAAGATTTTGGTAGGCAGCTAGAAAATCTGCTACAACCTAGTACTGATAGATGCTGACTAGAAAAAGATATAGAAATTGTGTAAGAAAATATTGTCACTTCTGTCAGTGAGCTTACAAAGAATAAATATGTGGAATATAATTGTACCTACTTAGGGCTTGTGTCACTTAAATAAAATGACGTATTCATAAGTGTAATTTTAGCAGTAACTTTCTGTTGGGATGGTAAGAAGCCACCTTCAATATTATTATGTCAAGGAGAGGAAAATGCTTTTGGTTTAAGAATTAATAATTATAGTTAAAAATAGTTCTTAATTTTTTAGTTTATTTTTCCATGTTGAAATATATTTATACTTGCTACCATTTATACCTATACCACTGTTTTTGAAACTTCTCTGTAGGCTTGCAAATATTTCAACATTAAAAAAAAATCAAACCATAAAAAGGAATTAATTTGGTTTTTGAATATCTATTTATTGTCTATATGTAAATAGGATAGGATGAATTTCTTTAACAAATGTTTAAATACAATGGAAGTTTATTTCTCAAGTCCATCGCATTATTATCCAGGACATCGCCTCCTCAATTACAAATGTGGTTCCTCCCAAAATGTGTTTGTAAGTCATTTTCCTGAACAAAGAATTTATTTATACCATAGAAATTTTAGTTCTTAAGGCAAATCCAAAGCAGTCTCTCTTATTATATCATTAAACTATAATACTATATTACTAGTACTACTGTATCTAACCAAAATTTACTGCAAGTTCATTCTCTAGTTATGCTAATTCTCAGCAGTCAGTTTTCCTAGTTCTCAATGTAAGATGAAATGCTCCAAGGTTTAGACAAGGGAGAGGGATTCCTAGGCAAAAATAGGGGTGCTACAGAAAGACTGTTTTTATAACCAAGACAAAATTAGAACATCTAACAAAAAGGGTACATTTTTCACAGCCAACTAACCATGTTGACAGCTTTGGACTGACTTGACCATTAAGATTAATCTGGCCATGTGTGCAGCCTTGGCCAAGAGGTGGAGAAGCCCATGCGTGTTGCAGGTTTCCTTATTCACTCTTCAAATGCTCCATTGATTTTTAATAATGGATATATTTTGGAGGTCAGACACCCTCTTGGCTAGATCACCACCTTTATAACAAATCTATATACCATTCTCACTGAAATATATTTAGATGTTGCCCTACTGGGAATTTTTTCAAGTAATTAATGTACAGCTTGTGTACCAGCTTGAACTCTTGGCTGCTTGGCAATAATTCACTCTTTAACAGCATCTGATGCCAGAAGAGCATTTGAAGCCTCTGTGGATATCAGCTCAGAACTTTATTTATTTTCTCTGAGTTATCTTTTCTCTGCAGTTCCTCTTTGACATCTCTAAAGGAACCCAAAGTGTAATTTTGATAAGTGAAATTCACTTATGAAGAAAGCTTAATTGAAGTATTGACTTTGGCTTATCCCTAATCTTTCAATAAACTTAATCTTAAGCCTCTTTTAGCTCCGTCATTTAGTTGTATTATGAGTGAGGAGTTCAGCATTCAGTTTTTCAAACTCCTATCAGAGCATCATACATTGTGACAGCTGATGGAGATAAAGACCTTGAAGATATATATTTAATATGAAGAGTACTACCAAACATTTGGCACATGTGGAAGCACAACAACCTACTGTTTGGCTGGGCTACGATCTATTTACCACCCCCTTCTTTTAATTTAAAAGAATAATGATCTTATCACAATTACATAGAAACCCATATCCATATCCAACAAACAACCAACCACGAATACTATCAGTCCTGAAATCAGAATATTGTATAAAAAGTTTCCTCGTAGAGAGTGTTTTGTATCTTGATAGCTAACATGGATTTTAGTTCCAAGCCTGCCCATAACTATGCCTGTGCCTGTGATCAAATCATATGACCTTTCTGGGTCTCTGTTTACTTGTAAATAAAATGCCATCTGCCTGTTGTTGAACACTGAATTTATCACTTTTATGTATTATAAGTCATATTCTTACATATAGATCTTTGCTTATATCTTCACCAATTTTTTAGGACAAAATAGAGAAGTATATATTGAAAAATGCATATATGCCTTTAAAAATACTGGAAATCTCCAATGTATAATAAATACATTATATTTAGTAAATACTTCTCATTTTATTTATTCACCTTCTTGTTTTTGCAATAGCTTCCTGAACAAATGCTTATGAGGTCACTAAAAGATTAGCAGAATTTTATAAAACCATATAACTATGTATCTTTTGATATCAATGCAGGCTGCTGATCCTATAGAAATAATACAGGAAGTGGAATCAGTGGACTTAGATTTGCTTCCCAAAATGTAATTTGAGAGCTTTTTGACCTTGTTACTGTCATTTATCTTCCTTGAATCTTATGTATAAGACCAGTTGCTGTCACATTGATTCCAACTCGTAGTGACCCACTGTGTGTCAGAGTAGAACTGCACTCCATAGGGTTTTCAGTGGCTGTGATCTTTTGGAAGTAGATTGCCAGGCTTTTCTTCCAAGGCACCTCTGAGTGGATTTGGATTGCCAATGTTTTTATTAGTAGCCAACCACTTAACCATTTGTGCCACCCAGGAATTCCTTATGTGTAATAAGAGAATAATATTACCTATCTAGCAGGATTATTGTGAGAGTCAAATGGAAACATACATGTGAAAGTACTCTGAAAGCCTTAAAGCATTATATACTTTCTGTTACTATCATTAATTTTTTGTTAAATAAAATGAACTTCATTTAATGATCTTTAGTGAATTTCATTTCAGATTATAATCATTTCTTTCTAACATTTCTTAAGATTAGGGAATAAGATGTGTTCAAATAGATATATTGATCACTGTCTTTCAAGTGAACATATTGGATGTATTTTTTACAGTAACAACAGAACATGGTAAAATTTGGAAACTCTAGAGGACAGATTTATGATTAAAAACAATAAAATGAACAAATGGACTTATATGAAGCATCTCCAAAAAATTTTATCTCTAAAAGGGGCCAATTTCAAGAAAAATCTGGCTTGCTTTTCACAGACATTTCAAAAGAAACATAGGTGCTATGGTATAGTTTTGAAAAAGGGGGATAAAAATACCATCTGAGAGTCTCTGGAATCTTGCCAAAAGTATAGCTTGGCATTTTTTCCCACCTTCTGCATGCAATTGATTGGCAGCAGTGATATGATGCTAGGGGCATAGTGGGAATAGAAGGAGAAAACCAAAGAAGTCAGTTCTTGTCCCTGAAAAACAGTTTGCTTCCTTGACAACAATATTTTTGCCACCTCCACCGCCCAGACCTATATTATATGATTTGTGGGATCAATCCCTTTTGTATTGATAGGTTTTCACATTCTCTTCCCACAATGCCTGGAAGAGTAAACATTCCTTGATAAATATTGGCTGATAGTTCCATTCTGTATTTCTCAAGAACGGTTACTTTAACATTGAATTTATGCAGATAAATTAAAATGGCTAATTATTAAAAAATTAAAATAGTTGGATTCTTAATTTGTATAGCTAAGTAGAATGATCACTGATTCTAAATGAATTTCTCTAAGATTTGGTCAGCTTCCACTAACCTTGCAAAGGGACAATTTAAGAGAAATTTTAATAAACACATCTCTTCACACATGGCAGAATGTTATGTTTAGAAAATACTACCATAGGTATTTCAATAAGATAAACCCTTATTAAATTTCTAATACTCTTGAGAAGCTTCAAAAATGCCGTTGAGTTTTCATGATGTAGCCATGACTGCAGAACAACAGGTCTTGGTCTTGGAAGGGTCCACTGCAGGCCTTCATCTTCAGATTCAGCTTCAGATCCTGAGTATTAATTGACTTGCCCAAGGTCAGAAAACAAGAAAGCCACACAAAGGGCACTAGGGTAGGTATTTTTTCCCCAGTGCTTTAGTCCTCTTACTATTAAGCCCTCTGTGTTTTGAAAGTACTAAAACCCATCTCTGCTGGTGATTTCTTTTTTCTGAATTTGATTCATATTTTTAAGCAATGGAGATACACAGTCCCCCCTCATTACCAATCCATCTTGGAAAGTCCGTATCTTTTTTATTTATGATCATCTTCCCACCTTTGGAAACCCTGGTGGCATAGTGATTAAGAGCTATGGCTGCTAACCAAAAGGTCAGCAGTTCGAATCCACCAGGTGCTCCTTGGAAACCCTATGGGGAATTCTACTCTTTCCTATAGGATTGCTGTGAGTCAGAAACGACTCGATGGCAATGGGTTTTGTTTTTTTCCCACCTTTATCTACAGTATGATAGTAATGACACCCAAATGCAAATTTTTTTTCTCTACAAGGCAGGGTTTCTCTGTTCACTACTAGAAATATTACAAATTATCAAGAATGCAAAATTTTCTTCACCAAGGAATTTTCAAGCTTTCTTTTCCTTCCCTTTTTATAATAATCTGAACTTGCAGCCTAGTACCTGTGTTTAAGTTGTTTTATCCATAAGTGAGGGAAGAATATTACATGGCATTTGTCTAAGTATTTTGGCCTGCTTATGCAAAATGGCAAATGGATCTCCAGGCACAAGGATTCATTCATTCGTTCATCCATCCATTTATCCATTTGTTCCTTCAGCTAATAATTATTAACTACTATTGAGTACCTTTTGATTCAGTTTCAGTCGTGGATGAATATGAGAAGAAGCCACAACATACTCTTTTCTCTTCGTTTTTCTTCCCGTATTTAGTATACTTACTTCCATCTTGTCTAGCAGAAACCCTGGCCTCTTTGTCCTATGTCAGATATGTTACTGTTTAAAGATATTTCTGCACTATAGACTATTATCATTGTGACTTTGATTGGTTCTTCACTTAACTCAGAAAATGACCCAAAATGATTACTATGCATTACAGGACATAAACTATAATACTGTCTATATAAAATTTAAAGCGTATAGGTAGTTTAAAGTGTTTCAAACACAGAAATTGAAAAGGAATCTTGTATAGGTCTTATATAAATAATGTAAGTTATATTCTCATTCATTCTCCATTCCAATATTAAAAGAAAATAGCAATCTTAAGATGTTCATGTTGGAAAAAGGCTCATCGTTTTAAATAGAGTCATGTCTTTGCCTACACAGTTCAGAAACCCACAGTTAAGAATATGGTTTCCTAAGTATCCATTTAGCTGTTAGACTTTTAAGATTTAGTGGTGGCAAATAGTTTTGTTTCTTCAACAAGAAATATTTACCATTTTTGGTGAAGACCACTGTTGAAGCTAGAGATAATGAAATGTTTAAATCCTATTTTTCGTCTCATATGTGAAAGAAACAATGAAAAATTATTTCCTATAAAAGAATTTCCAAGGAGCGGTGGTAGATTTGAACTGCCGACCTCCTGGTTAGCAGCCAAGCTCTTAACCACTGTGCCACCAGGGCTCCTTGTAAGCCTAGGAAACCCTCTGGGGCAGTTCTATTCTGTCATATAAAGTCACTATTAGTTAGAATCAACTCGATGGCACACAACAACAACAACAAATAATCCTAAAGTAAAGGAAACTTGGGTACCACTGTTGTTGAGTAAATACTGTACTATTGCTATCTTACTGTACAGTCATTTATATAAGAGGAGAACCTCATGTTTAAGATTAAATGCAGGCTATAGTCAACTCACTGGAACAAATAATTTGTTTTTTTCCATGAATGGTATTGAGACATCTGCCTTTTTTTTGTGAGCAACAACTTGTGTTGCAATGCAACTAGTCAGGCATACAGATGCTCTCCCTGTGTGTGAAAGAGTATTTAATTTTGAATTGGAAGATCGTGCAACACTTCACAGAAATGTCATTTGAGCATCAGCAACACCAAAGTTTCTTCTCTTGATGTCCTTGTACTGCTCTCTCCTTTGCCTTCTTTCCTGTTCTCTTAGCTAACTTTTGCCTATACTTCAAAACTTCCTACAGGCATTGCCTCCTTCAGTAACCAAAAAAAAAAAAAAAAAAAAAAAAACACTGTCATTGAGTCGATTCCAATTCATAGCAACCATACAGGAAAGAGTAGAACTGCACCAGGAGGTTTCCAAGGATGTAAATCTTTACAGAAGCAGACTACCACATCTTTGATTGGTTCTTCACTTAACTCAGAAAATGACCCAAAATGATTACTATGCATTACTATGCATACCTGCAGAGTGGCTAGTAGATTTGAATTGCTGACCTTTTTGTCAGCAGCTGAGCACTTTAACCATTGCACCGCCAAGTCTCCTTTCCTTCATTAAGTCTTTAACCCTCTCTTCCTCCCATCTTGGCTTATTATTTATCCTTCCTCTTTGTTCCCATGGCACCTATGTACATTTCTATCATTAGTCTAGACAAATTGCTTTATAATGAACTGCTTGTCTATATCCTCAGTCAGATTGTGAGCTCATTGAGAGCAATGGCTGTTGGATTCACCTGTATACCCTCAGCACCGTACTGAGAACATGAGAGGGAATATCCAGGGATGAACCTGGAAAGTCGGTTGGGCCGCATGTGAATGACTCTTTATGCTGTGCTAGTTTGAACTCTAGCCAGTGTACAATGTGAACGCATTGATGGTTTTTCAACAGAGGAGTGAAGAAATCATATTTAGGTTTTAGGAAGAAAACTTTAATGGCATTATAACTAGGAGAAGAGTTTAGAGATAGGAATTCCAGTTCAGAAATTTATGCAGGAGTATATGTCAGAGTGCACTGTTGGTTTGAACCAGTTTGTGAATGTGAGAATAGAGAAAATGTTGACAAACGTGGGTGTGAGAGGGGTGAGGGAGAAAGGCGTGAAGGATGACTAAGTGTGGAACTGTTTTTAAGGAGTGTGTGAAATTTTGAATACTTGAGCTAATCAAGCCTAATACTTTTGAACAAAGCAAAACAAGTATAACTTACTGTTTCAATGATGGACTGAAAATAATATAAACCCTCACTTCACAACCTCTTTAATATACCTTGGATGACAAATGAGTCCAACCACATTGCCTCAAAATCCTAGGCCAGTGAAAAGAAATGAATTCTATTTAACCCTAGAAATGAAAATGAAAAAAATTATCTTCTTTATTCTCTAATCATTTGTCTAAGTGTGGGTGGAACTTCTATCTTATGTTTAATAAATTTTTACTATGACCATTTGTCTTCATAAATATTTGAAGTAAACAAATTATTTCCCTAACCTGAAAAATGTATGACTGTTAAAGGTATTTTTCACATAAAAAAGTTATAATAAACATATTTGAATTAACTAATTAAATAATTTTTGAAATAATTATTCAGTAAAATATCTCAAGTAACTTCAAAAATAGTATGACTACAAAAATACTTCAACTTTGCAGGCTATTTCTAATGATGCTGTTTATATAAATTAACATTTTTAAACCTCTTTTACTGATTTTTTATGCAAAACCTTGGTATGGCATGATTTTTTTTTTTAATTGTACTTTGGGTGAAGGCTTAGAGAACAAATAGTTTCTCATGAAACAGTAGTACACATATTGTTTTATGACAGTGGTTAACAACCCCACAACATGTCAACCCTCTAACTTCTCAACCTTTTTTTTTGGTGAAAATACACATAGCCAAACGTACACTGTTTCAAAAATTTCTACATGCGCAGTTCAGTGACATTGACTACACTCTTTCAATTGTGCTGTTATTCTCACTTAAGATGAAGGCTTACAGAACAAAATAGTTCCTCATTTAACAGTTACTACAAATGTTGCCCTATGACAATGGTTAACAATCTCACAACACATCAACAATATCCTTATTCAACCTTGGGTTCCCTATCACCAGCTTCCTTGTCCCCTTCTGCCTTCTGGCCCTTGTCACTGGACTACTGTACCTCGTTAGTCTCATTTGGTTTTATGGGGCTATCCACTCCCAAGCTGAACAGTGAACCTCGGAGGTAACTTCATCACTGAGCTAAAAGGGTGTCTGGGGGCCATAGTCTTGGGGTTTCTCCAGTCTTCTTTAGGCCAGTAAATCTGGTCTTTTTTTTCGTGAGTTAGAATTATGTTCTACATCATTCTCCAGCTCTGTGCAGAACCCTCTGTTGTGATCCTGGTCAGAGCAGTCAGTGGTGGTAGCCGGGCACCATCTAGCTGTACCGGACTCAGTCCAGTGGAGGCCTTGGTAGCTGTGGGTCATTAGTCCTTCGGACTAATCTTTTCCTTTTATCCTGTTCTCTTCATTCTCTCTTGCTCCTGAAGGGATGAGACCAGGGGAGTATCTTAGATGGCTGCTCACAGGTTTTTAAGACCCCAGACACTACTCACCAAGGCAGAGTGTAGAGCATTGTCTTTATAAGCTATGTCATGCCAATTGAGCTATATGTTCCCCGAGACCATGGTCCCCACAGCCCTCCACCCAGCAAGTCAGTCTCTCTGGGAGTTTGGATGTGTCTATGGAGCTTCCATGACCTTTCCTTGTACAAGTTGTGCTAGTTTCCCCTGTCCTGTGTACTGTCTCACCCTTCATCCAAGAGACCACTTATCTATTGCCTATTTAGTATTTCCCCCCACCCCTCCCATCCCTGGTAACCAACAAAGATTGTTACATTTTGTGTGTGAACTTTTTCATGGGTTTTTACAACAGAGGTCTCATACAATATTTGTCCTTTTGTGATTGACTTATTTCACTCAGCATAATGTCCTCCAGTTTCATCCATGTTATGAGATGCTTCACAGATTCATCATTGTTATTTCTCATTGCATAGTACTCCATTGTGTGTATGTACCATAGTTTGTTTATCCATTCATCTGTTGATGGGCATCCAGGTTGTTTCCATCCTTTTGCTATTGTGAACAATGCTGCTGTGAACATAGGTGTGCATATGTCTATTCGAGTGACGACTCTTATTTCTCTAGGATATATTCCTAGGAGTTGGATTGCTGGATCGAATGGTATGTCTATTTCTAGCTTTCTGAGGAAACGCCATATCACTTTCCAAAATGGTTGTATCATTTTGCATTCCCACCAGCAGTGCATAAGAGTTCCCATCTCCCCGCAGCCCCTCCAACATTTGTTATTTCCAGTGTTTTTGATTCGTGCCAGTAATGCCGGGGTGAGATGGTATCTCATTGTGGTTTTAATTTGCATTTCTCTAATGGCTAGTGATCGCGAGCATTTCCTCATGTGTCTGTTGGCCATTTGAATGTCTTCTTTGGTGAAGTGTCTGTTCATTTCCTTTGCCCATTTTTTCATAGGATTATTTGTCTTTTTGTTGTAGAGGTGTTGGATTTTCTTTTAGATTATGGAGATTAGACCTTTGTCTGACTTGTACTGTCCAAAAATTTTTTCCCAGTCTGTAGGTTCTCTTTTTACTCTTTTGGTGAAGTCTTTTGAAGAGCATAGGGGTTTGATTTTTAGAAGATCCCAGTTATCTAGCTTATCTATTGGGGTTTGTGCGTTGATGGTTATGGTTTGTATCCTGTTAATGCCATGTATTAAGCCCTGAAGTGTTGGTCCTATTTTTTCTTCTATGAACTTTATAGTTTTAGGCTTTATATTCAGGTCTTTGATCCATTTTGAAGTAGTTTTTGTATATGGCGTGAGGTACAGGTCCTGTTTCATTTTTTGCAGATTGATATCCAGTTTTGCCAGCACCATTTGTTAAAAAGACTGTCTTTTCCCCATTTGATGGACTTTGGGCCCTTGTCAAAGATCAGGTGACTGTAGGTGGATGGATTTACATCTGGTTTCTCAATTCTGTTCCATTGGTCAACATATCTGTCATTGTGCCAGTACCAGGCTGTTTTGACTACTGTAGCTGTATAGTAGGTTCTGAAGTCAGGTGGTGTGAGTCCTCCAACTTTCTTCTTCTTCTTCAGTAGTGCTTTACTTATTCGGGGCTTCTTCCCTTTCCATATAAAGTTAATGATTAGTTTTTCCATCTCTTTGAAGAATGTTGTTGGTATTTGGATTGAGATTGCATTGTATTTGTAAATTGCTTTGGGTAGAATTGTCATTTTCACAATGTTGAGTCTGCCTATCCATGAGCATGGTATGTTTTTCCATTTATGTAGATCCCTTTGGGTTTCATGCAGTAGTGTTTTGTAGTTTCCTTTGTATAGGTCTTTTTACATCCCTGGTCAGATTTATTCCTAAGTATTTTATCTTTTCAGGGGCTATTGAAAATGGTATTGTTTTCCTGATTTCCTTTTCATTGTATTCCTTATTGGTGTATAGGAATCCAACCGATGTTTGAATGTTTATCTTGTATCCTGCTACTCTGCTGAAGCTTTCTATTAGTTCCAGTAGATTTCTCATGGAGTCTTTAGGGTTTTCTATGTATAGTATCATATCATCTGCAAACAGGGACAATTTAACTTCTTCATTACCAATTTCGATGCCCTTTATTTCTTTTTCTTGCCTTATTGCTCTAGCTAGAACTTCCAGCACAACGTTAAATAGGAGTGGTGATAAAGGGCATCCTTGTCTTGTTCCTGTTCTCAAGGGGAATGTTTTCAGCCTCTCTCCGTGAAGAATGACGTTGGCTGTTGGTTTTGCATATATGCCTTTTATTATGTTGAGAAATTTCCCTCCTATACCTATTTTATTGAGAGTTTTTGTCAGGAATGGGTGTTGGACTTTGTCAAATGCCTTTTCTGAATCAATTGAGATATCATGTGATTCTTTTCTTTCCTTTTACTTATGTGGTGGATTACGTTGATTGATTTTCTAATGTTGAACTATCCTTGCATACCTGGTATGAATCTTACTTGTTCGTGGTGTATTATTTTTTTGATATGATGCTGAATTCTATTGGCTAGAATTTTGTTCAGAATTTTTGCATCTATATTCATGAGAGATATTGGTCTGTAATTTTCTTTTTTGTGATGTCTTTGCCTGGTTGTGGTATCAGCGTTATGCTGGCTTCATAGAATGAGTTTGGAAGTGTTGCTTCCTCTTCTATGCTCTAAAATAGCTTGAGTAGTACTGGTACAAGCTCTTCTGTAAATGTTTTGTAGAATTCTCCAGTGAAGTCATATGGGCCAGGGCTTTTTTTGGTTGGGAGTTTTTTTTATTACCTTTTCAGTCTCTTCTCTTGTTATGGGTCTGTTCAGATTTTCAACATCACTTTGTTGTGGTTTGGGGAGGCTGTGTGTTTCTAGAAATTTATCCATTTCCTCTAGGTTTTCAAATTTGTTGGAGTATAGTTTTTCATAATATTCTGTTATAATCTTTTTTATTTCAGTTGGGTCAGTTGTGATGTCCCCCATTTCATTTCTTATTTGGATTATTTGTGCCCTCTCCTGTTTTTCTTTTGTCAGTCTGGCCAGTGGTTTGTCGATTTTGTTGATTCTTTCAAAGAACCAACTTTTGGTTTTGTTGATTCTTTCTATTGTTTTCTGTTCTCTATTTCATTGATTTCTGCTCTGATCTTTACTATTTCCTCTCTTCCGGTGGTTGTGGGTTTTTTTTTGCTGTTCTCTTTCTATTCGTTTGAGTTGTGTAGTTAATGTTTTGATTTTGTCCCTTTCTTCTTTTTTGATGTGTGCATCTATTGCTATAAATTGTCCTCTGAGGACTGCCTTTGCTGTATCCCAAAGGTTTTGGTTTGATGTATTTTCATTCTCATTTGATTCTAGGAAGTTTTTGATTCCATCTCTGATTTCTTCTATTACCCAGTGATGTGTAAGCAGAGTATTATTCAGTTTCCATGTAATTGATTTTTTTCCCTAGCTCTTTCTGTTAACTTCTACCTTGATGGCATTGTGGTCAGAGAAGATACTTTGAATTATCTCAGTGTTTTGGATCTTGTTGAGGATTGCTCTGTGGCCTAAGATGTGGTCTATTCAGGAGAACGTTCCATGTGCATTGGAAAAGAATGTGTACTTTGCAGCAGTTGGATGGAGTGTTCTATATATGTCAGTGAGGTCAAGTTGGCTGATTGTGCCCTTTAGGTCTTCTGTATCTTTGCTGACTTTCTTTTTGGTGGTTCTGTGGTTTACTGAGAGTGGTGTGTTGAAGTCTCCTACTATTATTACGGAACTGCCAATTTCTCTTTTCAGTGTTATTATAGTTTGTTTTATGCATTTTGGAGCCCTGTCATTGGGCGTGTGGATTTTTATTATGGTTATGTCTTCATGATGGATTGTCCCCTTAATCATTATATAGTGTCCTTCTTTGTCTTTTATGGTAGATTTTGTTTTAAAGTCTATTCTATCTGAGATTAGAATTGCCACTCCTGTTCTTTTTTGGTAGTTGTTAGCTTGATATATTTTTTTCCAACCTTTCACTTTTAATAAATTCACATCTTTGTTTCTAAGGTGTGTCTCTTGTAGACTGCATGTTGAAGGATCCTGTTTTCTTATCCATTCTGTCACTCTTTGTCTCTTTATGGGTGCATTGAGTCCATTTACATTCAGTATAATTATTGATAGATGGAGTTTGTTGCTGTCATTTTGTAGCGCTTTTTTTTGTGGTGCCAAAGTTTTCTTTGTTATTCTTACTCTCTTGTGCTGAGTTACTTTTGTTTGTGGATATTTTTTTCATTTATTTTGTTTTTGTAGGTTTTTTTTTTGCTGAGACGTTATGTTTTTCCTCTTTTTTTAAATGAGAATGTTTGTTAACTTTCTTTGTGTTTACCATGAATTTTACCCTTATCTTTCTAAGTGTGAAGCAGTCTACCATTACTTGGTATCGTGATATGGCATGATTTTTGATCTCCTAACCACCACAACTACAACCTACGTTTACTGCTAGCTTAAAGCTATTGCTAATGTAGTTGTAAGAATATACATTAATCTCACACTTAAATATAAGGTTTTATTATATTTATATGCTGTCATGTTGTTGTTGTTAGTTACTGTCAAGTTAGTTGTGATTCATAGCAACACCATGTGTGCAAAGTAAAACTTCTCTCCAGGGTTTTCAATGCTGTGACCTTTCTGAAACAGATTGCTAGGCCTTTCTTCCAGGATGCCTCTGAGTGGGTTCAAACTGCCGACCTTTTGTTTAGTAGACAAGTACTTAACCATTTGAGCCACCCAGGAACTCCTGTGTTCAGTCATACATATGATAAAGTTTATTTCCAACCTATAGAACATTGATAAAGGAAATTGTCAGAAGACTTTGGGTTGATTACTATAAATCTCTTTAACCTTTCATTGGTAGATTAGTGGATCTCATATAACATAATCATGAATAACAGCATATTAAGGCTGGAAGTCCCTGGTTGGCACAAATGGCTAAGCACTCCACTACTAGCTGAAAGGTTGATGGTTGGAACTCACCTAGAGGTGCTTTAGAAGAAGGGCCTGGTGATCTGCTCAGAAAAGTCACAGGCTTGAAAACTCCGTGAAGCACAGTCCTATTCTGTGTGCATGGGTTTTGCCATAAACTGGAATAAATTTGATGGCATGGGTTTTTTTTTTTTTTAAGGCTGGCAGCAGCAATTAGTGGATAAAAGGACATGGACTTATGTGTGATCTGATAAAAACACTCAATATCTCTGTCTTCCTGTAATGTTTCCCTAAACTTTAGAAGACAAAGAAGAAAGATTGGGAAGCACTAGATGCTTATAGCTGTGGGTTTTGGAGAATGAAATCGTGTGGACAGTCAGTGTCGGTGCCTTATCTGGTGCAGGGTTGTCTTGGGACTTTTTTGCAGGAAGGCTGGCTTCAGTTAGATGATGAGAGAAAATGGTGGAACTTGTTTTTATCCTTTTTGTCTTCAGACCCCATATCTTAGTTATCTAGTGCTGCCATAACAGAAATACTACAAGTGGATGGTTTTAACAAACAGAAGTTTATTTTCTCACAGTCTAGTAGGCTAGAAGTCCAAATTCAGGGTGTCAGCTCTAGGGGAAGGTTTTCTCTCTCTGTCAGCTCTGGATGAAGGTCCTTATCTTCAGTCTTCCCCTGGATTAGGAGCTTCTCAGCACAGGTACCCCGGGTCCAAAGGACACACTCTGCTTCTGGCACTACTTTTTTGGTGGTATGAGGTCCCCACTCTCTCTGCTCGCTTCTGTCTTTTATATCTCAAAAGACATTGACTTAAGACAAAACCTAATCTTGTAGATTGGGTCCTGCCTCATTAGCATAACTGCCTCATTAACAACATAGGGATAGGATTTAGAACACATAGGGAAATCACATCAAATGACGAAATGGTAGACAATCACACAATACTGGGAATCATGGCCTCGCCAAGTTGACAGATATTTTTGGGGGACACAATTCAATCCATGAGACCCCAGTTCCCCCCACCCAGGTTAGTATCTCTAGATCTGAAGCCTGAGTAAAGGTGCCGATATTGTCTTCCTTTCTCACTCACAACCTATGAGAAATTACATGGGATAGTGTTTCTTTTTAATAGATTTTTTGCTGTGTTTATTCTTTTCGTGGATTCCTGGGTGGTGCAAACAGTTAAGTGCTGGAAGATTGGCAATTTGAACCCATCACACCTCAGGAGACAGATCTGTTGTTCTGCTTCCAAAAGGTTATAGCCTTGAGAACTCTATGGAGCAATTCCATTTTGCACACGTGTTTGCCATGAGTTGGAATCAACTTGATGGCAACTAAAAACAACAACATTCTTTTGGTAAGTCTGCTTCTTTCATTTTCTTTCACTCTGCAAATATGCTGAGCTGTTAGTACTGTCATTGTTATTAGTTCCCATCCAGTCTACTCCCTACTCATGGCAACCCCATGCACGATGGAACAAAATGCTGCCTGGTCCTAGGTCATCCCCATGATCAGTGGGAGATCGGACCTTTGTGATTCATAGGTTTTCATTGACTGATTTTCAGAAGTAGATTGCCTGGTCTTTCTTCCTAGTTTTTCTTAGTCTGTAAGCTCTGTTGAATCCTGTTCAGCATGACAGCAGCACGCAAGCCTCCAATGGCAGATGGGTGGTGGCAGTGTGTGAGATGCATTGGCGGGGAATCAAACCCAGTTCTCCTGCACAAAAGGCAAGAATTCTACCACTGAACCACCAATGCTGTCTTACTCAGTACTAAACCAAACCCAACCCATTGCCTTCGAGTTGATTCTGAGTCATAGAGACCCTATAGAACAGAGTAGAACTGCCCTGTAGGGTTTCCAAGGAGCGGCTGGTCGATTCGAACTGCCAACCTTTTGTTAGCAGCTGAGCTCTTAACCACTGAGCAACCACTAGGTGATGTAAATCTTACAGGTTTGTTTTCCAGGTCTATATCCTAAAGTTAGCAATTTAACTAAAGTCTATACATTGGAATTATTTGTTCATTTATTTAATTGCCAAATATTTACTGAACATCTATAGCTTGTCAGGAACTGTAAGAATACTACTAGAGATATAAAAATGAACAAGAGAAAACTTATGCTTACAGAAATTTCTGTGATAAGTTCTGTAATAGAAGTAGGTTTAGGGATCTTGGGAGCACTGAGTGGAATCTGTCTGAACAGGAGCTAATTATTGTTGTAGTTTGGTTGAGTTCCTCTGAAAGCAGAGCCTGAAACATAGTCTGGAGTTCACGTGGTTGATTGGGATGGTGATGGCAGGGAGAAAGAGAGAGTGTGACAAGTAAGCAGAAAACGTCAGTATAAAGGTATGTTATTGAAGGCAATTTGTTCTCTAATTTTCTGGGATCTCAAGAATTGTACATACAATTTCCCTGAATTAGCTTCTTGGAGAACAAGAGGAAGAATCATGTATCCATCCACTTCTGTCTCCCATTGACTAAGAGTTGCCACTGGTATGTTAACCCCTGGCATTTCAGCTTATCTTTGTCACTGGCAAAGCCCCAGGCAGAGAACAAAAAGGCATGGCTTCCTTAAGGCAAAAAGCTGGCACAAAATGAAATGAAGAACACAGGAAACTGTGCCCTCAGCCCTATTTGAAATCTGAGGAATTGGCAAGCAACTGTGAGCAGGGGTGCCTTTGATGTTCCTTTTAATCTGCTTTGTATTCCTGTAGACAGGTGAGTGAAGGTATATGTTGGACAAACAGATCAACATGTACAAAGGCACTGGGGCACAGAGCATGTATTAAATTTAGGAAAAAGAAGGATATGTGGAGTTAGAAAGAGGGTGCATATGAAGGAGTGCAGGCATTGAGATAGGAAAGCTAGATGGGACTAGATCTCATGTTAGAGAGTGCTAACTTTGTCCCACAGTGAGAGACTACTGATGACCTTAAAATTTGAACTCTTGAATGTCACCTTCTCAACAGTATTGAGGACTAACTTGGGTGCAGGAAAACTAAAGACAAAAAACACCATTTTATGATTAATGATGCAGATGAGAATAATGACATCTTGAACCAAGGCATAAAAATACTTACGATGTATAATGAAGAGGTTTTAATTGATTAAATATCAAAGGAGAGTGAGAAAAGAAATCATTTTTTTTTGGTTTGTCATTCTTTTTTCCTATTTGTCTCCTCTTTCTGAGTGTGGATAAACTTTATAAATACTTATTCTAAAAGATGCTGTCTTTTAGACAAGGACTTGTCTCCTGGATGAAACGAATACACTTTTGTGTATTTAGAAATGTGTAAACAGATTTAAATTTTAGAAAATAAACAAAATATAAATTTCCTGGGGTGGGGGACCTAGTTCAATTTTTTGCTGGACATATGCTTTGTGATTTCTGTACATGATATCTATATCTTGGCTCATATTTTTACTAGTTAGAAAATGTTTTGCTTTCTATCTAGTACTACCATTATTATATGCTGTATTGTTTACTTTTTAAGGAGTCCTGGTGGCGTAATGTTTAAGTGCTCAGCTGCTAACCGAAAGGTTGGCAGCTCGAGCCCATCAGTGGCTCTCTGGGATAAAAGACCTCGTGATCTGCACCCATAAAGATTACAGCATAGAAACTCTATGGGACAGTTCTGTTCTGTCCTCTAAGGTCGCTATGAGTTGGAGTCAACAACGAGTTATTTTTTGCAAACTTACAAACCTATGATCAATTCAAATAATCTTTTCTGGAAATTAAAAAAAAAAAATTAAAACATTGAATCTGCTTTGCCACTGTGTTTAGTAGCACAAGGAAGAAAATGCCATCATGTTTAAGAAAAATATATACTTTAGTCATCTGTAAATGCAATTCTAGCTCAGGAAAAAAGGCAGGCATTTATATTTTTCACAATCAAACTTACTTAAATGAATACAGTAAGTTATAACTGCAGTATGGTTGAAGCAGCAGTCAGCTCTCAAACACAAAAGCAGCTCTGATAAAAGTTTCTCAGCTTCCATTGCCTCAGCCTAAAAGTTGGCCTTTACTGTAATAGATGGAAGTAAAGTAACTGAAAAGGATCTAGTGCAGTTTTGAAATATTTTGAAAATAGATTGGGGTGAAGCCACCGTCCCCTTAAATAAGAGATAATTTGTTGGTCATTTCTCTCCAGACAGATGAGAGTAAGGCCTGCTTCCTCTTTTGTTAGTCTCAATACCTCATTTGTTACTATGTATCAGAAAAGCAGCACACCATAAATAAAGATACGTTTGAGTGGTTTATTCTGACATGGGACTGGTAGACAATGGGAAGACTGGTGTGGACGCAGGTGGTTTGTGGGTAGTGATTTGGAATCAAAGAAATAAAAGTTTGCAGACCCTAGGGTGTGTGTGTTTGTGTGTTTGTTGTAGCAGAATGCATGGAAGAAAAAAGCAGGCAGAATTCTATCTCCAGAGGTTAATCTTTTAGGAAATACGTAGACTCTTTTATAATTTTGTGGGTAAATAAATCCTTGATCACTTGAAGAATAGTGACCACTTGAAGGGATAATATGTACTAACTGAAAATAACAACAACAACAAAAAAAGAATTGTCTAAAAATTCTCAAAGGAAGGTGGCCCATTGAGTTTTTAGAGCTAGTGTAGTGTAACAGTTCAAAACATGAAGCTGGTTAAAGAGAGGAGATATAGAGAAATGGTGACATGACCTTTTTTGTTTGTATCTTAGTGGACTCTTATCTGTGATTATAGGAGAGAGCTGAAGTTATTATAAGATAGTCAGCTGTAAATCAGCCATTAATGGATAACAGCTATAATAGGCCAATGTCAAAAGCAATACAGGTGCCACAATTATTTACTATTATTGAAATATTAGGGTTAGTTTAGACATTTACTGCTAGTACTGGTATATTTTGTTAGTTAATTAATATTTTGTGAATCTTAATTGCTAACTAAATTCCAGAGTGAAATGGAAGACATAATACTGAAAAAATTATCATCTACAAAATAGATTTTGTTTTTCTTTTAAGAATGTTAAACAGTCAATCCTCATTTTTTTGTGGATTCTATATTTGAGAATTCTTCCACTTACTAAAAATACTCGGGGTGCTTTTGTGGTCATTTGTAGACACGCATATGCCCAGAGTGGCAAAAAATCCTCAGCTGAGGTAGAGCAAGGCTGGTCTGGTATTCACTAACTCAGTATCTGTGAGGACTTTATAGAATGTAACCTCTAAGAATAGAGAATCAACTACATCGGTGTGGTAGGCAGAGTAATAGTCTTCCAAAGATATCCACATCCGAACCCCCTGAACCTGTGAATGTGTTATGTTAGGCAAGGAGAATTAAGGTTGCATATGGAATTTAGGTTGCTAATCAGCTGACCTTGAAATAGAGAGATTATTTTGGATTATTTGGGTGAGCTGAATGTAATCACAAGGGTCCTTTAAGTGGAAGTGGGAGGAAAGAGAGTCCGTGTCACAGTGTTGCAGTGAGAGAAAGGCTCAAGCAGCTTTACTGACTTTGAAGACGGAAGAGAGCCATGAGCCAAAGAATGTGGGAAGTCTCAGGAAGCTGGAACCAGCAGGAAGTGGATTCGAGAACCTCCAGAAAAGAACATAGTCCTGCCATCACCTTAATTTTCAACCACTGAGACTCCTGCTGGACTTCTGTACTCCACAACTATAAAATAAAAAATTTGTGTTGTTTTAAGCCACTAAATTTGTGGTACTTTGTTAGCACAATAGGACACTAATACAATAGGAAACTTATACAATTAGCTTAAAAATCATAAAAGAAAATTAAGTGGCCAGAATACTAAGAAAACTTAGAAAAGATCATAGAGTATTGTTGCCACTCTCGTAATTTAAAGTTCAGTGTGATTTTTAAAACAGCTCTTGCAACTATGTGAATATCCCTTTACATTTCATAAAAATATAAGCATTATTTGATAAATTTTGAAAACAGAATGAATTATAATAATTTAAATTTAACTTAAATTCTACTAAAAGAAATAGAACATACCACATAGAACGTCTGTCTGAAGAATCTTTGTTTTATCCACTTACACAAGTGTTCATTGAATTCTCAGCTGGGATATGAGATATGACTGTAAAACAAAAATTTCAAGGAAACAATCTTATTTAATGAAAAACTCTCAATCCAACTGTTATAGACCAGGAAACAATATATATTTTGATCTAAATATTTATTATATTTAAGGTTTTAGGAAAGACTAAATTAAAATGGCACTAGATCAACATTAAGACATTGTGATATGTGGAATAGTTTCTTCACATATAAAGAAAAAACAAAGGTTAAAGAAATTTAGCTACCTAGTTACACAATGAGGCTAAAAGATATTTCATAACTCTTAATAAAACTGCATTAATTGTACCTTAAAGGGAAATGCTTCATTTTATTGTCATTGGGAACTAGGGAGAGAAAAAACAGAATTTTTATGTAGTGTTAACAAGTTTACATTGGTATTAAGAGTAGGAAAACAGCAAAGTGTCTTTTATTCATTTCTCCTGTATCTTTTAGAAATAAAATTCAACTTCCTTTTATTCTTAGTAAAGACTCATCTGAGGTTTTGATTTTAAGAGATCCACTAGTCTAACATTTTTTTTTTTTTTAATTACCAAGTTGGATTTTCAGGTGGAAAAAACCAGTTAAGTGGGTGGAAAACATCACACTTTCCCCCCTCTATTTCTTTTAATTTTTAACACAGAAACAGAGATAGTGTAGATGCAGTTTAAATCTTAGGCTCTCACAATATTTCACTCTCCTCCATATCTTGATAGGAACTTGCAAAAGAATCTCAGTAGCTCAAGTGAAATTGGGCTGTGAAATTTGGTTAAAAAATATTTGGCTATGGGCCTGTTGCTGAGGGAAGAAATAACTAATTCCTAGCATATTTTCAGAGACAAATGCCAAATTGTTTGTGCGTAGTATCATAGCACCAGGCTTGCACTTAAAATGATTCTAGACCAAATGCTAGAAATTTTCTGGTCCTGGCTACTGAATTCTATTCACAAGTGACAGGAATCAAGAGGTAGTATTGTGATTATATATGAAGCCTCTTTATTTTCTTAGTAATTTAAAATTCTGATTTTCTTTACATTTCATAATTTGTAAGGCAATTGGTTCAATAACAAGCATTCTCTTTGTGTGTGTGTGTGTGTGTGTGTGTGTGTGTATTATATATATGGAGTCCCAGGCTGGTGGGAATGGTTAATGTGCTTGGCAACTATTGAACATTTGGAGGTTCAAGTCCACCCAGAGGCATCTCAGAAGAAAAGCCTGGCAATCTATTCCTGAAAAATCAACCATTGGAAACCCTATGAAGCACCGTTCTACTCTGACATACATGGGGTTGCCATGAGTCAGAGTCAACTTGACAGCAACTGGTTGTATTCTATATGTATTTTACGTGTGTGTGTGTGTGTGTGTGTGTGTGTGTGTGTGTGTGTGTGTGTCCTTGAATGGCACAGTTTGCACTCAACTACTGACAGAAAGGTTGGCAGTTTGAAACTACCCAGCAGTAATGCAGAAGAAAGGCCTAAGGATCTTTCGTAAGATTACAGCCATTAAAACATCTATTGAGCAAAGTTCCACTCTGAAAACACATGGGGTGGTATCGCCATGAGTTGGAATTAGCTCGATGGCAACAGATTTGGTTGACACATACACATACACACGCACACACATATGTATGTATGTAAAAGTGCCTATCTATTTATAAAATTCTGGAAAACTTCTGAAAGTAGTGCAAACCTTGTAATGTAAAATAGACGTGCAAAAAAGGAACTAAAGCATTCTTTTCCTATACTCCCCCTACTTTGGAGATCATATTTTACAAATTTTCCTTTGTTAACACTCAGTTTGGTGGTAGTAGTGGTTACCAAGGCAACTCTGAAATTCCACTCAGATAAAAATGAATCTCAATCCCTATGCCTTGGAGTAAATATTATGTGTATGGTATGTGTGTGTGTGTGTGTGTGTGTGTGAGTAGAGAAAGAAACAGAGAGAATAAATGGGTTAAAGATATCTAAACTTTTGATCTCTATCAGTTTTTATAGCTATATATTTAAATAATTAAAAATTATTATTTTAAAATTAGATAATTAACTTTTCAAAGCAATTGCTTTTCCATGTTGTAAAAATGGCGTGTGGGAGATATCTGACCTCTTCTAACTTCACAAAGGGGAAGGAGAATCAAGATCAACAGGCCAAGGCTGATTCTTATGAGGCGGGGGTCAGACATGCCTCTTCTCTCTACCATCTTTACCAATTCTGATGCCAACTGTCCCTCCCGTGACACTTTCTACTTCTCTTCTGGGTTCGATAATTCATTGCAATGGCCACACAGAACTCATAGACAATACTAGTGATTATGGCATTTATTAGGGAAGTAACAGTTACAATTCAAGCTCAGGATACAGTTCTTCCATCAGGATAGCCTCTCCCAGGTGTGCTCGCAGGCACGCCTCTCCCTGGCCTGAGGCCTCTGCCCAAAGGCACTTGGCTTTCTCTCTCTCTGTGGGACTGGAAGCCCACCGCATTGTCTCCTGCTGCTAGGTCTCTTCTGACACCACTTCTCACCATCTTCAGGGTTACAGCTTTCCCTGTCTGTCTCCTGGTCCCAGGAGCCTCCCAGCACAGGGATCCCAGGTCCAAAGGACGTGCTGGCTCCTGGCTGTTCTTTCCTGGCAGTGGTGGGATTCTCTCTTTTCCTTCCTCTGGAGTGGCTCATGTCAAGCCCAGTGGGATGGCAAAACTGACCAATCCTTTTGGTGGGCCACAATTACCCTATCACACAGTCCTGCCCAATCACTTGGGTGGGAGTTACAAGACCATGGCTAGAAAGACCACACAAAAGTGATCCATTTTACTAAACTGCACAAGTGTATATTAAGTATTTTTTCAATAGACTGAGAAACTTTTTAACATCGCCTTTGCAGCCAGTTATTTTTTCTTTCTTTCTTAAACACTTCACACAGTATTTTGTTTAAATATTTCCGCAAAAATTAAAATGCTGATGACATTGATCTTATCCTGTGTAAATACTGATAATGATAAAAATCATATTTCAGCTAAAGATAAAATAAAAATAGTATGTCAGTTGTTCATGGAAGAGAAAGATTTACTTCAGTACTTAAAATAATTCATTTTGTTCTATATTTTCAAACCTGCTCTTGCTTAAGCAATCTTAAGCATTCGAATATAATGTATTTAATATTTAATACTGAAGCAATGATAATAAAACAACTGAATATCTACAAATAATTAGATGAATTATAATAAATTCTCATCACTTTCAAAAGTAGCTTCACAGTTATTTTTCTTTTCCTTAAACTTTGTTTGGGGAATACCTAGCAAAAATTTTAGTTCAGTGAACACTTCAAACATCAGTATTCTTACCCACATGGGCAACTGTCAAACGGCAAAGGGGAAGACCCTCAATGAGATGAATTGACATAGTGGCTGCATCAACGGGCTCAAGCATAGCAATGATTGGGAGGATGGTGCAAGACCAGGCTATGTCTCGTTCTGTTGTACATAGGGTCACCATGAGTCAGAATCAACTTGAGGGCACCTAACCACAACATTATAAATGGCATTGCTTTCCTGATTTCCTTTCCGTAGTTCTCTTTATTGGTGTACAGGAATCCAACTGATTTTTGTATGTTTATCTTGTATCCTGCTACTCTGGTGAATCTTTCTATTAGTTCTGGTAGTTTTCTTGTGGAGTCTTTAAGGTTCACTATGTATATGATCATATCATCCACGAATAGGGATAGTTTTACTTCTTCCTTACCAATTTGGATGCCATTTATTCTTTCTTTATTGCTTATATTGCTCTAGCTAGCACTTCCAACTCAATGTTAAACGGGAGAGGAATGGATAAACAAACTGTGGTGCATACCCACAATGAAATACTATGCGATGATAAAGAACAATGATGAATCTGTGAAACATCTAACCACATGGATGAATCTGGAAGGCATTATGCTGACTGAAAATAGTCAATCACAAAATGACAAATACTGTATGAGACCACTCTTATAAAAACACATGAAAATATTTCCACACAGAAAGAATCAATCTTTGATGGTTACGTGGGAGGAGAGGTGTGGGGAGGAAAAAACATTAACTAGATAATAGATAAGTGGTAACTTTGGTGAAGGGTAAGACAGTACACAGTAGTGGGGAAGTCAGCACAACTTGACCAGGGCAAAGTCATAGAAGCTTCACAAACACATCCAGGCACCCTGAGAGACTGAGCTACTGGGCTGAGGGCTGGGGACCATGGTCTCGGGGAACAACTAGCTCAATTGGCATGACATAGTCTATAAAGATAATGTTATGAGGCAGGGCCAAGATGGCAAAGTAGTCTGATGCTTCCTGTGGTCCCTCTTACAACAAAGACCTGAAAAGTGAATCAATTTTCTATGACAATCTAGGAGCCCTGAACATCAAAGGCAAAGTTGAAGAATCAAACTGAGTGGCAGAGGGATGGAGAGACAGTTTGGAAGCAGTGAGAAGCTGCCAGACCTGACCCAGTGGGAACCAGCACCCTGCATGCTGGACCAGCTGGAGTGCGCAGTGAGGCAAGCACTGGTGCTCCAGACACATTTTCCACATCACAAGAGACCAAATGGCGGGAGTCTACTCAAGCCTCAAGAACGAGTGAAAAGCTGCACTAATTCAGCAAAAGATAAGCACATGCATCTAACCCACCAAGCGGATCAAAAAACACTCCATTTGGGAAGAATCTCTCTCCCATATACCTGTCTCCTCCCTGCTTTGCACCGGGTTCCAGGCTGGCTTCAGTGATTGCCCTGTCCCCTGGGCTGGAGGTAGGACCCTTCACATGCCAAGAGCCATTCTCCCAGCCTTGGAGAGGGAAAATATTAACAAACAGGGAAAAATAATCTGCCAGCTCCCCTAAGCCGAGAACTCAGGACAGGCACATCTTCTTTGCCTAGGCACAGGCATAAAGAGTCCATGGACTTTGAATGCCTTTTGCCCCTGCATAGACGTGTGGGCCCATTTCAACAAGGTAGGCCCTCATTAGCACAATACAACAGGGTATATACCTGAAACCTAAGCTTAACTATATCAGCTATATGGTGGAGTGGTAGGTTCACATCATTTGACACTGCTCTGCCCATTAAGCAGGGTCCTCACCTACCCCCATCAGGGGTCTGAGGACTGCTGGCTCCACCCATGCCTCCTAGCCACGTGTGACAGGGATCCAAGAATAAGTGGTGTCTCCCAATCCTTACAGCCAACAACACTGGGTGCCCAAAGTCTGGCTGCAAAATGCACCCACCTACACACTCTAGGGAACAGGGACATGCTTTCCTCCCAGACCCTCAAGGGCAGCCTTCAACCTCCTGCCTTGCTCAGTGCTTGACCCCCTACTGCAGCCAGATACCTGTGCCTATTCCAATCACCCATGCCTGTCTAGGACTTTAGGTAAAAGCCTGCACAACACACTTGGTGACTGACTGACTACCTGGACACCTGAGCTGAATCCTACAAGAAAAGTAAACAGACTCCTGGGCTCACATAGCTAGTAACACATCTAACCACTTGGTGACAGGATGTTAGAGCTTCAAAGGTGCCAATAATCAAACTAGCTCACGTGAGCAGTTTATTTGGAAATATCAAAACAAAATAAAACAAGAAGCTAGAACACAGTAAGCAAACAAACATAAAATTAATTATAATAACTTACTGATGGCTTGGAGACAACAGTCAATATCAAATAACATAAAGAGGCAGACCATGATGGCTTCAGCAAGTTCCCAAAACAAAGAATCAAGAAATCTTCTGGAGGAAGAGAACTTCTTGGAATTAACAGAGGTAGAATACAAAAGATTAATATACAGAGCTCTTCAAAATATTAGGAAGGACATCATTCAAAATGCAGAACAAGCCAAGGAACATACAGACAAAGCAATAGAGGAACTTAAGAAGATTATAGAAGAGTATAATGACAAATATAACAGACTGCAAAAATCCATAGAGAGACAGTAAACAGAAATCTAGAGGATTAACAATAAAATTTCAGAATTAGACAACTCAATAGAAAGTCACAGGAGCAGAATTGAGGCAATGGAAATCAGAATTAGTGAGATTGAAGACAAAGCACTTAACACCAACTTATATGAGGAAAAATCAGATAAAAGAATTAAAAAAAAAAAGAAGAAACCCTAAGATTTATGTGGGACTCTATCAAGAGAAATAACCTATGAGTGATTGGAGTACCAGAACAGGGGCAGGGGGAGGGGGATAACAAAATACAGAGAGAATTGTTCAAGATTTGTGGGCAGTAATTTCCCTGATATCGTGAAAGATGAGAAGGTATCTATCTAAGATGCTCATCGAACCCCACACAAGGTAGATACCAAAAGAAAGTCACTGAGATATATTATAATCAAACTTGCCAAAACCAAACATAAAGAGAGAATTTCATGAGTGGATAAGGATAAATGAAAAGTCATCTACAAAGGAGAGTCAATAAGACTAAGCTCAGACTTCTCAGCAGAAACCATGCAGGCAAGAAGGCAATGGGATGACATATATAAAGGCCTGAAGGAAAAAAAATTTCCAGCCAAGAATTATATATCCAGCAAAACTGTCTCTCAAATACGCTGATGAAATTAGAGCATTTCCAGATAAATGGAAGTTTAGGGAATTTGCAAAAACCAAACCAAAATTGTAAGAAATACTAAAAAGAGTCCTCTGGTTAGAAAATCAATAACACCAGATAACAACCCAAGACTAGAACACAGGACACAGCAACCAGCTATAAACCCAGATAGGGAAGTCACAAAAATAAATCAAAGCTAAAACACTGAAAACAGGGAAACAGATTTCAATGTGTAAAATATGACAATGTTAAAACAAGAAAGAGGTACTAAAAAAATGTAGTCATAGATCTTTCATATGGAGAGGAAGTCAAAGCATTATACAGAAATAAAAGATTGGTTTAAACTTAGAAAAATAAGGGTAAATATTAAGGTAACCACAAAGGAAACTAACAGTCTTACACATCAGGATAAAAAACAAGAAAAACACAAAGAATCAGCAAATATAAAATCAACAACAATGAAAAAGATGAAAATAAAATACATAAATAAAAATGACTCAGCACAGAAAATTAAGTGGAACAAAGAAACTGTCAACAACATGCAAAAAAAGACATCAAAATGACAGCACTAAACTCATACCTGTCAATAATTACGCTGAATGTAAATGGACTAAATACACCAATAAAGAGACAAAGAAACTCTAAGATGGAAAAAATATATCAAGCAAACAATACTCAAAAAAGAGCAGGAGTGGCAATATTAATCTCTGACAAAACCGACTTTAAAGTAAAATCCACCACAAAGGATAAGGAAGGACACTATATAATGATTAAAGGGTCAATACACCAGGAGGACATAACCATAATAAATATTTACACACCCAATGACAGGGCTCCAAATTACATAAAACAAACTGTAACAGCATTGAAAAGAGAGATAGATGTTCCACAATAAGAGTAGGAGACTTCAACACACCACTTCCAGTGAAGGACAGAACATTCAGAAAGAATCTCAATAGATACATGAAGATCTAAATGCCACAATCAACCAACTAGATCTCGTAGACATATACAGAACACTCCACCCAGCAGCAGCCAAATACACTTTCTTTTCCAAGGCACATGGAACATTCTCCAGAAGAGACCATGTATTAGGCAATAAAGCAAGTCTTAACAGAATCCATGGCATCAAAATACTACAAAGCATCTTTTCTGAGCATAAAGCCATAAAAGTGGAAATCAACAACAGAAAAAGCAAGGAAAAAACATTAAACACATGGAAACTGAACAACACTTTGCTCAAAAACTACTGCCTTATGGAAGAAATTAAGGATGGGCTAAAGAAATTCACAGAATCAAATGTGAATGAAAACACACCCTACCGGAACCTTCAGGACACAGCAAAAGCATGCTCAGAGGTCAATTTATAGCAATAAATGCAAACATCCAAAAAGAAGAAAGGGCCAAAATCAAAACAGTAACTCTGCAACTTGAACAAATAGAAAGAGAGCAGCAAAAGAAGCCCTCGGGCACTAAAACACAGGAAATAATAAAAATTAGAGCAGAATTAAATGAAATAGGGAATAGAAAAACAACTGAAAGAATTAACAAGACCAAAGCTGGTTCTATGAAAAGATCAACAAAACTGATAAACCATTGGCCAAACTGACCAAAAAAAAAAAAACAAAAAAACAAAAAAAATAGGAAAACAGGAGAGGAAGCAAATAACCCAAATAAGAAATGAGATGGGTGATATCACAACAAACCCAACTAAAATTAAAAGAATCATAACAGATTACTATGAAAAATTATACTCTAACAAATTTGAAAACCTAGAGGAAATGGACAGATTTCTAGAAACACACTACCTACCTAAACTAACACAAACAGAGGTAGAACAACTAAATAAACCTATAAGAAGAGAAGAGACAGAAAAGGTAAATAAAAAAAACTTCCTCAAAAAAAAAACAAAAAAAAAAACAAAAAAAAAAACAAAGCCCTGGCCTGGACCGTTTCACTGGAGAATTCTACCAAACTTTCAGAGAAGAGTTAACACCACTGCTACTAAAGGTATTTCGGAGCATAGGAAAGGATGGAATACTCCCAAACTCATTCTATGAAGCCAGCATAACCCTGATACCAAAACCAGGTAAAGACACCACAAAAAAAGAGAATTACAGACAAATATCCTTCATGAACATATGTTCAAAAATCCTCAACAAAATTCTAGCCAATAGAATTCAGCAACATAACAAAAAAATAATTCACCATGACCAAGTGGGATTCATACCAGGTATGCAAGAGATGGTTCAATTAGAAAAACAATCAATGTAATCCATCACATTAATAAAACAAAAGACAAGAACCACATGATCTTATCAATCAATGCAGAAAAGGCATTCGACAAAGTGCCACACCTATTCCTGAAAACTCTCAGCAAAATAGGAAAAGAAGGGAAATTCCTCGACATACTTACGGGCATTTATACAAAGCCAACAGCCAACATCATCCTAAATGGAGAGTTTGGAAGCTTTCCCCTTGAGAACGGAAACCAGACAAGGATGGCCTTTATCACTACTCTTATTCAACGGTGTGTTGGAGGTCCTAGTCAGAGCAATTAGGCTAGAAAAAGAAATAAAGGGCATCCAGATTGGTAGGGAAGAAGTCAAAGTATCTCTATTTGTAGATAATATAATCTCATACACAGAAAACCTCAAAGAATCCACAAGAAAACTACTGGATCAAATAGAAGTTTTCAGCAAAGTATCAGGATAGAAGCTAACCATACAAAAACCAGTTGGATTCGTTTATGCTAACAAAGAGAACCTTAAAGAGGAAATCACCTAATCAATACCATTTACAGTAGTCCCCAAGAAGATAAAACACTTAGGGAGAAATCTAACCAGAGACATAAAAGATGTATACAAGGAAAACTACAAGACGCTACTGCAAGAAACCAAAAGAGATCTGCATAGGTGGAAAAACATACCTTGCTCATGGATAGGTAGACTCAACATTGTGAAAATATCAAGTCAACCTAAAATGACCTACAGATACAATGCAATCCTGATGCAAATTTCAATGGCATTTTTTAATAAGGTGGAGAAACAAACCACTAAATTCATATGGAAAAGGAAGAGGCCACAGATAAGTAAAGCATTACTCAAGACGAAGAATAAAGTGGGAGGCCTCACACGACCTGATTTTTGGAAGCTATTATACCGCCACAGTAGTCAAAACAGCTTGGTACTGGTACAATAACAGATACATAGACCAATGGAACAGAATTGAGAATCCAAATGTAAATTCATCTACCTCTGAGCAGCTGATATTTGACGAATGCCCAAAGTCCCTTAATTGGGGAAAAGACAGTCTCTTTAACAAATGGTGCTGGCATAACTGGATATCCATCTGTAAAAAATTGAAACAAGGCCCATACCTCATACCATGCATGAAAACTAACTCAAAATGGATCAAAGACCTAAATAGAAAATCTAAAACGATAAAGATCATGGAAGAAAAAATAGGGACAACTCTAGGAGCCCTAACACATGGCATAAACAGAATACAAAACATTTCTGTCAATGCAAACACCTGAAGAGAAACTAGATAAATGGGAACTCCTGAAAATCAAACACTTATGCTCATCAGAAGATTTCACCAAAAGTGTAAAAAGACAGCCTATGGACTGGGAAAAAATTTTTGGCAATACCAAATCCGATCAGTGTCTAATCTCTAAAATCTACAAGATACTGCAAAACTTCAACAATAAAGAGACAAATAACCCAATTAAAAAATGGGCAAAGGATATGAACAGCCATTTCACCAAAGAAGACATTTAGGCGGCTACCAGTTACTTGAAGAAATGCTCATGATCATTAGCCATTAGAGAAATGCAAATCAAAACTACAATGAGATACTATCTCACCCCAACAAGGCTAGCATTAATACAAAAAACACAAAATAATAATTGTTGGAGAGGTTGTGGAGAGACTGGAACACATATACACTGTTGGTGGGAATGTAAAATGTTACAACCACTTTGGAAATCGATTTGGCACTTCCTTAAAAGCTAGAAATAGAAGTACCATATGATCCAGTAATCCCACTCCTTGGAATGTATCCTAGAGAAGTAAGAGTTGTCACAGGAATAGATATATGCACATCCATGTCCACTGCAGCAGTGTTCATGATAGCAAAAAGATGGAAACAACCTAAGTGCCCATCAGTGGACAAATGGATAAACAAATTATGGCACATTCACACAATGGAATACTATGGAACGATAAAGAATGATGAATCCGAGAAACAGCTCATAACATGAATGAATCTGGAAGGCATCATGAGATTAGTCAGTTGCAAAAGGACAAATATTTTATGAGACGACTATTATAAGAACTCAAGAAAAGGTTTAAACACAAAAGAAAACATTCTTTGGTGGTTATGAGGGTGGCAATGGAGGGAGAGGGGTATTCACTAACTAGACAGTAGACAAGAATTATCTTAGGTGAAGGGGAGGACAGCACACACTACAGGGGAAGTCAGCACAACGGGACTAAACCAAAAGCTAAGAAGTTTCCTGAATATAACCAAACACTTCGAGGGACAGAGTAGCAGGAGTGGGGGTCTGGGGACCATGGTTTCAGGGGTCATCTAGGTTAATTGGTTCAAGAAAATTTATTAAGGAAGTGTTCTGCATCCCATTTTAGTAAGTGGTGTTTGGGGTCTTAAAAGCTAGCGAACGGCCATCTAAGATGCGTCAATTGGTCTCAACCCACCTGGAACATAGGAGAAAGAACATCAAAGACACAAGGAAAAATATTAACCAAACAGTAAGAAAGGGCCACATAACCAGAGACTCCATCACCCTGAGAGCGGAAGAACTAGATGGTGCCTGGCTACCACCAGTGACTGCCCTGACAGGGAATACAACAGAGAGTCCCTGATGGAGCAGGAGAAAAGTGGGGTGCAGAGCTCAAATTCACGTAAAAAGACCAGACTGGTCTGACTGAGACTGGAGGGACCCCAGAAGACATGGCCCCGAGACTCTGTGTTAGCCCAGAGCTGAAACCATTCCCAAAGCCAACTCTTCAGACATAGATTAGACTGGATTATATGACATAAATGAATACTCGTGGAAAGTGTGCTTCTTGGCTCAAGTAGACTAAATGGGCAGCTCCTGTCCGGAGGCAAGATGAGAAGGCAAAAAAGGGACAGTAGCTGGCTGAATGGACATGGGAAATCCGGGGTGGAAAGGAGGAGTGTGCTGTCACATTATAGGGAGAGCAACTAGTGTTACATAACAATGTATGTATAAATTTTTGTATGAGAAACTTGACCTGTAAACTTTAACTTAAAGCACAATAAAAAAAAAAAAAAAAAGTTCTACATCCGACTGTGGTGAGCAGCGACTGGGGTCTTAAAAATCTGCCAGCAGCCATCTAAGATACATCTACTGCTTCCATCCTTGCCCGAACAAAAGAGAATGAAGAAGACTAAAGATACAAGGGAAAGATTAATCTGAAGGACTAACGGACCACAACTACTAGAACTTCTACCAGGCTGAACCCAGAAGAACTAGACAATGTCTGGTTACTACCACTGACTGCTCTGGCAGGGATCATAATAGAGGATGCCAGATAGAGTGGGAGAAAAATGTAGAACAAAATTCAAATTCACAAAAAAAAACCAAAACCCAGGATTGCTGGTCTGACTGAGACTGGAGAAAGCACGAGAGTATGACCCCAGGATACCCTTTTAACTCTTACTGAAGTGACTCCTGAAGTTTACCCATTAGCCAAAGATTAGACAGGTCTATAAGACCAACAATAATACACATGAGGGATGTGTTTCATAGTTCAATCATGTCTACAAGACTAACGGGCACACGAGCCCAAAAGCAAAGATGAGAAGGCAGGAAGGGACAGGAAAACAGTATGAATGGGAACAGGGAACATTAGATGGAGAAGGGGAGAGAGTTGACACATCATGGTGTTGACAACCAATGTTACAAAACAATTTGTGTATTAACTGTTTAATGAGAAACTAATTTGCTCTGTAAACTTTCACCTAAATCACAATTAAAAACAAAACAAAACACTGAATACTGAAAAAAAAAGTATCAATTTCAGAAAGCAAAAAATATGAAAGAAACAGTACTTTGAATGACTGAGCTTACTGTGACTTTGTGGCAAACAATCATAACCTCTGGCATGTATTGAGCACTTAATATATGCTAGGCACCAAATTATGGTCTTTAGATGCATCATCTCATTTAATCTTCACAATAATCTAAGGTGTGAGCATCATTATTTTTATTACCATTTTACAGATGGGGAAATCACTATAATCTAAGGTGTGAGCGTCATTATTATTATTACCATTTTACAGATGGGGAAAATGAAGTTTTGAAAAGTAAGTTGCCCTTGATCAAAGGCTTAATAATTAAGATTGACACACATGTCCAGCTCCAAAGCCCATGCTTTTATCATTACACTCCCTACACTGACTTCAAATGAACGAGCACATCTGGGTCCTTACCCCTGGAGTGTTTGGCTTCTTACCTCATCTTCAGATAAAAAACCTTTAATGAGGAAGAGGCAGGGTCTTTGATTTTGCATTTTACTTACATAAAAAGCCCAAGCTGCTTTTCACTCTTGGTTCAACAACTGTTCATGAAGCACCTACTGTGTGCCAGGCTCTTGCAGGCCCTGGCCTGAAGACCCAAAATCATCAATAGAGGAAGTAAAAAACGAAAGTCTCTCTATCCTCTTCTTATCAAAATCAAAAAAATTTATCAAAATAAACTATATTTTCACCCAAAATTTACATTTCATCCTAGTCTGACTATCAAAAGTTTGAGGTCTTCCTGTATATAACTTTTTCTACGTGTGTATACAGTAAAAGATACTCACATACACATTTTTTTGTTTTGTTTACTAAACATATCGATTTGCAACCTGATTTATTTCATTTTGCCTGTTACCTAATCCCTTGTTATTCTCTTGACCTAGTTGAGCAACATCTAATGTAACTCCAGAGTCCTCTGGGGCTAAACTGTCAGGAAGGAAGCGTGGCTTCTCAAAGGATTTCCATATGTAGTGCTAAGAAAGACGCATTTTGAAATTAGCTTTTCTGCAGAAATGGTGGAGATAGTTATGACACCTATTTTATTTTTGCAACTGGGTAGCTGCCTTGCAAATCATGTTATTTTAATCATATAGTATCTATATAAGGAGCCCTGGTGGCACAATGATTAAAATGCTCGGCTGCTAACAGAAATGTCGGTGGCTCAAACCCACCAGCGGCTCTACAGGAGAAAAGACCTGGTGATCTGCTCCTGTAAAGATTTCAGCCTAGAAAACCCTGTGGGGCAGTTCTACTCTGTCCTATAGGGTAACTATATCGATTCTATGGCACATAAGATCAACAATGTGTGTGTGTATGAGTGTGTGAGTGTGTGTAGATGTGTGTGCCTCAGTGACCTATGTATCCTTTTAAGTTATAGAATCATAATTATGATCATTAATCTAAATGTATTGTAGTATGCTGATCCCTGCGTGGTGCAAACAGTTCAGCATCTGACAATCTGTTTCTGAAAGGTCACAGCTGTGAAAACCCCATGGAGCAGTTCTACTCTGAAACACACATTGGGTCACCATGAGTTGGAATTGATTCTATGGCAACCGGTGGTGGTGAATAGTATGCTGAACGCTGCTGTTTTTGACCAGATTTTTGCTATAAAGAACATTATTTGAAGTGAGTCTATTGATGACTGAGATATACACCCATACACAGGCAAACCTGCAGCCCATCTGTTCGTTCACAGCTAGCCAACCTCAGACCTCATCATTTGCTCTCTTCTGTCCAGTGTGTTGGGTCACTAGTAAGTAGGAGTCCTGCTTACAGAAGCATCCACTGGGAGGACTCAGTCCGGGCTGAGAGTGGGAGAGCAGAGTAAAAAGCATACCACCATACCACTTATAGTGCACTTACTATAATTTGTTTGAAATGTAGCTGTCAGCAGCTCCCTCCCTCTCATCCCTTCTTTTAATCAATCACCCACTGAGTGCTAGAAACTTCACCTTTCAAACATTTTTTTATTTTGTTACTCCTTTGTATGTTAACAGCATTAACTTAGTTCAAGGCCTCCTTTTCTTTCACCTAGTCTCCTGGTCAGTGTTTCCATTTGATCTCTCGACAATGCAACTCTGCACATTCCATGCTACAATCCTTCAGTGATTTCCCTCCTCACAAAGAAATCCCAAACTTCGTATGAACACATGTAACAGGCTCTATATGCTTTATTTCCTTCTGCAGACTAATTTTCACGCAGTTGGCTTCAATGCAAGTGCAAACTGAGTGTCATGATCGCATAATGAATACATTTGAAGCCGAAGAAGCTGAATGTAAAGATCATGTAATGAAAGGCTGTAGTAATAACACAGGAGACCTTCCGGTATAATGGTTAAAAGCTTGATATTTACTGTGAGACAGACCAGTTCGTCAGCTATGAGACCTTGGGCAAGATGCCTTGATCTCTGTGTGCCTTGATTTTTTCATGTGTGAGATGAGGATAAAAATTACACGTATCTCAAGGGATTTAAATAAAGTGTTTAACACAGTATGTGGCCCATAACCATTGCAGATTGAATGGCTCGTTATTATTATAAAGGGAAGACAATGGAATTTATAACCATATTTGAATATTCTGATAACTATAGATATATAGATATAAAACAGAGTTTAGGGAATGACCTGGAAAGAATTGACCACAGGATGATTGAAGAATATGATGGAAGTTTAATAAAAGGCTTCTAAAGTGTAAACCTGTAATAGCCGAAGAATGAAGTCACTAGTGTTGTGGGAACTGGTATAGGGGGAAGACAGATCAATAGGCTCTGCATGTTTTTTTTGGTTGCCTTTGGCAAAATAGAAATGAGAATTTGGGGAATTAAAATTAGGGAAATTGTAGCATTTGGTCTCACATATTTCTTATCCCTAATCCCCGCACCGCCCCCCGCAAAAAAACCCACTGCCATCTAGTCGATTCTGACTCATAGTGACCCTATAGGACCGAGTAGGACTGCCCCATAGGGTTTCCAGGAAGTGCCTGGTGGATTCAAACTGCCAACCTTTTGGTTAGCAGCTGTAAATGTTAACGAGTACGCCACCAGGGTTTCCATCCCTAATACAGAAAGACTTAAATGAAAGGAATTTACCAGAAACCCAAAAGATAAGAGGCAGCCATGGACAGCATTGCATTTTAAATCATCTTTTACTTATTAAAATTATAGTTTAAGTTTTCAACATAAACATAAAATTTGAGACTTAAAACTAATAATTTCCTAATTTGTGACAGGTAAGATAAGAATAACATCTATTAAAGTTTGGACCCCATATCTTTAGAGATCAACTAGATGATTTATCATTGCCCAATCAAGGTTCAGTTTGTACATTTAAAGACATCATAATTTCTAAAACTTATATAATGATGCAATTAACAGAACAATATCTATGGATACTACACAGAACTACAATTATTTGTACAGTTTGGTATGTCAGTAAAACTGTGCTACAAGGAAGGTTTATATCCTACATGAATTTATACAGAAATGGAGTATCAATGAAGTAATGTCTGTAGGGACTGGAAATAAGAGAACTCTTTCATGTATTTCTTTCTGTTTTATTTTTCCTGAATCATATGCTCTTGTGTAATATATCTCTGCTTAGTAAGATTCATGTAAATATTCTTTAGCTAAGGTTAAAAGAAATAATATATTGGTTCCTGCACAATTATTAAAATACTTTAGTTTATAGTTAGGTAACAATTATATCACTAATCATAGCTTTGCTCATTTTATCATTTTCCATTTGATTTTATACAGTGAGATTTTTAAAGTTGAATTTTTTGGTATCTATAAGCTTTATTGAAACACATAGTCATTTGTTTGGGTCTGCTGATTTTTATAATCATAATTTTGCTTTTACAGGAGTAGTACATATGATTTATATTTCACTAAATCTATATTATATTGCATATATTAAGCTTTTACTTATGGAAATCAAGTATTGATCTTCAGTTCCTTAAAAAAACTGATTAAAAATGTCATAGCTTTAAGTGTTGCAGAATTTATATTTCAAAAGTTACATGTTAAAATTCATTTTCTCTGTGTATATTATAAGTTATAGATAATCCATCATCCATATAATTCTCCAGCACCACCTTTGCTTAATAATATAAAATTTAATAGTAAAAATATCTTAATGTGCTAATACTAAATAATTTAGCTAACTTAGAGATTGTCTTTGAACCCATTCTAAATACAACCATATAATTTTCTCATTCATCCTTCATTTAGTTATTGAACAATATTTGTTGATCGCCTACACTGTGTGAGCCTAGAGTTTACACTGTTATGTAGGATTATCCTTAAAATATTTTTCAAGATTCTAAGAAGAAAAATAATCTGAGGAAAGACAAAGGGTTAATTCATTAAAAATAATATTTGAAGTTTTTTTTTTTTTTAGCAAGGCATAAAGTTACCACATTTATTAAGGATAGATACTCCAGATTTAGGATGTGAGACTGGAATCCAATAAAGCTCATTGAACAGCTGCTGCACTGATTAAACTGTACACGAACTCCAAGCAGTGTTGTATCGTAGCTACATGCTTCAGCTTTCATGATGGTTCATTTCTTCCACTCTCATTAGCGTTTTTCTGAGCTTTAGGATTTCCTGTAGTATGTAGGGTATAGAGGCATATTTATATAAATGAAAAACAAAGAATAGGATGTCACAAGTGTGCATTAAATATGAATTACTATGTCACTATTATAGAAGAAAATGGATGTGGAAGAAATTAGAGCTAACGTTAGAACATGTAAGTGCTTTTTAGCTGGAAAATATCTCATGTCAAGTTTTATGTCCTTTGGGGTTGATAGAGAAATGCAATTTATTTTTTAATCTACTATCACCTTTTTTTTTTTTGGAATAGCTTGCTTGCTGATGAATAGGTGCTATGTAAACATAATACACATGCAATTATACTTCCTAAATAGTATTTATCATTTTAGGAGTGCCCCTAATATCTGTCCTTTTGCTCCAGATCACATCTAGACTCATGTACAACCTGCTTTCCTCTCTAGTCCCTAGCCGTTGTAACCATACTTTTGAAATAACAACTTTAGTCTTCTATTCATATGACTTATACCAATTGAACCCTAGGATAGTGGCTGGCTGAGCCTATCCAGGTTCATACTGTTTGTCTATTATTATGACTTTGTGAAGAAAGGCAAAACTTTTAAGTAAAATGCTAAGAAGAAGAATAACCCATCAGGCAACCAATCGACCCATTCATTTGCTGTTTCTTCACTTCAAACAGCTCCTTCCTGAACTTACAGTTTACAGAGATCAAAGTCAAGTTTAAAAGCTTGTGGCTCTTGGCAATCCACTGCCTTCCTGACATAAAAGCTGTTAAGATCTCTTAACTATTTACTGTTTACAACTGGTAAAATGTATTTACATATGATTTATTTATGGCAACAAATGCATTAGCAAATGAATAAAGTTAAAAAGGTAAATTAAATGGGAGATGTATGGAACTATAAACAATCTAAATGCATGTATAAAAATATCCTGTTACTGGATACAAGGAAAAGATTAGTCCAAAAGACTAGTGGACCACAGCTACCAAGACCTCCACCAGACTGAGTCCAGTACAGCTAGATGGTGCCCGGCTACCACCACTGACTGCTCTGACTGGGATCACAACAGAGGGTTCTAGACAGAGCTGGAGAAGGATGTAGAACATAATTCTAACTCACACACACAAAAAGAAGAAAGACCAGATTTACTAGCCTAAAGGAGACTGGAGAAACCCCGAGAGTATGGCCCCCAGACACCCTTTTGGCTTAGTGGTGAAGTTGTCTCCGAGGTTCACCGTTCAGCCTGGGAGTGGACAGCCCCGTAAAACCAAATGAGACTAACGAGGTACAGGAGTCCAGTGACAAGGGCCAGAAGGCAGAAGGGGACAAGGAAGCTGGTGATAGGGAACTGAAGGTTGTGTAAGGATACTGTTGATGTGTTGTGAGATTGTTAACCATTGTCATAGGGCAACATTTGCAGTAACTGTTAAATGAGGAACTATTTTGTTCTGTAAGCCTTCATCTTAAGTGAGAATAACAGCACAATTGGAAGAGCGTAGTCAATGTCACTGAACTGTGCACGTAGAAATTTTTGAAATGGTGTATCTTTGGCTATGTGTATTTTCACCAAAAAAAAAAAAAAAAAAGGTTTAGAAGTTAGAGGGTTGACATGTTGTGGGGTTATTAACCAATGTCATAAAACAATATGTGTACTACTGTTTCATGAGAAACTATTTGTTCTGTAAGCCTTCACCTGAAGTAGAATTAAAAGAAAAAAATTCCGAAAGAAAAGAAAAAAATATCCTGTTATAGAAGAGAGAAGCTGTATTATAAGTGAAAGCATTTTAAAAAGTGTAAGAATTTTTTGAAAGAATCAGTTCATAGGTCTGGAAACATGAATAAATGCTCCTATAATTTAGATGGATGACTATGTATGGTTATAAGCTTTGTCTTTTTCTTAACACAGAAACAACACCAAAGTAAATAGCATACCTTTGTCTATAAGCATTTCTATGTGGATTTACAAAAGGATTAATGAGGAGGTTTTCTCACATTATGAGAAGATATAAGGAGTCCCAGTTAATTCCACATCATTTGTTTCCAGGGGCTATAAACAGAGCCATTCTCAATGTGAATTACTCGGGAATTCACAGAACCAGTGTAGAAGTATAGGCAGAGATACTCATGTAGCACGGTGAAGCATTTATCCACTTGTTTGTGATTATGCAAGCACAATTATAGAAACGTGCTATGTGTGTCTAAAAACTCTGTGACAAAGATTTTCTCCCCCGCATATTATATTATAAAAAATGAGATGTCAATCAGATTAGATGACAAAAAGGAAGTGTATGAGGATCTTCGACTGTGCACTGAGCATCACCTGGTTTACATCACAAATGTGTTTCATGTGCTGCTCACTTATGCTGAATCCATTTTGGATTCTGGTGGCTAGATAATGTTTTTTTTTCTGGGATGAATATTTTCCTCTCACAGGGTGTTACTAGTGGTGCACAGAATAGCATTGAACTATGGTTATTTTCTATGGCTTCCCAACCATCACTTCATAATCATCTTTGAATTTTTTAAAGATCAGCCAAAGACCGCCATGTAGACAAAATTTAAAAGGGAGTCTTAATTGAAGGTCATTTTATAGTCCTCAGATAATGTTAATCAGATTGAAAACAAACCTGTCACTGAGAGAACTCAAAACACCAGAGCCATTTGCCAAACGTGATCTTTTTAAATAGGAGTGCTGGCAATGGCTGTTGAGATGCGTGTTCTGTCACACTTGAGAGAATCTTGGTCCCTGAAGATTTATACGAATGTTTAGCTATTATCAAACCATCTCCTCGTGGATGACTTACTACATGTTTGTTTTTGCATCAGATAATGGCTTACAAGTTCATCTCCTCTTGCTCCTCATTACACACACATACGCTTCTTCCAAAACAGCTTCTAATGTGAAAAGAATTTGATTTCTGACTGTGTAATTAATAACATCACAGAGGCAGCCTGCTCATCATCTTCTAGTCATACTAGCAGTGTTTACAGTTTTAAAGATGCTAAAAACAGTGCAATATTAGGAAATTAACAGTTTTCTTGAAATAGGATTTATTGCAATTTTTAAATTACCTTACATTTATTTTTACCTCATTTTTTTAACATTTGATAATGGAATTAACAAATCGAATTGTGAACTCCATTGTTTAGTATAACTACTATTAAAAAAAAAAAAAAAACCCATTGCTGTCGAGGAGATTCTGATTCATAGCGACCCTATTGGACAGAGTAGAACTGCCCCATAGGATTTCCAAGGAGTGGCTGGTGGATTCAAACTGCCAACCTTCTGGCAGCAGCCAAGCTCTTAACTGCTTAGTGACCAGGGCAACATCCCTGAAAAGCCTAAATTTCGAATCTTCCAGCCCTCCCATAGACATTTTGAGTATAATAGGGATCATGGTTGGCTCCAAGAAAATCCATGTCAGGATTCAAGCATTAAAACAGACATTGTTTTAAAGGCTATTTCAAGCCAAAGCCATCAGTTGTGAGTGAGTTCCAACCTCTCCAGACACCCACATACATACTATTATTATAATTAGTTGTTCCCTGAAAAATTGCATTCTGCATGTTTTCCTTATACTCATAGAATTTTTATAAACTGTTTCATCATCTCTGAAATAAGCATCTGTATTTTATTCTCATTCCATCAAAAATGCCTTATGCAGAGATGTTGCTGCAAGTGTATACTTGTGCTTAAGAGACTAGGGGTGCGAAGAGATAATAAACAAAACCACCAGTGTAAATGTGTGTGAAGTTTTTAAGGGCAATAGATTGAACTAGCTTCAATAAGAAGTATTTTTGACCAGTTCAGTTTGCCTTGGCCTCAAGAAAAAGATCTTTTTCCGGTATTATGTGCCTTATTTTATTGAGTGATTGCCTGTCTGTTTATTACATACACAGATTTATGTTTCTGGCTATCTTCATAACTGGTGCCCAAAAGATATTTGGAGAATAAATAACTAGCAAGAAGAACAACTGTCCATCAAAAGCACCCTTTATTTGGGTATAATTCAATACTTTGAGTTGAGCTATAGCCCCTCAGGATAACAGAAACAATTACTTTAATAAACAATTATGTTTATTATTATTGAATATTAGCAAGTTTGTAAGCTTGAATAATGCATAAAATTCCTATCACATTATTTCTTAGGTTATCAGATACTGATTCATATGATGGTTATTTCCATCTATTTAATTTGCTGTTTGCCTCATTAACTGAATGTCAACATAAAACAGGACAAAAATGGAGAGAGATGGTATTGAAAATGTTAGGCTACTGCACTTGAAATTAAAACAAATACAACATTTGTAAATATACTTATTTTCATGTTGTGTATCATCTAGGACTTTAAAAATGCCTTTGACTTATAAGCTTAAGTTTCCTATAATATTCATTTAGTTCTGGGTAATGTTTTAAAAAATAAAATTGCTTTTAATTTTCCTTTGAAAATCTTAAATTAAAATAGTTAACTCTACATTCCACATTAGTGTCCAAACATTTAATTTTAGCAATTTCACAGTTTCTCTAGAAAATGGTCATTTATACTTCAGAAGTATAAGGAATTTATAAGAAAAGACATCTTACAATTTTCCCTGAACTCTGAAAAACTGTCTACCCTCGTTTGTCAGAAATTCTGAAGGACAATTTCTTCCTTCATGGTTAAGTACTTGGCTGCCAAACGAAGGATAGGCAGTTTGAACACACTAGCTGCTCTGTGGGAGAAAAGAGCTGGTGATCTGCTCCCTTAAAGATTAAAAAACTAAAATCCCATTGCCATTGAGACAATTCCAACTCATAGTGACTCTATAGGACAGAGTAGAACAGCTCCATAGGGTTTCCAAGGCTGTATTGGAATCTACTCAACAGCAGTGTGTTTGATTTTGGTTGAGTAATCTTTAGGAAGGCAGACTGCCACGTCTTTCTCCTGCAGAAAGGCTGGTGGGTTCGAACTGTCAATCTTTTGGTTTGCAACTGAGCACTTAACCACTATGCCACCAGGGATCCTTCCCTTAAAGATTACAGCCTAGGAAACCCTACATGGCAGTTCTACTCTGTCTTATAAGTTCGTTATGAGTGGGAATTGACTCGATGGCACACAGCAACAACATATTTCATATTAAAGTCTCACAAAGCACTTAGAAGATTCTTTAAACTTAAATACATTTAAAGCTGTTATTCTATGAACAAATTAACACTGTGTATTTTAGATCATATATGTATTCAAGATTTCATACTGTTAATATTGGTACAATAAGATTTGTATTTAATATATTTAATAATTTAAAGTTATAAAAACATCTAAACATTTATACTTTTACAATGCTAGTAATCATATAAAATTTTATACAGTGGTCATATAGAGTATACTTTGTGTAATATAATATATATGTATATAATGTATGTGATAGAGTATACTCTATAAAGTATACTCTATGTATGTATGTATGTATAATAATAAAAAAAAAACTTTTTGCCACTGAGTCGATTCTGACTCACAGCGACCTGATAGCACAAAGTAGAACTGCCCCATAGGGTTTCCAAGGAGCGGCTGTTGGATTTGAACTGATGACCTTTTGGTTAGCAGCCAAATGCTTAACCACTGTGCCACCAGGGCTGCATGTATGTATGTATATATATACACACACACATATTTTATGGAGGTTTTAATATATATACAAAAATCAAAATATTTGTCTTATGTAGAAAAACTAATGAATAAAAATATAATATTAACAAAAATATGCTGGGTCATTTTATTTTTGCATTTTATGTGAGCTATATTTAAAACACCTTCAAAATCTTCACATTAAATTCTTTTGCATTTATATACTTTTGCCTTTTTGTTTTTTTGAATAGGTGACTTTTTTGGAAACCCTGGTGGCATAGTGGTTAATTAAGAGCTATGACCGCTAACCAAAAGGTCAGCAGTTTGAATCCACCAGGTGCTCCTTGGAAACCCTACGTGGCATACTACTCTGTCCAATAGGGTCAGAGGACTGGACGACATATGAGTTGGAATCGACTGGACGGCAACGAGCTTGGTTTTGTTTTGTTGTTTTCGGTACAACTTTTACCATGGATCTACTAATAATTCATCTGTTTTGAAATTTATCTTCGTAACCACAGATTGAAGTGTCCTGAACTCCAATTGGAGTTTAAATGGATGACTGAACCTTATTACTCTGAATTCCCCTCTGCTATGGCCACAAAAGAGACAGTGCACACAACCAGCTTGATTCACTCTCAGTGCTGTAGTGTTTTAATGGTTTATTGGAATCTTGAAATGGAGCTGTCCACAGAGAATGCCTCCTCCTTTGAATCTCATCATTATCTCCTTTACAAGTTAATTCACAAGTGAATGAAAATACTTAGTGAAACGGAAATCTTAATTATTTTCAGGAATCCTCACAAAGTATCAAATTAATTTTTAAAGTTTGAAAACATTTTCCATTATAAAACATGCTCAGTGTAGCTTAAATATAAATTATTATTTACTTTAACTTGTCTCCATATTAAAAAATAGATGTTCAGTTATCCATTTTATAAGGTAACCTGGTGATTGAACAGCAATTTGTCTTAAACAACAGTGTTGTACCTTATTTAAAATAATCTTTATTATCAGTTATAGAACATGCATAGACTTTCTTCACCGACTAAGGGGATATTTCAGTTGTGTTCTTGTTGCTACATGCCATCGAATTGGCTCCAACTCATAGCAACAGTATGTACAACAGAACAAAACACTGCCTAGTCCTGTGCCATCCTCACAGTCGTTGTTATGCTTAAGCCCATTGTTGCAGCCACTGTGTCAATCTATCTCGTTGAGGGTCTTCCTTTTTTTTGCTGACCCTCTACTTTACCAAGCACGATGTTTTTCTCTGGGGACTGGTCCTTCCAAAGTATGTGAGACAAAGTCTCGCTTCTGAGGAACATTCAGGCTGTACTTCTTTCAAGATAAATTTGTTCATTCTTCTGGCAGTTTGTGGTATATTCAATATTCTTCACCAACACCATAATTCAAAGGCATCAATTCTTCTTTGGTCTTCTTTATTCATTGTCCAGCTTTCACATGTGATTGAAAATACTATGGCTTGGGTCAAGTGCACCTTAGTCCTCAAGGTGACATTTTGGCTTTTTAACACTTTAAAAGGTCTTTTGCAGCACATTTCCCCAATGGAATACATCATTTGATTTCTTGACTGCTGCTTCCGTGGGCATTGATTGTGGATCCAAGTAAAATGAAATCCTTGACAACTTCAATATTTTCTGCTTTTATCATGATGTTTCAATTAGGTAAATTTATCTTAAAAATGTTCCCTTTCTCTGTTCAATTCCTCTATAAGTCAATTTGTTTGATATTGGAAAAAATCTAGCTACTGACCACAAACTGTACCATATTCACTTGCTCTCGGATTACATCCTAGTGGATCCATAAGGGACTGGGAGAGATGTTATAAGATGGTTTGTGATAGTCTATTGACATCTCAAGGAAGAGTAACAGATACTGAAAGCACACGTTGTTCTGACAGCGTTGTATGCATGCGAATGACAGCATGTTCATATTGTCAAATCAGTTGTAATTTTTCCCAGCTGAGAGTCAAATGAAATGCCTAAATACATTGAGTCATTGGAGTTAAAGGCTAATTACAGCTAGATTCATGGCTATACTAAAATAAAGCTAGTTAGGAAACAAAATACTTTCCCTGAAGATAACCAAGTCTGACTAATGACTCACGTTAAATTCAGGAGCAATATCTATCCTCACTTCTTTGTCTGTCTGAAAGGTTACCAGTACCCATTAAATAGATATGAGGAAGGGAAAAGCACTACATGGGTCCTGATAAGACAATGGGATTGATTTGTGGCTTTTGGTTAATTCTTGGATGCTGTTGTCTGATTTGGTATAGAGTCCTCACAGCCTAAGAATAAACACGATTACCTTCCATTGCGAAACTCTAGCTGCAGAAGCCAAGCATCCCCTCACAGTGTCCCCAGTGATTTATTGGAATCTCCAAGGGTATCTCGAATGTGCTCAAGAACAAATCTGCTCACTTTCATCTGCCTTACTTTCCTTTTTGAAATCTGCTGGCTTTAGGTTATTTCAGGGAGAAACCATGCCACTTCCACCCTTGCCCGTGACCTTGCTTCTTGTGCCCTGAGGATTCCAATTACCTTAAAACAGCACCTTCAGTGTTTACTGCAGCGCTCGCTGTCTTTCCCTGTGAACATCAAATCATCCTTAGAACCAGGCTGAGGAACAGACACTATTTCCCCTCTTGCTCCTCTACACCAGTACTTCCATTTTCCCTATATCCCCTTCCCATTTTTTTTTTTTTTAACCTAGCAAAACATAATAAAATAGAGAGCATACAAAGGGAAGGGAAACCCAATAGCCAAGTGTCCTCAGACAACTGATCTAGTGGAAAATTTCTATGAGGAGGTCACATTTAAACTGAAATCAGCAGGATGAAAGGGCCCAGCCATGTGATGAGAAAGAATGTGATGGGGGGGGGGGCAGGGTGATTAGAGTGTGGGGCAAAAATATTCAAAGCAGAAAAAATTTATGTGTGAAGACCATTAAGGTGAGAGAATCTGGTGTTTTTAATGGAATGGAAAGATGCCAGAGTAGCTAGAATATAGTGAGTGTGGGAGAGAAAGGAAGAGATGGAGGCTGCAGATCTAGACAGATTATTGTTAGCTGCAGTCAAGTTGGCCCTGGAATCATAGCAATCCCATGTGTCACAGAGGAGAACCACTCCATAGGGCTTTCCTGGCTGTATGGAAGGAGTATCTCTATGTATTTCTGTACCTCTGTGGAAGCAGTTCACCAGGACTTTCTTCCAAGGAGCCACTGGGTATGTTTGAACAGCCAACCTTTAGGTTAGCAGCCAATCACAAATCCCTTGTGCAACCCAGGCTCCTTCTAGTTATTTCATTCCAGCTCTTATAAGCTACAGTGAGGAGTTTGGGTTTTTATTTATAGCTCTATGGGAAGGCATTATTATCATCTATTTTTGAAACTTTATTGTTGTACTTTAAGTGAAAGTTTACAATTCAAGTTAGTCTCCCATACAAAAATTTATGCATATATTGTCATGTGACCCTAATTGCTCTCCCTATACTGTGACAGCACATTTCTCCTTTCCATCTTGGATTTCCTGTGTCCATTCAACCAGCTCCTGACCCTTTCTGCCCTCTCATCTCACCTCCGGACGGGAGCTGCCCATTTAGTCTCACGTATTTACCTGACCTAAGAAGCACACTCTGCACAAGTATCATTTTATGTCCCATAGTCCAATCTAATCTTTGTCTGAAGTGTTGGCTCTGGGAATGGTTTTAGTGCTGGGTTGACAGAGAGTCTATGAACCATGCTTTCTGGGGTTCCTACCGTCTCAATCAGACCATTAAGTCTGGGCTTTTTACTAGAATTTGAGTTCTGCACCCCACTTTTCTCCTGATCCATCAGGGACTCTTTGTTGTCAGGGAAGCCATTGGTGGTAACTGGGCACCATCTACTTCTTCTGGTCTCAGGCAGATGCAGTCTTTGGTTTATGTGGCCCTTTCTGTCTCTTGGGCTAATACTTTCCTTGTGACTTTGGTGTTCTTCATTCTCCTTTACTCCAGGTGGTTTGGAACCAACTGATACATCTTAGATGGCCGCTGGCTAGCTTTTAAGACCCCAGACATCACTCACCAAAGTAGGATGCAGAACATTTTCTTAATGAACTTTGTTCTGCCAGTTGACCTAGATGTCCCCTGAAAGCATGGTCCCCAAAATTCTCCCCCAGCTACTCTGTCCCTCTAAGTATTTGGTTGTATTCAGGAAACTTAGTAGCTTTGGTTTAGTCCAGTTGTGCTGATTTCCCCTGTAGTGTGTGCTGTCCTTTCCTTCACCTGAGATAATTCTTGTTTATTATCTAGTAGTAAATAACCCTCTCCCTCCTTCCCTACTCTTGTAAATATCAAAGAATGTTTTCTTCTGTGTTTAAACCTTTTCTTGAGTTCTTATAATAGCGGTCTTATATAATATGTATCCTTTGTGACTGACTAAATTCACTCAGCATAATGCCTTCCAGATTCCTCCATGTTATGTTTCACGGATTCATCATTGTTTTTTATCTTTGCATAGTATTCCATTGTGTGAATATACCATAATTGGTTTATCCGTTTGTGTGCTGATGGGCACCTAGGTTGTTTCCATCTTTTTGCTATCGTGAACAGTGCTGTAATGAACATGGATGTGCATATATCTATTTGTGTGATGGCTCTTATTTTTCTAGGATATATTCCAAGAAGCAGGATTGCTGGATCGTATGGTACTTCTATTTCTAGCTTTTTAAGGAAGCACCAAATCGATTTCCAAAGTGCTTGTACCAATTTACATTGCCACCAACAGTGTGTAAGTGTTCCAATCTCTCCACCATTTATTATAGTGTGATTTTTTTTTATTAATGCTAGCCTTGTTTGGGTGAGATGGTATGTCATTGTAGTTTTGATTTGTATTCCTCTAATGGCTAATGATCATGAGCATTTCTTCATGTGTCTGTTAGCCGCCTGAATGTCTTTGGCGAAGTGCCTGTTCCATAACACTTGCCCATTTTTTAACTGGGTTATTTATCTTTTTCTTGTTGAGGTTTTGCCGTATCTTGTAGATTTTAGAGATTAGACCCTGATTGGATTTTTCATAGCCAAAAATTTTTTCCCGGTCTGTAGGTTGTCTTTTGACTCTTTTGGTGAAGTCTTTTGATGAGCATAAGTGTTTGATTTTTAGGAGCTCCCAGTTATCTACTTTTTCTTCTGGTGTTTGTGCATTGTTACTTATGGTTTGCATTGTGTTTATGCCATGTATTAGGGCTCCTAGCATTGTCCTTATTTTTTATTCCATGATCTTTATCATTTTAGATTTTCTATTTAGGTCTTTGATCCATTTTGAGTTAGATTTTGTGCATGATGTGAGGTATGGGTCTTGTTTCAGTTTTTTTTTGCAGATGGATATCCAGTTATGCCAGCACTCTTTGTTAAAGAGACTGTCTTTTCCCCCATTTAATGGGCTTTGGGGCTTTGTCAAATATCCGCCGTTCATAGGTGGATGAATTTATGTCTGGATTCTCAATTCTGTTCCATTAGTCTATGTATCTGTTGTAGTACCAGTACCAGGCTATTTTGACTACCTTGCCAGTACAATAGGTTCTAAAATCAGGTAGTGTGAGGCCTCCCACTTTGTTCTTCTGTTTCGGTAATGCTTTACTTATCCGGGGCCTCTTCCCTTTCCAAATGAAGTTGGTGATTTGTTTCTCCATCTCATTAAAAAATACCATTGGAATTTGGATTGGGATTGCATTGTATCCGTAGATTGCTTTGGGTAGAATTGACATTTTCACAATGTTGACTTTTCCTCTCCATGAGCAAGGTATGTTTTTCCACTTATGCTGGTCTCTTGTGGTTTCTTTCAAGTGTCTTGTAGTTTTCATTTTAAAGGTCTTTTCCATCTCTGGTTAGACTTATTCCTAAGTATTTTATCCTCTTGACTATTATTCTAAATGGTATTGATTTGGTGATTTCCTCTTCAAAGTTCTCTTTGTTGGTGTAGAGGGATCCAACTGATTTTTGTATGTTTGTCTTGTATCCTGATACTTTGCTGAAATCTTCTATTAGTTGCAGTAGTTTTCTTGGGTATTCTTTGCGGTTTTCTGTGTATAAGATCATATCATGTGCAAATAGAGATACTTTTTACTTCTTCCTTACCAATTTGAATGACCTTTATTTCTTTTTCTAGCCTAATTGCTCTGACTTGGACTTCCAGCACAATGTTGAATAAGAGTGGTGATAAAGGGCATCCTTGTCTGGTTCCCATTCTCAAAGGGAATGCTTTCAAACTCTCCATTTAGGATGATTTTGGCTATTGGCTTTGCATAAATGCCCTTAATTACGTTGAGGAATTTCCCTTCTGTTCCTATTTTGTTGAGAGTTTTTTTCATGAATGGGTGTTGGACTTTGTCAAGCCCTTGCTGCATAGATTTATAAGATCATGTGGTTCTTGTCCTTTGTTTTATTAATGTGGTGGATTACAATGATTATTTTTCTAATGTTGAACCATCTGTGCATACCTGGAATAAATCCCACTTGATCGTGATGAATTAGTTTTTTGATATGTTGCTGAATTCTATTGGCTAGAATTTTGTTGAGGATTTTTGTGTAAATGTTCATGAAGGACATTGGTCTGTAATTTTCTTTTTTTGTGGTGTCTTTACCTGGTTTTGGTATCAGGGTTATGCTGGCTTCATAGAATGAGTTTGGGAGTATTCCATCGTTTTCTATACTCTGAAATAACTTTAGTAGTAGTGGTGTTAACTCTTCACTGAAAGTTTGGTAGTATTCTTCAGTGAAATCATCTGGGCCAGGGCTTCTTTTGTTGGGAGTTTTTCAATTACCTTTTCAATGTCTTCTTTTGTTACAGGTTTATTTAGTTGTTCTACCTCTGTTTGTGTTTAAGTAGATAGTGAGTTTCTAGAAATTTTTCCATTTCCTCTAGGTTTTCAAATTTGTTAGAGTACAGTTTTTCATAGTACTCTGTTATGAATCCATGAGACCATGTTGGTTGATTGTAGCATTTAGATCTTCTGTGACTCTATTGAGCTTCTTTCTGGATGTTCTGTCCTTCACCGAAAGTGATGTGTTGAAGTTGCCTACTATTATTTTGGAGCTGTCTATCTCTCTTTCCAATGCTATTAGAGTTTGTTTTATGTATATTGGAGCCCTGTCATTGGGTGCTTAAATATTTATTATAGCTGTGTCCTCCTGGTGTATTGACCCTTTAATCATTATATAGTGTCCTTCCTTATCCTTTTGGGTGGATTTTACTTTAAAGTCTATTTTGTCAGAGTTTAATAATGCTACTCCTGCTGTTTTTTGAGTGTTGTTTGCTTGAAATATTTTTTTTCCATCTCTGAGTTTTAGTTTGTTTGTGTCTTTAAGTCTAAAGAGTGTCTTTTGTAGGCAGCATATAGACGGACTGTTTTTTTAATCTATTCTGCCACTCTGTATCTTAATAGGTGCATTTAGTCCATTTACATTCAGCGTAATTACTGATAGGTATGAGTTTAGTGCTGTCATTTTGATGTCTTTTTTTGTGTGTTGTTCACAGTTTCTTTGTTCCCCTTAATTTTCTCTGTTGAGTCGTTTTTCTTTATGTATTTTCTTTTAATCTTTTTCATTGTTGTTGGTTTTGTATTTGCTGAGTCTTTATATTTTTCTTGTTTTTTATCCTGATGTGTAAGATTGTTAGTTTCCTTTGTGGTTACGTTAATATTTACCTTTATTTTTCTATTTAAAACAGTCTTTTATTTCTTTATATCGCCTTGACTTCCTCTCCATATGAAATGTCTGTGTGTACATTTTTTATTCCCTCTATTTTATATATATATATATAGACATCTCTCTTTCCCTATTTTCAGTGTTTTAGCTTTGATTTATTTTTGTGACTTCCCTATTTAGGTTGATATCTGGTTGCTCTGTCCTATGTTCTAGTCTTGAGTTTTTATCTGATATGATTGATTTTCTAACTGGAAGACTCCCTTTAGTATTTCTTGTAATTTTGGTTTGGTTTTTGCAAATTCCCTAAACTTCTGTTTATCTGGAAATGCCCTAATTTCACCATCATATTTGACAGACGGTTTTGCTGGATATATAATTCTTTGCTGGCAATTTTTTTCCTTCAAGGCTTTATGTATTTCATCCCATTGACTTCTTGCCTACATGGTTTCTGCTGAGTAGTGTGAACTTAGTTTTATTGACTGTCCTTTGTAGATGACTTTTCGTTTATCCCTAGCCTCTCTTAAAATTCTCTCTTTATCTTTGGTTTTGGCAAATTTGATTATAACATGTCTTGGTGACTTTCTTTTGGGATCTACCTTGTGTGGGGTTTGATGAGCATCTTGGATAGATAGCTTCTCATCTTTCACGATATCAGGGAAGTTTTCCACCAACAAATCTTCAACAATTCTCTCTGTATTTTCTATTATCCCCCTCATGCTGGTACTCCAGTCACTCATAGGTTATTCCTTTTGATACAGTCCCACATAATTCTTAGGATTTCTTCATTTTTTCAAATCCTTTTATCTGATTTTTCTGCAAATAAGTTGGTGTTAATTGCTTTTCTTCAATCTCACTAATTCTGACTTCGATTGCCTCTATTCTGTGCCTATGACTTTCTATTGAGTTGTCTAATTCTGAAATTTTATTGTTAATCTTCTGGATTTCTGTTTGCTGTCTCTCTATGGATTCTTGCATCTGGTTAAATTTGTCAGTATGCTCTTCTCTAATCTTCTGAAGTTCCTCTATTGCTTGGTATGTGTTTTGCCTCATTTCCTTCCTGATCTCTTGAACTTCTTGGTAGTTGCTGAAGCCATCACGGTCTGCCTCTTTATGTGATTTTGTATTGACTGTTGTCTCTGAGCCATCAATAAGTTATTTTATTTATTTATTTTATGTTTGCTTACTGTGTCCTAGCTTCTTGTTTTGTTTTGTTTTGATATGCCCAAATAGGCTGCTCATGTGAGCTAAGCTGATCACCGGCACCCCTGAAGCTCCAACATCCTGCCACCAGGTGGCCAGATCTGCCACTAAATATGTGAACCCAGGAGTCCACCCACTTATCCTGTATGAATTCAGCTCAGGTGCACAGGTAGTCAGCCACCAAGTATGTGTTGCAGGTTCTCACCTACAGTCCTAGACAGGCATGAGTGATTGCTGTAGGTACAGGCTTCTAGCTGCAGCAGGGTGTCACACACTGAGGAAGGCAGGAGGCTGATGCCTGCCTCCGAGTATCCAGGAGGAAAATGAGTCCCTGTTCCCTAGAGCATGTAGGTGTGTGAGTTTTGTAGCCAGACTATGAGCACCCAGTGCTGTTGTAAGGACTGGGGGGCACCACCTATTCTTGGACTCCTGTTGCAGATGGCTAGGTGGTGTGGGTGGAGCCACCAGTCCTCAGGCTCCTGTAATGGGTAGGTGAAAACCCTGTTTACTGGGCAGAGCAGTATCAAATGGCAAGAACCTGCCATTTCACAGCTGAAACAGTTGAAGTTAGACTTCAGGTATATACCCTGTTCTACCGTGGTAATGAGAGCCTATGCTGTTGAAATGAGCCCAAGTCTTTGTAGGGGGGAAAGGCACTCAAAGTCTGTGGACCCCTTTTGCCTGTGCCTAGGCAAAGGAGCTGTGTCTACTCTGATTTTCTGGCTTAGGGGAGCCAGCAGATTAGTATTTCCTCTGTCTGTTAATTTGTTCCCTCTCCAAGGCCGATAGAATGGCTCAGGGCATGTGATGGGTCCTACTTCCTGCCCAGGGGATGCAGCCATTGCTGAAGCAGTCCTGGACCCAGTGCAGAGCAGGGAGCAGGGAGCTAAATGGGAAAGAGGTTTTTCCCACAGAGGGGTGTTTTTGAGCGGTGTGTTAGGTCAGACACAAGTACTTATCTTTCACTGACTGAGGGATGCTTCTCACTGGTTCTGGATGGCCAAGTAGACACTTTGCCACTGGGTCTCTCCCAATCTGGAAAACGCCTCCCTAGCACTGCTCCTTGCCTCACTGCTCCCCAGGAGCTGATCCTGCCTGAAGGGCTCCAGCTCCCACCAGGTCAGGTCTGGCACCTCCTCACTGCTTTTGTAGTGCTTTTTTTTGTGGTGCTGAAGTTTTCTTTGTTCTTCTTACTCTTTTGTGCTGAGTTACTTTTGTTTGTGGATTTTTTTTCATTTCTTTTGTTTTTGTAGTTTTGTTTTTGCTGAGACTTTATGTTTTTCCCTTTTTTTTTATGAGTATGTTTGTTAACTTTCTTTGTGGTTACCATGAATTTTATCCTTATCTTTCTAAGTTTGAAGCAGTCTACCATTACTTGGTATCGCTTTGCCTTCCTCTCCATTAGAAGGTTCTATACCTATGCCGTTTATTCCCTCTTTCATTGTTTTGATGTTGTTGTCATTTACTGATTAACTGCTCTGATTCCCTGTCATATTTCTTTTGGTTTTGGATAGTCCTTGAGAGTTCATTTCCTAGATTGGTATCTGGCTTGTACTATCCTGCGTCCTAGATTCTGCCTGTGAGCTGAAGCTGTTTGTCCTCAGATCGAAGAACTCTTTTTAATAATTCTTGTAAGTTTGGTTTGACTTGTACATATTCCCTTAATTTCTGTTTATCTGGAAATGACCTAATTTCACCATCAAATTTGAATGAGCATTTTGCAGGATATATTATTCTTGGCTGGCAATTTTTTTCTTTCAAGATTTTATATATGTCATCCCATTGCCTTCTTACCTGCATGGTTTCTGCCGAATAATCTGAGCTTAGTCTTATTGTTTCTCCTCTGTATGTGACTTCTTGTTTTTCATGATCTGCTCTCAGGATTCTTTGTATGTCTTTGGTTTTGGTGAGTGTGATTATGATATGCCTTGGTGATTTTCTTTTGGAGTCTCTCCTATACGGGGTTCATTGAGCTTCTTGGATGGCCAGCTTCTCATCTTTCATGATATTGGGGAAGGTTTCTGTCAGCAGTTCTTCAGTGATATTCTCTGTGTTTTCTGTTTTCTCCCCTTGTTCTGGAATTCCAATCACTTGCAAATTTTTGCTTTTGATTGTATCCCACATAATTCTCAGGGTCTCTTCATTTTTCTTTGTTCTTTTTTCTGAGTTTTCCTGAAACAGAGTTGTATCCAAGTGTTTGTCTTCAATTCCACCGATCCTGTCTTCCACTGTTTGAAATCTGCTTCTCAGCCCTTCTATGACACTGTCCATTTCTGAAATCTTGTTGTTTATCTTTTGGATTTCTAATTGTTGTATTTGTATAATTTCTTATTGTGAATTTATTTTGGCATTTTGTTCCTGCAGTATTTTCCTGAATTCTTCTAATTTTTTGTCTGTATTTTCCATGAATTTGTCCATTTTTTCCTCATGCTTGTCAGCTTTTTGCCTCAGCTCTTAGAGAATTCTGAGTATTAGATATTTGAATTCCCTATTAGGTAGTTCTAGTGCATTTTCTTCCACTAGAGAGTCATCTGGTGTTTTATTTTGGATGCCTGCTAGAACCATCCTGTCCTGTTTTTGTAAATGTTTTGATATTGTTTGCTGTCTTCGAGGCATTCAGTAGTTATTTTTCTTGTTTACTGATAGTAGATTTGTTTGTTTTGTCCCCTTTTTTTTTTTTTTAATTTGACTATGTCCGAGCAGGTGGACTGTGTGTTCTTTATTGTTTGCTCGTCTGTGGGCACAATACTTTTCACCTCCTTCTCCAATTGGCAGCGTCAGTCACTCAGATATCGTATGGCAGGGCAGGTCTAGCTGAAGAGGAGTTACTGGGACAGGTTGTTTGTGGCACTTACTACAGCCACCAGAGTGGGTCAGTAATCAGTGCAGGGCAGGTTCCAGTAGGCCGTGCCTGTGCTGCTTGGTGGTGTGATGTCAAGCACACAGTGCAGGTAGGCAGGATGCAGCATGGAGATTTTTATGTGTGCAGCTAAGATGGATATGGGAGAGAGGAGAGAGGAACAGGAGCCAAAAGCATACAAACAAACAAAAAAGAATGCTAGGGGAGCTTGCCATTGGAGTGGAGAGATGAGAGACTATAAAATGGAGAAAAACAGAAATGGGAATAGGAAGTAAAGAAAAGAAAAGAATGAATAAATAAAAATCAGAAAGGTTAAAGAACCGCAAAGTTCCCAGGGATGCCACTGGTGCAGCTATGAGGTCTGGGGAAGTCGCTCTCAGGTGTTGCAGTACAGCCTGGCTAGAAGGCATAGAGGTATACAACGCCAGGTATTCAGGGAACAGAAAGAGAAGGAAGATATAGAGAGACGAGAAACCAAGTAATGAAGAAAGACAAAAAGGGAAAAAGAGGGAAAATAAAACAAAACCAACTAAAAAAAAAAAAAAAAAAAACAAGAAAGGCTCCCAAAAAAACAGAACAGAAAATAAACCAACAAAAAAAGAAATGCTCTCAGGGATCCCTCTGCACATCTGTGCAAGTCGGGGCGAAGTCTCCTTGCCACGCAGCACTGCCTGGGCAGAACGGGCTCCCAACTCAAGAAAAGGAAAAGAAAACAATTCAAAACAAACAAACAAACAAAAGCCCCGGGATCCCACCAGTGCGGCAGCCCAGACCGGGAAGCAGCTCCACACTTGAACGGAGCTCCACAGCCCCTCAGGAAGAAGCAAAGATTGCACACGGAGCCAGGTATTTGAGTGAAAGGAGGCGGAGGTGGTGAGAGGTAAGGAAGAAATCAAAAGAAGCAGAAAAAAAAGCAACAGTTGCAGCCAACAAATGGCACGCAGAGAGCCAGCTAGTGTGGGCTGGTGTTTTTTGAACAAGAGACTGTGTCCACAGGAAGCAGAGGGGGCCGAGTGCGGGTGAAGAAAGATAGGGAGTGGGAAAGTGTATATCATAAATTACCGGAGCTCTGCAGCCCCTCAGGAAGAAGCAAAGATGGTGCATGGAGCCAGGTATTTGAGTGAAAAGAGGGGGAGGTGGTGAGAGGTAAGGAAGAAATCAAAAGAAGTGGAAAAAAGCAACACCAGCAGCCAACAAATGGCACTCATAGAGCTGGCCCGTTCAAGTGTGTTGAATCCAAGCAGCCAGTGTTTCCTGGTCAAGAGATTGTGGTCAAGGGAAGCAGAGGAGGCCGATTGGGGGTGAAGAAGGGTAGGGTTGGGAAAGCGTATAATGCAAATTACCGGTTGTTTTTATCCCACTGGATGCTCCGTGAGGCTGCTTTCTCTTACCCTGTTTGCTGGTCTCCAATAGGAGTCCAAGATGGCAGATCTGCGCTGCATTAGCTGGTAGGGGACCTCTGCATGAACCTCTCCTCGCTCTCCGTTCTCTGTCAGTTTTCTCACTCCATTTGGTGCTTCGCTGAGTTCTTTATCTCTTCATTTGATGTTTTAGGGTTTCAGGATTGTTGTATTCTCTGTTCAGCTTAGTTTTTCGGATATTTGCTGTGGAGGGACAGCGTGGTGCTTCTGCTTAGAGCACCATTTTGTCGGAACTCTCCCTCCTCAATGCTTTCGAACCATCTGTCTGTCCCCCTGCCACTGAGTCTGATTTCTCAACTTTGCCTTTGATGTTCAGGGCTCCTAGATTTTTGCACATTATCGATTCAGTTGTTTTTTTGGGTCTTCATTGTAAGAGGGACCACTGGAAGCATCTGACTACTCTGCCATCTTGGCCCTGCCTTGGCATTTCATTTTCTTGTTGTGAGTTGCCATCAAGTTGATTCTGACTCATGGTGACCCAATGCGTGCAGAGTAGAACTGCTTCATAGGGTTTTCAAGGCTGTGATTCCCAGCCTGTCTTCTGAAACACCTTTGGGTGGGTTCAAACTGCCAAGCTTTTGTCTAGTAGTGGAGCACTTAACCTTTCACACCACCGAGGAACTCACTGAGATTTTATAATAAGTTAATTAATATAATCTTATTTTGTTATATATGATTTATAACCAAAAATATGCCAGAAACAAATAAAATGAGGAGGAGGAAAAGGAAGAGGAAGAAAATGTGATGATGATTTTGCTTACAAAATACATATATATATCCATTTTCACAATGTAAATATCTTTCAATATTTGACTTGTTTAATATAAATTTGGATCTGCATGTGCTTATGAATATTTAAGGTTTTATTGGGGAATATTGTTAAACATGGTTTTATTTCACAGTTGCAACTAAATAGTGAGAAGTATCTCAATACCTATTGATTTAATGCCGGCACATTTATGTCTTCCTGGAATGCTATGTGAAAGAATTGTTAGATAATGTCCTTAAAGAACTTTCACTTTCTTTGGAGAAGACAATGATATAAATAGATTGTAACTGGTAGGTCTTGACAGCTTCCAAAGTCATCACTCAAGCATGAATGTGGAATCTACTTGTTAAAATGGGCTCAGATTCAGCCAAGTTCTCAAAAATATTTGGTCTCATAGATTTCATCAAAAAGTAAGTAGTCTTGAATTTAAATTGCCAAGTGTCCATCTCAGAGTAGAGAGATTTCAAACTGGACTTTAAAAAAGAGCTGTAACTGTGTTATATAAAACTATACTTTATACAAACTTTATATAAAACTATACTTTAACACAGTGGCTGCAACAATGGGCTCAAGCATACGAACGATTGTGAAGATGGTACAGGACTAGGCAGTGTATCGTTCTGTTGTACATGGAGTTGCTATGAGTCAGAAACGACTTAACGGTACGTAACAACAACAACAACATACATTATTTGAGAGGAATCCATTCTATTTATGCCTTATAAGTGAGTTCTGCCTGTAATATCATAACCACCCATTTGTTGAAGGTCCTCAGATCTTTAGAAGCTACTATAATAGTAGGGGTTTTAGGTATAATTGTTCATTTCATGTAAGCCTTTTAAGTTTACAAACCATTGACATAAATACAGTAACTAGTACAAAAATTTATTGTTTTACTTTTACCACAAATACCCATTTATTTTAGGTTTAGATAATAAAATCCAATGCTTTTTTCCTCCCTCAAAATATTTCCCTTCCCCTCAATAAGGTTTATGTCAAATCACAAAGGAATATTCTGATATTGGATGTTATTGTCTATGTTTCTTCATGGAACAAGTGTTAATTAATCTCTTTGGGTTTGTACGTAGACTGGGATAAAGAAAATAGTTGTCTAGGGAGTTAACTTCCCAAATGGTTCGAATCGTTCATTACTTTAGATCCTCTGACTTTTGTCCTTCCAAGACCACTTGATTGGATGAATAGCCATTTTTCTTGTTCTAACTTTGGCATACTTCACTCTTCAGGAAAAAAAAAAAAACAAAAAACCTTGGAATAAGATGCATGCTTTCTCTAAAACCACTAAAGTACATAATGCATTCCAGATAAAAAGAGTAATGAAAGATAACATCATGTATAAAAAAAAATTTACAGCAACATCCAATGGAATATGTGTTAAAAAAGAAATCCACCTGTTCTTGTTATTGAGCTCCTGTTAAGCAGCCATTATATTGGATATTGATTGGAGATCTGGAAGATAATTTCTACCTTCCAGTATTTACATTTGTTTATGGAAGTTTACAAGGAAGTTTACTTACCTAATTTCGGTAACATTTTCTATTACTTAAGAAGTCTAGAAATATGAGTATAAAACATTCTGAGTTGTTAAATAATCTAAAATTATACAGAATGTTAAAAATAAAAGAGGAAAAAATGATTGTGCAATGCTTTAGTTGAACCTAGCACTTGTTTTTTCTACTGTGGGTTAAAGTATAGTTTTTAAAAAGTTAAAACATGACTCTCATACAAAAATAAAGTAAGCACATGTCAAAAAAATTTTGTTCAACTTTTTAATTAGTGTGGAAATCAGTAAACTGGTAAGACTGGCTCAAAGGAGAATCTGAGGAATAAAGATTAATAGAAACAATGAGTCAAAGGAATTCTGAGATGAGTTGGTTTACAGATTAAAACAAAAATCTGGTTAATATTTTACTGGGCAATAAACTGTAACCTTTGGAGTTATGTTTTCTGCTTGTTATTAATTGAATTGTGTCCCCCAAAAATATACGTCAACTTGGCTAGGCCATGAATCCTAGTACTGTGTGATTGTCCACCATTTTATCATCTGATGTGATTTTCCTATGTGTTGTAAATCCTACCTCTATGATGTTAATGAGATGGGAGTAGAGGCAGTTATGTTAATGAGGCAGGACTCAATCTGCAAGTTAAGGTTGTACCTTGAGTCAATCTCTTTTGAGATATGAAAGAGAGAAGCCAGCAGAGAGGAGAGGGACCTCATGCCACGAAGAATAAAGAATGAGGAAGGGAGCATGTCCTGTGGACCCGGGGTGCCTGTGCTGAGAAGCTCCTTGACCAGGTGAAGATTGATGACAAGGACCTTCACCCAGAGCCGACGCAGAAAGAAAGACTTCCCCTGGAGCTGGCACCCTGCATTCAGACTTCTAGTCTTCTAGACTGTGACAGAATAAATCTCTTTTTGTTGAAACCATCCCCTTGTGGCATTTCTGTTATAGCCACAGTAGATAACTAAGACAGAATTGGGTACCAGGAGAGTGGGGTGCTACTCTAACAGATACCTAAAATGTGGAAGCGGTTTTGAAACTGTGAATGGGTAGAGGCTGGAAGAGTTAAAATACATAATTGTAAAAGCCTAGATTGCCTTGAAGAGACTGTTGGTGGAATTATGGACATCAAAGACAATTCTGGTGAGGACTCAGAAGGAAGTGAGGAGAGCTATTACATTGAAGATGGCACAGACTGTGAGAAGCAGTGGCAGAGAAACAATAGCAGCAGAACCAGGAGACCAGCACAAGACAGCACTGGAGCTGACCTATAGAATGGAAGAGCTGAGTGCCTTTGCACAGGAGGCTTCCTGTCACAGGGGGGTGCCCCCATGCACTTATCAGTGGAGCTATAGGCTTTGGAATACTTGCCCCACCAGGGCAGATGCAGGCAGTGAGGCTAGAGGGGCCAAGAGGCCAACGAAGCAGGAAGCAGAAGCTGAAGAGACAAGCAACACAGGAAGTTGAGCTGCCTCAGTCTCAAACTGTAGGATCATGACCTCTGGGGTCTCAAAAGGTGGAGACATGGCCTCTAGAGTTTCAAAGGGTGGGTCCACAGCCTCCTAGGTTTCAAAGAGTTAGCTCTTCACCATCTTGGTTCCAGAGTGTGGGGCTACTTTTCAAGAGTGCCAGCAGGATGGGGCAAAATCTGCTGCCTAAAGCTAAAGGGGCAGGGCTACCAGGGCTGAGTGGGTATGGTCATCACGCAGATGGACTAGGAGAATGGGGCTATCCAAATGTGAGGGAACAGAGTTGCCATCCCCATGGGCCTGGAAGGTGGAGCTGAAGCCCGGGACTGAGGGGCCTCCACCCAGAATCCAGAGAGTATAGCCAACACCCAGAATCTGGGGGGCAAGGCCATTGCCTAAATGGTCTCAGAGAACAGAGAATTGTTTTCAAGCCTTGAGAACTAATGTAATGTAGTGTTTTCTGCTGACTCACTTGGTGCCTGTTATCCCTTCTTTCCCTCCAATTTCTCCCATTTGTAGTGAAAGTGTCTACCTTGTGCCTGTTCCACCACTGTACTTTGAAAGCTGATAACTTGTATTCTAGATTTCACAGATGAAGAGGATTTTTTTGAATTTTGGACTTGGAGTTGTTTTAAGAATTTTGTTATGATAAGATGGGGTGAATGTGTTTTACATGTGACAAGGAAATAAATTTTGGGGAGTTAAAGTGTGGAATGTTATGGATTGAATTGTGTCCCCCTAAAGTGTGTGTCAACTTGATTAGACCATGATTCCAGTATTGTGTGATTGGCTTCCATTTTGGGATCTGATGTATTTATCCTATGTGTTGTAAATCCTAACCTCTATGTTGTTAATGAAGCAGGATTAGAGGCAGTTATGTCAATGAGGCAGGACTCAATCTACAGGTTTAGATTATATTTTGAGTCAATCTCTTTTGAGATATAAAAGAAGTGAGCAAAGAGGAGAGGGACTTCCTACAATCAATGAAGAACCAGGAGGAGAGCGTGTCCTTTGGACCCAAGGTGCCTGCTCCTAGAAGCTCCTACAGCAGGAGAGCGTTGATGACAAGGACATTCCCCAAGGGCTGGCAGAGAGAGAAAGCCTTCCCCTGGAGCTGGCACCCTGAATTTGGATTTCTAGTCTCCTAGACTGTGAGAGAATAAATTTCTCTTTATGAAAGCCATCCAGTTGTGGTATTTCTGTTACAGCAGCACTAAATAACTAAGATACTGCTGAACAGAAATCCACAAGTTAATATAAAATTTCATAGTGCTTGGACTCTAATGCCATGATTTTTATATTTATAAATGATAACAATGCATAAATTACAGAGATCTAAAAACCACCTCAAAAAAAACATTCTATGATTTTATATATATATATATACATATATATATATATAAAATATATATTATGCGTATTATATTGTGTGTATATGTATATATTGCACCTGGTGGTGCAAGGGTTAAGTGCGCAACTGCTAACCAAAATGTCAATGGTTAGAATGCACCAGCTGGGAGAAAAGACCTGGAGATCTGCTCCTGTAAAAATTTCAGCCTAGGAAACCCTATGGGGCAATTCTGCTCGTCATATAGGGTCACTATGCGTGAGACTCGACTAGACAGCACACAACAACATTATATGGGGGCAGTGGTGGTTCAGTGGTAGAATTCTCACTTCATGTGGGAGGCACGGGTTTGATTCCCGGCCAGTGTACCACATGCACAGCCATGGAGGCTTACACCATGCTATGGTGCTGAACAAGTTTCAGTGTAGCTTCCAGACTAAGATGGACTAGGAAAAAAGGTTTGGTGATCTACCAAAAATCAGCCAATGAAAATCTTAGGGATTATAGTGGTTTGATCTATTTCCTTCCACTCTGTATAGGATCGCCATGAGTTAGGGCCAACTCAAGGGCAGTTAATAACAACAACATATTATACATAGATGTATATGTGTATATGTGTATTTTTTAACTAAACAAAAAAACACTGGGAGTTAGAATACTATTAAGTAACTTTGGAGGAATTGTTATGCCTTAAAGAGAGAGAATCAGAGAAAGAAACAGTATTATAATAATAGCTTGCATTTTTATCTAATCTTTTTTTGCTTTTTCTAAATTATTTAATAGACTTTAGCTAGAAGATGTAAGTTTCTGGGATATGGGGCAGCATTTAAACTCAAACCCAGAGGGATCTGGAAACTTATGAGTAGCTGTTAAACGGAATAGCTGTTAAAGTTTTTTCTTCTTATGTAAATTTCAATGTTTCTTATTGTTGCACTTAAATCACACAGTTATAAAACCTCCCACATAACTATTATACTTTAAGTGTATTATTGAAATGCAGAGTAATACACACTGTTAGTGAATTCCACTAAACTCTTACGTGGTTTAGAATGTACAACTGTTTTCTTAGATTTGAGGGTTGATTTTTAAAAGGCAGCATTTTTTTAGAGAATTAAATCAAGCTCAAGTACCTGGAATGCCAGTCATTAACGTAGACATTGGTGTCTTAATTAGCTAAGGCTGCTGTAACACAAATACCTCAAGTGGGTGGGTTTGAACAACAGAAATTTATTTTCTCACAGCTCTGGAGGCTAAACATCCAAATCAGGGTCTTGGCCGTGTTGATACTTTCCCTATCGGTAAACCCCAGCTATTCCTTGGTTTTGACGATCTTCGTATGGCATCTGTTTTCCCCAGTATGTGCTCTCTGTGTCTAATGTGCTCTTTTTATTACTGAGAACTGATTAGGTTTAGGACATACCCTGCACTAGTATGACTTCATTAACATAACAAAGGAAGCTCTATTTCCAAGTATAGTTACATCCACAGACATAGGAGTTAGAATTCATATTTGGGGCAGGGGGAGGGGGGAGGCACTATTCAATCCATAGCAATTGGCAAACAGTGTCAACATAAATAGCACGTTGGTATGCATGTTTGCCTAAACAAGCAGTCACACATACAGACATGCTCGAGAGGCAGTGTTGCCTAGTGATTCAGAATTTAGCTTCTTGAGTCAATGTTCCTGGTTCCATTTCCCACAAGCTCTGAAAGAATTTGTTGCAGCCACTGTGTATTTTGAGTGCCTTTCAACCTAAGGAGCTCATCTTTCAGCACTATGTTGAACAGTATTCTGTTGTGATCCATATGGTTTTTGGAAGTAGATGGCCAGACCTTTCTTACTAGTCTGTCTTAGTCTGGGTCTTTGCTAAAACCTGTCCACCATGAGTGGCACTGCTAGTATTTCAAATACTAGTGGCATATCTTCCAGCTTCATAACAAGCTACCACAGTTTAATAAATTAACAGGCAGCTGGCAGGAGCTGGGCCTTAGAAAAATGTAGTTAAGGAAATGGACGAGGAAAATGAAGCAGTCTCTATTACTCAGTTTGTTTTTCTCAGTGTTTGTGTTTTTATATAGCGTAATATAATAAACCAGTCTCAGAAGTCCTAGGGGCTGATACACTTCGTTTGGCATTCCTGTAGCTCAGGCTCCAGGTTCTTCCATCACTGTGCTAACCCCAGGCAGATCTGAACCACTCTCCAGCTAATCAATTATCAGTTATCTCACTAAGCTTTCACACTTAAAGTTGTGTTATGAAATAAATATAATTTGAGCATCTTGATCACAGCAAGTACCGGATTCATATTTCTTTACTAGCTCAGTTGTAATCAGACCAGAGAAGTACATTATAGGTCATAAAATATGTACAAAGTTGATAATGATCTCCTTAAAAAAATGTGCAGAAATAAAATTGTTAAGGCACATTCCAGAGGCTTTTTTTGAGAATATCTGTGTATCAGCAAATTTAGCCGATAAGCACCCTTTTCCTTTATGCTTTTTTCTCTTTAGAAAATGAAGAACTAAAAATATTTAAAGATGCAGAACAGCAACCTGTCCCCAGTGATCCTCTCTTAATTAACGTGGTGATTTATGTAGAGAAAAGGGACAATTGCAAGAGTCCCTCAATAATTATCTAGCCAAGGACTTCAGATAATTACAACAGGAAGATTTTCAAGACACAAAACACCCTGTGAAATTTGACCTCTCCTTTCAATTCAGCCCTTTTATTTTTAAAATGTTTCCTTTCGTGTTGATATTTATACTTGACAAAGTCAGCCTAATGTCAGGCAGATCCCTGAAACTCAAAATATTACTGAATTCACAGTTGGGGAATTTCAATATAGTAAACCAGACTTTTGAAAAAATCCTAGAGTGATAATAAGAGGACCGAATGAAAAGAAATTCAAGAAATGAATGGGTAGATATAGAGAAATGTGGAACAGAATAATAAAGCATATTCAAAATAAATAGTATTAACTATCGACAAAGAAAAATACAGTATCAAACAATGATGTGTTCCATTTGAAAAGATAATTATAAATTAGTGATCCCGCTGTAAGAAGCACAGGAGGAAACTTGCTGAACCACCACGTTTATGAATACTAGTAGTTCCCAACATCCGAAGTATTTGAGTTATGACAAACTGCACTTAAAACTGTGTTTTTTTTTTGTACATCATATCATTGGTAATATGTATCATATACAGTGTTGCAGCACATAATTTGCCAATGTTTTCATTCTCAGGTGTTCACTCACAGATGTTCAATGTTGTAATTTACTGTTTAAAACACTGCTGTATAGCAGGCTCTGAAAACTAAAAAAGAAAGTATTGGACTTACTTCAGAACCAACTTATGACACAGTCATCAGATTGGAATCCTATTGTAAGGGGAATACCTGTATTAAAACCACCCATACATAAACCTTTTTTATTTAATGTCATCATCTATAGATGCCCCCCATTGCGATTAAAAATACAAGGCCTTCAGGTAAGTTTTTGGGCCCTGTAAATTCAGTTAGTCAGAAACTCCAAAAAAAAATTGCAGTTTTTGTCTTTTAAAAATCTTCCACCAGCCGTATCTCTGACTTGAATAATAGCAGTGTTTCTGAAAATGGTAAACTCTTATATCCTTGGTGTGCCTCTAGGGAGTGTAAAAATCCCCCTTGGAGATTAAGCTCTCAATTCTGAATTATGCTTCCTGAGATCAAGCAAGGAACACACGTTGCTTCATATTAAGTGGCCACAGTATTAAGTATGGCCACAGGTGACACTGTATTTCTAGACATTCTATATTCTTCTTAAAATGACTACTGCATGAATTAGATTCTAAGTAGACAACTACATCTATGTTGTATTTTTAGCTCCCTGTCTTTTTTTGCTGAGATATTTCCCTCTTTTTTGGCAGCTTTTTCTCTCAGGTGCCTAGTGCTCCACTGGGGTGTGTGTTCACACTAACCAAGGCAGTTGTCTTACCTGCCGGAAATAGCCCTGACATTTAAAAAGAAGAACAGAAGGAAAGAGCAGCGATGAACACCTATGGCTAAACAGCTATGACTGAAATCGGGGCGCCAGTTACAGAGAGATTTAGGGGTAATGGATGTCCATGTCCATCTTTAAATTATTTTATAGAAATCATTTTATGTTCTCAATATGACAAAAACTAACCCATGTCAATCTTTTTTTTAATTATTAATTTATTAATTCATTCAATACATATTGTGCGAGGGCATGAAGAAAATAAAACTGAAGGCCTATGCTTTTACATTTAGACACTGACTGAACATTTGTCCTTTTAAAGTCCCCATTTTAAAGTCTAGGGAAGTTGGATAACCTGCTGTAGGGTAATAATTTACCAGTGGTACATTGAAAGTAGCCTCAAGGTGCTTAATGAGTGATACTCTCTCTACTATATCATGATGCCTTTTCTGATCTAGCATGTTTATATCTTTCCTTTGATGGGAACGTTTATGTAGACGATCATTTTTATTTTTCTTCATTTTTATCCTCGTTCCAAGGAGCACTATGAATTCCTTCGATGTACCTAAGTTCCCTGACCCCAGGGGTGGTTTAGACGTTCAGAGGGAAAAAGTGAATGATAGGCAGGAATCACTGTTATCTATTTACACAGAGATATTCTTCAAAAAATTTTTTTTTTTTTTTTTTTTAAAGAAATAGGGTTTTTTAATACTTGGTGATGATTATGATGTAATGGTGATGATGATGGCATGAAGGCTTAAAAGAATTGAACTGTCAAATCTGTACATGAATTGTTATACTGTAATGATAATTAATAATGGAGAAGCTCCAACCTGCTTATTTTCTGGGCGTGACAACAAGAGAACAATAGCATGATTCTACAACCTGGTTTTTGTTTTGTTTTGTTGGGAAGATTGAATGGCTTTCAAATATTTCATTTGCCTAGGAAAATTCAACAAAGGCAGACATTCTTTACCAAGTCAAACTTGCTGAGTCTGCTAGGGAAGTAAATTGTGTGCACTGGCTCTTCCGCTCTAGTGAACTTTCTAATAAAATCATCTTTGTGCCGCCTACATCTTGGTTCCCATAGAGATGGAATGCTTGGGTACGACACACTAAATTATGATCTGAGACATGGAAAGTGGGATAGGAAAGCTACAACTTAAAAAAATGAATGCCAGAACTGGAAAAGTTAGCATTAGAGAAGATGGAATAGTCCTATAGGCTTAAAATTCGGGGACTTTTAAACCAATATTAAACCAAAGGTTGAGAAATCTAAAATGAGAGTAAGCCAAACAACAAAAAAATGTTTATATAAAAGAAGGTTGGAAAACAAGTACAATATTTGTTCAGAATAACTAAATAAAAATAGTTTTATATTGAATTATTTTTTACCCTCAAAATCTAATTTTTTTCTCATCTCATTTTAAAGCACATTATGCACAACCTCCTTTTTATGTCAATCTCAGTTTTATGTCAAAAATGACTTTCTTCTTCTTTCCAAATATCTGGAAAGAATATCTGGAAAAAATATTCAATTGCATGATTTAGGAATTTGATTGAATACAAGTTTGTTTTGCATAAAAATACGTTCTTTTAGCTGTACTTTCAACTTGGCATTTAGTTAATATAACATCACGGGCCACCTGAATTATATGTTTACAAACTAGCAATGAAGTCTGCACAGTCACCCTATAGGAGAAACATTGGCACCAGGCTGTTGTAGCAGTGGTAGCTTTCTGTTTGTTATCTGTTGAAAACTATTACATTATTGCTGTAAAAAGGTTCACAATGAAGTAAATCTGTGTAAAAGATTCAAAACTTAGACTTAATCCTCTGTCTGCTGAAGAAAAATCAGGAAATTGGGCTGATTAGTTCAACTACAAAGTGAAGATACCCAGCTTCCATTTGGCACTCACTGCTTCTCAGCAGTTGTTTTATTAATTCTTAATTGATATTTCATCTTATTTTCCATTGTTATTGTTGTTAGGTGCTGTCAGGTCATGTTCAACTGATAGCGACCCCGTGTACAACAGAACACTGCCCAGTCCTGCACCATACTCACAATCATTGCTATGTTTGAGCCCACTTTGCAGCCACTGTGTCAGTCCATCTCGTTGAGGCTCTTCCTCTTTTTCGCTGACCCTCAGCTTTACTAAGCATGATGTCGTTCTCCAGGGATTGGTCCCTCCTGATAACATGTCCAAAGTACGTAAGACGAAGTCTTGCCGTCTTGTCTTCTAAGAAGCATTCTGACTGTCCTTCTTTCAAGACAGATTTGTTTGTTCTTCTGGCAGTCTGTGGTATACTTAATATTCTTCACCAGTTTCATAATTCAAATGCATCAATTCTTCTTTGGTCTTCCTTAGTCGTTGTCCAACTTTAGCATACATATGAGGTTATTGAAAATACCAGGGCTTGGATCAGGTGCATCTTAGTCCTCAAGTAGACATCTTTAAGTTTTAACATTTTGAAGAGGTCTTTTGCAGCAGATTTGCCCGATGCAATACATAGTTTGATTTCTTGACTGCTTATTCTATGGTCCTTGATTGTGGATCCAAGTAAAATAAAATCATTGACAACTTCAATACTCTCTCCGTTTATCATGCTGTTGTTTATAGGTCCAGATGTGAGGACTTTTGTTTTCTTTATGTTGCAGTGTAATCCATACTGAAGGCTGTAGTCTTTGATCTTCATCAGTAAGTGCTTCAAGTCCTCTTCACTGTCAGCAAGCAAGGTTTTGTTATCTGCATATCACAGGTTGTTAGTAAGTCTTCCTCCAATCCTGGTGCTGCATTCTTCTTCATATAGTCCAGCTAGCTTCTCTGATTATTTTCTCAGCATACAGATTGAATAAACATAGTGAAAGAATTCGTGATTTTAAACCACAGAGTATTTCCTTGTTCTGTTCAAATGATTGCCTCTTGGTCTATGTACAGGTTCCACATGAGCACAATTAAGTGTTCTGGAATGCCCGTACTTCGCAATGTTATGCATAATTTATTATGATCCACACAGTCGACTGCCTTTGCATAGTCAATAAAACACAGGTAAACATCTTTTGGGTATTCTCTGCTTTCAGTCAAGATCCACCTGACATCAGCAATGATACCCCTGGTTCCACATCCTCTTCTGAATCCAGCTTGAATTTCTGGCAGTTCCCTGATGATGTACTGCTGCAACCATTTTTGAATTACCCTCACCAAGTTTTACTTGCATGTGATATTAATGATATTGTTTGATAATTTCTGCATTCTGTCTGGTCACTTTTTTTGGAATGGGCACATGGTTCTCCTCCAGTTGGGTAGCCACATAGCTCTCTTCCACATTTCTTGGCATAGACAAGTGAGTGCTTCCAGCATTGCACCCATAGAATCCATTATAAAACTACTCCACTCCCCTTAAGACCACAACTCCACCATACCATTTAAAGAAGGCATGGACTTTGGTGTAAGACTGATGTGGTTTTGAATCCAGCTTGACTATTTAACATGTTTGGATTTTATGCAAAAAATGTCACACCTCTAACTTTCATGTTTATCCTTAATAAAAAGGAATGATTAAGTACTTTACAAATTTTTCAATAAATAAATATAAGTTCCCTCCCCTTCCATATTTTTCATTATTCATGATTTGATTACTTATTTTACTGAGAAAATAGAGACCATAAGTCAGAAGCTCCTCTCATTTCTCTCTTCTCCATCTTGGAATGTATCTGTATCTTAACGTGTCCCTCCTTTCCCAAAGTGAACACCACATGTGTTCATGATACATCCCCTTCCCTCTTTTTTTGGAATCTTGCTCCATCAATGAACCCCTCTCAGCCTGATATCTTTAATCTACTGAATCATAAACAGGTCTCTCCTTTTTTTAAAAAACAAAACCAATAATACCTACTCAAATCTCAAGTACTGTTACCTTCAAAATTAATTGTCATCAAACAACAACATTCTCTTGCTAACAACATCTCAAAAATGTCATGGTCTCCAATGTTGTTGCTGTTATTAGATGCAGTCAAGTCAGTTCCAACTCATAGCAACTGCATGTACAGAAAAAGGAAACACTGCCTGGTCCTGCACCATCCTCACAATTGTTATGCTTGAGCCCATTGTTGCAGCCACCATGTCAATCCATCTTGCTGAGGGTTCTCCTCTTTTTTTGCTGATCCTCTACTTTACCAAGCATGATGTCTTTCTCCAGGGACTGATCCCTCCTGATAACATATCCAAAGTATGTGAGACATAGTCTCGCCATCCTTGCTTCAAAGGAGCATTCTGGTTGTACTTCTTCTAAGACAGATTTGTTTGTTCTTTTGGCAGTGCATAGTATATTCAGTGTTCTCCAGTGATCACCCTTATTCCTTTATCCTCCAAAATCTGAGTTCTTCCTTTATCTTTTTCTATTCAATAAACTTAAAATAAAATTATTAAAAACATGTGTTTCCCATGTTTACAATACTTGGTACTGAGAGTGCATATATGTGGTTCTCATACTCATTTTCTTTTTTTAATGCTTGAAACTATTATGCACCTCTCCATTCATAAAAGATACCTTTTGTTAACTTCTAAAACATTAATTCTTCCTATTGTTCATCTCTTCTTGCTTTCTTGCCTTCTAACAGAATGTTTGTCATGTGATACTGTATTGTTTTCTTTCACTTGCCTCATTTACTCTCCTTAGTTTTATGAACTCTGATGACTTCCTGCATCACCTCTTTGGAGTAAATGCTCAAAATATATTTGTGTTTCCTAACTCTCTCCTTAACTTTAGTTCCATATTTTCAACATGTATTTATGGAGGCACTTCAGACTCAATATACCTAAAAAATGTCTTTTATCTGCCCCTGAAATCTACTTTTACCTTTTTTCCCTATTGCTAATAATAGTAGTCCTCATCTTTCTTGTCAGTCAAATTCAAAGCCTAATCATTTTTACCCCTTGTCCCTGTGCATCCTCCCACATTCAAACAATATAGGGAACTCATTTGCCAATGGTCTCAAATTTCTGCACAGTCTGTGAACAAGGTGCTGACTTCTTTTGTTTGGACTGTCTTTTCAAGGACTTCTGAATAATGGTCAGCTTTGGAGGACAGAAAGATTTCCTCCCTGGGAGAAAAAGGCAGGTTTGTTTACAGCTTTGGAGGTTAGAGATAGTGTCTCTTTCTAGAGGGAAGGGAAGACATTTTTACTGCCTATTATAAAATATGCAGATTCCCTAACTTCTGGCTTCTCCTGTAATGCAACCCACTGGGTGTGTAGGTGTCACCTGAACTTCATATTGCCCTGTGTGAATCAGGGCTCAGTGAACGGCACTAGAAAGTGATGCTACTCTCGCTACTGCTATGGCTGTGAGTGATAAAGTCCTGATCGAGGAGCTTTGTGCCTTCATCCAGCATCCTTAAATCTGTGGCAGGCTAACTTTTTTATTTCAGGTAGGATAAAAATCACTTATCCTTCACAGTTCCTAAACAACAATTGCTAAATTCTATTCATTCAGCTTCCACGGTATCTTACAAAACCCTTTACTCCATTTCCACTTGCATTACTCTATTCACCTAATCACCTCTCCTGGGAGCATTGCTATAGGCCCATTTCTGATCAGTTAGTCTCTGCCACCCTTCCTTCCAGACTCTCCTGGACATCATTGCAGAATAGTCTTTCTAAAGCAGACTTACACTGTATAACTACACCACTTGAAACAGGGGCTAATTTTTGTATGTTGAAACTTCATTGACTAGCTTTCAAGGTGCACGTCTATCTCCATACTCTAATCTCCAGCTGGACAAAATTACATTCCTACTGGTATGTTTTTGCCTCTTCTATGTCCACTCCCAGTCTGACCAAAACATTCAGCCTAGTTTCAATGTTTCTCCTAGCCAGAAGTAATCTCTCCTTCCTCTGATATATACCTTATCTCACATTCACTACATTCTGTTTTACAACTTTTTATATCTTTTTTTTTCTATTCTTGAACTTGCTTGAAATGAAGCGAGCTTGTCTTGTACATGATTGTATATTCTATGAATACTAAAATAATGCCCTATGTAAAATATTTATTGGATTTATACTACTAATTATTCTTTCTTTTGATTCTTCAGATGGTCTGGTACTGGTAATAATATTGTATACTTGGCAATGGAATAATGTAAAATATATATATCTTCTAGCTCTGAATTAGACTGAAAAAATAATATTTTCTATTTCACAGTTTTTATTATAATTTAAAGATGTTTATTGATAAATAATGTTACTAAAATCATCATTGTTAGGTCAATCCTTAGTACAAAACAATTTTAATTTCAAATTTGCCTGCCAAGATTTTGTAGCTTCTTAAACAGAAATGTATTGCATATTTTTGGAAGCAAGTCACAGTGCTACCAATTACTGTGAAGTATTATCGTAAATACTAACATTACATTGTTCGTATTTGCCATGTGTAAGATCTCAATACTTGATATTTTTCCTCTGTTGTGTTTCTTATGTCAAGGTTATAAATGAACAATACTGCAGCTAGAGTTTCACAGGTGCAGCACGGGCCCTTTTGTGAGGCTGAGATAAGAGAGTACAAAGGAAAGGTCATGAATTTTGTATGTATTGTATTTGTGTGTATATATACATACAAAGATATATAAGACGTATACAAGATATATATATATATCTTTTTTTCCATCAATTATGAGATGATAGTTATTGCAAAGATGAGAGATGCTTCCTTACTGGCATTATACAAACCAGGAAAATCGTATTTCTTCTCAAATACTGGTGCTGTGAATATTTCCCATCCTCATCGTGTGTCTAAATATAGCACTAGCTCACTGCTTCTGCTCATAACTCTTCATTTAAAAGTAATTAAAACACTGTACTTGTAACATTTGCATTGATAGTACTATAACATTTGCTCCATATCTATTTCACTAGTATGTACTCAGGCTGCATTGCCATTTATTACTAAAGTTTTCGGCTGTAATTCTAGGCAACTGAAAGAAAGGGAGCAGAGGAAGACCTGCACATCAGCTAGAGAACTGCAAAACAGAAAGGCTCATCAGAGAGTCAAATGTAGCTAGTTAAAGAAATGATGCATGGATTTGTATTCTTTAAAAAACATTTTTTGGTAGCTATTTTTCCCAGAAAATTTTTTTTTAATTAATGCATCCTCAAAGTAAGAGCTCTCTCGTCCAAGTAGAGTCGACCTTACTGACATGGATGGAGTCAAGCTTTTGAGACCTTCATTTGCTGATGTGGCATGATTCAAAATGATCAGAAACAGCTTCAAACATTCATTAGTAATCAGAATGTGGAATGCATGAAGTATGGATCTAGGAAAACTGGAAGTTGTCAAAAATGAAATGGAAACTTGAAGACCAAAATCCCAGGCATTAGTAAGCTGAAATGGACTAAAAACAAAACAAAACAAAAAAAACCCATTGCCATCGAGTCACTTCCGACCCATAGTGACCCTATAGGACAGAATAGAAATGCCCCATAGAGTTTCCAAGGACTGGCTGGTGGATTTGAACTGCCGAACTTTTGGTTAGCAGCCGTATCACTTAACCACTGTGCCACCAGGGCTCCAAAATGGATCGGTATTGACCATTTTGAATAAGACAATCATGTGGTCTACTATGGAATGACAAATTGAAAAGGAATAGCTTCATTGTCAAAAAGAACATTTCAAGATCTATCCTGAAGTACAGTGCTTTCACTGATAGGACAATATCCATACACCTACAAGGAAGGTAAGTTATTATGACTGTTATTCAAACCTATGGACCACTAATGCCAAAGATGAAGAAATATGAGATTTTTACCAACTTCTGAAGTCTGAAATTGATCAAACGTGCAATCAAGATGCGCTGATAATTACTGGTGATTGGAATGCGAAAACTAAAAACAATGAAGGATCAGTAGTTGGAAAATGTGGCCTTGGCGATAGAAACGATGCAGAAAATCACATGAAAGAATTTTGCAGGAAAAATGACTTATTTGTTGCAAATAGCTTTTTTCAACAATATAACTGGCTACTATACACATGGACCTCACTGGGTGGAATAAACAGGAATCAAATCCATTACATCTGTGGAAAGACACAATGGAGAAGCTCAATATCGTTCAGGAAAAGGATCAGGGATTGACTGCTCAACAGATCACCGTTTGCTCATATGCAAGCTCAAGATGAAGCTGAGGAAAATGAAAGCAAGTCCACAAGAGCCAAAGTACAACCTTGAATATATCCCACCTGAATTTAGAGACCATCTCAAGAACAGATTTACACATTAAACACTAATGACATAAGATCATTGTGAGACGACATCAAGGATATACATGAAGAAAGCAAAAGGCCATTAAAAAGATGGGAGAAACAAAAAAAGAAAGAAAAGACCAAAATGGATGTCAGAAGAAATTCTGAAATGTGCTCTTGAACATAAACTAGCTAAAGCGAGTGGAAGAAATGGTGAAGTAAAATAGCTGAAAAGAAGATTTCAAAGGGCAGCTCGAGAAGACAAAGTAAAGTATTATAATGAAATGTGCAAAGACCTTGAGTTAGAAATCCAAAAAGAAAGAACAACAAATCAAACAACTTAATGTATTGTGCAAATCTGCTGAAAAAGACCTCTTTAAAAGTTTAAAAAGCAAAGATGTCTCTTTGAGGACTAAGATGCACCTAAACCAAGCCAGAGTGTTTTCAGCAGTATCATGTGCATGTGAAAGCTAGACAATGAATAAGGAAGACTGAAGAAGAATTTTCCAAGATTGTTAATATACCATGGCCTGCCAGAAGAATGAACAAATCTAAATCTGTCTTGGAAGAAGTACAGCCAGAATGTTCATGTTTTCTGGACACCTTATCAGGAGGGACCAGTCACTGGAGAAGCACATCATGCTTGGTAAAGTAGAGGATCAGAGAAAAAGAGGAAGATCTTCAATGAGATGGATTGACACAGCGGCTGCAACAGTGGGCCCAGGCATGGCAAAAATTGTGAGGATGGCACATGATCAGGCAGCCTTTCTTCTGTTGTACATAGGGCCACTATAAGTCAGAAACCTAACAACAACAACAACAACAACAACAACTAACAATGAAATTATCAATAAGATAATATAACAACAATGGCTTATGTATTGAGACGATATATGATATACCATTTTGGGGATACATAGAAACAAAGTAAAATATTTAAAACAGTCTACCACATAGTAGATGCTCACTAAATGTTTATTATTATGACTGTGCATTGGTCGTTGTAGGCTACTTCATGTATATCATCGTATTTAATAAAATGGCACTTCGAAAAAGTTTTTTTTAAATCACTCTTTTTCAGTTGAGACATCTAAATTACTCAAGATGACACAAGTGCTATCTGCCATCAGGTCAATCTGCCACCAAATTCCATGCTCTTAAAAGCATGTGTTCTTGCAAGTATCCCATCTGGGATGCACTAAATGGTCTCTATCTGCCTGGAGCAACAGAGGAAGGAGAGTCGGAATATGTGGAGGACATGGGATGTATCACTACCGCCTTTGCCATGAGACCAAAAGAACTGGATGTTACCTGGCTACCATTACTGAACGTTTTGGTCAAAGATTTTTTATTCTTTTTCTTTTTTATTGTACTTTAGATGAAGGTTTACGGAGCAAATTAGTTTCTCATTAAAAAATTAATACACATATTGCTTTGTGACATTGGTTGCCAACCCCACAACAGGTCAACACTCTCCCCTTCTTGACCTTACGTTCCGCATTACCAGCTTTCCTGTCCCTTCCTGCCGTCTCGTCCCTGCCCCTGAGCTGGTGTGCCCGTTTAGTCTTGTTTTGTTTTATGGACCTGTCTAATCTTTGGCTAAAGGGTGAATCTCAGGAGTGACTTCAGTACTGAGTTAAAAATGTGTCTGGGAGGCATACTCTTGGGGTTTCTCCAGTCTCTGTCAGACCTTTAAGTCTGGTCTTATTTTGTGATTTGGAATTTTGTTCTATATTTTTATCCAGCTCTGTCCAGGACCCTCTGTTGTGATCCCTGTCAGAGCAGTCAGTGTTGGTAGCAAGACACCATCTAATTGTGCTGGACTCAGTTTGGTGGAGGCTGTGGTAGTTTTGGTCCCTTAGTCCTTTCTTCATTTTGCTTTGCTCCAGACGGAGTGGGACCAGTGGAGTATCTTAGATGGCCGCTCACAAGCTTTTAAGTTGCTCAAAGATTTTATAGAAAAATCCTGATCGAAAGGGAAAAATACAGAACAGAATTTCAAATTATCATGGAACTCAGAATTTCTGGAGCTATAGAAGCTAGATGAACCCCCCAAACTATTGCCCTGAAATAATCTTTAAACCTTAAACATTAATCCAAAAATACCCCCTGAAGTCTTCTTTAACCAAACAATAGTTTAGCTTAATCAGTAAAGAATGTTTGCCTTGAGCATTATGTCCTTTTAAGAATTATTTATATAGGATCAAATTGACAACAGCAACTCTAAAGTTTACAGAAGAAACTTAGGGGCCAGTGAGTTCATGTTAATGGAGGAGGAAAAATTCAGAAAAGGAGGGTGAGAATGGGTGCACAACTTGAAGAGTAATGTCAATGAACTGTGCATGTAGAAATTGTTGAATTGGTATATATGTTGCTGTGTACATTTTCAGCAACAATGAAGATAAAATAAAAAAATAAATTACTGATAAATGTAAATACATATGTATGTTTTTTGGGGCTTCCAAACAATAAATCATGTATGTATTTGGTGGAGGGGAAGGACTAAGATACAAAGTATTTAGAGTGATTGTGTATCCATAGTTTCAGTTCTTCAACAGTGATACAATTAGGAATTGTCTTCAATATACAGTTTTCCAATACACACACAGCTCTCATACATAAGCACATGTGCACCACCCACCTGCCTCTTGCAGCCATAGACACAGTTGCAGAATCTTAAGTACAAAATATTTCTTGTGTTCTTTGTTTGATACCTGCTGTGATACAGAAGTTAATAATTCCCATTCAATAAAACTGAAGGGAGGTATAAATGAACCGAATTAAAGAAGGGGCATCCTTTAAAAAAAAATTTAATTAAAGGCAGAACTGTGTTTTGATTTATTGGAAGTTCAATAATGCAATCCAGAAATAATGGATGTTTTAAAAGTAATTAAAAGGAGACTAACAAACATTTAGTACCTAATTAAAGAGAGAGAAAAGACAACATTAGACAAGGTAAACATATTTTCTTGTTGTGATGAGGAAATAATATTCTATTTTTCTTCAGATTCTCTGTGGAATAGGGAGGGAAATAAATAAAATCATGACTATGTGTAACATCTGCCCCATGGACTTAATGGATTATTGTTTTATTGTGCTAGTCAAAATGAATTTGTTACAGGAGCTTGAAAAATATTACCATCGCCAGTTAAAGGTAAGAAAGATAAGACCTGTGACTCAGAAAAATATTTCTTGGTTGGCCAAAAGGAGTGAAGTAATAAACTCGAGTGATGGAATTTCAAGCCATTCTAAACAACTTTAGTGCCTGTGCCATATATTTAGAAAGAAAATGAACAATGTCTTTCTGACAATTTTGTCTTTATTTCATTAGACTGCTGCTTCCATGGAAGCAACAGTCAAGAAATCAAGTGACTTATTGCATTGGGCAAAACTGGTGCAAAAGACCTCTTTAAAGTGTTAAAAAGCAAAGATGGCACTTTGAGGACTAAGGCGCACCTGACTCAAGCCATTTTCAATCACCTCATATGCATGAGAAAGCTGGACAGTGAATAAGGAAGACCAAGGAACAACTGGTGCTTTTGAATTAACAGTGTTGGCGAGGAATATTGAATATACCATGAACTGTCAGAAGAATGAACAAACCTATCTTGGAAGAAGTACAGCCAGAATGCTTGTTAGAAGCAAGGATGGCAGACTTTGTCTCACGTCCATTGGACATGTTATCAGGAGGGACCAGTCCCTGAAGAAGGACATCATGCTTGGTAAAGTATAGGGTCAGCAAAAAAGAGGAAACCCTCAAGGAGATGGATTGACATAGTGGCTGCAACGATGGGCTCAAACACAGCAATGATTGTGAGGATGGCCCAGGACTGGACAGTGTTTCGTTCTATTGTACATAGGGTCGCTGTAAGTCAGAACCAACTTGAGGACACCTAATATACAACTTTCCATTAGACAGACATTCTAATGAAAAGATCTAAATTAACTAGAAAATACTGTACATTCAAAATTCATAAAAAGGTATTTTTCCTGGTAACAAAAAGCTTATCAACTTAAGTGTTTGGAGATTTAATAACCTTCTAATAAAAATAAGTTCTATCTAGGTTTTTGCCTTGCAAAAAATGTATATATAAATTTTTTTGCAAAGTGAAAATATGCACACATTCACATATATATATACACACACATATATACGTACATCAATAATTTCTTTAGTCTTAATTATTTTTCTGATAAAATACTGGCATGATCTAAGTAGTACTAGAGATAGCTCAAATATTTAGCCACCAATATTTTACATTGTAAATTAAGAGAATTTATTTGAAACTTAATCTTGTTTAAGCAACTCAACTTAATATTTTAGTAAATAAGATTTTTTTTTCTAGAAATTTGAATATTGCATAATAGTTAAGAGCAGAAACTCTGGAGCCAGACTGCCTACCTCTCTGTTCATTCAATGTTAAAATGGAGATAGTAGTAGTACTTTCCTCATAGATTATTTTTTTATGATCAAATAATACGAGGGGAACTCTTGGAATATTACCAAACAACAGAGTAAGCACCAAATAAACATTAGCTATTATTTTTCTTCCATGTCAGGGTGAGAAAATGGAAAAGTAAGCATTTTAAATTTTTTTTTCCTTGAAGAGACCTAGCTTATTATCTTTCTTGATCAAGAGTAAGAAGGTTTCCTTCTCTCTCAGATCTGTTGAGGCATGCACAGAAATTTTCAGAAGAAACTTTCTAGGTAACCAAAAGAAGGTAGCAACATCAACCTATGGGGCAAAGCTTGACAATGGAAGAATTTACAGGGAAATTGACTACTGTGGTCTGTGGGGCATTGCTCCCTCAGTGTCCCTATCTCGCATAGATGGTAAATATATTTCAAACTGAAGACTGAGAAATACTTGAAGGGTTTTCCTTCCAGATCTTGAGAGCTTCTTAAACTGTACTTGGGACATCTTCCCCTGTGGAAGCTCCTGGAAGATCAGGTTTATCACATAACACTGTCTGTACTGTATTTCACTGGTTTTCTCAAAGTCTTCATTGGTATTTAATCCCTTAGATGAGGAACACACTTTCTGATCTTGCTCTTTAAGATTCTTCTCCTGGATTCCTTATCCACTGATCTGGAAGTTATTGCCTTCAGTGCAGTAAAGTCTATCCACCCATTTGTGTAGGAATAGTTTGCTTTGACTGAAGTATTTTCTCCCAGTCAAATGTTAAGACTGGTTTCCCACCTATTTTTGAAAGCATACACCTGGGTCTTGGCCCACTAAGACCTTGATAGCAGATTTCCTCTTTACCAGGAGCTTTTCAGCATTGCCTAGGTTTCCCTAAAATATAGAACTTAGTTATTATTGTTAGCTGCCATGGAGGTGGCCCTGGACTCATGGTCACACCATTTGCACAATGGGCCATTATGTTGTCTGGGCCTGTGCCATCCTCATGATCGGTTATGGATTGGACCATTGTCATCCAGGGGGTTTTCATTGACTGATTTTTGGAAGTAGATTGCCCCTCCTTCCTAGCCTGTCTTAGTCTGAGAGCTCAGTTGAAACCTGTTCAACATCATAGTAACAAGCAAGCCTCCACTGATAGACAGGTGTTGGCTGTGCAAGAGGTGCATTCGCTGGGAATTGAAACTAAGTCCCAAATGGAAGGCAAGAATTCTACCTCTGAACTACCAAAATATGTAAGTAGATCCTACCTTAATTCTTACTTTTTCAAAGCCTACATTTTCCCATGATTCCCCACCAAATTAATAGTTTTTAAGACATGCCTTCAAATTTCAATGAATTTGCAAAGATGAAATGACTGGCTGGTTCTGAGCCCAACATGAGAGGAAGCCTTTCTCAGGTCCACTCATTCTCCCAGATTCATTTTTTTGACGTCTTATTCAGTCGCTATCCTAGGGGCTGACATTCATGACTTGTATCCATGTGCACTTAAAATAATAAATAAATTCAAAGATATGTCTGTATTTTTTCAACTCTTAAACCATAAAGATTGAAATTGCCAGAGTTCCCACTATGTATAAATTTTTATTTGTAACCAGGTCTATATCCAAGTAATAGGGAGGAAAAGCTGGTAATTGTTGCTCTGCTGTGAAGTCTTATTAGATGAGTCAGCTAATTGCATGGCGCTGTCATAAACATGGCAGACACTAAGCTGCTTGTTATGCTTACCAAAGACAATGAGGTGTTTAAAGATTGGATACTATGTCTTTGCTATATAATGAAAATTTCTTCTTAAAAATGATTTCACACTGATTCCTGTTTTATAGAAATGTTGTTTTGTAATTTATAGTTGAGTGTATTTAAAACTGGATTCAAGGATAATACCATCGGTATTAAAGCATCCAAAAATAATCCCAAATACATTTAATGTATTAATTTCACTCTCTCTCAACTTCCAATCATTTTAAAAACAGTGAAATAAACTAGTTTTCATTTCATCTGTTCTCTTTATCTTTCTCATTCTCTGAGGGGAGGCCAATATTAAAGGAATAGCTTGAAGAACAAAAGGCAATAAAATTAGTAATATGAAAACAGAGTATAATCCAAAGTAGACCACGAATGGCTTCTAAACACATATTATTTCTGTGTAACACTGATTTCTCTAAAAGTATCATTTAGTATAAATACTTTCTTACAGAATAGAGATTTGCATTTTCAATCGGCAAAGGCTCCTGAACTGTGTATAATATGTTTGCTATAGGACTTACAGTGTTTACCAATTCAACCAGTCCCAAGTGACTGAGAAATTTGATGACGTAGTAATTTGTAAATTTGCTGACACACAGTCTAAATAGGTGTGTAGAGCTGGTGAAGGGGAGTACATCTCTTTGCTATGAGAAAGCCTAGCAAGTGACGCAGGAGCCACATCTTCAGTCATCTTTATTGATAGTTTTTGCTTGCTGTGGTATATACAACTGATGATGAGCATCGTATGTTATAATTGTGATTTTTAATTAGGCGAGCCAAGATAGTTTCATGAGGGAGCCCCAGAGAATGTCAGAGGTCTAGTATAATCTGTGTGTGCCTGTGTGTGTGTGTTCCCACATCCTAGACCATATTTTGCACAAGTAGTAAATGTTGATAGAAAACTATGGACTAGGACCTCTAAAATATGATAAGACACTACATTTTCAAAACTAGAAAATTATTATCTTATTAAAAAATTAGGCCAACAGAATCTAAAATAGTACTACATTGAAACAGCAGACTAAAATATTCAAAATACTGTAATTAGTGACTTGTTTCTATTCTGTACCGGGCCTGTCACTGTGATTTTTGCTGATGCTGTTCCATTCCCCTTCCCCTTCCTTTTTACATCAACTTCTCTAGACAAATGATGTTGTAGCTCCTTGGCCCTGTCAATTAATTGCCTCCAAAGAACAGATTAGTCCAATGGGCTTCAATCACAACAATCTCTAGTGGGTCTGGCCAGTTTTGATGCATTACCAAGGGTGTAGAACATTGAATAGACCAAATCTATTGGTCACTTAATTCTGTCTTAGCTATGAACCATAACTGCACTTTCCCCAAAAATACAAGTTGAATTTTAATTTACTAATAGGCAATCGCACAAAGAGGCAGAGTTCACTAAGTGTCTCTTTAGCATGCTTTATTACTGTTTGGAAATTGATTACACTAGAACATATTGATTTTCATGGTTTCTCACGTGTGCAGGGTAGAGCTGCTCCATAGGGTTTTTAAGGCTGTGGCTTTTTGGAAGCAAATCACCATTCCTATCTTCCAAGGCACCTCTGGGTGAGTTTGAACCCCCATTTTCTCATAGCATATAATTACCAGAACACATTTAAACACTCTTTGTAGTTGGAAAACAATAAATATGATCATTAGTGTCATGGATTGAGTTGTGTCCCCCAAAAAATGTGTCTAGTAACTTGGTTAGGTCATGATTCCCAGTATTGTATGATTGTGTTATCTGATGTGATGTCCTTATGTGTTGTAAACTCTACCACTATGATGAGATTATATGTGATCTCCTCATGTGTTGCAAATTCTATCACTGTGATGAGGTTGTACTGATGAGGTTGACAAGATCAGTGTCTTAATGCAATCTCTTTTGAGATATAAAAGAGAGAAGTGAGCAGAGACACATGGGAACCTCATACCACCGAGAAAGCAGAGCGTGTCCTTTGGACCTGAGGTTCCTGCGTAGAGAAGCTCCCAGACCAAAGGAAGACTGGTGACCTGGACTTTCCTCCAGAGCCGATGGAGAAAGCGTTCCCCCTGGAGCTGATGGCCTGAATTTGGACTTGTAGCCTACTGGACTGTGAGAGAATAAATTTCTCTTTGTAAAGCCATCCACTTGTGGTATTTCTGTTGGAGCAGCACTAGATGACTGAGACAATTAGGTTATCCTTTTTACATTGTTCTTTCCTGTATATATTATTAAGATTTAAAATATAGTGGTATTTCTAAACTGCATATGTTCTTTTGGTTTTAATGACTAAATAACATTGTCTAAAGTTTTTTTTAATTCAATTTCTTTTCTTTATAAAATTTCTTGGCTTTTTTTGCTACCTTTAAACATTGAGATTAAATGGCATTATTAGAACACTAAGAATTGACAACAAAAAAAGGAATATATTTTTAACCTTACTTAGGAACGATATTTTCATTCTTGCCTACCTTATTTTGAGTGTTTCAATAAAATAGCTGATACTTCTCTTACATAGTGATGAAATGCACTATTTACAGATTAATAGTGGTCTCTTTCAACCAAAACAAATAAACAAACCCATTGCTACTGAGTTGATTCCGACACATAGTGAACCTATAGGACAGAGGAGAACTGCCTCAAGGGTTTCCGAGGCTGTGATCTTTGCAGAAGCAGACTGTCACATCTTTCTCCCCTGGAGCAGCTGATGGGTTTGAACCACTGACCTTTCGGTTAACAGCTGATCGTCTAGCCACTGCACCACCAGTGCTCCTTGGTCTCTTTTAAGGGGGGGTATATGATGTGTACATTTTTGAAAACTATCTTATTTTTGCTTACATAGGCGTTCTGAGCTTGATTTCATATTAGAAACAGTGAGTCTTTTAAGATGAGTTATTCAGTTGAATCTTCTTTTTTTTCCTCTCTCTCTCTTAAGGTTCTTTCGGTTTAGTTTCTTCCTTTATCCTTAGAGTTATTATTTCTCTCTTCCAACCTCATGGTTTTTGTTATTGAGCAAAGATGTTAATTCCCTTAATTGGGGCTGATTAGTATTGTTCTACACAATACTAAGTGTTAAAAAGCAAAGATGTCACCTTGAAGACTAAGTTGCGCCTAACCCAAGCCATGGTGTTTTTAATCACCTCATGTGTATGCAAAAGCTGGGCAATAAATAAGGAAGGCTGAACAAGAACTGATGCCTTTGAATTATGGTGTTAGTGAAGAATATTAAATATACCACAGACTGCCAAAAGAACGAACAAATCTGTCTTGGAAGAAGTACAGCCAGAACGCTCCGTAGAAGCAAGGATGGCGAGACTTCGTCTCACATACTTTGGACATGTTATCAGGAGGGATCAATCTCTGGAGAAAGACATCATGCTTGGTAAAGCAGAGGATCAGTGAACAAAAGGGAAACCCTCAACGAGATGGATGGACACCGTGGCTGCAACGAAGGGCTCAAGCATACAACGATTGTGAGGATGGCGCAGGACCGGGCAGTGTTTTGTTCTGTTATACATGGGGTCGCTATGAGACAGAACCAACTTGATGGCACCTGACAGCAAGTATTGTTCCACAATGCAGCAAAATAATGGGACTACCCAAAATATCTCACAAAGTAAATGCACAAAAGAATGCCTCTGCTGCTTTGAATGTTTTTACCAGGTTGTTGACGAAGCTCTATTATCATAAATATCACCATGTGTTGTTTCTTGGAGTCTTTTGTAAACCCTGATCATTTGCCAACAACCATTTATAGTTTTCAAAATGGAAATCATCCTTTGTTTTTCATGTACGCAAACTGACAGCAAGTACATTTAACCGATGTACCAAATAACGCTGTACTAAATGACACTCTAGAGTTTACAGATCTTCTGTGATTTTGAGCAGTGGTTTCCAAGGAACATACTTAATCAGACATTCAGTTATTGTTGTTAGCTGCCTTTAAGTCAGCCCCTGACTCATGGTGACATTAGACCAATGTGATCTCATTGGCTGATGTTTTGGAAGTAGATGACTTTCTTCCTAATCTGTCTTGGTCTGGAATCTCTGCTGAAACCTGTTCAGCATCACAACAACATGCAAGCCTCTACTGACAGGTGGTGGCTATGCATGGGGTGCATTGGCCAGTAAACCCTGGTCTCTGCCCTTGTGGCACAGTGGTTAAGCACTCAGCTGCTAACCAAAAGTTGGCAGTTTGAACCCACCAGCCACTCCTTGGAAAAAAGATATGTCAGTCTGCTTCCTTAAAGACTTACAGCCTTGGAAATCCTATGGGTCAGCTCTACTCTGTCCTATAGTGTTGCTCTGAGTCAGGCAGTGGCTATACTAAAGTCATAGCTTCTAAGTCACCACCTTTCCTTATTATCAATGGAGGGTTATTCCACTATAATTTTTTTTTTTTTGGTACTTTAGAGGAAGGTTTCCAGAGCAAATTCGTTTCTGCCAGTATAAATTTTTTGATAACCATTTTTCTTTCCATGATGTTTATGCAGAGATAAGATACTGAACTTGCTCTATTTCATTGTTCTTAGAACAATTCCATTTGAAAAAGGAGACCAGATATATTCCAAAATAGGGACTATTAGAGAAGGAATGGTGCCTGGTGGCCCAGTGGTTAAAAGCTATTGCTGCTAACCAAAAGTCTGGCAGTTTGAATCCACCAGCTCCTCCTTGGAAACCCTCTGGGGCAGTTCTACTCTGTCTTATAGGGTCACTATGAGTCAGAATCGACTCCACAGCAACACATTTGGTTTTTTTGTTTTGTCAGAGAAGAAATAAAGGTATTCTATTACTAGATCTATGTACCCTATGTATTCCTTGCCCACAGGTTCTGAAACATGACAGAATCCAGACATTTTTATCATAGTTTTATTACCCAAACATATTCTCACTTAATATGTTATCATGATGAAATCTTTTTTCAAGAATGTTCAACATTTACTATATTGGTAGATTTTCTTTTCTTTGTAGTAAAAATGAATAAAAACTGCAGTTCATAATTTTAAATATGATTATATTTTGAAAGCAGGTTCTTAACTTCTATAAAATGAAATTTTTACTGTTCTATTTGTAACATTTACAGCATTATTAAGCACAGTTCTAAATTCGAGTTGAAATTGAAATTGATTAAAATAGCCCTTTATAGATAACACTTAAATAAAGTTTTTAGAGATAGGTTTATAAAATGGTAAATATACAGGTTTAGGGATAAAATTATATCTAATGATTACATAAAGTGTTTGTTATTATGTCCTCTGTTAGAATAACTGCCAAATATTGTAATATGCTTAAAAATTTATCACTATTATAAAATCTCCAAATTTAGATCACATATTCATATTCAGAAAAGCATATTAGAGTTATAGAAATTACTATTGAAATGAGCATATACACTTTTTCAAATTTACTGTGAAAAATTACAGACATATGCAACCAATTATCAACTCACACTCTTCCCCCCTTCCTACTTCCCTTACCCACCTTTGAATAATTTCAAAGCAAATACCTAGACACCATATTATATTATCTGTAAATATTTCATGATTTAATTTCTAAAAGTTAAGGATTCTTTCGTAAAGCAAAACCCCAACATATTATCATACGTAAAAAAAACCAACAATAATTCTAATTAACATCCAGTGTTCAAATATCCCCAACTGTCTCATATTTCCTTTCCATATGCTTAAAACAGGATCCAAATAAGAATCAAATAAGTTCCTTATGTTGCATTTTGCTGATGCTCTCTCAAGTCTACTTTGATCTATAACCAGAAAACAGGAAAAAACAGTTGTCATTGATTTGATTACAACTCATGGTGACCCTATGTGTTTCAGAGGAGAACTGCACTCCATAGATGTTTTCAATGGCTGTTATCTTTCAGAAGTTGATCACCAGGTCTTTCTTCCAAGGTTTCTCTGGGTGGATTTGAACTGCCATCTTTTCTGTAGGTAGCCAAGCACTTAACCGTTTGTGCCTCCCAGGATAAGTAGGTTCCCATGAACTTTTATTTTCCATGTAATTGTTGAAGTAGATGTGTCATTTGCCCTGTACACTTTTCCATGATCTGGAATTTGCTAATTGCATCCAATGATGTGAAAATATTTCCAGCCCCCTATATTTGTTGCAGATTTTTAGATCTAGTGAAAATATGTGTGAATCAAATGCAAATTTTTGCAAGGATATGTAACAGGTATACTTCCATCGGAGTCTACATAATACCTAGTTATATCTCTTCATGTCATATTAGCAGCCATTGATGATAATTGCCTAGATTTATTATAAAAATGTGATATTCTAGCTTTCTTTTCTTAGCTAAAACACCTCTATAAAGAAAAACTTCTATTCATTAATTATTTATTTATCCTGAGGTACAATTTGTACTGGAAAGGCTTGATAGTTTCCCCAAGATTACAATTTCTCCTGATCGATTCTGGTTCTGACTTCTTGCTTCCATGAAATAATCCATCTCTGCCTCTGCTGTACCTTTCCTATCCTGCAGCATCCTATCTGACCACTATGTAGCACACTTTATTTATTTTTTTATTGTATTTTAGATGAAGGTTTACAAAACAAATTAGTTTCTCATTAAACAATTAATACACATATTGTTTTGTGACATTAGCTGCCAACCCCGCGACGTGTCAACACTCTCCCTTTCTCGACCTCGGGTTCCCCATTTCCATTCGTCCAGCTTTCCTGTCCCCTCTTGCCTTCTCATCCTTGTTCTTAGACTGGTGTGCCCATTTAGTCTTGTATACATGATTGAGCTACGTGTATTATTGTTTGTTTTATTGGCCTGTCTAATCTTTGGCTAAAGGGTGAATGAACCTCAGGAGTGAGTTCAGTACTGAATTAAAAACATATCTGGGGCCATACCCTTGGTGTTTCTCCAGTCCCTGTCATACTGGCAAGTCTGGTCTTTTTTTGTGAGTTTGTATTTTGTTCTACATTTTTCTCCAGCTCTGTCCAGGACCCTCTATCATGCTGCCTGTCAGAGCAGTTGGTGGCAGTAGCTGGGTACCATCTAGTTGTGCTGGACTCAGTCTAGTAGAGGCTGTGGTAGATGTGGTTCATTAGTCCTTTGGACTAATCTTTCTCTTGTGTCTTTGGTTTTCTTCATTCTCCCTTGCTCCAGATGGGGTGGGACCAGTGGAATATCTTAGATGGCCGCTCACAAGCTTTTAAGATCCCAGAAGCTTATGCAGTAAACTTCATTGAAGATTTAGGAACAATGCTGCTGAGTGAGAGGGAGGGTAGAATGGTGAAGTTATATTTCAGCACAGGACTGGATAGAAAATAGGAAACTGAATGTTAGATATCTCTTTTCTTAAAACTTTTTGCCTAATTAAAAAAAAAAAAAGAACAAACCCTTTGTCATCAAGTCGATTCTGACTCATAGTGACCCTATACGACAGAGGAGAACTGCTCCATAGGTTTTTCAGGGAGCAGCTGGTGAATTTGAACTGCTGACCTTTTGGGTAGCAGTCATAGCACTTAATCACTGCATCACTAGGGCTCCTTGGCTACTCTAGATGCCAGGAATTATCACTGGGTTAGGCCTATCTTTTATATTACCCATTCATCCTCACTTGTTCTTTGGCCCTCACTTGTTCCTCTGGCTATGCCTTGAGGCTCTTAGCACACACAGATCACTGTCAGTGTTTTGATAAACAAAGACAATTCTCACATGCTCTTGAACTAATGTTAGTTTTTTTTTTTTCTTCCATGTATACTTTTATAGCATAAAAGATGTAATGGCTGGATAAAATAAATGTTTTTGAATAAACTTATAGACATAGATCCATGATTACTTCTTCATTGATGGATTTCAGTAATCAAAATATAAGATCGTTTCCTTTACTTGGAATAGACTCATAACTGGGTCTTAGATGAATAGCCAGGGCACAGTAAGGGATACAAGAGAATGTACTATTTCTCAGTTACTGCAATATATAGATAATTCAATTAAAGAAAACATTTACCAAGAAAATGCTCAGAATGCATGTTGCTTGCTGAGACTGAAATTCATTTCCAGTGCCCGAACCCTTTTGGGGAAAAAGCTCAGGATAATGGGTAGGAGCAAAGAGTCTAGACCAACTTCCTTGGTCTCTGAGACCAAGTGTCCTCCAGAAAATGTGGCTACTGAATACCTACCTGCCTCATAGGAGTTCTGTGAGCTACTTTTACTTCATGGAATGTAGTGCAGTTGATTTAATATCTTTATAATTGTCAATGATAATTTATTAATAAAATATTAACATATTTTTATTTAATGCAATCAATAATCTCATTCTTCTGAAATACAACACTTAAGAAGCCCACTGGCTGGAATTTTGAAAGCAACATTTATTTATACCTTAAATGGATAAAGAAAACATTAAAAACTCAGTGACGTCGAGTCGATTCTGACTCAATACAACCTACAGGACAGAGTATAACTGCACCTGTGGTTTCCAGGGAGTGGCTGGTGGATTCAAACTGCCAACCTTTTGGTTAGCAGCTGAGCCATTAACCACTGCACCACCAGGTTTCTGAAAGTAAAGGTTTCTGAAAATACAGGTTTGTTCTTGTGACTTGTTGATAGTTATTGAACATCTTGTGATTTATCAGATTGTTCACCCTCTCTTATTTTATTTTTTCCCTCCTTCTTCCATTTATCTATGTGTTTTCATTCTTAAAGTTTATTTTCCATCACATCACTTATTTGATCACTTTTTATACATTTTGTTAGCATATCTTCTATGGTTTCTAAAATCCTTACACTCAATTAAAATAGTTTTACAATTCTTAAAAATTTTAAACTTTTTATTACAATAATTGCTCAAGACGACATAAAGCAGTGACATAAATATAAATGATATAAAAGAGTATAATTTTTATGCTGTTAATTTAGTTCAAAATAAATGACACGTGTTTTACTTTACATATTGTTGCTGTTGTTATTGGGTGCAGTGAAGTTATACTGATGCTATAGGACAGAGTAGAACTGTCTCATAGGGATTAATCTAGACTATAATGTTTACAGGAGCAGATCACCAGATCTTTTCTCCCACGGAATCACTGGTGGGTTGGAACTGCCAACCATTCAGTTAGCAGCTGAGCTCTTAAGGGTTAGGTAAATGCGTGATCAGAAAAGCATACACTTTTTAAAATAAGCAGTTGGTATCTATTTGTAACTCGAGTGAATCAATGTTTAAAATTAACAAGGGTGGATTTCACTTGGTCCCAATAAATGATTTAAGTAGCCGATGAACACAAACGGGACCCATTTTTATTTGGCTGAACACTGAAGGATGCACACAGACACACAAAAACACACGTACACACACATCTCAGTTGTGCAGTAGCACCTGATTTGTGATACTCAACAAACAGGCCAGTTCTGCCATATTTACTTACCCAGTTTATATAAAATTCTTCTATCAAATTAGGTTATAAATAAAGCTCTGTTTGCTAGTTAAAAAAGGCATGGAAACAGGAAATTTTCCCTATTTTCTCTCATACTTGACTTTCACTCATACTTGACTGTGTCTTAGCACAGTGAGATAAAGTGTTACCCTGAAAAAAAATTGTAGAGTATAAAGAAAGTAAATAAATGGTTTGCAAAAATTGATATAATTATTGAGTCTTTCTGGTGGGCAGGACCAAAAAGTTACCTGAATATTAATGATCAGGTTAGCAATGCCATATGTCATTTACTCCTCAAAGTTATAAAGTATTGCTGTTCCCTTTTATCACTAAGGCCATTTGAACTTCTTGTTGTGGTTGTGTGCCATAGAGTCGACTCCTACTCATAGTGACCCTATAGGACAGAGTAGAACTGCTCCATAGGGTTTCCTAGGCTATAAACTTTAAACAGGAGCACTGTGCTAGGTCTTTTCTCTCACAGATCTGCTGGTGGGTTAGAACCACAGATCTGTTAGCAGCTGAGTGCCTAACCACTGTACCACCAGGGGTTATATTTGAGCTTAGAGAAAGCATAAGATACTTGTTGAATGTGACAAAAGATTTATAATCAAATCCTGTGACAGCACAACCCTTGTGCTTCACCACCGTGACAGGGTGAAATGAATTTACCTAGAGGTGAAATGCTGTGAAAACAATATTTCACTTCACATTTAGAAGTGAGGTTGTTTGGGGACGGTTTACATTGTATTCATTTATAAATAATTTGGACTTTTTTCGTTGGGGCATGGGAGGATGACGTATACACTTCTCTGCCCACCTAATGTATGCATGATCTTTAGTCTCACTTTTCTCTCTGTCAGCCCTTTTTTTATCCCTGTGACCATCTGTCAGTCAGTCTTGTGATGAAGGCATGATGAGGTATTACTTACATCAGGCATATTGTTAAACATAAGCCACAATGGCTGAGGGACTGTTTGATCTCTTCTACTAGGTCCATTTAGGCTCACAGTACTTCTCTGCTCTTTCAATTTTCAGTGAACCTTATCTTTTTATAATACTTTACTGGAATAAATGTAAAGTGACAAGAGGTATATAATGAAGGATTCTTATAAAGCCAGGACCATTTCAGGTTGAATTTTGTGTTATCCTATTTCTAAGGAGAGATGCATGGAAAAAATTGTCTGGTCATGTATCTGTTAATCCAAAGCTCAATGTACTTAAAAAATGTAACTCTGGCACAGTTTATTTATAAATACAAGCCATTAAGAAATCATTTGCTTTTCACAATCTTCAAATTTCAGACAAGAATCTCCTTGTTATCATTTAAAAATAAATTGTAAAAAAGGTGTATTTTTACATTACAAATAATTACACAAGTTAAAAATTTGGAAAACTGTAAAACTATCATACATAAATACTCAGCAAAAAGTACTTTTAATATTTTGTTGTGTCCTTCCAATCTTTTAATCTTTTCATCTGAACTTTATATAGGTTGTGTGCATAATATACACTTTATAGCCTGCTAAAAATTATATCACAAATACCTTCTCATTTTGCTACATAATTCTTGTGTTATAGAATGTATACCTTCATATGATGTATTGAATAGTTGAATAATAATTTTCTTAAGTATTCATCATCCATTGAACATTTAGGTTAATAATTTTTTACTGCTGTCATTGATCCTGTAGTAAACATCTTTAGTCTGTAGCTTTGGAATATTTCCTGGATGTTGACTTACTTGGGCAAAGACCTTGTACATTTTTATAGCTAATAACTAATGTTGCCACAATGTAAGATGTTGTAATTTTACAAGGGCATTACACAGTTTAGAATGCCAGCAGTAATATTTAGGACTGCCAGTTTACTACATCCCTGTAAATATTGTTTTTTATTTTATTTTTTTCAAAACCTGTTTGGGATTTTGATAAGTGAAAAATGGCACCTCATTATGTTCTTTTCTGCTTTTAATATTAGAATGAAGAAGGAGCCTCACAGGAAGGAATTCTTGAAGATATGCCTGTGGATCCTGACAATGAGGCTTATGAAATGCCTTCTGAGGTAAAAGTTTATATACATAATACTAAAGAAATAGTTCAGGAGTTCAAGTTGGGTCTTTGTTGTGGGCAGGAACAGAAATTTGTCCCTGTCAGATTTCCCTTTTGTTAGTCCTTAATGAGAATGATTTGCTCTCTCGATCCAAAAGAGTGGGCAAATGCAGACCATTGATTGTTTGAACAACTTGCAAGATAAGGATTATTTTTACATTTGAAAATGATAGTTAAAAAAGAAGAAGAAAAAAATATGACAGAGACCTTATGTCTCTGTCTATAAAGCCTAAAACGTTTACTACCTGGACCTTTACAGAAAAAAAATTTCTCTCCCCTTCACTAGAGAATTATTTTATTAGAAGCCTTACATTCTAAAATAAATTTCAAAATGAAAAGTTATAGAAATCAACTAAATGCCAAAGGAAGGTAATATTATTTGCCATACATTTCCAGTGAGATGTTCGCATAGTAAAACAAAGTGTTACCCCCCCAAAAAACTATGAAGTAGAAAGATAGTAAATACATGGTTTCCAACAATTAATATAATATTTCAGCCTAACATTTTAAACAGCATAATTTGATTGTAAATTTTTTTTTTAATTTGGACATAAAAACTTAAATAGAAAATATAAGGGAACATAGAAAATACTTCAAAGCAAATGAAAATGAAACATACAAACATATGGGATGCACTTAGAGTGCTTAGAGAAAAATTGATAACTGTAAATAATTACATTCAAAAAGAAGAAACATGTCAAGTCAAAAATCTAATTTTCTACCTGAAGAAACTAAAAAAAGAAGAGTAAATGAAACGTAAACCACAAGGAGGAAGAAAATAATAAAAACTAGAGTGGAAATTAATAAAATGGAAAATAGAAAAACAAAAGAGAAAATCAACAAAACCAAAAGTTGATACTTTGAAAAGATCAACAGAAGTGACAAACATTTTGTTAGACTGACAAAGAAAAAGAGAGAGAAGACTCAAATTACTAAAATCAGCAATGAAAGAGGGAACATCATTACTGGCCTTACAGAAATAAAAAGGATTGTAAGACAGTAATATGATAAACTATATGCTAACAAATTAGACAACCTAGATAAAATGAACATACTTCTAGAAAGACACAAATTACAGAAATTGACTCAAGAAGAAATAGAACATCTAAATAGACCTATAACAAAGTAAAGAGATGGAATTAGTCATCACAAACCTTCCCACAAAGAAAATCCGCGGCCTAGGTGGCTTGTCTGGTAAATTCTACCAAGTATTTAATTAAAGAATTAATGCCACCCAATTGCAATTAATACCAATTAATTTCTCTTCCAAAAAAATACGAGGGACCACTTTCCAACTCATTCTATAATGCCAGTATTATCCTGAAATTAAAACCAGATAAAGGTATCACAAGAAAATATACCATTACTCCATTAAAAATTGAGTTACAAAATGTTGCAGTTAGTTTATGTATTAGTCTTCATGCCTTGTTATAAGGGGTATTGATAATAATCCCCTTTATAGATATTGAGATTAATTTATCTAATTAGATTTTACAAATATTCTTGGATTTTTTATTTTTATTCTTTTTTTTAATGTAAGACACAGTGCTAAAAACCATAACCATTTGCTGACTCATGATGATTCTGACTCATGGCAAACCCAAGTGTGTCAGAGTAGAATGGCACTATATAGAATTTTTGGTGACTGTGATCTTTCAGAAGATCACCAGACCTTTCCTCCCAGGTACCTATGGGTGGATTAGAGCTGCCATCATTTCCATTAGTAGCCAAGCACTTAATCATCTGTGCCACCCAAGCTAAACATGATGGAAAATATAAAAAAGAATAACTGATAGTACTAAGGCACAAGGATTTTATAATCTACTAGTTGTGATAAGAACAAATACAAATTCATTTATTTATTCAGCCATGATTCCTTTGAGAAACAAATTGTTACTGTCTTCTATGCACCAGGCACCAAAAGGGCAAAAATATACAAGGTAAACAAAATGGTGAGGAATCCTGTGGTGCAATGGTTAACCTCTCTGCTGTTAACCAAAATTTCGGCAGTTTGAACCCACTAGCAACTCAGAGGGAGAAGACACCTGGTGATCTGCTCCTCTAAAGATTATAACCTAGAAACCCTATGGGGCAGTGCTGCTTTGTCACATGGGGTCCCTATGATTCAAAAGGGTGTCCCCTTTGAGGTGGCACCTTTAAACAACAACAACCCAAAAATTTATAACATTTTGTGGGCAAAAGAAATGAACACAAGCAAACAGGACGTTCAGGCAGCTAACAAACACATGAAAAGATAGTTGAGATCATTAGCTATTGTTGCTGTTAGGTGCCCTCCAGTCAGTTCTGACTCACAATGATTCCATGCACAACAAAACAAAACACTGCTCGGTCCTGTGCCATCCTCACAATCATCGATATGTTTGAGCCCATCGTCGGAGCCACTGTGTCAACCTATCTCCTTGAGGGTCTTGTTTTTTACTGACCCTCTACTTTACCAAGCGTGATGTCCTTCTCCAGGAACTGATCCCTCCTGAAAACTTGTCCAAAATAAGTGAGACGAACTCTCACTATCCTTACTTCTAAGGAGCATTCTGGCTGTACTTCTTCCAAGACAGATTTGTTTGTTCATCTGACAGTCTATGATATATTCAATATTCTTCTCCAACACCGTAATTCGATTGCTTCAATTCTTCTTCAGTCTTCCTTATTCATTGTCCAGCTTTCACATGCATGTGAGGAGATTGAAAATACCATGATTTGAGTCAGGCTTACCTTACTCCTCAAAGTGACATTTTTGCTTTTTAACACTTGAAAGAAGTCATTTGCAGCAGATTTGTCCAGTGTAACACATGGTTTGATTTCTTGACTGCTACTTCCAGGGTTGTTGATTGTGGACCCCAGTAAAATGAAATTCTTGACAACTTCATTATTTTCTCCATTTATCATCATGTTGCTTACCGATCCAGTTGTGAGGACTTTTTTTTTAAAAAAAATGTAAAGGTGAAATTCATACTAAAGGCTGAAGTCTTTGGTCTTCATCAGTAAGTGCTTCAAGTCCTCTTCACTTTCAGCAAGCAAGGTTGTGTCATGTGCATATGGCAGGTTGTTGAGTCTTCCTCAAATCCTGATATCACTTTCTTCTTCATATAATCAAGATTCTTGGGTTATTTGTTCAGCATATAGACTGAATAAATACGGTGAAAGGATACAACCCTGATGTATACTCTTCCTAATTTTAAACCATGCAGTATCCCTTTGTTCTGTTGAAACTACTGCCTCTTGGTCTATGTACAGGTTCCCCATGAGCACAATTAAGTGCTCTGGAATTCCCATTCTTTGCAATGTTAACCATAATTTGTTATGATCCATACCGTCAAATGGCTTTACATAGTCAATAAAACACAAGTAAATATATTTATGGTATTCTGTTTTCAGCCAAGATCCATCTGACATCAGCAATGATATCCGTTTTTCCACCTCCTCTTCTGAATCCAGCTTGAACTTCTAGCAGTTCCCTGTTGATGTACTGCTGTGACCATTTTTGAATTATCTTCAACATAATTTTACTTGCATGTAATATTAATGATATTATTTGATAATTTCCCCATTTCTTTGGGTTCTTTGGAATAGGCGTGAATATGGATATATTCCAGTCAGTTGGCTAGGGAGCTGTCTTCCAAATTTCTTGGCATAGATGAGTAAATTCTTCCAGCCTTGCATCCATTTATTGAAACGTGTAAATTGGTCTTCTGTCAATTTCTGGAGCTTTGTTTTTCTCTCATGCCTTCAGTGTAACCTGGATTTCTTTCTTCAGTACCATTGGTTCTTGATTATATGCTACCTCCTGAAATGATTAAACATCGACCAACTCTTTTGGTACAGTGACTCTGTGTATTCTTTCCATCTTCTTTTGATGCTTCCTGCATCGTTCAGTATTTTGCCCAATGAATCCTTCAACATTGCAACTCGAGTTTTGAATTTTTTCTTCAGTTCTTTCTGCTTGAGAAATGCCAAGCATGTTCTTTCCATTTGGTTTTCCATCTCCAGGTCTTTGCACATGTCATTATAATACTTTACTTTGTCTTCTCTAGCCACCTTTTGAAATCTTCTCTTCAGCTCTTTTACTTCAGCATTTCTTCCTTTTGCTTTAGCTACTCTACGTTCGAGAGCAAGTTTCAGAGTCTCTTCTGATGTCTGTTTTGGTCTTTTCTTTCTTTTCTGTCTTTTTAGTGACCTTTGCCTTCTTCATTTATGATGTCCTTGATGTCATCCCACAAGTCTGCTGGTCTTCGGTCCTTAGTGTTCAGTGCATGAAGTCTCTTCTTGAGATGTCTCTAAATTCAGGTGGGATATACTCAAGGTTGTACTTTGGTTCTCATGGACTTGTTTTAATTTTCATCAGCTTCAACTTGAACTTGCATAGGAGCAGTTGATGGTCTGCTCCACAGTTGGCCCCTGGCCTTTTTCTGAGTGATGATATTGAGCTTCTCCATAGTCACTTTCCACAGATGTAGTTGATTTGATTCTTGTGTATTCCATCCAGCAATGTCCATGTTTATAGTCACTGTTTATGTTGTTGAAAAAAGGCATTTGTAATGAATAAGACATTGGTCTTGCAAAATTCTATCATGTGATCTTTAACATTGTTTCTATCACCAAGATGGTATTTTACAACTACCGATCCTTCTTTCTTTCCAAATTTTGCATTACATTCACCAGTAATTATCAGTGTATCTTGATAGCATGTTTTATCAATTTCAGACTGCAGAATTTTGTAAGAACCTTCCAATTTTTTTTTATCTTTGGCATTAATGGTTGGTGGGTAAATTTGAATAATAGTTCTATTAACTGGTCTTCATTGTAGGCATGTGAATATTATGACAGCATTATACTTCAGGATAGATATTGAAATGTTCTTTTAGACAATGAGTGCAACGCCATTCCTCTTCAATTTGTCATTCCCGGCAAAGTAGACCGTGAGATTGTTTGATTCAAAAAGGCCAATACCAGTCTATTTCAGCTCACAAATGCCTAGGATATTGATCTTTATGTATTCCATTTCATTTTTGATGACTTCCAATTTTCCTTGGTTCATACTTCATAAATTCCATGTTCTGATTACTAAATGGATGTTTGCTGCTGTTTCTTTACATTTTGAGTGGTGCCATATAAGCAAGTTAAGGTCCGAAAGCTTTATTCCATCCATGTCATTAAGGTCAACTCTGCTTTGAGGAGGCAGCTCTTCCCCAGTTGTATTTTGAGTGCCTTCCAACCTGAGGGGCTCATTTTCCGGCACTATATTAGACAATGTTCTACTGCTATACATAAGGTTCTCACTGGCCAATTTTTCAAAAGTATATCACCAGGTCCTTCTTCCCAGTCTTTCTTAGTCTGGCAGCTCTGCTGAGATGTGTCCACTGTGTGTGACTCTGGTGGTATTTGTAATACTGGTGGCATAACTTCCAGCATCACAGCAACACACAAGCCACCACAGTATGACAAACTAACATGCAATTGGTGCTATTAGAAAGATGCATATCAAAAGTAATAATGAAATACCATCTCCCCTCTGCAAAAATGGCACTGATCAAAAAAATAGAAGACAACAAATACTGGTGAGACTATGGGGAGACTGGAACTCTTATACACTGTTGATGGGATTCTAAGATGGTACAACCACTGTGGAAAATGATGTGGTGCTTCCTCAAAAATCTAGACATAGAAATACCTTATGATCCAGCACTACCATTCCTAGTTATGTACCCTAGACATCTAAGAGCAGTGACATCAATAGACATTTGCACACATATGTTCATTGCAGCATTATTCACAATAGCAAAAAGATGAAAACAATCTAAGTGCAAATCAATGGATAAATGGATACACAAACTGTGGTGCATATACACAATGGAATATTATGCAGCTATACAAAATAATGATGAGTTCTTGAAACATCTTATAACATGGATGAATCTGGAGGACATTATGCTTTGTGAAATACATCAATCACAAAAGGACAAATATTGCATGGCCTCACTTTTATAAAAAGACAAGAATAGATATACATACACACTGAAAGCAGCATTCTTTGATGATTACCAGGGATGAGACGGGGAGGGAGGAGGAATCACTTTCTAGATAGTAAACACTTGTTATTTTTGGTGATGGGAAAGGCAGCAATACTCAATATGGGTGAAGTTTGCACAATTTGACCAAGGTAAATGCAAACACTAATAAGTACACAAGAATAAGGGGCAATTCTAGAAAATGCTGTAACATATACAATTTTTCAAAAATAGTAATAACAACCAAAAAATACATTTGTGGTTATATAGGTAGATATGTATGCATATATGTGTATAGGTAGGCACATGTGAGTGTATAGGTGTGCGTGTATAGGTATATCTGTAGGCATATGTGTATTCATGTTTATGTGTGCTGCTTATATATTCATATATATAATAAAACACATAAGGGGCATAGTTGTGGATACTTTCTAGACATAACCAAACACCTCTCAGGTTTGGTTTACTGGGTTTGAAAGTTTAGGACCATAGTCTTGCGGGACAACTAGGTCAATTGACGTAACATAGTTCATAAAGATACTGTTCTATATCCTAGATTGGTGAGTAGTGTCTGGGGTCTTTAAAGCTTGCTAGTGACCATCTAAGATACAACTATTGGTCTATACTTGTCTGGAGCAAAAGAGAAAGAAGGAAACCAAAGATTCAAAGAAGAAACTAGTCTATAGCACTAATAGCTTACATGAACCATAGCCTTATCTATCTTGAGACCAGAAGAACTAGATGGTGCCTGGCTAACATTAATAGCTGTTCTGACTAGGGCCACAATAGATGGTCCTGGATAGAATGGGAGAAAAATGTTGAACAAACCTCAAATTCCTAAAAAAGACCAGACTTACTGCACTGTAGAGACAGGAGGATCCCCCGAGACTGTCGCCCTGAGATGCCCTTTAAACTTTGAGCTGAACCCACTCCCAGAGGCCACTTTTCAATCAAATAATAGATTGGCTCATAAAATAAATGATATCACCGTGAGTACTGTGTTCCTTTATATAATCAGCTATATGAGACTAAATGTTCAATATATACCCTGAAGGCAAAGGTGAGAAGGTAAGGGAGGAGCAGGAAAGCTAAATTAATGGAAACAGAACAAACAGAATGGAAATAATGAGAATGCTGACAAATTGTGAACAATTTAACCAATGTCACTGAAAAATATGTACAGAAATTGTTAAATGGGAACCAAATTTGCTGTGTAAACTCTCACCAAAAATACAATAAATAAAAAGTTATAACATTTTAAAGGATCTGTTTAGATCAGTAAGGAAAAATTTTATAGAAGAAGTGGTATTGATCTAGGCAGGAGAGAAGGGAGGACGATATGATAGACCAATATGAAGGGATGATATTCTAGCACAAGGGAATATCAGAAGCCAAGGCATGTATGTCTGAGAATGCATATGGATATGTCTGAGAAGCAGCCAGTAATTGCATATGACTCAAAGTTTAGGGAATAAAGACAATATGACAGATTAAGGCTGCAGAGTTGAGTCAAAGACAAATTGCAGAAGCCCATTGCCATTGAGTCAATTCCAACTTGTAGTGACCCTATAGGACAGAGTAGAACTGCCTCATAGGGTTTCCAAGGCTGTAATCTTTACAGGGAGCCATGGTGGTGCAGTGGTTAAGAGCTCATCTGCTAACAAAAGGTCCGCAGTTTGAATCCATCAGCCACTCCTTGGAAACCCTATGCAGCAGTTCTACTCTGTCGTATAGGGTTGCTATGAGTCGAAACCGAATCAACAACAATGAGCTTGGTTTTGGTTTAAGTAAACAAACTGCCACATTTTTCTCCTATGAAGTGGCTGGTGGGTTGGAACTACCAAACTTTCGGTTAGCAGCTGAGCTCTTAACCACCTTCAAATTATAGAGTACTAGGAAAACCTTGCCAATTATATTCGTACTTTATTCAGCAAGCAAGGTGGGTTATTGAAGCTATGTGTTTTGTTTGCTTTTAGGCAGTATCCTGACATTATTAAAGTTGTTCTTTGGGAGGACTAATCTGACTACATTAGTTATGGCCATTTTTATAGTGAATGCTACCCAGATACGTTGGGGAGGGGGAAACTTCAGGATACAGGTAATAATTAAAGCCATGGATGTAGATGAGATTTTCAACTGAGAAAGGGAAAGGAGAGAAAAGGTCCTTTGCCTTCAAATTACTCCATTTTATTCCAAGAATTAGAGTATCTTAACCCTGGAAGAAGCTTTAGAAGCCACTTATGGCTTTTTGATACAGCTTAATATTTTGCAATTGAGGAAACTGAGAGCCAGATAGGTCAACTACTTTTCTCCTAGAGTACTAGGTCATACTATTGTCCAATGGCACATCCAGAACTAGAACCCCAATGCTCTGACTCTGATAACTACCATTTACACAAATTCATTTTCATAGTTGACAGGTAAGACATATTTATTAAAAATAAAGTTATGATAGGCAATAGATAAGTGGTAACTTTGGTGAAGGGTAAGACAGTACACAATACTGGGGAAGCCAGCACAACTTGTACGAGGAAAGGTCATGGAAGCTCCATAGACACATCCAAACTCCCTGAGGGACTGAATTGCTGAGCGGAGGGCTGTGAGGTCCATGGTCTCTGGGAACATCTAGCTCGGTTTGCATAACACAGTTTATAAAGACAGTGTTCTACATTCTACCTTGGTGAGTAGCATCTGGGGTCTTAAAAGCCTGTGAGCAGCCATCTAAGATACTCCACTGGTCTCACCCCTTCGGGAGCAAGGGAGAATGAAGAAAACAAGACACAAGGAAAAGAGTAGTCCAAAGGACTAATGAACCACAACTACCACAGCCTCCACCAGACTGAGTCCAGTACAACTAGATGGTGCCCAGCTACCACCACTGACTGCTCTGACTGGGATCACAATAGAGGGTCCTGGACAGAGCTGGAGAAGGATGTAGAACAAAATTCTAACTCACAAAAAAAGACCAGATTTACTGGCCTGACAGAGACTGGAGAAACCAGGCCCCAGGACACCCTTTTAGCTCTGTGGTGAAGTCACTCCCAAGTTTCACTGTTCAGCCAGGGATTGGACAGCCCCATGAAACAAAACAGGATGAATGAAGCACAGCAATCCAGGGACAAGCACTAGAAGGCAGGAGGGGACAGGAAAGCTGGTGATAGGGAACCCAAGGTTGAGAAGGAACAGTGTTGACATGTCATGGGGTTGTTAACCATTGTCATAGGGCAACTTGTGTACTGTTTAATGAGAAACTATTTTGTTCTGTAAAGTACAAAAAAAAAAAAAAAAGAATTATCTATGTGAGATCAGATTGACAACAGCAGCTCCAAAGGTTTGATGGGAAGCCTAGGGGACAGTGAGTTGAAGACAATGGTGATGGAATAATTTGGAACAGGATAGTGAGAATAGCAGCACAACTGGAAGAACATAATTGATGTCACTGAATTGTACATGTAGAAATTTTTGAAATGGTGTATCTTTGGCTATGTATATTTTCACCAAAAAGAAAAAAAGGTCCTCCAAGTTCAAGAAGGGAGAGTGTTGACATGTTGTGGGGTTGTTAACCAATGTCATAAAACAATATGTGTACTGACTATTTAATGAGAAATATTTGTTCTTTAAACTTTCAACTAAAGTACAATTTAAGTAAATAAATGAAGTTATGTTGTGTGTGGCAGAATAGTTCCAGATCTATTATGAGTACAACCTTTATTCAGGGGTGAGTCATGTCTTATCTCATTTGTAATAAACCCTCGATTACCAATCACTTATACAAACACTGAATGTTGTCTTTGTGATTTTCCTAAAATTAGGAAGGCTATCAAGACTATGAACCTGAAGCCTAAGAAGTATCTTTGCTCCCAGTTTCCTGAGATCTGCTGACAGATGTTTCATCCTGTACAAGTGCTCAGTTCCAATGTACCCAGTCATGACATTTTTCTCAAAGTTTTTATAGTGTTTTCTGACGTCTTCCATCAGCAGTGATTGGAGTATCTGTACCTGCCCCCCTCTCATCATTTCAGTGCTTCCCTCTCACTGAAATGAATATATGGTAGCAGGTCCTTGTGTGCTGTGGATATTGTGGCTTCAAATTCAAAATGTTAAATTAGGAACACCTGAGTGACTACCACGTATTTCTAAATCTTCACTATTTTTCTGTTGTTGTTGATAAGTTGTGAGTGATTTACTATTGTATCTTTGAAGATTTTTAGGTGTCTTTTATTGATTCTTTTTGTTAAAGAATAATGAGGTATTGTGAAATTTGTTAATACATATAATACTTAACATGTGAGCATGAACTATGCACCTATACATACTAACTACGAAGTTTTACTTCTTTGTGATGTGTTTTATTAACTTGTGCTTGTATATAAATAGTGAAAATTAAAATAAAACATTATCTCATTGCATATGTATTTTATTATTTTTATCCCATTCTGCTTAGTAATAAAACCATGCATACAAACAATATGAAATGAGAACTGACACAGTTAATTTAAATATAAAGTTATTGTCAGCCGCTTGAAGAAGGAGGAATTTAAGAAGGGTTAAATGGAAGGGGGAGACCTGGCGGCACAGTGGTTTAGAGTGCTAACTAAAAGTGGGCAGTTTGAACCCATCCAATGATTCCATGGAAGAAACGACTTGGCGTTCTGCTCCTGTAGAGGTTACAGTCTTGGAAATCCTTTGGAGCAGTTCTACTCTGTCCTATACGGCTGTTAGAGTTGGAGTCGACTTGATAGCGACAGGTTTGGTTTGGTTTTGTTAAATAGAAGGGATGGAACATTAAGCCTATAGTCAGGGAATTTCCTGAAGCAACACTGCCCGAAGTATGTCTAAGGTGCATTGCACCCTGGTTGTAGGTGGAAGGTGCTATCTAGTCGGTTACAACTCATAGAGACCCCATGTACAACAGAACGAAACACTGCCTGGTCCTGTGCCATCCTCACAATCGTTATGCTTGAGCCCATTGTTGCAACCAACTGTGTACTCTGTTTTGAGGAGGCAGCTGTTTTGAGTGCCATCCAACCTGAAGGCTCATCTGCCAGCACTGTATCAGTGTTCCACTGCTATTCATAAGGTTTTCACTGGCTAATTCTTTTCAGAAGTAAACCGCCAGGTCCTTCTTCCTAGTCTCTCTTAATCTGGAAGCTCAGCTGAAACCTGTCCGCCATGGGTGACCCTGCTGGTATTTGAAATACCAGTGGCATAGCTTCCAGCATCACAGCAACACACAAACTCACACAGTACGACAAACTAACGCATGGGGGATTGCACCCTTAGGAGGCTATATTTAAAAGTGGGTTCCATCCATAGACAAAGAAGTATAAGAAATGCTTCTGACTACATCTCCTTTAGATATGCAAGATATATTAGCTTAAATATTAAAGGTTCTGAAGAAACCTAGTTAACTTTAACAGAGTATTTTTCTTAATTTTTTAAATTCAGAAATCCTTTTTTTTCCAGAAGATACCTTTAAACATCTCTGGAAATTACCAGTCACGTTGAGAAATACCAGTTCTCTAGATTTGTAAAAATCTAATGGACTCCTTTCAATTCTGGTAATTTACAATTTCCAGGATATTTCTTTAGGAAATGTTTTCCAATTTAGGGAAAATCCATTAACTCCCTATAAGTGATGATAGTAATCTCAACTGAAAAATCCAATATAAATTAATTAAAACATTATTTAGTTTATGTTTGTAATTATTAAGGAGAAAAATGGGATAGCCACTTTAACAAGTCATCAGTAGAAAGTATAGCTTTAAGAATATTCTACAAGTGCCAGGCAGTTTATATGTAATCCTGAATAATTTGATGTATATTAGGCATTGGCAAGGAAGGAAGGAGGAGTGAGTAACTAGAAGCATGGTCACCATAGAAACTTCATTTTTTTCCTAATTGGAAACAGACTACTCTAGAATGTTAAGTTACCTATGTAGTATTAAATTGGAGAGAAGTGGTAGGTCTATCGTTTTATTTAGACGTACGTATTAAAGAGTGTTCCTAATGAGGAAAACCACATGAGAAAAGTAAAATATCAGTTTTACGAGAAGTGTTCTAGTACTCATATATGCATAAAAAACACCATAGGAAGATATGGAACAATATATACATATAGAAGTTTACCTTAGGTACTGGGTTTGTTGGTGGGTTTCATTATCTGTATTTTAAAATTTTTTTACAAGTAACATGGGCTATCTATTTTATTGGAAAGCCATTATTGTTGCTACCTGCCGTTGAGTAAGTTCCCAACTCATGTCAATCCCATGATCAGCTGTGGATCAGACCTTTGTTATCCACAGGGTTTTCAGTGACTGACTTTCTGAACTAGATCATCAGGCCTTTCTTCATAGGAAAGACATTATTGCTGTTGCTGTTGTTAGATGCCATGGAGTTGGCCTCAATTCATGGAAAACATATGTGTACCAGAACAAAACATTGCCAGATCCTGTGCCATCTTCATGATTGTTGGTATGCTGACATTATTAACCCATTGCCGTTGAGTCGATTCTGACTCATAGCGACTCTATAGCCCAGAGTAGAACTGCTCCATAGGATTCCAAGACTATAATCTTTATGGAAGTAGACTGCTACATCTTTCTTCCCCAGAACAGCTGGTGGGACCTTGTAGTTAGCAGCTGAGCTCTTAACCACTGTGCCAATAAGGCTCCATGTTGTCATTACCACTATTTAAAATAGAAGTGTCAGAAGATGGAAGAAAGTGAACGGAAAGAACCATGATGGAGTATCTATCATCAGGTAACTACTGTTTCCATCTAGTCAGCATTGTTTAAGTAAGTAAAGGATCTATCATTAAACAGTATATTACAAGGCAGGTTACAAAATAGTGGTAAATCTACCTAAACAGCTGCATTAAAAAAAAAAAAGGAAGATTTAGCATTTCAGAAAAACAAAGAGACAACAGAAACATTCAGAATTTTGAATTTAAGGATTTATATTTTTAGAAATTCTACTCCAAAACACTTCTTTAACATTTATCTGGCAGTTATTTGTGAGTAGTGAATTATTTTATCTACCTTCATCGTTTATTTTGTGCCAAGCACTTCAACAAAAGTTTGTGTAAGCCACATAGGCCTTTTCAGGAAGTTTGTCTCACATCCTCTCCTGAGACATCCACATGGCAAGTGGTCTGAGAGTTAATCTGGCCCTAGGCTATTTTGCAGACACCTATTTCCCCAAGTCTGAGTTATTCGGCTTCATAGTACTCCGTAGGAGATTTTAGCAAAATCAGTTCAGGGTGGGCTTTGGCACGTCATTTGTAGCAGAACAATCTAGTGTGGTCTGGCATTCCAAGTTGGATCTTTTTCAAAATCTGCCCACCAGTGTGAGATGCAAATATGCCTCCTCATCCTTCTGGCTCATCCAGTAGGTAACTATTGGATTAAACACACACTCGCCCACATTTCAAGTAGAAACATTAATTCTCAGAGATACCAAAAAGACAAACTCGCTGCCATCGACTCTATTCTGACTCATAGCGATGCTATAGGACAGAGTAGAACTGCCCCATAGGGTTTCCAAGGAGCAGCTGTGGAATCTAACTGCCAGCCTTTTGGTTAGCAGCTGTACTCTTAACCACTGTGCAACCACGGCTCCAATTCTCAGAGATAGTGCTGTCTAAATCCATGCTGAAGAAGAAAAAAACAGTTTTCTAATTGCGAGCTTCACAAAACTCTTCCGTCCACCACACTGATGCCATTCTGTATTTTTATCTGGAATGAGTTCATGCCACTTTGTTCTTCTGTCTGGAGCAGGAGTGCAGTAAGGCTGGCATTTCTCTGTGAGCTCTGTCCCTGGAATTAGGTACACATTTTTTATAACTTACTGTAAGTCATATATGGATCATGTATACATATGGATCAATATTAACTTATTTCCTTCTCAAAACAACCCTAAGAGGTTCATTGTTATTCTTATTTTATACCTGAGCAAACTGAGGTACCCACAGGTTAACTTTCTCATGGTCACACAGCTAATAAGTGGTGGAGCCAGGAGTCAAAATCAATATGGTGTCGTATCATAGTCTGCGCTCTTGGCCCCCAGGCCACATTGTCTCTTAGAGTGAGGACAAACAACCATGTAAGGGAAACCTCTAGAAGTCTAGGGAATTGGTTGGTAGCCTCACTATTCTATGTATAATTGATTAGTATATTTCTACTTTTGTTCGGGTTTCTGTGTCTGGAATAAGTGATACAACTACTCTATTCAGCTGGAGATAATATTTCTAATTTGTGAATAAATTAGCCACTCCCTGATAGATATTTTCCTGTAGCCTAAACTCTATACATATCCTGACCTTAGAAATAAGTTATTTATTTTCATGATAAGATAAGAATGTTCATATAATAATAATACCATACTACAGTAAGGCAGGATTTGTCAGTTTCCCTATTGATTTATGGATATTGGCTTCTGTCAAATGACTGTGTATCTATCTATATATACGTATACAAATATATAAAGGTAAAATTGAAGTATTCATTTATGCACATTTATAATGTAATGACTGAATTTGCAAATGAATAAAACAGAAATGGGCCTAACTATGATTTTATATTTTTAAACAATATTAACATGATAACATTTTACAACAAGCTTTGATGTTCTACGTGCCCTTTTTTGATACAGTAATGTTATATTTTATCCTTTGAGTAAGCCTAGATTTGAAGAATCCAAACACAATAGAATAAATTTAACACGAACTATTTCTGTATATTATTTTAGTTCTAATATATCTTGTATAATAATCTAAGATTTTCTTTACTCTTTCTTGGCAGCTACAACATTATCTTTGATTATTTTAAATCCATCTCAAAAATGCTGTATTATAAACAGTTAAGAACGTTCCTTCAAAAATCCCTGAGTTGTGCATTTCGTAGGTTCTTGCAAATATAATTTAGTTCTGAAGTCAGCTAGGATTGCATAGGAGATTTCCAAATACTGGTCCTGCAACTATAGGTTAATGTACTGGGATGGCTTTTCTTATGAACTATATGAATATGTATCCCCATATTTCCTCAAAGGTCACTGACCAGAAAGTGCCACTGTTTCTATGGCAACACAGCAAGATATGGTGCCTCGGAAATGTGCTGCATTTTTAATTAGTTTCCTCTAGGGCTTCATAACTGCCTTTTGCAGGTAAACTAAGTACCAGGTTGCCTTATATCTTGGAGCGAGATGAAAGCTAAACTGTGCCTGCAAATGTCAACGCTAAGCTGGGCTCCAGGAAAGTTGAATCTAAACAAATACAGTAGCAGGCCTATATTTTGATGTTTATGATAGAAAGAAAAGTAATAGTCTTTACCTAGAATAATCAGGGATGCTTCCTTAATTAGGCTGGCAGGAGTAGTAGTGAAGAGCCTGGACTCTAAAGCTGGACTATGTAGATTTGACTCTTTGTTATCAATTACTACCTCTGTTATCTCGAACAAGTTACTTAATTTCTCCATGCCTCTGCTTTCTTACCTATAAAATACAGACGAATAGTGCCGCATAGCATTGTTGTGATGATTAAATGAGCTAATGTAAGTAAAATGCTTAGAACTGTGCCTGGCCTACAGTAAGTGATGCCAGTAGTAGTAGTAAACACAACATTTTTAAAGATAAATAATAAATAATGAATCTTTAAAAATATTCAGATATCTTCATCTCTATCTTCTCTTAATATAAAACAGTAATCAAGGTCAGGATGATGGTAGAGGAACTTTGGGGACTTGGGGGCAGAATCTATTTACCAATTATTAGTGGGGGGATTTTAATATTTCATTTAAATATTTTCATATTTTATTAAGCTATACTTGTGTGTAATTAGCAAAATATCACCTAGCACCAAAAAAAAAAAAAAAAAAAAAGGGAAAGATAATCCCTAAACACATAACTTACTAAGAGGTGACTATGTACCAAATCCATAAATGGTATCTTTATAGAATGCATCCATCTTTAAACTTGGCTTTACTCATCAAGTCACATATCTTCTTATCCAAGTGAGATGTATTTAATTATATATACATGAAATATATATATATATTTATGAATCGGTATCATCTCAATGTCAACAAGTGGATTCTGACTCATAATGACCCTATAGGACAGGGTAGAACTGCCCCATAGAGTTTCCAAGGTGTGACTGCTAGATTCAGACTGCCAGCCTTTTAGTTAGCAGCCAAGCTCTTAACCACTGTGTCATCTGGGCTCTCTCGCTCTCTATATATCTATATATAATACAACACACAAATACATAACCATATATTCACTGATTATGGTTCTGGCCACCAGAAAAAAGAAAAGAAAGGTAAGCACATATAAGTAAAACTCACTGGTCTGAAACAGACTATGATCAACTACAAGAGAAAAAAACTGAGCCACGTGCATCGCCATCTACCTTCCACGTCTCATCCATTTCCTGCTATCTTTCCCCATATCCCTCCCACTTGGTTAGATCTCATTTTTTACTGAAAAACAGGCTATGTTTTACATGACAACTTCTATATTACAATAGAAATAACAGAAATACCAGCAATTACAATAGTTCCAGGAGGGGTAGTGTTTATTTTCTCTTTATGTCTTTGCTGAGTCCCTAGGAATCATTACCAAAAAGAGTGAGAAAACTGTGAGATGCTCACCATGCTTCTGCTCTGTCTGATCACCTATTCAGCCTACATTGAAAGTCAATCATAGGACAATGCACACGTGTCCCTTTACCCTCTGGATACTGTTTGACACAGCCTGAGGAACAAAGTTATACTAGTAGAAATGTATTATTCAGTACTATATTTCCTAACAAAAATTAACTCTTGTAGTAAAAATAAATAAAGAGTAAATACAGACAGATGAGCATCTAGGACATATTGTTTGTCCGATAAGGCCTCACTCAAATCTCTATGGAAATGTTGAAGTCAGTTCTTGAGAGACTGCCAAACATTCGTAATTCAACAAGACTGACTCCTGCTGTTGAAGATGGAGTGCCATGTTGAATGATGAGAAATCTGGCAGATTTTCCTGGCAAACTTCCACAGCAATCAGCCTTGGGCACCCTCAGCAGCTTGCACCATCATTTTAGCTAGGCTATTTGCCTAAGAATGATGAACAAAAAGGTAACAGTTGAGATAAGGACCTTTTCCACAATTTTCTTAATCTTATCTAAACCAAAAGCAGACACGTTATCTAAGGCAATGGAAAATTATAAATTGTGAATAACTGATTCGAGCTCTGATTGTTGCGGCAATATTTAGAGGTGAAATATTGATGGAACTTGGAGACAGTCTGAAAAGATGCATAGCCCAACCCAAAGTTATGTCTTGGAACAGCTCTATAACTCAATATTAAGGAATTTTGATGTAATTGTTTTGTCACTGTCCATGGTGAGAAAAGACATCCAAATGCTACAATCCACAGATTTTTCACTATCAGTACTAGTTTCAAGCCATTAGACATAGCTTTTAGTCATCGTTTTCATGCCAACAGTTCCTGGATGTGCTAGAAACAGTTTGCTAAAAATAAGTTTCCCAAGAATAACAGTGATTTTCACATAATAGGTACCTTTTTATAGATGATAACTCATATTGTGTTTGTAAATGTCTGCAATTCCTCAAGCACTCTCTCTACCTACAAGCCTCTCCATCCCTACTCCCTCACACACCCATCACCAGCTTAAGAATGACCTGTTTGTAATCCTGCATATTAAACTGTGGAATGTGTTCAGTATTAAGATGTTGATGTTTTGTTCTTTCGTGCTTAATATCTGTACAATATTTCTGACTTCTGAATGCATTTTTTTAATTCATATCTAACTTACCTCCAAAATATTCAGACCTGGCTTACAATAAAACAAACAAGCAAAAACCACCAAAGGAAAAGAAAATTCCATTGGACTGTGAAATAAAGTCAAAACAGTAATAAGTTAGAAACCATTTATAAACCAAACCAAACCCACCGCCTCAAGTTGATTCTGACTCTTAGCAACCCCATAGGTTTTCCAAGGCTGTAAGGCTCTAAGAAAGCTAACTGCCACATCTTTCTCCAGTGGAGCCACTGGTGGTTTCAAACTGCCAAACTCTCCGTTAGCAGTTGATCACTTTAACCACGTTGCCTCTAGGACTCCTTGAAACAATTTATAAAGAGTGAAGAAACAAGTTCGCTGAGAATACGGTGTAGAAAAATATATTTAGACCCTACATTTAGATCTAAGTCTCTTTTTAGCCACATCCAACTGGGAAACAGAAAGATTATATAGTTTTTGATGTCTGCATAAAGAAAACATTTTTGTTTCTGTTGTCACAGATTGTGGTTTATCTTATTATTTTGCAGAAGGGTAGAAGAGCTCTTTGGATTTTTCCTACTTTTATATCTAGTACAACCTAATTAATGGAGCCCCTGGGTGACACAAATGGTTAATCATTCAACTACCAGCCAAAAGGTTGACCTGTCAAACCCATCCAGAGGCACTTCAGAAGACAGGCCTGGTGATCTGCTCCAAAAGATCACAAACTTGAAAATAGTATGAAGGAGTTCTACTCTGCACACATGGAACCATCATGAGTTGGAATAGACTCGACTGCAACTAACAACAACAGAAACTTGTTACCAAAAGCTCTTTTTAAAATATACCGCATTTAAATGGCACCTCTCCAAGTCGTAACTATCTATAGTCAAAGACATGTTTATAACCAGGATCTTTCCTGAAGAAGAAAAGAATGGGAGTCCCAGGCCATCCTAAGGAGACGAGGACCTGGTAAAATTGCACTGCCATCCCCTTTATTGCAATCTCACAATATGGCCAGAACAGACAGAGACAGATGATTCAGTTTGCCATCTCTTCTAGGTTTTCTTGCCAGAAGCAGTTAGCTAAAGTTTCAAGCACTGCATACTCACTGGCAGAATTCAAAGCATTGTTTTTTCTTAAAGAAAAGACTCAGTGGGGTGATCTGTACAAATTGTGACTTCATCTCACAGTATGTGGGTATAGGAGACTTAGGTATTTGTAGTACAAGACATGTTGGGAGAAACAAACACTTTGAAATTCACTCATCTATGGGAAGAAAGAAATGATGGGAGGAAGTCTAGATATAAGCAATAGGTAGAAAACCTTCAAACAAATGACAGTGAGCTAAGGGTCCAAGGAGTAGCCAGAAGCATGAGGGTGAAATACTGCACAAAGAATATAGGAGCAGTACTGTTCATACAAACACATCAGGGAAGTCTGACAGCAGGCAGCATCAACCCACCCAACTCCACATTCTAATTCCAGAGGCTTAGCCGTGGGGTTCTGGAAACTCTGGTGAATCACTGTCATGGATTTGAATTATGTCCCCCCCTAAAATGTGTGTATCAGTTTGGCTGGGCCACGATTCCCAGTATTGTGTGATTTTCCTGTATGTTGTAAATTCTGCCTCTATGATGTTAAGGAGGAAGGACGGGGCAGCAGTTGTGTTTGTAAGGCAGGACTCAATCCACAAAATTGGATTGTGTCTTGAGGCAATTTCTTGAGATACAAAAAAGAGAAGTGAGCAGAGAGACAGGGGGACCTCATACCACCAAGAAAGCAGTGCCAGGAGCAGAGTGCATCCTTTGGACCCGGGGTTCCTGCACAGAGAAGTTCCTAGTCCGGGGAAAGATTGATAAGAAGGCCAACAGAGAGAGAAAGCCTTCCCCTGGAGCTGATGCCCTAAATTTGGACTTTTAGCCTACTTTACTGTGAGGAAATAAACTTCTCTTTGTTAAAGCCATCCACTTGTGGTATTTCTGTTACAGCAGCAATAGATGACTAAGACAATTGCCAAGACCGAAGACAAGCTATATAGACCAAAAAACCAGGGTCCTAAAGATATTAACAATAAGCTCTATTTAAAATTTCTTAGCACTATGTCAAAAAAGACAGCCCCAAAATGTCAGCTGTGACTCAGAGACAATTGGCTAAATAAATAAATAAAATAAAAGCTCTTACAGTGCTCTTGATACTTTTGGAAAATCTAAAATTCTGAAGAGGAATCGGTGTTGCTGTTGAGAATTTTGTTCAGAACCAAATAATTTCATGCATATTTTAGGGCAAGGTGAAACGTTATTTTGCCACGTATTTGGGCTCCACAATCTTTAAGATGTAAACTTTAGTTCACTAATTTCTTCCTGAGAAAAAGCAAAGCCTCCTAACATATGAATTTCTGGAGGCAGACTGATTAGCAATGTGCACTCTGAAAATCTCCAAAGCACACACTTGAAAAACTTTATGTTCCTTGGTGGAAGCTTGACTGAGTTCATGTTGCTTGTGGCTACCTATTTAGTTTTCTTTTTGATGGATGCCTCCATTCTGTTAAATACAGACAGGAGTTGCAGGTGGGATTGCTATAGTGAGACTCCCCTAGTGACCACAAAGAGCTAACTTAGTGAACAGTTCAAAGGAGTCTAGACTGTTAAAAGGTACAAACAAATCAGGTTGAGACCACATCAAAATACAGGCTCTAACGCAAACACAGGAAGAAGAATCAATCTGAACAGTTATGTCCATCAGGGTATAGAAAACAAGTAGTGCTAACAGCTCTCCCAGAAGGTAGTTCCCACCCCTTATTCCCCCATTAGCTCTTCCCAGTGGTAAAATAGCCTGCCCTAGTGTTACCAAGAAGTTGTGGATTGGCTGAGGACCAGAGAATCACATAACTTTATAACTTACCAATCCGTTTGTTTTATGACCAAGCAAACATGCAAGATTGCACGGTGTCTTGATATTAAAACAAGCTTTCAATAAATGCTTTATCGCTGCAAAAACTACTACAATTCCTGGTAGAATCTCACTCAGACTAAATATCTGAATGAATGAATCAAGCTATTAGATGTTATTCCTAAACATAAAATAAGCTACATTGGGTATATTAAGACCGAGATGGAAAGAAACCCGTTTGTACATTCACTAATGCTTCTTGTTATGCCACTCGTGTGTATAATTAATATCTTGTAAGTATAAGACAGATGACCTTTCAAGCACCTACCATTAAGTACAATGACATTTATTTTTGAATGAATATTTCTCTGTTCTCTAGACCATGACAAAGTTGTCTAGATCCTTTAAACAAAGAAACTCTAGGTCAATGAAAAAAAAAAAGAGAGATGAGTGCTAATCTTCAGGTTAAAAAAAAAAAAAAAAAACTCCAGTCATCTTAGGACACCATAAGCTTAAAAGAAGACAGCACTTATTTTGGAATATGCTTGACATTTAGCACACATTTCAAAAAGGTCTTACTGATCTAAAACTGTAGCAGATGGAGAAGCAGCAGGTGTGAGCTCAGCAAATCTACAAGAGACAGGATTCCAAACTAGGCCACTTAAGGCCTTTTGCATTTGAGATTTGGAAATGGATATACTTTAAAAAATATATAAAATATTGTATGTATTGTGGATATAATCAACTAAAAACTATAAGAGTATTTTTCTATATGACATGCCATGGATCTAGACCCTAGGACAGGGATAATAAGCAAAGGAAAATAGGGCTAAGAGTTAGACACCAAACTAAAAACGGGGAACAATAATCCTATCTGTTACTCAAACTAACTCAACAGTTAATGTGCTTATAACCTCAGGAACATGCTTCTCTAAGGCTACATTCTTGTTTACTTCTATAGCCTCACCAAAAATGAACATATTTTAGTTATTTTGAAATTATTAAAAAATAGAAATGGATTGCTGTTTTATAAAATCAGAATCCTCAGATTCAAGTCTTAGGTCTTCCACATTCCAGCTATGTGTAAAATATCTTAGTCTTTATGAAATTTATATGTAAACTGAAAATAATAGTAACCTTTACTATACATTGATGTAAAGATTAAAATGAACTCTACTATAATTAAATTATTCATAATATCTTGTATGTCTTCAGATCCACTTTCTCATTTTGCTATAAAAGTCAAATTTTTAACACTCAAGTGTAATAAAATTAAATTGTATATATTAAAATTAAAATGATATAAATATTCAAATAAATATACATTTCAAATAAATGTATCTGGGCTTAAAATCGACTAATTAATTGTACAATATGGTGAATATTAATAAAAAAATGAAAAGAAAAAAAGGGAAAAACCTCAGGTAATCAGAGTTTAGGGGCAAAGAAACCTAAGGAAATATCTTTAAAATAAAGTTTCAGACTTTATTAACAAAAAACCACACAGTTGTTGCTGTTGAGTCCAACTCGTAGCAACCCTATAGAACAGAGCAGAATAGGCCCATAAGGTTTCCAAGGCTGTAATCTTTACAGAAGCAGACTGCCACTTCTTTCTTCCACAGAGGGGCTGGTGGATTCAAATTGCCAACCTTTCAGTTAGCAGCAAAGCACTTTAACCACTGTGTCACTGGGCTCCTCTCAAACTTTATTATCACCCCAAAAAAATCTTCTTGTATGTTACCTTAGAGAGAATGTGATAATTTCCAAAAAGCCTTTTGATTTAGTAAAGAGGTACTTACATGCAGAGATTTAAATTAAATTGCAAAGCAAAATCTATTTACACCATCCTAACTTGCATGGAAGAGAAAGGAAAATGATTGAAAACTAATAAATAGTCCATCCATAGACATATATTTGAAACAAACTGCACTCTAATCAAATACAGTCTGCATTCCTCACTGTTGGTTACAGCAGAGCACTGAGAAATGCTTTACAACTGTAAATGCTTTCATGACCACATATACATACATGTACCACCTACATTTTCTGCCACTCGGGTTTATTGGGAAACTGCTTTTGCATTAACAGTACATGCAGTCATTAGGAGGGGAACTGCATAACTGTTTGTAGAGGAAGAAAAAGGCTTGTGCCAAAAATTACTGTTTTTACAGGGTATTGTATTAGGTGGTGCATCCTATAGTGGCATATGTATCCCACGAATCTGTACATTGAGTCTACAGGGATATCTGTGTCCCAGAGTGCAGAAGGACACACTCAGTTCAGCCATACTCAATGATTCAGCATGCGTCCATTTATGGAAAAAACAATCAACAAAAAACTTAAAGAACTATTTAATTTGATCTTAATAGGATTAATTAAATCAATATTATACTTTCAAATACCAGTAATATAAACACAGTAAGGAAATTTTAATATATCCTTAAACTGTATCCACTAAAGAAATGAATTTAAGATTTTGTATTCTAAACATGTATTTCAGAATATATGTTGTTGTTGTTAGTTGCCCTTGAATCTGTCGGCTCTGACTCATGGTGACACCATTTATAACAGAGTGAAACACTGCCCAGTCCTGCATCATCTTCACAAACGTTGGTGTATTGGAGTCCATTGTTGCAGTCACTGTGTATTTTGACCGACAACCAACCTAAGGGGTTCATCTTCCAGCACTATATCAGACAATTTTCTGCAGTGATCCATAGAGTTTCACTGGCTAATTTTTAGAAGTAGATCTCCAGGCTTATCTTCCTAGTCTGTCTTTGTCTGGAAGCTCTGCTGAAACTTGTTCACCATGGCTGGACTTGCTGGTTTGAAATACCAGTGACATAGCTTCCAGCAGCACAGAAACACACAAGCTACCTCACTACTACAAACTGACATACTGATGCTGGCCAGAATATATATGAGATGGAGAAATCAACCATAGCTTCCTTGTTCTTGGTTGTCTGATAATGTCTATATCTTTCTACTTACAGGTTGATCCAAAAGGGCCATGGAAAAGGGAAACGCACACATTACATAAAGTAAAGGGCATTAGTAAAGCCCTGCAAAACTTAATTATCAAGAGCTAAACTTCCACCACTCATCCGTGAGTTTGTCATAATGTGGTGGCTTACTTGCTGTGATGCTTAAATCTATGCCACTGGTATTTCAAATACCAGCAGAGTCACCCATGTGGGACAGGTTTCAGTGGAGCTTCCAGACTAAGACACACTAGGAAGAAAGACCCGGTAATCTGCTTCATAAAAAACTGGCCACTGAAAACCTTATGAATAGCATTGGAACATTGGTTTGATATAGTGCTGGAAGATGAGCCCCTCAGCTTGGAAGGCACTCAAAATGCAACTGGGGAAGAGCTGCCTCCTCAAAGTAGAATGGACCTTAATGACGTGGGTGGAGTCAAGCTTCCGGACCTTCATTTGCTGACGTAGCATGAATCAAAATGAGAAGAAACAGTTGTAAACATCCATTAATAATCAGAACATGGAACGTATGAAGTATGAGTCTAGGAAAATTGAAAATCATCAGAAATGAAATGGAGCACATAAAGATTGATATCTTAGGCATTAGTGAGCTGAAATGGACTGGTATTGGCCATTTTTCAATCAAAAAATCATATGGTCTACTATGCCGTGAATGAAAAATTGAAAAGGAATGGCATCACATTCATCAACAAAAAGAACATATCAAGATCTGTCCTGAAATACAATACTGTCAGTGATAGGATAATATCCATACACCTACAAGGAAGACCAGTTAGTACAACTATTATTCAAATTTACACACCAACAATTGATGCCAAAGATGAAGAAATTGAAGATTTTACCAACTTCTGCAGCCTGAAATTAGTCAAACATGCAATTAAAATGCATTGATAATCACTGGTGATTGGAATGGGAAAGCTGGAAACAAGGAAGTATCAGTAGTTGGAAAATATGGTCTTAGTGATAGAAATGATGCCAGAGATCTCGTGATAGAATTTTGCAAGCCAAAAATGTATTCACTGCAAATACCTTTTTTTCAACAACATAAATGGTGCCTATACATGTGGAGCTCACCAGATGGAATGCAGAGGAATCAAATAGATTTATGTCTGCGGAAAGAGACAATGGAGAAGCTCAATATTATCAGTCAGAACAAAACCAGGGGCCGGCTACAGAACAGATCATCAATTACTCCTATGCAAGTTCAACTTGAAGATGAAGAAAATTAAACCAAGTCCAAGAGGGCCAAAGTAGGACCTTGAGTATATCCCACCTGAATTTAGAGAACATCTCAAGAATAGATTTGACACATTAAACACTAATGACTGAAGACCAGACAAGTTGTGGGATAACATCAAGGACATCATACGTGAAGAAAACAAAAGATCACTAAAAAGACAGGAAAGAAAGAAAAGACCAAAATGGATATCAGAAGTGACTCTGAAACTTTCTCTTGAATATTGAGTAGCTAAAGTTAAAAGGAAGAAACAATGAAGCAAAAGAGCTGAACGGGAGATTTCAAGAGGTGATTTGAGAAGACGAAGTAAGGTATTATAAGGAAATGTACAAAGATCTAGAGTTAGAAAACCAAAAGGGAAGAACATGCTCAGCATTTCTCAAGCTGAAAGAACTGAAGAAAAAATTTAAGCTTCAAGTTGCAGTATCGATGGATTCAATGGGCAAAATATTGAACTACTCAGAAAGTATCAAAAGAAGATAGAAGGAAGACACAAAGTCACTGTGCCAAACTAAATAATCAACATTCAAACATTTCAGGAGGTAGCATATGATCAAGAACCAATGGTGCTGAAAGAAGTCCAAGCTGCACTGAAGACATTGGCAAAAAACAAGGGTCTAGGAATTGATGGAATACCAATGGAGATGTTTCAACTAACAGATGCAATGCTGGAAGCACTCACTTGTCTATGCTAAGAAATTTAAAAGACTGTCAACCAACTGGAAGAGATCCATATTTGTGCCCATTCCAAAGAAAGGTGATCTAATGGAATGTGAAAATTATTGAACAATATCATTAATATTATATCCAAGTAAAATTTCGCCGAAGATAATTCAAAACCAGTTACAGCATTTCATCAAGAGGGAACAGCTAGAAATTAAAGCTGGATTCAGAAGAGGACATGGAACAAGGAATATCATTGCTGGTGTCAGAAGGATCTTGGCTGAAAGCAGAGAATACCAGAAAGATGTTTACCTGTGTTTTACTGACTGTGCAAAGGCATTCGGCTGTGTGGATCATAACAAACTGTGGGTAATATTTCGAAGAATGAAAATTCCAGAACACTTAATTATACTCCTGTGGAATCTGTACATAGACCAAAAGACAGCCATTCAAACAGAAAAAGGGGATACTGAGTGGTTTAAAATCAGGAAAGTTTTGTATTAAGGTTGCATCCGTTCACCATACTTACTCTATCCGTATGCTGAGCAAATAATCCGAGAAGCTGGACTATACGAAGAAGAACACAGTATCTGGTTTGGAGGAAGACTCATTAACAACCTTTGATATGCAGATGACACAACCTTGCTTGCTGAAAGTGAAGAAGACTTGAAGCACTTTCTGATGAAGATCAAAGACCACAGTCTTCGGTATGGATTATACCTCAACATAAAGAAAACAAAAATCCTCGCAACTGGACCAATAAGCAACATCATGATAAATGGAGAAAATATTGAAGTTGTCAAGGATATCATGGCACTTGCATCCACAGTCAATGCTCATGGAAGTGTCAGTCAAGAAATGAAAGGATGGTTAACCCAGAACTAAAACCATTCCCGAAGCCCACTCTTCAGACAAAGATTAGATGGGACTATAAAACATAAAATAATACCCATGAAGAGTGTGTTTCTTAGTTCAAGCAGATACACGAGACCAAATGGGCAGCTCCTGTCCAAAGGCAGGATGAGAAGGAAAGAAGAGACAGGAACTAATTGAATGGACACAAGAAACCCGGGGTGGAAAGGGGGACAGCTCCGTCACATTGTAGGGGTTGCAACTAATGTCACGTGTGTATAAATTTTTGTATGAGAAATTAACTTGAGCTGTAGACTTTCACCTAAAGCACAGTTTAAAAAAAGATTAAATAAAAAAGAAATGAAAAGACATATTACACTGGGCAAATCTGTTGTAAAAACCTCTTTAATGTGTTAAAAAGCCGAAACATCACTTTGAAGACTAAGATGCACCTAACCGAAATCATGGTATTTTCAATTGCCTCATATGCATGCAAAAGCTGAACAATGGACAAGGAAGGCTGAAGAAGAATCGATACCTTTGAATTATGATGTTGGCAAAGAATATTGAATATAGCATGGACTGCCAGAAGAACAAACAGGTCTGTCTTGGAAGAAGTACAGCCAGAACTCTCCCTAGAAGCCAGGATGGTGAGACTTCATTCATCTCATGTACTTGGGACATGCTATCAGGAGGGACCAGTCCCTGGAGAAGGACATCATCCTTGGTAAAGTAGAGGATGAGTGAAAAAGAGGTAGAGCCTCAGTGAGATGGAGTGACACAATGGCTGCAACAATGGGCTCAAACACGCTGGCGACTGTGAGGATGGCGCAGGCCTGGGCGGTGTTTCCTTCTGCTGTACATAGGGTCGCTGTGAGTCGGAACCGACTCCACAGAACCTACCAACAACAAATAGGAAGCTTAATTTATGAGTGAACCAAAAGTTTCAGGTTTTCTTAACATAGTGCCAATGGTGAATTTTAAGGATCACCCTTAAATAATATGCAAATTTTTGAATTTTATTCTAAATTTAATGTCCATATGTCTAACTGTTTCTAACTAAAAACATTTATAGTCTTCATCTACTTCTAAAGTGAATGTGACTCAGAAGAGATTAAGAATCTAAAGAAGAATAATGTCGTGTAATTACTAGATAGATGCATCACAGAATCATGGACTAAAACCTATTTGCACAAAGTGTATTCCATAAAAGGCAAGTTCCTTGGGAGTTAAAGAGGTATAAAAGAGTTTGATGATTAAATTAAACTTCTTTACTGCAGTCCTTTTCAGAGCTATTAACATTCCAATGAGTACTGTTCGTGTCTTAGAGTGTGACACAATAAGCAGCGTTTTGAAATCTCACCTAACCACGGAAACTTCTTTAGCTAGGAAGTGTTACTTGGCTCTAATATTCTAAGGAACACACTTGGGGAAAGGATGATTTAAGATTGCATTTCCTGACCAAACACTGAGTGATAGATAACCAATTAGGCTTTTATAATTAAATTCAAATCAACCAATTTTTTAGTGAATAATACAGCAACTGTTCACCACTTGTCTGTCAGTTTGTCATACTGTGGTGGCTTGCATGCTGCTATAATGCTGGAAGCCATGCCACCTGTATTTCAAATACCAGCAAGGTTACCCATGTTGAACAGGTTTCAGTAGAGCTTCCAGACTTAAGCACACTAGGGAAGAAAGGCCTGGCAATTTACTTCTGAAAATTAGTCAATGAAAACCCTAAGGATCACACAGATATAGTGCTGGAAGATGAGCCCACTAGGTTAGAAGGCACTCAAAAATATACAGTGGCCTCAACAATGGACTCAATTATACCAATGACTGTGAAGATGGCACAAGACCAGGTAAAGTTTCGTTTGTTGTACATGGGGTTGCCATGAGTTGGAGCTGATTGGTGGCAACTAACAATAATAGCGACTCCGTCTTTGGCATTGTGCTAGACTCCAGCCAGCAATGATTGTAGTTTTGCACAATTGGATAAATTGACTGGCAGATCCCAATTGGATGAGTTATTCTTTACACATTCTTCAATCACCTGGGCAAATTACCTTTGAAAATACGTCACCTGGCTCTGTTGTCCCAGAGTCCTTACTACTACCCCCCTGTCTACTCAGCTGGTATACAGAAAAAGTAGAAGAACAGGGAAAGACAGGGAAGAAAAAAAAAAATAAAAAAGGGAGAGAGAGGGTGTTTTACCTGTATACTCCAGGAAGCAAAGAGACATTGATAAAAATGTGCAAAACGTGCTAGATATAGCCAAGAGTTATATTTTACCTGCAGGCTTACCAGGATTTGAAGTTTAATCCAGTGTAAACCTATGTCAAAACAAATAAATAAAACCCAAAAGGAGATTCTCAGCTCATCAAGCTCTCTGCTGCTAAATAAACTTGAATCATAGTTAACCTACATAATCTTACTTCTTAAAACCTAGACATTCTATGTAACTATAAAGATCCATAAAGTGCTATAAAGATCCATAGGATTGATGTTTCTTAGGATTGAATAGGAGACACATTTTGTTCGTAAAAGAATCACAGCTGTAACCTAAAGAAAGAAAACAAGATTACAGGTCATCCATTTCTTTCCTACCTACTTTAGAGGCTGTTCAGTTATAGCCACTGACTTCATTTAGGCTGCAACTGGTATCTTTTTAGCTCATACTAATTATTTTTAGCTTCCATATTTCCCCCTAGCTTCATCATCTTCTTTTTGCCTGCATCTATTCTTCATTAGCCTCCCACAGAGGTAAGTTTTTCACTCAACAAATATTTATGGGATACCTATAACGAACATCAGACTGAGTATATACATTTAGAAGGCTTGTTCCAAGATCTGAAGAAGTCAACAGTCTCACAAAGGACTAAATGACAAAAATAGCTGCTACTTTATCCACCGAGAATAAGATGAATTTTTCAATAAGTGGTTTTTTTTTTTTTTAAAGTAAACGAGACATAGCATCAGTTACTGGATTCCTCATTTGTAAAATTCTATTTTTATATTACCTAAGCATTGCTGTGGAAGCTGATATTGTTATTTGTAAAACGGCAAAGAGTTGTACATTTAAAAAATAGTTATGAACATTTTTAGAGAATCTATGTTGTTAAAAGGAGTTCTTATGGTACAGTGGTTAAAGTACTTGGCTGCTAACTGAAAGGTCAGTGGTTTGAACCCACAGCTGCTCTTTGGCAGAAAGATGTAGCAGTCTGCTTCCATAAAGATTTGTGGCCTTGGAAACCATATGGAGCAGTTCTACTCTGTTCCATCGGGTCGCTATGAGTCGGAATCAGCTCCATGGCAGAGGGTTTGTTTTGGTTTCGGTATGTTGTTAAAAAGCTCTGTGTTAAACATATGACAATATTTTAAATACTGGGCTGATTTTTATTATGCTGTGTCCTTCAACAACTATCTTTTATACTGCTATCATTAGACAGAACATTGAATTATCAAAAATTAATGTAGTGTGCTCAGTAGTAGAAATGACATTTCTAAGAATAATGATCTAAGACAACTATAAATAATAACTTAATTTATTTAAATATTTTATATTTCTACTCAATACCTTCTATATATTTAGATTAAGTACATACTCTTTCAATAATATTTCAGTGAACTGCAATATAACACATGGATTTTCTATTATGGATATCCATAGTAATATCCTTGAAATTTAAATTTTGTTTCCATTATGATTAATGCAAACATTCTCATTTGAGTACAGATATTCAAAGAAAAATATTTGCCATGCATTTGTGAGTAGATAGGAAAAATGTAAAATAATATTAATGTTTAGAATATAAAAATAAATGTATAAGCATGATAGAAAAAAAGACAAGGTTTTAGCTAAGTTACATTTGGTTCCAAGTAACAGACACCAACTAGAGCTAGATTTAACAAATAAACACACTTTTTGAAAGATGCTGGCACATCTCACAGAAGCTAAGCTAGAGCTGAACAACCCAGTCTCAGATAAAGTTGGCATCAGAGCAGGTGCAAACAGTGGGAGTTCACAGACCTCAGGGGCACTGTCATTAATAAAACTCAGCTCCCAGAAGCTCCCAGACTCTGTGTCTCTCAGTTCACCTTTCTAAAGTCCTGGGATCATCTGACTACCAGTCAACTGCTGCAGGCAAAGCAGGCCATATATCACAGTTGTAACTGGTGGGACTCCATGGGTGGTGCAAACAGTTAATGTGCTTGACTGCTAGCTGAAATGTTGATCCAGAGACGCCTCAGGGAAAAGCCCTGGTGATCTACTTCAGAAAACTCAGCCACTGGAAACCCTGTGGAGCACAGTTCTACTTTGACACACATGAGATAGTAAATCAACTGAAATCGACTCTATGTTAACTTTTTTTTTTTGCTGGTGAGTGGCAAAGACCCAACCCACTCTAACAGGGGCCGTTTCCAGAGAAGGAAGAATTGTTGAAACCTAGAAACTAACCCAAGAGCTATTTCGTATAACCAGAAAAAAAAAGTATGATAGTTCACCAATTAAATTTTAATGATTATCAAAGTTGATGGTTGTACCTGTACGACTAAATATTTGCCTACCAGTTATAAGCAAGATGGAGGCCTGGTGGCACGGTGGGTAAGAGCTGGGCTGCTAACCAAAAGATCTGTAGTTCGAATCCACTAGCTGCTCCTTGGAAATCCTGTGGGGCAGTTCTGTGAGTCAGAATCAACTTGACAGCAATGGGTTATGTGCAGGTTATTCCACTGAATGGTAATGCAGCTAAAATATGTGCTTGATCTTTCTTCGCAGGGCACAGAAAGAAGCATTACACAGTGCAATCAATTTTATTTCTGAAAGTAAACATTTGTATGTATATAAAAAAATCTCAGCTCAATAGTCTTCAGTTTTCTTTTTTTCCTTTCTATACTTTTACAAAGGTCTTGGACGTGAAATGTAATCATTCAACTCTATTGGATTTTATAGAAAGTCAAGCACTTAATGGTATGATTAAAAAACAAAGTAATTTTTCTATATAACAATGCATTTATCAAAAATAACGTGTTTGACAACTTTTTAGAAATTAGCTGGAGTTTCCTTTGGAGTTTCAAGAGGTATTAGAGCTTTTGACTAGTTTTGGATTAAAGAATTTTACTCTGTTGGTAAAGAATTCTTTTTTTTTTAATCAAGGGAAGTTGAAAAGCATGCATAAGCTTTATTTGCTTTAACACTCAGATCTTACCAAGAAGTTCAGTGACTATACAAGGGCCATATAAATGAGCAAAGAATAATAACCCCAAAAATATACTGAATGCTTCAAATAATTACATAATCTGTCCTTGGTTTTTAAACAAGAAAAATCATAGTTATTCTTCTGTCCATCCTATAGTGGTAGAATGCAGTGACCAGCAGAAATTATGGGTGATACTTTATTATTATAACAGAGGAAAGAGCTTACTTCAGTGACTGTTGTGAAAGACCTCTGTGGTCAAAAATAGCTGAATTTGTTATTTTTCCTCTGATAATAACCAAACACTTAACTCCTTTAATGAATTCCTTTCGTTGGATCTTGGGAGTGGAGAATGGAAACCAGGAAATTGCAAGATGAAGAGACAGGTTCTCATTGTCTGAGCAGCCGACTGCTGAGCTGGAGCAACATCAGTGGGGCTCAAGCAAGAACTGAAATGACAAAAAAGTACAGCAGACTCCTTTGTACATTTAGCAGTGCTGTTAGATTCAGGGCGAGATACCAGCAGTGCACAGGAAGACAGGAACTAAGCGTGAATGTCTGTGAGGAGTTGAAAGGCTTGCTGTTTTGCACATGGGCAAATGGCATGCATGGAGACACCAGAGTGGTTCCACAAAGCTCCATCTGTCTTGTCCTTTCTTTCTTGGGAAGAAGCAAATCAATTAAACTCGAAGCTCTTGACCTTCACCCTCAAGGACACAAGCTAGAATGTCATTCCCTCTGGGATAGCAAGCAATGCTGCTTTGAAAGGAACTGCACTGGAAATGAAAGGCTGAGGTTTCTGTGAGTATAGATAAGCGAGGCTGTGAAAACTGTTAGTGAGTCCATTACATTATGTTTCATTGGTCAAAACAGCTTTACCAGAATTTTGCTAGTATCCATTATGAATCATAAGCAATTCAATTTCAATAGGAGATATTGTATGTATATATATGCATGCAATATATATGTATACATACACTTTTCCATGAAAGTAATATGGTTGATTCAACTAATGTTTACACAGTTGATTCTAAAATTAACCTGGAGCTCTGATTGAGCTTATTTCATTATCTACGGAGAGGCCTCTACCCAGTGTATCCTAGTGTCTACTTCCAACAAGCTTAAACAAAATGTGTAAGGCCTGATGTCATGCTGATCAGACCCCAACACATCAGGCTGGCCTGACCAGGCCAGTTTTTGATCAATGATAACCACTGGCTTAGCTGAAACTGGTTTATTATTGTGAATCAGATACCTCCCACCAGATAGAACCCAGTTCTACAGTATCAGCAATTAGATTTAGCCTCGTTCACTTTGTATTATGTTATTATAAAGGAGCCAATTACCAGGCTTAGTGAAAATCATCACAGAGGCCCTAAAAAAAATCTAATATTTACAAATTCTGTAAATAGAGTATTTATGCTGTGCCAGACACTGAACTTGGGGTTTGCAACTCAGTTTGAATTGTGACTAATGGGAAATACAGGCATCAAATAAAAAGGTGAAATGAAGTTTGATGTGAGTTATGGCTATTAAACTTTTGCCAGTTGAAATGGGATGAAATGCCAGAAAGAGAAAATACACAGACTGGTACAACATATCAGGCTTTTGAGAGCATCAGTGGAAGTACTAATTATAAGGACAATGGAATCAGATGGCTCTTGCTGAGTGTAATCGATGCATTGGGGATAGACCCTGAAAAGCTGAGGGTAATTAATCACCAATCAAAAGCAAAATGTGGAAGTCAGGGGTCCTCCTTGGCAGTGTGTAAAGTCACTCTTATCTTTCATAGCCTTTGGAGAGAAAAAGCAAAGGATCTGGTCCAGTAGCAGAGCTCCAATGAAGTCTCAGCTACAGCAAGTGAGGGCTCTGGATGGAAAGGAGAGATTCTGTAATGTGGGATAGGCTCACGTGCATAAAAAGTCTTGAAGTCCCAGATCATCTTGAACCCTCTGGGTCTACAGAAGATCCCACTCCTCCCCATCAGAGACTATAACGTGTCCATTGTTTGCAGACCATGCAGCAGCAACTAGCTTGCATCCCTCTAAGAATCTAGTTCCACACCCCCACGTACCCTCCAGACCAATAACTAGCATCAAGTCACAATATCAGCTGGCCAGTAAAGTGCTGATACTAGAAGAGAGGAAATAGGCTATATCCTGAAGAAGCTGTATGATTTAGCCAGTGTGTACCTGCAGGAGCCGGAAAATGATGGATCCTGAGAGTGCTAGATCAGGGCAGAGGGAAGGTGTGTGTGGATGGAACAGAAGGTTGGATAGTAATGAGTTTATTAATATGGGAGTATTCTCCCATAATACAGGACTTAATAAGCTGATAAGGTACCCCAGGAGATGGTGCTAACTTGCTGTCTGGCTGGTAGTTGGAAGCTTGGAGATAGCAGTGGCTCACAGCAAGTGAAATAGAAATGGAGTAACTGCAGTGGCAGACAGTAGAAGTAGGCATGCTAAAGTGGATATCTATGTGAGGTCAGAAAATCTGCCAGTGACCATGTTCCATAGGTGAACTTGGAGGACATTCCTTATACCAAAGTGATAAATTATTCTCTGGTGAGAGGGGCACCAACATCATTGTGAAGCTCAGTGGTGATTGTTCTCTGTAGGCAAGGGAAAACATCAGCAGATACTGCATTAGAACTGGGCTCGATAATAGATATGGGAGTGACAGAATCCCAAAATAATAGATGCCAGGTAGTAGCACTGAACTGTGAGAAGCAAGGTGGTTGCAATTAATGCCATGAACAGAAAGATTAGAGTAGCAAGTCAGTAGTCTTGACCCATAGAGCATCGTGGGAATTGTTAATAAAGCATAGATTCCTTAGGATCAAGAAAATGGGTAACGAACAAGGGTATTGCTCAAAACATATAATCAAAAGAAATCAAGGATGAGAGATCAGTAGCTTCAGGGCACTAAGCACAATAAAATGTTTTAAATTCTTGTCCAATTTTGGGGCTTGAGCCAATTTATAGATATGAAACACACTGACTAAAGGGGAGGCCTAGTCCCCAGGAGGAAGGACCCTGCAACATCATGCAATTGGGCAAATACATAGAAAAACGATTCTCCAGTCTTACCTCAAAGATGCTTATACCTCAAGTAACCACACATTAGGAAGAAGGGAACACAAAACCATTTCACAGACTGTTGGATACTGAGCCTGTGTTGACATTGATGCTCAGAGATGTGTAGCATATAATGAATGAAATACCAGTGCAGGTTGTCATACAATGAATTCACTGGGTCCTGAGAACCACCCAGTGGTCACTTATAATATAGGCATTCCCGGGGTTACTATCGGGCAATTTACGGACAGCTTGTACCTCTCTTTGCACTCACTTTAAAATGACTGAACCAAGCCCTACTCGCGACAAATTCTTCATCACAATCACTTTTAATTGCTGCATATGCAGCTTTTAAATCAGTGAAAAGTCTTTGAATCTTTTCTTGCACTAAAGTAAGGCTAAATAAAAACCGTACACACCTGTTCCAATTTACCTACAAATTCTTAACGACACACTCTGGAACAGGTCTCGTTCGTAACCCTGGGGACTGCCTGTATATGATTGGTGTGGACATACATGGTTGTTGATAGAACTCTCACTTTGTTTCTTGTCCTGTGGGGTGAAATATATTGTAGTGAGGAAGGCAACATGGAAGCTTCTGAAACTGTAGCCACTTCCCTCTCCGTTGGCTAAGGAAGTAAATCAAAATCAATTTTGTGTTTTGGAAGGAATGGCAGAGATTAGTGCTACTTTTTTTTTTTTTTTTTTATTGTGCTTTAGGTGAAAGTTTACAGTTCAAGTTAGTTTCTCATACAAAAATTTATACACATATTATTATGTGACTCTAGTTGCTCTCCCTATAATGGGACAGCACACTCCTCCATTCCACCCTGGATTTCCCATGTCCATTCAACCAGCTCCTGTCTTTTTGCCTTCTCATCTTGCCTCCCAGACAGGAGATGGCCATTTAGTGTCATGTATCTACTTGAGCTAAGAAGCACTCTCTTCACGAGTATCATTTTACGTTTTACAGTCCAGTCTAATCTTTGTCTGAAGAGTTGGTTGTGGGAATGGTTTCAGTTCTGGGCTAATAGAGAGTCCGGGGGCCACGTCTTCTGGCGTCCCTCCAGTCTCAGTCAGACCATTAAGTCTTGTCTTTTTACTAGAAATTGAATTCTGTACCCCACTTTTCTCCTGTTCCTTCAGGGAGTCTCTGTAGTGTTCAGGGTGGTCATTGGTGGTAGCCAGGCACCACCTAGTTCTTCTGGTCTCAGGCTGATGGAGTCTGTGGTTAATGCTGCCTTTTCTGTCTCTTGGGCTAATATTTTCCTTGCATCTTTGGTGTTCTTCATTCTCCTTTACTCCAGGTGAGTTGGGACCAATTGATGTATCTTAGATGGCCACTCACTAACTTTTAAGACCCCAGATGCCACTCACCAAAACAGGATGCAGAACATTATCTTAATAAACTTTGTTATGCCATTTGACATACACGTTCCCTGAAACCATGGTCCCCAGGTCCCTGCCCCTGCTACTCTGTCCCTTGAAGTGTTTGATTGTATTCAGGAAACTTCTTAGCTTTTGCTTTAGTCCAGTTGTGCTGACTTCCTCTGTATTGTGTGTTCTCCTTTCCTTCACCTAAGATAATTCTTGTCTACTACCTAGTTAGTGAATACCCCTCTCCCTCCATCCCCACCCTCATAACCATCAAAGAATGTTTTCTTCTGTGTTTAAACCTCTTCTTGAGTTCTTATAATACTGGTCTCATACAATATTTGTCCTTTTGCGACTGACTAGTTTCACTCAGCATAATGCCTTCCAGATTCATCCATGTTATGAGATGTTTTGCAGAATCATCGTTGTGCTTTATTGTTGCGCAGTATTCCATTGTGTGAGTATACTATAATTTGTTTATCCATTGGTCCATTGATGGGTACCTAAGTTGTTTCCATCTTTTTGCCATTGTAAACAGTGCTGCAATGAACATGGGTGTGTGCACATATTTATTGGTGTGATGGCTCTTATTTCTCCAGGCTATATTCCAAGGAGTGGGACTGCTAGATCCTTTGGTACTTCTATTTCTAGCTTTTTAAGGAAGCGCCAAATCGATTTCCAAAGTGGTTGTACCATTCTGCATTCCCACCAGCAGTGTATAAGTGTTCCAGTCTCTCACAACCTCTCCAACATTTATTGTTTTGTGTTTTTTGGATTAATGCTAGCCTTGTTGGGGCGAGATGGTATCTCATTGTAGTTTCGATTTGCATTTCTATAATGGCTAATGATTGTGAGCATTTCTTCATATATCTGGTAACTGCCTGAATGTCTTCTTTGGTGACGTGCCTGTTCATATCCTTTGCCCATGGTTGTTTGTCTTTTTGTTGTTGAGGTTTTGCAGTATCTTGCAGATTTTAGAGATTAGACCCTAATCGGATTTGTCATAGCCAAAAGTTTTTTCCCAGTCTGTAGCTTGTCTTTTTACTCTTTTGGTAAAGTCTTTTGATGACCAAAAGTGTTTGATTTTTAGGAGCTGCCAGTTATCTAATCTCTCTTTTGGTGCTTGTGCATTGTTAGTAATGTTTTGTATTCTGTTTATGCCATGAATTAGAGCTCCTAGCGTTGTGCCTTTTTTTTTCTTCCATGATCTTTATCGTTTTGGATTTTATGTTTAAGTCTTTGATCCATTTTGAGTTGGTTTTTGTGCATGGTGTGAGGTATGGGTCTTGTTTCATTTTTTTGCAGGTGGATATCCAGTTATGCCAGCACCATTTGTTAAAGAGACTGTCTTTTCCCCAATTAACAGACTTCGGGCACTTGTCAAGTATCAACTGCTCATAGGTGGATGAATTTACATCTGGGTTCTCAATTCTGTTCCGTTGGTCTATGTATCTGCTGTTGTTACACTATCAGGCTGTTTCGACTACTGTGGCAGTATAATAGGTTCTAAAATCAGGGTGTATGAGGCCTTCCACTTTGTTCTTCTTCTTCAGTAATACTTTACTTATCTGGGGCATCTGCCCTTTCAATATGAAGTTGATGATTTGTTTCTCCATCTCATTAAAAAAAAGCCATTGGAATTTGCATCAGGATTGCATTGTATCTGTAGATCACTTTGGGTATAATAGACATTTTCACAATGTTGAGTCTACCTATCTATCAGCAACGTATGTTTTTTCACTTATGTAGGTCTCTTTTGGTTTCTTGCAGTAGTGTCTTGTAGTTTTCATCGTATAGGTTTTTTACATCTCTGGTTAGATTTATTTCTAAGCATTTTATCTTCTTGGGGGCTATTGTAAATTGTATTGATTTGGTGATTACCTTTTCGCAGTTCTCTTTGTTGGCGTAGAGAAATCCAACTGATTTCTGTATATTTATCTTGTATCCTGATACTTTGCTGAAATCTTCTATTAGTTCCAATAGTTTTCTTGTGGATTCTTTGGAGTTTTCTGTACATAAGATCATATCATTTGCAAACAGAGATACTTCTTACTTCTTCCTTACCAATTTGGATGCCTTTTATTTCTTTTTCTAGCCTAATTGCTCTGGCTAGGACCTCCAGCACAATGTTGAATAAGAGTAGTGATAAAGGGCATCCTTGTCTGGTTCCCGTTCTCAGGGGGAATGCTTTCAGACTCTCTCCATTTAGGATGATGTTGGCTATTGGCTTTGTATAAATGCCCTTAATCATGTTGAGGAATTTCCCTTCTATTGCTATTTTGCTGAATGAGTGTTAGACTTTGTCAAATGCCTTTTCTGCATCAACTGATAAGATCATGTGGCTCTCGTCTTTTGTATTACTTATGTGATGGATTACGTTGATTGTTTTTCTAATGTTGAACCATCCCTGCATACCTGGTATGAATCCCACTTGGTCATGGTGAATTATTTGTTTGAAATGTTGTTGAATTCTATTAGCTAGAATTTTGTTGAGGATTTTTGCATGTATGTTCATGAGGGATATTTGTCTGTAATTTTCTTTATTTGTGGTGTCCTTACCTGGTTTTGATATCAGAGTTATGCTGGCCTCATAGAATGAATTTGGGAGTATTCATTCCATCCTTTTCTAGGCTCTGAAATACCTTTAGTAGTAGTGATGTTAACTCTTCTTTGAAAGTTTGTTAGAATTCTTCAGTGAAACTGTCCAGGCCAGAGCTTTTTTTTTTTGGTTGGCAGATTTTTAATTACCATTTCAATCTCTTCTTTTGTTACAGGTTTGTTTAGTTTTTCTACCTCTGCTTGTGTTAGTTTAGGTACGTAATGTGTTTCTAGAAATTTGTCTATTTCCTCTAGGCTTTCAAACTTGTTGAAGTACATTTTTTTCATAGTATTCTGGTATGATTCTTTTAATTTCAGTTGGGTCTGTTGTGATATAGCCCATCTCATTTCTTATATGGATTATTTGCTTCCTCTCCTGTTTTTCTTTCATCACTTTGGCCAATGGTTTATTGATTTTGCTGATCTTTTCAAAAGAATCGTCTTTTGGTCTTGTTAACTCTTTCAATTGTTTTTCTATTTTTTATTTCATTAAATTCTGCTTTAATTTTTATAATTTGTTTTATTCTGGTACACGAGGACTTCTTTTACTGCTCTCTTTCTGTTTGTTCGAGTTGTAGGGTTAATGTTTTGATTTTGGCCTTTTCTTCTTTTTGGATGTGTGCATTTATTGCTATAAATTGACCTCTGAGGACTGCTTTTGCTGTGTCCCATAGGTTCTGGCAGGATGTTTTTGCATTATCATTTGATTCTGAGAATTTCTTTATTCCTTCCTTAATTTCTTCTATAACCCAGTAGTTTTTGAGCATGGTGCTGTTCAGTTTCCCTGTATTTGATTTTTTTTTGCCTTGCTTTTGCTGTTATTGACTTTTATTTTTATGGCTTTATGGTCAGAAAAGGTGCTTTGTAATGTTGGGATGTTTTGGATTCTGTTAAGTCTTGCTTTATTGCCTAATATGTGGTCTATTCTGGAGACTGTTCCATGTGCATTGGAAAAGAACGTATACTTGTCTGCTGTTGGGAGGAGTGTTCTGTATATGTCTATAAGATCAAGTTGGTTGATTGTAATATTTAGATCTTCCATGTCTTTACAGAGCTTCTTTCTGGACGTTCTGTCTTTCACCGAAAGTGATTTTTTGAAGTATCCTACTATTATTGTGGAGCTGTCTATCTCTCTTTTCAAAGTTGTTAGAGTTTGTTTTATGTATTTTGGAGCCTTGTCGTTGGGTGCATAAATACATATTATGGTTATGTTCTCCTGGTGTATTGACCCTTTAATTATTATATACTGTCCTTTCTTATCTTTTGTGGTGGATTTTACTTTAAAGTCTATTTTGTCAGAGATTAATATTACCACTCCTGCTCTTTTTTGAGTGTTGTTTGCTTGACATATTTTTTTGCATCCTTTGAGTTTTAGTTTGTTCTTGTCTTTGAGTCTAAGATGTGTCTCTTGTAGGCAGCATATATTTGGATCATGTTTTTTTTATCCATTCTGCCACTCTCTGTCTCTATTAGTGCATTTAGTCCATTTACATTCAGTGTAATTATTGACAGGTATGGGTTTAGTGCTGTCATTTTGATGTCTTTTTGTGTGTGTGTTTTGTTAACAGTTTCTTCCACTTAATTTTCTGTGCTGAGTCGTTTTTCTTTGTGTATTTTCTTTTCATCCTTTTCATTGTTGTTGATTTTGTATTTGCTGAGTTTTTATGTTTTTCTTGGTTTTTGTTTTGATGTGTAGGATTGTTAGTTTTCATTGTGGTTACCTTAATATTTACCCTTATTTTTCCAAGTTTAAACTACTTTCTTTCTTGTCTTCCTCTCTGTATGAAAGACCTATGACTACATTTTTTAGTTCCTTTTTTTTGTTTTAATGTTGTCATCTTTCATATATTGACATCTCTGTTTCCCTTTTTTCAACATTTTAGCTTTGATTTTCTTTTTTTTTTTGTGACTGCCCTATCTGGGTTGGTATCTGGTTGCTCTGTCCTGTGTTCCAATCTTGGGTTGTTATCTGATGTTATTGATTTTCTAACTGGAGGACTCACTTTAGTATTTCTTGTAATTTTGGTTTGGTTTTTGCAAATTCCCTAAACTTCTGTTTATCTGGAAATGCCCTAATTTTACCATCATATCTGAAAGACAGTTTTGGTGGCTATATAATTCTTGGCTGACAGTTTTTGTTTTTTTCCTTCAAAGCTTTATATATGTCATCTTATTACCTTAATGCCTGCATGGTTTCTGCTGAGTAGTCCAAGAGCTTAGTCTTGTTGACCCTCCTTTGTAGATGACTTTTCATTTATTACTGACAGCTCTTAAAATTCTCTCTTTATGTTTGGTTTTGGCAAGTTGATTATATGTCTTGATGACTTTCTCTTTGTATCTACCTTGTGTGGGGTTCGATGAGCATCTTGGTTGGATGTCTTCTCATCTTTCACAATATCGGGGAAGTTTTCTGCCAAAAAGCTTCAGCAATTCTCTCTGTGTTTTCTGTTATCCCTTCCTGTTCTGGTACTCCAATCACTCGTAGGTTATTCTTCTTGATAGAGCTCCACATAATTCTTAGGGTTTCTTCATTTTTTAAAATTCTTTTGTCTGATTTTTCCTCAAATAAGTTTGTGTCAAGTGCTTTATCTTCAATCTCACTAATTATGACTTCCATTGCCTCAATTCTTCTCCTCTCCTCTGATTTTCTATTGAGTTGTCTAATTCTGAAATTCTATGTTAATCTTCTGGATTTCTGATTGCCGTCTCTCTATGGATTCTTGCAGCCTGTTAAATTTGTCTTTATGCTCTTGTATTACCTTCTTAAGTTCCTCTGTTGCTTTGTCTGTGTCTTCCTTGGCTTATTCTGCATTTTTGCATGATGGCCTTCCTAATCTCTTGAAGAGTTCTGTATATTAATCTTTTGTATTCTACCTCTGGTAATTACAAGAAGTTCTCTCCCTCTGGAAGATTTCTTGATTCTTTGTTTTGGGAACTTGCTGAAGCCATCATGATCTGCCTCTTTATTTGATTTGATATTGACTATTGTCTCCGAGCCATCAATAAGTAATTATATTTATTTATTTTATGTTTACTTACTGTGTCCTAGCTTCTTGTTTTGTTTTGATATGCCTAAATAGGCTGCTCGTGTGAGCTAGTTTGATTATCGGTGCCTTTGAAGCTCTAACGTCCTCTCACCAGGTGGTTAGATCTGTTAGTGGGTATGTGAGACCAGAAGTCTGTTTACTTTTCTTTTATGGATTCAGCTCAGGTGTCCAGGTAATTGGTCACCAAGTGTGTGGTGCAGGCTCTCACCTACAGTCCTAGACAGGCAGTGGTGATTGGACTAGGCACAGGTATCTGGCTGCAGTAGGGGGTCACAGGGTGAGTCAGGCAGGGGGCTGATGGTTGCCCCTGAGTGTCTGGGAAGAAAGTGTGTCCCTGTTCCCTAGACTGCATAGATGGGTTGGTTTCTGCTGAGTATGGGTGCCCAGTGCTGTTGGCTGTATGGAATGGGAGGCATCACTCATTCTTGGACCCCTGTTGCAGGTGGCTAGGTGGCATGGGTGGAGCCACCAGTCCTCAGGCTCCTGATGTAGGTAGGTGAGGACCCTGCTTAATGGGCAGAGTGGTGTCAAATGTCATGAACCTGCCACTCTACCATATAGCTGATACAGTGAAGTTAGGCTTCAGGTATATACTCTATTGTACTGTGCTAATAAGGGCCTATACTGTTGAAATGGGCCCACACAAGTCTATGAAGGGGTGAAAGGTATTCAAAGTCCTTGGTCCCCTTATGCCTGTGCCTAGGCAAAGGATCTGTGCCCACCCTGACTTCCCAGCTTAGGGGAGCTGGCAGATTATTTTTCCCTGTTTGTTAATTTTTTTCCCTCTTGAAGGCTGGGAGAATGGCTCAGGGCACATGAATGGTCCTACTTCTGGCTCAGGGGAAGCAGCAATTGCTGAAGCCAGCCTGGGACTGGTACAGAGAGAGGAAGGAGCAGGTAAATGGGTGAGAAGTTCTTACCAAAGGGGGTGTTTTTTAATCCACTTGGTGGGTTAGACGCATGTACTTATCTTTTGCCATTTGAGCACTGCTTTTCACTGGTTCTGGAGGCTTGAGTAGACTCTCTGCTGCTTGGTCTCTCCTGATGTGGAAATCAGGTCCCAAGCACCACTGCTTGCCTCACTGCACATGCAAGCTGATTCTTCCTGCATGGTACCAGTTCCTTCCAGGTCAGGCCTGGCAACTGCTCACTGCTTCTGAACCGTCTCTCTCTCCCCGTGCTACTCAGTTCAATTCCTCAACTTTGCCTTTGATGTTCAGGACTTCTATGTTGTCATATATAATCGATTCACTTGTTTTTTCAGGTCTTTGTTGTCAGAGGGACCACCAGAAACGTCTGACTACTCCGCCATCTTGGCCCTGCCTCCTAGTGCTACTTATAAACACTTAAATTATGCAGGAGTGGTGGTCCCAATTGCATCCCCAATTAATTCATTATTCAACCAGGTGAATTCTGTTTGCTGTGTTGGATGTGGAATGATTAACATGAACTCAGATATGTGGTGTGTGTCCATTGATCTAGTAAATGTTTTAATATCCATTCCTGTTAAGAAGGGGAATCAGATACAGGTTGCAGTAATTTAGGACAGACAGCAGTAGACTTTTATTGCCTTACCGCAGAGCTATGTTAACTCTCCTGCCATCCTTGAAAAAGTGTTCTGAAGAGATCTGAACTGTCTGAAAATTTACAGAACATCACATCAATCCAGTACATGGATAAATCATGTTTGAGACCAGATGAGTAAGAGATGGTCCCTTGTTAGAGACCTTTCTTAAGCTCATGAGCTCAGAGGTTGGAATATAAAGCTTCTGAAGAATCCGGGTTCTACTACATTGGCAAAGTTTTGAGGGTCCCAGTGGGCTGGAGGTCCTCTCCAAACTAAATAAGTAATTACTATATCTAGCATCTCTGTGTGTCTAGGAGACTGTTGGGAAAAGTGCTCTGACTTTCGTGGATGACATAAAAGGCTGTCAGATTTGAGTGGTATCCAAAGTAGGAAAGTGCCCTGTAGCAGATCCAGGCTGCAATAAAAGTGCTTGGGTCATAGTGTTGTGAAACAACTAATATTTTTACATTCCTGCATGGTTCAGGCTTTCTGAGTAAAGGAAGATTAAATAGCAAGTGTAAAGGACTTCTCCCCTGGAGTCATTTATTTACATTTCAAGGTGGTGAATGAAAGTTAGAGACTGCCTTTCCTCCACAGAGAAGATTTGTTTACATTCCTGAGCAATGATCTCTCTCTGGAGAGGAAGAGAGGCAGATGTGGCAGCTGCCTTATATAAGCTCTGACTGTCATAATTTCAAGGTTCCTCCCTGTAGTGCAATCTCTGCATGCACAGGTGAGATTTGAGATTTGTCTTGTTGCCCCATGAAAAATTAGGGTACTGCTAATGTTCTCTGTGAGTATTTGGTCTCTTTTCTGATCCAGGAGTCTGATGTGTGTATATATACACACATACACATATATACATAAACACACATACACACATACATATATAAGTACAGTGAGTGTATATATATATGTATATATATATAAACTTGTATATATACATTATATATATATATACACACACACATACATACAGCGGGTATATATACATATAAACCCATTGTTAGCGAATTGATTCTGACTCATAGCGACCCTATAGGACAGAGTAGAACCACCCCATAGGGTTTCCAAGGAGCGGCTGGTGGATTCAAACTGCAAACCTTTTGGTTAACAGCTGAACTCTTAACCACTGTACCACCAGAGCTCCTATATACATATGTATACATATATATATATACATTATATATATATATATACACACACACACACACTTAGAGATAGAGATAGCTGCCATTGAACTGATTCCAACTCATGGTGACCTTATGTACAACAGAACAAAATGTTGCCCAGTCCTGCGTCATCCTCATGATTGCCGGCATGCTCGAGTCCATCATGTCAGCTACTGTGCCAATCCATCTCACTGAGGGTCTCCCTCACCCTTGTTGGCCCTCTGCTTCACCAAATATGATATCTTCCTTTAGTGGTTGATCCCTCCCAATGACGTTTCCAAAGAAAGTACGTTGGACAGTACTCTGTTGTGATCCATAAAGTTTCCATTGGCTAATTTTTGGAAGTAGATTGCCAGACCTTCCTGGTTTTTCTTAGTCTGGACGCTCTGCTGAAACTTGTCCACGTGGTGACCCTGCTGATATTTGAAATACCAATAGCATAGCTTCCAGAATCAAAGCAACACACAAGCCACAAAAGTATGACAAACTGACAGATGAGTGGTGGCTATATATATAAATACACACACACACACAGACATATGCTATATTTGCTTAGCTTACATATATATATATATATATACATATATGCAGTTAGCTTGCTATATATACTTAGCTTGCAAGTAGAGTAAAATCTCAGATTCTGCAGTTTCAAAATGTAAAATGTGACCCGTTATTTGTGCTAAGAAAACATATTGTGTGGAATTTCTGGCAAGTCCCAGTAGGAGAATCACAGCATAAATTCCAAAGATTCTGGACCAAGACCATGCCATCTGTAGCATGGAATTAAACACCTTTTGAAAAACAGCTCCTGGATTGCTCTTTAGTCCTGATAGCAATAGAGGTGATATAGCTGATTGGCATGACCCATGAAGGAGCATGAAAATTTTATAAGAAGGCAAAATAATAAAGGTCTGAAAGTTACAGTGAAGAGCATAGCGTGTTCAGTCCCTACCTCTCGACCATGACAGAGATAAGCTATAGAAGAATATGCAGTTTTGCTTGAAAGGGGAAGAGGTTAATTCGGGTTTTTGAGGGAAAAGGAAATTTTGTTTAAAACCAGAGGGGTACATAATGTTTTGTAAAGAGTTTGAATACCTATGGAGTTCATTAGTCATGGAATGGAGGAGTTCTGGAGGAAGGGAAGTGACAGAAGATATGTCAGGAAACGGAAGTATAAAGTGATATTGATATGAGCATAAGATACAGCACCAGTTAACCCAAGAATCTACATTTGAGTGATGATTGAGAAAAGTAAAGATGGGAGGCAGGTTGACACTGGGTTCCAAAGAGAAGTTCATGAAAGTGAATGACAGACATTTTGTCAACTCAGGATTTTACTGTCACAAGAATAGGAAGTCAAGCAATAGCAGGGTGGTGATTTTTTAATGGGCAGTGACTGACATTGGCGGCAAGAACAGCGATGGAAATCGTTGCTCATCTCCTCTGTGATGGACGAGAACTTAGCTGTGCGTTGCTTTCTGCCTCAAATTCTTGGTTTCAGAGAAAATGTATGAAACTCTAGAAGTCCGCCAGGCCCACAATGCCCTTTTAAGTACAAATGATTCTTCTTGTGCTTTTGTAACAAAGGCAAGCAAATCTCAACTGATTGGCCACCGAGCGAACGTACCTATGTCTAGGCAGAACTGCAGAGACCCTGTTGGATGATAACAAAGCTAACCCAATCAGATTCTTTGGGAAGTATGAGAGGTCTGAGTACAGATGGGACAATGTTATTTGCACTCAGACTGTATTTCCAATGATACTAAGCTATTCTCCCAGGTCTGAGTCTACTGTACTGGAAGACCACATGCCTGACCATATAATATATGGTAACACTCATATACTATATACTTCATTTCTTTATGCTCTTACTCTCATTAATAGAGGCAAACCTGGTGCCATTTTTTTTCTTATTGATAAAACAATTCTGATATAATAGCTAAAATTTTCTGAATGCTTAAAAGGTGCCAAGTACTGAGCTTACTTTTCATGCTTTAACTTAACTCAATTTGGTTGGTCCTATTACTACCCTTATGTCACAGGAAAGGAAATTAAGGTACAAAGTGGTGAAGTAAACAAAGTTACACAAATGGTAAATACGGAGGTTGATTTCAAACTCAGATGGTTGATCTCAGAGCTTGTGCACTAAACCACAAACCATGTTGTGCTTTGTTTCACTTTTCATTTTGGTTATTCCTGTACTCCCTATGGAATCTCTCTGTAAGGAGTTCTGAATATATTTGTTGCAGTCATAATACCAGGACTGCTCAGTCAGGAGTAAGTGAAGTGTTAGATTGGGGTAACCAAAGAATAAAGAAGGGAATGTTGGTTAATTTGAATGGAGCCAATTCATTTAGAAAGCAAATAAAAGTGGAGGACAGTCAACGCTTGGTAAAATCTATTCATAAATCTGCCCTTTATTCTCTTAACTCATAGAGATCTAATGTAATTGACACCTAGTTAAACAAATAAATGGAAATTAATATATGAAAAATATGTATATGTATAAATGTTTCTTTTTTACTGAATATAAAATCTACAAGTAAAATTTCTATCTTGTTTCTGTGGTAACCAAATGGACTTACAGGGTTTTATAATATGATTTAAAGGGTTCAAGGTGGCAGCTGAACTTTGTCCTGTTTTCTAGATTTAAGCTATGATACTTATGGTTATAGAAGATTATGTTTTCAAAAAAAATGGGCACCATAATATTTCCAGTCTCCCATGCTCTGGAAGAGCACCTCATCAAGAAGTAGAGTCCATTTCTCATCCCCTTAAACCTGACTGGCCTTTGTGGCACCTCAGAGTATCAAATGCAATGAAAGTGATGCTGAGTGACTTCTCTCTCAAGATGACATCCTCAGAACCCAGTCACCATGTTGTGAAGAAGCCCAGGCCATGTGGAGAAACCATGCTTAGGTGTCCCAGCTAATAGCCCCAGTGAAAGACTCAGTTGAAAGCCAGGGTCAGATTAGTGAATGAGCAAGATAATACTTGTCCCAGGCCACAAGGCTTCTGTCTGAGCAGATAGGAACTATCCCTTCATCCCTCCTTTCTCAAGTTAAATGTTACTTCTGCGAAGAGTTTTTCTCTGAGCCCTCAGATTAGATTAAATTTCCTTTTTATACTTTCCTGCAATGCTTTGTGAATTCCCTTCATAATGCATATAGAGTACAAGTATATATCTATTTGTACAATTATTTATTAAAATTCTGTCTCCCTCACAAAGGGATCAGGGACTGTGTCTTTCTGGTTATCATGATTCCCCCTATGTTCTAATTCTGACAGTTAAATAAGTATTTGTTTTCTACATTGTTATTCTAATATTCTGCTGCCAATGGTCTAAGAATCCCTAAAAGTTCAGGAAGAAATTGGTGTTGGGTACCTAACAGGATGATAAAAAACTGTCGTAATATTGTGATTGTCAATTTTGCACTCACATTTTTATAGTAAAGATTTTGTTTTAAAAGAAAAAACAAAAACAAAAAACCTGGGCAAATCTAATTGTAAAATTAATTTTCTTCCCTTGGAACATACAAATAACTGATTTCAGAGTATCCCTGCTTCCTTTTCTGCAGCGCTGTGCCATCATTGATCATTCAGAGAATGAGGCTATGGTGTAACAGGTGAAAAAGAAAGGAGGGAGTTCAGAAGACAGACGCTGCAAATTTAAGCTGGGCTAAACGGCTGGTGGCCAGGGTGACCTAGACCTGGGTGTGTTTTAAATCTTTCTAGGTCTACGGTTCTTTGAAGCTGTATGAACAAAGTTGCCTGAAGGAAACAGATGCACATATTTGCATATATTTCCCCGGTTATTTGTATGGTGCTATTTAGTGCAATGTAAAGGAATTAGAAAGATTTTTGTGATTTTTTTTCCGGAGGCAGCACACTGCTGTGGAAAGAACAAGGGCTGGGAAGACAGAGAGACCTTGAACTTGACTCTCCCACTTTTAGCTAAGCCTCGTCTCTTAAACAGCCTACAATTAAAATTAAATGAAATAAAGCATAAATAGCACACCATAGTATCTGTACAGTAATTGCTCAAAAATTGTTAATCCCTTTACCTTAATTAATGTTAAGGAATCAGATCCATAGGGAACTACATCTTAATTGTATCAATATCAACATTGATTGTAATATTAACAGGATGTAATATTGTACTATAGTTTTGCAAGATATTTCTATTCAAAAAAATTAGGCAGAAGGTACACAAGATCTCTTTGTTGCTTCTTACAACTGCTTGTGAATTTACAATTATTTTAAAACATAAAAGTTTAATTAATAAAAATCTGTGTGAGACAGAGAAGAGCCTAAATTCATACAATGCTACAGCTGGGGGAGTCTTTAGAAATTCAATTACTCAATCCCCATCATTTCACTAATGATGTAATGGAAGCCCTAACGAGTTAGATGACTTGGACAACACATAACTAGTTAGTGGCATAGTCAGCAAAAAAACCTCAGTCCCCAGTTCCGAGTAGGTTCTCTTACATAAATCTAAGCATAGTTTTGAGGAGGACTTCTTGACATCTACCAATCTTTGCTGTTCTATCTCTGAAGTTCGCCCTAATTTGCATCTATAGCCTTTTATAGAGAAAACTACTTAGTTTTTCTGAATAATCTTTGTGATACTTATTACTAAATAAACTTTCACAACAAATAAAATTTCACATGAAGCTCCTTCATGTTAAATTTTAAGAAAGCATCTTTTAACACATTACCCTGAAATCCTAGAAACAATCTTGAACAAGTAACTGGAATTTAGGATTTTTGCTGTCAATTTTCTGTTATTGCTGTTTGACAGAAATGCCTCTGAGAGGTCATATAAATTATATTTTACTGTTTATAGGACAAGAATAATGCCATCATTAATATATCTATCCCCTTATTCACTGGAATATGATGAATAGAAAAAATTCAACCTTTTAAAATAAAATACATTGTAGATGTACTAATTTTAATACTCAGTTTGAAATATCCAGAGTGTGGAAGTAGACACAAAATGCCCAGATAAGAACAAGCAAAGATTATTTCTTTAGAGCTTGCTATAGCAAGGGAGTTGGTCACCATCACTTGTGTTGGTCAGAAACTCGAAGGAAAGCAGAAAGTGAAAGATTTGAGTCATGCCCTGATGGGAGGCTATTGGCATGTGGAGGCTGGAAGTGGGATGTTATGGATTGAATTATGTCCTCCCAAAATGTGTGTTGAAAACCTAACCCTTGTAAATATGACCTTGTTTAGAAATAGGGTTTTTGCTATGGTAACGAGGTCATACCAGGGTACGGTGGATTCTAAACCTAATCACTTCTGAGTTATAAAAACTCTAGAATAGACACAGAAACACACACAGGGGTAGACAGATGACATGTGAGGACCTGTCTATAAGCAAGAATCGCCTGCAGATACCAGAAGCTAAGAGAGAGGCTCACAGAAAAAAAGGACATGGCTGAGACCCTGATTTAATTTTTAGCCTTCAGAATTATGAGAACATAAATTTTTGTTCTTTAAAGCCACCCATTTGCAGAGTTTTTGTTACAGCAGTTCTAAGAACCTAAGACATGGGGTAACTAGAAGTGAAGCATTCTATATGATTGGTTAGGGGAGCATATTTGGCTTTCTCTGTTTGGTCCTACATTGGAAGTGATGGGGTGCAAAAATTAAGGAATCTGTCAGTTATTAATCAAGTCCTGGCCCTTTTGGGCCCATTTTTACAGCAATTGTTTGCCTTCCTGGACTGGTAGCTGCAGATAGTATTTTGATTTCCTAGGCTGGTTGCTACAGGTTGTGGGTTAAACCTCTAATTTTATACATGGTTTGGCCGTTGTCCCATTGTATATTCAGTCTCTCAAGGGCCAGTAAGGACTTCTGCTGCAATGTGTCTTCAAAGGCTCCAAAGATTTGGCTCTCAGAAGGTGCCACCTTTTTGTCTAGGGTTTAGTTCTATAATGTTGCCATTGATTTTTTATTCCTATTTGTTGCATAAGTACATATAGATGTTAATAGCTCAGAATAGGATTTTTTGTTAACACCAATGTCTTACATTGTTTTTCAACAGAAATATAACTAAAATCAGCATCATGAGCTGATAATACATGGGATAATTACACTATGTTGGAGGACACATTAAGCCATGATGAAGAAGTGCTGTCCTTCATGGTCCATTGTAATGGGAACCTTCAGCAGACCTGAGATGAGAGTGGGGGGTGGGAGGTGGACAAAGTAAATAACACTAGGGAGAGAAACAATAAAAAGATTTAAGAGAGACACATATTCTCTACTACTCCACTATTATACTGTTTAATCCAGTACAGGTCTTTTTAATACACTTGATATTAAGAATACAAAGATAGCATTCTGCTATAAAGAATACCAAGGGAATTTAATTAAGAAAATGTAGAAATGGTTATTATGCAGCAAAATAAAGGTCTTCACAAATGTTACATAAGACTTTTACCAGAAACATGCTAATCTCTTAAAATTATTAAAATTATGATGCAAAAGTGATGAGGAATGTAGAAAAGAAAGATTAGAACCATGAGTCAATTAAGGTTAACAGGATTTATTGAATGACAAACTGTTCACCAACAGGGAGCACCCCAAATTGAAACTGTAACGGGCAGTGTCATGGATTGAGTTGTGTCTCTCCAAAATATCTGTCAACTTGGCTAGGTCATCATTCCCAGTATTATATGATTGTCTACCATTTTATCATCTAATGTGATTTCCCTGTGTGTTGTAAACTCTTATCACTATGATGTAATAAGATGAATTAGCAGCAGTTTTGTTGATGAGGTCTACAAGATTACTGTCTCAAGCCAATCTCTTTTGAAATACAAAAGAGAGAAGGGAGCAGAGACATATGGGGACCTCATACCACCAAGAAAGCAGTGCCAGGAGCAGAGTTTATCCTTTGGACCCAGAGTCCCTGTGCAGAGAAGCTCCTAGTTCGGGGGAATATTGGTGCGAAGGCCGACAGAAACAGAAAGACTTCTGGAGATGATGCCCTGAGTTTGGACTTCTAGCCTACTAGACTGAGAAAATAAATTTCTCTTTGTTAAAGCCATCCACTTGTGGTATTTCTGTTATAGCAGCACTAGATGACTAAGACAGGCAGTAAGAACACCTTTTTAAAGCTTAGATGAGTAATCACATCTAATATTCCTTTTATTTTGGCAAAGATGGTCACTGAATGATAAGCTGACTTATCTTAATTGGATGAGTGTTGCTAACTCATGCTAATTCATGCTGATAAGGAAAACTTGCTTAAATTTTGAGTCTGTTTCTCGTAAATGGCCTTATGATAATTTTTGCTTGGCTCTTGACACAGAAAAGCCATTTTAATACTTGCTTCTATACAAACTTTTAACAGGAAGTATATTCCTTGGAGCTCCAGTGGTATAGTGGTTAAGAGCTAGGCTGCTAAACAAAAGATTGGCAGTTTGAATTGACCAGCAGCTCTTTGGAAACCCTATAGGGCAGTTCTAGTCTGTCTTATGGGGTCACTATGAGTTGGAATCTATGGCAACAGGTTTGGTTCAGTTTTTGGTATATTCCTTTCCTAGAGCTACCGTAACAAATTATCACAAAGTGGGAGGCTTAAAACAATAGTCTGAATTTAATGTGTCAGCAGAGCCATGCTCTTTCCTAAGGTTCTGTTGTTGTTATGTACCTTAGAGGCAATTCTGACTTACAGTGACCCTATAGGACAGAGTAGAACTGCCTCATAGGATTTCCTAGGCTGTAATCTTTAAAATGAGATGGATTGACACAGTGGCTGCAAGCATAAAGATTGTGAGGACGGTGCAGGACTGGACAGTGTTTCATTCTGTTGTACATAGGAAATCCACTCGATGGCACCTAACAACAACAACAATCTTTATGGGAACAGATTGCCAGGTCTTTCTCCTGTGTTGCCACTGGTTGGGTTCAAACCACCAACCTTTTGGTTAGAAGCCAACCACTTAACCCACCAGGGATCCTTGCTAAGACTTTAAAGGAAGATTTTTCCAAGTCTCTTTCAGCTCTGGAAGCCCCAGGTGTTTCTTGATTTGTGACAGCATAACTCCAATCTCTGCCTCTGTCCTCACATGGCATTCTTCCATTTATGTCTCTCCTCTTCTTGTAAGGACTGGTTTCATAAGGAGATTAAAACTCACCCTAATAACCTCATCTTAACCTATTAATTACAACTTCAAAGACTGTTTCCAAATAAGATCAAATTCACAGGTTACGGGAAGGGTTTGAACTTGAATGTATCTTTCTGGGGAACACAATTCATCCCACTACAGGAGACATGGGATATAAAATTTGCATATCCACTGGAAATCACTTGTGCATACAGAGGGGAAACGGACATAATTTTTTTAAAATGGCTCAACTGGAGGCTCTGATATTACAATGAAATCTTACTTTTCCACCAGTTGACTTAAGGTTCCAGATAGAATAATATATGTATATTCCTCACTTCTACAGAAACAATTATTCAAATTTCCTTCCCATTCTCATGGCTGGGTAATAGAATAGCTCGGCATAAGTGAGTAGGTCACCCTGAAACCTCAAGGGATGAATCGGTCTTAAAACTAATAGCACAAATAGCTATTAAAGAACTGGATAGTAGCTTACTCCACTGCTGTTTTGCTCCAATCAACCCACTTATTGAATTCTATTTTGAATTCACTGTATTTAATACTGCGTTAGAATCAATGAAGCCTTTTTTTAAAATGTTTCTTCTCAAGTATGTTCAATTCCTTATTATTGAGAGTACCACATGTAAATACAACAATGTGAGGACTGAGGATGCATAACACTCGTAATTTTCTCAACATATGTGGTAATGTTTACCAGCACCCTTTTGCTGATATGGATTAAATATCTGCAATGGTGGAAAATATGCATGTGAAATCTGGACAATGAATAAGGAAGACCGAAGAATTGATGTCTTTGATTAGCAGTGTTGGTGAAGAATACTGAAAGAATGAACAAATCTGTCTTGGAAGAAATACAACCAGAATGCTCCTTAGAAGCAAGGATGGCAAAACTGTGTATATGTATATATATACACACACACACAGAGAAGGAAAAAAAGAGAGATTTATCTCAAGGAAATGACTCACACAGTTGTAGAAGCTGGCAAGTCCCAAGTCCGTGGGTTGGGTGTCAAGCTAGAGGCTTCTCCTGACTCCTGCAGGGGCTGATGAATCCAAGATTGACACGTAAGACTGTAGGCTGCTAGCTCACAGGCTGTAGAGGCCAAAGAATTCCAAGATGGACAAGCAATAAGACAGACCACTGGCTGAGGCCCAAGAAAGAGAGATCAGATGATGATAAGCTGGATACAGGATCCAGAGGAAGCAAGTGAGCTTTCCCAGAACATACATATATATATCGGATGCAGGCCACACCCCTGAGGAAACGCCTGTTATAGTTGATTGGCTGATCACATCACATCATATCATGGAGGATGGCTACACATAGAAGTTGACACACAACCTTAACCATCACACCTTCCTATACACATACAGTATACGTATCTACCTCTGTAACCACATGCCTGTTTTTTGGTTATTATTACAGTTGCCTCAAAATTGTATATATTATAACATTAAAGGTAATTGTCCTTTATTCTTGCATACCTGTCAGTGTCTTCATTTCCTTTGGTCAAGTTGTGCTGACTTCCCTTATATTATGTATTGCCTTTCCTATCACCACAAATAACAGGTGGTTTAATTATGTTTTACTGAAAATATTTAGGGTATTATTTACTATTCCAAACATAATTACTTGCTATTTCAAGCATAATGCTAAAAACATCTTCCGTTACATTTTTTGTAGCCATGTACATATATGACTAGTTGTTGGTCTTGCATAAATCTATCATGCAGTCTTCAGTGTCATTTCTATCACCAAGGTTATGTTTTCCAAATATCAATCCTTCCTCTTTGTCACTAACTTTCCTTTTCCACTCACCAGTAATTATCAATGCAACTTTAATGCATGTTTGATCAATTTCATACTGCAGAAGTTGGTAAAAATCTTGGTTTTCTTCATTTTTGACATTAGCAGTTGGTGTGTAAATTTGTATAACAGTTGTATTAACTAGTCTTCCTTTCGGGTGTATGGATATTATCCTATCGCTGACAGCAATGTACTTCAGGAGACATCGTGAAATCTTCTTTTCGATGATGTATGTGAGACATCACTGCTTTTCAATTTGTCATTCCCGGCATAGTAGACCATATGATTGTCTGATTTAAAATGGCCAGGAACAGTCCCTTTCAGCTCAGTAATGCCTAAGATATTGATCTTTATATGTTCCATTTCATTCTGATGACTTCCAGTTTTGCTAGATTCATACTTCACATATTCCACATTTTGGTTACTAATGGATGTTGTCAGCTGTTTCTTTCTTTTTGGGGGGAGGTGGGGAAGCTAAGGTCAGGAAAGGGAGAGTGCTGACCTGTCATGGGGCTAGCAACCAATGTCAAAAAACAATATGCGCATCAATTGTTTAATGAGAAACTAGTTTGATCTCTAAACGTTCATCCAAAGTGCAATTAATTAATTAATTAATCCTGCTAGCTGTCTTTTTCACCCAAACTTGCTAATCTTTTCTTTCTCGTTCAAAGACAGGCTTACTTAATTTAATTTCAAAAGGTGTCATGGCTGCAGGTGGGTGGAGGGCCAAAATACACCTTGTGACCTGATATCAGTTGATCTCAGTAAAAGGAGGAGGCCAGGGTTCAATCAATCAATTAAGATTAGCCAAATAGTTGATCATTTATTCTTCTCCCTCCTCTTCTCTTTATAAGCCTCATTGTAACTATCCTACTTTGAGCCATTTTCTTTTTTGGAAATCTGAAAGATCTCCCTATATGTGTATAAAATAACTGCTCAGAATAAACTTTATGTTTCCATTTCTTTCAGTTTTTATTATTTTTAACAATGTGCTTTCATACATTGGAAACTATGACAAACAAAGAGGGAAAGCTGGTGAGATGACCACCAGCAATTAAAGATTTTGGTTCAAAGGTGACACACATCCCTTTAATTTTCAATTTATTTGCTTATATTTGATCACGCAACCCAACTTCATGGGAGCATGGAAGCACAATCCTCTCTTTACCCAGAAGTAGAGAAGAACTAGATATTGGTGAACATTTGTAATATCTACCGTACTATCTGGCAGTGTAATGAATTTCAAGTTAGATGCACCTTGTTCTGAGGCCCAGCTCTACCACTCACAAGGACAAGCCTCCCTGAGTCTTATTTCTTCTCTGTGTATGAAATAGGACTGATACTGTATTTTACTGTTGAGACTCAAATAAGCAAATGTAATTGCAAGTGTTTGAGAACTGTAAGCATTAACTGTTAATTGTTAAAAGTAATAGAAGCCACTGCAAAATTTAATAGAAGAGGGAGCTGAGGTTTCTAAATAGAGAAACGACAAAGTACAAACATACCCTTAGGGGAAATATGTCTAACAGCTAAGATTAGAGGAGGGATTAATTTTCCATTTGGTCCTTAGTCCTTAGTGCCTTGTATGGCTACTTTTTTTGCTATTCTTTTATTCGCCAATTGTTGATTGACTCCTCATATACATGTTGAAGTTTTAGGGGGCAGTAATGGCTTCCCTCTTCTGTACCTAAGTTTAGCTATTTCTTCTTATTTTAAGTCGTGCCACATCAGCGAGTAAAGGTCCTGAAAACTTTACTCCATTCACGTCATTAAGGTCAACTCTACTTTGAGGAGGCATTTCCGGCACTGTCAGCCAATGTTCTGAGTGCTATCCGTAAAGTTTTCACTGGCCAATGTTTTCAGAATTAGATCGCTAAGTCTTTCTTCCCAATCTGTCTTTGTCCAGAAGCTCCACTGAAATCTATCCACCATCTTTGACCCTGCTGGTATTTGAAATTCCAGTAGCATAACTTCCAGCATCACGGCAACACGCAAGCCATCATAGTACGACAAACTTTTTTCAACAACATAAACAGCGACTATACACATGGACCTCACCAGATGGAATACATGGGAGTTAAATCAACTATATCTGTGGAAAGAGATGATGGAGAATCTCAGTATCATCAGTCTGAACAAGATCAGGGGCCAACAGCAGAACAGACCGTTAATTGTTCATATGCAAGTTCAAGTTAAAGATGAAGAAAATTAGAACAAGTCCCCAAGAGTCAAAGTACAACCTTCAGTATATCCCACCTGAATATAGAGACCATCTCAAGAATAGATTTGATGCATTGAACACTAGTGACTATAGACCAGACAGGTTGTGAGATGACATCAAGAATATCATACATGAAGAAAACAAAAGGTCATTAAAAAGACAGGAATGAAAGAAAAGACCAAAATGGAGGTCAGAAGAGACTCTGAAACTTGCTCATGAACATAGAGTAGCTAAAGCAAAAGGAGGAAATGATGAAGTAAAATCTAAACAGAAGATTTCAAAGGGAGGCTCGAGAAGACAAAGTAAAGTATTATAATGATACGCGCAAAGAGCTGGAGATAGAAAACCCAAAGGGAAGAACATGCTTGGTATTTCTCAAGCTGAAAGAACTGAAGAAAAAATTCAAGACTCGAGTTGCAATAGTGAAGGATTCTATGGGGAAAATATTAAACTACTCAGGAAGCATCAAAAGAAGATGGAAGGAATACACAGAGTCACTGTACCAAAAAGAATTGGTCAACATTCAGCCATTTCAGGAGGCAGCATATGATTAAGAACCAATGGTACTGAAGGAAAAGTTCAAGCTGCACTGAAGGCGTTGGTAAAAAAGAAGTCTCCAGGAACTAACAAAATGCCAATTGAGTGTTTCAACAAACTGATGCAATACTCGAAGTGCCCACTTGCCTATGCCAAGAAATTTGGAAGACAGCTACCTGGCCACTTGACTGGAAGAGATCCATATTCATGTCTATTCCAAAGGTGATCAAAAGGAAAGGAGAAATTATGGAACAATATCATTAATATTATATGCAAGTAAAATTAAGCTGAAGATAATTCAAAAACAGTTGCAGCAATACATCAACAGGGAACTTCCAGAAATTCAAGCTGGTTTCAGAAGAGGACGTGGAACCAGAGATATCATTGCTGATGTCAGATGAATCTTGACTGAAAGCAGAGAATGCCAAAAAGATGCTTACTTTTGTTTCACTGACTATGCAAAAACATTTGACTGTGTGGATCATAACAAATTATGGATAACATTGCAAAGAATGGGAATTCCAGAATACTTAATTGTGCTCATGGAGAACTTGCACAGACCAAGAACAGTCATTTGAACAGAACAAGGGGATACTATGTGTTTTAAAACCAGGAAAGGAGTGTGTCAGTATTGTATTCTTTCACCATATTTATTCAATCTGTATGCTGAGCAAATAATCTGAGAAGACGGACTATATGAAGAAGACCACAGCATCTGGTTTGGAGGAAGGCTCATTAACAACCTGTCATATGCAGATGACACAACCTTGCTTGCTGAAAGTGAAAAGAACTGGAAGCACTTACTGATGAAGATCAAAGACTATAGCCTTCCATATTGGATTACACATTAAAATAAAGAAAACAAAAATCCTCGCAAGTGGACCAATAAGCAACATCATGATAGAGAAATTACTGATGTTGTCAAGGATTGATTGATTTCATTTTATCTGGATCCACAATCAATGCTCATGGAAGTAGCAGTCAAAAAATCAAAGGACGTATTTCATTAGGCAAATATGTTGCAAAAGATCTCTTTAAAGTATTAAAAAAAAACAAAGATGTTACCTTGAGGACTAAAGTAACATGGTACCTGATCCAAACCATGATATTTTCAATTGCCTCATATGCACGCAAAATCTGGATCATGAATAAGGAAGACCAAAGAAGAATTAATGCATTTAAACTATGGGATTGGCAAAGAATATTGAATATATTAGGGACTGCTAGAAGAACAAACAAATCTGTCTTGGAAGAAGTACAGCCAGAATGCTCCTTAGAAGCAAGGATAGTGAGACATGTTATAAGGATGGTGTAATCCCTGGAGAAGGACAACAGGCTTGGTAAAGAAGAGGGTCAGCAAAAAAAAGGAAGACCCTCACGAGACGGACTGACACAGTGGCTGCAACAATGGGCTCCAACAAAGTAATGATTCTGAGGGTGATGCAGGATCTGGCAATGTTTTGTTCTGTTGTGCGTGGAGTCACTATGAGTCAGAACTGACTCCACCACACCTAACAACAACACATATATGATTGTAGCAATGGACTCAAACATACCAATGATCATGAAGATGGTTCAAGACTGCAGTACATCAGACAATGCACAGAAAAGATTAATAAATTTCTCCTTTTTTTTTGTGCTTTAAGTGAAATTTAAAGTTCAAGTTAGTTTCTCATACAAAAATTTATACACACATTGTTATGTGACCCTAGTTGCTCTCCCTATAATGTGACAGCACACTCATCCATTCCATCCTGTATTTCCCATGTCCATTCAACCAGCTCCTGTCGCTTTTTGCCTTCTCATCTCTCCTCCAGATAGGAGCTGCCCAATTAGTCTCATCTATCTACTTGAGCTAAGAAGCACACTCTTCAGGAGTATCATTTTATGTCCCATAGTCACCAGTCTAATAGTTGTCTGAAGAGTTGGCTTCAGGAATGGTTTTAGTTTTGGGCTAACAGAGATTTCGGGGGCCATGTCTTCTGGGATCCCTCCAGTCTCAGTCAGACCATTAAGTCTGGTCTTCTTACTAGAATTTAAGTTCTGCACCCCACTTTTCTCCTGCTTTGTCAGGGAATCTCTGTTGTGTTCCCTGTCAGGGCAGTCATTGGTGGTAGCCAGGCACCATCTAGTTCTTCTGGTCTCTGGCTGATGGAATCTCTGGTTTATGTGACCCTTTCTGTCCTTGGGCTAATATTTTCCCTGTGTCTTTGGTGTTCCTCTTTCTCCTTTGCTACAGGTGGTTTGGGACCAATTGATCCATCTTAGATGGCCACTCACTAGCTTTTAAGACCCCAAATGACCCTCACCAAAGTGGGATGCAGAACATTTTCTTAGTAAACTTTGTTATGCCAATTGACCTAGTCCACTGAAACCATGGTCCCCAGACCCCTGCCCTGGCTACTCTGTCCCACAAAGTGTTTGGTTGTATTCAGGAAACTTCTTAGTTTTTGCTTTAGTTCAGTTGTACTGACTTCCCCTGTACTGTATGTTGTCCTTCCCTTCACCTAAGATAACTCTTGTATACTATTTAGTTAGTGAATACCACCTCCCTCCCTCTTCACCCTTGTAAACTTCAAATGATGTTTTCTTCTGTGTTTAAATCTTTTCTTGAGTTCTTATAATAGTGGTTTCACACAATATTTGCCTTTTTGCCACTGACTAATTTCATTCAGCATAATGCCTTCCAGATTCATCAATGTTATGAGATGTTTTGCAGATTCATCCTTGTTCTTTAACATTGCATGGTATTCCATTCAGTGACTATGCCATAATTTGTTTATGCATTCCTCCATTCACAGGCACCTGGGTCGTTTCCATCTTTTTTGCTGTTGTGAACAGTGCTGCAATGAACATGGGTATGCATATATCTATTCATGTGATAGCTCTTATTTCTCTAGGACATACTCCAAGGAGTGAGATTGCTGGGTTGTATGGTATTTCTATTTCTAGCTTTTTAAGGAAGTGCCCAATCAATTTCCAAAGTGGTTGTACCATATTACATTTCCACCAGCAGTGTATAAGCGTCCCAGTCTCTCCACAACCTCTCGAACATTCATTATGTTGTATTTTTTGAATTAGTACTAGCATTGTTGGTTTATGAGATGGTATCTCATTGTAGTTTTGATTTGCATTTCTCCAATGGCTAATGATTGTGAGCATTTCCTCATGTATCTGGTAGCTGCCTGAATGTCTTCTTTGGTGAAGTGCCTTTTCATATTCTTTGCCCAATTTTTAATTGGGTTATTTGTCTTTTTGTTGTTAAGGTTTTGCAGTATCTTGTAGATTTTAGAGATTAGACACTGATTGGATTTGTCATAGCCAAAAGTTTTTTCCCAGTCTGTAGGTTGTCTTTTTACTCTTTTGGTGAAGTCTTTTGATGAGCATAAGTGTTTGATTTTTAGGAGCTGTCAGTTATCTTGTCTCTCTTCTGGTGCTTGTGCATTTTTACTTATTGTTCATATTCTGTTTATGCTATGTATTAGGGCTCCTAGCATTGTCCCTATTTTTTCTTCCATGATCTTTATGGTTTTCAAGTTTACATTTAAGTCTTTGATCCATTTTGAGTTAGTTTTTGTACATGGTGTGAGGTATGGGTCTTGTTTCAGTTTTTTGCAGATGGATATCCAGTTATGCCAGCACCATTTGTTAAAGAGACTGTCTTCTCCCCAATTAATGGACTTTGGGCCATTGTCAAATATCAGCTGCTCATAGGTGTATGCGTTTATGTCTGGATTCTCAATTCTGTTCCACTGGTCTATGCATCTGTTGTTGTTACCAGTACCAGGCTGTTTTGACTACTGTGGTGGTACAATAGGTTCTAAAATCAGGTAGTGTGAGGCCTCCCACTTTCTTCTTCTTCTTCAGTAATGCTTTATTTATCTGGGGCCTCTCCTCTTTTCATATGAAGTTGGTGATTTGTTGTCATGGTTTGAATTATGTCCCCCCAAAAATGTGTGTATCAGTTTTGCTAGGCCATCATTCCTGGTACCTTGTGATTTTCCTGTATGCTGTAAACCTGCCTTTATGATGTTAATGAGGGAGGATGGGTGGCAGTTGTGTTAGTAAGGCAGGACCTGATCTACAAGACTGGATTGTGTCCTGAGGCAATCTCTTGAGATATAAAAGACAGAAGTGAGCAGAGAGACAGGGGGACCTCATACCATCAAGAAAGCAGTGCCGGGAGCAGAGTGCATCCTTTGGACCGGGGTAACTGTGCAGAGACGCTCCTAGTCTGGGGGAACACTGATAAGAAGGCTGAGAGAGAGAAAAAGCCTTCCCCTGGAGCTGATGCTCTGAATTTGGAGTTTTAGCCTACTTTGATTGTGAGGAAATAAACTTCTCTTCATTAAAACCATCCACTTGTGGTATTTCTGTTGTAGCAGCACTATATTACTAAGACATTTGTTTCTCCATCTCATTAAAAAAAAAGCCATTGGAATTTGCATCAGGATTGCATTGTATCTGTAGATCACTTTAGGTAGAATAGATATTTTCACAATGTTGAGTCTACCTATCTATGAACAAGATATATTTTTCCACTTATGCAGGTCTCTTTTGGTTTCTTGCAGTAGTGTCTTGTAGTTTTCATTGTATAGGTTTTTTACATCTCTGGTTAGATTTATTTCTAAGTATTTTATCTTCTTGGGGGCTATTGTAAATGGTATTGATTTGGTGATTTCCTCTTCGAAGTTCTCTTTGTTGGTGTAGAGGAATCCAACTGATTTTTGTATGTTTGTCTTGTATCCTGATACTTTGCTGAAATCCTCTGTTAGTTCCAGTAGTTTTCTTGTGGATTCTTTGGGGTTTTCTGTGTATAAGATCATATTATCTACAAATAGAGTTACTTTTACTTCTTCCTTACCAATTTGGATGCCCTGCATTTCTTTTTCTAGCCTAACTGTTCTGGCTAGGACCTCCAGCACAATGTTGAGTAAGACTGGTGATAAAGGGCATCCTTGTCTGGTTCCTGTTCTCAAGGGCAATGCTTTCAGACTCTCTCCATTTAGGATGATATTGGCTGTTCACTTTGTATAAATGCCCTTAATTATGTTGAGGAATTTCCCTTCTATTCCTATTTTGCTGATAGTTTCTGTAATGAATGGGTGTTGGACTTTGTCAAATGCCTTTTCTGCATCAGTTGATAAGATCGTGTGGTTCTTGTCTTTTGTTTTACTTACGTGATGGATTACACTGATTGTTTTCTAATGTTGAAGCATCCCTGTATACCTTGTATAAATCCCGCTTGATCGTGGTGAATTATTTTTTGATATGTTGCTGAATTCTATTGGCTAGAATTTTGTCGAGGATCTTTGCATCAATATTCATGAGGGATATTGGTCTGTAATTTTTGTTTTTTGTGGTGTCTTTATCTGGTTTTGGTATCAGGATTATGCTGGCTTCATAGAATGAATTTGGGAGTATTCCATCCTTTTCTATGCACTGAAATACCTTTAGTAGCAGTGGTGTTAACTTTTCTCTGAAAGTTTGGTAGAATTCTCCAGAGAAACTGTCAGGGCCAGGGCTTTTTTGTTGTTGTTGTTGGGAGTTTTTAAATTACCTTTTCAATATCTTCTTTTGTTATAGGTTTATTTAGTTGTTCTATCTCTGTTTGTGTTAATTTAGGTAAGTAGTGGGTTTCTAGAAAGTTGTCCATTTTCTCTAGGTTTTCAAATATGTTAGAGTACAGTTCATCATAGTATTCTGTTATGATTCTTTTAACTTCAGTTGAGTCTGCTGTGATATCATCCATCTCATTTTTTATACTGGTTATTTGATTCCTCTCCTGTTTTTCTTTCATCAGTTTGGCCAGTGGTTTATAGATTTTGTTGATCTTTTCAAAGAACCAGTTTTTGGTCTTGTGAACCTTTCAATTGTTTTTCTATTCTCTATTTCATTTAATTCTACCTTAATTTTTCTTATTTGCTTTCTTCTGGTGCCTGAGGTCTTCTTTTATTGCTCTCTTTCTATTTGTTCAAGTTATAGGGTTAATGTTTTGATTTTGGCCTTTTGTTCTTCTTGGATGTGTGCTTTTATTGCTATAAATTGACCTCTGAGCATTGCTTTTACTGTATCTCAAAGGTTCGTGTTGGATGTGTTTTTATTCTCACTTCATTCTGTGAATTTCTTTATTTTGTCCTTAATGCTCCTTAGAAGCAAGGATGGCAAGACTAAGTCTTACATACTTTGAACATGTTATCAGGAGGGATCAATCCCTGGAGAAGGACATCATGCTTGGTAAAATAGAGGGTCATTGAAAAAGAGGAAGACCCTCAAGGAGATGGATTGAAACAGTGGCTGCAACAATGGGCTGAACCATAACAATGATTGTGAGGATGGCACAGGACCAGGCAATGTTTTGTTCTTTAGTACATAGCATCACTATGAGTCAGAAACGACTCAATGGCACCTAAAAACAACAATTTCTTCTATAACAAATTAGTTTTTGAGCAAGGTGCTCCTAGATTGTCATATATAATTGATTCACTTGTATTTTTGGGTCTTTGTTGTAAGAGGGAGCACAGGAGGCATCTGACTACTCTGCCATCTTGACCTTGCCTCTCTCCTTTATTTTTGAAGTAAAGTTCTACTGGATATACAATTCTTTGCTGACACTTTTTACCCAACACATTCAAGATGTCATCCCACTTCTGGACTCAGTAGTTTATGATGAGAAGTTAGCCATTTATTTTATTGAGGATGGCTTGTATATGAGTTGCATTTCTCTTGCTGCTTTCAAGAATCTCTCTGTCATTCTAAAATTGGATTATAATATCTAGGTGTGGACTTCTTTCAGTTCATTCTACTTGGAATTCCTTGAGTTTCTTAAAAGTGCAAATTAAAGTTTTTCATCACATGTGGAATGATTTCTACCGTTGTTTCTTCAAATATTCTTGCTGCTTTCTTTCAGTGTTCTTGTTGCTTTTATGGTGGAGTGGTTTTTGCCATTTTTACTCCACCATTCTGTAAGTGCTCCTCCCTCTTTTTACATTTTAGAGCAATTATAGGTTGGGAAAATATCTAGCAATTGATAATGAAAGGATGTTTTATTGACAGCATTTATATTCAACAGAATAAAATTCAAAGTGAAAAACATCAATGGTTACATATTTTATTTTTATTAAATATGTAGTAGTTATGGATTTTTTGTTCCAAACAACATGTCACTGAAATATAAAAACATACAGGAAGAAAAGACACCACCACAAAAGTTAAGGCTTTAACATATAGCTCTCAGAAATAGTTATGTAAAGTATTATAATGTTTTACAGTGTTATAACACAGTCATATGTCACAAATCAATAATTTACCCTCTTTTGAAATCCTGTAGAACAGTTACAAAATCCCTTCAGTAATAAAAAATTCTTATAAATTATCAAAATTAGAATTTCAATGTATTCCATTTTCTAACTGCAATACAACACAACTGTGGTTTATAGGGAAAAGGTAGTTAAATTAATAAAAAACAAACCTACACAATTTGAAATAAGCACTCTTCTAAATAGCTCTTTTAAGAAAAAATCAAACTGAAAACAATTTTTAAAGATTATGATATTTTTAATTTGCAGGAAAGCTATTAATAATAGCAGACTATTCTTCTTTTAGGGGTGCATTAATTTCATGACATTCTCTGAGGGTGTAAAAAGGTATTCTCTTGCCTCTGCTCTTCCTAAAAGCAGTTTATGACAGTAAAAAATGTTATAACATATAATCTCATTGCCATAGGCATCTGTTTTGCCATTTCTATTTTGAACTATTCCCCTCATTTTGAAAGTTCAGGATTTACTCACTTTATTAACCATCATTTCTTTCCTTCTTCATTTTTTCATTTGGTGTTTTATTTTTAACTCTTCTGTGGTTACTTTAGTAATTTTAAATATTATTCCTAAACTACTCTTTCTCATGACAATAACTTTTGACAAGGATCAAAAGTACTCACTATGTAGGCAGATATAATTGACTACCATTTCATTTTCTTCTTATCTCAAACTTCCACGTAGATACCATTTTTACTATAATGTAAAAAGGATAATAATATTATATTTAATTCATCTGTGCTCATTCTGAAAATCCTGGTGGCAGAGTGGTTAAGAGCTACAGCTGCTAACTAAAAGGTCAGCAGTTCAAATCCATCAGGTGCTCCTTGGAAACTCTGTGGGGGCAGTTGTACCCTGTCCTGTAGGGTCGCTAAGAGTCAGAATCTACTCGACGGGAATGGGTTTGGTTTTTTGTATGTTTGTTACTCATTCTAAAGATTGATTAGAATGTTTAAGAACAACAAAATGTACATTACTGACTTTGTTGACTCCTGAACCAAGTGGTGTAGTACTGGCATTTACTTTCCCTTCTGAATTTGTTCAACGCCATGAGCCCTGTGATGCTGAAAGGAGAAAAGCCCTGGCATCAAGTTCCAACGGATTCTTTATCCTTCCACTCTGAGTGCTCAAAATCATGCCACACTGCACTTAGCTTAATATTAGGGCCATGTTTTTATTATGAAACTTTTAGTTTTTAATCTGGTGTTTCTAATTATCTTTCTTTTTTGTTATTGTTAACAAAATCCTAATTTTCTGCAACTTATTTTTTAAATTGCCTGGACTTAGAGAACTTTGACCAAAAATTGTAATCTAGTTGTGTTTCTCTTTTGTACTATTGATTTTCTCTAAATTTCTGGTGATCTTTTTTTTTTTTTTTTTTCCTCCTTGTTATAAAGAGAGAGCTTATTTTGGTTAATATTGGCAGCTGGCACAGGATTCTATTGTACTTAGGTCTGTCTGTTTCCCTAAGTGTCTTCTTTCTTGAAAGGGAAAAAGATACAGTTTCTGGGTGCATGAGAAAATCATGTAAATTTGCAGGCTTCCTTTTAGAAGACTCGCTGGCAGGTAGCAGTCAGGCACACTGCCCTCCTCTCCTGCAAAACAAAACAAGAAAATAAACAAAACATCAAACTGAATGGATTTGTATTTAATTCTATGAGGAATCTTGGGGAAATGCCAATCGGGGATCACTTTAATTTAAACTTTGGTAGAGTTTTTTTTGGCTCCACAGGGCATGTGAACTCAAGGTTCTCTTGGAAGAATGGCTCCAGTCTTTGCTGAAATCTCTTTCTGTGCATTGTCTGGCTTCTGATTTCACTGTTCAACTTTTGCCTCTCTGTGTCAGTTTGTTTTAAGCGTGGCTCTTAAGAGAAGGTAATTACTGGATTTTAAAAATACTATATATTATTTTTTATCTTTGACACTGGTGTTGTTGGTTGTTGTCGAGATGGCTCAGATTAAGTGTGACCCTATAATAAATCAGAAAACCAAACCCGTTGCCATTAAGTTGATTCCGACTCATAGCAACTGCCCCATAGGGTTTCCAAGGAGTGGATGGTGGATTTGAACTGCAGACCTTTTGGTTAGTAGCCAAGCTCTTAACCACTGGGCCACCAGGGCTCCAACCCTATAATAAAACTGAGCAGACAGTGCTCAGTTCTGGGCCATTCTCATGATTGCCATCATGCTTGAGTCCCTTGTTGCCTTCCAACCTAAGGGGCTCATCTTCCACCAGCATATTGGACCAAGTTCTATTGTGATCCATGAGGTTTTCATTGGCTAATTTTCAGAAGTAGATCACCAGGCCTTTTTTCCTAGTCTACCTTAGTCTGGAAGTCCCACTGAAACTTGTCTGACATGGGTGACCCTGGTGATATTTGAAATACCAGTGGCATAGCTTCTAGCATTGCAGCGACAGGCAAGGCACTGCAGTATGGCATACTGAAAGATGAGTAGTGGTTTGCCTTTGGTAGGGAAATTTAGTCATTAAATATGATCACTAATTAGTTTACACTTTTTGGTGCCACTTGTGTTGGGTTTTCTATTATTCGTGTTTCAAATGTCATTTTTTTAAGAAGACTTCCCTGCCTTTAATCTAGTGAAGGAGATTGTTATCTCTTTCTAATGAATTGCAAATTTTATATCTTATTTTTATTATTCTTTATGTTATCATTACCTATCTGTCATTTTAGGAGCCCTGGTGGCACAGGAGAAAGAGATGGCAGTCTACTTTTTTAAGGTTACACCTCTGGAAACCTACTCTGTCTTATAGGGTCACTATGAGCTGGCATTGACTTGACAGTCATGGGTTTTGGGGTTTTATCTGCCATTTTGTCACATTGTGGCAGCTTGCATGTTACTATGATGCTGGAAGCTATGCCACCAGTATTTCAAATACCAGTAGGGTCATCCATGTGAACAGGTTTCAGTGGAGCCTCCACACAAAGACAGAGTAGGAAAAAAACCTGGTGATCTTCTTCCAAAAAGTAGCCAATAAAAACCTCATGGATAACCACAGAATATTGTCTGATACAGTGCCAGAAGATGAATCCCTCATGTTAGATCTACAATCAGTACCCATGGAAGTAGCAGTCAAGAAATCAAATGATGTATTGCCTTGGCCAAATTTGCCACAAAAGACCTCTTTAAAGTGTTAAAAAGCAAAGTTGTTACTTTGATGACTAAGGTATGCCTTACCTAAACCATGATCTTTTCCATTGCCTCATATATATGTGAAAGCTGGATAGCAAAAAAGGAAGACAGAAGAAGAATTGATGCATTTGAATTGTGGTGTTGGTAAAGAATATTGAATATACCATGGGCTGCCAGAAAAATGAACAAATCTTTCCTGGAGGAAGTACAGCCAAAATGCTCCTTACAATGACGATGGTAAGACTTTGTCTCACTTACTTTGAACATGTCATCAGGAGAAACCAATCACCGAAGGACATTGTGCTTGGTAAAGAAGAGGGTCAACGAAAAAAAGGAAGACCCTCAATGAGATAGATTGACACAGTAGCTGCAACAATGGGCCCAAGTGTAGCAACGATTATGGGGCTTGAGCGGGAGGCTACATAGTTCTGTTGTAATGAGAACCCTATGAATCTGAGCCACTGGACAACATCTAGCAACAACCACATAATTTATCCTCAAATTTGGAAGAAAATATGTTAATCCATCTTTCAATCAATGTCAGGAATTAATCATATGAATTTTTACAGATCATTATAATCATTCCTTACATTGTAGATTTTCTGTTTTATAAATTCTTCTTTAATAATTATACTGAATTTTGAAGTAGCAGCCTCAGTAATTATCTAGACTTAAGAAACTTTTTTTTGTACTTTTGTTCATCACTGTTTCTTGAATCCAAAATTTTGTCTTCCTTGCTTTGTAGTTATATTTTTCTGATAATATATCATTAAGCTAGCCCTATAACTTCAATTACTAGCTAAACATGGATGTAGAAGCACTCACAACCATGCTTCCTTAAATTCACGACCACGAACCATACGTGGGCTTTTAATGTTGATTTGTAATCATACCACATTTCCCTCTTTGGTGTTGCAGTGGTTAAGAGCTCAGCTGCTAACCAAAAGTTTGGCAGTTTGAATCAACCAGCTGCTCCTTGGAAACCTTTTTAGGCAGTTCTACGCCATCATATAGGGTTGCTATGAGTCAGAATCGACTTGAGGGCAACAGGTATACTCTCTCTTATTTTTCTAGATCTGTGTTGTCCAATAGGGTAGCCACAATCCACATGTGGTTACTTAGATTTCAATTTAAATTAATTAAAATTTAAATAAAATGAAAAATCCTGTTGCATTAACCACATTTCAACACTCAATCACCACATGATGATAATGGTTACTGTGAATAATGCCACTGGCAAAATAATGCCACTGAAAAAATGTCTATGTTCTAATGCCCAGAACCTGTGAATATGTTACCTTACATGGCAAAAGTGACTTTGTAGATGTGATTATGGCTAAGGACCTTGAGATGGGAGATTTTCCTGGATTATCAAGGTGGGCCTAATGTAATTTCAAGGGTCCTTAAAAATAGAAGAGGGAGCCAGAAAGAAAGACCGAAGTAATCAATGGTGATAAAGTCTCAACAAGCCTTAATGGTTTTGAAGATGAAGGGGCCCATAAGCCAAGGAATACAGACAGCCTCTAGAAGAAACAGATTCTTCCCTAGAGCTTCTAGAAAGGAACATAACCCGGCGAACACCTTGATGTTAACCCAGTGAGATCATGTTGGAATTACAGAAGTGTAAGATAATAAATTGGTATTGTTTTAGCCACCAAGCTTTAGGCAGTTTGTTTCAGCAGCAAGAGAAAACTAATACAGCTACCATATCAAATAGCACAGATACAGAATATTTCCATCGTTTCGGGGAGTTCTATTGGGCAGCTCTGGTTTATAAGATTTAAAATAATTAATGATATGGTAAAGAGAGTTCTCATTCACTATGGATAGTCTTATCACATTTTATATATGCTTACTTTCTTGGTAATCTCATCTATTCTCATAACTTTTGAACAAATAACTATAATCTATTGATCCCTATGTGTATATTTCTAGCTTGAACCTCTCTTCTGACCTCCAGATGCATATATACAAAGGCCTAGTTGACATCTTTGATTAGATGTTTTACAGGCATCTCAAACATAGCATGACCAAGTCTGAACTCCTGATCTTCTTCACTATATGTCATGGATTGAATTGTGTGCCCCTAAAATATGTGTCAACTTGGTTAGGCCATGATGTCCAGTATTGTATGGTTGGCCTCCATTTTGTGATCTGATATAATTATCCTCCATTTTGTGATGTGTTTTAAATTCTAACTGCTATATGTTAATAGGTGTTATGGTAGCCTAGTGGTTAAGAATTCAGCTACTAACCAAAAGACCAGTAGTTCGAATCCACCAGTTGCTCCTTGGAAACCATATGGAGGAGTTCCCGATGGCAACAAGTTTGTTTTTAGTTTTGGGTTTTTATATGTTAATGAGGCAAGATCAGTGTGGGGTGTATCTTTAATCACAGCCTAACAAGAAGTAAGTCACACACTTACACCCTTACTGAAGTCACACCCTTGCTTAAGTCACACCTTTTACCTTACAAGAGATAAAAGGAGACAGAAGTGAGCCAAGAGGGCAGGGACCTCACTACCACCACCAAAGAAGAGCTGGGAATGGAGCACATCCTTTGAATCTGGGGTCTCTGTGCTGAGAACCTCCTAGGCCCAGGAGAAGACTGATGCCAAGAGACATGAAGATCTCCAATAAAAGCCAGGCCTACAGATGTGGAAAGGAGCCAAGGACTTTCTTCTCCCAAGGCCAACAGAGAGAGAAATCCTTCCCCTAGAGCTGGCACCCTCAGTTCTAATTTCTAGCCTCCTAAATTCTGAGAGAATAAATTTCTATTTGTTAAAACCATCCACTTGTAGTATTTATGTTATAGCAGCACTAGATAACAGAGACACTATACTCTTATGTTACTTACAGCTTTCTCATAGTAGTTAACAGTAATTGAAAAAATTTTTTTAAATTTCCCAGGCAAAAATATAGTCACCTTTGACTCCTTACTTCTCTTACAGCACACATACAATCTACCAAAAAATCTTGTTGACTCTACTTACAAAATATATCCTGAACTGAGTAACTTCTTATAATTTCCATTGCTACCACACTGTTCCAAGTCACAAACATCTTTACATTGGGTTATTGTCATTGCCACTCTATTTTGTCAAGGTCCAGTGGAAAAACACAACCAACTCTAGGGTGTTAATAGAGGTCAATTAGTTACAAAAATGGTAAATATTTGAAAAATACAAACAGAAGAGTTAAAATAATTCAGACTACAGGCAGTTCCTATTTTTAGAGGTGATGTTACTGGAACCTCGCCAAGATCACCAAATAGAAGCGAACTTCCCAGTGTGGGAGGACCATGGAATATATGTAGCAGCCCCCAGAGGCACCATCAAAGCAAAAATATATACAGAGAGGGAGAAATACACAGGCTTTTTCCTTCTGGAAACCAATTAACAAGGGAGATGGGAAACAGGGATCCGACATTTATGATATAGATCTGATCAAAGGAAGGGCAGGAAATGGATTTGGGAGAAAATAGTACACTTCTTATTTTGTACGCCAGCTTCCATTATAGTTGTCCATTCACCACCCACCCCAGGTCCTCCCGCACATGCATTCTATTTACAACAGAGTAGGCAAAGTGATTCTTTTATAACTATAGATAATCATTTCTTGATATTCTCAAAATCCTCTAATTGTCTTTCCATCTCTCAGAGTGAAAGTCAAACTCATTACAGTAGCCTCCCAGGTCTACATGATCTGCAGTTTCTATGCCTCTTTGACCTAATCTCCCTTCTCCCTAATTCATTTGTTCCAACCACAGTGACCAGCTTGCTTTTCCTAGAAGGCACCAACCCATCTCACTTCTGATCTTTGCCTCTGCTAGAATGAATTCTCTTCACCTGATAATCTGCTTGGCTTGTGTAGTGCGATGGATCACTTTTGTGTGGCCTTTCTCACCATTGTCCTGTAACTCCCACCCAAGTGATTAGGTGGGACTGTGAAAATAGGATAATTGTGGCCCACCAAGGGGACTGGTCAGTTATACCATCCCTCTGTGCTTGAAATGAGCCATCCCCGAGGTGGGAAAGAAAGTATCTCACCACTACCAAGGAAGAAGAGCCAAAAGAAGAGTGCATCCTTTGGACCTGAGATCCCTGCACTGAGAAGCTCCTAGAACCCGAAGACTGAGAGAGGGAGAGTTGTAACACTGAATATAGCAAGAAGCGGTTAACAGAGAAATGGCGGCAGGAGAGACTGGCAGAAGATGGTGCAGTGGGCTTCCCAGCCCATAGAGCAAGAAAGCTGAGTGCCTTTGGGCACTTGGTGGATCTAGGTTTGCCATCCCAAGGAGCCAGAGCTGAGTGCCTTTGGCCTGAGGCTTACTGGTAGAGTGGGGTGCCTCGGGGCATTTATTGAAGAGCTAAAAGAGCTTTGTAACACTTGCTGGAGCAGGGCAGAGGCTGAGGGGCCAGAGAGAGGTGCCTGCAGCCACAGCTGAGAATACACAGCCCTGATGGAAGAACTGTATCCTGAGTGTTCCTGAACCTGAACTGTAGCCTGTTACTATCCTAATAACTCCATAATCTTGAGTATGGTCTGTGAGTTCTGTGTGGCCATTGCAACAAATTATTGAACCCAGCAGAGAACCAGTGGGATGGTTGGTTGGTATCAGAATTGGTAAAGATGGCAGACAGAGGAGGCATATCTGACCTCTGCCTCATAGGAATCATCCTTGGGCTGCTGAGCTTGATTCTCCTTCCCCTTTGTAAATTTAGAGGAGGTCAAACGAAGCTGCCCCTAGGCCATTTTTATAGCTTCTTTTCTTACTTGCTTCAAGCCATGTTCAAATGTCATATTTTCATTCCAAATAATGATCCTTGAGCACGTAGCAACGTGTCAAATGAGAACAGTTAACAAATACTAACAGAATATGCATTATGAGAGAATCGGATTATAAGATCTATTTAGTGCTCACTGTTTTTACTGATGATAGTGATTCCTTTATTGTATTAAATTATGCTAATTTAACCCATCTTTGTATGTCGTCTTTTATGATTTGATACCTAAATGAAAAACATTAAATTTTTATCAAAGTAATAGCTGTAAAAATAATTGAACAACCAGAAATGAAAATGCAGATGGCACCCTAGAACATTTTTGTTATTGATGTTTTTCAATACAATTCATTTCATGATCAGTTCAGCACAGTATCCTGCTTTAACAAAATAACAAGACAGGAAAATGCAGTAGACTAAAGCAATAATTTCTTTATTATACCAAAAACAAGTGCTATCTGAATGAATAATACTTGACATATATTTGACATGAAAAAGCTGATCTAGCAGAATAAAATGACTGTATCTCTCTTTTGTTGCTTTCTTGTTTCAAGGAAATTTTTATTAAGTGTTGGCTGAAACATAGACTTGTATGCTGCTATATTTTAGAAATATTGCTCATTTTCCCTCAATAACACAGTAACAATGAAACAGCATGTGGCTTAAAAGTCAAATCCGCTGGCAAAGCAGAAATCTGGAAAATGTGGGAGAAATAGGTAATGCCTCAGGATTAGTTTTGTGAAGGAGAATTTACCAGCAGTTATACCATTAAATCACATAGATCTGCCATGCATGTATGTACTGCTATTTACCCACCACTCACTTCACCCTGATGTTACATGATATTAGATAAAAAGGGTGTTATATAATCTTAAACCTGAAGTCCCACTACTTTATATACTAACCATGTATATTAGGTAAATTTGTTTAATTCTCTGAAATTCATTTCTTAAAACTGTCAAAACTACCCCTTAGGGTTGCTATGAGGACTAGAAAACATATACATACGTATTAGTACCTAAACCAAAACAAAGCCCGTGGCTGTTGAGTGGAATCTGACTCATAGCGACACTACAGGACAAAGTAGAACTGCCCCATAGGGTTTCCAAGGCTGTAAATCTTTAATGAAGCAAACTGTCACATCTTTCTCCCACGGGGTTCAAACTGCCGACCTTTTGGTTAACTGCTGAGTGCTTTAAACGTTGTGAACCAGGACTCCTTACATATTAGTACCGTGTCTGGCAAATTATTTGTTGATGCTGGGTGCTGTGGAGTCAGTCCGACTCTTGGGAACCTCATGTGACAGAATAGAACTGCCCAATAGAGTTAGATTAGCTGTAATTTTTATGGAGGCAGATCATGAGATCTTTAACCCATGAAGCCACTGGGTGAATTCAAATCTCCAGCCTTTGGGTCAGCAGCTGAGCACTTAAACATTTGTGCCACCAAGGCTCCTTGGCCATGGTTGTTGTTGTTCTAAGGTGCCATTGAGTCAGTTCTGACTCATAGTGACCTTATATACAAAAGAACAAAACACTACGTGGTCCTGTGCCATCCTCACAATCCATATTATGTTTGTACCCCTTGTTGCAGCCACTGTGTCAATCTATTTTGTTGAGGGTTGTCCTCTTTTTTGCTGATCTTCTACTTGACCAAGCATAATGTGCTTCTCCAAGGAATGGTGCCTTCTGATAACATGTCCGAAGTATGTGAGATGAAGTCTCACCATCCTCACTTCTAATGAGCATTCTGGTTGTACTTCTTCCAAGTCAGATTTGTTCATTCTTCTGGCAGTCCATGATATATTTAGTATTCTTCGCCAACACCATAATTCAAAGGGATCAATTCTTCTTTGGTATTCCTTATTTCTTGTCCAGCTTTCCCATGCATATGAGGCAATTGAAAATACCATGGCTTGGATTAGACGCACCTTGGTCCTCAAAGTGACACCTTTACTTTTTAACACTTTAGAGAGGTCTTTTGCAGCTGATTTGCCCAATGCAATATGTCATGTACTTTCTTGACTGCTGTATCCATGGGCATTGATTATGGATCCAAGTAAAATGAAATCCCTGACAGCTTCAATGTTTTCTCCATTTATTATGATGTTGTTTATTGGTCCACTTGTGAGGATTTTTATTGTCTTTATGTTGAGGTGTAATCCATACTGAAGGCTGTAGTCTTTGATCTTCAACAGTAAGCACTTCAAGTCCTCTTCACTTTCTGCAAGCAAGGTTGTATCATCTGCATATGGCAGGTTGTTAATGAGTCTTCCTCCAGCCCCGATGCTGCATTCTCCTTTATATAGTCCAGCTTCTCAGATTATTTGCTCAGCGTAGAGACCGAATAAGTATGGTGAGAGGATACAGCTCTAACCTACACCTTTCCTGATTCTAAACCACACAGTATCTCCTTTTTCTGTTCAAATGACTGTCTTTTGGTCTATGTACAGATTCTGCATGAGCACAATTAAGTGCTCTTGAATTCTCATTCTTTGCGATATTATCCATAATTTGTCATGATCCATGTGGTCAAAGGTCTTTGTATAGTCAATAAAACACAGATAAACATCCTTCTGGTATTCTTCGCTTTCAGCCAAGATCCATCTGACATCAGCAATTATAACCCCCATTCCACCTTCTCTTCTGAATCTGACTTGACTTTCTGGCACTTCCCTGTCGATGTACTGCTGCAATTGTTTTTGAATGATCTTCAGCAAAATTTTACTTGTGTGTGATGTTAATGATACTGTTCAATAATTTCTGTATTCTGTTGGATCACCTTACATTGGAATGGGCACAGATATGGATCCGTTCCAGTCAGTTGGCCAGGTAACTGTCTTCCAAATTTCTTGGCATAGAAGAGTGAGAATTTCCAAAGTTGCACATCCATTTGTTGAAACATGTCAGTTTGTATTCTGTCAATTCCTGGAGGCTTGTTTTTGGCCAATGCCTTCTGTGCAGCATAGACTTCTTCCTTCAGTATCACTGGTTCTTGATCATATGTTACCTCCTGAAGTGGTTGAGCATTGATGAAATCTTTTTGGTACAGTAGCTCTGTATATTCCTTCCATCTTTTGATGCTTTCTGTTCCATTCAGATTTTTTGCCTATAGAATCCTTGAATATTGCAATTCGAGGCTTGAATTTTCTCTTCAGTTCTTTAATTTTGAGAAATGCTGAATGTATTCTTCCCTTTTGGTTTCTAACTTCAGGTCTTCACACATTTCATTATAATACTTTGTCTTCGGGAGTCACCCTTTGAAATCTTCTGTTCAGTTCTTTTACTCATCATTTCTTCCTTTACTTTAGCTACTCTACGTTCAAGAGCAAGTTTCAGAGTCTATTCCGACATCCATTTTGGTCTTTTCTTTCTTTTTCTGTCTTTTTAATGACTTTTTGCTTTCTTCTGGTCTTTGGTCATTAGTGTTCAATGTATCAAATAGATTCTTGAGATGGTCTCTAAATTCTGGTGGGATATTTTGGCTCTTGTGGACTTGTTTTAATTTTCTTCAGATTCAACTTGAACTTGCACATGAGTAATTGATGGTCTGTTCCACAGTCAGCCCCTGGCTTTGTTCTGACTGTTTTTGAGTTTTTCCATCGTCTCTTTAGACAGATGTAGCCAATTTAATTCCTCTGTATTCCATCCATTAAGGTCCATGTGTACAGTTGCCATTTATGTTGTTGAAAAAAGCTATTTGCAGAGAAGTCGCTGGTTTTGCAAAATTCTATCATGCAATCTCAGGTGTTGTTTCTATCACCAAGGCCATGTTTTCCAATTATTGCTTCTTCTTTGTTTCCAACTTTAACATTCTAATCACCAGTAATTATCAATGCATCTTGATTGCATGTTTGATCAATTTCAGGCTGCAGATGTTGGTAAAAATATTCAATTTCTTCATCTTTTGCATTGTTGTTTGTACATAAATTTGAATAAAAGTTGTATTAACTAGTTTTCCTTGTAGGCGTATGGATATTATCTTATCACTGACAACATTGTACTTCAGGATACATCTTGAATATTCTTTATGAAGTTGAGTTCGATGTCATTCCTCTTCAATTTGTCATATCCGGCATAGTAGATCATATGATTGTCTGATTCAAAATGGCTAATACCAGTCCATTTCAGCTCACTAATGCCTAGGATATTGATCTTTATGGGTTCTATTTCATTTTCATCTACTTCTAGTTTTCCTAGATTCATACTTTGTACAACCCATGTTCTGATTATTAATGGATGTTTGCAGCTGTTTCTTCTCATTTTGAGTCTTGCCACATCATCAAATGAAGGTCCCAAAAGCTTGACTCACATCATTAAGGTCGACTCTACTTTGAGGAGGCAGCTCTTCCCCAGCTGTATTTTGAGTGCCTTCCAGGCTGAGGGGCTCATCTTCTGGCACTATATCAGACAATGTTCTGCCGTTATTCATAAGGTTTTCACTGGCCAATTTGTGTAAAGGTAGATTGCCAGGTCCTTCTTCCTTGCCTGTCTTAGTCTGGAAGCTCCACCTAAATCTGTACACCATGGGTGATCCTGCTGGTATTGGAAACACCAGTGGCATAGCTTCCAGCATCACAGTAGCAGGCAAGCCTCCACAGTATGACAAAATGACAGATGAGTGGCCGTGGTTATTCCTCAATAATTACAAATTATTATTATATGTTATAACAATGATATTGTACTTCTCTACATCCTTCAGTGTCTAAGTTCTCATGTTTCTTTCTAAAATTTCCTACCTAATTCTGAGATGTTTGTATGGAAATAAAAATTAGAGGCTTCGTGAACAAGCCTAGGAGAGTGTATGGGTTATGATTGTAGAGAAACAGTATTAGTTAAGAAGTACTTACGATTTCTATGATCATTTAAACATGAACACACTGCTTTTAAAAATAATTTTCTCTTGTGACCACTACATTTATACAGACACGCTTTCCTTTTTCATATCCAGTGGGAAAACTTCCCATGTCCAGAAAATCTTGTCTAGGTCATGCCAACATAAAACTATACAGCAAGCATTCAGCCGTCCTAGATGAAAAGACAAGATTTGCTACCTACGGTAACTTTCTCCTTTAGAATTCCCAGGATTGCTGCTCCTCTTCTTGCCTGTACTATCTCTCGACCAATCTGTAGTCACTTCTGTGCCTCACACCTGCCGCTTGCCACATAAGATGTCTTTTAGCTGAATGTGATATTAGCCAAGCTCACACCCTCAACCAAGTTTAATCTTCCAGATGTTAACATGCAGCCAATCTTCCTGGCCAGTGACAAGTATGATAGATTGCCAAAATGACCACAATATTTCACTCCTTTCTGTATCCATGTCCTTTCCAATGAGATTTTCAACTCCTCCCATCAAGAGGTGGAGTTTATATCCCCACCCCTGTATCTGAGCCGGTCTGGTGAATAGAATGTGGTAGGAGTGACAGTGTGTCACTTCCAAACCTAGATCTCAAAAGGTCTTGCATGTAACTGTCTCTTCCAAACTCTCTGACCACAGTGTGTACAAGCCTTGGCTAGCCTGTTTGAGGATAAAAGACGACACAGAGAAGAGGGGAGCTGTCTCAGCTGAGGCAATCCTAGACCAACTAGCTCCTAGCTGATCCATAAAAACCACCTAGCTGAGCCTAGCCCAAATTGCAGATACACGTGCTAAATGAATAGTTACTTTAAGCGGCTTTAAGCCACTACCTTTGGGGATGGTTTGCTACATGACAATAATTAGGTAGCTTCTCAGAGCCCTGGTGGCACAGTGGTTAAGAGCATAGCTAAAGGATTAGCAGTTCAAATCCACCAGTCACTCCTTGGAAACCCTATGGGCAGTTCTACTCTGTCTATAGGGTTGCTATGAGTCAGAATCAACTTGATGGCAATGGGTTTTTGGGTTCCGGCAAATGAAAAAAATCTACTAATATTATTCTATGAGCCCTGGTGGTGAGATAATGGAGACCTGGTGGCTCAGTGGTTAAGCACCACGCTGCTAACTGAATGGTCAGCAGTTTAAACCACCAGTGACTCCAAGGGAGAAAGATATGGCAGTCTGTTTCCATAAAGATTTACAGCCTTGGATACTCCATGGGGCAGTTCTATCCTGGGTTTCTGTGAGTCGGAATTGAATTTGGTTTTTGGTGGTGTGATTGTTAAGTCTCTGAAGTTAATGGAAAAGTTGGCAATTCAAACCCACCAGCAGCTCCACAGGAGAAAAGACCTGGTTATCAGTTCCTGTAAAGATCACAACCTAGGAAACCCTATGGGACAGTCCTACTCTGTCACATGAGGTCGCTATAAGTCAGAATCGACTCAATGACACACAACAACAACACTATTTTGAATTACATCTTGGGTTTTAACCAGAATAAGAAGCAGTTCTGTTTGGAGAAAACACACTACATGAAAGCTAACTTGTTTGTTCCTCTTAGTGTCTTATCACTAGGCTACAACCTACATACAGGTGGCTGGCACCAAGGCACCAAGAGGTGACACAGGGAGCCCATCCTCCTTAGAGCAGAAGACGTATCAGAACAGAACTGGTGCTACCAAAGCTGCTCAGGCTGTTAGTAGAAAATGCAACATTTAATCATTGTAACACAAATGTGTTGTTTTGCTTGCTAACCTTTGTTTGATTAAACAACCTTTTTAGTGGAAAAGGAAGTTGAGGATATTATTTTCATTTTCTAAAATTCTTCAGGCACAAAATTGACCTATACAAACTTAGGGAAAATAATTCATAAATCAAAAACTAGAGCTAAGGTTCAATATTTTAGCAATACTGAGTAGGGAGAGAAGTCCCTTCAAAGAAGTCCTCAGACTGGAATATAATTTTTGCTGTAGCTACAAATTTGGGGAGGATAGGAGATATCCTCTGGACACATTCTAAAAACAAATGAACTGTGTTAATTCAAATCTCAGCAGGAAGAACCAGTGTAATGTATATTTATATCTAATTTATATTTACGTCATTTCTTATGGGAATGCAGCAAATACTAGGAAAACAATGATAAGAGTTTGAAAAGTGAGAAGGCAAAAGGAAACTGCCTGCCCAAGTATCTCTCATTTTGTTTCCAGATTTATCATTGGCAGCTATGTAAATCCACTCAAAATGTCTGTCCTATGCTTACTATGCCACGTAACTTTAACTATATAAAATCCTTCAGAAAAAGAAAGTATGTTACTACAGCCTTCAGTATGGATTACACCTCAACATAAAGAAAACAAAAATCCTCACAACTGGACCAATAAGCAACATCATGATGAATAGAGAAAAGATTGAAGTTGTCAAGGATTTCAGTTTACTTGGATCCACAACCAACACCCATGAAAGAAGCAATAAAGAAATAAAATGATGCATTGCACTTGGCAAATCTGCTGTGAAAGACCTCTTTAAAGCGTTAAAAAGCAAAGATGTCACCTTGAAGACTAAGAAGTACCTGACCCAAGCCATGGTGTTTTCAATCACCTCATATGCATGCTAAAGCTGGACAAAAATAAGGAACACCAAAGAAGAATTGATCCTTTTGAGTTATGGTGTTGGTGAAGGATAAAGAACTAAGAAGTCTGTCTTGGAAGAAGTACAGCCAGAATGCTCCCTAGAAGCGAGGATGGTGAAACTACTTCTCACATATTTTGGGCATGTTGTCAAGAGGGATCAGTCCCTGGAGAAGGGTATCATACTTGGTAAGGTAGAGGGTCAGCAAAAAAGAGAAAGAGACTCAGCAAGATGGACTGACACAGTGGCTGCAATAATGGGCTCAAGTATAAAAACAATTGTGAGGATGGTGCGGGACCGGGCAGTGTTTCGTTCTGTTGTGCATAGGGTCGTTATGAGCCTGAACCTGCTTGAAGGCATCTAACAATAACAACAACAATTACTTATCCACCAATTCATGTATTTATTTACCAATCGTTGATTGAAAATTCAGTGGGTTAAGCAATGTAAATAATGCGTAAATGAGTTAAGAACTGGCTCTGTGTTATGTAATATATTGAGGATATTGGGAAAAGAAACACTTTAACATAACTAGTAAAATGTAGAAAGAATTGGTGTTAATTGGAAAAGCAATGAATTCCAATAATGGATATTTGGGAAAAGTTTTTGGAGGAGTTGCCATTTAAATGAGATCCCGAGGGATAGGCAGGATTTGGACATGAGCCAGTGGCATGGAAGAAGAGGAACTCTAGGATGAGACTACAGCTGATTTTTTTCTACATAGAGCAAAATATATTGGATCAACCTTGGTTAAAGCCAATAATTTAGAAAAGCTTTTCTTGGGCGGTCCTAGCCTCTCATTTTTGCCCTAGGAAGGTTTGAAGGAAGGAATAAATGTATTAGCACAGGAAATAAAGCATATTCAAGATTAAATTATATAAGAATAATATATCCTTGGCTTGACTGAAATATGAATCAGTTGGTATTTCAAAACTTTTCAAATGAATATTCATAATTTATAATTTCTTTTAATGGAATTTTAGTCATAGATCAAGCAATGCAAGCAGTAATTTTCTTTTGGCCACAATGTTAATTTTTATTCCATTGGAATTACTGGATTTTGCCACATTTTCATTTTGACACAATTGTGCATGTAGATTTGTTTTCACTTACCTTTAGCCTGGTAAGGAGTCCATCTGACTTTGCTCTGAGAGTATTTTTCTTGGACAACTCAAAGTTATCAAACAATTTACTTACTGACTTGAATTCCTTCCTAACACATCTAAATGCCTTGTTTGTCTCCTAGTTTTTTGTTTTTTTTTTTTGGTGATACTACCATTTTCTCGCTTTGGTCTTGCATTTCCTTGCTCTTGCACTCCAAATTTACCTGTAGCAAAGTGAAATAGTTGTATTTTTTCATATATAGCAGTCCTAGTACCATTATAGAAGACTTGCCTCATCTAATTGGAACAAAGTAGTGATAAGTTCTAATCAGAGATCTCTGGACTGACATAAGAAACAGAAGATTTGAGGTTGAATTTGGATGTGACATTTGACCACAAACAAGCTCAACATATCTTAATTTAGTTTCCTTATGACTAAATTTTGACTTTTGATAGAAAAGTTAACATATTTGTTGTATCTTTTGTGCGACAGTAACTATGCTGCATGCTAGAGTGTATATACAAAGAGACATAAGATTCTGATTCTGCTAAAAACTATTGAAATTTTAAGGAATCAATAAAATTACCTAAAATGACTCTTCAAAATGCAGATCATATTTTAAATGATAAAACCAGTCTTATACTAACTGTATACATACGTATACATACCAGTTGCTGTCAAGTTGATTGCAGCTCATGGCGACCTCATGTGTGTGAGAATAGAACTGTACTCCCCATAGGGTTTTCAATGGCTGGTTTTTCAGAAATGGGTCACCAGGCCTTCCTTCCAGGGTGTCTGTGGTGGATTCAAACCTCTAACGTTTCAGTGAGCAGCCATGCACGTTAACCATTTACACTACACAGGGACTCCTATATTAGCTGTATGTTGTTACTAGATGCCATCAGGTTGACCCTGGACTTATGGTGACCATATTCACAACAGACTGAAACATTTCCCAATCCTGAGCCATCCTTATGACGAGTTGCAGATCAGATCATTGTGATCCATTAAGTTTTCTTTGGCTGATTTTTAGAACTAAAATATCAGGGCTTTGTTCCTAGTCTGTTTTAGTCTGGAAGCTCTGCTGAAACTTGTTCATCATCATAGCAACCAACATGCAAGCCTCCACTGACAGATGGATGGTGGTTCTTCACAAGGTGGAATCGACTTGATGACACCTAACAACAACAACTATAAATTTACTGATTTCTTTGCTCATTTCTGTTTCTTATTCACCATTTTATCCTCTTGTAGATTTTCTTTTCTTTTTTTCTAGAATACGTCTTCAGATAATCATTTTAAAAAAGATCTTATGTTTTTATACTGGTTAGGGATACCTTTGCCTGAAAATAAGATACCTATATAATAGGAAGTTAGACAAATAGAGATGTATTTGCGTCTCATAGATGTAAGACTGAATGCGGGTACTTTTGGTCTTGGTTCAGGGCTATATACTATCAGGCCAATATCTTTGCAGTTTCCCTTGCATTTCCCTTATAGTTGCTTAACGGCTACTGCTACAGCTCTCATGCAAGTCTTCTAGTAGGAAAGACCAGAAAAAGGAAGGAGTGGCATCTCCATCAGGAAATAAAAAAATTTCCCAGGGGCTTCATGGCAAAATTCCACTTAACATTGGCCATAGTTGCATAAAGTGGACAACTCTGTCTATTAAATACCTATGGGAGTGAAGCTTGAGAATGGGAGTTGAGTCCGCCAAATAACAGTGTTTTGTTCAAATGGTTCACTTGAAAAAAAGTCTTTACCTTGTCCTCAACTTGAAAAACTGTTTTGTTGAGTATGATACTTTAGCTTCAAAACATGTTTTTTTTTTCAATACTTTGAAGCTATTACTCCATTTTATTCTCACATACAATGTTGATGAAGGCTATTGCCAATTTTATTTTTGTTCTTTGTAGATGACCTGTCTTTTTGTTGTCGATGATGGTGGTTGTGGAAGATTTCAGACTTTTTAAGGTTCTAAATTTTTTCTGGGACATGTCCAAGTGTGACTCTCATTTTATTAATCGTATTTGGAACTAGGTAGACATGAGAGCAGTTGTGGTTCAGTGGTAGAATTCTTGCCTTCTCTGCGGGAGAACCAGATTTGATTCCCTGCCAATGCATCTCAGTCACAACCCCCACCTGTTTGTCAGTGGAGGCTTGCATGTTCATATGATGCTGAACAGGTTTCAGCAGAGCTTCCAGATTAAGATGGACAAGGAAGAAAGGCCTAGTGATCTCAGTGGGCTGATCTCCAACCACTCATGGGGATAAGCGCAACACTGGGCGGCATTTCATTCCATTACGTATGGGGTCACCATGAATCGGGTGTGGACTTGACAGCAACTAAAACAATAGACCCTTTCAATCTAAAGACTTAGAGCTTTTCTTACCTCTGTAAATGTTATCTTAATATTACCTTTGTTATTGTCTTCCCTACATTCTCTGATCTCTTCTTCTGGGAAACACAGACTCATCATCATGGTACTGAATGCCAGACTTTCCATATTCACGAGTAGGAAAAGGTCTGACTGCAGAACCTGTTTTGAGTGTACCCTTTTCTGAAGGATCCTGGTCATTGTCTAGCAGACCTTTCTGCTTTCTGTCTTTATTTGTTCTGAACGTGAAATTTCTCTGGGCTTTGTGGAATAAACTGTTCTTTCTGATAGAAGACCATTTCTCCACATGTATTTTGACTATGGTTTTCTCTGTCCTTGTTTCTCTATCAATCTGATCCTACTTACTCCTTAACTTCTAGAATTTTTCACAATTTCTGGCCTATTGTCAAAATCTATTCTTGATTAAAAGGTTTATTCTTTAAAAAAAAAAATGCTTTCTTTTTGTTATGTCAGTAGAATTGTTGGTAGGACAGGGAGTAGACGTGTTTGCTCAATCTGCCATTTTGAGTCCAGCCTCTGATGATTTCTAATCTATTTATTTTCCTGAATTTGTATACTTCTCCTGTCAATCTTTCAAACCATAGTGGTGTTAGAACATTTTCTGTAATTTCTGACTTCATTTAGGGTCTGAGCATAATTTGTGGCTGCCTCTGAATATAAGCAAGTATATTTTTCCCTCCATGGGAGAATTATTGATTGGCATTGTGCAAGCTGAATTTAAAAAAAAAAAAATCAAATTTATGACAGAAATTAAGGTTGTGTGGCATTGGGATGGGACTTTCCATTTAAGAATAACCTCTTAATATAATTTAGTGTGTTCAGGTTTAAATTTATTTATGTCATAAGTTAGTAATGTATATCAATGTAAGCCCTTAAATTTGAGAGAAGGTTAGCTTATCTTCATTCGTTAGACTGCCAATTTAGGTGATTTTTCAACTACCGTGTGCAGTCCAATTGTATTTTCTGATTCACAGAAATGCACAAAAACACATAATTAAAATATATTCAATATCATTTCCTAAGGCAAATTTAATGCTAGAGGAAATTGCTCTGTTTGCACATTTGCAGGATGAAAATCTTATGTATCGGTAGCATAAAGCATCCAAATGATAATATGCTTAGTTAGCAGGAATCAGTTAAAACAAATGTCAGATGAACATAGAACTAAGGACTTTAAAAGTAAAGAGAAGCAGTCAATATATAAAAGAAAGTGAACATGTTTAGCCTCTCGTTTTATTCCTATTTTATTTTTTATAGGAAACTTGTTTTTCCAGGATCTCCTATGTATTAAACCCATTCCCACCAAGTCGATTCCAACTATTGGAACTGCCCCACAGGATTTCCAAAGAGCAGCTGGTGGATTCGAACTGCAGACTTTTTGGTTAGCAGCAAAGCTCTTAATCACTGCTTCAAATCTCTTCAACTTCTGTTGAAAAGAAGGGGAGGAATTGATGAATTTTCACTGAGATGATACTTATTTTTTCTTTTTCTTTTCCTTTGGTATTTATTTTGCATTTTGCAAAACAAATTTTCACCTCAGAGCAACCCCATGTTATAGAGTGAAACTGCCACATTGGGTTTTCTAGGCTGTAACCTGTACAAGAGCAAATCACCAGGTCTTTCTCTTCTGGAGTCGCTGGGTGGATTTGAAAGTCCATCCTTTCAGTTATCAGCTGAGCACTTAACCATTGCACCAGGAGGGAATACCTATGTGCCTCCCACACACATTCAACAAATGTTAACATTCCAGCATAGTTACTTTATATCTTTTTTGTCTATTAAGAAACAAACTTTTAAGATATAATTTGAAGTTCCTAATTTACTTCTTCCATTCTGATTCCTCTTCCTCCTTAGAGGCAGACACTCTTCTGATAAATCCTTTCGTTTCCATTTTTTTCTTTCTATGTCTTTAAAATATTTCTTTCTTCACCCTCGTGATCTTTTATTCATATATGTGTGTGTGTGTGTCTGTGTATCAGAACAAATCATGGATAACACTGAGAAGAATGGGAATTCCAGAACACTTAATTGTGCTCATGCGGAACTGTACATAAACTAAAAGGCAGTCATTCAAACAGAATAAGCGGATCCTGGCATGTTTTAAAATCAGGAAGAGTGTGCGTCAGGCTTGTGTCCTTTCATTATACTTATTCAAACTGTATGCTGAGTAAACAATCAGAGAAGCTGGAGTACGTGAAGAAGAATGCAGCATCAGGATGGGAGAAAGACTCACTAACAACCTTCCATATGCATATGACTACTTTGCTAGCTGAAAGTCAAGAGTGCTTGAAGCACTTATTGATGAAGGTCAGAAACTACAGTCTTCAGTATGAATTACACCTCAACATAAAGAAAACAAAAATCTTCACAACTGAACCAATAAGAAACATCCTGATAAATGGAGAAAATATTGAAGTTGTCAAGGATCTCATTTTACTTGGATCCACAGTCAATGCCCATGAAAGCAGCAGTCAAGAAATTAAACAATGGATTGTGTTGGGCAAATCTGCTGCAAAAAATCAAAACCCGTTGCTGTCAAATCGATTCCAACTCATAGTGACCCTGCAGGACAGGGTGAAACTGTCCCCTAGGGTTTCCAAGGAGTGACTGATGGATTTGAACTTTTTATTAGCAGACGAGCTCTTAACCACTAGGCCACCAGGGCTCCAAAAATAAAAGACCTCTTTAAAGGGTTATAAAGCAAATATGTCACCTTGAGGACTAAGGTGTGCCTGATCCAAGCCGTGGTATTTTCAATCACCTCATATGCATACAAAAACTGGACAATGAATAAGGAAGACTAAAGAATTGATGCCTTTGAAATTACGGTGCTGGCGAAGAATATTGAATATACTATGGGCTGCCAAAAAAACAAACAAATCTGTCTTGGAAGAAGTACAGTCAGACTGCTCCTTAGAAGAGAGGATAGCAAAACTTTGTCTCATGTACTTTGGACATGTTTTCAGAAGCGCTCAGTCCTTGGAGAAGGACATCATGCTTGGTTAAGTAGAGGGTCAGAGAAAAAGAGGAAGACCCTCAATGAGATGGATTGACATCGTGGCTGCAACAATGGGATGAAACAAAAATGATTGTGAGGATGGCACAGGACTGGGCAGTGTTTCCTTCTGTTGTACGTAGGGTTGCTATGAGTCTGAGCCCACTTGACGGGACCTAACAATAACAACATATATATGTATATATTTTTTGTAATGACACATAAAACTATTAATTATACTATCCCCCTCCAGTCAGGCAAGAATCTTGATTTTACCTCCTCCATTGCTCTCAACACTCAATCTCTTATTATTGACTAGTCCCTTTATTTCACCTTTTTTAAACCCTGAAATTAGTTATTAGTTACAAATTTTATAATCAATAGTTAATTAAATTTGCCAACATATTTTACCAATTTTGTGCTCACTTCTTTTTCATGCTTCCTATTCTTTTTCTCTAGGTTTAATCTTCGTGCTGCAATAGATGTTTCAGTATTTCTTTCTGGAAAAGTATGAATAGTAAGCTCTTTTAGTTTCTTTTTAAGGTATAGAATCCTAGATGGACAATTAGCTTCCTTCAGCACTTTGATGTAAATTATCACTGTCTTTTGCATATTTTATTGCTCTTGAGAAGTCTACATTTTTCTGATACTTTTTCTTCTCTGACAGATTTCAAGTTTTTTCCTTATTTTTTGACATTCTGACATTTTACTAGAATGTCTAGCTGTAGCTTTATTTTTATTTATCCTGTTTAGCACTCAGAATGAATTGCCAAGATTAAGACTCATATTTTTATCAAAATCTGGAAAAAAACTTATTATTATTTTGAATACTGGTCTTCTCTTATAAAATTAAAAAAGAATGTTTTATTATTTAAATTGTTTAGTTTATTGGCTGATTTTCTTTATTTCTTAATTACATTTCCTTACGTGGTTAGAAATTTTGGTTTGCTGACTAATATTGACTGGGAGATTCAGTTTTGTCTCCACCTCTCCAGCCTAGAGATTTTGCAGCTGCTTCTACCTGGCACCAGCAGCCAGCTCTGACACAAGTGATTTTGAGCTCCTGTGCCATAGGGAAAGGAGCCCTGGTGGAGCAGCAGTTAAAGTGCTCACCTGCTAACCAAAAGGTGGGTGGTTCCAACCCACCAGCTGCTCCACAGGAGAAAGATGTGGCAGTCTGATTCCATAAAAATATCAGCTTTGGAAACCCTATGGGGCAGTAGTACTGTGTCCTATGGTGTCCCTATGAGTTGGAATTAACTCAACAGCAGTGGGTTTGATTTTTGGTTTTGGTTTTGCCATAGCAATGTTGAAAAGCTATCAGACCAATCATAGAGCCAGTAGGCAGCTTGGCTCAAATAAGGCATAGGAGGTTGCTTCTGTCTCCTCCTCCTTAGACCAAAACTTCAAGGACAAGCCACAGCTTCTTGGAACCTTATTCTACATGATTGGAAGTCTTTAGTTTCAAGCAGTATACAGGGTTCAGTCTCCTATCCCACAAGAGGTCCATTTAATTTCCATTATCCCTTAGGATCAAAATTTCGTGGCAGCATAGGCTTGCTTCCAGCCCCAGAGCCTGGCAGGCCTGCAGGCTCTGCCTCATTTATCAATTCATGTTTCAATTCCATTTCTGGTCCACAAAGATTCTTGTTTTGCTTCTGAAAATGGTTGTCTTTATTCTTTTCACTTTTGTGTTAAAATCTATCACTATTTATGTGTTAGGTGAGGAAGATATCTTCAAAAAGTGCACTTAATGGTGTTTACCTTGGCTGAAGCATTGAGAAAACAAAATTTTTGTTATGTAATTATAACTTTATCATATTTTTAAATATACCTTGTTGTGGCTATATGCATATATACATACACTGCGTATTTTCAAGGCTGATAACAAAGTCCTCAAGTTAATCTTTCTTCATTTTTCCTCATGTACTCAGAAATTTTGGTTTGCAGGATACTATTGACTGGAAGTTTCAGTTTATCATGTCTTTTCCTACCTTATAATTAGAAAAACATATACAAAGTTCCAGAAGAAAGTGTGTTTGTCCACTCTTGAATGAGGAAATATGCATTATTTATTTTTTTTTTTGTCTCTTTGGGTAGGATCTAAGAAGCCCTGGTGGCACAGTCATTAAGAACTTAGCTGTGAACCGGAAGTTCAGCGGTTCAAACCTGCCAGTTGCTTCGTGGAAGAAAGATGTGGCAATCTTTCTCCATAAAGATTACAGCCTTGAAATTCTTATGAGGTAGTTTTACTCTGTCCTAAGTGCTCGCTGTGAGTTGGAATCAACTCGATGGCACTGGGTTTGTTTTTTTAGTTTTGGGTAAGATTTGCGTACAAAGCAATTGGGGGAGACTCACAATGAAGTGGGAAGGATTGCACTCTGTTTCACGTTCAGCAAATATTTTCTCATTGTTATGGCATTGAAAGTGCATTGTTCTCACTGGAATAAATAGTGCCATCTGCTGGTTGAAATTTTGCCCTAAATACACAAAGTCAGAGTAAAATTGGAGTTGGTGGGAACTCAGAGCTCACCTAATTCAATTCCTTATTTTCACCATCATGTTTAGTGACAAACGGGAACTAGATCTCTGATCTAAAACACACAGCTCTTTCAGTTGAGTCGCGGTAGTCTTTTTAAGCAAAGGGGATTTGGGGACTTTGGAGGCAGCGGTAATTGGAGTAAATAAACAAGAATCTCTTCATTTCACGTTGTTGTTGTCAGGTGTCTCGGAGTCGCTTCCGACTCCTAGCGACCCGATGTATAACATAACAAAACACTGCTCGGTCCTGTGCCGTCCTCACAATCGTTGTTATGCTTGAGCCCATTGTTGCAGCCACTGTGTCAATCCATCTCATTGAGGGTCTTCCTCTTTTTCACTGACCCTCTACTTTACCAAGCATGATGTCCTTCTCCAGGGACTGATCCCTCCTGATAATATGTCCAAAGTATGTGAAACCTAGTCTCGCCATCCTTGCTTCTAAGGAGCAATCTGGTTGTACGCTATTAGCTTTCTTTAATTTTTTTTAAGCATTTTCTGCAGTGGAAAAATTTTATATTGATATGTAATAAATTGAAGGTACTAAAGAGTAGTCTCTAGTATTATTGTAACAAAGACGAACTCCAGTCTTAAATAACATAGAAAGATATGAAATGATCTGTGGGTTTATCTCACAGTTAATGACTTGCCCCTTCTATGAGAAGAGTGAGGCTGGGGAAGACAATGAGAAATTTCTGATAGAAATCATGTGAGTATTTATTTATAAGATAGTTTTATTATGTCTAGTTGGATTTCACATCAACCAGCAGACTCAAATCCCAACCCTTAATAATTACTTTTCTGGGGTATGCACGCCCTAAGAGCACTTTCATAGTTTATTGATCCCTAACATTACAGAAAACTTTAATATTTCAGTTAATCAATAATATTCTAGGTAATATATACCTCACTACAACCTCCGAATATAATCCGCTACAGCTATCTAGAGCTATAAGACTGATTAGCAATCAGTCAATTAAATTTCAGCTTAGAGACTGAAAGACCTAATATCATTTTTAAGGTCATTGTTTTAAATCTCAGATATCTAATATGGTACATCCTAATTTTATTGTTAAAAGTACTAAAGCCGTCAAGATTATGTATTAATTTTCAAATTAAAAATCTTTTCATCAGTCCACGATCATCAGGGTTGAGAGTCATACATTTACAGGGTAAATAAAATACTAAAAATATCAATGCTTGAGAAGTTGAACCCTGACAATACTGATCATTTAATCTTCATTAAAGATATAGATTAATAGTTTAAGACAAAAATAATTTCATAAATTTGTATTTATTAAGATGCTGATAAAGTCCATTTTTCTGTATTGTTAAAGAAATTTTGAATAAATATGAAGTAAACATTAATACATAAGAGGAAAAATATTTAAAAAACTAATATAATAACTACATTTCCACGAAACACTAAAGACAAATTTTATTAAGTGGATAAAGAGATAGGAAATGTGGTCCAGAACAGACAGATTTGATTTTCTCAGCCTTGGGTAATAAATCCCCAAGCAGCAGAGAATGAGGCCCTGCAGTCAACAACACTGCAGTGGAATCCATTTGACTAAGCCTTACACACCTATGACTCATGCAGAGATATTTGCTACCTAGGCTAAGGAACCCCCACAGACATTTGAAATTAAAAGTTGTTCCAGAAAAACATTAACTGAAGTTTAAAGCCTGCTGTTGTCACTAGTCAAGCTAAGCAACGAGCAGATTTTCATTAAAATCAAACATTTTCCATGTGGAAACGAGAGCTTTTGATTGGCAGTGTGTGGAAACACCACACTTCTGGAGATAAATGTAATAATAATAAACACTAATGGACACTGGAATTCAAAAATGGGGGAGAAAAAGGCCTTTTCTCAAGTATTGTACGTAAACATTCATGTCAGCTATGAAAAGCAATGAGAAATTCTTTAATGGCATTTCAATTTTTTCATTAAGTGAAATTATAAATAAAGGTGATAAGACTCCATTATATGCAAATGACATAAATAAAACAAAATAACATAGGGCAAGACTTTAAATAATATTCCTTTTTGGGAACAGGAATTTGGTAAATGAGATTGTGAATTAGAGAAATCACATTATTCTTGTTTCTAATTAATTCCTTGATTTTGTAGTAACTAAATTCTCACCTCTCACCTCCCCCTCTACTCCCCACTCCCAAATCCCATGATAATATAATTATGCATAAGTAATACAGAAGATAAAGTATTAAATGCAAACCATTTTGGAAGAACTCAAAGTTACCTAACAAAAGTAATACTTAACCTGGCTACTTAATCTCCTCCTCTTCCTCCTTCTTCATTATTATCATTATCTTTGTTAGTATTATACAGTGCTACAATCTCTATTGGCTGTCATATAAACTTTGTATTTTTTGTTTGTCCCAAGTTTTTAGACAGGTAATAGTATGGGAACTAACTTTTGTAAGTCATATACAATATAATGCAATAGTGTTCTGATACATGACACTCTCAAATTCTGAATTGTCTTACTATTTCCATTTCAAATATAAGAGGAGTAACTTGTCCAAGATTATGCACTTAGTTTTTGATGGAGCTGAAATTCTACTCAAGCGTAGCTTTCCTCAGACCATATGGCGTACTCACTACATCATTATGCCTTACAAGCATAATTTGCCCAGAGTATTTCCAGATTTATGTGTTACTTAAGTTGATTATGTCAGTCCGTTTAGTTGGAAAATAGGCCCAAATCCAACGATATGATTCTTACTAGGCTTCATTAGCTTTACTGTCCTATATGACCACAATCTTACCATAAATCCATTGAACAGTTTCATATATTGCTGAACAAAATAAGTCTTACTGGAAAAGCAAATATAAGCCAGTAGTATTTCTAGAAGAATATTAAAGCACATAATTTCTCTTTTTTTTATTTAATTTAATTTTGTTTTGGTGAAAATACACACAGCAAAACCTGCTCCCATTCCACAGTTTCTAGACATAAGGATCAGTGACATTGGTCACAGTCTTTACATTGTGCCAACATTCTCATTATTGCTGTTCTAGTTGTTTAATTTCCATTTACTTAAGCCCCCTGCCCCCTAACCTTCTCATCTATGTTTTAAAATAGCTATTGAATCTTTGGTCTTACATAGATAATTAAAAAAAAAAAAAAACAATGCAGTACTCAGGGGTGACAATCTTTACTCTTTGGGCTAAACAGTTATTTATTTTAAAGATGACTTCAGGGGTAGTTTCAATTCAAAGTTGGAAGAGCAACTCAGGGCCATAGTCTCAGGAACTCCTCCAGCCTCAATAGGTCTAGTAATTCTGAATTATTTAAGAATTTGAAGTTCTTTTCCATGTTTTTCTTCCTTTTCTATCAGGATTCATCTATTGTATCCCTGATCAGAACGTTCAGTAGTGGTAGCTGGGCACCGTCTATTTCTTCCAGTCTCCAGGAGGAGGAGGCATTGGTTCGTGGAGACAATTAGTCCTGTAGTACACTTCCTTCTCTGATTCTTGGGTTTCCTTCTTTCTCTTTTGTTCTAGAAGAATAAAGACCAGTATCTTATATGGCTGCTCGTAAGCTTTTAAGACCCCAGACACTACTTACCATACTGGGAGGTAGAACATAAACTTTAAGAACTATATAATGCTAATAGAGTGGATTGTCCCACAAGACCATGATTTCAAGCCCCCAAAACCAAGAGAACTAATCCCATGAAATGATTAGTTATGTCTAATTAGTATCAGCATCCATAGTCGCCCACTTTTTATTATGGTTGTTGTTATTGTTGCAAAACCGTATACAACCTAACATTTGCCCATTCATCCCTTTTTCATATGTACAGCTTAACATCAATTACATCAGTCAAACTTCACCCACATTTGGTGCCACTTTTCCCTTTACTATAAACAAAAATGACTACTACCTAGAGAGTACGTCTCCCTTTTCCTTCTACCCACCCGCCACCAAAAGAACATTAGTCTCTATACATTTACCTATTCATGTCATTTCATAGAAGTGAGAACATACAATAATTGTCTTTTTGTCCTCCAGGTTCACCTGTGTTGTAAGATGTTTTGGGGACTCGCTTTTCTTTATTGCTTAGTAGTATTCCATTGTATGCATGTACCACATTTTGCTTATCCATTTATCCATTGAAGGGCAGTTAGAGTGTTTCCATCACGGAGTCTGTCCTGGTGGCTCAGTGGTTAAGAGATCAATTGCTAACCAAAAGGTGGCAGTTCCAAACCACCAGCGGCTCCTTAGAGTGTTTCCATCTTTTTGCTACTGTGAATAGTGGTGTAATTAACATAGGTATGCATATGCATGCTTGTGTCACTTCTACTAGATCCCCAGGGTGTATACCTAGAAGTAGAATTGCTGGGTCATATGGCAGCTCTACATCTAGTTTTTTTGATGACCCACCAGACTATTCGCCACAAAGACTCCACCGTTTTTCATTCCCACCAGCGATGGATAAGGGTTCCAATTTCCCCACATCTCCTTCAATATTTACTGTTTTCTGTTTGTTTGTTATCTTAGCCATCCTAGTAAGAGTGAAATGGTATCTCACTGTGGTTTTGATTTGCATTTCTCTGATGGTTAATGATGCTGAGCATCTTTTCATGTGTTTGATGGCCATTTGCATATCCTCTTTCATAAAGTGTCTAGTGGATTATTTGTATTTTTGTTTTTAAGTTGTAGAAAACTTCTGTATATTTTAGATATTAGCCCCTTAATGGTTATATCATTCCTGAAGATTTTTTCCCAGTCTGTAGGTTGTCTCTTTACTCTTTTGATAAAGTCTTTTGATGGACATAAGTATTTAACTTTATGAGGTCCCAATTATCTGTTTTATTTTCTGATGCTCATGCATTCACTGTTGTGTTTGATAATCTATCATTGAAAAAAATTAGGTCCCAAAGCTTTGCTCCTATACTTTAAAGCACATAACTTCTTAATGGCATATCATTTCATTTTTAATAAACATCTTGTGTCAAAACTGACATTTTAAGGAAAAACATTATCAAGTCATTTTCAAATATTTAATGGTAGGTCTTAAAAATAATCAACAATACATAATATTTTAACTGATATTCATTCTGTGGATCTTTTTGGTTCCACTTAATTATCAAAACTTTTCCAAAATGAATTTAATTTTTTAAAAAATTTTTTTTATTGTACTTTAGATGAAGGTTTAGAGAACAAATAGTTTCTCATTAAATGGTCAGTGCACATATCGTTTTATGACATAGGTTAACAACTCCATGACTTGTCAACACTCTCCCTTCTCAGCCTTGAGGAACTTTTTTTTGGTGAAAATATACATAGCCAAAGTTACACCATTTTGAAAGTTTCTACATGAACAATTCAGTGACATCGATTACATTCTTCCAGTTGTGCTGCTATTCTCACTATCCTCTTCCAAATTATTCCATCACCATTACCTTCAACTCACTGTCCCTTAGGCTTCCCATCAAACCTTTTGAGTTGCTGTTGTCTATTTGATCTCACATAGATAATTCTTTTTCTTTTTTTGTACCTTAGATGAAGGTTTGCAAAACAAATAGTTTCTTATTAAACAATTAGTACACATATTGCCCTATGACAATGGTTAACTCCCCATGACATGTCAACTCTGTCCCACACTTGGGTTCCTTATCACCAGCTTTCCTGTCCCCTCCTGCCTTCTAGTACTTGTCCCTGGACTGCTGTGTCTCATTTGTGCTGTTTTGTTTTATGAGGCTGTCCAATCACTGGCTGAATGGTGAACTTCAGGAGGGACTTCATTACTGAGCTAAAAGGGTGTCCAGGGGCCATACTCTCGGGGTTTCTCCAGTCTGTCAGGCCAGTAAATCTGGTCTTTTTTTGTGAGTTAGAATTCTGCTCTACATCCTTTTCCAGCTCTGTCCAGGACCCTCTACTGTGATCTCGGTCACAGCAGTCAGGGGTGGTAGCTGAGCACCATCTAGCTGTACTGGACTCAGACTGGTGGAGGCTGTGGTAGCTGTGGTCCATTAGTCCTTTGGACTAATCTTTTCCTAGTATCTTGTTCTCTTCATTCTCCTGCACCCAAAGGGGTGAGACCAGTGGAGTATCTTAGATGGCTGCTCACAGGCTTTTAAGACCCCAGGTGCTACTCACCAAGGTAGAATGTAGAACATTGTCTTTATAAAGTGTGTTATGCCAATTGAGCTAGATGTTCCCCGAGACCATCATCCCCACAGCCCTCTGCCTAGCAATTCAGTCTCTCAGGGTGTTTGGATGTGTCTATGGAGCCTCCATGACCATGTTTTGTACAAGCTGTGCTGGCTTCCCCAGTAATGTGTACTGTCTTACCCTTCACCAAAGTTACCACTTATCTATTTAGCTCCCCCCCACTCCTCCCATTCCTCATAACCAACAAAGATTGTTTCTTTTTGTGTGTAAACTTTTACATGAGTTATAAAGTAGAGGTCCCATACAATATTTGTCCTTTTGTGATTGACTTATTTCACTTAGCATAATGTCCTCCAGTTTTGTTCCTCTTACTCTCCTGGGCTGAGTTCCTTTTGTTTGTGGATTTTGTTTCATTTATTTTGTTTTTGTAGGTTTTGTTTTTACTGAGACTTCATGTTTTTCTTCTTGATTTTGATGAGTAGGTTTGTTAACTTTCTTTGTGGTTACCTTGAAATTTCCCCTTATCTTCTTAGATTTGAACCAGTCTATTATTACTTGGTATCGCTTGAATTCCTCTCCATTAGAAGGTTCTATATCTACACCGTTTATTCCCTCTTTTATTGTTCTGATGCTGTTGTCATTTACAGATTAACCTCTCTGGTTCCCTTTTGTAATTCTTTTGGTTTTACATAGTCCTTAAGAGTTCACTTCCTAGGTTGGTATCTGGCTAGTACAATCCTGTGTCCTATATTCAGCCTGTGGTCTGATAGTGTTTGTTCTCGGATCGAAGAACTTCCTTTAATAAATCTCTTATTTGGTTTGGTTTTTACATAGTCCCTTAATTTCTGTTTATCTGGAAATGACTTAATTTCACCATCATATTTGGACGAGAATTTTGCAGGGTGTATTATTCTTGGCTGGCAATTTTTTTCTTTCAAAGTTTTATATATGTCATCCCATTGCCTTCTTGCCTGCATGATTTCTGCTGAATAATCCAACCTTAGTCTTATTGTTTCTCCTTTGTATGTGACTTTTTGTTTTTTTTTGGGCTGCTCTCAGGATTCTTTGTTCGTCTTTGTTTTTAGTGAGTGTGATTATAATATGCCTTGGTGATTTTCTTTTTGAGTCTATCCTATATGGTGTTTGTTGAGCTTCTTGGAGGGTCAGCTTTTAATCCTTCATGATATTGGGGAAGTTTTCTGTCAGCAATTCTTCAATGATCCTCTCTGTGTCTTCTGTTTTCTCCCCCTGTTCTGGAACTCCGATCACTCACAGATTTTTGCTTTTGATTGTATCCCACATAATCCTCAGGGTCTCTTCATTTTTCTTCATTCTTTTTTCTGATTTTTCCTCAAACATAGTTGTATCCAAGTGTTTGTCTTCAATTCCACTGATCCTGTCTTCCACCATTTCAAATCTGCTTTTCAGCCCTTCTATGACACTGTCCGTTTCTGAAATCTTGTTGTTTTTTCCTTTGGAGTTCTAATTGTTGTTTTTGTATAATTTCTAGTTGTGAATTTAGTTTGGCATTTTGTTCCTGCATTATTTTCCCGAATTCTTCCATTTTTTTGTTTTGTATTTTCCATGAATTTGTCTGCATTTTCCATGAATGTGTCTAGTTTTTCTTCATTTTTGTCTGCTTTTAGCTTCAACTCTTGGATAATTCTGAGTATTAGAGATTTGAATTTCCTATCAGGTAGTTCTAGTGCCTTTTCTTCTACTGGAAAGTCATCTGGTGTTTTATTTTGGATGCCTACTGGAACCATCCTGTCCTGTTTTTGTAAATGTTTTGATATTGTCTGCTGTCTTCGGGGCATTCAGTAGTTATTTTTCTCATTTATTGATTGTAGAATTGTTTGTTTTGTCCTTTTTTAAAAATTTGGCTATGTCTCAGCAGGCGGGCTGTGTGTTCTTTGCTGTTTGCTCATCTGTGGGCATGACACTTTTAGCCTCCTTCTCCAATTGGCAGGGTCAGTCACTCAGATACGGTACAGCAGGGTAGGTCTAGTTGAAGAGGAGTTGCTGGGATGGGTTGTTTATAGCACTTGCTACAGCCACCAGGGCGGGCTGGTAATCAGTGCAGGGCACGTTCTGGTAGCCCGTGCCTGTGCTGCTTGGTTGTGTGATGTTAAGTGCATGGTGCAGGCAGGCAGGATGGAGGGGGGAGATTGTGATGGGTGGAGCTAAGGTGGGTATGGGTGAGAGGAGAGAGGAACAGGAGCCAAAAACATACAAACAAACAAAAAAGAATGCTAGGGGAGCTTGCTGTTGGAGCGGAGAGATGAGAGACTATGAAAAGGAGAGAAAAAAAAAAGGAGAAGAAGAAGAAAAAAAAGAAAAGAAAAGAATGAATAAATAAAAATTAGAAAGAAAAAAGAATAGCAAAGCTCCCAGGGATCCTACCAGTGCAGTTATGAGGTCTGGGGAAGTTGTTCCCAGGTGTTGAAGTACTGCCTGGCTAGGAGGCATAGAGGTATTCAGCACCAGGAATCCAGGGGACTGGAAGAGAAGGAAGGTATAGAGAGAAAAGAAACTGAGTAATGAAGAAAGACAAAAAGAGAAAAAGGGAAAAGAAAACAAAACAAATTAAAAAAAAAAAAAGAACAAGAAAATCTCCCAAAAAAACAGAAAAAAAAAAAAAACCCCACAAAAAAAGAAATGCTTTCAGGGATCTCTCTGCACATCTGCAGAAGCTGAGGGGGTAGGTCTCAAGCTGCACAGCACCACCCGGCCAGAACAGGCTCCCAACTCGAGAAAAGAAAAACAAACAAACAATTGAAAACAAACAAACAGAAAAAAGCCCCAGGATCCCACCAGCGTGGCAGCACAGACTGGGAAGCAGTTCCACACTCGAACAGAGCTCCACAGCCCCTCAGGAAGAAGCAAAGATGGCGTATGGAGCCAGATATTTGAGCAAAAGGCGGGGGAGGTGGTGAGAGGTAAGGAAGAAATCAAAAGAAGCAGAAAAAAGCAACAACTGCAGCCAATGAATGGCACTTGGGTGTTCTCTAGTGTGGATGGGTGGAATCCAAGCAGCTGGTGCTTCCTGGCCAAGAGACTGTGACCATGGGAAGCAGAGGAGGCTGAATGGGGGTGAAGGGTGGGAGTGGGAAAGTGTATATCGCTGTTTACTGGTTGTTCTGTCTCCTGCTGGAAGCTCCGTGAAGCTGCTTTCTTGTACCCCCTATTTGCTGGTCTCTGATAGGAGTCCAAGATGGCAGATCCGTGCTGCATTAGCTGATAGGGGACCTCTCCATGTATGTCTCCTCGCTCTCTGTTCCCTGTCAGTTTCTTATTCCACTCAGTGCTTGGCTGAGTTATCTCTTCATTTGATGTTTAGGATTTCAAGATTGCTGTTTTCTGTGTTTGGCTTAGTTTTTCGGATCTTTGCTGTGGAGGGATGGTGCGGTGCTTCTGCCTAGAGTGCCACATTGCCAGAAGTCCTGAATTTAATTTTCTTAAATAGAAATAGGTACTTTACAAAATCCATCACTACAAAGAGTGTCAAAAAGGATAGCAACAATCTTATTGCCAAAAAATTGCATTTTTATATTGATAAATTAGAATTAGAACAAAAGCAAAAAAAAAAAAAAAATTAGTTCTTCTACTCTAAAAATACTCAGGTAAATAAGCCATAATTAAGTTAGAGATAAAATATTCTACAATAACTTGATTGATGTTGTCTATCTGATTTTTGTTTGCGTAATGGTTAAGGTTGTGTGTCAACTTGGATGGGCCATGATTCTCAGTGGTTTGGCAGTTATGATGTAGTTTGGCAGTTATGTAATGATGTAACCACCTCCATGATGAGATCTGATATAATGTAATCATCTCCATGATGAGATCTACTATGAGTGGGCAATCAATTGAAAGGGAGTTTACTTGGGGGTGTGGCCTACATCCAATATATATGGGCTTTCTAGAAAAGCTCAGTAGCTTTTCTTGCTCTGCATCCTGCATCTAGCTTGTCATCATCTGTCCTCTAGTTCTTAAGACTTGAGCCAGAAGCTTGCCATATTACCTGCCGATCTTGTGATTTGTAGGCTTCCACAGCCTGTGAGCCAGCAGCCTGTCGTCTGATCTGCCAATCTTGGGTTGTTCAGCCCATGCAGCTGTGTGAGTTGGGAGAAGCCTCCAGCCAGAAGCCTGACCCATGGCTGTGGGACCTGCCAGCTTCTACAACCCCATGAGCCATTTCCTTAAGATAAATCCTTCTCTCACTACTCTTACTCTCTCTCTCTGTATATATATATATACATATATATACATATACACATATACACACACACACAACTTTCACTGGTTTTGCTTCTCTAGAGAACCCAGCCTAAGACAGTTTGGATAAAAATGTATGAGTTTTACAGATATAACTTTAAATAAAATATACATTTAGTTGTTTATGTTGAATTAATTATTATATATTCAAATCTAGAAACAATACCTGGAATTATATGAGCTTTTTTTTTTTTGAGGGTGGCAGCTGGGTTCTAGAATAGTTTATAGTGATAAGGTGTTTCTAATACGAGGTAGACATTTATATTCTGGATATCCCTGTATGCAATATTTTTTAATTTACTTTCTTATCCATTTTTTTCCCCTTTGTCTATTCCTGTTCCTTCTGAATAATTTTATGGTTGTACTGGGATAGGCAAAAAACTGAAAGGCACCAATTGCATCTCTTACTAGCAAGCTAATGAAAGATTTAAAGATTTACTAAGTTCTTGTACTTCATAACAGCACCTAAGCAATGCCTCAAAAGAGGACAACGTAATAAAAGTCTAGCCTTGTCCAAATGATTTAACCCAAGATATAACCTCTGATTAGGTAGATATTTAGGCCATTTACTTCAATCTCAGAACTTACTAGTTATTTAAAATGTTTGTATAAAAAAAAAAAAAAAACCTCTGCTGACTCATGGCAACCCCATGTGTTACAGAGTAGAACTGCTTCATTGGGTTCTCTTGCCTGTAATATTTTCAGAAGCAGATTGCCAGGCCTTTCTTTTGCAGTGCCACTGGGTGGGTTCAAACCACCAACCTTTAGACATTTGTCATTGTCAAGAGCAAACCATTTGCCACACCCGGAGACCTTAAAAATGTTAGTAGAGTCTTTTAAAAATGGCGTCTTTTTATTTCAGCAGGGGTCACGTTCCCACATGAGTCTAAGTAAGTCAGAGGGCAACTTATGGAGCACAAGTGCAGGATTTCTAACCAGATGTGCCCAAGGCCAGGTAGATTTCGACTGAGGGAGTTCCATTGGCTCTGTGTTGAGACTCTGAAAGCAGACTTCTGAAAATGAGACTATGACTTCCAAACATTGCTACAAGATTGAGCCATGCCAAGCCAGCATTTAAACCAAAGGATCGAGGTCAATGATCAGGATGAATATACTCTTTGTAATGTTCTCTGATCAAACTACTCCAAAAAGCAAGCTCCAAACAGAATTCATTTTAAAACTGGATCTAAAAAATGGTCATCAGTGAATTTTATAAATCCAAATAATGGTTCCATGAAAACTGACAGTAGAAGTTTTTAAAATTATTACTTTGGAACCCGTAAGAATTATATTTTTTTCCTTCTAGAATGATGATATGTTGATGTCATTTGGGCTAAAAAAATAAGCTCCAACTGCTCATTATAGAAGCTACATTAAGAAAGCTAACTCTACAACTTTATAGTTTAATTCAGCACTTAAAGAATATTAAAATGACTGCATATGAAAAATGGTACATGTTAAACAAACATAAATGGATAAAACATTCAAGTAATATACAATGGCCTTGGAATACATGTATGGATGTATGCACACTGCTGAATTCAGTAAAGTAATATTCTCAAACACCTGTTGTGAGTCAACAAGCACTACTTATTAGGTAATTTTTTTTTTTAATTCTGTCTTGGAGCAGTACCACCCAAATCTCATGGGAATTTGGTGCACAATTGCTAAAGGAAGGTGTTATGGATTGAATTGTGTCCCCTAAAAATATGTGTTGTAGTTCTAGTCACTATACCTGCGGATGTAATCCTATATGGAAATAGGGTTTTCTGGTTATATTAATGTGATCATATCAGTGTAGGATGTGTTGTAAACCTAATCATTTCTGAGTTAGAAGGAGCTCCTATAAGTTGATTTGGCCAAAATCTAATATTTGGATTGATTTTTGGTCTTGTCCCTTGGAAGTCCAAATAGCCAAATGTCTGCTGCAATGTTATTTCTGGCATCACCAAACATGCGTATGATCAATATGATCGTATAGGTTACCATCATATCTAAGCAAACTAACATCAGTGACATGACCAAGGAGAAGAATATATACTTCCGATTTATTGTTCATGTCTTGTTATTCACTTTTAAATATAGGTAACTTCATAACCAGAACATAGTTAAAGAGAATGTTGACACATTGTGAAAAATGTAACTAATGTCATTGAACAATTTGTGTGGACATTGTCAAATGGGAAACTAACTTACTGTGTAAACTTCACCAAAAACACAAGAAAATATTATTTTAAAAAATGTAGGTAACTTAGAGTGAACAATTTTTATGATGAAATTTTATCAGTTAATTTGAAGATAAATACATGTTTACTATTGCAGCAGTAAAATGGTGCAATAATTAATGATGTGAAATTGTTAATTATATTTACATAAGCCCTTTTTAGGAACTTATAGGTAGTAAAATTGGTTGACCTTTATGAATATCAAAGGACAATATGTAGATAATTTTAGGAAAAAATTATACTCTTTTAGAACCATCCCAAACCCACTGCCATCGAGTCAACTCTGATTCATAGTGACCCTATAGGACAGAGCAAACCTGCCCCATACGGTTTCCAAGGAGCAGCTGGTGGGTTCGAACTGCCAATATTTTGGTTAGCAGTCAAGCTCTTTAGCCTCTGCGCCACCAGGGCTTCTTAGAGCCACTGCTATAAATAAATTCAATAGTAATAAAAGTCAGGGAAGTAAAGGCTATGTTATATTTCTTATCTTTGTAGAACTGTTAGGGAACTAGTACACGTAACATTAAATAAAACAACCTCTAAGAATTACAATTAATGTTTAGTTATTTAATTCCCATCTTGCCCATAAGTCTTTCAATGAAAAACACTATTTGGTAGTTCTTTAGTCTTACAAAGGTGATTTGACAGTTGGGTACCAGCTTGGCCACTTTTGTCCATTACTTTGTAACAGGCGGCAAAACTATCTAATGAGCAGTAACCTAAGCAGAGCCAGCCAAAACATACTTCACATCATTTAGTATCACAAATGTTCACAGTGGTCACTAGAGGAATAATCTAGCACTTCACAGTGCTGAGATGCTATTATTTCTGCTCCATAATGTCAAACAATTAATTCTAAAAAAATAATTGATTTAGAAATAAAAATTTCATAATTATTTCTTTATCCTAGATATTCATTCTAGAAGTTGATAGTCTGCTTTTTGCCAAATACTGATTTTTGATACTTAGTCATTTGGCACTTTGTCAAATGGATTTGTAAGGAATATGAGTATTTGTGGGATATGTGTGTATGTGTGTATGTGTCTGTTTGTGAATTGCACATCTGTAAAAAGACATCTTTACATAAGTATGCCCTCCCCTACCCCTAAAAAGAATGGAATGCAAAATTTTCAGTGGGCATGTTAATTAACCACTTTCCACGTAGGTGCATTTGTTGTAGGCCAAAAATATATATCTTATAGTGAGTGAATTTGTGAAAGTAAGTATAAGTAATTTTCTATAAAAGAAGCTGGAAAAATTTTTGATCTTGTATATTTTTCTTATTGTTCTTTTTTATAATTAAGATGAAATATTTTGCATTTGCATATGTATAGCAATGTATGTACCTCTGTGGGATGGATCAGTTTTTTATGGCCTTTCATGCCACAGTCTTGTAACTCCCACCCAAGTGATTGGTCGGACTGTACAAATAAGGTAATTGTGGCCCACAAAGGGGATTGGATAGCTTGCTGATAATGCAAATAAAGTTCATGGCATCCCTGTGAGAGTGGCGCCATGCCAATAAGGTCTATGGTCAGTTTCGTCATCCTGCTAGGCTTAAAATGAGCCATCCCAAAGGTGGGATGAGAGGATCTCACCACCACCAAGAAAGAAAAGCCAGGAGCACAGCATGTCCTTTGGATCTGGGATCCCTGCACTGAGAAGCTCCTAGAACCCGGAGATGGAAAGAGAGAGAGAGTTGTAACACTGAAGATGACTAGAAGTGGTGGCAAAGAGAAGGCGGCAGGAGAGACTGGTAAGAGATAGGCTTCCCAGCCCACACAGCAAGAAAACTGAGTGCCTCCAGGCCAAGGCTCACTGGCAGAGTGGGGTGCCTTGGGGCAGTTATCAGCAGAACTAAAAGAGCTTTGTAACACCTGTCCCAGCAGGGCAGAGGCTGAGAAGCCAGAGAGAGACGTGCATGTGGGCATGTCTGAGAAGAGGCTGTTCTGAGAGAAGAGCTGTATCCTGAGCGTTCCTGATCCTGATTTGTAACCTGTTACTTCCCTAATAAACCCCATAATCATGAGTATGGTCCGTGAGTTCTGGGTGGCCATTACAATGAATTATTGAACTAAGCAGAGTAGAGAGTGCCATGGGAGAAACGGCTGGTGTCAGAATTGGTAAAGATGGTGGAGAGAGAAGGCATGCTTGACCTCCGTCTCACAGGAATCAGCCTTGGGCTATTGATCTTGCATCTCCTTCCCCCTTGTGAGGTTAGCGGAGGTCAAACGCCTCCACCATGCCATTTTTACATGTACTTACAAATAGAAATACCTTAGCTTATGTTTGGACCTGAATCATATATTTCAATTAACCTTTGCTGCCATAGAATTGATCATGAATTAGTACTAACGTCTCCTTACGTATTTGATATTAAGAGAAAGGTGGTCATTTATCTTCTCCCAAGTCCAGTTTATAATGTTAGTTCCTTTGAATTTGAAGAACTATTAGTTAAAATAAAGATAAATATAAGAGGGCCACATGAGATACGTCATACATTGCCCTCCTAGACTGAGATTTAATGTTTACTCTAACTATGGATATTACATCTCTGTATTCTGACTCATGGCAACCCCATTGTGCAGTGCAGAATAGCTTCTTAGGGTTTTCATGTAAGTGACCTTTCTGAAGCCAATTGTGAGGGCTTTCTTCCAAAATGTCTCAGGGTGAATTCAAACCGTCACCCTTTCAGTTAGCATTTAACTATTTATGCCATCCAGGGACTCCTATATCTATTTTCTTTCTGCCAATCCTAATAGCTCCTTTGGCTAGCTATAACTATGTTCTCTGTTAGTGATCTAGTGAATAATAGGCCAGACGTAACTGCATCACTGAAAGTGAGATAACTTTGTGTGTTTTTTAAGGTGACCTGTTGCCCTGAATTTCTGCTCAAGCACACAGGAACTGATAAGTTCTGAGACCTCTGGTTTGGACTGAACCCATAGCAATATTTCTCCTGTAGCTCATCATTTATCTATGGAAGTTGAGTCTTTCCTGCCAGAGAGTTTTTATGGAGATTTTTATGGTTTTGTGTCTCAATTAATTTTTCATGTGAGTAGGCATAAATCAGTAGAACTTTTTCTAGGGTCCTTTAAAGATTATTTTCCTTCTTCCAATTCTGAAAATCTCTGATAGTCTAGTCTTCCGTATATGGGTACTTTAAAGAATGTTACTCATTAAAATGGTCATTTAAAAAAAACTATTCTAAAGAAAAATCTAGAGTACTGAGTAATGAAATAACTAAGTACTCGTTTTCTTTGGATGTGTTATATATGATTAAAATTAGACAATTTTTTGCTTGCTTATTTTTATCTGATTGAATTCAATAGCAAAGCATATAAAAATGAAAATTAGTGGTAAAATCAACTTATTAAAATGGCATGTGTAAAAATGGCATGGTGGCGGTGTCTGACCTCCTATAACTTCACAAGGGGAAAGAAAATCAAGATCAACAGCCCAAGGCTGATTCCTATGAGGCAGAGGTCAGACATGCCTCCTCTCTCTGCCATTTTTACCAATTCTGACAGTGACTGCCCCTCCCATGACATGACACTCTGCTGGGTTCGATAATTGATTGCAGTGGTGACATAGAACTCACAGGCAATATTCACATATATGGGTTTATTAGGGAAGTAAAAGTTACAATTCAGATTCAAGAGAGCTCAAGTTATAGTTCTTCCATCAAGAGAACCTCTTCTTAGGTGTGCCTGCAGGTACACCTCACTGGCCCTCAGCCTCTGCCTTGCTCTGCCCTGCTCGGGCAAGTGCTCTTTTAGCTCTGCCAGTAAATGCCCAAGGCACCCCACTCTGCCAGTAAGCCTCCACCCAAAGGCACCCAGCTCTAGCTTCTTGGGTCAGCAAACCTAGCTCCACTGATTGCCCGGTGGCACCCTGCTCCTCCAGCAAGCCTCCTGACCAAAAACACTCAGCTTTCTCTCTCTGTGGGCTGGGAAGACTACCACACAATCTCCTGTTGGTGTCTCCTGCCAGTCTCTCCTACTGTCATTTCTCTGCCACAGTGTCTCGCCGTCTTCAGTGTTACTGCTCTCTCTCTCTCCATCTCCTGGTACAGGAGCTTCTCAGCGTAGGGATCCCGGGTCCTTCTTCCTTGCTGGTGAGATTCTCTCCTTAAACCTCTGGGATGGTTCATTTTAAGCTTAGTGGTATAAAAAAAGTGACCAATACTCTTGGTAGGCCACAATTACCTTATCTGCACAGTCCCACCCAATCACTTTGGGATGGAGTTACAAGAGCATGGTGAAAAAGGCCACACAAAATCATCCATCTGACTGCTCATGATAGAGTCTCAAAATAATAAATAGAATTTAATAATAATAAATAGAATTTGATAATAAATAGATATTGAAGAGATCTCAAAATCATCTAATCACATCACAAACCAAAGGCTGTACTCTTTAATGTTTTAGCTAAGATAACTTTCTGAGTGTGCTCAAACACCTTCTATGAAGCAAGTTTGATCTTTTTAGTTAGAATTAATCACTCCCTCTTTGTATATTTACAGAGCTTTGTAAAGGTCTTGCAGCTCTGGTGACATAGTGGTTAAGAGCTTGGCTGCTAACCAAAAGGTCCACAGTTTGAATCCATCAGCCACTCGTTGGAAACTCTATGGGGCAATTCTACACCATCCTATAGGGTCACTATGAGTTGAAATCTACTCAATGGCAGTGGGTGTGGTTGGTTTGGTAAAGGTCTGAACCCAGACTCTAAACCCATTACCGTCGAGTCATAGTGACCCTATAGGACAGAGTAGAATTGCCCCATAGGGTTTCCAAGGTGGATTCGAACTGCCAACCTTTTGGTTAGCAGCCGCTCTTAACCACTGTGCCACCAGTGCTCCAACCCAGGCTCTAGAAACGCTTTTACACCTTCAAGTGTCTGTGTGTGATTCTGGGTTAGGTATAAATTTCTAGACGTCATCTTTGTATTTTCAGGAGTTATATAAGTATCTGGAATGCAGGTGAATCAAACAACTTCCTATAATGACACGAATCCTATGTATTTGGGAGTCAGCCCATTCATTTTCGATAGCTCTAATTTTTATAGAGTCGCTATGAGTTGGAGTCAACTCCACAGCAATGAGTTGGGTTAATTTTTATAAAGTGTTATTATATTGAGCCAATTTCTCTGTCCGGTAAGATCTACTGAATGGTCCTTCTTATTTTCTTGAGGCAATACAGAAAAAACCCTAAACGTGTCATATGGTTTTTTTTTCACATGCAATATTGAAGCAATCAATAACATTTTCTCTATAGGGTCGCTATGAGCTGGAATTGACTCCACAGCAATGGGTTTGGTTTTTTTATACCCTAAATAAGGAGCCCTGGTGGCACAGTGGTTAAGAGCTTGGCTGCTAACCAAAAGGTTGGCAATTCGAATCCACCAGCCACTCCTTGGAAATCTTAGGGGGCAGTTCTACTCTGTCCTATAGGGTCTCTATGAGACAGAATCAACTGGACAGCAATGGGTTTTGCATTATACCCTAGAGAAAAGTAGCTCTGGCGGTGCAGTGGTTAAGTGCTCAGCTGCAAATTAAAAAGTTGGTGGTTCAAACCCACCAGCTGCTCCATGGGAGAAAGATGTGGCAGAAAGATGTGACTGTCTTATAGCCTTGGAAACTCAATGGTGCAGTTCTAGTCTGTCCTATAAGGTTGCTGTGAGTTAATATCAACTTGATAGCAACAGGTTTGGTTTGATTTTTGGTATACCCCAGATATTCTCCATGCTAAGTATCCCATCCCAGGTTGCTCAAAACATATATTATGTGGCATGATTTCAATAACTTTATAAAATCTCTTGGTTCTTCTCATTAAAAAAAAAATCATATATATCTATATTACTTGGAAAGGATGATGCTCAAACTGAAATACTGTATGTTTGAAAATACAGAACAGAACCAATCAGGGGCGTAGTGAGGGTAACGAGGGCCCAGGCAATCTCTAAGTTGCACCTCTAGTTTCAAGATGAATAGACTTTGACAGAGGTGATGCATCAGCAGAAACACCTCCCTGCCTCTTGTCTGGCTGCCTCAGTCAGTGCCTTAGAGTGTCATTCCACCCCTTGTCTGGCTCCCCCTTGGGACTTGTGCCCAGGGACAAGTGTCCCCCTCTCCTCCCCACTAACTCTAGATCCTATGTAGTTCTAAAAGCTTGCTTTTGGGAGAGAATGAACTGCTTGTTACATATAAAATCTAATAGTATACTTCTTTGGTTAGGACAGAGTTGTACAAAGTATTTTCCAGGAGAATATAATAGGTATTATACACCTACAGCGGAGCCCTGATGGCGCAGTGGTTAAGAGCTATGGCTGCTAACCAAAAGGCTGGCAGTTCAAATCCACCAGCCTGTCCTTGGAAACCCTATGTGGCACTTCTGCTCTGTCCTATGGGGTTGCTATGAGTTTGAATTCACTCCATGGCCATGGCTTTGATTGGTTTTCTATACAAGACATGGAGTCCCTGGGTCAAGCAAATTGTTAAAGTACAGGGCTGCTAATTGAACGGTTAGAAGTTCAAGTCCACCTAGAGGTGACTCGGAAGAAAAGCCTGGTAATCTACTTCTGCAAAATTAGTCATTGCTACCCTATAGAGCACAATTCTTCCCTGATACACACGAGGTTTCCATGAGTCGGAAGTGACTCGACAGCAACCGATTTCATACACATACACATAATGTGTCCTTTGTTCAAATTGGTTTGAAAAACTTCTGGTTGATTTAAGTTTCAGGGAATTTAAATTTAAAATATTTTTAAATTGTAGGGTATATCAGGAACTTTAAAATTCTATTATATCTGCTGACTCACCAAGAGATGAATATAATGGATAGTTTCTCAAATCTATTGAAACTCAGAACACTTTTTTCATGTAGTGTCTTGCAGCACACATTTTGGGTTAGAATACAGTTACTCTTTGGAGCATGAAAAAGTATAGTCTCTTTCCAAACACAGAGCATACAGAATCACCTGAAAGGTGAAATTAAAGTGATCATACACCGTAAATCTGTCTAATTACTGTGAAGATTCATGTTTTTCAGACCTAAAATTTGAACTGGGTAGGAGGAAACCAGGATGCGTTAAGAGAACAAGGTGTCAGGCAGCTAACCTCTGGAAAATGAATCAAAAGGTGCTATTCTCCAAGTGGAGACAATCTAAGAGCTAGAGAAACTTTGGCCCTGCACCTGTTAAGCTTTGGGATAGAAGAAAGGTGTCTTTCCTGACTTTTAGAAAACCTGTGGACTTAGGCAGAATTTGAAACTTGTGCTCAAACCTTGTGAGATAAACTGTTCCTATATTTTTTAGTCTCACTAATAATTTCTCTCTTGTTCTCCCTTAGAATTATTGCTTCCCATGCAGGAGACCCAGGTTTGATTCCTGGCCAATGCATCTCAAAACAGCCTCCGCTCGTCTGTCAGTGGAGGCTTGCGTGTTGCTGTGATGCTGAGTTCCCAGACTAAGACAGACTAGGAAGAAAGCCCTGGCAATTTACTTCCAAAAATCACACTATGAAAACCCTATGGATCACAGCGGTCCAATTTTGTTGTTCATGGGGTTCCCATGAGTCAGGGGCTGACTTGACGACAGCTGACAACAACAAAAACAACAAACGTTCAGCAAAATATTTTTGAAAATCTTAACTAAAGTCCGTTTAGTGATGTGTATGCAAAGTTATCATTTTTGTCCTTGCTTGAATTGAAGGGAGCAATGTACACTGGCATCCAACCTCATGATGGCAGCCATATTCTAAGAGGCTGAATACTGACAAAAAGGTAAAATGTATGGATGACCCTATAAGGCCTGTTTTATCAGATGCCTTTCTGCACCCAGAGAACCCCCACTTACTGGTAAGTGCTAAAATCTGGAAGTATCTGAATTTACTAAGTAAAATGATTCTTGCAGAAATTGTTAGTTCAGACTGGAATTCCTTTTTCTTACTTTGTTTATTTGTTTGAGGCAGCCACATTGATTCACCTTGGGCTAATAATTGAAGAAAATAACAATTTTTCATTTATCTTCTGGTTTCCCCACCTCTGTTTGCTATTAAGATATCTTTTCCTAATATGTCCGTTAGATTTTTTGGAACCAAGGACAAGACATTATATTAATGCCTCCTGAGAGAAATTTCTAAAGATTTAGCACATTCTTCTAATCTCTGTCTCTATCATTTGGCTCTGATTATGCCTTCCAGTGTATTTTGATCACATCCACAATCTTACCATCTGCAGATGTGATAAGTATGCTCTCTAATTCTTCATTCAAAGCCTTAATAAAGGGTAACAGATTGGGATCAATCCACTAATACCTTCTGCGTGTGATAATATAAGCAATTTCTTTTCTCTTTAGTTACATTAACATCTAGCTTGTATTTCTTGGTATTATCTCTAAGGATAATTTGGGCCACTTTGTCAAATATCTTGTCGATTACAGATACGCAGGGAAGCAAGAGACTTTAGGATCATATAAGACATTTACTTTTTAGTTGAGTGGTATTTCCTACAAGATGATTGAAATATAGCACTATTATTTCTTGCTTCTGTAACTGTTTTGTGATCTAGCCAGAAAATACCCATATAGCCTTCACTTTTTTCCATATAATTAGGTGTTCTGTATTATTTCTTACAAAAACTTTTCAGGCAATTAATTTAAAAGAAGGACATAGTTTGGTAGAAAAAGCTCTAGTTTTGTAATCAAACAGACTTGGATTCAGTTTTGAGGTAGATCCAATACTTTTAGTTGTGAGAACTTAGCAAAGTTATTTTAATATCTTAGGGCTCAGTCTCTTAAATTTGTACATAAGACTAAATATATAGTATCTGGTATAATCCTGATACTTAGTAGATTTGCAGCAAAGGTAGGTTTCCTTAGCAATAGTCATTAGAATTATCTTGATACTGGAAAGTATCAGAATTTCATTTCTCTTTATGACTGAGTAATACTCCCTTGTATGTATGTACCTCATAGAAACAAATAAACACAATTCAGTATGATGAGTTCATCAATAGAGGATTGTATAAAGTAGTTGGAGGGCAATAAAGATGGCTTAATTACCAGTCCCAGGAATATTCAGAGGAGAAAACCGAGGAGACATTTTTTGCTGTTTTATTTAGTGAGTAGGATTTGTAAGGGGAACAGAATTTCTCACTTGAGAAGTGGTAAAGAATTTGGTGGGGCTGGAGTACACGACACACTGGGTTGGCCTGTCCAAAAGATGAAGTTCAATGTGTATTTATGAACTTTCTGTAGCATGTTTAGAGAACTTTGGACCTTATTCTATAGGTACTAATGATTTGGGGACTAGAGGATACATTCAAAAGCCATTTAGGAGAAAGAATGTACTGGAATTTGAAAAAAGTTATTTTTGAATAATGAAAGAGAAGCAGATAAAGATAAGTTTAAGTTTCTATCATGGATGACTAGGCAAATGATAATAAAATTAATCAAATCATGAAATTAAGGAGGAATAGCAGATTTGGGTGTTATGTGGAGCTTGAGTTATCCATGAAAATAATCTGTAGTGCAAATATCCAGCAGCCACTTCTCAATTAAGTTCTGGTGCTCAGAAAAGACTGTAGACATGGGTATACATTTTGTATGTTTTTGGCATCATTTCTCATTTTATTATTATTATAGAGTCATATGTTTATGTAAAAAATATAAAAAATATAAGACAGAAAATAAAACTTTCTCCTAATCCCATCATCCCTTAATAATTAGTTGCTATTCTTGTTAACTGCCATCCAGTTGTCCCCAACTCATGTTGACCTCATGCACAAAGGAATAAAATGATCCCCATGATTGGCTGACAATCAGATCATTGTAATTCAGAACTTTCTTCCTAGTTCTTTTTAGTCTGAAAGCTCCTCTGAAACCTACTCAGCATCACGGCAACATGTAAGCCTTCACTGGCAGACAGGTGGTGGCTGCTCATAAAGTGCATTGATTGCAATAAAACCTAGGTCTCCTGCATGGAAGGTGAGAATTCTACCAGTGACCCACCAATGCCCCAATAAGACTTTATACCAGATTCTGTCAAGTAAATTCCTACTCACTGTGATCCCAGGTGTGTCAGAGCAGAACTGTGCTCCATAAAGTTTTCAATGGTAGATTTATTGAAAGTAGATCACCAGGACTTTCTTTTGAGGCACCACTGGGTGGGCTCAAACCTCCAATCTTTTTCAGTTAGCAGTTAAGCATGTTAACTATTTACACTACCCAGGGATTCTGAAAAATTATAGGGGCTAACATTTCAGCATATAGCCTTACAAATTTGGTGTTATAATTTATAGAGTTCTATTCTCTTTTTTCACTTAATTTTATTTTATATCTCCATGTCCTTAAATATTATTTTAAAATATTTAAATGACTGTTTAGTATTGTGTTGGAGCCCTGGTGGCACAGTGGTTAAGAGCTCGACTAAGGTCAGCATTTTGAATCCTCCAGCCTCTCCTGTAGAGCAGTTTCTGGCTGGCTTTTGCAGTTTGGGTCAGACTTTTTCTGGTTAATATCTGGTTTCATGGATAAGAAAAACATTAAAATCAAACTAAGATGTCTGTTATTAATTTTCCTCTTCAACACTGTCAAGTCCTATTTCTGAATACAGGGTTTTGGAAATTCAAATTATGTAATATTAGCCTTATTTATAATAAAGAATTTCTGTAAAAATGGGAATTCAGGTCCTGCTTCTTCTTTTTCATATAGTCCATCTTTTCTGCCATGCACTGTTAATTAAAATCTGGATTGCTATGGTAGGAGTGGGGATTTAAAAACAGCAACTGAGAAGACTTATTCTGAATTGTAGTCACCAAAGCAAAATAATTCTATAATTATTCCTTGATATCTAAATCACCCCATAAAATTTAATGCTTATTTCTTCAGAAATAAAAGAATTTGCTGAAATTAATGTCAGCAGATATCTCTTATTTGGATCCATGGAGGAGAAACATAATATAGTGTAAAAATCAAATGACCTAGTTTTTAATACTGGTAAGGTGTAATCTTGACTGAGACACTCAGTTTAGGTGAATTGTTAATGTCATTTGAAAAATGAAGGGAATATGTGATTCTTAAAGTCTTTGAAAATCATAATATTGTTGCCTGGTGGAAACCCCAGGTTCTGCTTGGAGTGACTCATCTCAGCCAATAAACAAGAGACCAAGGTGGGAGATCAGAAAGCCACTTTTAATTCGTTGTGCAAAGAAAGGAATAGTCGTGGCTGTTGCCTCCAAGACTACTCAGCGAGGACGAGAGGGAAGGTTACTTTTACAGGGTTTACAAGCAGGAAGTTCATACACTTACGCTGGCAACATTCTTAATCATACTATGCAGGCACAATGGGGTTTGCATATAACTTCATGCATCGCATGTTCAGAAAACAACAGTTAAATTCCACCCAGAGGCAGGGAAGTTACTATGTATGAAGTACTTAATGAGCTAAAAGGTTATCCAGAATGTCATCATGGTGCCCTAAACCAGTTTCTGCTGATTTCGTCTAGTTTGGGGCAGCAGTTAAGGAAAGGGGAGCCAGGATGTTAATGTAAAGCTACGTGGTGTGCCAAGCAAGCTGCTTGAGGCAGTGGAATTTTCCACATTGGGGGGACCTCTGTCTTAATATTTTTGAATATGAAAATTAATAACAGACATTTTTTTCTTTGATTTTAACATTTTCTTGTCCATGAAACAATATGTTAATCGTAAAAGCCCTGACCCAAATTGCAAAAGCCTGCCAGAAACTGCTCTACAGCAATGTAAATTTGTCTTTTGCTGCTAGAAAAGGATAGTTGTCAAACCATTACCCTCTAATTTAACTAATTATTTTCTGCTTTGAATTAATTGTTGATACGATGTGTTTTCATCAATGGAAGCATGCTGAATCATTGAGTGTTGTTGAATTTTTGGTAGGTAGTATGGACGTTTATTTATTTATTTATTTTGCCCCCACAAACAATCCTGCACTCTGAGTCCCAAGGGATATATGTTGTCCCACTAATTCTACCCCTGGATTCTCCCTAGAGTTTAAAGTATGTAAGATGTGGTCTCCCCATCCTTAGTTCCAAGGAGCACTCTGGCTGTACTCCTTCCAAGACAGACTTTTTCATTCTTCTGACAGTCCACGGTGTGTTCAATATTTTTTGCAAGCACCATAATTCAAATACATCAATTCTTCCTCAGTCTTCCTTATCCATTGTCCAGCTTTCCCATGCTTATGAGGTGATTGAAAATACCATGGCTAGGGTCAGGCACACCTTAGTCCTCAAAGGAACATCTTTGCTTTTTAACACTTTAAAGAGGTCTTTTGTAGAGGATTTGCACAATGAAATGTGTTCTTTGATTTCTCCACTGCTGCTTCCATGGGCACTGATTGTGGATGCAAGTAAAATAAAGTGTTTTACAACTTCAATATTTTCTCCATTTATCATGATATTGCTTATTGGTCAAGTTGTGAGGATTTTTGTTTTCTATATGTTGAGGTATTCCAAAGAAAAATTTTCAAAATTTCTGTTTCCTGCCCAAAATGCACACACTTCATAAGACACCTGTAGAAACAATAATTTGCTGCACATGCAATTTTTTTCAGTTTCAAACAGTTATAAAGGTCCCTGCCTTGCAGCAGCATGCACTGTTAGTGGGAAAGCAGATTCCCAATGAACCTGAGAGGTGGAAAAATGGAATGGGCAACTGTGTATCCTAACGGTCATGGAAGTGTTTTAAATCTTAAAAAGCCAGCTGAGTGGAGGACCAAATTATTAGCAGTCAAACCAGAAGTAACCTGATATCAGTTGATCTCAGCAAAGGGAGGGAAAACAGGGTTCTATCAATCAGATGAGTTTGATCTCCTATATTTCTCCCTCCTCTCCTCTTTATCAGCCTTATTATACCTTTGAGTCATTTGCTTTTGCTTTTTTCTGGAATCAAAATGACTTACCTATATGCATATAGAATAACTGCTCAGAATAAGCCTTACATTCAAATTTCAGTGAGTTTTGATTATTTTTAGCATATAATATATGATTCTAACTAGCAAAGAGTGGATCTAACAACTGGAAGTATAAAGGAGTGGGCTGATTAACCAGGCAACAGACCTGACTTGGGTAAGGACTTTAGTGAGTTATGCTGCATCAATATAATATAATATGATAGTATACTTGTAAATTTATTGCTGTCGAGTCGATTTCAACTCATAGGACCCTATAAGACAGAGTAGAACTGCCCCATTGAATTTCCAAGGAGCAGCTGGTGGATTTGAACTGCTGACCTCTTGGTTAGCAGCCAAGCTCTTAACCACTGTACCACCAGGGCTCCAGTATACTTATAGCTAGATCAATTTTATTTCATTTAGCACTGAAATTTCAAATTGTTTTGTATTCTTGATGACTTACCGTGGAAATTATTGAAGAAATGTTAACCAAGCCTGCTTAATGATCTTGGCGGTAATAGCAAAACAATCTACTATCAGAGAAAATGTCTCAGGGAGTCTCAGACTTGAGTGCCCAAGCATGTGTATTCACACATGATCTTATTTATGAGTTTAACTTTAAGCAGTTTGAGATTAACTTTTTTATTGATTAGAAATATAAATTTTATTAAACAAATTAAAATCTCCTGTATAGAAATAAAACCTACCATAAACTGCAAATGTAAAAGATATTTTAAAAAATATTTCATATTTTGAAATGATAATATAAATACAAAAGATAGTTTTTGAATGTTCATATCAGCTTTATTCATAGCAACTGGAAACCCAAATGTCCCCCAAATGGTGAATGCACAAACTGTGGTATGTCTACACAACAGAATACTACTCACCAATAAAAGGTAACAAATTATCAGTATATTCATCAATGCAGATGAATGTGAAATGCATTATGCTAAATGAAAGGAGCTAGAATCATAAAGTACACAGCACTTGATAAGTACAGGACAGTTCCCTAAGATTCATGGACAGAGGAAGGGTTGACTAAAAAGTGGCAACATGAGGAAGGCTTTTGGAGAGAACAGTAACGTCCTGTAGCGTCATTGTGTGACTGATTATAACACTATACTTGTCAACTCATATTATGATATATTCCAAAAATGAATAACTGCTTTTAAATTAAAAAAAATAAAGTTATATATGGCAAATAATTAATTTATTTAATAATAAAAGAAAACAATGAGCAGATACATAAAGTCCTATTTCATAAAATATATAGCATGTCCAAATTCATTAATAATTAAAGAAATGGAAATTTAAAAGAAAAACACCGTATTTCATTTCTCAATTTTTTTTTAATTTTAAAAGGATAATTTTTAATATTAAATAGATAATAGATAAGTGGTAACTTTGGTGAAGGGTAGGACAGTACACAACCTTGGGGAAGCCAGCACAACTTGACCAAGGCAAGGTCACGGATGCTCCATAGACACATCCAAACTCCCTGAGGGACTGAATTACTGGGCTGAGGGCTAGGGACCGTGGTTTCAGGGGACATCTTGCTCAATTGGCATAAGATAGTTTATAAAGAAAATGTTCTACATCTTACTTTGGTGAGTAGTGTCTGGGGTCTTAAAAGCTTGCGAGCGGCCATCTAAGATACTCCATGGGTCTCACCCCATCTGGAGCAAGGGAATATGAAGAAAACCAAAGACACAAGGGAAAGATTAGTCCAAAGGACTAATGGACCACAAGTACACAGCTTCCATCAGACTGAGTCCAGCACAACTAGATGGTGCCTGGCTACCACCACTGACTGCTTTGACAGGGATCACAATAGAGGGTCCCAGACAGAGCTGGAAAAAAATGTAGAACAAAATCCAAATTCACAAAAAAAGGCCAGACTTACTGGCCTGACAGAGACTGGAGAAACCCTGAGAGTATGGCCTCTGGACACCCTTTTGACTCAGCACTGAAGTCATTCCTGAGGTTCACCCTTCAGCCAAAGATTAGACAGGCCCATAAAACAAAACAAGGCTAAATGGGCAAACCAGCCCAGGGCAAGGACAAGAAGACAGGAGGGGACAGGAAGGCTGGTAATGGGGAACCCAAGTTCGAGAAGGGAGAGTGTTGACATGTGCTGGGGTTGGCAATTAGTGTCACAGAACAATATGTGCACTAATTGTTTAATAAGAAACTAATTTCCTGTGTAAACCTTCATCTAAAGTACAATTTAAAAAATGTTCAAAAAAAAGGATAATTTTGAAAATTTTTTGAAGGGTCATAAATATCAGTTCTTAGCAACAATGCAGTAAAACTGATACTTTCATATACTGTGGAGGAAAATGTAAATTGATACCATCTTTCTGGTACACATTTTATAGTATGTATCATTCCACTGGAATTAGCACACTCTCTGAATGAATAATTCTAACTCTAGAAAATTACTATATTGCTGTTGTTATATGCCATCAAGTCAGTTTCGACTCATAGTGACTCTGTCGGATAGAGAAGAACTGTTCCATAGGGTTTCCAAGGATATATATACACATATATATGTCTGAAGCTAGTGATTATACATATACACGTGTGAGTGTGTGTGTGTGTATGACAACATTTCTGTATAATATTTTTCTATAGTATTATATATAGTCTTGAAAAATGGGGGAGGAGATCCAAAAATGGAGGGGGGCGAGTGACGGTTAATTCTATGTGTCTGCTTGTCTATGGTGCCCAGTTGTTTGGTGAAATACTAGCCTAGATGTTGCTATGAACGTATTTACATGTGATTATCATTTAAGTCCTTTGACACTGAGCTAAACAGATTGCCCTCCACAATGGGAGGTCTCATCCAATCTGTTGAGGCCATAAATGGAAAAATTGAGGTTTTCTCAGGAAGAAAGATTCTGCTTCAAGACTGTAAATAGACAGTACTGCCAGTATTTCCAGCCTGTCACATGATCTACAAATTTTGGTCTCACCAGCCCCCATAATCACATGAACAAACTCCTCAAAATCTCCTCAAATTCTCTCTTTCTCTCCATATATTTGTTTATAGGCACCATAACATTATATATATTAGAGTTTCTAATTCTCTAGGGAACCCTAAGATAGTGGGTTAAGAATTTTTGATACGGTAGAATCCTATGCACATAGAAAAAAATCTCTAGACATAATTATATATTCATTAACATTGAACAAGTATTATGAAATACTGTTAATTACAAAAGTAGATTATAAAACAGTATTCAAGAAATTATGCATATTGTTACTACATATATTGCATACATGTAGGGTGGCTATAAGTCAGAATTGACTCGATGGTTTTTATAAGTATACACATGCATAGAAAAAATGATAGATATAATAAAATATTTCAGTGATTATTCAATATCAGAATTTTTGTGTGATTTTCTAAATTTTCCTCAACTAATATATACTACTTGTGAAACCCCGGTGGCATAGTGGTGACGAGCTAAGGCTGCTAACCAAAAGGTTGGCTGTTGGAATCCACCAGCTGCTCCTTGGAAACCCTATGGGACAATTCTACTCTGTCCTCTAGGGTTGCTATAAGTTGGAATCGACTCAATGGCAATGGATTTGGTTTGAGTTTTTTATATGTGAAAAAAAAAGCAAGAGAAGGTACTTGCCTTCTGAGTGTGTAGTAGATACAAGCTGCTGGTTATGCATCCTCCTCCTTTTTGTGCTTGAATATTATTTCAAAGGACTTATAAACTCAACAAAAGATGAATTTTGACCACCTTAGTGATATTTCACGGATAGTAAAAATGACAACAAAAGCAAAGAGAGGCAAGTATGATCAACATTATGTTACATTAATTTAGCAAGAAAACGTATCTAAAAGAGGCTTTTTAGAGAAAGAAGGTTTATTGTGGCATCATCTTCAAATTTCTCCTACTAGCTGAAATGTTTTAAGTCTTACTGAATAATAAAAATATGTTGATAACTGAAAATAAGTCATTTTGTAATCATCAGCTTTGAATGTTGGAAAATATTCTCCTTAACCAAATATACCTTAACTCACGGTGTATTGTCCTACTTTCTAAGACAGGAAAGTCATGGTTTCATAATTGTGTATGTAAACTATATCTCATCATTTGATTGGAAACTAGATTTATCACTATCTCCAATTTTTTTCTAAAATGGATTGTTTCTGAGAGGGCTTTAGATACTGTTTAAATCACAAAAAAAATGACTTTCCTTTTTCTAATTTCTTCCGCTAATAGTTTAATTCTTTACATTGAGATATTTAACAATGTTAAGCTCCACAAGAGTGTAAGTTTCCTAAGGACAGGGAGTCTATTCCCGGATTAAAACAGTACCCACTATATTGTAAGTGCTCAAAAATATTTGTCGTTTTGGGTCAACTCTAAAATGTTTCTCAATGATCCTTTCCTCCTTGTATTCAAGCCCTTGTGTAATCCCTTCCCACTGAATGTGGGCTACCCCTAACAACCTGCTTCTAACTACTAGAATATGGTAAAGGTAATGGAATGTCCTTAATGTCGTTAAGTTACATAAGATAGTAACTTCTGTCTTGCTTGCAGACCCACTCTTTTGCTGGCTTCAATGAAGCAAGCTGTTACGTGGAGAAGCCCACATGACAAGGAACTGAGGACAGCCTGAGGTCAATAGCCAGCAAGAAATGAAGGCCCTGGTTCTAACAGCCCCCAAGGAAGTGAACTCTGCCAACAACCATGTGAGTTGGTAAGTGGCTCTCCCCAGTAGAGCCTTCAGATGAGACTCCAGCCCAGGATGATACATTGATTGCAGCCTTGTAAGACTCTTAAAAAAAAAAGGACCCAGATAACCCATGCCTGGATTCCTGACTCACAGAAACTATGAGATAATAAATATGTGTTATTTTAAGCTACTACCTTTGTGGTAAATTGTTATACTGCAATAGATAAGTAATACATTTGTGGAATAAATTAATGAATACATCTCGATTTCCCATCTATAAAGTGAGAAAATATAAGAGTAGTTACATTATAGGATTTTTTTTTCAGGATTAAGTAAAACACCTAAGTGCCTGCCATGTAGTAAGTATTCAATAAATGTTAGTGAGTATTATTAGCTTAATCTCTGGAAAAATACTGTCTTTGGATATGAAGTTCTTTATTCAACAACTACAGAAATTTGCTTCTGGCATTGAAAAATGTCTTGTACTAGATAGTCTCCTCTGAAAGATGGAAGTTAGGCTCAAGATGCACTTTCATGGACCCTATATTAAAAATATTACCCTCCCTTAAAAAAAAATGGAGCTTTGAATATTGGAAGCTAGATTGCTACAAGAAAAATTAATCTCATGTTGCATTTATTTAGTGAATGTAGTTTTTTTATGTTTGATTCTTATCTGATGTTTCTAAAACTGTTCTCTCAGGAGGATGGAGATTAAATTAAAGGTAAAATATATTCCTGTGCCAATTATCAATTATTCTATATTAGTTATACAGCAACTGTAGGAGACAGTCAAATTAATGGTGAAGAGTACTTATTGGGTTCAAATCCTGACTCAGTATTTATGAACCATACCAAAAAAACATCGAGTCGATTCCAACTCATAGCGACCCTATATGAGCCTAAAAAAAGCCACCAAGCTTCAGTGTCCTTATCAGTAAACAATAGAAACAACTATTGTTGGAAGGATTGTTGGAAGTCAATTGACACTTATAGCGACCCTATAGGACAGAGTAGAATTGCCCCATAGGCTTTCCTAGGTTGTAATGTTTACAGAAGTGAGCACTGGTGGTGCAACAGGTAAGAGCTCGCTGATAACCAAAAGGTTGGTGGTTCAAATCCATCTAGTGGCTCCAAAGGAGAAAACACCTAGCTATCAGATCTCGTAGAGATTGCAGCCTAGGAGACCATATGGGGCAGTTCTACTCTGTCACATAAGTTTGCTATGACTCAGAATTGACTAGACAGCACACAGTCACAACAATTCAGAGCTGTTGTTGTTAGGTGCCGTCGAGTTTGTTCAGACTCATAGCGACCTTATGTACCACAGAACGAAACACTGCCCAGTCCTGCGCCATGCTCACATCATTGCTATGCTTGAACCCATTGTTGCAGCCACTGTGTCAATCTGTCTCATTGTGGATCTTCCTCTTTTTCGCTGACTCTCTGCTTTACCAAGCATGATGACAATCCCTTCTGACAACATGTCCAAAGTATGTAAGACATAGTCTCACAATTCTTGCTTCTAAGGAGCATTCTGGTTGTACTTCTTCCAAGACAGATTTATTCGTTCTTTTGGCAGTCCATGGTATATTCAATATTCTTCACCAACACCACAAATTTTTTCAGTCTTTCTTATTCATTGTCCAGCTTTCAGATGCATATGAGGTGACTGATAATACCATAGCTTGGGTCAGGCGCATCTTACTCGTCAAGGTGACATCTTTGCTTTTCAACACTTTAAAGAGGTCTTTTGCAGATTTGTCCAGTGCAATGCATCTTTTGATTTCATGACTGCTGCTTCCATGAGTGTTGATTGTGGATCCAAGTAAAATGAAATCCTTAATAACTTCAATCTTTTCTCTGTTTATCATGATGTTGCTTATAGGTCCAGTTGCGAGGATTTTTCTTTTCTTTATGTTGAGGTGTAATCCATACTGAAGGCTGTGCTCTTTGATCTTCATCAGCAAGTGCTTCAAGTCTTCTTCACTTTCAGCAAGCAAGTTTGTATCATCTGCATAAGGCAGGTTGTTAATGAGTCTTCCTCCAATCCTGATGCCCCGTTCTTCTTCATATAGCCTGATGCCCCGTTCTTCTTCATATAGCCTGATGCCCCGTTCTTCTTCATATAGTCCAGCTTCTTGGATTATTTGCTCAGCATACAGATTGAATAGGTATGGTGAAAGAATGCAATCCTGATGCACACCTTTCCTGACTTTAAACCACGCAGTATCCCCTTGTTCTGTTATAACAAGTGCCTCTTGCTCTATGTACAGTTTCCTCATGAGCACAATTAAGTGTTCTGGGATTCCCATTCTTTGCAATGTTACCCATAATTTGTTATGATCCACACAGTCGAATGCCTTAGCATAGTCAATAAAACACAGGTAAACATCTTTCTGGTATTGTCTGCTTTCAGTCAGGGTCCATCTGACACCAGCAATAATATCCCTGGTTCCCTGTCTTCTTCTGAATCTGGCCTGAATTTCTGGCAGTTTCCCATTGACATACTGCTGAAGCTGCTTTTGAATGATCTTCAGCAATATTTTACTTCAGTGTGATATTAATGATATTGTTCGATAATTTCCACATTCAGTTGGGAATAGGCATAAATATGGACTCTTCCAGTTGGTTGACCAGGTAGCTGTCTTCCAAATTTCTTGGCATAGACGAGTGAGCACTTCCAGTGCTACTTCCATTTGTTGAAACATCTCAGTTGATATTCCGTCAATTCTTGGAGCCTTGTTTTTCACCAATGCTTTCAGCACAGCTTGGACTTCTTCCTTCAGTACCATCAGATCCTGATCATATGCTACCTCTTGAAATGTTTGAACATCAACCAGTTCTTTTTGGTATAATGACTCTGTGTATTCCTTCCATCTTCTTTTGATGCTTCCTGCGTTGTTTAATATTTTCCCCATAGAATCCTTCACTATTGCAACTCAAGGCTTGAACTTTTTCTTCAGTTCTTTCAGCTTGAGAAATGCCGAGAGTGTACTTCCCTTTTGGTTTTGTATCTCCAGCTCTTTGCACATGTCATTATAATACCTTACTTTGTCTTCAGAAATAACCCTTTGAAATCTTCTGTTCATTTCTTTTACTTCATCATTTCTTCCTTTTGCTTTAGAGCAAGTTTCAGAGTCTCTTCTGAAATCCACTTTGGTCTTTTCTTTCTTTCCTGTCTTTTTAATGACCTCTTGCTTTCTTAATGTATGATGTTCTTGATGTCATTCCACAACTCGTCTGGTCTTTGGTCATTAGTGTTCAACGAGTCCAATCTATTCTTGAGATGGTCTCTAAATTCAGGTTGGATATACTCAATGTCGTACTTTGGCTCTCGTGGACTTGTTCTAATTTTCTTCAGTTTCAACTTAAACTTGCATATAAGCAATTGATGGTCAGTTTTGCAGTTGGCCCTTGGCCTTGTTCTGACTGATGATATTGAGCTTTTCCATCTTCTCTTTTCACAGATGTAGTCACTTTGATTCCTGTGTATTCCATCTGGCAAGATCCGTGTGTATAGTCGCCAATTATGTTGGTGAAGAAAGGTATTTGCAATGAAGAAGTCATTGGTCTTGCAAAATTCTATCATGCAATCTCTGGCATCGTTTCTATCACCAAGGCCATATTTTCCAACTACTGATTCTTTGTTTCCAACTTTCACATTCCAATCACCTGTAATTATCAATGCATCTTGATTGCATGTTTGATCAATTTCAGACTGCAGAAGCTGGTAAAAATCTTCAATTTCTTCATCTTTGACCTTAGTGGTTGGTGCATAAATTTGAATAATAATTGTATTAACTTGTCTTTCTTGTAGGTGTATGAATATTATCCTATTACTGACAGTGTTGTACTTCAGGATAGATCTTGAAATGTTCTTTTTGATGATGAATGTGAAGCCATAGCTCTTCAGGTTGTCCTTCCCCCGGCATAGCAGACCACATGATTGTCTCATTCACAATGGCCTGTACCAGTCCATTTCAGCTCACTAAAGCCTAGGGTGTGGATGTTTATGCGTTCCATTTCATTTTTGACAATTTCCAATTTTCCTAGATTCATACTTCGTACAGTTCACCTTCCGATTATTAATGGATATTCCCCCACGTGTCTGTCAGTTTTCCATACTGTGGGGGCTTGTGTGTTACAGTGATGCTGGAAGCTAGGCCATCGGTATTCAGATACTAGCAGGGTCACCCATGGGGGACAGGTTTCAGCTGAGCTTCCAGACTAAGATAGACTGGGAAGAAGGACCTGTCAGTCTACTTCTGAAAAGAATTAGCCAGTGAAAACCTGATGAATAGCAGTGGAACATTGTCTGCTATACTGCTAGAAGATGAGCCCTGCCACCCGACCCCAGGTTGTAAGTCACTGAAAAGACGACTGGGGAAGAGCTGCCTTTTCAAAGTAGAGTCGACCTTAATGATGTGGATGGAGTCTAGCTTTCGGGACCTTCATTTGCTGATGTGGCACGACTCAAAATGAGAAGAAATAGTTGCAAACATCCAATTCAGAGTTAGCACTCAATAAACAGCAATAAGTCTTCCCACTGTTGTCCTGTGGTAATTATTTGGTAATGGAGGTCTTTGGTAATTCTAGGACTCAGCACTTGCAAGAAAACCTAATGGAACTGGAACTATATTATTGTGCACCTTTCATTACTTACTCAGGACCCATGAACCCCTTGCCATCTGTCTTCCACTTTATCCTATTTTTTTGTACCTGGAAGTCATCCTTCCCATAGATAGGACCTCTTTGGGTCAATCTTTTAACATCTTTTATGGAGTTAAGCCATCTTAGAAGCCTTCCTTATGGGCCATCTACTCTTTGGCTTGTGCACCAAATCCTGATCCAGGGAAGAAGGTGAAAATTCAACTGACAGACCTTACAGGAACCAGAGTAGCTTTATAAAGACAGAATTACATGGGACCGCTTTCCTTAGAAGAAACGTGTGAAAATCTTAAGCATTTAGAACCTCACGATGTATTCTACAGTACAGTCCTAAGGCTCCCACAAATATTTGTTACTTGCTTCCGAAAGGAGAAAGTGACTTATTTAAAGTGAATTCAGAGATACAAAAAGTCCCAGTTTGGAGATGATATCTTAGGGCTATAATTTACATTTTATGTATGAAAGCAAAAATGTTACTGCTGTTCAATTTCAGATTCCATAGCTATAAAACTGGGACTATACCCATCTCAAAGAGTTTTGGAGAGGATTAAATGATATACTGTGCCTGCAACATAGTGGTTGCTCAATGAATGATAGTGATTATCTAGCTGTTTTATTATTATTATTATCATGAATGTCATCATTTTTGTAGTTTCATTACTTTGCAATTTTCACATGAATGAATGAATGAATGTAGTTAGTCTTTGTTATTGTTGTTGCTGTGTGCCATCCGTTCAATTTTAAATTATAGCAACCCTATAGGACAGAATAGAACTGTCCCATAGGGTTTCCTAGGCTGTAATCCTTATGGGAGTAGATTGCTAGGTCTTTTCTCCCCAGGAGTGGCTGGAGGGTTCGAATTGCTCGGTTAGCAGCTGAACTCCTAACCACTGTGCCACCAGGGCTCCGTGTAGTTGGTCTTATTGCTGCTCAGTTAGTGGTGTCATCTTTGTCTGTGGGAAGAGTTCTATTTTCTATGGAAATATGAATGTATATATTGGGGGCATCTGCAGAACATACATATGATTCCATGTGGTGCCTATTTGTAGCTTCTGATGTCTATGTAACTCAGTTATGTGGCTCAGCATACTGGTAAGCCTTTGAGAATGCAGATGGTTCAGTCTCTATAAATAAAACTAACTAGACAAGAAAAAGTGGAAAACAGATTTATTTCTAAACCATCTTACACAGACACAAGGTGCAGTATATGTTTCGTGACACACCAGCAACTCTTTAAATATTTATTGTCAACCTGGAGAATTCATGTGTAGACTACAGGCATATTTAGGCCTTTAATATGCCATCTCAGCAGGGCCTGCTTAAAGTTGCCCATCTGGAAGATGAATCTTTAGAGCCAGTTTTGAAACACTTTTTCAAGGGCAGATAAAATTGTTTCTAGCTGATTTCCACCATGACATATGAAAGCAAACATGGGGCTTTTGTATTTGGGAGTTAACATTTAAATCAGAATCATACTTCTTTTCCAGTACCTGGAGCAAACTCCTCCATAGTTAAACCTAATTTAAATTCAGTTCTATAAACTCAGCCCAAGAACAGTGTATGAATCATACAGAGATATATTTTTTTTCCTTTTATGGCACCAAAAGCAGTAAAAAATGTAGTTACAATTTTATACTCATCTTCCTTCTCCAAATTTAATGGCTAGATATGTTAAGTTTCTGCAAAATGAACATTTCTCAGAATTCTGTCAAATAAATTTCTAAAAGTAATGAGGCAATGTTACATTTATCTTTACTGCTTTACTAATTTATAAAATGTCTAAGGAAACTGAAACTTGTGTCACAGAGTCTCAAATTCCATAGCATTCATCAGAAATTTGAATTAGACTTTTATAAACACCTCTCCTGTGATTTGAAAGGATTTCCTCCTTCCTTCCTTCCTTTCCTCCCTCCCCCCACTTCCTTCCTTCACTTCCTGAATTGTCATGTGCTAGTAAAGTTGTTCCAAAACAACAACAACAACAACAAAAAAAAACCCAAACCCAGTGCCTCTAAATAAATTTTGACTCATAGCGACCCTATAGGACAGAGTACAACTGCCCCACTGGGTTTCCAAGGAGCAGCTGGAGGATTCAAACTCTCATAGCTCTTAACCACTGAGCCACCAGGGCTCCATACTGTTCTAGTGTAAAAAAGATCTACATATTCATCCCTCTTTCCCTCTCCTGGTAGTTTGAAATATTTTCTTCAAGAAGCTGTATTTAAATTGCCATTTCTGCATAAAATAAAATTATCCACAAAACACTGCACGGTACTTAATATATGGTATAAGAGACATTTGTGGTATAGGGTTGAGGGAGAAGGGAGAGAGAGAGAGAAAGATTACAAAAGCAAAAGTAGAGACATTTATTTCACTGACAAATTTTCAACCACATCCCAGAGCAGTAATCACAATATTTACTCTTAATGCCTCCATACCACCTTAATAACCAGTGCAAAAAATAGTAATGAACAAAATTAATTCCTCTAAAATGATTTTCTATGATCTGAGCTTTGAAAAAAGTTAACTTGTTCCCAAATTATCTTTCTAAGAACTGAGAGAAGCATGTGACATAACTTTTTCTCCTCTCAGTCCTTTGATTAGCACTTTCTTGAAATTAATACTGGAATCTAGGAGCCAATATAATCTAATAAAATTCAGAGCAGGAATGTCCTTCTGAGTGGACATCTTTTTGAACGAAGTCTGATGTTACTGGAGCAAAGAACGAGCGATGATTTTCCTGCGTGTGGTGTCTGGTTTCAGATGTATATAGCTTCCTCATTTACTTGACCCATTGCCGTCCAGTCAATTCCGACTCATAGTAACGCAGTAGGACAGAGTAGAACTGACCCATAGGGTTTCCAGGGAGCAGCTGGATGGCAACAGGTTTGTTTTTTGATTTTTATTTACTTGACGGTTAAGATAATTACCAGAAGAACTGAGTCAATGGTTCTCCATTTACCTATTACCCCAGGTGTCATGTAGTTTGATAACATTGACTATCATTAACAGAACTCTCCATACTCCTCTGTACCAGAGAATATGTACTTGCAATTGGAGAACCATATAATTAGGCAATGATTATTCTTATTGGAGAGCAAATTATCTGAAGAAGATACTTCCAAAGAGCTCATATAACAAGATCTTTCTTTCACTACATTTCTTGTGTTGTCTTGAAAGAAGATGTTTTTGCAGTGTATATCAAGTCCTTTCCCCCGTCGTTATCCTTTTTCTCTTATGTATTTTCTCACATATATATGTGTGTATATATATATATATATATATATAATCACTAGATAATGTTGAACCACCAAGCCAAGCCTGTTGCAGTTGAGTCAATTCTGACTCTAGCGACCCTATAGGACAGAGTAGAACTGCCCCCTAGGGTTTCTATGGAGTGGCAGGTGGATTTGAACTGCCTACCTTTTGGTTAGCAGCTGAGCTCTTAACTACTGAGCCACCAGGGCTCCATTGAACCACAGTGACATTTTATATATATAATACAATTGATCCTTCTTTGGTCATTACTACAATGCTGTAGAAACTAGTGTCTCCATCTGTGAGCTGACAGTTACTGTGAGCTGCAGACCATCTCTGCTTGAACCAAGCTCCCAGTCCCCAGGGGTTTGGTGAGTTCGTTCATTTTCTACAGGACGATTCTTAGAGACTTGTGGATCTTCCTAAGAAGATCAAATTTTCATGAGTAAGGAGTAAACTTGTAACAGGTTTAAGCCACTCTTCTGTTAGGTGTCTGTTTTATGCTGCTCATTCAGTAGTTAGCAGGAATACAAAAGATCACTCCCTATCTTCCCAGGGGACGATAACACAGATTTGAGCCTTAAAATAGATTTTTAGCAGATGCACCTGGAGTTAGTGAGAGGAAGGTTGTTGTGACTTAGAAGAATGGAGAATGAAGGGCCATTTCAGGTAGAATGTAAACAATATGTTCAAAGGTACTGCCCGTACATGAAGATATAAATCATTAAAGCTTGCTAAGGAAACATCCTAAAAAAGGATAGCAGTGGATATCTCTACTTCCCCCCTCTTCTTCATCTTGCAGTGTGCTCCAGGTGGCTGACTTCCATGAAAAAGCTCCTTTATCCTCAGCCTTCTGGTTGGGTTCAATTCATTGAAATCACCAGAAGAATATCAGAGGGAAGGAGAAAGTGAAGTCAGAATATTTATTCCCTCAGCTACTTCCCTGCAGAGCCACACAGGGCTGGCTGCATCTCTCTACCAAAGTTCACAATTCCTGTCAGATGGCCCTTTCTCTCTGGATTGCAATGTCTACTCTGTCCCTTTGGTCCTTTAGACCTAGGGGTGGTAACAACATTCTGCCTTTACTAGCCCAGAGGATTTTTTACAGTTCCTTGTGGTTTCCTGACATCTTGCTGATAACTTTGTAAATGGTCCTTTTATTAAACACACCTCATATAAACCCAGTTTTGATAGGTGTTTTGTTTCCTACTGGGTCCCTGACCAATATGGGGTTCTACTTGTTTTATTTTGTTCAGTTAAAGCACTTAGTAAAAATAATTTGAGTGATCTATGCAGTAAAATTGCTTATTACGATTTTGAGATCAATATACCTGGGAAGTTTTTGTGAACATAGCACGATTTTCTTTTTTTTTGAGAATGATTAAACCCACACTCTGAATTAGGTTCCAGAGGCCCTCTTTCTTAAGGAAACTGATAATGTGTATTCTCTGGGTGCTGCCTTTCCTAGTGTGTGCCCCTTGTACAAATGACGCTGTCTGGGAGAGTCACTTTGCCATGTTAAAAGACTTATTATTGAGTCCCTGCTAATACAATTGCTCAGTTTGTTTCACAAACTAAATCTTAACCAAATGATTTCTACAAAGACTTTGCTTTCTTTCCTTACCCTCCCCTGACCCATCTGCTGTGCAAATTGCTGTCTAAATACTTTAATTGTTAACCCCTGAAATATTTCTTGTCTTTGCTCAGAATTTTAGCTGTATTTGTCTTTTGCCTCCTCTACGAAGTTGCTGGAACAAAAGGGATGGCTTTCCTTTTTTTTATTTTAGGAAGAGTCATTTCATTGTCGCAATCAGCATTGAAACAGATTTTCCATTGCTCAGCAGCTCCACGGTACCCGTAAAAACCATTTGAAGGCTACCTTCACGGGCAGTAGCAGCGGAGGTGCCTGGGAGTTATGTGCACACACGATGACACTGATGCATGAGAAAGGATATCAGAGTCCCAGAGGTATAGTGTTTTCACAGAGCTAAAGATTAAAATGTGCAAGAGAGAGTCAGAGGAAATGAAAATAGACAGGGAGAGGTGCTTTTATGAACATTCCTGACTATCAAGTTATTCATTAACTAAAATCAATTAGCAGAAATCTAATTCAGGAAAGTGATATACAGAGCAGGTGAAAAACGTCTTCCCACTTTTACAAGACATCTGTGTACAGGAAAATACTAAACCAAATGGGTAAACAAAAACATGCTAACATGCAGACTTTGAATCAATTCAAGCAGTTATTGAGATATTGAGAACCTACTATGAGCTAGAAATGACAAGGAAGTTTAACTTACGTCTCCTGCCATTGTGTAGTTTCACTTTTAAGGTATGTAATCCTTGAAATGACCTGAAAATTCCTTTTCTTTGTCTATTAATAGATACTGGTTTTATTCTTCTGTACCTTTATTTAAAATGCTTCTTACTTTATCATTTTGATGAAGTCTCGTGATTTCTTTGTTATGTCCTGTGATTGATTTCTTCAAATAGATACTTCAAGACCCATTTTTCCAGTTTGCTATTCTCATTTTGTCAGCTCACTCTTAGGGTCTCAAGATGAGTACAGCATAAAACCAAGGGCCGGAGGCGAAACAAAGAGAAATTAAACCAAAACCCTTGTGCATCTTTTTAAGATCTTATTGTTGTTATGTGCTGTCGAGTCGGTTCAGACTCATAGGGAAGCTACAGGATGCAGTAGAACTGCCCCATAGGGTTTCCAAAGAGCAGGTGGTGGATTTGAACTGCCGACCTTTTCATTAGCAGCCAAACACCTAACCACTGTGTCACCAGCGCTCCTTTTTAAGATCCAGACAACTTTTTTCAGAACCCCTCAACTATTTTCTCAAGTCTCACTGGCCTGAATTAGGCCACATGATATTCCCTAACTGATCATTGTCAATAGGCATTGGAATTACTACAATTGGCTTAATCAAGCCATAATTTCCCAATTACTGTAATTGGGATAATCAAGATTTCTGCCCTGAAACTGGGGCCAGCCTTTCCTGAAACTTGTCCCCAAGTGAAGGAATGTTATTGTTAGCTGCATCCAACTCATGGCGACCCCACGTACAATGAAAGAAACCCTACCTAGTCCTGCGCCATCCCCATGATCGGTTGTGGTTCTGACCAATGTGACTCATATGGTTTTCATTGGCTGATTTTTGAAAGTAGATCACCAGACCTTTCTTCTTAGTCTGTCTTATTCTGGGCTCAGTATCCTGTTCAGCATCCTAGCCACATGCAATCCTCCACTGACAGATGGGTAACAGATGTGCATGAGGAGCATTGGCCAGGAATCTAACCCAGGTTTTCCCCCATGGCAGGTGAGAATTGTAGCACTGAATCACCACTGCCCTCTCGTGAAGGAATACTGGCACATTAAAAAAAAAAAAAGTGTTTCATTAGTATGAAGAAGAGAGAAATAACTATTAAGTAGACAATCATCAGTGTTTATGGGAGTAATGTAAATAGTCTAATGAAGAGATCACGCAAATTCGAGGGACTATAACTGAGGAAAGAAAAGACTAGCAATAGTGGCAGAATTTCAAGTAATTGTCAGAGGGGAGAATATATTTTGTCCTGAGTAGTATCTTTACTGATTTCCTAGAGATCTCTATTTAAATAGCATTTTATTTTATTCTATTTATTTTTTGGTAGGAAAAAAGATGGTGGCTAAATAATACTTATATCCTGCACCAAGGAAGAATTAAATTTATTTTATTTGATTTCTTGTCCTGAAAGCTATTCTGTAACTCATCTGATCATGGGTCAAAGTGTAATCCAATTTTCCTGCTGAACTGACTGACAAATTCTTGTCTTAACAAGATTAAGACTTTAAAGCTGGAACTTCTCTGACGTTTCAAAAGGCAATAGCATTTTAATGGTTTTCTTGCACATTTGACCATTGCTTGTCTTGTTAAGTTGCCATTTGTTCTTTAAAAATCTTTATCATCCCTATGTTCTCAGTCTTTTTCCTTTTCAGAGGCGATAGTGCTTTCCATTTGCCCTTTAGCAGACTGAAAGGCCTGAATGGCTGACTCCTTGGGTAGGTGAAAATGGTATTCTCAAATATCTCGAAGATACCATAAATATTATAAGCAAAATGTGTCATGTAGGGCTGTCCCAACAACATAAGCAGAAATCCAAAATCTATTTTCATGAGCCAAGGTATAGGAAAACCCTGTATGTGAGTAGGAACATGTACTTTCATTCAAAAAAGAAGTAAATATTTTGTAAAAGCTGCCTTCTTTCATTTATCTTTCAGGGAGTGGCCTGTGGGAAGGTCGACCTTCTCAAAGGCTTTCCCAAAGGCCTTTTTGGTATGTGTGAGTATCAGTCAATTTATAGATCCCATTTCCATATAAGGAGACTGGGTTCTCTAGAGAGCTGGCCCAGTTCTGAAAGGAAGACTTAAAGTAGCCTGTCTGCTTATGAGTAAATCTTATTTAATATTACCTTCTGTGTGATGGAAAACAAATTACTATAGCCATTAATCACAACACAACAAAGTATGACCTCGTGCTGCAGAAAGGATTTAAAATTAGTAATAGTTTTATTTGGAGGGAAAATATACATTTGTAATTAATCCAAATTAATCAGATCTTTAATTTTGATCTATTCTTTTCAGTTCTTCTGGAAAACCTGATTTTCAATTTTTCTGATTTTATCATCAGTTGGAGAAAATGTGAGTGATCCATTTGTCATTGTAATTATTTTAATATCAGTGGGTGATACAAATATCAGTGCTGTATATATGTCTCTGTTTCTCCAGAGACAGCCTAAAAGAAAGAGAATTTTGAAAAACCAAAATAGAGGGCCTGAAAAGATGTTTTGGTCAGCTGGCTAGGACAAGAAAGCTATTGAAGGCAGATTATTGGTTAAATGTGTGCATCTAAGACAAGCTTCCTGGGTTAAAATCCCAAATCCATGAATTATTTAATGGCTGTGTGATTTTGAAAAGTCTCTGTACTTTAGTATCCCTATCTGTAAAATGATAACAATTATAATAACAAAACTGGGTTGTTTGGCCATTAAACTAGATAGTATAAGTAAAGTACCTTGGGCAGCGTGGGCTAGCTATTAGTATTACCTTCCTTTCCCCTTCAGGTCTAAGAACTTCATCCCAACTTAGTTTTTATAATCTCTAACAGGGTTAGCAGCATTCTAATTCAGAAAATGCTCTTTGTGTGTTGCTTGGTATAGCTATACATTCTTTGTTTTACAGGAGAAAGAAAGCAATGGATTAGCCCCATTATATCAGTAAATTTCATAGGGCCGACCATGAGATGGAGTCCTGGTGGCACAGTGGTTAAGCACTTGGCTGCTAACCGACAGATCAGCAGTTCAAATCCACGAGATACTCCTTGGAAACCTTAAGGGGCAGTTCTACTCTGTCCGATGGGGTTGCTATGAGTCAGAATTGACTGGACGGCAATGAGTTATTTTTTTGTTGTTGTTACCGTGACACAGACTCTGTGCTAGGAATTAAACAGAAATAAGGAGGACTCAACGAAAACCAAAAACTCACTTTGCATGCAAAGAATTTACATTGACATTTGGGCAATACAATCAATAGACATTATAACTATAAGAAATAAGCAAAAATTATATAATTATAAGTACATTATGCATATCTTTATTATTGTACCTTCCCCATGATAAAATAATTGTCTCTTGGTATCCATTCTCCCTCTGAGATTAGAAGCTCTTTGAGGGCAACTATAAGCACAAGTTTGACAGAGGTCAAGATATAGGACCCAGCACTATGTAAGCAGTGAGTGTCTGTGGACAAATGAACCGCCATAATCAGGGGACTGTTCACTGAATGTGAGAGGAAAGAACACTGGACTGAAAGGGAAAAGAAATGAGATTGCTATGTCTGCCACTAATTATCTGTAGATATAAGCCTCAGTTTTTCCCCCTGTAAAATGAAAGTTTTAATCCAAAATCTAAATAAATGATATCCTGAGGGATTTTTTTCTTAATAGGGTGACATATTTCTCAAAAGCAATCAAATGAGTAAAAACATACATGAGTGGAGAGGTTGCTTTGGTTTAAGAGGAAAGGAGCCTCTTCATCATTTTCTTCCCTACACCAGACATACCCTGAGACACATAGTTCAGTAGTCCCAAAGCTCCAAGGAGCAGGATGTGAAAACCAGCAGAGTGAATGTCTTCTCTCTGAGGTTTTTTCAGCCATGAAAGGAAGGATGTGGACTGGACCTTGAAGACTAAGCAAGATTCAAATGGGTCATCCAGAGGCGCTTTGGAAGAAAGGCCTCACAATCTGCTTCCAAAAGGTCACAGCCTTGAAAACCCCATGGAGCAGTTCTGCTCTACAACACATGGGGTCGCCATGAGTCAGAATCGACCCATGGCAACTGTTTTTTTTTGTTTGTTGGTTTGTTTTTTTCTTTTTAGCTTAGAAGTAGATAGGGCGATTAATGGTAAGGCAAATAAAGACATCAATGTGGAGATCAATATGACACGTTTATGGACTGTAATGAGAATGGTCACACAATCTTGGCCATCAGGAAACAATGCTGAGTAGGGGTTCCATGATTGTTGCTGCAAAATGTCTATAGAAAACAGAACTTCCACACACATTTTCTTTACTGTATTTATCACTGTTAAGAGGGCTGGCTTTGGACCTGGGCAGAGTTTATAGAAGGTTGCTAGGAAGACTTCATTCACTCCCAGAAATAAATCACTCCACAATTTTTGTTGCTGATGACCAATATTCCATGATTAGATTCATTCCTTTGGATTGAACTCTTGTTCACCGTAAAAATAAAATGTCTTTCACACTATTCAATCCATGTAATTTTGTCTTATAAAGGAGCCCTGTGGTGCAGTAGTTAGGTGCTTGGCTGCTAACCAAAAGGTTGATGTTCTGAACCCACCAGCTGCTCTGCTGGAGAAAGATGTGGCAGTCTGCTTTTGCAAAGATTACAGCCTTGGAAACCCTAAAGGGAAGTTTTACTCTATCTTGTAGAGTCACTATGAGTCAGAATCCACTTGATGGTAATAGATTTTCTTGGTTTGGTTTTTCTTATAAACCTGCCTCAGTCAGGCTTTTGCCGTCACCACTCCACTATAACCATTGTTATCAATGTCACCAATGACCTCCTCATTGCTCCACAGTTATAGGTCTTGTCCTTGCTTAATCTATCAGTAATATTTGACGGGTAATAATTCTTTCCTAAAAAAAATTATTAACTTGTCTTTCTGGATAATACATCTCTTGGAGTTTGTCTTACCTCATTGATTGCTCCTCCTTTTTGGTTCTTTACCTCTCAACCTCTTAATAGTAAAGTGTTATAATGCTCAAATACTGCATCTCTTTTATTGTCTATCTATAGTCTTTTGGTGATCACATCCACTCTTATGAGTTTAAATACCCTCTATATGCTAACAACTCCAAAATTTATATCTTCAGCCCAGCCTTCTCATAAAAATTTAATAACTGAATTCAGAGTATCTTATCAACTGGCCACAGTGATTATTTAGGGATGAGCATGTAACATAAACTAGTGCATTAAGAATAAGCCTGAACATCTTTTCTGGAAATATTCTCCACCGGGCATGAGGATTTGGGGATTGAAATTTCTCTGGTCAATAGGTGTCTATGGATCACTCTGTGCCTAAGTTTGGAGGGAAGTTAGGGAGTAATCGAAACCTAGAGATGGATCCTGGTGACTTTGTGTGAGTCATGGTTGATGCCACACCTCAAGCCAGAACTGCTTTTGGACTATTCAATTTCGGGAGTATAAAAATTACATTTTGAGTTGAGATTTCTGTTACCTGAAAATACCTGCATTCTATCAGATATGCATACGTCTCCTGTAGGTTAGATATTATTATTTCCACTTTATGGAAAAAGAAAATCATACTGAGGTGCTTGCATAATTTTCCCAAAGTCATTAATCTAATAAGTGGTGACACCAGGACATGACCCAGATAAACAGACTTTCGAGTCCACTTTTGTAATTACTACTGTCTGTGAGTGGGCATTTGGAGGTACTCGAATTCAACATTCTATGTGATGTGTTCCTTTAAAGTATGCATATATATGTATATACTTACTCTCATACCAGCCTCTAAATTAGAACATTAAACAGTTGGTCATAATTTCTAAGAAAATACCAAAGAGATGATTATTGTTATTTAGCAGACCCTGGAACAAAATCAGCTTTACTCTTTGACCTATTTCCTCAACTTTAATTCGGTTCTTCCCAGAAAAATGTACACAGTACTCTCACCTATGGATTTTGTGTTCTACTATTTTCAGATTTGCAGATAGTAAGCAAGAATCAGGTTTTGTAATATCTAAATTTTATGAGGCAGATTTATCTTCCTATCACTAAAATGATGTTAGTTTAAGCGGAGGGGTCACTGAAATGCACACAGAATGAGGAATTCAGGAACCCTGGGCACAAGCTCTGACTCTCTTTCTTTCCAGTGTGTAAAGTGGACAAGTTCTTTACTGCATGGAACCCCTTTGCTCCTCTTAAAATGAGAACCATAAACATTTACCTTACAGGATTTGATGATGATTAAATGAGACAACAAATGCCTGATATACAATGAATAGTAAACAGATCATAGCGTCTTTCTTTCGTTTTCCAAAATTCTATCGCAATATATATCTCTGTATAAGCAAAAAAAGAATCCCAAGTACCATTTTATAGAGTATTTGTTTCAATAAATATTTATATTAACAAATGTAGTGTGGTACGTCACAAGATATACCCTCCTTTTTAATAAGACATTAGACCAGTGGGCACCATTGGAGTGTATGGATGCTGGGCCACAGGGCACTCAGGAGTGTCCTGGGCAGAGAGAGAAGTCAGTCTGGCATTCAAAAGTGTCCACATCCATGCTCATAGATAGGTAGACTCAACATTGTGAAAATGACAATTCAACCCAAAGCAATTTACAAATACAAAGCAATCCCAATCCAAATACCAACAACATTCTTCAAAGAGATGGAAAAACTAATCATTAACTTTATATGGAAAGGGAAGAAGCCCCGAATAAGTAAAGCACTACTGAAGAAGAAGAATAAAGTTGGAGGACTCACACTACCTGACTTCAGAACCTACTATACAGCTATGGTAGGCAAAACATCCTGATACTGGTACAACAACAGATAAGTTGACCAATGGAACAGAATTGAGAACCCAGATGTAAATCCATCCACCTACGGTCACCTGATCTTCGACAAGGGCCCGAACTCCATCAAATGGGGAAAAGAAAGTCTTTTTAACAAACGGTGCTGGCAAAACTGGATATCCATCTGCAAAAAAATGAAACAGGACCCATACCTCATGCCATATACAAAAACTAATTCAAAATGGATCAAAGACCTAAATATAAAGCCAAAAACTATAAGGTTGATAGAAGGAAAAATAGGACCAACGCTACAGGCCCTAATAGAGGGCATTAACAGGATACAAACCATAACCATCAACACACAAACCCCAAAAGATAAGCTAGATAACTGGGATCTTCTAAAAATCAAACACCTAAGCTCTTCAAAAGACTTCACCAAAAGAGTAAAAAGAGAACCTACAGACTGGGAAAAAATTTTTGGACAGTACAAGTCAGACAAAGGTCTAATCTCCATAATCTACAAGAAAATCCAACACCTCGACAACAAAAAGGGAAATAATCCTATTAAAAACTGGGCAGAGGAAATGAACAGACACTTCACCAAAGAAGACACTCAAGTGGCCAACTGACACATGAGGAAATGCTCGCAATCACTAACCATTAGAGAAATGCAAATTAAAACCACAATGAGATACTATCTCACCCCGGCATTACTGGCATGAATCAAAACCACTGGAAACAACAAATGTTGGAGGGGCTGGGGGGAGATGGGAACTCTTATGCACTGCTGGTGGGAATGCAAAATGATACAACCATTTTGGAAAATAATATGGCGCTTCCTTAGAAAGCTGGAAATAGAAATACCATACTATCCAGCAATCCCACTCCTAGGAATATATCCTAGAGAAATAAGAGTCGTCACTCAAATAGACATATGCACATCTATGTTCATGGCAGCATTGTTCAAAATAGCAAAAAGATGGAAACAACCTAGATGCCCATGAACAGACGAATGGATAAACAAACTGTGGTACATACACACAATGGAGTACTAAGCAATGAGAAAGAACAATGATGAATCTGTGAAGCATCTCATAACATGGATGAAACTGGAGGACATTAAGCTGAGTGAAATAAGTCAATCACGAAAGGACAAATATTGTATGAGACCTCTATTGTAAAAACCCATGAAAAAGTTTACACATAAAAAGTAATAATCTTTGTTGGTTACCAGGGATGGGAGGGGTGGGGGGAAATACTAAATAGACAATAGAAAAGTGGTATCTTTGGTGAGGGGTGAGACAGTACATAATACTGGGGAAAACAGCACAACTTGTACAAGGAAAGGTCATGGAAGCTCCATAGACACATCCAAACTCCCTGAGGGACTGAATTGCTGGGCAGAGGGCTGTGGGGACCATGGTCTTGGGGGAACATCTAGCTCAATTGGCATAACATAGTTTATAAAGACAATGTTCTACATTCTACCTTGGTGAGTAGCATCTGGGGTCTTAAAAGCCTGTGAGCAGCCATCTAAGATACTCCACTGGTGTCATCCCTTCGGGAGCAAGGGAGAATGAAGAGAACAGGATACAAGGAAAAGATTAGTCCAAAGGACTAATGGACCACAGCTACCAAAACCTCCACCAGACTGAGTCCAGTACAGCTGGATGATGCCCGGCTACCACCACTGACTGCTCTCACCGGGATCACATCAGAGGGTTCTGGACAGAGCTGGAGACGGATGTAGAACAAAATTCTAACACACACACAAAAAAGACCAGATTTACTGGCCTAAAGGAGGGTGGAGAAACCCCAGAGTATGGCCCCTAGACATCCTTTTAGCTCAGTGGTGAAGTCACTTCTGAGGTTCACCATTCAGCCGGGGATTGGACAGCCCCATGAAACAAAATGGAACTAATGAGGCACAGGAGTCCAGGGACAAGGGCTAGAAGGCAGAAGGGGACAGGAAAACTGGTGATAGGGAACCCAAGGTTGAGTAAGGACAGTGTTGATGTGTAGTGAGGTCATTAACCATTGTCACAGGGCAACTTGTGTACTAACTGTTCAATGAGAAACTATTTTGTTCTGTAAACCTTCATCTACAGTGAGAATAGCAGCACAACTGGAAGAGCGTAGTCGATGTCCCTGAACTGTGCATGTAGAAATTTTTGAAATTGTGTATCTTTGGCTATGTATATTTTCACCAAAAAAAAAAAAAAAAAAGGTCGAGAAGGGAGATGGTTGACATGTCATGGGGTTGTTAACCAATGTCATAAAACAATATCTGTACTACTGTTTAATAAGAATCTATTTGTTCTGTAAACCTTCACCTGAAGTACAATTTAAAAAAAAAAAAAGTGTCCACATCCACAGATAACACAGGGTGGATTAGTAAAAGTACCCCCATTGGCATAATGTGGATGTGCCCTTTCCCATTCTGTAGCTGAAAAAAAATGCACTCCAAACCTTGCTCTACAGAGAATTCAATTTGACCTTGTTTAATATCCTATGCAGTGAATGAGAAACTTATTGCATCTACTATCTTATCTCAGAATGGGAGTGTTTTTTCTTTAAGAATTCTCAGAAGGGAGTGATTGTTTGATAACTGAACTCCCTGTGGTTTGGCCAAGTGGAAATAGTGCGCAGAAGCTTCAAAGAAATGAAAGCAGCAAGCACTGAATAGAAGCTTTCTGGCAGTGATGGGAATAGGCGTCTCTTTGACCCTTTAAGTAATGAAAGCAAATCATTTAGAGAGAGCCCAGGCAGAAGTCCCTGAAGAGAGTGAAGGACAGCAGGAGTGAACAGAGCACAGCATGGAGAGAATTATTGCTAAGGCTCAAGGGCCTCATGAATTGGCCTCTGCCCTGATCAGTGTGATTCTTTTGTTCATGAGAAATATGTAAATTCAAAGCTATTGTTCATTCTGAAAGAACTACTTAACTTTGGCAAACATGAAAGAATTATTAGAAGAGTACATGGGTAATTAGGTGGGCAGTCAAAGTTACCTGAAGGAAGATTGAAGAAGTTCCTACTATTATCCAAACTTAGGCAAATGAGTTCGAGAAGATAGTTTTCTTCTATCTTCAGTTTTGTTGTTTCTGTGCCTATTTCTTCTTCCAATCAAGATTAACCTGCACAGTTCTGAAAACAAAAACCCAGTACTGGAAAAGAACCAGAGTCACTTAGAAGAGTTAAAAGTTTTTCTTCTGATGAATAAGCATAAAAAATCAGATGTAAATCTCAATGGCTTTACCTACCTGTTGTTAAAAATGCATTCCATTTAGTTGCCACAATCAGGTTTTTTACACAAAGATTAGATCATTTATCCATAGCGCCAACGTTCGTCTTGTGTGGGGGCATTCTGGATATTATTAGGAATATTTTATCAGAAATATATAGTTTTGCTTTTATGGATTTACTTACATTTTCTCCTCTCTTTACATTCTTCTTATTTAAAGAGGAAATAAGAGAAGTGTCTCCATCCCTGCCATAGAGTAATATACCATGTCTCAATAACCCTTTGGAATGCCTCGGTCCCAACAGCAGCAGCCGCAGAGACTGACTCCTCAAAGGCATGGTAAGAGCCTGCATTACTTAAAGAGCAGTGAACTGTGTTTTAGTCTGATTTTATGAAGGTAAATGAAATATTTAGCAACTGATGTGAACAGAGCTGCTGTTCCTAATAACCATACCTCCCAAGAGGCAGTCAAATCATGATTTGGGCTCTACTGCTAAGAAATTTCTTCAATGTCAGAGCAATATCAATCAACCATTCTGAAAATAGCTATTGAACGGTAAGCCTCATCAAAATCAACAGATTTTTTTTTTTTTTTACTTGGCTCACTATGAACAGGATACTCTGTTAGGTACCAGGGCTACAAAATGACTCAAGAACCAAATATTTACTTGCAAAATTCATATTTTCTACTCATTTTAATGGTAAAGTCTCTGCCAGAAACGTATATAATTTGTTTTAAAGAAAATTTTTTAAATTACCTGTGGATTCCCACCCTCATCATATTTTAATATATCTAATGATCTATGTTAATGCATAAAAACTTTTTTTATTGTTGTTTTATTAAGTGAAAGTTTACAATTCAAGTTAGTCTCTCATACAAAAATTTATACATACATTGTTATGTGACCCTAGTTGCTCTCCCTATACTGTGACAGCACACTCCTCCTTTCCACCCCAGATTTCCCATGTCCATTCAACCAGCTCTTGACCCTCTCTGCCTTCCCATCTCACTTCTGGACAGGAGCTGCCCATTGAGTCTCTTGTATCTACTTGAGCTAAGAAGCACACTCTTCCCAAGTATCATTTTATGTCCCATAGTCCAGTCTAATCTTTGTCTGAAGAGTTGATCTTGGGAACAGTTTCAGTTCTGGGCTAACAGAGAGTCTAGGGGCCGTCTTCCAAGATAGTATGTAATTTCTTAAAGATTTTCTCTTTCCTTATACATCTCTAGGCCAATTTTTCCAGACAGCCATCATCAAATTTATATACCAGTTGCTGTTGAGTTGATTCCAACTTATGGCAACCTCATGTGTGTCACAGTATAACTGTGCTCCGTAGAGTTTCAATGGCTGATTTTTCATAAATAGTTCGCCAGGGCTTTCTTCACAGGCATCACTAGGTGGACTCAAACCTCCAACCTTTCAGTTAGCAGCTGAGTGTGTTCATTGTTCTCATCACCCAAAAAATTCACTTTGTCGATGCCTTTCCAAAAATATTATCAGTTTTACAAAGGGAAACAACAATGCCTGGGTCTTTAAATAGGCATTTTACCACTATTACTTTATGAATAGAATGAACATCAGCACTAAAATGGTTAATGGCATTTGCACTTACTGAGTGTGTATTACCATGGCACGTTTACCTCCAAATAATTAACCACTGCTTACATTAAGGTGCATGTGTGAGTCTCACAATAATTTGAACTGAGCAAAGCAAAGATATTATAAATTGCACTGGGACTAGAAACAGAGATATGTAACCACCCATTTAACATATACCAGGAAAAAGAGGCAGGGTGAACAGTCGTAATGTTCTTTATAATGCAAACTCCAATACAAAAGCTAATTTTGTCTTTCATCATGCAGAAAGCAGTAGTATTATTCCCTTCATGTTCATAAGCACTCACCAAGCATCCAAATCAGCAGTTGTCTTCATCGTATTATGCAGAGCACAACCTGCAACAGCTAATAAAGAAAAACCTACAGCCAAACCCATGCATACTAGGCCATAAAACATGCTTCTTTAGAGAGCTCCAATCTAGTAATTATTTAACCTTTGCTAGTTAAACCAGATCAACAAAAGTATTTCTTGAACTTTAAAGGTAAGAATGAATTCTGTTCTATTAATTAATATTCCCAAGTGCTCCAAGATGGTACATAAATAAGAATAGTGGCTAACATTTATTGAGCATTTACATGTGGGAGACACCAGGAAAAGCACTTTACATACATTATCTTGTTTAAGCCTTACCACAACCTATGAAGTAGGCAACCTTATTAAGCATAACAAGCTTAACTACTTTTCATGAAGTCACATACCTGATAAGTGATGGAGCTATATAAACTCAGGCAGTGACCCACCTTTTAAATCCTGCTTCTTCTGCCTCATAAAGCTATTCAGATGGATCGGAAAGCAAGCAGGTACCAACTAGGAAAATGGTTAATTAAAACTGTATCTGTCAAAGAATTTTGCTCCAGTACTGGAAACTTCCAGCATTTAGATTAGCTCCAATATTTTCAGGAATAAGCCCTTGTTAAAATTCAAACATGGTACCTAAAACAATTAATACTATAATCCATTTGTACCAATGAGCGTAGGCTCTAAAAATAGGCAAATATCTTAAGTAGAAAGGGACATAGACAGAAAGGGTCTTAAGAGTGTCAACTCCTGAAAGGGAACGCTCAGAAGAGGGTACGTCTGGATAGAGGTCCTAGGGGTAAGGGATAGCTTATGGTCACCGGGCTTGAAGCAAAAGTAGAGGGTAAGAATAGAAGAGATGAGAAATAGAAAAGGAAGTAGAAGGTGGATCATTACAGTAAAATGAATGCTTAAGATCAAACTTGGGTTTGATATCAGTTAAAGTCACAGCCTTTTGGTATCTTGCTCTTGGAGAAGTCAATAAAGACTTTGGTTGAGGAGTCTAATCCCTTTTCCTTTATAATATGAAATCCATACTCGTAATAACTTCCACTTTGAAGTGCTAGAACTCTATCCAAAGAACAAAGCATGACAGGCACAGTGGTGGAGCCCTGGTAGCACAGTGATTAAGAACTAGGCTGCTAACCAAAATGTTGGCAGTTCGAATCCACCAGACACTCCTTGGAAACCCTGTGGGGCAGTTCTATTCTGTCCTATAGAGTTGCTATGAATGGGAATTGACTCAATGGCAATGGGTTTGGTTTGGTTTTTTTATTACCAGTTGCCATCTAGTCAACTCCAACTTATGGTGACTTCCACATGTGTCAGAGTAGAACTGTGCTTGATAGAGCTTTCAATGGCTGATGTTTCAGAAGTAGATCTCCAGAGCTTTCTTCAAAGGTGCCTCTGGGTAGACTCAAATCTCCAGTCTTTCAAAGGTGAGCAGTGACATGCATTATCGATCTGTACCAGCCAGGGACTCCAAATACTTATTAAATTGAAATAATTCAAATTCATTTGCAAAGTATTCCAGCATAAATGAAAAATAATCTATCACGTACGTTATCCTAAAACCAAATATGAAACATGAAATGAAAGCAATCTTTTCCATTCTCAGCTCCTTTTTTCATGTGAAGTGAATGCATACTTTTCACATGACAGCAGAGTTATGATCATTTTCCTACGTGATGAAATGAGTTTATCAACTTACAGCTCATTAGCACTACTTTGCAAATTGGCTTGCTGACTTAGCTTTTTTTGTGCACAAACTTTGCACAGAATGTCAGACTTTTATGCAGAGTGACATAAGCTGAATCCTATCTCATCTGCGGTATTAATACAGTTCTCTTCTTACATTTATTTTCATAAAATGGCTTTTAAAGTAGTTTATATTGAAGCATATTGCTAATCCAATTTTCTGTCTAGTTTAATTTTTAACTTCAGTTACTCATATGAATTTTTCATAATAGTGTTGCTGTGTTATGAATTAAAGATTACACACAATGAAACATTTTAAATGTACTACTAAAAGTTTTTCATTCTGGATAAGAAAAAATAAGAACCCAGAATTTTATCTATTATTGAAACTAAAGGTATAACTTCATTTCTGTAGAAAAATGTAAAACACCAGCACATGGCATAATAGAAAGAATATAGACTTTGATATTATTCAAACCTAGGTTCATAATATACTTCTCTTAGATAACATGGAATATTGAAGGAGTTTGTAATCATAAAGCAACTATCCATTCTCCTGCTGTCCCTTAAATCCTGCCTTGAGCCTAGTTCTTTTTCTGTCCTTCAATTTCTTCATCTCTTTTAGTTGCATTTCATAAGAAATGTGACTTGTGATCACTGCATGGAAATTTAAAAGTAGAGCACAGTGAACACGTATAAAATGTAAAAATAGAGCACTTAATATGACACCATGCAACTCATTATTTCAAAACATTTAGTATTGAAATAACGAAAACACTAAACCGTTGTTCTGTTTAACCAGCTGCCATTCAGTCAATCCCAATTCATGGCAACCCTATGTGTGTCAGAGTAGAAACTGTGCTCCATGAGGTTTCAATGGCTGATTTTTCAGAAGTAGATCACTAGGCCTTTCTCTCGAGGTGCCTATGGGTGGACTCAAATCTTTCAGTTAGTATCTGGGCATGTTAACTCTTTGCACCACCCAGGGACTCCTTATTTTGTGTAGAGCTCTCCATTCCCCAAGTTTAGTACTCCTTCAGGCTTAGAAGCCGGCAGTGAGAGAATGGTGCCGTGTTCCAGAGGAAGAGCTCTGTCTTTCTCCTGCTGTGTCTAGCTTTATTTATTAGCTGTCGTTTCCGACCACTCCAGTTGTTTTTCCAGGGGAAGAAAGAACTGGGGGAAAAAGTCTATCTTATGTGGCTGGTAGAGTTGTCATCTGGCACTGGGACTCTCTGCAGCTTTGGTGGCAAGCAATTTTTGATCCCTGACTCACTCACACTGACATTCCCCCCAGGCCCTGCAATGCTGTGTCACTTTGCCCCTCTCGGTGGCCTTCCTGGGTATAGTCCTTCTAACTTGGCTAAAGGGGAGGACAAATGCCCTCCTGACTCTTCCCAACATCAATTTACTCTTTTCAATAGAACCTTCTCTCAACTGGTCAGTTCACATTGTCATGTAGGCTAATGCTGGGAGAACCAGTTTTACAATCTCTTAACATGTCTAGCATATTACGCTGTCCTTGGTCTTTTTGAGATGGAAAGAGTCTCATGTTCATATCTAGTTCTGCTTACAAAACATATCACCTAGGCAAGTTATATAATCTCTCTGGATCCTAATTTCTTACTTAGAGAAATTGGAATAATAACGTCTACCCTGAAGAATTTGTGTGAGATTAAATTAGAAAGTAATGGAGGAGACAGAGCAGTCATCATGACCATCAGCATTAGTATTTTAATAAGTCTCAACTAGCTTTTTTCTTTTTGTCTGTATAATGTATGTACACATACTGTTTTTAGTAACCTACTGACCTGTCCTAATAAGTAATGCAAATTTAATGAATGCATAGGATTTCTTCCCTGCAAGCAACATGTGTGTATGCATTATACAAAGACTAAGCAGTTAGATTTTATTTTCTAGAGCACTCAAGAATCCTAATATTTTTCTACCCTAATCTTTTCTTTATTCTTATTATCAACTCTGTGCATTTAAAATTAGGTTTTTTTTCAAATCAAGCAACGAAAGCAAGTGCATAACAGTTCCCCATATGAATATGAAACCAATTTAATGTGGATATGTGTATAATCTAGCATTTTTATTTCCCCACATTGAGAGTTTATACCAAAAGGTGAAGATGGAAATGGAAAATACCATGCTGCACTTCCCTAAACCCCACCTCACTAGGGGATTTCTGGACTTTGGGCCCTTGTCGAAGATCAGGTGACCGTAGGTGGATGGATTTACATCTGGGTTCTTAATTCTGTTCCATTAGTCAATGTATTTATCTTTGTACCAGTACTGTTTTGACTACTGTAGCTGTATAGTAGGTTCTGAAGTCAGGTAGTGTGAGTCCTCCAACTTTATTTTTCTTCTTCAGTAGTGCTTTACTTATTCAGGGCTTCTTCCCTTTCCATATAAAGTTAATGATTAGTTTTTCCATCTCTTTGAAGAATGTTGTTGGTATTTGGATCGGGATTGCATTGTATTTGTAAATTGCTTCGGGTAGAATTGTCGTTTTCACAATGTTGAGTCTACCTATCCATGAGCATGGTATGTTTTTCCATTTATGTAGATCCCTTTGGGTTTCTTGCAGTAGTGTTTTGTAGTTTTCTTTGTATAAGTCTTTTACATCCCTGGTTAGATTTATTCCTAAGTATTTTATATTTGTAGGGGCTATTATAAATGGTACTGTTTTCCTGATTTCCTTTTCATTGTTCTCTTTATTGGTGTATAGGAATCCAACAGATTTTTGTATGTTTATGTTGTATCCTGCTACTCTGCTGAGTCTTTCTATTAGCTCCAGTAGTTTTCTTGTGGAGTTTTTTGAGTTTTCTATGTATAGTATCATATCATCTGCAAACAGGGACAGTTTAACTTCTTCATTACCAATTTGGATGCCCTTTATTTCTTTTTCTTGCCTTATTGCTCTAGCTAGAACTTCCAGCACAATATTAAATAGGAGTGGTGATAAAGGGCATCCTTGTCTTGTTCCTGTTTTCAAGGGGAATGTTTTCAGCCTCTCTCTAGGAACAATGTGGGTGGTTGGTTTTGCATAGGTGCTCTCAATTATGTTGAGAAAGTTCCCTTCTATACCTATTTTATTGAGAGTTTTTATCAGGAATGGGTATTGGACTTTGTCGAATGCCTTTTCTGCGTCAGTTGAGATGATCATGTGTTTCTTTTCTTTCCTTTTATTTATGTGGTTTATTATGTTGATTGATTCTCTAATGTTGAACCATCCATGCATGCCTGGTATGAATTCTACTTGGTTGTGGAGTATTACTTTTTTGATATGATGCTGAATTCTATTGGATAAAATTTTGTTGAGAATTTTTGCATCTATATTCATAAGAGATATTGGTCTGTAATTTTCTTTATTTGTGGCATGTTTGCCTGGTTTTGGTATCAGGGTTATACTGGCTTCATAGAATGAATTTGGAAGTATCTCTTCCTTTTCTATATGTTCTGAAATACTTTGAGTAGTACTAGTGTAAGCTCTTCTCTGAATGTTTGGTAGAATTCTCTAGTGAAGGCATCTGGGCCAGGGTTTTTTTTGTTGGGAGTCTTTTTATTTACGTTTGCAATCTCTTCTCTCATTATGGGTCTGTTAGAATTTTCAACATCATTTTGTGTTAGTTTGGGTAGGTGTGTGTTTCTAGAAATTTGTCTTTTTCCTCTAGATTCTCAAATTTGTTGGAGTATAGTTTTTCATAACACTCTGTCATGATCCTTTTTATTTCAGTTGGGTCTGTTGTAATGTCCCCCATTTCATTTCTTGTTTGGGTTATTTGTGTCCTCTCCTGTTTTTCTTTTGTCAGTTTGGCCAGTGGTTTGTTGATTTTGTTGATCTTTTCAAAGAACCAACTTCTGGTTTTGTTGATTCTTTCTATTGTTTTTCTGCTCTGAGCTTTATTATTTCCTTTCTTCTGGTGGCTGTGGGCTTTTTTGCTGTTCTCTTTCTATTCATTTGTGTTGTGTAGCTAATGTTTTGATTTTGTCCCTCTCTTTTTTGATGTGTGCATCTATGGCTATAAATTGACCTCTGAGGACTGCCTTTGCTGTGTCCCAAACGTTTTGGTATGATGTGTTTCATTCTTGTTTGATTGCAGGAATTTTTTGATACCTCTGATTTCTTCTATTACCTAGTGGTTTTTAAGCAGGGTGTAATTAAGTTTCCATGTAATTGATTTTTTTCCATTGCTTTTCCTGTTGTTAATTTCTACCTTGATGGCATTGTGGTCAGAGAAGATACTTTGTATAATTTCAATGTTTTGGATTTTATTAAGGGCTGCTCTGCAGCCTAAGATGTGGTCTGTTCTGGAGAATGTTCCTTGTGCATTGGAAAAGAATGTGCACTTTGCAGCTGTTGAGTGGATTGTTTTATTGTTCTATATGTCTATGAGGTCAAGTTAGCTGATTGTGCCTTTTAGCTCTTCTATATCTTTGTTGGGTTTCTTTCTAGAAGTTCTGTCCTTTACTGAGAGTGGTGTGTGGAAGTCTCCTACTATTATAGTAGAACTGTCCATTTCTCTTTTCCATGCTGTTAAAGTTTGTTTTGTATTTTGAAGCCTTGTCGTTGGGTGTGTAGATGTTTATTATGGTTATGTCTTCATGATGAATCATCTCTTTAATCATTATATAGTGCCCTTCTTTGTCTTATATGGTGGATTTTGTTTTGATATCTGTTTTATCTGAGATTCGTATTGCCAATCCTGCTCTTTTTTGGTGTTTGTGTGATATATTTTCTTCCATCCTTTGATTTTTAATAAATTTACATCTTTGTTTCTAAGGTATGTCTCTTGTAGGCAGCAGATTGAGTGATCCTCTTTTTTTATCCATTCTGTCTTTCTCTGTCTCTTTATGGGTGCATTTAGGCCGTTTATGTTCAAATGTGAATTTTTTGCTGTCATTTTGTACTGTTTGCTTATTTATTTATTTATTTTTGTGGTGCTGATGTTTTCTTTTTCCTCTTACTCTCCTGTGCTGAATTCCTTTTGTTTGTGGATTTTTTTTTCATTTCTTTTGTTTTTGTAGGTTTTGTTTACGTAGGTTTTGTTTTCATTGAGATTTTATGTTTTTCTTCTTTATTTTGATGAGTAGGTTTGTTAACTTTCTTTGTGGTTACCTTGAAATCTACCCTTATCTTCCTAGGTTTGAACCAGTCTATTATTATTTGGTACCCCCTTGCCTTCTTCTCCATTAGAAAGTTCTATACCTACACTGTTTATTCCCTCTTTTATTGTTCTGACATTGTTGTCATTTACAGATTAACCTCTCTGGTTCCCTGTTGTAATTCTTTTGGTTTTGGATGGTCCTTGAGAGTTCATTTCCTAGGTTGGTATCTGGCTGGTACAATCTTGCATCTTAGATTCAGGGTGTGGTCTGATGTTCTTTGCTCTTGAGACAGAAGGACTCCCTTTAATGGTTCTTGTAAGTTTGGTTTGGTTTACATATTCCCTTAATCTTTTTATCTGGAAATGTCCTAATTTCACTATCATATTTAAACAAGAGTTTTGCAGGATATATTACTCTGGGTTGGCAATTTTTTTCTTTCAAGTTTTTATATATACCATCCCATTGCCTTCTTGCCTGCATAGTTTCTACCAAGTAATCAGAGCTTAGTCTTATTTTTTCCCCTCTGTATGTGACTTTTTATTTTTCTTGAGCTGCTCTCAGGATTCTTTCTTTGTCTTGGTTTTAGCGAGTGTGGTTATGGTATGCCTTGGTGATTTTCTTTTGGGGTCTATCCTATGTGGGGTTCCTTGAGCTTCTTGGATGGTCAGCTTTTCATCTTTCATGATATTAGGGAAGTTCTCTGTCAGCAATTCTTCAACGATCCTCTCTGTGTTTTCCATTCTCTCCCCCTGTTCCGATCACTCACAAATTTTTGCTTTTGATTGTATCCCACATAATTCTCAGGGTTTTTTCATTCTTTCTTTCTGATTTTTCCTCAAACAAAGTTGTATCCAAGTGTTTGTCTTCAGTTTCACTGATCTTGTCTTCCATTGTTTCATACCTTCTCGTTAGCCATTCTTTGACACTGTCCATGTCTGAAATCTTGTTATCTTTTTTATTTCTATTTTTTTTTTGGTAGGATTTCTAGTTGTGAATTTATTTTAGCATTGTATTCTTGTATTATTTTCCTGAATACTTCCATTTTTTGTCTGTATTTTCCATGAATTTGTCTGCCTTTTCCATTAATTTGTCTATCTTTTCCTTATTTTTGTCTGCTTTTTTGCTTCAACTCTTGGATAGCTCTGAATATTAGAGATTTGAATTCTCTATCAGGTAGTTCTAGTGCCTTTTCTTCTACCAGAAAGTCATCTGGTGTTTTATTTTGGATGCCTACTGGAACCATCCTGGTCTTTTCTTTTATATGCTTTGATATTTTCTACTATCTTTGGGACATTCAGTAGTTATTTTCTTTGTTTATTGACTGCAGATTTGTTTGTTTCTCCCTGCTTTTTTGTTTTATTTGGTTATGACTGAGGAGGTGAGCTGTGTAAACATTTTATGATGTTTACTCATCTGTGGCACGATACTTTTCACCGCCTTGTCCAATGCGCAGGGCCAGTTGCTTGGCTATGGTGCAGCAGGGCAGGTCCAGCGGGTGCTCTGTCTCCTGCTGAGAGCTTTGTGAAGGTACTTTCCTATATTCCCTGGCTGCTGATCTCCAACTGGAGTCCAAGACGGTGAATCTGTGGTCCATTAGCTGATAGGGGACCTCCACTGGTATCTCTCATTGCTCTCTGTTCTCTGTCAGTTTCTTATTCTAGTCAGTGTTTGGCTGCATTCTTTATTGCTTCACTTGACACTTAGGGTTCCAAGATTGACGTTTGTCTCTGTTTTACTTAGTTTTTTGGGTCTTTGCTGTGGAGTGATGATGTGGCACTTTTGCCTATAGAGCCATGTAGGCTGCAAATTCCTATTTTTTTTTTTTTTTAAGAGTCTCACTTGGAGGCATTTACCATAACTTCACAATCTCATGGATCGCCTTTGGCGTAAACTATATTATAAATCCTTCTCCTTCATTCAAATTTCAGTCCTAGGTTCTAATATAAAAAAATGAATTTTTATTAAATCCAAGACTTCCTTAATAAACTTTTTTCTGTTTGTTCACACTTTACATCTTTAGCATATGATCTTCTATGTCTGTGTCCTGCTTCTAATACCTGAAATGTATTCCATTAAATTGTGAGCAACTTATCAAGAAATGTAAAAGCTAAAATTGTATCTGTCATTACACAAAAGTGGGAATGATTGTAATGGGCTATTTCTACGTTTGGGTTATAAAGAGGTCAGGGAATAAAAAGTATTAGCATACTGGGGTACAGGAATTAGAATTAAAGTGGTGCAGAATGGCACCATAAGTGTATTTCATGTATATAAATAACTGGTCAATTACTGCCATAGTTTAAAGGATTATTTATTAAACAGTGGCTAGTTAGAAGGACCTGGTCATCTTCTGAAAATTAGCCAATGAAAACCCTTTGGATCACAGCAGTCCAATCATAATCAACCATGGGGATGTCATAAGGTCCACAGGGGCAGCGTTTCCTTCCATCATGTATGGGATAGCCATGAGCCATGCCGATTTGATAGCAGCTAACCACAACGTGTTAGAGAGCATAATACTCAGATTATTAGAGAGGAACAAAATATTTGGAAATTTTAAAGGAAATTACCATCTAGTTAGGGTGATAAAACACACTAAAAACAAATAATGAAAAACTCCCACGAAGTAATGGATAAAGAAGAACGAATGTAATACAATATGGCCCTGTCTTAGTCATCTAGTGCTGCTACTACAGAAATACCACAAGTGGATGGCTTTAACAAAGAGAACTTTATTTCCTCACAGTAAAGTAGGTTAAAAGTCCAAATTCAGGGTATCAGCTCCAGGAGAAGGCTTTCTGTCTCTGTTGGCCTTCTCATCAATCTTCCCCCGGACTAGGAGCTTCTCCTCACAGGGACCCCAGGTCCAAAGAATGCGCTCTCCTCCTGGAACTGCTTTCTTGGTGGTATGAGGTCCCACTGTCTCTCTGCTCAGTTCTCTCTTCGCAAGAGATTGCCTCAGGACACAATCCAGACTTGTAGATTGAGTCCTGCCTTAGTAACACAACAGCCTCCCATCCTCCCTCATTAACATCACAGAGGCAGGATTTACAACAGATAGGAAAATCACACAATTCCGGGAATCATGGCCCAGCCAAATTGATACACACATTTTTTGGGGGACAAAATTGAATCCATGACAGGCTGCATACCTATGTTTAACAGCCCTAAAACTCTTGTTGGATACTTCAGACAGTCATAAGAAGCTACAATAATTGGAGAAATGAAGGAGAAAGCATAGAGAGAAAAAAGGGATGAAGAGTGAGAGAGGAGAGACACGCAAACACAGAGACAGAAAGAGAGAGAAAATGAATAGTGATCTATTATAAAAACTCAAAACAATTTAGACAACATGTAAAGTGAAGGATTGAAGCTGGAGGGTATTTGGAGTTATCATTTTTTCCTTCTGGCCTACACTTTCCTCAGGCAAAGAGGTTACAAGATTAAGGATGTTGAAAGGGACAAAGGTCAATTTTAAGAAGCTGGTAAGGAGATTTGTGGAGAAAATTTGTAGAGACTGTATGTTGTGCCTAATGTTGCCTTTGCTTTGGGAATTGATTTTGATTCTGAAAATCTGTATAAGACAATGGAAGTTTCCAAAGGAGAAGAATCAGAAAGATTAACAGCTGGGTCTACTTCTAAGACTTTGACCTCAGATTTTAGATATAGATAATGAGGTTGAAGAAAAGATTGAGATTAGAAGCACTTCTCATGAATACATATGTTTCCTAGAGTGTGCAAAAGTGACCTTCAACACTTTAGGGCAGTATGAAAGTTAAAAATAAGTAGGAACTCAACAGAAAACATTCCCTGGGCAACTTGCTTTTGAGCATCTTTTGAAAGATGAGACACAAAAAGGAAGAGAAGAGAGGCAGATAAGACACACATGGAATGCCCCCAAATTAATCATCCAACTCAAACTCCAATATTTTATAACGGAGACATGAGTTTAATGAACCAGCTTTGAAATGAATAATCATATGTGCAAAACCATAACTAGAGCTCAAAGAATTCCTGAGGTAAAAGGAAATAAAAGGTAATCTGATTCAACCTCCACCTTCTCATGAAGTCCTCTTACTGCATCTTGATAATAAATACGATGTCTCCAATCGCACATTTTCTTAAAATGACCTTTCTATTGCCCCAAAGTGCCAGATCCTTTTTGAGGGCAACTCTCATTGGGAGAAGGTTCTGGCTTGGACTGCACTAGTTTTTATAACTTATATCTTTCTGTCCTAGCTCTGTTTTCTGTATGCCATTTCTATTTTAGTATTTATGTCCATAAATAATATCCCTCCGAAGTTTTCTCCTTCTCAGACTAAGCACTCTCCTGTTCTATACATGTTGTCCATATGTTGTGATTTATAGACACTTCTCCATGTCTGAGTGCCTCAGATTCACTTAGCTGTAACACAAAATCCACATTAAGAGGAAATGAAAAAAACTGAGACATGCTGAGTTCATAGACAACATTAAAGAATGAAATAATGATATGGATCATGACAAAATTGGTCCAGAAATTGAAAGTGACAACTAGATGGTAAAGTATCATGTAAAGTTATAGCTAGTGTAGGTAGTAATAGAGTGCACCAGAAATTATACTATGCAAGCCACACTACTTCCTCAGTGCTGCTAAATTTAATAATGGTATTGTTTACTTTTGTTGTTATAGATTCATATTTGACATATGAGTTTGAGATTTCTTATGGGCCAAAGAGCTACAGAAAGATTCCAGGGAAAATGAACAAATCTTTTCCAAGTTAAAGGGTACAATAAAATAAAATAAAATAAATGGTACAAAAAAAAAAAACCCATTGCCATCAACTCATAACGACCCTATAGGACAGAGGAGAACTGCCCCATAGAGTTTCCAAGGAGCACCTGGTGGATTTGAACTGCTGAGCTTTTGGTTAGTAGCTATAGCTCTCAACCACTGCACCACCAGGGTTTCCAAGTTAAAGGGTACAGATTACCTTAAATCATTGACTCAACTTAGAATTAATATAGATACTAGCAGAAGGTTGGAGATAGCAAGGAATTATTTTATAATATTCACGGTAGTACATTAATTTATCCAGCTCACCAACATTTAGTGAGGGTATGTGACCTAGCAAGCATGTATTAAATACTGCTATTGTTGCTGGTGCTGTCCAATCAGTTCCACCTCATAGTGATCCTGTAGCTCAGAGTAGAACAGTCCCATAAGGTTTCCAAGGAGTGGCTAGTGGATTTGAACTGCCGGCCTTTTGTTAGCAGCTGAGCTCTTAACCACTACTCCACCAGGGCTCCTATGTTAAACACTAGGAGATACATAAAACACCTTTAGACTTACAAAGACATGTAAGTCACAAGATATAATGAGTAATGCACACAAATAAGAAAAAGCAGTATAGTAAGTGCTACATGACAGAGATATGAGTGCAAATCAGCTCTTTCGTACTGCTTAAGTTTTGGAGGAAAAACAATTGCTTCTGTTAAATGTTCTTTGATGAAAAAGGCGGTTTATTGGATTAAAGATTCACATTCCATGAATTTCTAAAATTCGACCAGTTCCCCCTCAGTTTCTGTCTCCAACCTATCACCTCCTTTCCAATCTTACTCCACTGCCCTGGTTCATAATCTCATTATCTCTTGACTGAGTTGTTACTGAACCTTCCTTACTCATCTCTCGGGGCCACAGTTATTAGTGATATAATCATGTCATCTTTCTACTCTGAAATGTTAATGTTTCCTTCCTCCTTCCTCCTTAGCATGTCATTTGAGGCCATTCATAAAATGCTCCCAAACTTTCTCTTTGGTCTCATGTACTATCGTACCTTGCCCCTTCCCCTTGTCTAACCCCTCATGCATACTTTAAACCTGATAGAACTTGTTCATTCATTCATCTATGAGCCTATTTTTTGCATACTTACTAGGTCCCAGGCCTAGAATACCTACTATTCTAGGAACTCAATACAAAGTAGTGGACCAAATCAGTAATCTCTACCCTCCTGGAAGTGACAATCTAATCAGAGTAGATAGACGATAATCAAAATAAATAAGTAAAATGTATAAACAGCAATGGTTTTAGGAACTTACTTTATACTATGCCTTCTGCCTGGAAATATCTTCAAAGAATTCCCCATCAATGCTTTTGTCCTTGCTTTCATGACATTCAGTTTACATCTCTGTGACAATGCTTGCCACATTATTTAACAGGTGGTTCATCTAACCTCAATAAAAATGAGTGAGTGATACTTGGTGCTTTGCACTTAAGTGGTTCCAAACATATCTGTGGCATGAATAAAATCAACATTAACCATTTTTATCTTTTTATGTAAGTTTTCTTTTAAAGTTAATGTGTTGTGGTTAGGTGCTGTTGTGTTGGATCCAACTCATAGTGACCCACATGTACAATAGAAAGAAACGCTGTCCAGTCCTGAGCCATCTTCACAATCATTGCTATGTTTGAACCCATTATTGCAGTCGTAGTGTCAATCCACCGCACTGAGGGTCTTCCTCTTTTTCACTGACCCTCTATTTTACCAAGCATGGTGTCCTTCTCCAGGGACTGGTGACATGACTTCTCCTGATGACATGACAAAAATACATGAGACAAAGCCTCATCATGCTCACTTCTAAGGAGCATTCTGGCTGTACTTCCAAGACAGATTTGTTCATTCTTCTGTGAATGCAAATAGGTATAAATTGATACTCTACATGCAGAGTGAGTGTTAAGCTTATCACCACTGTGAAGCCTCGGTAGGCGTATCCGTGGGAAAGGTTATGTCAAGGATGAGGGACACTAATCTGATTGTCAGTGTGGCCAGAAGTAGAATTAAGAACTTCTTACCCAAACATGAAAATCAAGACAAAAAACAATTCAGAAGTTAAAGCCTAGGGAGTCCAAATGGTTATCAGAACTTAAAAATCTGGAAATAGATAATAAAGTCAGAGTTAAGGAGCTGGAGATTCAATCTGTCAGCTCTGTAGCTAGAACAAGGAGTTCAAGAATACACAGATAGGTCTAGAGAAATGAACAAATACCATTGTCCGGACAACCGGGGTATGGAGTGTGGGTGTTCCAGGAAATAATGTAAATCAGGAATAATTCAGCTTGGATTCATCAATAATTTTCAAAAAATGGTGTGAAAGCATAAAATGTGTATACAATGGAGAGGGACTATATTCTTCTGATAATAATTATTGACATTTCTTTTTCATAAGAAAAATGGTTTTAATATTATGTAAATTATACACACTCATTAAAAATTCAAACAATGCAAAAAACTATGTTAAAATAGTAGAAATGAAAAAAAAAAAAAAAGAAGACCAGATATACTGGCCTAAAGAATACTAGAGAAACCTCGAGAGTGTGGCCCCCAGACACCCTTTCAGCTCAGAGGGGAAGTTACCTTCAAGGTTTGATGTTAAGCCTGGGAATGGACACCCCAGTAAAACTAAATGGGACTAACGATGTACAGGAGTCCGGTGACAAGGGCCAGAAGGCAGAGGGAGAGTAGGAAACTGATGATAAGGAACACAAATTGAATAAGGACACTGTCGATGTATTGTGAGATTGTTGACCACTGCTATAGGGCAACATTTGTAGTAACTATTAAATGGGAGGCTGTTTTGTCCTGTGAGCCTTCATCTTGGGCGAGAATGGCAGCAAAACTGGAAGAGCATAGTCAATATCACTTAAATGTGTAAGTAAAAAGTTTTGAAATGGTGTTTAAATAAAATAAAATAAATAAATAAATAAATAAACAAATGAGACTAAAGAGGTACAATAGTCCACTGACAAGGTCCAGAAGACAGAAGGGGACAAGGAAGCCCCCTGGTGATAGGGAACACAAGGTGGAGTAAGGATATTCTTGATGTGCTGTGAGATTGTTAACCATTGTCATAGGGCAACATGTGTAGTAACTGTTAAATGAAAAACTATTTTGTTCTGTAAGCCTTCATCTTAAGTGAGAATAACAGCACAGTTGGAAGAGCGTAGTCAATGTCACTGAACTGTGAATGTAGAAAATTTTGAAACGGTGTATCTTTGGCCATCTGTAATTTTCATCAAAAAAAAAGGTTGAGAATTTAGAGGCTTAATACGTTGTGGGGTTGTTAACCAATGTCAAAAAAAACAACATGTGTACTACTATTTCATGAGAAACTATTTGCTCTGTAAGCTTTCACCTGAAGTACAATAAAATATATATTAAAAAAAAAAAAAATAGTAGAAATGACCTGAAATCACCCCACCCTGAGAAAACCATATTTACTGTTTAGTGATTATTTCATTTAGTGTATCTCCGTATGCATACACATGTGTACACACACACACACACACACACGATATTATACAATTTGGATCATATAAATATATTATTTTTAAGAACAGTTTAATTTTTCAAGTTTTTTGCTTACACTTCTCCCTTCCTTTCTTCTTCTTTTCTTTTCTTTGTCCTACCTTTAGGTGACAGACTCCATAAACCTAGTGTACATGTTTCTATGTACATATTCATGAAAGATGAATCATGTGGTTGTGTGTGCTTTATTTAGTCATTGTTTATTTTTACAAAAATAGGATTATAGTATATGCAGTATCTGCAATTTGATGTTTTTATTGAAATTGCACCAATTCAGCTGGTGGAGCCCTAGTACTTTTTTTTTTTTTTTTATGGTTGTATAAAACCCTGTGATAGGAATGTACTTCAATCTATTGAACATTCCCTTACCAAATGTCATTCCTTTTTTTTCAGTCTTTTGTCACAATAAACTTTGGAATGATAATCCTTGTACATACAGCCTTACTTACTGGTGGTTTCAGTTCTGTGGCATAATTTCCCAGGAGTGAAGTTGCTGGGCTTAAAGACATGTGTATTTTAAATTTTTAATAGACACTGCCAGATGGCTTTCCAGAAAGGCTACAATAATTCACATTTCCACCCTTTATCCTACATCCCTGCCATCAGTGGGTGTTATTACTGTTTCATTTCTAGCAGTCTGATGGATGAGCTGTGATAGCTGTTATTACTTTAATCTGCATTTTCTCAATGACTAGTAACTGCCTATTCATATCTTTGGTAATTTTTGATTCTATGCCTGAGTATTAGGACTAAAGAAAATTAATTCTATATATTTTGCAACACCAGAAATATATGTAATATGTGAAGAAAGATGAAAGTGTTAAATAAACTCTTTATTTATATGAACATATATGTATAATTGATATAAATATGTATTGAAAGTTTATTTACAAAACTCTTTGTAATAACAGGCATTTCACAAACCTCTGTGATGTCACTCAATCCTGAGACAATTAGGGAGTCTGTCTTAAGGCCAGCCTATCAACATTCCAGAAGCACAGGTGGACAGCCTAAAGGGAATTCACTGACTAGTAGAAAGCAGAAGCTCAGTCAGTGCTTGTGTCATGGGATACACAAAATTTTTTAAACAGTAATAATTGGTTGAATCAGACAGTTTAAAAATAGAAGGAAGGAGGGGGGCAAGATGGCGCTCTAGGCAGAAACACCACGCCGTCCCTCCACAGCAAAGATCCAAAAAACTAAGCCTAACAGAGAATCAACAATCCTGAAACCCTAGAACACCAAATGAAGAGATAAAGAACTCAGCCAAACACCAAACGGAGTGAGAATACTAAAAGAGAACGGAGAGCGAGGAGAGACTCAGGCAGAGATTCCTTACCAGCTAACGCAGCGCGGATCCACCATCTTGGATTCCTATCGGAGACCAGCAAACGGGAGAGCAGCCTTGCAGAGCATCTGGTCGGAGACAGAACAACCGGTAAACTGCGGTGCGCGCTCTCCCACCACCCACCCCTCTCCGCCTCAGCTGGGGATCCCCTGCTTTCCGTGGCCAGGGTCTCTGGGCTGGGGGGTGCTGGTGCTTGGATTCCGCGCGCCTGGGCTGGCGGCTTTCTGGGAGCCGTTTGCTGGCAGCTAGCGAACCTTTTTCTGCCGCCTCCCCCTCCTTTTGCCTGGGTGCCTGGTTCCGAGGGCCGTCTCTGCTCTCTCCTGCGGGGCTGTAGGGCTGCGTGCGGGCGTATGGCTGTTTCTAGGTCTGGGCTCCCGCGTGGGTGTGATCCCGGGGCCTTTGTTTGTTCGCCCCTCTGCTTTCCGTGGCCGGAGTCCCTGAGCTGGGGGGCGCCGGTGCTTGGATTCCGCGCGCCCGGGGGGGGGCTTTCTGGGAGCCGTTTGCCGGCCGCTAGCGAGCCTTTTTCTGCCGCCTCCCCCTCCTTTTGCCTGGGTGCCTGGTTCCGAGTGCCGTCTCTGCTCTCTCCTGCGGGGCTGTAGGGCTGCGTTCGGGCGTGTGGCTGTTTCCAGGTCTGGGCTCCCGCGCGGGTGGGATCCTGGGGCCTTTGTTCGTTGGCCCCTCTGCTTCCCGTGGCCACGGCCACTTAACTCCGAGACTACCGGCTTCTTGGAATTCGCGCCCCTGAGTGGGGGCTCTCTGGGTCCCATTTGTAGGCACTGACTGCTGGTGTTGCCCTTTTTTTTTTTCTCTAAATTTTATTTTTCTTCCTTTTTTGATTAGTTTTGTCATCTTTTACCTCTTTTTCTCTTTTGTCTTTCTTCATTGCTTAATTTCTTGTCTCTCTATCTCTTCCTTCTCTTTCTGATCCCTGAATTCCAGGCGATGTATGCCTCTGTACCTTCTGGCCAGGCTGAGCTGTGAAAATTGAGACCGACTCCCCCAGACCTCATAGCTGCATCGGTGGGATCCCTGGGAACTTTGCAGTTCTTTAACTTTTCTGATTTTTATTTGGTCATTCTTTCCTTTTCTTTCTCTTCCCCCTTCTGGTTTCCTCCATCCCATAGTCTCTCTTCTGTACATTCCAACGACAAGCTCCCCTAGCATTCTTTTATGTTTGTACACTTTTTGCTCCTCCTCCTCTCTCCTCTCTCCCATATCCAGCTTAGCTTCACACATAACCATCTTCCCGCTGCACCCTACCTACCTGCACCGTGCACTAGACATCACATCACCAAGCGGTGCAGGCACGCCCTATTGGAACCTGCCCAGCACTGACTACCGACCGTCCTGGTGGCTGCGGTGAGTGCCACAAGCAACCCATCCCAGTGGCTCCTCCTCAACTAGATCTGCCCAGCTGTACCACAAGAACGAAAAAAAAAAAAAATCTACAATCAATAAACGAGAGAAATATCTACTGAATGCCCCGAAAACAGCAAACAATATCAAAACATTTAGAAAAACAAGACAAGATGGCTCCAATAGGCGTCCAAATTAAAACACCAGATAACTCTCCTGTGGAAGAAAATGCACTAGAAGTACCTGATACGGAACTCAAATCACTAATACTCGGAATTTTCCAAGAACTGAGGCAAAAAGCTGACAAACATGAGGAAAAAATAGACAAATTTATGGAAAATACAGACAAAAAATTGGAAGAATTCAGGAAGATGATGCAAGAACAAAATGCCAAAATAAATTCACAACTCGAAATTATACAAAAACAACAATTAGAAATCCAAAAGATAAACAACAAGATTTCAGAAATGGACGGTGTCATAGAAGGGCTGAGAAGTAGATTTGAAACCATGGAAGACAGGATCAGTGGAACTGAAGACAAACACTTGGATACAACTCTGTTTCAGGAAAACTCAGAAAAAAGAACAAAGAAAAATGAAGAGACCCTGAGAGTTATGTGGGACACAATTAAAAGCAAAAACTTACGAGTGATTGGCATACCAGAACAGGGGGAGAAAACAGAAAACACAGAGAGGATCATTGAGGAACTGCTGACAGAAAACTTTCCCAATATCATGAAAGATGAAAAGCTGGTCATCCAAGAAGCTCAACGAACCCCATATAGAAGAGACCCCAAAAGAAAATCACCAAGACATATCATATTCACACTCGCTAAAACTAAAGACAAACAAAGAATCCTGAGAGCAGCTCGTGAAAAACAAGAAGTCACATACAGAGGAGAAACAATAAGACTAAGCTCAGATTATTCAGCAGAAACCATGCAGGCAAGAAGGCAATGGGATGATATATATAAAATCTTGAAAGAAAAAAATTGTCAGCCAAGAATAATATATCCTGCAAAACTCTCATTCAGATTTGATGGTGAAATTAGGTCATTTCCAGATAAACAGAAACTAAAGGAATATGCAAAAGTCAAACCAAACTTACAAGAATTCTTAAAGGGAGTTCTTCGATCTGAGGACAAACAGCTTAAGCCCTCAGGCAGGACCTAGGACCTAGGACGCAGGTTAACATGAACCAGATACCATTCTAGGAACTGAACTACAGACGACTTTCCAAAAACAAAAGATATACAACAGGGAATCAGAGAAATCAATCAAAGGATGACAACAACATCAAAACAATGAAAGAGGGAACAAACGGCATAGGTATAGAACCTTCTAAAGGAGAAGAAGGCAAGGCGATACCAAGTAACGGTAGACTGCTTCAAAATTATAAAGATAAGGGTAAAATTCATGGTAACCACAAAAAAAGTTAACAAACCAACTCATAAAAATAAAGACGAAAAACATAAAGTCTCAACAAAACCAAAACCTACAAAAACAAAAGAAATGAACACAAAATCCACAAACAAAAGGAACTCAGCACAAGAGAGTAAGAAGAACAAAGAAAACTTCAGCATCACAAAAAAAAAGCACTACAAAATGACAGCAACAAATTCACATCTATCAATAATTACACTGAACGTAAATGGACTCAATGCACCCATAAAGCGATGGAGAGTGGCAGAATGGATAAGAAAACAGGATCCATCTATTTGCTGTCTACAAGAGACACATCTTAGAAACAAAGATGTGAATTTATTAAAAATCAAAGGTTGGAAAAAAATATATCAAGCTAACAACTACCAAAAAAGAGCAGGAGTCGCAATTCTAATCTCAGATAAAATAGACTTTAAAACAAAATCTACCATAAAAGACAAAGAAGGACACTATATAATGATTAAGGGGATGATCCATCATGAAGACATAACCATAATAAATATCTATGCACCCAATGACAGGGCTCCAAAATACATAAAAAAAACTCTAACAGCACTGAAAAGAGAAATTGACAGTTCCACAATAATAGTAGGAGACTTCAACACACCACTCTCAGTAAAGGACAGAACAACTAAAAAGAAACTCAGCAAAGATACAGAAGACCTAAAGGACACAATCAGCCAACTGGACCTCATAGACATATATAGAACAATCCATCCAACCGCTGCAAAGTACACATTCTTTTCCAATGCACATGGAACATTCTCCAGAATAGACCACATCTTAGGCCACAGAGCAATCCTCAACAAGATCCAAAATGCTGAGATAATTCACAGTATCTTCTCTGACCACAATGCCATCAAGGTAGAAATTAACACTAGAAAGAGCAAGGAAAAAAAATCAAACACATGGAAACTGAATAATAATCTGCTTACACATCAATGGGTAATAGAAGAAATCAGAGATGGAATTAAAAAATTCCTAGAATCAAATGAAAATGAAAACACATCATACCCAAACCTTTGGGACACAGCAAAGGCAGTCCTCAGAGGACAATTTATAGCAATAGATGCACATATCAAAAAAGAAGAAAGGGACAAAATCAAAACATTAACTACAGAACTCAAACAAATAGAAAGAGAACAACAAAAAAAGCCTACAACCACCGGAAGAAAGGAAATAGTAAAGATCAGAGCAGAAATCAATGAAATAGAGAACAGAAAAACAATAGAAAGAATTAACAAAACCAAAAGTTGGTTCTTTGAAAGAATCAACAAAATCGACAAACCACTGGCCAGACTGACAAAAGAAAAACAGCAGAGGGCACAAATAACCCAAATAAGAAATGAAATGGGGGACATTACAACAGACCCAACTGAAATAAAAAGGATTATAACAGAATATTATGAAAAACTATATTCCAACAAATTTGAAAACCTAGAGGAAATGGATAAATTTCTAGAAACATACGGCCTACCCAAACTACAACAAAGTGATATTGAAAATCTGAACAGACCCATAACAAGAGAAGAGATTGAAAAGGTAATAAAAAAAACTCCCAACCAAAAAAAGCCCTGGCCCAGATGGCTTCACTGGAGAATTCTACAAAACATTTACAGAAGAGCTCGTACCAGTTCTACTCAAGTTATTTCAGAGCATAGAAGAGGAAGCAACACTTCCAAATTCATTCTATGAAGCCAGCATAACGCTGATACCAAAACCAGGCAAAGACATCACAAAAAAAGAAAATTACAGACCAATATCTCTCATGAATATAGATGCAAAAATTCTGAACAAAATTCTAGCCAATAGAATTCAGTATCATATCAAAAAAATAATACACCACGACCAAGTAGGATTCATACCAGGTATGCAAGGATGGTTTAACATTAGAAAATCCATCAACGTAATCCACCACATAAATAAAAGGAAAGAAAAAAATCACATGATTATCTCAATTGATGCAGAAAAGGCATTTGACAAAGTCCAACACCCATTCCTGATAAAAGCTCTCAATAAAATAGGTATAGAAGGGAAATTTCTCAACATAATAAAGGGCATCTATGCAAAACCAACAGCCAACATCATTCTTAATGGAGAAAGGCTGAAAACATTCCCCCTGAAAACAGGAACAAGACAAGGATGCCCTTTATCACCACTCCTATTTAACATTGTGCTGGAAGTTCTAGCTAGAGCAGTAAGGCAAGAGAAAGAAATAAAGGGCATCCAAATTGGTAATGAAGAAGTTAAACTCTCCCTGTTTGCAGATGATATGATACTATACATAGAAAACCCTAAAGACGCCACGAGAAATTTACTGGAAGTAATAGAAAGATTCAGCAGAGTAGCAGGATACAAGATAAACATTGAAAAATCAGTTGGATTCCTATACACCGGTAAAGAGAACGATGAAAAGGAGATCAGGAAATCAATACCATTTTCAATAGCCCCTAAAAAGATAAAATACTTAGGAATAAATCTGACCAGGAATATAAAAGACCTATACAAAGAAAACTACAAAACACTGCTGCATGAAACCCAAAGGGATCTACATAAATGGAAAAACATACCATGCTCATGGATAGGCAGACTCAACATTGTGAAAATGGCAATTCTACCTAAAGCAATCTACAAATACAATGCAATTCCGATACAAATACCAACAACATTCTTCAAAGAGATGGAAAAACTATTTATTAACTTTATATGGAAAGGGAAGAAACCTCGAATAAGTAAAGCACTACTGAAGAAGAAGAATAAAGTTGGAGGACTCACACTACCTGACTTGAGAACCTACTATACAGCTACAGTACTCAAAACAGCCTGGTACTGGTACAACAACAGAGACATTGACCAATGGAACAGAATTGAGAACTCAGATGTAAATCCATCCACCTACGGTCACCTGATTTTTGACAAGGGCCCAAAATACATCAAATGGGGAAAAGACAGTCTTTTTAACAAATGGTGCTGGCAAAACTGGATATCCATTTGTAGAAAAATGAAACAGGACCCATACCTCACACCGTATACAAAAACTACTTCAAAATGGATCAAAGACCTGAATATAAAGCCTCAAACTATAAAATTCATAGAAGAAAAACTAGGACCAACACTTCAGGCCTTAATACATGGCATTAACAGGATACAAACCATAAACATCAACACAAAAAACCCAACAGATAAACTAGATAATTGGGATCTTCTAAAAATCAAACATCTATGCTCTTCAAAAGATTTCACCAAAAGAGTTAAAAGAGAACCTACAGACTGGGAAAAAATTTTTGGACAGTACAAGTCAGACAAAGGTCTAATCTCCATAATCTACAAGAAAATCCAACACCTCTACAACAAAAAGACAACCAATCCTATCAAAAAATGGGCAAAGGAAATGAACAGACACTTCACCAAGGAAGACATTCAAATGGCCAACAGACACATGAGGAAATGCTCGCGATCACTAGCCATTAGAGAAATGCAAATTAAAACCACAATGAGATACCATCTCACCCCGGCATTACTGGCACGAATCAAAAACACTGGAAATAACAAATGTTGGAGGGGCTGCGGGGAGACGGGAACTCTTATACACTGCTGGTGGGAATGCAAAATGATACAGCCATTTTGGAAAATGATATGGCGTTTCCTCAGAAAGCTAGAAATAGACGTACCATTCGATCCAGCAATCCCACTCCTAGGAATATATCCTAGAGAAATAAGAGTCATCACTCGAATAGACATATGCACACCTATGTTCATGGCAGCATTATTCACAATAGCAAAACGATGGAAACAACCTCGATGTCCATCAACAGACGAATGGATACACAAACTATGGTACATACACACAATGGAGTACTATGCAACGAGAAAGAACAATGAATCGGTGAACCATCTCATAACATGGATGAAACTGGAGGACATCATGCTGAGTGAAATAAGTCAATCACAAAAGGACAAATATTGTATGAGACCTCTATTGTAAAAACCCATGAAAAAATTCACATGCAAAATGTAACAATCCTTGTTGGTTACCAGGGATGGGGGGGGGGGGATACTAAATAGGTAATAGGTAAGTGGTAACTTGGGTGAGAGATGAGATAGTACATAGTACAGCGGAAACTAACACAACCTGCACAAGGAAAGGTCATGAAGGCCCTATAGACACATCCAAACCCCCCGAGGGACTGAGTTGTTGGACGGAGGGCTCTGGGGACCATGATCTCGGGGAACATCTAGCTCAATTGGCATGACACTACTTATAAAGATAATGCTCTACATTCTACCTTGGTGAGTAGTGTCTGGGGTCTTAAAAGCCTATGAGCGGCCATCTAAGATACTCCACTGATCTCATCCCTTCGGGAACAAGGGAGAATGAAGAGAACAGGATACAAGGAAAAGATTAGTCCGAAGGACTAATGGTCCACAGCTACCAAGGTCTCCACGGGACTGAGCCCAGTACAGCTGGATGGTGCCCGGCTACCACCAATGACTCCTTTGACCAGGATCACAACAGAGGGTTCTGGGCAGAGCTGGAGTAGGAAGTAGAGCATAATTTTAACTCCCCAAAAAAAAAAAAAAAAAAAAAAAAGAAGACCAGATATACTGGCCTAAAGAATACTAGAGAAACCTCGAGAGTGTGGCCCCCAGACACCCTTTCAGCTCAGAGGGGAAGTTACCTTCAAGGTTCGATGTTAAGCCTGGGAATGGACACCCCAGTAAAACTAAATGGGACTAACGATGTACAGGAGTCCGGTGACAAGGGCCAGAAGGCAGAGGGAGAGTAGGAAACTGATGATAAGGAACACAAATTGAATAAGGACACTGTCGATGTATTGTGAGATTGTTGACCACTGCTATGGGGCAACATTTGTAGTAACTATTAAATGGGAGGCTGTTTTGTCCTGTAAGCCTTCATCTTGGGCGAGAATGGCAGCACAATTGGAAGAGCATAGTCAATATCACTTAAATGTGTAAGTAAAAAGTTTTGAAATGGTGTTTAAATAAAATAAAAATAAATAAATAAATAAACAAACAAAGGAGACTAAAGAGGTACAATAGTCCACTGACAAGGTCCAGAAGACAGAAGGGGACAAGGAAGCCCCCTGGTGATAGGGAACACAAGGTGGAGTAAGGATATTCTTGATGTGCTGTGAGATTGTTAACCATTGTCATAGGGCAACATGTGTAGTAACTGTTAAATGAAAAACTATTTTGTTCTGTAAGCCTTCATCTTAAGTGAGAATAACAGCACAGTTGGAAGAGCGTAGTCAATGTCACTGAACTGTGAATGTAGAAAATTTTGAAACGGTGTATCTTTGGCCATCTGTAATTTTCATCAAAAAAAAAGGTTGAGAATTTAGAGGCTTAATACGTTGTGGGGTTGTTAACCAATGTCGAAAAAAACAGCATGTGTACTACTATTTCATGAGAAACTATTTGCTCTGTAAGCTTTCACCTGAAGTACAATAAAATATATATTAAAAAAAAAAAAAAAAACTGACTCACTGTCTGGGACATTGGTTGTTGCAGCCATAGAATAAATGTACCATTTCACTTGAGCTAAAAAAAAAAAAATAAAAATAAAAAAAATAAAAATAGAAGGAAGAAATTATGTGGGTGGCAGGTGAATGCGGTTGGACCCAGAATACCGACATGAGATGCCCAAATCCTGAGAGGAAAAGTGCAAAAGGGAGATCCAGTGAATATTCCAAAGACATGGTTGGCATGAGAACCTATAATTCGGAAATTATGGCAGGACTGCAGTCGTTTCGCTATAGAGAGTGAATACCTGTGCTAGAGGCTCATTTTGAAGGTCCAAGGTCCTACCTCCTGGTCATCTCTTAACTCTGCTTTTAAGCCAACGATGCTCAGGGTGGCTCCTGAGAGTGTGAAATCTAGAATGAAAGTTCCACTTCTCAACTCCAAGGCCTGTAGCTCATTTTATTGTCTTACAAATGGCTATTTGCAAAATAACTAGAGGAATTTTTAGGCCCAATGTTAGCCTAAATTATTCTTTCTTCTGGACCCCTTATCAGTTCACATGTTCTACTTTAAATCCTCATAGATTAATACATTTGTGTATTTTGAGTCAATCGAAAGTTAAATTTTTCAGTCAGTTTGGCCATCTGGCTTTCACAACAGTGATAAAATGTCTTTCACACCCTTGATGAGAGCACTCAGGGTTCTGTGAGCTTCAATAATTCAAATATGTCTAAAGGTATTGATTTGCACTCAGCATGACAGAAATCTAAGTAGAGATAAAAATCAAAACAGTAAAAATAAATAGAAGGAATTTTTTTTTTAAAAAACTGTATATTACAGGGCACCTTTTTGGACTATGGTGAATTTCAATATTGTAATTTTCAGTATATTTAGTAAAATTTAATTCCAACTCCTTGGTTTCCATGACAAGGGTCGGTGCAGGTTCTATCCACCATCCCATATCTGCCTTAACTGATGGTGTATTTAAAGTAGTGAGCTCATCCTCACTAAACCTAGATGACTTTTTTTTTTTTAAGGTGGGAAGTTAATCTTGATGATCTCTGAAAGTCAAGTTCTGTGATTAGTTACCGATGTGGGAAATGCTTGAACCTGGTTGATCAATGGTACAGTGGTGATGGAAAATTCCTTAGCAGTCAGACATTCAAGTAGTCATCTCATTGTCTAATTTTCTTGAAAGCCAATGTAGCTTTCATTTAGATTCACACTGACTCATATTTAGGACTAAAATTTTATCTGGACAGTCAGGAATTTGAAAGGAGTAGGTTTGAAAAATTAGTGATAGAGAAGATCTAAGGAAGCATTACATAGTGAAAATATCTGCATCCACGTGAATTCTGTTCAACAGACTCCGTTTCAGGGACTCAGAGTAATTGTTTAAGTGGACATCAGTCAACCTCTTTCTCCAAACAACCTAGCATTTGCTCTAAATGTTTATTAATAAAGTGGCTATGATGATAGGGTAGAGTGTTCAAAAATACAAACTTCTCCTCACCAATGCTGATGGATTATTTTCATCCGTCATGCCTAATTCATGACCAATTTCCATGTAGCAGTGGCGAACCCTGAAACAGTAACAAGGTAACATTTGAAGGACCTACAAGTTACATGGTAGTAGACTGATAACAATGAACACTTTCCTTATCCTCATTGGAATAAAAATTATGCACAATTTGGATTTTCTTTTCCTGTTGTCATGCCTCTACCAATACCCCCATACAGGTCTTAATGAAGGTTTTATATAGTCTCAACATTATTTTTGACTAAGAGAATTAAGCAATGTGCTAATCCCTTGAGATTCACTGGCCTTATTTTAATACATAGTTCTATTTCTCCTGTGGACAAAATCCATGGGTCCAGGTTAAAAGTAAGGATGGCACTTATTACAATTACACTTTATCATTCCCTAGCAAAACCTTTCGTTCCTCCTCTGAAGTGGACTCTGCTAGTCCAGTAAGTGCTTGTTACTGTCCATATGCCATTGGTCAAGTTACTTAAACTCTCTTTGCTTCAAGAATCTCAATTTTGAAATAACAATAATAACATATTCATGGTGTTATTATGAAATAACATTAAACAATTCTTATTTTGGAAATGTATGTATGAGCGTAAGGCTAGGTTTATATATACGGGAATGGAGTACGTTAGACGGTTGCCATTTTCTGTCTTCTCTGCAGTTATTTCTTCTTTTTAACAGCACCCTGGCATCATTTGGAGCCCTGGTGGTGAAGTGGTTAAGAGCTTGACTGCTAACCAAAATGTCAGCAGTTCGAATCCCCTAACCACTCCTTGAAAACCCTATGGGGCAGTTCTACTCTGTCCTATAGGGTCGCTATGAATGAGAATTGAATCGACGGCAATAGGTTTGGGTTTTGATATCCTTTTGGAAGGTTACCTTCTTACCACTGAACAAAGTCTGGTGGGACTATAATTTGGTACTCTGTACTCCTGCAGGCCAGTGGACACTCCTGTTCTGGAATTTTAATTTTGAGAAAAGGCTAAATGTCTGAAAATCGCTGGTATTCATTTATCCCAATAGTAGTACCCTTACTGGTTCCTGTTGAATGATTACTCTTGCAGTTTCTGCTTCCTTACCCTCTAGAGCTACTTTGTATCTGGTCCTCCAGCCTTTTCATCAATTACAGAGTTCCCAATAATCTTCCAGTAAATTCTCACTGACTAATCAACAACCTGTGATATGCAGATGATATGCCTTGCTTGATGAAAGCAAAGAGTACTTGAAGCACTTCCTTATGAAGCTTAAAGACTACAGCCTTCAGTATGGACTACACTTCAACATAAAGAAAACAAAAATCCTCACAACTGGAATAATAAGCAACATCATGGTAAATGGAGCAAATACTGAAGTTGTCAACAATTTCACTTTACTTGGATCCGTGTGCAACGTCTGTCAAAGCAGCAGCCAAGAAATCAAAAGATGTATTACATTGGGAAAACGTGCTGCAAAAGACCCTTTTAAAGTGTTAAGAAGCAAAGATTTCACCTTGAGGACTAAGGCGCCTGACCCAAGCCAGCCAAGTGTAAATGAAGGTTTTATGTATTTTCATTCACCTCATACATATGCAAAAGCTTGACAATGAATAAAGAAGCTGAAGAAAAATTGATGCCTTTGAATTATGGTGTTGGCAAAAAATATTTAATATACTATGGACCATCAGAAGAATGAACGAATCTGTCCTGGAAGAAGTACAGCCAGAATGCTCCTTAGAATCGAGGATGGCCAGACTTTGTCTTACATACTTTGGACATGGTATCGGGGGAACCAGTCCCTGGAGAAGGATATCATGCTTGGTAAATTACAGGGTCAGTGAAAAAGAGGAAGACACTCAGAACGATGGAGTGACACAGAGGCTGCAAAACGGGCTCATGCATAACAACAATTGTGAGGATTGTGAGGACCAGGCAGTATTTCATTCTGTTGTATGTAGCATTGCTGTAAGTTGAAACAGACTGGACAGCACATAACAGCAACAACAATGTTAATCAGAGTTGATTTCTGTTGTTTGCAAACAAAGAAACCTGCAGTAGGAACTTCCGGCAAAATGGCGCTCTAGGCAGAAGCACCACGCCGTCCCTCCACAGCAAAGATCCGAAAAACTAAGCCAAACAGAGAAAACAACAATCCTGAAACCTTAAAACATCAAATGAAAAGATAAAGAACTCAGCCAAGCAACAAATGGAGTGAGAAAACTGATAGAGAATGGAGAGCAAGGAGAGATTCATGCAGAGGTCCTCCAACAGCTAATGTAACACGCAGATCCGCCATCTTGAACTCTTATCGGAGACCAGCAAACAGGGGATACGAGAAAGCAGCTTCACGGAGCTTCCAGTGGGAGACAAAACAACCAGTGAACAGTGATATATGCTTTCCCACCCCCCACCTTTCTTCACCCCCACTTGGCCTACTCTGCTTCCCGCGGCCACAGTCTCTTGTCCGGGAAGCACCGGCTGCTTGGATCCCACCCACCCGAGTGCCACTCTGAGTGCCATTTGTTGGCTGCTGGTGTTGCTTTTTTCCGTTTCTTTTGATTTCTTCCTTACCTCTCACCACTTCCCCCTCCTTTCGCTCAAATACCTGGCTCCGTGTGCCATCTTTGCTTCTTTCTGAGGGGCTGCAGAGCTCCATTTGAGTGTGGAGCTGCTTCTCAGTCTGGGCTGCCATGCTGGTGGGATCCCGGAGTTTTGTTCATTTGTTTGTTTAGAATTGTTCGTTTGTTTTCTTTTCCTTTTCTTGAGTAGGGAGCCTGTTCTTGCCAAGCAGTGCTGCGTGGCTTGGAAACTACCCCCTCGGCTTGCACAGATGTGCAGAGGGATCCCTAACAACATTTCTTTCTTCATTGTTTTTTTTTCTTTTCTTTTCTTTTCTTTTTCCTGTTTTTTGGGGGGCTTTTCTTGTTCTTTTTTTTTTCTCCTCTTTTTCCCTTTTTGTCTTTCTTCCTTACTCGGTTTCTCATCTCTCTATATCTTCCTTCTCTTTCTGTTCCCTGAATACCTGGGGTTCTATACCTCCATGCCTTCTAGCCAGGCTGTACTGCAACACCTGAGAGTGACTTCCCCAGACCTCATAGCTGCACGGGTGGGATCCCTGGGAACTTTGCTGTTCTTTAACCTTTCTGATTTTTATTTATTCATTCTTTTCTTTTCTTTTTTTAAATTATTCTTCCCCTTCTGTTTTCTCCATTTCATAGTCTCTCATCTCTCTACTCCAACGGCAAGCTCCCCTAGCATTCTTTTTTGTTTGTTTGTATGTTTTTGACTCCTGTTCCTAACTCCTCTCTCCCATATCCATCTTAGCTCCACACATAACAATCTCCCCGCTACATCCTGCCTACCTGAACTGTGTGCTTAACATCACACCACTAAGAAGCACAGGCATAGCCTACTGGAACCTGCCCTGCACTGATTACCAACCCACCCTGGTGGCTGTAGCAAGTTCCACAAACAACCCTTCCCAGGAATTTCTCCTCAGCTAGATCTGCCCTGCCATACCATATCTGAGTGACTGACTCTGCCAATTGGAGAAGCAGGCGAAAAGCATTGTGCCCACAGATGAGCAAACAACAAAGAACACACAACCCGCCTGCTCAGACATAGCCAAATTTAAAAAAAAAGGACAAAACAAACAAATCTACAATCAATAAATGAGAAAAATAACTACTGAATGCCCCAAAGACAGCAGAAAATATCAAAACATTTACAAAAACAGGACAGGATGGTTCCAGTAGGTGTCCAAAATAAAACACCAAATGACTTTCCAGTGGAAGAAAAGTCACTAGAACTACCTGATAGGAATTCAAATCTCTAATACTCAGAATTCTCTAAGAGCTGAAGCAAAAAGCAGACAAAAATGAGGAAAAAATAGACAAATTCATGGAAAATACAGACAAAAAATTGGGAGAATTCAGGAAAATAATGCAGGAGCAAAATACCAAAATAAATTCACAACTAGAAATTATACAAAAACAACAATGAGAAATCCAAAAGATAAACAAGAAGAATTTCCAAAATAGACGGTGTCATAGAAGGGCTGAGAAGCAGATTTGAGATGCTTGAAGACAGGATCAGTGGAATTGAAGACAAACACCTGGATACAACTCTGTTTCACGAAAGCTCAGAAAAAAAAAACAAAGAAAAACGAAGAGACCCTGAGAGTTATGTGGGATACAATCAAAAGCAAAAATTTTCGAGTGATTGGAGTTCCATAACAGGGGGAGAAAGCAGAAAACACAGAGAGGAACATTGAAGAACTGCTGACAGAAAACTTCCCCAATATCATGAAAGATGAGAAGCTGGCCATCCAAGAAGCTCAACAAACCCCATATAGGCAAGACCCCGAAAGAAAATCACCAAGGCATATCATAATCACACTCGCTAAAACCAAGGACAAACAAAGAATCCTGAGAGTAGCTCATGAAAAACAAGAAGTCACACACAGAGGAGAGACAATAAGACTAAGCTCAGATTATTCTGCAGAAACCATGCAGGCAAGAAGGCAATGTGATGACACATATAAAATCTTGAAAGAAAAAAATTGCCAGCCAAGAATAATATATCCTGCAAAACTCTCATTCAGATATGATAGTGAAATTAGGCCATTTCCATAAACAGAAATTAAGGGAATATGTAAAAGCCAAACCAAACTTACAAGAATTATTAATGAGAGTTCTTTGATCTGAGAACAAACAATTTCAGCTCATAGGCAGAATCTAGGATGCAGGATAGTACCAGCCAGATACCAATCTAGGAAATGAACTCTCAAGGACTATCCAAAACCAAAAGAAATACAACAGGGAATCAGAGCAGTTAATCAGTAAATGACAACAACATCAAAACAATAAAAGAGGGAATAAATGGCATAGGTATGGAACCTTTTAATGCAGAGGAAGGCAACACGATACAAAATAATGGTAGACTGTTTCAAACTTAGAAAGATAAGGGTAAGATTCATGGTAACCACAAAGAAAGTTAACAAACCAACTCATAAAAATAAAGAGGAAAGACATAAAGTCTCAGCAAAAACAAAACCTACAAAAACGAAAGAAATGAAAAAAAATTCCACAAACAAAAGTAACTCAGCACAAGAGAGTAAGAAGAACAAAGAAAACTTTGGCACCACAAAAAAGAGCGCTACAAAATGACAGCAACAAACTCACATCTATGAATAATTACACTGAATGTAAATGGACTCAATGCACCCAAAAAGCGATGGAGAGTCACAGAATGGATAAGAAAACAGGATCCATCAATATGCTATCTACGAGAGACACACCTTAGAAACAAAGATGTGAATTTATTAAAAGTCAAAGGTTGGAAAAAAATATATCAAGCTAACAACTACCAAAAAAGAGCAGGAGTGCAATACTAATCTCAGATAAAATAGACTTTAAAACAAAATCCACCATAAAAGACAAAGAAGGACACTATATAAAGATTAAGGGGATGATCCATCATGAAGACAAAACCATAATAAACATCTACACACCCAATGACAGGGCTCCAAAATACATAAAACAAACTCCAACAACACTGAAAAGAGAAGCTGACAGTTCCACGATAATAGTAGGAGACTTCAACACACCACTCTCAGTAAAGGACAGAAAACAAAGAAGAAACGCCACAAAGATACAGAAGACCTAAAGGGCACAGTCAGCCAACTTGACCTCATAGACATATATAGAACACTCCAACCAACTGCTGCAAAGTACACATTCTTTTCCAATGCACATGGAACATTCTCCAGAATAGACCACATCTTAGGCCACAGAGCAATCCTCAACAAGATCCAAAACGTTGAGATAATTCAAAGTATCTTCTCTGACCTCAATGCCATCAAGGTAGAAATTAACACTAGAAAGAGCAAGAAAAAAAATCAATTACATGGAAACTGAATAATACCCTGCTTACACATCACTGGGTAATAGAAGAAATCAGAGATGGAATCAAAAAATTCCTAGAATCAAATGAAAATGAAAGCTCATCATACCAAAACCTTTGGGACAGAGCAAAGGCAGTCCTCAGAGGACAATTTATAGCAATAGATGCACACATCAAAAAAGAAGAAAGGGACAAAATCAAAACATTAACTACAGAACTCAAACAAATACAAAGAGAACAGCAAAACAAAGCCCACAGTCACCGGAAGAAAGGAAATAGTAAAAATCAGAGCAGAAATCAATGAAATAAAGAACAGAAAAACAATAGAAAGAATCAGCAAAACCAAAAGCTGGTTCTCTGAAAAGATCAACAAAATCGACAAACCACTGGCCAGACTGACAAAAGAAAAACAGGAGAGGACACAAATAACCCAAATAAGAAATGAAATGGGGGACATTACAACTGACCAAACTGAAATAAAAAGGATTATAACAGATTATGAAAAACTATACTCCAACTAATCTGAAAACCTAGAGGAAATGCATAAATTTCTAGAAACACACTACCTACCCAAACTACAACAAAGTGATATTGAAAATCTGAACAGACCCATAACAAGAGAAGAAATCGAAAAGGTAATTAAAAAAACTCCCAACCAAAAAAAGCCCTGGCCCAGATGGCTTCACTGGAGAATTCTACAAAACATTTACAGAAGAGCTTATACCAGTACTACTCAAGATATTTCAGAGCATAAAAAAGGAAGCAACACTTCCAAATTCATTCTATGAAGCCAGCATAACACTGATACCAAAACCAGGCAAGGGCATCACAAAAAAGAAAATTACAGACCAATATCTCTCATGAATATAGTTGCAAAAATTCTTAACAAAATCCTAGCCAGTAGATTTCAGTATCATATCAAAAAAATAATACATCACGACCAAGTACGATTCAGAGCAGGTATGCAAGGATGGTTCAGCATTAGAAAATCAATCAATATAATCCACCACATAAATAAAAGGAAAGAAAAGAATCACATGATCATCTCAACTGACACAGAAAAGGGATTCGACAAAGTCCAACACCCATTCCTGATAAAAACTCTCAATAAAATAGGTATAGATGGGAAATTTCTCAACATAATAAAGGGAATCTATGCAAAACCAGTGGCCAACATCATTCTTAATGGAGAGAGGCTGAAAAAATTCCCCCTGAAAACAGGAAGGAGACAAGGATGCCCTTTATCACCACTCCTATTTAACATTGTGCTAGAAGTTCTAGCTAGAGCAATAAGGCAAGAGAAAGAAATAAAGGGCATCCAAATTGGTAATGAAGAAGTTAAACTCTCCCTGTTTGCAGATGATATGATACTATACATAGAAAACCCTAAAGACTCCATGAGAAATCTACTGGAACTAATAGAAAGATTCAGCAGAGTAGCAGGATACAAGATAAACATTCAAACATCAGCAGGATTCCATACACCAATAAGAAGAACAATGAAAAGGAAATCAGGAAAAGAATACCATTTATAATAGCCCCTACAAAGATAAAATACTTAGGAATAAATCTAAAACCCTATACAAAGAAAACTACAAAACGCTACTGCAAAAAACCCAAAGGGATCTACATAAATGGAAAAACATACCATGCTCATGAATAGGCAGACTCAACATTGTGAAAATGACAATTCTACCCAAAGCAATTTACAACTACAATGCAATCCTGATCCAAATACCAACAACATTCTTCAAAGAGATGGAAAAACTAATCATTAACTTTATATGGAAAGGGAAGAAGCCCTGAATAAGTAAAGCACTACTGAAGAAGAAGAATAAAGTTGGAGGACTCACACTACCTGACTTCAGAACCTACTATACAGCTACAGTAGTCAAAACAGCCTGGTACTGGTACAAAGATAAATACATTGACCAATGGAACAGAATTAAGAACCCAGATGTAAATCCATCCACCTACAGTCACCTGATCTTCGACAAGGGCCCAAAGTCCATCCAATGGGGAAAAGACAGTCTTTTTAACAAATGGTGCTGGCAAAACTGGATATCCATCTGCAAAACAATGGAACAGGACCCATACCTCATGCCATATACAAAAACTAATTCAAAATGGATCAAAGACCTAAATATAAAGCCAAAAACTATAAGGTTGATAGAAGGAAAAATAGGACCAACACTACAGGCCTTAATACATGGCATTAACGGGATACAAACCATAACCATCAATGCACAAACCCCAAAAGATAAGCTAGATAACTGGGATCTTCTAAAAATCAAAAACCTATGCTCTTCAAAAGACCCCACCAAAAGAGTAAAAAGAGAACCTACAGACTGGGAAAAATTTTTGGACAGTACAAGTCAGACAAAGGTCTAATCTCCATAATCTACAAGAAAATCCAACACCTTGAAAAGAAAAAGAGAAATGATTCTATTAAAAATTTGGCAAAGGAAATGAACAGACACTTCACCAAAGAAGACATTCAAATGGCCAACAGACACATGAGGAAATGCTTGCGATCACTAGCCATTAGAGAAATGCAAATTAAAACCACAATGAGATACCATCTCACCCCGGCATTACTGGCATGAATCAAAAACACTGGAAATAACAAATTTTGGAGGGGCTGGGGGGAGATGGGAACTCTTATGCACTGCTGGTGGGAATGCAAAATGATACAACCATTTTGGAAAATGATATGGTGCTTCCTCAGAAAGCTAGAAATAGACATACCATTCGATCCAGCAATCCCACTCCTAGGAATATATCCTAGAGAAATAAGAGTCGTCACTCGAATAGACATATGCACACCTATGTTCGTGGCAGCATTGTTCACAATAGCAAAACAATGGAAACAACCTAGATGCCCATGAACAGGTGAATGGATAAACAAACTATGGTACATACACACAATGGAGTACTATGCAAGCAGAAAGAACAATGATGAATCTGTAAATCAACACATAACATGGATGAAACTGGAAGACATTATGCTGTGTGAAATGTCAATCACAAAAGGACAAATATTATATGAGACCTCTATTGTAAAAACCCATGAAAAAGTTCACACACAAAATGTAACAATCTTTGTTGGTTACCAGGGATGGGAGGGGTGGGGGGGAAATACCAAATAGGCAATAGATAAATGGTTATCTTGGCTGAAAGGTGAGACAGTACACAACACAGGGGAAACCAACACAACTTGTACAAGGAAAGATCATGGAAGCTCCATAGACACATCCAAACTCCCTGAGGGACTGAATTGCTGGATGGAGGGCTCTGGGGACCATGGCCTCGGGGAACATCTAGCTCAATTGGCATAACACAGTTTATAAAGACAATGTTCTATATTCTACCTTGGTGAGTAGCCTGTGGGGTCTTAAAAGCCTGTGAGCAGCCATCTAAGATACTCCACTGGTCTCATCCCTTCGGGAGCAAGGGAGAATTAGGAGAACAGGATACAAGGGAAAGATTAGTCAGAAGGACTAATGGACCACAGCTACCAAGGCCTCCACCAGACTGAGTCCAGGACAGCTAGATGGTGCCCGGCTACCACCACTGACTGCTCTGACCAGGATCACAACAGAGGGTTCTGGACAGAGCTGGAGAAGGATGAAGAACAAAATTCTAACTCAGAAAAAAAAAAAAAAAAAAACAAAACCAGATTTACTGGCCTAAAGGAGGCCGGAGAAACCCCAAGACTATGGCCTCCAGACACCCTTTTAGCTCAGTGGTGAAGTCATCTCTGAGGTTCACCGTTCAGCCTAGGAGTGGACAGCCCCATAAAACCAAATGGGACTAATGAGGTACAGCAGTCCAGGGACAAGGGCCAGAAGGCAGAAGGGCACAAGGAAGCTGGTGATAGGGAACCCAAATTTGAGTAAGGATAGTGTTGATGTGTTGTGAGGTTGTTAACCTTTGTCATAGGGCAACATGTGTACTAACTGTTAAATGAGAAACTATTTAGTTCTGTAAGCCTTCATCTAAAGTGAGAACAGCAGCACAACTGGGAGAGCATAGTTGATGTCACTGAACTGTGCATGTAGAAATTTTTGAAATGGTGTATCTTTGGCTATGTATATTTTCACCAAAAAAAAGAAGGTCGAGAAGGGAGAGGGTTGACATGTTGTGGGGTTGTTAGCCAATGTCATAAAACAATATGTGTACTACTGTTTCATGAGAAACTATTTGTTCTGTAAGCCTTCACCTTAAGTACAATAAAAAAAAAAAAAAAAGACACCTGGAGTGGGTTGGGTTCTCCAGATACAGATGTTGAGATGGAGGTTGACTAGCAGGATTTTTAAACCAAACTTGTTCCTGTTGCGTTGATTCTGACCCGCAGAAACCCTACAGAACAGAGTAGAACTGCACCATAGGGTTTCCGAGGAGTGTCTGGTGGATTTGAACTGCTATCCTTTTGGTTAGCAGCCTGGGCTCTTAACCACTGCACCACTACTAGGGATAAATACCTGTGGAAAGGAGTGGAAGGAAGCAGGATTGAGCAGAGGAGATATTAAACCATCATGTGGGCTTGATAATACCTCAATCAACCCCATGAGGAGCTTTGGAAAACATACTGCCTGTCAGAGTTGTTCTTGGGTGGCCTGAAATAGCAAGGCCTTTATGTTCCCACCTTCATCAGTCATAAGATATAAGCATCCCTTGGAAAGGTGTGTCCATGGAGGCAAACCCTGAAGGAACTGATAGCTGGAGGCTATCTGCTAAAGGCTAGGAAAACAAGCTCTTCTTTGTAAGCGAATCAGCGTAGTACATCTCCATGTCCACCATAATCCTCCCTCTAGAGCACTCAGATCCAATTCTTTATATCCAATCCCTCCAGAAGTCTGGTGGGCCTCTTTTTTTTTTTTTTTGAGGGAAGCTTAGAAGACAAAAAGTAATTGGGCAAACTACAGCCTCACCACTGTAGCCAGTCTCAGAGGCACAAACAATATTCATTATTTTTCTACGCCACTCTTCCTTATATTTCTCTCTCTTTCAGCTACTATCTCTGCTGGCCTTGGTGATAGGATAGCCCAGACTCTCATGCCTGAGGGTTCTGTGTCTCTGATCACCTATTTTTGTTGGGTCAGGGTTACTGCACTTATCCATTTCAACTGGGCAAGAGAGTACCAAGAGCCACCCACTGGATCACGTGAGTGTTACACAGAATTTTCCCTGCCATCATTGTGCAACAGCAACTCTACCGCCTTCTGTCAATCAAGGTCCATCACCACCGCCAAGATGATGACTCCTCTCCATGCCTTCTTGTTTCATAATCATGTAAATTTAGGTATGATTATAGGTTCTTTGGATGGTGGGATGTAACACAATATGTGTACTACTGTTTCATGAGAAGCTATTTGTTCTGTAAGCCTTCACCTGAAGTACAAATAAAAAAAAAAAAAGAAATAAAGACTGATGCTCCTATCCTAAATCCATGAATTAAAATTGTCTTTAATCACATGTGGAGAACTTATAAATTTGAGGTGCTTACTGAGCTTACTGCTAATGATCAGCCAGCTCTCCCTACAATTTATCATCTTTTGCACTTATAAAATACTTAGATGTATTTTTATTTTAACTTAGAGCAGCACCCAATTATTTCTATTTCTGGAAAAGCACAATGAATGAAAGACAATTTTCAAAGTCAAGAACATGAAATCTACACACTTCCAATTTAAATATAGATGGACTTCTCCTTATTCTGCCATCTCTAGATGAAGAAATACATAAATATAAGGAGGAAAGAGGCTGGTTATGAAGGGGAGAAAGCAAAATAATTATGTATTATTCAGGGAAAACTATGTCATTAAAAACAAAAGTATTAATATTTCAAAAAACTCCTTTTCAGAGTTTAAACATCTCTCATGCCCTTCATATACCTTTTCAGATAACTCAGTCTATTTCACAAACTTCTAATTATGCCTTTATTATATTTTTCTAAGAGTGATTGTAAGTATTTAAAAGTATCTGCTTATGAAGTCTTGCAGAAATAAACAGGTAGGTGGAAATCAAGCAAAATTGTATATGAAATAGAATAGAATAACTGCCAGAGGACACCTAGTGGCGGTCAAGAGAAATGCCATACCCTTCCATAGCACGAGATTGTCTCACAGGTACACAAGTTTAGCGAGGAGAGACTGTTTGGTGCCAGTTTTCTGTATAACTTTTAACTGGGCAAGATGTGTCACAGAGAAGCCAATTAGTATACAAACAAACAAAAAAAGTTTTATTTCTATGTTAGAACTTGTCCCAAAGCCTTGAAGATTTTACAGTCTGGCTGGGAAGTTGTGGAACCTGTTATCACAAGAGCAATTTTTAAGTGCCAGATTAATGTCAACTATTGTACAAAAGGAGCTCCTGTGGTGCAGTGCTTAAGAGCTGGTAGGGTATTTCGGTGTCTTTGTTCTATTCTAAAGAAGTAGATAAGTTGCAATTTTGTTATTATTAGAACTCATAAGATCCATTCTATTTCTTGTACTTTATCCTAAGAAGGAGGCAATAAGGGTCTAAGATCATCTGTGATTAACACTAGACTGTTGAACGTACTAAAGCAACAATAAATGCACATGATCTGTATCAAAGATAAATTCTTCTCCAGAGGTGAGTCTGTAATTAGAAACTGTGAAAAGGAAGCAACAGAAATAGAAAAAGCAGGAGTCTGGAATCCAGACAAAAAGAGCTCTTGCCACTTCTCTACCACTAACAAGTGATGGGGTTTGGTGAAATCACTGAAACCCAGTCTCAAATGTATTTTGTGTCAAGTGAAGTTTTGGCATATGATGCTGTCCCAAGTCCCTTCTAATTGTAAGCATTCGTAACACACACATACAAGATGTGTAATCTCTATCTCATGTTTGATGGCTTTTTAATATGCCCACAAATACTTTTTCAATCCTTTTTTCAAAAGGTAGTACCTAATTCCCCTCCTTTTGAGTATGGGCCAGACTTAGTGACTGGCTTCTAATAAATAGAATTTGGTGGAAATGACAGTGTTAGACTTCCCAGACTAGGTCATAAAAGGCATTGCAGCTTGCTCCTGGCCAGTTCTCTTAGATCACTTGCTTTGGGGGAAGTCAACCGCTACATCAGGAGAACACTCAGACAGCTTTATGGAGAGGCGATATGGCAAGAAACTGAGGCCTTGAGCCAAAAGCCAAGTGAGTGATTCATCTTGAAAGTGGATCCACCATTCCCAATTAAGTCTTGAGATGACTACAGGCCTGGTCAACATCTTGACTGCAACCTGATGAGGGGTTTCTGACTCAACCAGAAAAATCTAGCTACACTGCACTAGAATTCTTGACCCATGGAAACTTTGAGATGATAAATTTTACTTTTTAAACCTCTAATTTTTATGATTATTTGTGATGCAACCATAGATTACTAATGCACTACCTCTCAAGCTATCTCCTTTCTGGCTCATAGTCCAACCCAGAATTTCTGTCATTCAAACCTTAGCAGGCAAAGTAATGTAGATGCAGATTTATCATTTTCTCTTTGAAGGTGTGAACATCTATTTTCTACCTCCTCTATCTCTACTGTAAGACAGAAATCTTAATACTCATACTATCTTTTTCTTTAGACCTCCCTTTCCTTATAGTGTTATTTTTAAAATTCCACTGGTCATTTGTATTTTAGATAATGCTTTTAACTCGTGTGTTCAAAGTCTTTGCAGTATAGGAAAACACATTTGGACAATCACGTAGAATCATCTCTTAGCAATTCCTTCAGCTCTGTTCTGCAGCTTCAGGTAAGGTACACATGCTTACTCACCCCAGGATAAACTCTCATACTTCCATAGATACTTTTGTTCTCTAGAACTCCTGATCAGCAAATCTAACTAAAAAATCCAGAACATAAGCGAAGAGGCTCAAGTTAATTTTTACAAGGACACAATCTTTTTAACTTAAATACTAGGAATCTATAGTCTCCCAAGGTAAACATAAATTTTAAATTTATTAATGATCCTAGATTAAAAGGCAAAAATTGCCCAGTCAAAAGAGTATCACACCTGTAATCAGTGGTTCTATGTTTAAGCACAGTACTGCTATTTACTTGCTGTTTGACTTCAATTTATCAAACTGCTCTGAGCTGAAATTTCCTCAGTGGGGAAATGGGGGTATTAATATCTACTTTACAGAGCAGTTATAAGAATATAAAAGTATATTGAACGTGAACAGAACTTTACAAAGTGCTTTTCACAATTTAGTTTATTATATTGAGCCATGTATGAACATAAAAAAAATCACCTAGAAACTGGTTAAGTTCCCAGATCCAAGAAGTTGTAACGCTGTAAAATCTAGTTCTTCTTTCAATACAATGCAAGTGCAGCACGGCCTATGAAAGGAGACAAGGAAGTGGAGTTTAAGGTGCCTCTACCTAGCTACATAACCTCGGGCAACTTCTTGGAAGCTGATGTTGTTGTTGGTAGCTGTCATCGAGTCAGCCCCTGATTCTCCGCAACTCCACACACAATGAAACAAAATGTTGCCCAGTCCTGTGCCATCTACATGATTGGTTGCAGACCTCCAGGCTTCTCTTCCTAGTCTATCTTAGTCTGGAAGCTGTGCTGAAACCTGTTCAGCATCATAGCAACACACAAGCCTCCGTTGCAGTCAGGTAGTGACTGAGCGTGAGGCACATTGGCCGGGAATTGAACTCTGATCTTCTGTATGGAAGGCAAGAATTCTACCACTGAACCACCAATGTCCTCTTGAATGCTGTTGTTGTTGTTAGGTGCTGACAAGTCAGTTCTGACTCATAGTGATCCTACATACAACAGAACGAAGTCCTTCGCCATCCTCACAATTGTTGCTATGTTTGGGCCCATTGTTGCAGCCACTGTGTCAATCCAACTTGTTGAGTGTCTTCCTCTGTTTTGCTCACCCTCTACTTTACCAAACATGTTATCCTTCTCCAGGGACTGATTCTTCCTGATAACATGTCCAAAGTAAGCGACCAATAAGCAAAATCATAATAAATGGTGAGAATAATGAAGTTGGTTGCTAGAAATTGTTAAATAACACTTGTGGTTAAGTAGAGAAGGAAGAAATTTAAAAGCAAGGAAACAAATCAGTACACAATATTTTCACCTACTGTATTAAGAGAAAGATAAATTTTCACTCTGCATTCATTTTATTTGGAAGAGCAAGTGTGAGAATGCCCTTATTTATCTGTTTTGATAAGTAGCCAGATGGTCTTTAAGAAATCACTTTCTTCATAGCTTAATGCAATTGAAATGAGCATGCTAGTCACCTCTTGAAACCTATGGAGCTTTAAAAGCAATCATTTAGATGATGAAGATCCTAGCGAGCCTATTAAACTCTATGACTTTTAAATGACAAAGCCACCAAAGTACCTTTAGTTTTACTGCTACTGACAAATACAATCTTTAATACAAGATATTGTTTTCATGTTAAATCGTAATAAATATTCATACTCTAAGCCACCTGATATTGCAAATGATCATTTGTGTTATCCTTTATGTACTGCTGTCAGATCTGATAGGATAATGCTTATAATTTATTAAGCCATATGTCAGAAGTAAATGTCCAATTCCACACTACTTCCATATTAGAAGCAATGGATGTTGCCATGGAATGGTAAGGTATAAATTATTTCTCATTTTGAACACGATGATGTTGCAATAAAATGTTCCACAGCAAAGAGTCATTAGTATGCACTATAGAACAATCTTGTCACACATAACACACACACACACACACACACACACAGACAAGTAGAATACTTGGTATTATAGACAAAAAAGAAATAAAGAAATAAGAAGCAAACCTCAAAGCAGACAGTCCTCTGGTTTATAGCAAGCATAGTGGGGATGAGCGGGAGTCTTGCAATGAGATACACATAAGGAAAGGTTAGCTCTTTTATAGCAAGCCAAATACTCTTCCCCTATCTCCAAGGGAGCACAGTTCAAGGCCAGGTCAGCTAAGGAAAGCTGGGAATTCAACAGAATTAGAAAACAGAGATCTTTCTCAAAAAGCCCTTGGTTTCAACAGATGACTGTGTGAATAACAAGAATGGAAGGCCTCATTAATTTTATTTAACTCTTAATCACCAGGTGTTTTGAGCCATATGGAGTGAAATTTAATTTAATGCTTTCAGGGCTGTGAATGTGACTGTGTGTGCTGGGGGGTAGAGTGTGTGTGTGCTTTAAAGTAAGGTATAAACAGGTATTTAGATCCTTGAAATTTGTTATTACTGGAAGTTTGTTTTACCAGATCTTTTATTTCAACAGCAGAGAAGCACTATAATATTTGTGGTAATATCAGCTTAGGAATATATGTTTTTTAGTTTAGAACATATTTTCATGGACACTATCTTATCTGATTTTTACAATAAAATTATTATTAAATATTATTATAGAAAAAATTTAGGGCCAGAGAAACCAGTTGAGTGAGCAGAGTCCCAAAACTAGTAAATGTCAAGAATAGTGCTTGAACCCAGGAGATCCACATGCCTTCCATCAAAGTCTGTAAGAAAAAGTGAAGAAAAGGTAAATAATTAGAGTGATTTCCCTATGGTCTTACAAAAATATATTAGGTTACTACTTATTACCCACAGTTAAATTATCAATCCCTTTGCAAAGGGTGCTATTTGCATAGTCTTGCCCCTGTATTTGACTACCTGGAGATTTAAGACCCGGTTCATTTATTCATTTAAGAAATATTTTTAGTACCAACCCTGGTGGTGTAGTGGTTAAGAGCTTAGCTGCAAACCAAAAGATCAGCAGTACAAATCCACCAGCCACTCCTAGGAAACCCAGTGCGGCAGTTCTTCTCTCTCCTATAGGGTCGCTGTGAGTCAAATCGACTTGACAGCAACAGGTTTGGTTTGATTTTTGTTTGATTCTGCCTATAAGCATGTTGTTGTTAGATGCCCTCCAGTCAGTTCCTATTCATAGCGACCCTATGTACAGCAGAAAGAAACACTACCTGGTCCTGTGCCATTCTCACAGTCATTGCTAAATTTGAGCCATTGTTGAAGACACTGTGTCAATCCATCTTTTTGAGGGTCTTCCTCTTTTTAACTGATCCTCTAACTACCAAGTATGATGTCCTTCTGCAGGGATTAGACCCTCCTGATAACACATCCAAAGTACTTGAGACAAAGTCTTGCCATCCTTGCTCCCAAGACAGGCTTGGACATTCTTCTGCAGTCCATGGTATATTCAATATTCTTCACCAACACTATAATTCAAAGGCATCAGTTCCTCTTTGGTCTTCCTTATTCATTGTCCAGCTTTCACATGCATATGAGCCAATTGAAAATACCATGGCTTGGGTCAGGTGCACCTTAGTTCTCAAAGTGACATCTTTGCTTTTCAACACTTTAAAAAGGTCTTTTGCAGCAGATTCACACAATGCAATGCATGTTTTGATTTCTTGACTGCTGCTTCCATGGGTGTTGAGTGTGGATACAAATAAAATGAAATCCTTGACAAATTCAATCTTTTCTCTGTTTATCATGATGTTGCTTATTGGTCCAGTTGTGAGGATTTTTGTTTTCTTTATGTTGAGGTGTAATCCATACTGAAGGCTGTGGTTTTTGATCTTCATCAGTAAGTGCTACAAGTCCTCTTCACTTTTAGCAAGCAATGTTGTGTCATCTTCATACTGAAGGTTAATGAGTTTTCCTCCAATTTGATGCCGTGTTCTTCTTTATATAGCCCAGCTTCTCAGATTATTTTCTTAGCATAAGTTTGGTAAAAAGATACAACCCAGACGCACACATTTTTTTGCCTTTAAACCACACAGTATCCCCTTCTTAAGTTTGAACAACTGCCTCTTCGTCTAAGTACAGGTTCCTCATGAGCACAGTTAAGTTTTTTGGAATTCCCATTTTTCTCAATATTATCCATAATTTATCCATAATGTTATCCCCAGTTGAATGCCTTTGCATGGTCAGTAAAACACAGGTAAACATCTTTCTGGTATTCTCTGCTTTCAGCCAGGACCCATCTGACATCAGTAATGATATCCCTTGTTTCATGTCCTCTTCTGAATCCAGCTTGAATTTCTGGCAGTTCCCTGTCAATGTACCACTGCAAACGCTTTTGAATGATCTTCAGCAAAATTTTACTTTTGACGGATATTAATGATACTGTTCGATAATTTCCACATTCTGTTGAATCACCTGTCTTTGGAATGGGTACAAATATGAATCTCTTCCATTCAATTGGCCAGGTAGCTGTCCTCCAAATTTCTTGGCATAGATGTCTGAGCACTTCTAGAGTTGCATTCCTTTGCTGAAACATCTCAGTTGCTATACCATCAATTCCTGAAGCTTTGTTTTTCACCAATGCCTTCACTGCAGCTTGGACCTCTTCCTTCATACCATAGGTTCTTGATCATATGCTACATCCTGGAATGGCTGAACATCAACCAATTCTTTTTAGTATAGTGAATCTGTGTATTCCTTCCATCTTCTTTTGAATGCTTCCTGCATCATTTGCTGTTTTCTCTGTAGAATCCTTCAGCGTTGCAACTAGAGGCTTGAATTTTTTCTTCAAGTCTTTAGCTTGAGAAATGCCAAGCATGTTCTTCCTTTCTGGTTTTCTATCTCCAGGTCTTTGCACATTTCATTATAATACTTTGTCTTCTCGAGCCACGTTTTGAAATCTTCTGTTCATTTCTTTTACTTCGTCATTTCTTCCATTTGCTTTAGCTAGTCAATGTTCAAGAGCAACTTTCAGAGTCTCTTCTGATATCCATTTTGGTCTTTTCTTTCTTTCCTGTCTTTTTAATGATCTCTTGCTTTCTTCACGTATGATGTCCTTCCACAACTTATCCTGGTCTTCGGTCATTAGTGTTCAATGCATCAAATCTATTTTTGAGATGGTCTTTAAATTCAGGAGGGATATACTCAAGGTCATACTTTGGCTCTCATTGACTTGTTCTAATTTTCCTCATCTTCAACTTGAACTTGCAAATCAGCAGTTGATGGTCTGTTCCACAGTTGATCCCTGGCCTTGATATGATTGATGATATTGAGCTTTTCCATCGTCTCTTTCCACAGATGTAGTCAATTTGATTCCTGTATATTCCATCTGGTGAGGTCCATATGTGTTGTCGCCATTTACATTGTGGAAAAAGGTATTTGCAATGAAGAAGTCGTTGGTTTTGCAAAATTCTATCATGCAATCTCCAGCATCATTTCTATCACCAAGGCCATATTTTCCAACTACCAACCCTTCTTCTTTGTTTCCAACTTTCACTTTTCAATCACCATTAATTATCAGTGCATCCTGGTTGCATGTCTGAACAATTTTGGACTGCATAAGTTGGTAAAAATCTTCAATTTCTTCATCTTTGGCCTTGGTGATTGGTGTGTAAATTTGAATAATAGCCATATTAACTTGTCTTCTTTGTAGGTGTACATATATTATCCTACAACTGACAGTGTTGTACTTCAGGATAGATCTTGAAATGTTCTTTTTGACAGTGAAAGCAATGCCATTCCTCTTCAAGTTGTCATTCCCAGTGTAGTGGACCATATGATTTTCTGATTCAAAATGGCCAATACCAGTCCATTTCAGCTCACTAATGCCTAGGATATCTATGTTTATGCATCCCATCTCATTTTTTGACAACTTCCAATTTTCCTAGATTCATACTTCATACATTCCGCATTCCTATTATTAATGGAGAATTGCAGCTGTTTCTTCTAATTTTGAGTTGTGCCACATCAGCAAATGAAGATCCTGAAAGCTTGACTCCATCCACGTCATTAAAGTCGACTTCACTTTGACAAGGCAGCTCTTTCCTAGTCATATTTTGAGTGCTTTCCAACCTGAGGGGCTAATCTTCTGGCACTATATCAGACAATGTTATGCTGCTGTTCACAAGGTTTTCACTGGCTAATTTTTTCAGAAGTAGACTACTGTGTTCTTCTTCCTGGTTTGTCTTAGTCTGGAAGCTCTGCTGAAGCCTGTGCACCAAGGCGACCTTGCTGCTATTTGAAATACCAGTGGCAAAGCTTCCAGTATCACAGCAAGACACAAGCCATTACAGCACGACAAACTGACAGACGCATGATGGATATTAGTACTGTTCCATAATTTCCGCATTCCTTTGGATCACCTTTCTTTAGAATAGGCATATATACGGATCTCTTTCAGTCAGTTGGCCAGGCCTTCCAAATTTCTTGGCATAGATGAGTGAGCACTTCCAGCACTGTATCTGTTTGTTGAAACATCTCAGTTGGTATTCTGTCAATTCCTGGAGGCTTGTTTTTCGCCAACGCTTTCTGTGCAGTTTGGACTTCTTCCTTCAGTACCATAGGTTCTTGATCATAACAATTGGTGGCCATAAAAAAACAAGCAAACAAAACTTACCTCCTTTGTTGAAGCATTTTCTGACTTCACTTCTCCAACAAGTAAAGTCCATAGCCCTTTCCTGTGTGTCCTCACTGTACATACTTCTGTTATAGGCCCTCTAACACTCTAAATCACTTCCCGTTTACATGTCTGTTTCCTGCCTTCCAGGTTCTTAACAACAACAAAAACAGCAGAGAGAACTCAGAAGATTTCCACTAACTTTTTCCAAAGATAGAACAGGAATAAAAGCAAATACATTAGAAGGGCTTGCAGTACTAATCTGTGATGAGCAGGGTTTGAAATTCACAGTATATGCTGATTCTTATTCACAATCTCTCAACGTTCTCTCTCTCATTTTTTCCCCTTTGTTCTTTCTGTCTCCTTTACTCTTCCCAAATACAAACTTGACGGCACTATTCTACTTCATCTGACCACAGTGAGGTTATACCTTCAGAGATCTGGGGATTGGGATGTCAAGGTCCCCCAAGAGAGTGAGGCTCAGTCTTTGTAAAGGACTCTAGTGATGAAAGAGTCCTCTATCAAGCTGCAAAGGATTTTGACATTGTGTCTTTTGAAACAAAGCAGCGTTTGGTACGGTGATATTTGAGATTCCTTTCTGAGACAGAACCTGGATCATCGAGGAATGCCAAACTGTAGGGACAGCCGCATGTATGGTTAAAGTTCCACACAGTGTGAACTCATAGCATATGCATAAATCTAAACCCATAATCTCAATTAATAACAAACAAACCAAAAAAAACCTTTTGCTATCATTGCAATAAAATGTATCAAATATGTTTATTTCAACAAATCAGTTTGCTTTTAAATCTGAATCTTCATGTGGCCAGGCTGGTTTAAAATTTAACCTCAGTCATTTTAGTGTAATGACCCTCATGATCTTTTCCATTATTAAGGAACTTCAGAAGGTCCTTCCAATAGTCAGGCATCAACTTGTCACACATCAACTACCAAAACTCATTTTACCGTCATCGCTCAGCTCCTGCATATCTGCTGCTTTCATTCTTGTTTAGGGCAAATGAACCTTTGTGGAGGCAATGAAACCATGCAACCATTCCTTTCTAAGGATCTACCACCTATTTGAGGTACTGAAAAGAAGCAAGATATGTGTCACTGCTATTCAAGGGGCCCAGAGATTTCACCCTCTCCCAGGCTCTAAGAATCAATCACTCTTTGCTTGAAGGAGATTCTTCTTCCTTCAAATTTCCCTTAGAAATGGTCTTTCTCCTTGTTTTTCAGAACACCTACCACAATTTCCTCTGAGGCCTTAGACTCTAAAAAATAAAGGCCTAGAAATAATATTCTTGCATGTAGATTCTGCTTTCTACCATGCCTCAAACATCCCCTGGAGCAAGAAAATGTGGAGCCTGTTCAAAGGTAGGGCATGGAAACAGGGAAATATAGGGGGAAAAACCCTCAGAAATTACTATGTCAAAAATTATCCTTCCTCAATAATCTTAGCAGAGAGAAAGAGTTGGACTGTCACAGTTTTGCACCTTAAATGCTAGTTTGCCTGTAGTCGTGGTGGGATGTAAACCGCATGAAGTGAGCTGGATCTGGTTTTGATGAGAAAACGGAGTTATCTCTAAGGACAAAGGCAAATTTTAGCCTGGTGGTGAGGCTAGTCATTGGAGGGTAGATCAAGTCTTCCTTGATTCGGATGTTTTCCCTCCATATTTTGTTTTCCAGAGCTGAAAGCCAAGTCCGGAGTCTCTCTTAGATCATATCATCGAAGAAAACAGGTAACCAAAGTGAGGTGTGAGCTGACATCATGATAACAGAGGTTAGGACCTGGAACACTTAGAAGCTACTAAAAGCAAGGTTTGCAGGGAGGAGTACATGGCATAAGGCGTTGCACCTCCTGTGAAACCTGAGCGTATAGGCTTGGCAAATGTCAACAGGCGCAAAGATAAAAGTCTTGGAATTCATCCAGAGTTAGAAAAATAATTCCAAAAGAACAGAGGTGGCAATTTCAAGACAAAAAACAGGCCTTAATCCTGGCTCTTGACTTGTTCTCCCCAGAGTGCAGACTATGAATTAAACAGTCTTGCACAACTGGTTCCTAAAGAGAAAATGTAACCTCAAGAAAAATCTACAGTTGGGAGCATATACAACCCATAAATACCTCAATTTCTCCACAAGATAGAAGTACTTGGATGTTGCTTTATAGAGGAGGCCATCTGCTCAAGAGAGGGCTTTCATTCTCCCTCTATATGTAGGTATACTTTCTAATGAGAGATTTGTTTAAATGTGGCTTAAGTTCATAAGTAGACTCCAAAAAAAAAAAAAAAAAAAGACAAAGATCGAGTGATAGGCTAAAACAACAAAGCTTTCTTTTTTTCTCTCAGCTCTTTTTCTATTTACCAACTTCCTTCAAATAATATGGGTTTGTATTAGTTTGTTGTTGCTATTAGGTGACATTGAGTCACTCTGACTCTTAGCAACCTTGTGTACAACAGAACAAAACACTGTCCTGTTCTGCCTCATCTTCACAATCATTGCTATGTTTGAGCCCATTGTTGCAGCCACTGTGTCAATCCATCTCATTGAGGGCCTTCCTCTTTTTCACTGACCCTCTACTTTACCATGTGTGATGTCCTCTTCCAGGGACTGGTCCCTCCTGGTAACATGTCCTAATTACTTGAGACGAAGTCTCACCATCTTCGCTTCTAAGGAGCATTCTGGCTGTACTTCTTCCAGGAAAGAGTTGTTCATTCTTCTGGCAGTCTATGGTATATTAATACTCTTTGCCATCACCATAATTCAAATGCATCAATTCTTCTTTGGTTTTGGAAATATCACTTCAGCTTTGAAAATTCTATTTTCTGAAATTTATAATTGTGTCTATATTTAAAAAAAGAAAGATCTAAAATCAATGTACTAACATTTCACTTTATGAGACTAAAAAAGAAAAGCAAACTAAACCTAAAGCAAGAAAGAGAAAGGAACTAATACACATTAAAGTGGAAATTAATAAACTAGAAAATAGAGAAACAATAAAGAAAATCCATGAAAGCAAAATTTAGTTCTTTGGAAAGATCAACAAAATTAACAAACATTTAGTTCAACTGATGTAGAAAAAAAGAGAGAGAACTCAAATTACTAAAATCAGGACTCAAAGATGGGACATCACTATTGATCCTACACAAATATAAAAAATTGTAACGGAATACTATGAACAACTGTTTGCCAACAATTTAGATAACTTAAGTGAAACGAATAAATTCTTGGAAAGACACTAGCTACCAAAAATGATTCAAGAAAAAGTAGAAAATCTGATCATACCTATAACAAGAGATAGAATTAGCAATAATAATAATAATAAAAATTCCACAAAGAGAAGCTCAGATCCAGATGGTGTCACTGCTAAATTTTAACCAAACAATTAATGAAGAATTCAAACTCTTCCAAACAATAGAAAAAGAGGGACTACTTCCAATTCATTCATAAGGCTGATATTACCTTGATAGCAATAACAGACAAAGGCATTACAAGAAAACTACAGACCAATATCCCTTATGAATATAAGTGCAAAACCTTCAACAAAATGTTAGCAAACTGAATCTATCAGCATGTAGAAATTTGTATACCATTATATACCATGACCAAATGGGGTTTATCCCAGGAACACAAACTTTCCTTAACACCGCAAAATCAATTAACGTAATATATTATATCAAAAGAATAACAAGCACTTGTTAGAAGTGTATTCGCCCTCTGTAACCTTGAGTGGAACAGAAGATGTGACAAAGATTTGGAGAGGCTGGGAAGCCATGTCTATCACATCTAATTATATCATCTAACAATAGGTATTTAGACATGTAATACAGTATGTGTGTGCTAAGACTGGAATGTACTATTGGGAGCACATTTGGGGTCTGAGTATATAACCCAACCAGAGGAGGTCTCATGAGGAATCCTGTCAAAGCTGTGTCCTAAAGGATCATAAGACGGAGCTACACAAAAAATGATGAAGCACTACACTCTAGTCATGGAAAAATTGGAAGGGAGAGAAAAGTGAATCAAGGAATTATAAGTACTTTCATATGCTTTAGGTTTTAATGAGGATGATGGGACTAGAGGCCTGTCTACTCATACCAGAAATCTTGGTCCAAATACAGCAGTCTCTGGGGACTTTCTATGGAACCCCTGAAACACTAGACCCATCATTTTTATTTTGGATATTGGGAAACATCAGTGAATAGGAGGAAAAAAATCTCTGCTGTCTGGAATTTCTTACTTTCAGTTGGGGGGTAAGTAGCTAATAAATACAATAAAATACATAGTTTTCTAGGTATATTAGTATCTTAGGGTTACCATGGAGCCCTGGTGGTGCAGGGTTACCATAACAAAGTAACACAAAGTGAGTTGCTTAAAAAACAAAAATGTATTGTTTCACAGTTCTGGAAACTATAAGTCCAAATTCAAGATATCAGCAGGACCATATTCCCTCTACAGGCTCCAGAGGAAGATCCTTCCTGGCCTCTCTCCTAGCTTCTGGTCATGGTTTCTGATAATCCTTGACATTTCTTTACTTGTAGACGCATCACTCCAATCTCTACGTCTGACTTCACATGTCCATTTCCACTCTGTGTCTGTGTCGCTTCTCCTCCTTTTATAAGGACAGCACTCATATTGGAGTAGGATCCACCTTACTCCAATATGATCTCACATTAACTGATAACATCTTCAAAGACCCTATTTCCAAACAAGATCACATTTACAGGTAGAGGGGTTAGGACTTCAAGTTACATTTTTGGGGGCCCAACTCAATCCATAACACTAGGTAAATGGATAGGAGATAACTAATGCACGGAGAAGGATATGAAATGTGGTGGGAGGATCGCCATGTTAACTAGGATACCTAGGGAAGGGCTCACTGAGGTTACATTTAAGTAAAGACCTGACAGAGGAGAGAGAACTAGGTATGATGATGTCTGGAGGAAGAGCTTTCCAACAGAGAGAAAAAGGAAAACAAGGGTCCTACGGCCTGTGTTCTTCTGGAGTATTTGAGGAAGAGCAAGGACATCAATGTGGCCAGGAAAAAAAAATAATGAAGAGGAAAGTAGCAGGAAAAAGAAGAAGGTGTCTGGGGTTGCACCTTTTAGGAACCTTTAGGGACCTTTTGGGTGTCACAAACAGTTTGCACTCAGCTAGTAACCTAAAGATTGGTGGTTTGAACCCACCCTGCAGTGCCACAGAAAAAAGGCCTGGCAATCTGCTTTTGTAAACACTGTAGCCAAGAAAACCCTACGGAGCAGTTCTACTCTGTAATACGTGGGGTTGCCATGAGTTGTAATCAACTTCACAGCAATAGATTTGTCTTTTTTTAGTAAAGATTATGAAGAAATATTATTTACTATTTATGAATTTTATAAGTAATGCTAAAAATTATTTCAGCAAAATTATCACAACCATAGTATGATTTATTATTACATCATTATATAATTATTATTGCAAATTAATTCATAAAAATAATAACTTTGAAGAAATGTTTGTTACTGAGACAGCTTTATAAACTGTCTTGGTTATGAGTATTAAATGATTCTGTTATCAATGAACACATGATAATTTGGGGACATGCCACAGGCAGTAAAGAAAATGACTTGCACTTTATGAACAGAACAAAGTACTTTCTAAAACTATCTAAAAATCATCTAAAGACTAATTATAGCAGAAAATAGAGGGAAAATATCCCCCACTTGTAAACTATATGTTTTCCAATTAAAATTGGAAATGAGAGAGAGAGAGAGAAAGAAACTAACACAATGCTCTTTCCCAGAAAGAAATCATAAGAAATTGTTGAATAGTAATTACCTTTGGGGAGAAAGAAATGGGAAGAGATGAGTGGCTGTCTTGTTTTATATCTTTCTGAACTGTGTGAAATTTACATTTTTACACTTTTATAGTTTTTTGAACATCAACATAGGCTATCTGATGGGAAAATTATAATGCTTATTTAATTCTTTTTTATCATATTTTAAGTGGATAAACATCATATTACAAAAAATAAAGTTATAACTATAGTCTCGATATGAGTATTTTGTGAGCAATAACAAAAAAATTAAACTTTTCAGAACATTTCAAATAAAGGCAATTGTGTTCCAACAAACTGTTCTTTAGACAACACTTCCTGAATTCCCAAGAAATGTCAAAATTGACAGAGCAAATGTGGATGGATCTAGAACTGAAGAGGGTTGTGCAGTAAACACCTATCCTAAAGTAAAACTCCCCATAGCTCAAAGAGCTAAAACAAAGTGTAGGATATTTTAATTTTTTCTAACAATATAATAGTTCTTTAAGTTCCATAGCACTTCATATTTTCCAATGCCTTTTCTTACTCATTATTGTATCGAGAAAAATAATCTCTTACCACCTGTGAACTTCAGATTCTCATCTGTAAAATGGGTGTAGTAACACCTACCTTTCAGAACTGTAATGGGGATGCAAAGCAATGTCAGTAAAGTACTTGACATACCACCTGACACAAAGTGCTCCATAGCTTTTAAGCAAATTAAGTCAGATTTTAAATGATTGCCAGAGTTCACACAAGCTTATTGGTGATAAAGTCGGAATTAGAACTGCTGATTGAGTACTCTTTCTGATTGAGTACTCTTACTCTTTGCCATGAGTGTGAGTTCTGGTGGTGGGTAATGCATCTCCTACCAGCTCATACTGGCTTGTACTGGTTCATGAGAGCCAATTGTGTACATGTGTGCATGTGGTGGCATTTTATTGGTAACTTGAAATCAACCATGGCGGGAATATTTTCACCAAAGAAACTGACAAGTGCCACAAATCAAGGTTTTTGTTTATTAGGGGAGCCAATTATTAAATATTCACCAGCACACATTGATTGAGGTTTGTACCTCTAGACCAGAGTGCACAGGTAGTATCTATTATTTGGTTTAATATAATGAATGTGAAGCAGACATCATCTCTTTGAGAGGCCACTGAGGATTTCAAGTCATGAGGTTCCATCTATAGTGAATGTAGTTACCAATGTGTACTTAATTACCTTGGGACAACTTCCACGCTAGGTGATTCTCACTCCATAGGTCACTGGATGTCTTTTTAAAAATCTTATAGTATTTATTTTCTGAACATTGCTTTTACCTATATTTCTGGAAGGCAGAATAGAAGGCTTAAAATTAGAGCACTGATTTTTTTTTCCCCCATCTGTTTTATGTTGGCTGTCCTGTGAAGCTTCTTCCCCCCAGGCAGAATTAATTGCTCAAGTCTCTGTGCTCCCTAGCATTTTGTTCAAACTGTTAATATTGCACTTGTCACATTGTGCTACTGGCAGGTTTCTCCTGCCTCTCTTCTTGGCAGGATTGTGAGCTGCTCAAAGGCAAGGATCAAATCTCACATTCATCTTTTTACCACAAGCACCTAAAATGCTACCTGGCACACAGTAGGTACTCCATTATGAATGAATGGACTTGAACTGGTTCAGAAGAAACTAGATTATTCAGCTTCTTTTTTTATAGTTATCCCTCGATTAAAAAAGGATTACATTTTGGAAAGCTAACTATAAAGTATTTTTCCAGGCCATGAAAAATACTTAAACTGTTCCTTCTATTATTAAATTCAAATCATATAATGAGTGCAAGGGGAAGGAAAAGACATGAAGGGACAGAGGCACTGCATCTGAAGTTTTTATGTGTTACCAGGTACCGGGATACCACAGCGAATTGTCTGGTGGTGTAATATACAATCATTGAGTGATGTTGCCTTAATACATCTTCTAATCCAGCAGTTCTCAACCCCATTAAACTCTGTTGTTTTTATTGTTAGCTACAGTCAAGTTGGCTCTGGACTCATGGCAACCCCAGGCACAACTGAACCAAACACTGCCTGGTCATATGCCACCCCCATGATCTATTGCAGAGTGAGCTGTTGTGCTCCATAAGGTTTTCACTGGCTGAATTTTGGAAGCAGGTTGCCAGACCTTTCTTCTTAGTCTGTCAGTCTGAAAGCTCCGTGAAACAAGTTCAGCGTCATAGCAACATGCAAGCCTCCACTGACAGTTGGTGGCTGTGCATGAGGTGCAATTAAACCCTCTTTTAAAATAAATATTTTGTAAGACATCCCCTCACAATCATGGAATTAAATTCACGAATAGTATAACCTACTTCAGACATCGTTTCAAAAGTTCAGTGTTATACTCTAATTGCGCCTAAAGAAGAAACAAAAGTTAGACAATTTATAGTAAAATAATATCTATGTTAATACGAACACGAGAAAACGTAATGTTCACCTGTACAAAGTATCATCATGAATTCATTATCCATGGCGCACACTGATATAAATGGCTTGTACTGGTGACTCAGATACCATGGGTTGCATTTGGTGACATGAGTTTCAAAATGATGAACAAATCTTGGGAGGTTGAGAAAAAGATAAAGTGCCAGGTACCGTAAATTTATATGGTAGTCAAATTCCTGGAAAATTCAGTGTGTATTAGAGCTGTGCATTTCTATGTAAAATGGAGTTGGGCTGTAAGGCCGGATAATTATAAAAGGTTTATAGATTATAAACGGGAGTGTCTGGGAAGACATATGCAAGTCATGCTCAAGGTGGGTCAGTTCTTTATGACGTGGAATTTTCCTACATATCATAGAATGTTTCTTCTACCTGATACTCACCCACTAAATGCTGGAAGTCCACCAACCTCCACTCCACCACTGTGACAAGCAGATTACCACTATTTCTCAAACAGCCCTTAGTGTTTTACAACTACTGGCCTAAGCTTTCAGAACCTTTGTAACTTTTCAGTGAAATGAGGGTAATTATACCAACCTTACCTAAATCCCAAGGCTGATGTGAATAGTAAATGAAAAAAATGTTTCCAATAGCCTATTATAAACTGTTGACATGCCAAACAAATACAAAAGGATTATTCTGTCTGGTGAGACTTACTTTGTAGTGAATTTGGAACTTTCTAGCACTCCCATAACTTCAGTATTACCTCCAATATATTGTTTCCTCATACCAAGATAGGTGTTCACCCAGAGTCACCATTGAATGAACTTGGTTTCCTACCTTCATTTTTTGCTTTAATCTTTAAAAACCACCTAAATCTGAACTATAATATCATATAAGCTAATTGGTACTGCCATCTAGTGACTTAATATTAACCAATGAGATAACTCCATAAAATTTAGCTATTCAGATATTTTAAACAAATCAAGGGTATAAATATCTAATTTTCTGAAAGTAACACTTGTCTCTCACTTACATGAAGCTATTTTGTGGTAAAGCTGCTGTTGAAATTTTTCCTCCCCACCCCAAGTGAGAGAATAAGGTTTAATGAATGTTAACATGAAGCAGGTTTAAGTTCAATAAAACAAAAATCTAATAACAAACAAGAATTATTCTCCAGTGGGGCAGGTAGCCTCACAAGGTCATTGCACTTGTTTGAACAGGGGCCTAGATATTGACTGAATCAATAATGTTATAGAAGGAATTCCAGTACAGAATAGAAGGCTCGAATGACTCCAAAGCCCCTTCCAACTCTCACACAGCTGTTAGAGCAAGATTTTACTTGATTTTTCATCTTGTATGATGGTATAAGATGTATCAGTTAGCAGAAGAGCTGATTTTCATTTCCTAAAGCTGTCCAAGGTTCTTCTCTTTTAAGTCAAGTAGAGTGATAAAGTCTTCCAAAGTCAGAATGAAATAAACACAAAGTCATCTAAGGACCAGAACAACTTGTAATGACTGTGCGGAGATTTAGTCCAATTTCCTCCTTAACTTATATTAACTCACAATTCTTTAAGAGATTCTTTCTTCAAGTTGTTATTTCCAGGCCTTGCGTGAGGGCCCCAAGGGACTTACTTTAGAGTTTTGTCCAGGAAAATGGCTCAGCCAAGTACAGAGGCTTGGCTTTGCTGCAGGAAAAGTGAGGAACTATAAAATGCTTTTGCTCGCCACAGCAATATGAGCACTGCATTAATACACTGGCCAGTCTGGTGAGGTCTTCATTATTTGTAATGAATGCTTCTTTAAGGAACATTGTGTGGAAGAAAGCCTCCTTCTTAAGGGCCAAAGGGAAAGACTTTGGGCCTAAGTCTGCCTTTCCTCTAGGCAGAATCTCCTCTGCAGACCTCTTGCCATGAAATCGATTCTAACTCATAGTGACCCTATAGGACAGAGTAGAACTGCCTCGTTAGGTTTCCAAGAAGTGTCTGGTGGATTCAAACTGCTGACCTTTCAGTTAGCAGCTGAGCTCTTACCCACTTAACCACTAGGGCTCCAAGAGTACTTTATATATAGGAATCTGAAGGAAATTGTAGGCTTAAAAAAAAAAAAAATCAAGAAATAGGCAACTAGTAATTTTAGTTAAAATTATAAACTCGTCTATCATTGAACTAGAACATAAGACCCATGAGGACAGGAGGTTTTTGCTCTGTTTGTTTTGTTCACTGCTTTATCCTCAGCAACTAGATCAGTGCCAGGTACACAGTAGGTACTCAATAAATTATTTGTCAAATGAAATAGATGTCCTAAACTCCCTGTCTCAAGGGTCAGAATAGACCTGTCAAAGCTGACGTATTAGGATAATGATATCACTAGGCTGTAGTTAGTTTGGTGATGGTACAGACCATTGCTTCCCAAAATGTGTTCTTCAGTCAAATACCTCCAGGAACTGCAGGTTTAAACAAAGTTAAACAGGCTTATTTGTTGCATGACTTCAATAACTTCAAAAGCAATAACTTCTAGAAGCCCCAATAGGGGATAGTTATAAGGGACATTTCCAAAATTTATTTGACCTTTATTTTTTCTGAGAGCCACTTGCAGAACTAATGTTTCTTAGAACACTGTTTTGAAAATACTGAAATAGACAAACAGCTACCATTTTCTGGGCCACCGAATTTCTTCTGATGTACCATGGGATTATTTACTATTGAGAATGTTGTTAGCCATAGGTTTTTCGTAGATGCCCCTTATCATGTTGAGAAAGTTCTTCTATTGCTATACTCCTGAACATTTTTATCATGAAAGGTGTTGAATTTTTGTCAAATGCTTTTTCTGCATCTATTGAGATGATGGAACCCTGGTGGCACAGTGGTTAAGAGCTCAGCTGCTAACCAAAAGGTCAGAGGTTCGAATCCACCAGCCACTCTTTGGAAGTCCTATGGGGCAGTTCTACTCTGTCCTATAGGGTCACTATGAGTTGGAATCAGCTCGACAGTGGGGTTTGGTGTTGTGATGATATGCATTTCTTTTTCAGTTTGCTGATATGGTGAATTACTCTGATTGATTTGTGAATGTTTAATTAATCTTGCATTTCTAGGATAATCCAACTTGATCACGATATATGTTATCCTTTCTAAATATTGACGGACTTGATTTACTAAACATTTTGCTAAGGTTTTTTCATCTATGTTTATGAAGGATATTGATCTGTAGTTTTCTTGTAATGACTTTGATTTTGGTATCAGGGTAATGGTGGCCTCATGGCATGAGCTGGGGAATATTCTTTCCTCTTCTGTTTTCTGGAAGAGTTTGTATAGATTTCATATCATTTTTCCCTAGATGTTTGGTAGAATTCTCTAGTGAAGTCATCTGTACCTGAAGTTGAAATTTCTTGTAAAAATAGCCTTCCCCTAGCACATTGTTGCATAACTGCTTTGCAGTGTTAAATTATTCGTTATTAATTTTTTAAAAGTATTTTAACTATTTAGGGTAAATCTTGATATGCAAATTAGTAGCATTTCCTTTCCTGCATCATGAGAGAAGGAGCCACTTTGGTGCCATGACATGCAGATTTATTCTGGATTTATTCAGACTTGGCCAGTATGTCTTGGCTCAACTATCCGAACAATCTGATTGCAATGACACTCATCAAGCAGTTAGAATCTGGAAAAAAGTGCCATCCATCTTATCTGTTTTCTCAGACATGTCTCCCCTCCTCTTGCCCAAGAAGCATTCCCTCCTCTTGCCCAAGAAGCATTGACAGTAGAAAATGAATCGTGATTTGTGCTGTGTTGTGAAGTGCCATCTGAGATCAATGCATCGCAGTAATGCCAGGCCCATGGCACAGGAGCAGAACTCAGCGTGTGATGGGAGCCCTGCAACCTGCGCACCATTTAAGGCAAGTGGATCAAGAGATGATGCCACTGAGAGGACTGATAATGAAAAAAACCAAACTTTTGTTTGCCCCAAAATCTCACATACCTGCAGTCTAAATTTAATTACACTTCTATCTTCTTTTATCATGTGTTTAGCCAATGATATTTGAAAAACTTCTAGTATACTTTTTCTTCATAAGCACCAATGGTTCTAAATGAAAATAGGTTGATTACAGAGGGACATATATTGTACAAACCCATTTATACGAAATATGTAAAATAGACTAATGTACAGAGACCAAAGTTTATTAGTGGTTACCAGGGGTGAGAGGGAGGAAGGGAGAAAGGTGGATTCAATTATTAGGGGACACTGAGCTTCTGTTAGGGGTGATAGTATCATTTGGGAACACAATAAGGATGATGATTGAACAACCTGTTGAACACAGTCAATGTTACTGAACTGTACATGTGAAGATTGTTGAAATGTCAGATGTTTGTGCTACATATATATTTACCAAAATAAGGGGGAAAAAAAGGATAAAACAAAAACAAAAAACCTGGATTCCTCTACTGGTTCAGAAATTGTGCTTTGCTTTTTATTCTGATTCACCAAAGAAAGCTAGGTCCCTCTCCTGTGTGCTTTTGGCATCCTATCCTACTTTTTGGAAGTATTTATCACAATGACGATGAATTTTAGCGAAAAGTTTGCAATTCTGCTAAAATGAAGGCAACATAAGAGTAGGGACAATATTGGTCTTGACTACCTCTCTTTCCCCAGAGTCTTGCACAATGTGTCCTACTACAAGTAAGTACTAGAAAAGATATTTACTGAATGAAAAATAAGTGAAGGAGTACCCTAAGATTTGCTTTAAGATTACTGTTTCTCTATATATGTATTTATTTTAAACTACATACAAAAAATCTATCCGTATTTAGGTCTATTAACCCAGCTCTTTTCCTGATGAGCTATTAAACCTTGTCTAAGTCAATTGATCTCTCTGTTGTTCAGTTTTCTCATTTATGAAATCAGAATATTACAACAAAAGACTGATAATTTTTTACTCTTCCTTCTATTAACTGTGATTTATTTCCATTTTATATATTATTGCTTTGATCAAAACTCAAAAAAAAAAAAAAAAACGTTAAATATCGTATCATTGATGACAGAGGAATCAGACCCTTGGTCTTTGTGATAGTTAAGGTGGGGTGTCAACTTGCCTGGGCCATAATTCTCAGTGGTTTGGCAGTTATGTAATGATGTAGTCATCCTCCATGATGTGACCTGCAGTGACCAGCCAATCAGTTGTAAGGGAAGTTTTCTCAGGTTACGATGTGCTTCCAATACACATATGTACGTTCTAACAAAGCTCGCTTGCTTGCTCTGGATCCTGCATCTGACTCATCATCATCTGACCTCTGGTTCTTGGCACTTGAGCCAATGGCCTGCTGTACTGCCTGCTGATCTTGGGATTCGTTGGCCTCAGCAGCCTGTGAGCCAGCATCCCATCATCTTACCTGCTGATCTTGGAATTGTCAGCCTCTGCTGCCTGCATCCTGACATACTGATCTTGAGTTCATTAGTCCCTGCAGCTACATGAGTCAGGAGAGGCCTACAGCCTGACACTTGACCCATGGACTTGGGACTTGCCAGCCTCTACAACTGCATGAGCTATTTTCTTGAGATAAATCTCTCTCTTTCTCCATATATATACACATATATATACACACACACATACATACATATATATACACATATATATGTATATATATGTGTATATATATGCTTCATTGGTTTTGCTTCTCTAGAGAACCCAGACTAAGACATTTGGTACCAAAAGTGGTTCTAGAGAAACATAATTATAAGGATGAGTTTTCTAAATTGATTCTCAAGTCTGACTAGTGTTAAAGGCGCTGATGACTCTGCCTCCAGTAGTAAAGAGGGTGCTGCTATTCCACGGTGTGAGGTGGCAATATTAATATGCAAAATATCACCACAAATAGATCAAGTATTGGAAAGAAATGAGGCTCTGGGTGAGCACATGTTTGATACTGTTCTACAATTTTGTCTGAGTGAGAAATACAGGGAAGCTAGTTGGTTGGTCCTAATTTCACTAGACAAAGTGTGAAAGAAAGAGATGAGCTCAGAGTTTCAGAGTCACAGCTCAAGCACCACATGAAAGGCCTCAAAGTTGCCAATTGTGCCCTAAAAGAAAACTTTATGTCTTGTAGTAACAGAGCTGATATTGCCAAAAACCAAACCCAGAGTCTCATTATAAGAGTGGCTGAATTACAACACCAACTAAATTCCCAACCTGAAATGGTATCTAAAATTAAAGTGATGGCATTGATTGAGAATAAATGGAATCCTGAAACTCAGGATGGGGACATATGTGCAGATAATCAGGAAGCTGGGACACTGAGCACCTAAATTTCATTGAATCACTCCTCCCAACAGAACCAGTCCTCTTATTTCCATCTGAAGAAATTACTCCATCTTTGTCTGCTAAGCCACTCTCCCCAGTAAAGCCAATAGCCCCTGCACCCCTATCTGATGTGATTACCCTAGTTGTGTCTGAAGAGACTTTGTCTGAGATATCACCTGGGGTGGTATCTGAGTCATTGCTTGGGGCATCACCTGAGGTAGGTGCCTTACAAGACATTAATGAATGTTGCTAGGATCCACACCCACCACCCATTTTTGCTTCTGGACCAGTAACTAGACTTAAGTCCCAGCAAGTCCCAAAAGGTGAAGTATAAAGTGTGATAAGGAGGAAGTATGCTACACTCAAAAAGAACTGCTTGACTTTTCTAAATGTACAAAAACCTGGGGAATATGTGTGGGAGTGGCTATTAAGTGTGTGAGATAATGGTGCAAGGAATGTAAAGTTGGATCAGTTTGAGTTCATTCATATGGGCCCACTAAGCACAGATTCTTCATTCATTGATTTGGCTTGAGAGGTTAGGAAAGGATCTAATAGTTTATTTGGTTGGTTTGCTGAAACATGGATTATGTGGTGGCCTACGCTATATCAAGTTGAAGTACCAGACTTGCCTTGGTATACTGTATAGAAGAAAGTATCCAAAGGCTTAGAGAAATTGACAAGTTAGAGTGTATTAATCAAGTTAGACTCATAGACTCACACATGGATTACCCAGAGGATATACCTTAACCACAAGGGTGAGGAAGAAATTTGTGAAGGGAGACCCCAAACCCTTGAAGATTGAAGTGATTGCTGTTGTATGTATGTCAGATTTAACAGTGGGAACTGTCCTAACAGAATTAATACACCTAACTAAAATTGGACCCCATGGTGGTAGAGGCCAAGTGGTGGCACTCAGTTGACAAAGACAAGGTGGGCATGGTTACCGTAATGGACAGCTGAGTCAAAGCAGTACTCAGAATAGTCTGACTTGTATGGATTTATGGCATAGGCTACTTAGTCATGGTGTCCCTAGGAGTGAAATAGATGGAAAATCTACTAAATATTTATTTGATCTGCTCAAGCAGAATTCTAGATCAAGTGAACAGCAGTCTAACATGAATCACCAGAATAGAGAGTCACAGCTCATCAATCAATTCCAAGACCTGAGCCAGTTTAAAGACCCACAACCCCTTGACTGAAGGGGAGGCGGAGAGCCCTTGAGGAAGGCCCACACTACATTGCCAAAAATTTATACTGTTAGTCTTTCTCCCATCCTTCCCCAAAGGGATCTGCAGCCTTTTACAAGAGTGACTATTCATTGGGGAAAAGGAAATAATCAGATTTTTTCAGGGATTACTGGATACTGGCTCTGAACAGTTACTAATTCCAGGAGACCCAAAACATCACTGTGGCCCACCGATCAGAGTGGAGGCATATGGAGATCAGGTTATTAATGGAGTCTTAGCCCAGGGTTGTCTCAGAGTGGGTAGAGTGGGTCCCCAAACCCATCCTGTAGTGATTTTCTCAGTTTCAGAATGCATAATTGGAATAGATACACTCAGCAACTAGCAGAACCCCTACATTGGATACCTGACAAGTGAAGTAAGGGCTATTATGGTAGGAAAAGCCAAGTGGAAGACATTAGAACTTCCCCTACTTAGGAAAATAGTAAACCAAAAGCAATATTGCTTTCATGGAGGGAATGAAGAGATTATTGCCACCATCAAGGACTTGAAGGATGCAGGGGTGGTGATTCCCACAACATCCTCATTCAACTTGCCTATCTGGTCTGTGCAAGAAACAGGTGGATCATGGAGAATGACAGTGAATTATCATAAACTTAACCAGGTGGTAGTGACTTCAATTGCAGTTACTGTTCCAGATGTGATTTCATTGCTTGAGCAAATTAATACATCTCCTGGCACCTGGTATGCAGTTATTGATCTGACCAATGCCTTTTTCTCAATTCTGGTTTTGAAGGAACAGCAGAAGCAGTTTGGCTTCAGCTGGCATGGTCAGCAATACACCTTCACTGCCCTTCCTTAGAGGTATATTGACTCTCTAGTCGTATGTCATAATTTAGTCCTTAGGGAGCTTGATCACCTTTCCCTTCCACCAGAAGTCACATTGGTCCACTACATTGATGACACTATGTTGATTGGACCTAGTAAGGAAGAAGTGTCAATGAATCTGGACTTATTGGAAAAACATTTGCATGCTGGGGGCGGGGGTGAGAAATTAATCCTACAAAAATTCAGGCATCTTCTGCCCCAGTGAAATTTCTAGGAGTCCATAGTGTGGGGCATGTTGAGATATTCCTTTTAAAGCGAAAGATAAGTTGTAACGTCTGGCCAATCCTACAACTAAAAAGGATGCATAACACTTTCTGGGCCTCTTTGGATTTTAGAGGCAAGATAACACCTTAATTAGGTGTGCTACTCTGGCCTTTCTTTGGAATGGGTACAAAAGGTGATCCAATAGAATGCAGAGATTATTGAACAATATCATTAATATCACACACAAGTCAAATTTTTCTGAAAATCATTCACAAGTGATTGCAGGAGCACATCAACAAGGAACTGTTAGAAATTCAAGCTGGATTCAAAAGAGGACATGGAACAAGGGATATCATTGCTGATGTCAGATGGACCCTGGCTGAAAGCAGAGAATACCAGAAAAATGTTTACTTATGTTTTATGAACTATGCAAAGGCATTCAACTGTGTGGATCATAACAAATTATGGTTAACATTGTGAGAATAGGAATTCCAGAACACTTAATTGTGCTCATGAGGAACCTGTACTTAGACCAAGAGGCAGTCATTGGAACAGAACAAGGGGTTACTGTATTGGTTTAAAGTCAGGGAAGGTGTGCATCAGGATTGTATCCTTTCACCATACCTATTCAATCTGTATGCTGGGCAAATAATCTGAGAAACTGGACATATGAAGAAGAACGCAGCATCAGTACTGGTGGAAGACTCATTAACAACTTGCATTATGCAAATGACACAACCTTGCTTGCTGAAAGCGAAGAGGACTTAATGAAGATCAAAGACCACAGCCTTCAGTATGGATTACACCTTAACATAAAGAAAACAGAAATCTTCACAACTGGACCACTAGGCAACGTCATGATAAATGGAGAAAATATTGAAGTTGACAAGGATTTTATTTTACTTGGATCCACAATCAATACCCATGGAAGCAGAAATAAAGATACCAAATGATGTATTGCTTTGGGCAAATCTGCTACAAAAGACCTCTTTAAAGTGTTAAAAAGCAAAGACATCACTTTAAGGACTAAGGTTTACCTGACCCAAGCTGTGGTGTTTTCAATCACCTCACAAGCATGTGAAAGCTGGACAATGAATAAGGAAGACCAAAGAAGAATTGATGCCTTTGAATTATGGTATTTGTGAAGAAATTGAATATACCATGGACTGTCAAAAGAATGAACAGAATACTAGAATGTTAATCAGAATCAAGGATGGCAAGACTTTGTCTCATGTACTTTGGACATGTTATCAGCAGGGACCAGTCCCTGCAGAAGGACATTATACTCGGTAAAGTAGAGGATCAGTGAAAAAGAGGAAGATCCTCAATGAGATGGACTGACACAGTGGCTGCAACAATGGGCTCTAGCATAACAACAATTGTGAGGATGGAGCAGGAGCAGGTAGTGTTTTCTTCTATTGTACATAAGGTCATTTTGAGTAGGAACTGACTCAATGGCACCTAACAGCAACAACAACACTCTGGTGTATTTTCAAGTGACTTGAAAATCTGCTATTTTTGAGCAGGGCCAAGATCAAGAGAAGACTCTGCAGCAGGTTCAGGTTGCTGTGCAAGCTGATCTGCCACTTGGGTCATATGATCCAGCTGATCCTATGGTGCTGGAGGTGTCAGTGGCAGATAGAGATGCTGTTTGGAGTTTTTATAAGGCCCCTGTTGGTGAATCACAGCACAGACCCTTAGAATTTGGAACAAAGCCCTGCCATCCTCTGCAGATAACTACTCTCCTTTTGAGAAACAGCTTTTGACTTGTTACTGTGTCTGAACTGTGTCTGAGACTGAACATTTAACCGTGGACCTCTAAGTCACCATGCAGCCTAAGCTGCCTATCATGAACTGGGTGTTGTCTGACCCACAGACTCATAAAGTCAGGTGTGCACAGCAACACTCTATCATTAAGTGGAAGTGGTATATATGAGATTGACTCGAGTAAGACCTGAAGGTACAATTAAGTTGCATGAGGAAGAGGCCCAAATGCCCATAGTCTCCACTCCTGTCACATTGCCTTCCATCTCCCAGTCTGCACATATGGCCTCATGGGGAGTTCCTTATGACCAGTTGACTGAGGAAGAGAAAACTCGTGCCTGGTTTACAGATGGTTCTGCGTGATATGCAGCACCACTAGAAGGTGGACAGCGGCAGCACTGCAGCCTCTTTCTGGGACCTCCCTGAAGACAGTGGTGAAGGGAGATCCTTCCAATGGGCATAATTTTGAACAGTGTACCTGATTGTTCACTTTGCTTGGAAGGAGAAATGGCCAGATGTTCAATTGTATACTGATTCATGGGCTGTGGCTAATGGTTTGGCTGGATGGTCAGGGACTTGGAAGTAACATGATTGGAAAATTGGTGACAAGGCAGTATGGGGAAGAAGTATGTGAATAGACTTCTCTTAATGGGTCAAATAAGTGAAGATACTTGTGTCTCATGTGACCAGTCCTAAACGGTGACCTCATCAGAGGATGATTTAAACAATCATGTGGAAACTAGTAATCCTTTTTCTCTAGCCACTCCCATCATTGCCCAATGGGCTCATGAAAAACATGCCCATGATGGCAGAGATGGAGATTGTGCATGGACTTCCACTCACCAATCTCCCAGTAGCAAAGACCAACACTTAGTTCCCAATATGGCACCATTCCTTGAGGCAGCAACCTGGTGGCAGATTGATTATATTGGACCTCTTCTATCATGGAAAGGACAGTGTTTCATTCTTAATGGAATAAATACTTACTGTTGATATTAATTTTCCTTCCCTGAACCCAGTAACTCTGCCAAAACTATCATCTGTGGACTCACAGAATGCCTAAGGTATTCCACACAGCATCACCTCAGATCAAGGGACTCACTTCACAGCACGTGAAGGGTGTCTGTGGGCCAATGCTCATGGAATTCACTGGTCTTACCGTGTTCACCATCATCCTGAAGCAGCTGGCTTGATAGAACAATGGAATGGCCTTCCAAAGACACAATTACAATGCCAGCTAGGTGGCAGCACTTTGCAAGATTAGGGAATGTTCTGTAGGAGATCACATATGCTCTAAACCAGTATCCAATATATGGTGCTGTTTCTCCCATAGTCAGATGTCTTAGCTATCTAGTGGTGCCATAACAGAAATACCACATGTAGATGGCTTTGACAAAGAGAAATTTATTTTCTCACAGTCTAGTAGTCTAGAAGTCCAAATTCAGGGAGTCAGCTCCAGGGGAATGCTTTCTCTCTCTGTCGGCTCTGGAGGAAGGTCCTCATTGTCATCAATCTTCCCCCAGACTAGGAGCTTCTCTGCACAGGAACCTTGGGTCCAAAGGACACACTCTGCTCCTGGCACAGCTTTCTTGGTGGTATGAAGGCTCCCTTCTCTGCTTGCTTCCCTTTCCTTTTTATCTCTTGAGAGATAAAAGGTGGCGCAGGCCACACCCCAGGGAAACTCCCTTTACATTGGATCAGGGATATGACCTGGGTAAGGGTGTTACAATCCCACCCTAGTCCTCTTTAACATAAAATTACAGTCACAAAATGGAGGACAACCACAGCCAAATTGATACACACATTTTTGGGGGGACATAATTCAATCTAAGACATCAGGATTCATGGCTCCAGGAATCAAGGGATGGAGATGAGAGTGGCACGACTCACTATGACCCCTAGCGACCCACTCAAAAAATTTTTGCTTCCTATCCACACTATCCTAGGCTCTGCAGGTCTAGATGTCTTAGTTCCAAAGGCAGGAATGCTCCTACCTTGAGACACAACACAGATTCCATTGAACTGGAAGTTAAAAATGCCACAGGACTCTTTTGGCTTCTTATTCCTCTGGGTCAACAGCAAAGAAGGGAGTTACCATACTGGCTGGTGTGATTGACCCTGACTACCAAGGGGAAATTGGATTGATGTTGCATAACGGAAGTGAAAAACAGTATGTCTGGAATACAGGAGATCTCTTAGGGTGTCTCTTAGTACTACCATGCCCTGTGGTGAAAGTTAATGGAAAACTACATCAACCCAATTCTGACGTGACTACTAATGGCTCAGATCCTTCAGGAATGAAGGTTTGGGTCACCCCACCAGGCAAAGAACCATGACCAACTGAGGTGCTTGCTGAGGGTAAAGGGAACACAGAATAGGTGGTGGAAGGAGGTAGTTTTAAATACCAGTTACAACCACATAACCAGTTGCAGAAATGAGGGCTGTGATTTTTATGAGTATTTCTTCCCTGTAAGTGTGCATCTTCACATACAAAATATAAGATGTAAACGGGATTAGTGCTTTTTCCATTGTACGTGTGTTATTTGTGTCATGTTAGGCAAAAGTGTAACTTTGTAATTGTCTTTATTTAGAGGCTGTGTGTGGTTTAAGGAGATTGTACAGGTGCCAAGCTGACAAAGGGTGGACTGTGATGGTTAAGGTTGTGTGTCAACTTGGCTTGGCTGTGATTCTCAGTTGTTTGGCAGTTGTGTAATAATGCAGTTTGGCAGTTATGTAATGATGTGGTTTGGCAGTTAAGTAATGATGTAGTCACCCTCCATGATGTGATCTGATGTGACCAGCCAATCAGTTGTGAAGAGAGTTTCCTCGAGGGTAGGGTCTATATCCAATATATATATGTATGTTCTGGCAAAGCTTGCTTGCTTGCTCTGGATCCTGCATCCAGTTCATCATCATCTGACCTCCAGTTCTTGAATCTTGAGCTAGCGGCCTGCTGTATTGCCCACTGATCTTGGGATTCATTGGCCTCTGCAGTCTGTGAGCCAGCAGCTGGCCATCTTACCTGCCAATCTTGAAGTCTGTCAGCCTCTGCAGCCTGTGAGCCTACGGCCTGCCATGAGATCCGCTGATCTTGGGTTCTTCAGCCCTTCAGCTATGAGAGTCAGGAGAAGCTTCCAGCCTAACACCTGACCCATGGACTTGGCACTTGCCAGCCTCTACAACTACATGAGCCATTTTCTTGAGATAAATCTCTCTCTCTCTGTATATATATATATATGTATGTATATGCTTCACTGGTCTTGCTTCTCTGGAGAACATGGTATAACACAATCTTTAAAAACCTGTGTAAAAGTCCATTTAAAGTACACCAGCGCCATTACCCATCTGTTCCCAAATATGCATTGTGAAAGCTCTTTTTGAGTAGTAATCTCCTAAGAGTCTAAGATATTTTAGCCTTAGAGTCTAAGATCAAAATGAAGAAAATTGGATAGAGAAAAAGCGTAGTTTCTTTTAAACAAGCTTCTATTTAATATTTTAAATTTAAATCTTGAATTACAATGCAGCAATAAAAATCATTTGAGTGATGACAATTAGTTGAAAAGGAGAGATGATCACATAGCCTTCTGAGGTAGTAATTTGCAGGAAAGCCCATAGATTCAATATTTTCGGTACTCTTTTCATATTTAATCAATATAATCTTCTTGTTCATTTTAATGATGATGTTAACATTAGGCTGTCCTAATCCTTTGACTTATTGCTAATTATCAACTTCCAAGCCCTGCTCAGCAGACGCTCACATGTGCATTCCTCGATATAATTATGGGAACCATTTCTTTAGCAGTAAAGGTCATATGTTTAAAATGTATGTTAAATAGAAGCTTTAGGAAATCACTTTTTTCAAAATCCAATGTTTGCTTTATTTTCATAATTTAAAAAATCTATCTAATAATGTATAGCTAACTGCTTTGCCTTTGTAGAATCATCTTAATTTTTTTTCTACTTATACTTTCTGGCATTTTCCAGTTTTCTACAAAGGGCACATAAACTTTCAATAACTTACTGGTAAATCAGATGCTTCACAAAGAAAGACAGTTCTCAGCACTCCCTCGTAATCATTCATTGCTTCCAGGACCTTAAAGACATACAAATTCTTCCAGAGCCCAACCACCCTAGCGCTTGCTCAATGGACACATCATGCAAAGTAGCCATGGATCAGGGAGAGAGTCCAATCTGCCAACAGCAAAACCCACCATTGATCCTGGGAGGGGGAACAAATCTTAGCAGGATCAGGAGGTTAAGATAGGAATCCTTGCCATCAGAGAGGGAACAGTCATTTTTCTTATTATAATAGACATGTATTCTGTATAGTAATTTGTTTTCCTTCCTCATGATGTCTCTGGCAGCACTGTCATTTGTGGAATTCCTTATTCATCATTGTGGTATCCCACATAAGATAACCTATGACCAATGAAATTATTTTATAGTGAAGGAAGTGCAGCAATGTGTTCATGACCATAGAATTCTATGATCACATTTTCCATCACCCCGAGGCAGGTGGCCCAATCAAACTTAAGAATGATTCAGTTATAGTATAAGCTGTGAGATAACACCCTGCAAGATTTCGGTGCTGCCCTATAAGATGAGGCCAATATATGGCGCTCTTGCTTCCATATCCAGAGCCTCTGGGTCTGGTAGCCAAGGAGTGAAGTTGGGAATGGCATATCTTACCATTACATCTAATATTCTATTTGAAGAGTTTTTGCTTACTATCTCTAAAAACTTGAGCTCATTGTGTTTGGAGATCTTAATTCCCAAGGGAAGAAGGCTTTCACACAATCGTGTTCTGATTACATTGGAAACCCTGGCATGTATGGTCCTCATACCACATGTAAGGTCCTCATACCTCATACCAATAGGCAGAGATGGGTGTCACTGTTCTGTCTAGGGTGGCTGATCCAAATTTTCATCAGGAAATTGATTTGTTGCTACATGAAGTATGTAAGGATTATATCTGGAATCCGGGAGACTCACCAAGATGCCTCTTAGTACTTCTAAATTCAGTAATAATTATCAATGGGAATCTGCATTGAAAAACTAAGGTAAGACCACAAATGATTTGGATCCTGTGAGAAAGGGGACTTGCATGTGGTTAAGGGGGTTTAAAATGAGTGATGGAGGACAAAAGCTGTGATTATCAATATAGGGCTAATGGCCAGCTTTAGAAGTAGGGACAGAAGTGGCTATTTTATTTTAATTAATAATTTTTTTTACTCATTAATTTATAGATTACTTTTTATAAAGAATACTGGTTATAACTAATATGATGTAGATTCTGGAATAAATTGATATCACTCTGAACAATAGAATGGTTGATGGAGTTTTGGTCTCCTTTGTTGGACAAGAACAAAATGCTGACTAAGAAAAAGGAAAACTCTGCTGGTTGCTCTGTTTGTTCACCCAGATCCATGTACACTCCTTTGCCTCACTGTTCTCCAGAGGCCCTTCTCTATAGGCTTCATTCCTTACACCATGACTTCTGGGTGAGTTTAGCCAATTGGAGGCACCTACAGAAAATCGAGGGTACAGGAAAAAACAGAAAGATATTTATTTCACTTGCCCCATAGGATTGCCAGTATTTGCAACTCTCTACAAACTACCAGAAGAATGGCCTCTCTTGCACAACCACAGTTCCTGCCAGGTTCTGGTAACCACTTTCTATCCACTTTTCTCTTCAAGCTTACGTGTAGTCACAGTTTGCCATCATTGCTAGTCCCACTGTTTTCTCACCATTGCTTGATGGTTCCTTTTACCCTACCCCTACCACTGTAAACTGTTCTTTTATTCAGTTTTCTTTAATTAAACATTTTTAATTTTGAGTGTGTCATTTGGTTCCTATTAATACATGTTACTGATTTTTTAAAACTTATTATAAGAATAATATCAGAAAACATAAAAAAGCAGAAGTAAAAAAATAAACCTCCATAATTTATAATCCCCATACTACTATTCACCTAGAGAAAACTTCTATTAATAACTTGGCCTTTGTTTTCTCAGATTATTCAGTTTTGTGTATCTATCTCTCATCTATGTATCTGTCTATTCACCCTTGCAATGAACAGAGACTTTTTCTCATTTGGGGAACAGGAAAGCTCCTCACCATTACATCTTCAACATATAGCCTGGCATGTAGCTGAAAGCTCAATAAGCATTTAAAGAATGAACAAAAGAGAAATAACAATTACTTTGCTACCTGCTTTGCTGAGAATACCTTGTGTCTTAAGCTGGGTTCTCTAGAGAAGCAAAACCAGTAAAGTGTATAAATATATACAGAGAGAGATTTCTATCAAGGAAATAGCTCATGTGATTGTAGAGGCTGGAACGTCCCAAGTCCGTGGATCAGGATAGAGGCTTCTCCCAATTCACATAGCCGCAGGGGCTGGCAAACCCAAGATCGGCAGGCGGAGAGCCAGGCTCTTGCTCACAGGCTGTGAAGATCAACAGATCCCAAGACTGACTGGCAAGACCGTAAGTCTTCTCCTGATTCACGTAGCCACAGGGGCTGGCAAACCCAAGATCAGCAGGTCAGAGAGCAGGGCTGCCATCCACAGGCTGTGAAGATTGAGGAATCCCAAGATCAGCAGATAAGCTGATAACTCAAGTCCCAAGAACCAGAGGTTAGAAGAACAAGAGGCAGCCACAGGATCCAGAGCTAGCAAAAAGGAAGAATGTCTGCTTATATTTGGATGCAGGCCACACTCCCAAGGAAACTCCCTTTCATCTGATTGGCTACTCACAGCAGATCCCATTATGGGAGTGATCACATATAAACACTGAGAATCATGGTCCAGTCAAGGTGACACACAATTTTAACCACCACATCTTGCTTTGTCAATAGATGGTGTGTTCTATAACATTTACTGTATGAACTTACTATAATTTATCTAAGTCATTTTTTATTGTTTAATATGTACATTGCTTTCAAATTTTGATTATCAGTAACAATATAGAGCAATAATAATTTCCTAGAAGTGAATAAGAAATAAAATGGAAGAGAAAGCAAAAAAACAAAAAAATCCTAAAAAATTCTGGAAACAACCACACGGGCATTTCACCTCCCTCAATAAAAGGGACTAGGACTCCTTGGAGAAAGAGCTGATGATAACACTGGAGCAGGAATGAGCCTTAGAGCATCTTCCAGTGCCAGAAAGGAAGGAAGTGATCAAAACATCTACAGAAAACACTACATTGATGAGTATGTCAAAAAGAGACAGAAATAAATTGAACCAAAGCTGGAACAATGTGAGCAGAAAATGAAGTAGAATTGGATTATAACCCAAAGTACAAAATAAATATCCGTTAGTAAATACTGATAGAAATAAATGATTGAATTAATACAAAAATGGGGAAGGTAGACAAATTGCTCATGTAGAAGAATTCCAAACCATTTATGTAGATACGTCCCTCAGATACTTCCTCTTTAAAGAAAGTGGAGCAAAACTCTCCAGTGTTTACGTGTATGCTGTGCATAGTGACTTCCTTCCAAAGAGTACGGTATGAAAAGGGGAAAGAGGGAATAACTTAACAGTGAAAAAACCTGATAAACACTACCTCAGCCAGGTGATCAAGGTTAACATCAACAGCGTATGTCTTGTGGATGTTAGGGACCCTTGATAGGATATAATGAGAATGGCACTTTATCTCTATAGCCTTCCTCTCAAAAACCCTTAAGCCCAGTCTGAGAATGAGTAAAACATCAAACAAATTATAATTGGCAAACATTCTACAAAATACCTGACCAGTACTCTTGACAACTGTCAAGATTATTACAACCAAGGAAAGCCTAAGAAACTGCCACAGCCAAGAGAACCCTAAAAAGACGTGACAACTAAACATATTCTGGACAGGATCCTGGACGGTATCCTGGAACAGAAAAAAGGCATTAGATAAAAACCAGAAATAGTCCAGCAGAGTTTGGATTGTAGTTAACAATAATGGATCAAAATTCTTGTTAATAATAGGGAAAACTGACTAGGGAGTGTATGAGAACTCTTTGCACTATCTTCTCAACTTTTTTGGCAAATATAAAACAATTCTAAAATGATAAGTTTATTGAAAAAATGATTATTTAACCCCCTACCATCAAAATGGAAATATGTCTACCCTATATTGTTAGGTTAAAAATGTGGATTTAAAAAGCATTATAGTAAAAATTAATGATTGTAATAACTAGAATTTTCTACCAAATTCTTTAGGAATATTTGTGAATGACTAGAAATTTCTAGGAATACATTTTTGCCAGAGATTTTCAATTCTGCCACTGCCTTGCCACATTAACTCAAAGCTCTGCCAAGCTGGGTAACATTTTACTCTATATTAATGTACTTAGTTAATTCATTAGCATATGCATTCGTTTTTCAGTGATTTTATGTATCTCACAATCGGCAATAGCTAAAGGTTATACATAATATGGTAGTATAATTTACTTATTATCATTATAAATGGAGAAAAAAATCCCATGTGACTTGAATTGATACCCCTTCTTCTTTGTAACATCAATATGCCTGCCTTATTAACACACATCAACACACACACCTGTACAACTCCTGTAAATATCAGTACTTTGAGTCTTAGCCACATGAATTGTTAGTAACTCCACGGATTCCATCAGCCAAAAGCCAGTCAGTATCCTTAAAAATGATAAATTTTTTCTAGATGAAGGTAAACCACCCAAAAAAGCATAAACCACTAAATCAATTATAAAGCTGAGTGGCCACTTAAAATTTTTTGTGGGACAGGGTGAGGAATAAATTAAAACTTTGAATACTCAGAGTATCTTAGCACTGGAACAACTTGAAGATTTATGAAATTTACCTCTGTCAAACTTTTATCTTTAGAATTCCTAATTTCTCAGACAGAAATGTAATTTGATGAAAACATATATATGTTACTTAGTTACACATGCCTATATAATACTTCAAGTTTCTTGAAATAACAAAAAAATGAACAGAGTATAAAATGACTGAAGAGAAATTAATTTAATTTTATAGTCCACAAGAAGCTAAGCAAAGATTATGCATAACAGAGGTAAGAAATAATTACAAAGGATGTGTATAGTATATCAAATAGAATGGGACTTATTCAACTGCAGTAATAAATTAGAAATGATATAAAGATAAATGTGCAATTATCAATTACATAAGCTCAGATGACAATTTTTTAAAATGGGCTTACCTGTTTCTATGAGGTGCTTCTCTCATAATGCTTAGACATGATTAATTGGCCTGCTCATTTGGGAAGGGGAAGAACATAATTCGAAAGTGAACTCTCTTCCACAGAGTCAAAGAACATAATTATAAACAAAACAGAAGGTCTTTATCTTGGGGAAAACTTAGCACAACTCTGTCAGGCTTTGTCAATACATATACGGAAGGTTGAAAAGTTATTGAAATCTTTAACAATTCAAACAAGCAGCTTATCTTGAACTCAATCAGTTGTTCGAATTTGACACTCTATTTTTGTGTGTGTTACTCTAAGCTGTTGTATATAAGTTCGGAAAAGCTAAAGGTCTTGATTATTTCAAAATTATTTGGCACAATACTAGGCAATTCCTGCAGTGTTAGTCCCTGCCTTTTGCAGACCTTCATCCTTCATGCACTGCCTGTCTGTTCTTCAGTCATGTCTATAACAGAACATTTTGCTCCACTAGCTAGTCGATTTTTGATGTCCTTAACTCGTCTGAAAGTACCCGGGGTTAGTCGTATGCCTCATTTTCAATAAAAATCAGTCTTCTTTTTATCTTAATTGTGTTTTAAGTGAAAGTTTATAGCTCAAGTTAATTTCTCATACACAAATTTATACACATATTTTTTGTGACATTAGTTGCCAACCACACAATGAGACAGCACACTCCCCCTTTTCTCCTGGGGTTCCCTGTGTCCATTCAACCAGTTCCTGTCCCTTCCTGCCTTCTCATCCTGCCTCCGGACATTTGATCTCGTATATCTGACTGAACTAAGAAGCACACTCCTCGTGTATTTTTGTTTTGCTTCGTTTTATAGTCCTGTCTAATTTTTGTCTGAAGAGTGGGCTTCAGGAATGGTTTTAGTTCTGGGTTAACAGAGCATCTGGGGGCCATAGTTTCGGGGGTTCCTCCAGTCTCTGTCAGAGCATTAAGTCTGGTCTTTTTATGTGATTTTGAGTTCTGTTCCACACTTTTCTCCCTCTCCATCCAGGTCACTCTGTTGTGTTCCCTGTGTCAGGATGGTCATTGGTTGTAGCCAAGTACCATCTAGTTTTTCTGGTCTCAGGCTGGTGGATTCTCTGGTTTAAACTCAGTCTTTTTGTTAAACACATTTAGCTTTCTTTGTCTGCCCGTGGCTACTCTTTTGTTGTGGCTTTCTGATCTGCACTCTAATCTCTACCTCTGGGACTTGAGTGCTATCTCTACAACATGAATAAATTAGAAAGTTTCATCTTGCACTTAAGAGACGATTCCCTGCACTCGTACCACACATAATAACCTGTAAAAACTTGGTTATATGGTATGCTAGAACCACTACAGTAGCCAATGGAGAGGGAAACTAGGGCACTAACTTGCCTAGTTTTCTAAAATGGTAGTCTTTAATCCAAGTCTTGAATGGCAAGGAAAGGTCAAGTTTGGAATATATCACTGTCAATATCCTAAAGTCTAAGAAGGTGAAGAAGAAGGGTTTAGGGATGGTCTGATTTAAAAGACAAGAGAAAAACAAAAGAAGAAATGCTGTTTTGAGTGGTAGCATTGTAGCTATACGTGGTCCATCTATTTGAAGCAAAACCCTAGTGGGGAAAAGGGGTCTAGAGCTACTTTATATTTACCTGTGGATGTTGGCAAGTGTTCCTCTGATTTAAACAACATTCTGAGCCCAGACCACATAGTTCATGACATTAGAAGCATGTAATTACTTGACATTAACACTTTATTCCCCAAAAGGGATTATTCTTATTTGATACATCAGAAGTACTACCTTAGTCTATATGAAGTATGTGGTAGAGACAGCTTACAATGCACCAGAAATGTGCCTTCTCCTTTCCATAGTGTAGAATTGTTGCTGGAATTCAGGTGCTCAAACCGGGAATACAATCTCAAACCACCCTTGTATTCAGATGTGTCCATGTGACTAATTCTTATCAATGATAACTTTATCCTACACACAAGAGCTGCCTTAGATGTCAACATATGTAAGGCTACGGAAACTAGGCTAGGATCTCAATAGAAGAACCAGAGACTAGTTGCCATCCAGTCAATCTCAACTCATGGGGGCCCTATGTGTGCCAGAGTAGAACTGTGCCCCTGAGGGTTTTCAATGGCTGTGATCTTTCAGAAGTAGATCACCAGGACTTTCTTCTGAGGTGCCTCTGGGTGGACTCGAACTAATAGTCCTTTGGTTAGTAGCTAAGCTCTTAACCGTTTGTGCCACCCAGGGACTCCTACAATGGAAGAATAGCAGGGAGGTTTTTAAGTTGAGCTCTTATTAATACAACATGCCCCAGCTTACCAATAAAAATAAGCCACAATTTAAAAAAAATGTCTTCTATGCATCATTCAAGATATCCTCTCACATTTGATTCTCAACTCCATGCTTGAAATTATTTCCTAACATCAGGTTCTTGAATCCATATCCATCCTAAACACCAACTTCTGGTCCTTGCTAGATGTAGTTACTCTCAGGCTTTTCCTGCTCACTTCTTTGGTACTCCTAGACGGTATTCCTTTTCCCATGAGATATTTCCCTGTTTTGAATCTCCTGTCCTATTAAAGCATCAAATCAATTTCAGAATCTTTTTTTTTTTTAAGAGAGTAAATTAAAATGGGATGAGGGATAGAGAATTCAAAAGCCTTGATACAAGAAAATGATGTTCCAGAATATACTGGCATGACTCCCTGAGAAAAAAGATCAGCATAATTTTGACAGGTTAACAACTGGAATTCAGAATTCTGAGAACCTTATAAATTAACATCAGGAACACATTTATCTGTAGTTTGTGTGGATGGTGTATATAATTATGTTTAAGTTAAATATGAAGTAAAAACAATAGGGTTTATTTCATTGCTAAAGTTAAATTATACCCACGTTTCAGGGATACAACACTGAAGAGGAAATACTGGTATTGCTTCCTTTTCTCAACCTTCTAAGAAATTCCTATATATTAGCTATGTGTCTCTGTAGTAGTCTCCTGAAAATAAGGGATGATTCAGAGTTGACTGCTTCACGAATAATATAGATTGCTATACTTAAGAAAGAATGGGGATACTACCAGCAAAGGAGAGACAGGAGGGAACAGGGATTCAGAAGAGGACCAATTCAGTCCCAGCATTTTAAGAGGGAAGCAATAGATTTGGGCTGCTTCTCACTGTTTCAGATATTGAAGAGAGATGTTTAAAGGAGATATTTAAGAACTTTTGCCATGTATTGTACGTAACCTAATTACCTCCTTGCTTCCTCCTAAGGAAAGTGAAAAATTATTTCAGGTATCATAGGAGTTAGACTATTTGGACAAGATGGAACTTACTAAGCTCTTCCAATCAAAATACTGGGATCCAGAGAGGGCAAATAAGAAGTATCTCTCACCAGATATTGTTTGACAGGATATTTTTTCCTCTGGACAAGCTAAATAAATATTAATGTGACACCAAAATGCTATATATTCTGATTTTCAGAGGCCATGATAGCTTACAATACATTTTTGATATTTTGATCAGAGTTCTTACTATAATTCATCCAAGCACATTGTAACCAAAGCATTCTTGTTCCAGGGCCTTGAATCTTACACATGACATTATGAAACAACTAGCTAATATATGTTACTCTGAGCTATCAAACAGAACATGGGTACAACTTTAGGACAGAGCACTTTAATTGGTAACCAAATCTGTAGTGATGGCATCATACATTTATTTATTACACTGGCCAATGTATTATTTCCTAGCTTCACCACGGAGACAGTTCTCAGTGTACTGTTATAGCTTCAGAGATTAATTTGCCTCATACATGTATAATTCCTGAAGTCAAGACTTTTTATTATGAAGGTGTTTAATATGCTACCTTTTTGTGCTTAGTCAGACCTGAAACATTTTTGGTATCTTTTAAGGAAGAATAACTAGGAAATGGAATTTGGAAATAAATAATTTGCATACTTTTGCTTAATAAAGCAGTATAAACACAAACCAAAAAACCAAACCCACTGCAGTCTAGTGTTGATTCCATCTCATAGGGACCCTATAGTGACCCTATAGGATACAGTAGAACTGACTCATAGGGTTTCTAAGGCTGTAAATCTTTACAGAAGCAGACTGCCACCTCATTCTCCCATGGAGCTGCTGGTGGTTTCGAACTACCGACCTTTTGGGTAGCAGCCAAACACTTTAACCACTGCACCACCAGGGCTCCTAATAAGGTACTATAGGTTATTTCTCATAAAATCATAATGTCATAAAACCATAGAAACAAAGATTTGAAGATTCTTAGATAGCCTTATTCTCTTTGCAATTGTCATTATTTTTGCTTAATGGTCAAAAGGCAGTAATAACATCCCTTACAATTTTAAAGTTGTGAAAAGTTTGGAAACAACTGCATGTATCTATGAATGACCTACATTAAAATTTTCATTTTTCTGGACAGTATTTTTTCTCTTCAAAAAGTCTTTTACGCTTTTATGTTGGCTCGTTAGACGCTAAGGTCTTTCAGTGTTTCAAAAATGCCACATGTCATGGTAACGTTTTATAAATGGCACATTTGCTCCAGAGGCTGCACTTAGTAAAATACCTCTTAGTACAGTTTATGAGATTCTTACCAGTGCAGACTGGCAAAGGGATGCTGTTACCAAAAGGTATTCATTACATTTCAAGAAGGTGAGATTGAGTCAAACAAAGGAGACCAATTTCATGACACTTTACACAAAGGAGAGTGTCCTTGGAGATGGATGGCTGAGATCAGTAAAACGAATGCTATAATTAAAATTGTAACCATGGGTTCATGATTTTCTACAGACACCACAAGCCACGTTAATTGACTAGGTGGAATTCCAAATTAACGAAGTACTATAATCAAAATGAGGAGGGTTATAATTAAATATGCTCACTAGTGAGGATCAGCAAGTGAGACAAAACCAGATTCTGTCTGCTGACACTGTGCTTCAAATGATTAAAAACAAAATAGTGATGCAGCAATTTAAACTAATATATTGACTTTAGTGATTTACTAGTCCAGAATCCTTAAGGCATAAGGGAGGAAGAACATAGCGAAGCATGTAATGTGTTCATTTTAAACCCTTCTTAGCAGGGAAGGGTAGCAGAGAATTTTGTTTTATATATATACAAAGCTAAATCCCACCCCACTGTCCATTGGGAATATGAATGGATGGAAAACATTAGTGGTCATGAGGATGAACACCATTCCTTTTGTCGTCTTATTTGCTTTGTTTTTATTTTTTCCCTGTCAGTAGGAGGAGAATATTTTGGAGGAAAGCCAAATGTTCAGAGTTATTCACACTACCAAATAATTTTGTAGCTGTTAGCTTCAAGTAAATCTTTTCAAGTGCCCTCTGCTGGACGCATAACAGAAATGCTGATTCAAAAGCTTGCCTAGATGGCGCAAAGTATTCCAGTGGAAAACTTGAAGAGGAAGGAAGTGACAAGTAAATAAAAAGTTCTCCATTCCAAGACTGAACTAGTTACATTTCTAAGTCCAATAGAAAAGAAAAGAGCTATGCTGGCATGTTTTTCTACCTTTTTCCAGCCTTTCTCATTTTTTACCTTCTTCTAGGCTTTCTCCTTAAGACAATTGAAATGTATTTTAACTGTTCCCAGTACCAGTTGCTGTCAAGTCATTTCCAACTCATGAAGACCCCATGTGTTTCAGAGCAGAACTGCATTCCGTAGGGTTTTCATGGCTGTGACCTTTCAGATGCAGATTGCCTGGCTTTTCTTCTGAGATGCCTCAGGATGGGTTCAAACTATCAAACTTTTGTGTAGTAGCCTAGCTTTTAACCATTTGTACCTCCCAGGGACTCCTAAGTCTTCTTTATCTCAGCCCTTAATGTTTCCTTTATTTAACTTCCTGCAACTGTATTATATTTTTTGTCTCTCTCACCCACCTGAATGCAAATCACGTAAGGGTATATCTTGCTTCCCATGGAATTCAACACACACGTAGTAGATGCTTGTAGTGGAAACCTCTTTGTACCACTTCGTGTCCTTTCAGTCTCACCTTTCATTGTAGCCACAGCATTTGATCAGCTTCACCTAGCTCTGATTTGTCAGTGCCTCACACTGGCCAACATCACTTGCTTCCTAACCTGGGGTGGGGGGAGTGTCTCTGCATCAAGGTGTGGATGTCCCCAAGACTCCTCAGTACTCACAGAAGAATGCTCATCCCACAACTGCAGAGGTATTTAGAGTCCATGAGGCCATCATTGACCATGAATGAATGCCTGGAAATCTGCTCAGAACTGCAAGATGATGCTGTCTTCTTTAAGATGAGTCTTTGCTTTCTTTCACTATCTTCAGGCCTATAACTCAAGTCTCAACAGAATCCAAGCAGGGAAATTCGGTCCCTTTTCTAAGAGAAAATAGCTAATACTCTAAGGAATCGAAGGACGTGTTTCTGACCAATGAGGTGAAGATGCCAGAACTCCCTTGATGGAGTGTGGTGATGTCAAGATGGACTTAATATGTAAGACCAGAGAACCCACTATCTGACTATTTTCCTCAGTAAGGGGGAGGGGAGGTCCAAAGGGTAATCTTATTAAAGCAATAAAGTGTACACTCTTTTGGGTGGCACGAGCATCATTAAGGTCAGTGGTGGCCGTCCTCTATTGACTAAGGCAGAGAATAGGAAATCATACCATTGGATAAGAACCCCTAGTATCAATATGGATGACAAAATTATACAATATCAAAGGCCAGGTGGCAACCCTTAACTGTTAGAGGGAAGGTGGACTTCCAATGGACAGCAAAGCCTGAGTTTCAAAGAAGGTGTGCCTTAACCTGCAGGAATCTGTGATGATGGCTAATATGTCATGGATTCCCTAAGGACGAGATAGATGAACAAATGAATCAGGTGTTATTTGACTTACAGAACCAAAGAGAAAGAAGGAAGGAGAGAGAGAGAAGAAGAAGAAGAGGAGGAGGAGGAGGAAGAGAGAGCAAACAGCTGGCATCAGACACATGCCTGCCGAAGAGTGAGAGATAAAGCCCATGGGGATCAAAGGCCTGTCACATTTTGTAAATATTTGCTGGGTCCTAGGACTGCTGGGATATACTGTGCAAATTAAAAGACATGTCATTGCACCTTGAACCCTCTACTTTTATGAAAGAGGTAGAGTGATTGGTGGGCCTCTTAGCATTTTGAACACAACGTATACCACCCTTAGGAATACCAGCGTAACTAACTCATTTATTAAGTGGATTGAAAAGCTGTCACTTTCAAGTGGGCCTTGGAGCAGGAGAGGGTGCAAACTACGGTGCGAGCAGCTCTGCCACTTGAGCCATAAGAACTAGCAGATCCAATGGTGGTCTAGGTATCTGTGGTGGATAGGAGGGTGTGAAGTCTCTGGCAAGTCCAATAGAAGAGTCATAGAACAGACCACTAGGATTCTGTAGCAAGGCCATGGTTTTTATGGCAGAAAACTATTCATCATCTGAAAAATAACTTTTAGCATGGTGGGCCCTAGTAGAGACTAAGACCCTGATCATGGGATATCATTCTACTCATCTTGAACTAGGTATTATAAGACCCACTGAGCCATGAGGACAAGTAGGCACAAAAGCAATTTATTGTTCATTTCAAATAGTACTTTCAGGATCAAGCATTGGCAGATCCAGAAATAACAAGTAAATTATATAAACCACTGGCCTAACTTTTTGTGAGTGACCTCTTGCACCAGTGTCCCTCCTTCATCTCTTACCTATGGCCTCATGGGTGGCTCCCAATGGTGAAGGTATATCTCAGGCCTGGTTCAAAGATGGGTATATGCAATACTTTGACACTTTCCAGAAAGGTACTGCTGTTGTGCCAAGCTACACTATGGATGGCTTTAAAGGACTGGATAAAAAAAAAATCTCCCCAGTCGGAAGAGCTTCAGGGAGCATATTTGATTCTTCATTTGCTATGGAGGGAAAAGAGGCCTGAACTGTGGGTGTAAATGGACTCCATTCCAATGGAAATGGTTTTACTAGTTAATCTTGGGCTTGAAAAGAAATATTGGAAGAAAGGAGACAAGAAAATTCAGGGAAAAAGCATGTGGATAGACAAAAGCCATGAGGATCTTTGTGTCCTCCTTAATGTCAACCAGAAGACATCTACTACAGAGGAGGCAATCAATACCCAAGTAGACAGGGTAATTTGTACTACGGGTATCAGCCAGTCTCTCTCCTTAACCATTCCAGGCTGGGGGAATGGCCAAAGTGGTAGATATGAAAGCAATGCAAAGATCCAACAGCATTGGATCTTCTATCAAGACTGACCCAGATTTTGCCGGAAGCAGAGACCAACATGGAGCCCTTAATATGGCCTGATTCCTTAAGGAGATCAACCACCCCACCCACATACTAACATGTTGATTACTTTGGACCATTTCCACCCTGGATGGAGCAGCTATTCATTGTTATTGGAATTGGCATGAACTCCAGATCTAGGTTTTCCATGTCTACAGTGCCTCTTTCTCCATCACCACCCAAAGACTCACAGAATATCTGATCTATTGGCACGGTATCTAGCACAACAACAGACCAAGGGACTCATGTTAGTGCAAAGGAAATAGAACAACAGGCATATGATCATAGAATCCACTGGTCTTACCATATGCTACTTCATCCAGAAAGAGTTGTTTGACTAAAACAACGGAGTGGCCTGTTGAAGGCTTGGCTAAGAAACCAGCTTGCATATAACACAGCTTGCAAGGTTTAAGTAAGATCTTCCAGGATGCCATGTATGTACTGATACAAAAATCAATATATGGTACTATGTTCCCAGAAGTTAGAATACACAGATCCAGGAGTTAGGGAGTGGCAGTAAAATCGACCGTTTTCTTCACCATTTCCAGGGACCCACTTACAGAATTTTTACATCTTGTTTCCACAGATTTAGGCTCTGATAGATTCCCTAGGAGCAGAAGCAAGTTCTACCAGGGGGTTCAGTAAGGGTCCACTGTCCTCAAAGCTATGACTACTATATTAGCTTCCTATTGCTGCTGTAACAAGTTACCACAAATTCAGTGGTTTAAAACAACACAAAGTTATATAGAATTTTAGTTTCAGAGGTCAAACATTTGAAATGGGTCTTGCTGGGATAAAATCAAGATATTGGCGGGGCTGTATTCCTTCTGGAGATTCTAAGAGAGAGTTCATTTCTTCGTATTTTCTGGCTTCTAGAGACCACTTGTATTCCTTGGCTCATGTCTCTTCCCTCCATTATTAAAGGCAGCATTATAACATCTTTAAATCTCTCCTTGACTCTGCTGTCCTCCTCTTCCATTTTTGAGGACCCTTGTGATTACATTGGACCCATCGAGATGATCTAGAATCTTATCTTCAGGTCAGCTAATTAGTAACCTTAATTCCATCTACAACATTAATTATCCCTTGCTATGTAACACAATGCATTTACAGATTTCTGGGATTAGGACATGGACATTTTTGATGGGATATTATTCTGCTTACCACAACTACCAGCTGCACAGCCCAGAAATGTGGAAAAGTTAACATCTGTGGGGCCACTTTGATCAATGAGTGACAGAATTCCATGGATAAATGCTTTCCTCTTTAATCCTTGGAGTGGCAGTCTGAGATACATTTCACAAGTTTTCTTTAAAAAATCAGAGTGATGATGATGTCTCAGTGGACAGGAAGGTAAAGAAAGGAAATAATATACTGTGGGAGTAATGGATCTTGAATACTCTGAAGAATTATAGTCCCTGCTTCAGAATGGGAGCAGGAAGGGTTACATCTGTATACTAGAGGATTTACTAAAACTACTTGGTGCTTCTGTGCCTAAGATAATTGCAAATGAGCAACCGAACAACTATGACCTGATAAGGGCAAGGTGACAAAGGACTAGAAGGACTCAGAACCTTCTAGGATGAAGGCCAGATGCACCCCACCCAACAAGCAACTTAGATCAGCCAAGATATTACGGAAGTCTAGAAAACCTGATGGAATAAGAGATGATATAGATCCATCACTTGGAACAAGTTGCAGAAGTAGGGACTAGAACTTTATTCACTTTCTCTCTTGTATTGTGCTTGCAGTTTGCGGCTGGCATCCTTCTTGAAGGAGACTGTGATTAATTGTACAAATCTTCTAAGAGGATTTGAATGCTGCAGGGAGTGCTGCAAAGGGTGGACTATATCAAACATCTCTTCCGTATCACTTCTCCTCTTTTCAGCTCTACCTCTTATTTCAGCTACAGCTGTGGGGCAATCAGTTCCATTTTGGTTCAAGGAATCAAATTCATGCAGGTTTAATTTGCCAGTACTAACACTGGCCAAAATGAAATACTTCCCAATTCCTGTCCTGGGGCCTTTCTAATGTTGCAGTATGGGTTTTCCCAGATGAACCCATTCAAACATATACAACTCGGATGAGAGGGAGATGTTTAATCCTGTGAGGCTATCTTTGGCCAATGGAAAATAGAATTTCATAGATAAATGTCTCCTCATTCTATCCTTGGAGCAAACAATCTTGAGAAACATTCATGATCTTCCTCAAAAAGTTGCAGAAGGACTGAACACTAGTTGCTGGCCATGAGGGCGCTACCTCAATAATGCACTCTTGTTTTATTCAACTAATCTCTCATTTCTGCTCTGCAGACTCACTTCCTAAATAAATTAGTAACTATATATTTTCATTTCAGACTTAGATTTAGAGTTAATCCAGCTAGGAAAGTGTTCAGTATGTATTTATTTATTTAATAAACAAACAAACAAGTGAACATTGGTTATTCTCCAACTTCAACCTATCTTCCTTCCTCATTATTCTTTCTGTGCTCAACCTCTAAATGCTGGTATTCTCCTGACTTCTAACTTTTACTCTCTTTTCTTCTTAGGCAAATAAAATTACCCTGGTTAATTTCCACATATCAAAGACTGTAGCTATTCTTCATTCTTATTTTTATTTCATACTCAGTGTCCTCTTCCAAACTCCAGAATTATGCATGTGTACATGTGCATATAAACATATAGTGAATAGACTTAAACATACAATTCCCTGCTGTTTTTCCACTTGAATGTCCTATAAATACCTTGAACTCAATATATCTAAAGAATAAATTCTTATCTTCCTCCTGAATTCTACCTCCTTTCTGGGTTTCTTATAATGGGAATGATAACATCATCCATTAATCCAGAAGTCAGAAATTCAAATATTTGTTGATTCTTAATGCATCTCTACTCATATCCAATTACTTACAAAGTCCTATCTGTTCTCCTAGACAGCATGTAAATGTCCTGCCTCTTAAAACTCCCTTGGATCAAAATGCTTGTACTACTGGGATAAGATCATAACTATTTTCTACAAATTCATTCTCACTCCACTACCTTGAGGATAGAATGATCTCCTAAAGTGCAGATCTTTTCTTATACTTCTTGTTTTCACTGTTTCGTAGTATCCCATGGCCTCTAGCTTAAAGCTCAAATTTCTTAAAAAAGCTTGAAAGGTCGTTTATCATATAGATCCTGGCTACTTCTCCCGTTCACTTTAATTCCAAACTTACCTTTTGCATCAGTCATTTAAAACTGCTTGAAATTTACCCCAAACAAGTCATGTTCTTTCCAACTTCTGTGTCTTTATAGAGCAAGTGTGCTTTTTCTGTAACACCCTTCTCTCTTGTCCACCCAACTGACTGTATGTCATTCTTCAAGAGATGAATCGTATTTCCTCTGAAAAGGTCTCGGCAATTCTCCTCACATCTTCTCATTGCCAAGGCTGGATTCAATACCTCTCCTTTTCACATTTTCACTGTCTTTCTTTACCATTCAATGTCTTCTTCTCTAACAGCTGTGTTAGCATTATTGAACTGTATTTTAACTGTTGATTTTCTTACTTTTCTTTCAGACGGTAAGTACCTCTAGAGCAGAAATTTATCATCTTTATGTCTGCAATATAATGACTCCTCAGTAAATGTCTGCTGAATAACATCTTCAATGACAACAATAGCAGCTATTCATCGTAAAAGATTTTCAAACGTATATTCTATGACAAAGGCATTAATGTCCACTATTTTCTGGAAAAGAGAATGAAGTTCATAGAAAGTAAGAGGCTTCTTCAAGGGCACAGTCATTTGAAAAATCCTTGTGTACATGAATATGAGGTCCATATACTTACTCTATGCCACATTGCCTCACCAAAGCGCAAGTGTTATGGATTAATTGTGAACTCCAAAAATATGTACTGTAAGTACTAACCTCTGCTTGCAGTTATAATCCCATTTGTGAATGGGTCGTGTTCGTTATGTTAATTAGACAGGATTATGTTATGTTAATGAGGATTAGTTTATGTTTGTTATATTAATGAAGCAGGATTAAGGTGTAGCTTGAGTCAATCTCCTTTGAGATGTAAAGAAACTTGGGCAGAGCAGAGCTAGAAGAAGAGAGATGCCAAGCCACATGAAGACTGCCCAGGAGCAGAAGCTCCGAAGAGACAAGGACCTCCCTTCACAGCCAACAGAGAGAGAAAGCCTTCCCCTAGAGCTGGCACCCTGAATTTGGACTTCTAGCCTCCTAAACTGCGAGAAAATAAATTTCTATTTGTTAAAGCCATCCACTTGGGGGATTTCTGTTATAGCAGCACTAGTAACTAAGACAACAAATAAAAAAGAGTCAATATTATGAGAGGGAACAGATGATAAAAGATAAAATCTAAGTCAGGCCACTATGACTCTCTTTGCTTCCTTTTTTGTTGTTATTACTCTCATGTTTGTAAGTTTTGTTTTTGAAGGGAAGAGAGCTTCCTCTCTCTTTTGCTAAACCGTATTAAAAGCAAAACTCTCCAAAAAATTCATAAAGTCCTACCTTGCCCTAGTTATCTTTTCCAAACTTTGCATGATCAAGAAAAATGACCATGGTCTGATTTTAACACTCACTACATTTAATAATTTGAAAAATTAGAAAAAGAAATGGATCCAACAATTCTGTTAAACATCAAATAAAATAGGATTTTACACAAATAAACACAAAGACACCTTGTCTTCTTTACTTGTCAAGCTGGTCAGTTTAAGTAAGAAGAATAACTTATTTTTTCTATGACCTTTATGAGATCAAGAATTTTGTTCTGGGCCTAAAGTAGTGTTATTATCGATATTCTATCATCCCTTCTTGTTTTCTAGGTATCTAGATTTTAAAACTCCTTATCAGTCAATGAAAACAGTAGAGACATTCATCAAAGAGAACTGAAAAGCAATAATATGAAGGTAATTTCCATACTATTTGGCTTTGCTTAGAACTGTACCCTGCAGAAAAGTCTTAATATAAATATTAAACCCTAGATGAGTGTGCTCATTCTGAAATGTTTAAAAGTGAAGTGTACTGGCGAAGCAACTTACTTTGAGGGCATCAAACAAATAATTTGCTAGATGGATAGAGAGATGGATAGAAAATGATTAGGTATGTGATAAATAATACAGCAAAATGTTATTGGTAGAATCTAAGTAATAAGCATATGGGTGCTCACTGCATAATTCTTTCAACTTTTATATTTTTGGAAATTTTTCATAATAAAATGTGAAAAAAATCAATGAAAAAATATTATTGATCTCATGCATAGTTCTAGATTCCAAAGTTCTTAGATCCAGAACTCACTGACTGAGGAAATACTGTGTCTCTGTGAAGAAGCATCATGCAAAACTATGACAAGTGCATTTCATAGCACTTCTTCCAGTCCTTCCCTAAAGGGACCTACAGCCATTTACTTCATTAGCCATATATTGGAGAAAGACGAATATATTTTGAGACTCTTAGTAGATAAGGTCTGAACTGGCATTGATATTTGAAGACCCAAAGTACTGTCATAGTATTCGGGTAATAAATGGAATCCTGGGACAGCGTCAGCTGACTGTTGTGGTCACACCTAGTGGTTATTTCCCATTCCCTAAATGTATAACTGAACTGAACATACTTAGTAGTTGGCAGAGCCCTCACATTAGTTCTTGAAATTGTGAGTAAGAGATATAATAGATGGTAAGGCCAAGTGGAGGCTTTTAAAATGCCTTCACTCCTGGCCCAGAAAATAAATACAGTAAATCAAAACCAATATCACCTTCTGAGAGCAATGGCAGAGATTAATGCCCCACTTAATATCTAAAATATGTAGGGGTGATGATTACGATTATATCCCACACTTAATTCAAAAATCTGGCCCCTGAAAAAATTAAAAGAACCCTGGAAAATAATATGGAATATCAGAAACTCAACCAAGTAGAAGCCCCAATTGCAACTTCTCTGTCAGATATTGAATCTCTGCTAATGAAAATTAATATAGCCTTCAGTGGAGCATGGCCACTGATTTGATCAATGCATTCTTTTCCATCTTTACTAGTAAGAAAGATCAGAAGCCATTCACATACGAATGAACACGTGTTCACCTATGAGCATACTGATGGACAGTTATATGCATTCATAGTCTGCCCCAGGACTATGCAAATTCTTGCAATCTCTTTCATAGTAACTTTAACCATATAGACATTCACAGAACTTCACAATGCCTAACTGTATCAATGAAATTATGTTAATTGGATTGAATAAACAAGAAATGGCGTGCACATTGGAGAACTAGGCAAAACGCATGTGCTCCAGAGAATGAGAAACACACCCTATAAACATTCAAATTCGGCCTCAATCTTAACATAGTTTATAAAGAAAATGTTCTACAGCCTACTTTAGTGAGTAGCGTCTGGGGTCTTAAAAGCTTGTGAGCGGCCATCCAAGATGCTCCACTGGTCCCACCCTGTCTGGAGCAAAGGAGAATGAAGAAAACAAAGACACAAGGGAACGAGTAGTCCAAAGGATTAACGGACCACAACTACCACAGCCTCCACCAGACTGAGTCTGGCACAACTAGAAGGTATCTGGCTACTACCACCACTGACTGCTCTGACAGGAAACAGAATAAAGGGTTCCAGACAGAGCTGGAGAAAAATGTAAAAGAAATTCTAACTCACAGAAAAAGACCAGACTTACTGATCTGACAGAGACTGGAGAAACCATGACAGTATGGCCCCAGGATACCCTTTTAACTCAGTGCTGAAGTCACTCATGAGGCTCACACTTCAGTCAAAGATTAGAAAGGCCCATAAAATAAAATGAGACTAAATGCGCACACCAGCTCAGGGGCAGGAATGAGAAGGCAGGAGGGGACAGGAAAGCTGGTAATGGAGAACCCAAGGTCGAGAAGGGGAGAGTGTTGACATGTTGTGGGGTTGGCAACCAATGTCACAAAATAATATGTGTATTGTTTAATGAGAAACTAATTTTGCTCTGCTCTGCAAATCTTCATCTAAAGTACAATAAAAAAATTTAAAAAATAAAATAAAATGATTGCAATCATTAAAAAAAATCTACCTCATCAGTGAAGTTTTTAGAGGTCCTATAGTCTATGGTGTGCTGTGATTTCCCCTCAATATAAAAGAGGAATTTTCACATTTCATATCTTCCAAAACTAAGAAAGAGGCATACTATTTTGTATGCATACTCATGTTCTGAAGGCAGCATTTTCTGCATTTGGAAAGACTTCTTGACCTATTTACTGGATAACAAATAAAGTTGCCTGCTCTGACTGGTGCCCAGAGAAGGAAAGTTTTCTGGGCAGTTTCATGCTGCCATTCAAACAGCCCTGGTGCTTGGAGCATATGCCCCTATGGTACCAGCGATATCTAGGGTAGAGAAAAATCATTCATAATGATGACTGGCGTCTTAATTATCTAGTGCTGGTATAACAGAAATACCACAAGTGGATGGCTTCAACAAAGAGAAATTTATTTTCTTACACTGTAGGAGGCTAGAAGTCCAAATTCAGGTTGCCAGCTCCAGAGGAAGGCCTTCTTTCTCTGTCGCCTCTGGAGGAAGTTCCTTCTCATCAATCTTTCCCTGGACTAGGAGATTTTCTGCGCAGGAATCCTGGGTCCAAAAGACACACTATCCTCCCGGCTCTGCTTTCTTGGTCATATGAGGTCCCTCTGTCTCTCTGCTCACTTCGCTCTTTTATATCTGAAAAGAGATTGGCTCAAGACACAATCCAATCTTGAAGATTGAGTCCTGCCTCATTAACATAACTGCTGCCTATCCCACCTCATTAATACTATAGAAGTAGGATTTACAACATATAGGAAAATCACATCCGGTGACAAAATTGTGGACAATCACACAATACTGAGAATCATGACCTAGAAAAACTGATACACATATTTTTTGGAGACAAAATTCAATCCATGACAACTGGTAGGCTACTAGACCTTGCTAAACACAACACTGCAATGTATTTAGCAAGGCCCAGTACAACGTTCCTGGGAGATTAAATGACATGTGGCCAGAACAGCCTATCATTACCTTTGTTCATTTACACGCATCAAATAATAATGTTGGATAGACCCAACAATAATTCATTATAAGATGGAATGGTACACTCAGGATCAGGCACAAGTAGGCCAAAAGGCATAAATAAACTGCTCAGACCACCGTGTCATCCACCAGTTTTGCACCTGCCCCTCTCCATCATTTCATACCTATAGCCATGTAGGGGATTTTTTATGACCAGCTAATGAAAGAAGAAAACAGCTGAGCTTGGTTCATAGATGGGTTGAACGAAAAATGGGCTGTTGTACTATATCCCACTCAAGGGTAGCTCTGTAAGAGAGCAATGAAGAGAAAACCTCTCAACTGGTAAAGCCCCAAGTACTGATGATTGGATCATGTTTTAGAGTAGTTTTACCAGGAAGTTGACTCTGAGACAGAGACTTACATGTAGGAAGTATATTGGGGCATGGTGCCACAGAATTAAGGTGATCTACAAGAAATATATTTGCCTTGTAGGATAAAAGTCAACATTTTTAGTTAGCTGTCATTAGTTTCCATTGAGTCAGTTTTGATGTATGGAGACCTTGTATATAACAGAACAAAACATTGTCAGGTCCCAGGCCAACCTCACAATTGTTATGTTTGAGCCCATTGTTGCAGTTATTATGTCAATCCATATTGTGGAGGGTTCCTCGTTTTCGCTGACCCTTTACTTTACCAGACATCATGTTTTTTTCTAGAGATTGGTCCAAAGTAAGCAAGACAAACTCTCACTATTCTTGCTTCTAAGTAGCATTCTGACCGTACTTCCTCCAAAACTGATCTATTCATTCTGCTAATAGTCCGTAGTATAGTCAACATTCTTTACCAACATCACAATTCAAACACATTAATTCTTCAATCGTCCCTTTTAATTGTTCAGCTTTGGTGTGCATATGAAGTGAATGAAAAGACTAGGGCTTGGATCAAGTACACCTTAGACCTCAAAGTGACATCTTTACTTTTTTAACACTTTAGAGAGGTCTTTTGTAGCAGATTTGTCCAGTGAAATACGGCATTCGATTATCTGACTGCTGTTTCCATGGGTATTGATTTTTGATATACGTAGAATAAAATCTTTGACAATTTTAATTTCTTCGTCATTTATCATGGTATTGCTTATCAGTCCAGTTGTGAGGATTTTCATTTTCTTTATGTTCAGATGTAATTTCTATTGAGGGCTTTAGTTTTTACTATCATCAGTAAGTGCTTCAAGTAGTCTTCACTTTGGGCAAACAAAGTTGTGTCATCTGCATATCACAAGTTGCTAATGAGTCTTCCTCCAATTCCTGATGTTATGTTCTTCATATAGTCCAGCTTCTCAGATTATTTTTTCAGCATACAGATTAAATAAGTAAGGTGAAAGGATGCAACCCTGCCACACACCTTTTTTGATTTTAAGCCATGCAGTCTCTCCTTGTTCTGTTTTTTGGTTTTTATTTTAAGATATTTTAATCCATAGTTCTAACAACTCATCATGCTTTCATCATGTAACTAAAAAAATATTAAGCATGTAATAATCAGGAAAATTTGATTTGTCAAGAAATAAATAAAGCAGATCAACAGATGACCTAGATGTTTAAAATAGCAGAGGAAGTCATTAAAACAGCTGTTAGGATACACTACTATTATGTACATTAACAAATTACAGGAAAAGAAAGAAAAAATTAGTGAACAGGTGAGGAATGTCAACAGAGAAATAGAAACAATAAAAGAAACAATAGGAATTTTGGAACCAAAATTACAATATCTTAATAAAAAATTCTTTTGATATACTTACTAGCAGACAGCATGTAATATAACAGAGCTTTCAAACTATGGCCCATGGGCCACAGCTAGCCTGTTGTGTGTATCTGTACAGCCCACAAGCTAAGAGTAATTTCCACATTTTAAAAATTTTGTAAAAAGGGATGTGCAACAGAGATCATATGTTTCCCAAAAAGCCTGAATTATTTACTATCCGACTCTTTACAGAAAAACTTTGCCAACCCCGGAAATAAAAGAAGTATCAATAGAAGAGAGTTCACTGGAAAATATACCAATTGAAACATAGAGAAAAAAATTAAAAAAGAAATACCCATAGAACAAAGCATTTGAGACCTGTGAAATAATATCAGTTTCAGTTCCAAAGAGACAATAAGACAGAAAGAGCAGGGGGAAGAAATGATGAAAAGAATGAAGAGACATTTCTTAAAATGAACTTCAAGTAAGATGAATGCAAAAAAGATGTATGTGCAGACACATCAGAGTAAAAATATTGACAGTTACAAACAAAGATAAAATCTTGAAAGCAGTAAATGAAAATGATCTGTCACATACCAGGGAATTTCAGTACGATTAAATGAAAACCTCTCCTCAGAAAAAGTGGAGGCCAAAAGGCAGTGTGATGAAATATTCGAAGTGCTGAAAGGAAAAAAGAAGAAAATAAAACAAAACATTGACAACTAAGAATCTTATAGCAGGAAAAACTGCCTTGCAAAAATGAATGCAAAACAAAAACATTTCCAGATTACTTAAAACTGTGCCAATTCCTTTGCAGCAGACCCATCTTACCTGAAATATGAAAGGAAATTCTTCAGACAGAAGGAAAAAAACACCCAAAAGAAATTTAAATCCACATTTAAAAAAAGAGCACTGATAAAGGTAATTATGTAAGTAATTATAAAAGATAACATAATTGCACATACCTTCTACTTTCTTCTTTTAACTAATTTAAAAAAGTAGCTGAATAAAACAACATGTATGTAATTGTATTGTTGGAACTATAAAGCCCATTTCTATACACTAACAATTAACAACCCAAAAATGAAATTAAGAAAGCAATTTCAATTACGGTAGGATCAAAAAGAATAAAGAACTTCAGAATAAATTTAACAAAATAACTACAATAATCATAACTGAAAACCAAAAAACATTATTGAAAGAAATTAAGAAAGCTCCAAATAAATGGAAAGACTTCCCATTTTCATGTTTCAGAAGACAAAATATTGTTAAAATGGCAATACTCCTAATTTGATCTAAAAATTCAACACACACAATTGCTATGAAAATCCAAGTTGGATTTTTTTTTGGTAGAAATTGACAAGCTAATGCTAAAATTCACATGGAAATTCAAGGGACCCAAGGATAGCAAAAAGGATTTTATAGATGTGATTAAATTATTAATCTTGAGATGGTGAGATTTTCCTGAATTAGCTAGGTGAGGCCAGTGTAAAAACAAGGTTCTTATAAGAGCGAGGAAAGAGGGTCAGAGTCAGAGAAAGAGATGTGGCAGTGGAAGCAAAGACTGAGGGATGCTATTGCTAAGCAGAGGCTCATGAGTCAAGGAATGTGGGCAGCCTCTAAACCAGAACTCATTGCCATCGTCAATTCTGACTTATAGAGATCCTATAGGACAGAGTAGAACTGCCTCATAAGGTTTCCAAGGCTGTAGATTTTTACAGAAGCAAACTGCCACATCTTTCTCCCACAGAGCAGCTGGTGGGTTTAAACCACCGACCTTTCAATTAGCAGCTGAGCACTTAACCACTGTGCCACCAGGGCTCTTTGGGCAGTCTTTAGAAGCTCCAAATAGCCTCCAGAGAGAACACGCAGCCCTGGTAACAACTTGATTTTAGGCCAGTAAGATATATTTTCAGATATCTGACTCCCAGAATATAAGATAATAAATCTGTGTTGTTTTAAGCTGCTATATTTGTGGTGATTTGTTACATTAAAAACAGGAAACAAATATAAACTCCAATGTCCATCATCTGATAAGTGGATAAATAAAATGTAATTTCATACAATAGACTATTATTCAGTCACAAAAAAAGAAATGAAGTACTGATTCATGATAGAAAACAGATTAACCTTGAAAACATTATGCTAAATGAAAGAAGCCAGTCACAAAAGACAACACATTGCATTATTCTATTCATATGAAATGTCCAGAATGGGCAAATCTATAAAGACAAAAAGGTAGATTAGTGGTTTCCTATGGCTAGGGAGGTGGGTAAAAATGGGAGCAACTGCTAATGGGTAAGGAGTTTCCTCCTGAGATGATGCATGCTCTAAAATCCAATTTGAGTGATGGTTGTACAGCTCTGTAACTATACTAAAAAAAATACTGAATTGAATATTTTAAATTGGTAAGTTTTATGTTATATGAATTATTCTTCAATAAAACTATTAAAAGAAAGGTCAATTGAACATTTACAACAGAAAGAATAAGGATATATTGCAATATTTATCACTAATGTAGAAATAAAATATTTGACCGTAATAGCAAAAAAGATCTGGAGCGAAGTAATTCAAAATGTAAACCTGTAATGTTCTAACATAGTATATAAAGATATGTAGTATTAAATTAAGATAAATTTTGGTACATTAAAGATGCATACTGTAATCTTTACAATTGTGGTTCTCAAAATTTAGCATGCAGCAGAATCACCTAGAGGACTTATTAAAACACACTCCTACCCTGTGAATTATCTGTGGAAAGAGATGATGGATAAGCTCAGTATCATCAGCGAAGACAAAATAGTCATGTGCAAGCTCAAGTTGAAGCTGAAGAAAATCAAAGCAAGTCCATGAGATTCAAAGTACAACCTTGAATACATCCTGCCTGAATTTAGAGACTATCTCAAGAATAGATCTGATACACTGAACGTTAATGACAGACCAGAAGAGTTATGGGAAGACATCAGGACATTATAAAAGAAGAAAGTGAAAGGTCATTAAAAATACAGGAAGGAAGGAAAATACCAAAATGTATGTCAGAAGAGACTCTGAAACTTGCTTTTAAGCACAGAGTAGCTAAAGTGAATGAAAGAATTAATGTAGTTAAAGACCTGAATAGAAGATTCCAAAAAGCATTTCGAGAAGACAAGGTAAAGTATCAGATAAAATGTACAAAGACCTGGAGTTAGAAAACCAAAAAGGAAGAACATGATCAGCATTTCTTAAGCTGTAAGAATGAAAAAAAAATTCAAGCCTCCAGTTGCAACTCTGAAGGATTCTATAGGCAAAAAATTGAATGATGCAGGAAGCATCAAAAGAAAATGGAAAGAATATACAAAGTCTCTGTACCAAAAAGAATTAGTTGATATTTAATCATTTCAGGAGGTAGAATATATTAAGAACGGCTGCTACTGAAGGAAAAAGTACAAGCTTCACTGAAGGCATTGACAAAAAAACAACACTCCAGGAACTGATGGTGTACTAATTGAGATGCTTCAACAAATGGGTGCAACACTGGAAACACTCACTCATCTGAGTTAAGAAATTTGGAAGACAATTACTTGAAGTGTGGCCATGCTAAAGAAAAGATCAAATGGAATGGGGAAACTATCGAACAATATCATTAATATCATATGCTAAGAAAATTTTGCTGAAGATAATTCAAAATGACTGCAGCCCTATATTGACAGGGAACTGCCAGAAGTTCAAGAGAGATTCAGAAGAGGACATGGAATAAGGGGTGTCATTGCTAATGTCAGACAATCTTGGCTGAAAGCAGAAATATCAGAAATAAGTTTACCTGTGTTTCATTGATGCAAAGGCATTTGACTATGTGGATCATAACAAATAATGGATAACATTACAAAGAATCAGAATTCCAGAACATGGAACTGAACAAGATGACACTATGTGGTTTACAACTGGAAAAAGTGTGCATCAGGGTGGTATTCTTTTACCTTACTTATTCAATCTGTATGCTGAACAAATAATCTGAGAAGCTTAACTATATGAAGAACACAGCATCAGGACTGGAGGAAGATTCGTTAACAATCTGCCATATGCAGATGACACAATCTTGCTTGTTGAAAATAAAGAGGACTTAACCCTTTAGTTGCCAAATCTTCTTTTTTTTCTTTTTAATTTGATGTCATGTGTTTTCAGTATTGGAATGCATGCTTACTAATTGAATGTGTTTAAATTTTTGGTTGGTAATATGGATTTTGAGAAACATGATCTGGGAATACAATCCCCCAATGAGACTAGTGGCACTATGGCAACAATGATCTGTGGTATGACAATATACCAATAAAAACTAAATAGAGAATTTATTGCAGATGCCTCTCCATTAGGTTACATAGGAAACCTATGGTTTTCCATATATGACACAGAAAAACCAAAACAAATCCTTCAGAACTCCCTAAATATCACACAGGAGAGCCATAGTTATGCTTGCAAGCCTTATCTTGCAAAAATAAAGGAAAAATGGGGAGAAACTTTACAAAAGTTTCCAAAACTAACACATCCAGGAAGAATCACCTAATAGAATGCTCAGCCTACACAACAATGATGCTCCAGCTCTGGTATGCTGAGCTTCAAGCATTTCAAATGGGAGTCACCTTGATGCTAAATACATTAGAACCAGAATAACGTACTACAGGGAGACAGAGCCAAAATGGTGCTATAGACAGAAGCACCACACTGTCCCTCTACAGCAAAGAAACAAAAAACAAAGTAAAACTGTTACAGTCATCAATCCTGGAACCCTAAGTGGCAAACGTGGGAATAAAGAACTCAATAAGAGGCAGAGCCAACATGGAACTATAGATAGAAGCATCATGCCATCCCTCCACAGCAAAGACCCAAGAAACTAAGTAAAACAGACAAACTTCAAACCTGGAACCCTAAGTGTCAAATGAGGAGATAAAGAACTCAACCAAGCACTGAATGGAATAAGAAACTGACAGAGAATAGAGAGTGAGGAGAGTTACGAGTGGAGGTCTCCCTATCAGCTAACGCAGCATGGATCCAACATCTTGGATGCCTGTCAGAGATCAACAGACAGGGAATACTGGAAAGCAGATTCACGAAGCTCCCAGTAGGAGACAAAGCAACCTGTAACCAACAATACACCCTTTCCCAGCCCCCACCTTTCCTCCCCCTGCTCAGCCTTGGCCACTTCCCAACAGACTGATCTGCAGCTTCCCAGCCAGCCAACTGGCCGCTTCCCAGTGGGCCAAGACCATGGCACGGGAGGTGCCAGCTCTGTGCTGAGTGAACTCACCCCACCCACACTGGATGGTTTCTTCAGTGTCATTTTGCTGGTGTTGCTTTTCTCAGCCTCTTTTAGTTTCTTCCCTGCCTCTCACATCCTCCCCCTCCTTTCTCTCCAATACCTCACTCCGTGTGCTATCTTTGCTTCTTCTTGAAAGGCTGTGAAGCCCCACTCAGCTGGGGAACTGCTTCCCTAGTCCACACTGCCATGCTGGTGGGATCCCAAGGAGCTTTTATTTTCTCTCTCTCTTTTTCTTTTTTTGTTTTCTCTTTATTTTTTTTCATTTCTTGGTTTCTCGTCTCTTTCTACTTACCTTCTTTTCCTGTCTCCTGAATACCTGGCTTTGTGTATCATCTCCATCCTTTCTAGCCAGGCTGTACTGTGAGGCCTGGGAGCTGCTTCACAGGACTTTGCAGCCACACCAGTGGGATCCCTGGGGGCATTTTTTTTTAACTTGTACTTTAGGTGGTGGTTTACAGAACAAATAGTTTCTCATTAAACAGTCAGTACACATATTGTTTTATGACATTGGTTAACAACCTCACGACATGTCAACACTCTCCCTTCTTGACTTTTTTTTTTTTTTTTGTGAAAATATACATAGCCAAAGATATACCATTTCAAAAATTTATACATGCACAATTCGGTGACGTCGATTATGTCCTAGTTGTGTTGTTATTCTCACTTTAGATGAAGGTTTAAAGAACAAAACAGTTTCTCATTAAACAGTTAGTACACATGTTGCCCTATGACTATGGTTAAGAACCCCACTACATGTCAACACTGTCCTTACTCAAACTTGGGTTCCCTATCACCAGCTTTCCTTTCCCCTGGGGGCATTTAAAAAAAAAAATTATTTATTTTTTTTGTTTTTTTTCTTAATTTCTTGGTCTCTTGTCTCTCCACTCCAATGGCAGGCTCCCTCAGAGCTTTTTTTTTTTTCCCCTTGTCTCCTGTTTCTGCCTCCTCTTTCTCTTCTTTCCCATACCCAACATAGCTCCACATGTCACAACCTCCCCCTCCCTCTCCCTCCTGCTTATCTGCACCATATGCTTAACATTGCACTCCCAAGCAACACAGGCACAGCCTGCTGGAACCTGCCCTATGTTGACTCCCAGCTCACCAAATACTTGCCACAAAAAACCCATCCTGGCCCTTCACCTTCAGCTGGACCTGCCATGCTGCACCACAGCCAAGCTACTGGCCCTGCCCATTGGACAAGGAGGAGAAAAATATCATTTCCACAGATGAGCAAACAGCAAAGAACACAAAGCCTGCCTGCTCAGACATAACCAAATAAAACAAAAAAGTAGGATAAAACAAACAAATCTACAATCAATAAATGAAGAAAATAACTACTGAATGTCCTGAAGACAGCAGACAATATCAAAATATATATATAAAAAAGGACAGGACGGTTCCAGTAGGCATCCAAAATAAAACACCAGATGACTTTTCAGTAGAAGAAAAGGCAGTAGAACTACCTGATAGGGAATTCAGATCTTTAATATTCACAATTATACAAGAGTTGAAGCAAAAAGCAGACAAAAATGAGGAAAAAATAGACAAATTCATGGAACAGGTAGACAATATCATGGAAAATACAGACAAAAAATTGGAAGAATTCAGGAAAATAATGCAGGAACAAAATGCCAAAATAAATTCTCAACTAGAAGCCCTACAAAAACAACAATTATAAATCCAAAAGATAAAAAGCAAGATTTCAGAAATGGATAGTGTCATAGAAGGGCTGAGGAGCAGGTTTGAAACAATGGAAGACAGGATCAGTGAAATTGAAGACAAACACTTGGATTCAACTCTGAGGAAAAATCAGAAAAAAGAACAAAGAAAATGAAGAAAGTCTGAGAATTATGTGGGATTCAATGAAAAGCAAAAATTTTCGAGTGATCAGAGTTCCAGAACAGGGGAAAAAACAGAAAATACAGAGAGGATCATTTAAGAATTGTGGACAGAAGATTCCCTAATATCATGAAAGATGAAAAGCTGGCCATCCGAGAAGCTCAACCAACACCACTTAGGATAAACCTCAAAAGAAAATCACCAAGGCATATCATTATCACACTTGCTGAAACCAAACACAAAGAAAGACTCCTGAGAGTAGCTCAAGAAAAATGAAAAGTCACGTACAGAGGGGGAAACATAAGACTAAGCTCTGATTACTCAGCAGAAATGATGCAGGCAAGAAGGTAATGGGATGACATATACAAAACCTTAAAAGAAAAAAATTGCCAGCCAAGAATAATATATCATACAAAACTCTCGTTTAAATATGATGGTGAAATTAGGACATAGCCAGATAAACAGAAATTAAGGGAATACGTGAAAACCAAACCAAAATTAGAAAAATTATTAAAGGGAGTCCTTCTATTATAACATCAGATGACAGACTGAATGTAGTACGCTAGATCATACCGGACAGATACCAACCTAGGAATGAACTCTCAAGGACTATTCAAAACCAATATATTTACAAAAGGGAACCAGAGAGGTTAATCTGCAAATGAAACATGTCTGAAAATAAAAGAGGGAATAAACAGTGTAGGCGTAGAACCTTCTAATGGAGAGGAAGGCAAGGCAATATCAAGTAATAATAGAGTGGTTCAAACCTAGGAAGATAAAGGTAAATTTCAAGGTAAGCACAAAGAAAGTTAACAAAACTACTCATCAAAATAAAGAAGAAAAACATAAAGACTCAGTAAAAACAAAATCTACAAAAACAAAAGAAATAAAAAAAATCCATAAACGAAAGGAATTCAGCACAGAAGAGTAAAAGGAACAAAGAAAACATCAGCACCACAGAAAAAAGAACTACAAAATGAAAGCAATAAACTCACACCTATTAATAGTTACACTGAATGTAAATGACATACATGCACTCATAAAGAAACAGAGAGTGACAGAATGGGTTAAAAAAAACAGGATCCATCAATATGCTGTCTACAAGAGACACATCTTAGAAACAAGGCCATAAATATATTAAAAATCAAAGGATGGAAAAAAATGTATCAAGGAAACAGCCACCAAAAAAGAGCAGGAGTGGCAATAGTAATCTTATATAAAATAAACTTTAAAACAACATCCACCCTTAAAGACAAAGGGCACTATATCATGATTCAAAGCATGACCCATCATGAAGATATAACCATAATAAACATCTACGCACCCAATTACAGGGCTCCAAAATACATAAAACAAACTCTAACAGCACTGAAAAGAGAAATTGACAGTTCCACTATAATAGTAAGTGACTTCAACACACCCCTCTGGGTTAAGGACAGAACATCTGGAAAGAAACTCAACAAAGATACAGAAGATCTAAACGCCACAATCAGCCAACTTGAATTCATAGACATGGGTAGAACACTCCACCCAACAGCTGCAAAGTACACATTCTATTCCAACATACAAGGATCCTTCTCCAGAATAAACCACATCTTAGGCCACAAAGCAACCCTCAACAAAATCCAAAACACCGAGATAATACAAAGTATCTTCTCTCATCATAATGCCATCAAAGTAGAAATTAACAACAGGAAGAACAAGGAAAAAAATCAATAGCATGCAAACTAAATAACACTCTGCTTAAAAACCATTGGGTAATACAAGAAATCAAAGGTGGAATCAAAAAAATCCTAGAATCAAATGAAATTGTAAACACAACCTCAGACGTCAATTTACAGCAATAGATGCACACATCAGAAAAGAAGAAAGTGACAAAATCAAAACATTACCTACACAACTTGAACAAACAGAAAGAGAACAGCAAAAGAAGCCTACAGCCACCAGAAGGAAGGAAATAATAAAGATCAGAGCAGAAATAAATGAAATAAAGAACAGAAAAACAACAGAAGGGATCAAGAAAACCAAAAGTTGGTTGTTTGAAAGGATCAATAAAATCAATGAACCACTAGCTAAACTGACAAAAGAAAAACAGCAGAGGAGTCAAGTAACCCAAATAAGAAATGAAATGGAGGACATTACAACAGTCAACTGAAACAAAAAGGATCATAACAGAGTATTATGAAAAAATATACTCTAACAAATTTGAAAATTAGAGGAAATGGACAAATTTCTAGAAAAACATTACCTGTCCAGAGTATTACAAATGGATGTTAAAAATCTGAACAGACCCATAACAAGAGAAGATATTAAAAAGGTAATAGAAAAAACTCCCAACAAAAAAAATGCCTGGCCCACAAGTCTTCACTGGAGAATTCTACCAAACATTCAGAGAAGAGCTTGTACCAGTACTACTCAAACTATTTCAGAACATAGAAAAGGAAGCTATACTTCTGAATTCATTCTACAAAGCCAGCATAACCCTGATACTAAAACCAGGCAAAGACATCACAAATAAAGAAAATTACAGACCAATATCTCTCATGAAAATAGATGTAAAAATTCTCAACAAAATTCTAGCCAATAGAATTCAGCAGCATATCAAAAAAATAATATACCACAACCAAGTAAAACTCATGCCAGGCATGCAAGGATGGTTTAACATTAGAAAATCAATCAATGTAATCCACCACATAAATAAAAGAAAAGAATCACATGATCATCTCAATTGACACAGAAAAAGCTTTCGATAAAGTCCAATACCCATTCCTGATAAAAACTCTCGATAAAATAGGTATAGAAGGGAAATTTATCAACAAAATAAGCGGCATCTCTACAAAACCAACAGCTAACATCATTCTTAATGGAGAGAGGCTGAAAACATTCTCCTTGAGAACAGGAACAAGACAAGGATGTCCTTTATCACCATTCCTATTTAACATTGTGCTAGAAGTCCTAGTTAGGGCAATAAGGCAAGAAAAAGAAATAAAGGGCATCCAAATTGATAATGAAGAAGTAAAACTGTCTGTATTTGCAGGTGATATGATACCATATATTGAAAACCCAAAAGATTCCATGAGTAAACTACTAGAACTAATAGAAAGATTCAGCAGAGTAGCAGGATACAAGATAAAAATACAAAAATTGGTTGGATTCCTATACACCAATAAAGAGAATGATGAAAAGGAAATCAGGAAAACAACACCATTTATAATATCCCCTAAAAAAATAAAATATGTGGGAATAAATCTAACCAGTCACTACACTACAGGCATCCAGGAGAAGGCCTACATTTATTACTTAAATAGTTTTGAGGGAGGCAGGGATGTGGGTTCCTGTATTAGATACCCCTAATAATCTGTCTTATCTCCTCTTGGCCCAACTTTTACTCTAGACTTTGCTGCTTATGGCTTTGCTCTGCTGTAACCTGATAACACCTCTTTTCACCTTCCCCACCATACTTCTCCGGGGCTTCTCCGAGGCCATAGTGTAGGACTCCTGTGGGAATCCCCATGGGACTGATACAAATAGATTTGGATGTGTGAAGGAGTTAACACTCCATAGGACAACCTGTAATCAAAGAATGACAGCTAGTAGATAAATGCTTCCTTTTCCCATTTCTCAGGTAGGCAATTTGAAGCTTTTTCTACACAGTTCCCCAGAAATTTTTAGTGGGATCAAACCCCAGTAACCCTTTCAGTGACCAGTTTCTAGTGTACCTTTGTATTGGTGTTCCTTCCTTCTCCATTGTACTTTTCCCAGTCTCTTACTCTTTCTCCCTAGGATCATTTCCCAAATAAACTATTTGCATGCTGGGCCTTATCTCAGGCCCTGCTTTTTAAGAGATACCCTAGAAGGCAAATACCCAGAATGGGACTCTAGAATGACATCACTCTCTCTCCAAACACAGAATGAGAGCTCAGTACTGTGATTTGTTTCACTACCCTCCAGTATTAGGTCTTTTGAAGAAATTGTTGCTGGATACCATATTGAAGGCTTTGGGATGGACTAAACTTAATGACAATCATGAGTGAAACCGTGTGGTGCAAAGTTTGAACAGAACTAAACGCCTCTTATTCCTTTCTCATCTCTTCCTGGCCCACTCACCTTTTACTGTAACCATTCTGAAGCAACCAGCATTGAGCAGATAGAACCTCACAGAACCTTGCCTAGGCTACATGCCTACCTTTTACTCTCTCACCCTGAGTTTCTCTGACATGATCTCCAGGGACTCTTTCAGGAACCTATCTGACACTCCCACATGCACAATCTGAGGAAAATGGTGAGTGGACCATATCAAAGGCACATTGTAGATGCTTCTCAGAAGGCCAGAGCACAAGATCAACCCCAGACCCTTTCGGCAGTGACGTTTGCACTTGTTTACCCTCTTCTGATGCTTTTGCTCCAATTCCTTACTTTTTATCCCCGAGATCACATCCCATTCAATTCTTGTCTCATGCTGTGCTTTTGGGGAGAAACCAAGCTAAAACAGCTCAATAGGCTGGCAATATAGCTAACCAATTTTGAGAATACCACTTTATTTCTTGGCTACATAGGTTCTACCTCTTTAAAGAAAGTAGGGGTGGAAGAACTAGATAATGTAAAGTACTCTCCCTTTCAGAGGCATCATTTGCCAATGTGATCACATAGTGAACAGAATGTATTCGTACTCAGCATTCACACTCACTTCTAGTGTGACTTCTGTGTGCAGAGACTGGAAAAAAAATTATATTTCCTAGACTCTCATTAAACGTAGAGTTCCAAATGTGAACTAGATTTTTCCAATTAGATGCACTTGCATGAAATCTGAAGGAAGAAAGAAGATAGAATTGGTCTGCTTGGTATTTTTGGTTACTTTCTGCTAGTAAGCAAGTCATGAAGGTACTTGTTTTTTTCTGCAGCAGCATTCTGCTTTCCAGTTGCCAGCCTCCTGGGTTTTGAAAGCAGCTAGGGTAGTAACAGTAAGTGCCTGATCCTCTAGTGACCACAATGGTGATATGTTCTTCAACTCTGTTCCAGTGGCAACCTTCTAAATTCCTGCCATCCCAATTGTTGGAGAACTAATAACTGCTCTGGTAAGTTGGTAAGTCAGTGCTATGGTGTTGAGCCGTTATTCTAGTGGGTCTAGAATACACTCCTTTAGTCTCTCTAACAATTTTGTAAATGCATATTTGTCAGTATTAAATTACTTTTTTGCTCATAATATTTAACGTAGTTTTTTTTTTTTTCAGGGGGGCACTGAACCTTGATTGTTACAGAGAGGCCATTCCAGTTCTAGGTGAATATTTCACTTTCAGAATCAGTGATTTCTACACACAGCATCAGGACCTTATCAGAACTGCAAGAGATTATATGACAGGCAATAATTCCCATCCGAAGGGTAAATCTGAGGCATGATGATTCCTAGTGGAGTTCAGGAAAATAACTCCCCCCTCCCCCACCCCTAGGCATCACAGAGCCCTGGTGGCATAGTGGTTAAGAACTCGGCTCCTAACCAAAAGGTCAGCAGTTCGAATCTACTAGCTACTCCTTGGAAACCCTATGGGGGAGTTCTGCTCTGTCCTGTAGGGTTGCTATGAGTCAGAATCAACTCAACGGCTGTGGGTTTGGTTTGGTTTAAAGACGTCACAACCACTCCAGTCCCTGGCACAAGCTTAGATTCCCCTCCTTAGGGCAGCCATATTAAAGAGGCAAATATTGAAAATCCATTTGAGACAAAAAGTAATATAAATAGTCACTCCAGAATAAAAAATATGTAATTTTAAGTTTCAATAAAGAAGCAATTATCTCACATAAGTACATTTCCTACAGAGGAAAAAAGTGTTGGTGGTTTGTAAATCTTAAAAGGTAAAACTCCTTTCAGAGGCTTAGAGTCATGGTTTCATGGGACATTCCAGTCATTTGGCCTAATACTGATTTTAATGCCTCTGTTCTACCTCCTAGTTCATTGTGAAGTGCCTGGGATCTTAAAAGCTTGCGAGCAGCCATCCAAGACACAACAATTTATCTCTATTTGCTGGGAGCACCAGAGAAAGAAGGAGGGCCAAGAATCAATGGAGGAAATGGAATACAGGTCCAGTCACCTCCATGAACAACTATTTCCTTTGCCAAGAAACTAGAAGAATTGGTTGGTGCCCAGCTACCATTACTGAAGCATCCTGATTAAAAGGGAGAGAATGAGGAACAGAATTTCAAATTATCATGGAATCGAGACTTTCTGATCCAATGAGGCCAGACGACCCCCAGAAACTATTACTGTGAGAAAATCTTTAAACCTGAAACAAAAACTATCCCCTAAAGTCATCTTGGAACCAAATAATTGTTTAGCCTAGTTAGAAAAGAATGTCTTCATTAAGAATTACATTCTTTTAAAGAATTATCTATATGTGATCAAATTGACAACAGCAACTTGAAAGGATAGATGAGAAGCTTACAGCGTAGTGAGTTTGTGTTAGTGAATAGTCTGGAAAAGGCTGTTGAGAAAGGTGGTACAACTTGAAGAATGTAACCAGTGTCACTGAATTGTACGTGTAGAAATTGTTGAAATGGTGTATGTTTTGTTGTGTATATTTTCACCAAAAATTAAAAAAAGAAAAAGTTAAAAAAAATTGAAAAGAAAATCTTTTTATTTGCATTACTTATTTTGTTATATTCTAAGACAAAATTTTCTAGATACTATTTAACCCTTCTTGAAGATCCAGGGTTATTAATATTAATATCAATTATATTATCAGTATCTAATGTGACAACTTTATCTTCTACCTACATAAAAGTCGCCACTTCTTCCGCCAGTGTTTTTGACTGTTGCAACTGTCCCGATTCTGAGTTACTGCTTCTAAACACTATGGTCCAAGACATCAGATAATCAAATCTGCCACATAATGTGCAAATTGGAATCAGAAGAACTAAAAGATGCCCCAAGGCTCATTTCTTGTTAATCAAATCAAATGTAATAACTTTAGTGTTCAGGTGTTTTGTTCGTTCTTGTTTTATCAACTATTTTGGCTATTCAGAAGCCATTTTAGTTATGATTACCATATTTTTACAAAAATAATGCGTGCCTTCTGTGTTTGTTTTCCAGCTGTGCCCTCCCTCCATGAGGTATTTTCATAAGTGCACTTTGCTAATTTTTTTACAGCAACATGTGGAAGAAGATTGGCATGGTGCTTTTGGTGAGGGTGCCTTGTGGGGGAGGGCAAGGCCGGCAAACAAATGCAGAAGGTGAGTGTTATTTGCATAAATATACAGTAGTGATTTATATTTTAACCCACAGATCAGAGGTATTTATTTTTAACCCACAGATCAGGGTATTTCAGTGAAGGTAGCGTGAATATAGCCCATTATGTTTTGCACATTTAGGTACTACTAGTCTTAAATGGATGTAGTTAATGTTGAAAATAATGATATACAAATTATGTAAAAAGAGTAACTAAATTTGAAGTAGTTTTTGATCATGATGTATTTTCTCAATAAACAGGTACTAAATATACAACTACTATCATGAAGAGATGAAGTATATGTGTGTGTGTGTGTTGTATTAAGGAGTACTGAAACTCAGAAAAGTTAAGAGCTATTGTGCATGAGGCTGGAGCTCGCCAAAAATATTATTTGTGAGTAAGAAAGGAATTACTGTATAAGTGAACCCAGCATTTATCAGACCAGCACTGAGATGAACAATATCAGCAGGTTCTATTACTGAGTTTCTACAATCGCTTCCTTATCTCTGAGGCGTCTTAAACAAAACTTGATCCTAGCAATCACTGCTCAGATATGTAATAGGTAGCTCTGTGCTTTTTTGTGGACCTTCAATCTCCAATTTGATTACGATGAGACTTAAAAACATTTCCCCATTTGATTTATTCTTTCCCTTTTGTTTCATCTAACCTTCACTGGTCGTTCTCACTTCTTCAAGTTTAACCCATTGACCACCCTATGTGTGCAGAATAGAACTGCTCCATAGGGTCATCAAGGCTGTGACATATCAAAAGCAGATCACCAGGCCTTTTTTTTGAGGTGCCACTGTGTAGATCTGAACTGCCAACCTTTAGGTTAATAGTCAAGACCTTAACCATTTGTGCTACCTAGGAGCTCCTTCTTCTGGTTTATATCCACTGAAAGCTGGCATCTGAGTACTCACTTTAAGCAGCTACCCTCAGCTCTTGCCTGTCCCTTGTTATTTTTTATCTATTATCCCAACTTCATTTCCCTTAGCTCTTCCTTTACCCCAGTTTCAGAGTAACAATAACTTGCACATTAACTGGGACACTCTACAAGTGCATTGGTGTTTTTTTCCAAGAATGGTAGAAGGTCTGAGGTAATTCCACTATGCCTCAGGCATTTTTTTTTTCAATCAACAGGTCAGGACTACGTTTCAGTTGGCAGTTATTAGCATGTCAGCTAGCTTAGTCCCTTCAGTTCTAGCATCCTGTTTCTAAACTGTCACCAGTACTGTGGTATCTCAGGTTTGAAATGTCAGTAGCACTGATAGAAAGATCTTACATGGCACACAGTATGGTAGGCGATGTTCATTAATGATGACCCTGTACTTATTTCCCTAATTTTATTCCCAGAGGTAACATCCAGAACATCAACTCATTTAGTTGGACTGTTCTGTTAGAAGGTGACTCAATCACGAAGGGAGAAAATAACATGTGCTCCTTCAGAATTTGCTAGGTTCTCAGTCTCACTGCTCCATAGTGATCTGAATTATGCCCAGGGCTGCTTCTGTGTTCGAAGAATATCTTTTAATTTTCCTGGAAGGCCCAATAGACTGTCTCAATAACTACTATATACTTGCCCTTTCTCTGCTGTTAGCAACCTTATTGACAGAGTTGTCTGACAAATCTTTTCACTTTAAGACCAAAACAAAAAAAAAACCAAACCCATTGTCATCAAGTTGATTCCAACTCATAGCAACCCTATAGTACAGAATAGATCTGCCCCATAGGGTTTCCAAGGAGTGGTTGGTGAATTCGAACTGCCAACCCTTTTGGTTAGCTGGTGAGATCTTAACCACTGTTTCAGCAGGACTCCTCGATTTAAGACATCATATCTAAATCATTATATTTAAATCATCCACAGTTCCTCTTGGCTTCCCATAATACAGAAAAAAAACTCCATAATTTTTTTGAACTTTAAATAAGTGATTCTTGGACTAGAGATTATTAAACTCCAAGGCCCCTCAAAGTATGCTCTAGTGCAGAGGAAAGAAAAATCACCTTTTTCTTTTACATGGGAGATTTTAAGTACAACCATACCATTAGGCTGGATATCCAGGCCCCTAGCAGTGACGCTACCCAATGTTGGGGTTTACTGAATAACTTTGAAGCCATCGCAACAAAATTGTTATCAGAAATTATCCTTATGAAAAAATTGCCAGCCAAGAATAATATATCCTGCAAAACTCCTTGTTCAAATATGATGGTGAAATTAGGTCATTTCCAGATAAACAGAAATTAAGGGACTATGTAAAAACCAAACCAAACTTGAGAACAAACAATATCAGACCACAGGCTGAATATAGGACACAGAATTGTACTAGCCAGATACCAACCTAGGAAATGAACTCTTAAGGACTATGCAAAACCAAAAGAATTACAAAAGGGAACCAGAGAGGTTAATCTGTGAGTGACAACGGTATCAGAACAATAAAAGAAGGAATAAACAGTGTAGATATAGAACCTTCTAATGGAGAGGAAGGCAAGCGATACCAAGTAATAATAGACTGATACAAATCCAGGAAAATAAGGGTAACTTTCACGGTAACCACAAAGAAAGTTAACAAACTTACTCATCAAAATAAAGAAGAAAAACATGAAGTCTCAGTAACAAACAAAACCTACAAAAACGAAAGAAATGAAAAAAAATCCACAAACAAAAGGAAGTCAGCACAGGAGAGTAAGAGGAACAAAACTGGAGGACATAATGCTGAGTGAAATAAGTCAATCAGAAAAGGACAAGTATTGTATGAGACTTCTACTGTGTAACTCATGTAAAAGTTTACACACAAAAAGAAACAATCTTTGTTGGTTACAAGGGATGGGAGGAGTGGGGGGGAACTAAACAGATAAGTGATAACTTTGGTGAAGAGTAAGACAGTACACATTGCTGGGGAAGACAGCACAACTTGTACAAGGAAAGGTCATGGAAGCTCCATAGACACTTCCAAACTCCCTGAGGGACTGAATTGCCTGGCGGAGGGCTGTGGGGACCATAGTCTCGGGGACCATCTAGCTCAACTGGCATAACACAGTTTATAAAGACAATGTTCTACATTCTACCTTGGTGAGTAGCATCTGGGTTCTTAAAAGCCTGTGAGCAGTCATCTAAGATACTCCACTAGTCTCAGCCCTTCGGGAACAAGGGAGAATGAAGAGAACAAGATATGAGGAAAAGATTAATCCAAAGGACTAATGGACCGCAGCTACCATGACCTCCACCAGACTGAGTCCAGTACAACTAGACGGTGCCCAGCTACCACCACTGACTGCTCTGACAGGGATCAGAATAGAGGCTCCTGGACAGAGTTGGAAAAGGATGTAGAACAGAATTCTAACTCACAAAAAAAGACCAGATTTACTGGCCTGACAGAGACTGGAGAAACCAGGCCCCAGGACACCCTTTTAGCTCAGTGGTGAAGTCACTCCCAAGTTTCACCATTCAGCCAGGGATTGGACAGCCCCGTAAAACAAAACAGGACTAATGAGGCACAGTCCAGGGACAAGGACCAGAAGGAAGAAGGGACAGGAAACCTGGTGATAGGGAACCCAAGGTTGAAAACGGACAGTGTTGACATGTCATGGGGTTGTTAACCATTGTCATAGGGCAATATGTGTAATAACTGTTTAATGAGAAACTATTTGTTCTGCAAACCCTCATCTTAGGTACACACACAAAAAAAAGAATTACCTATGTGAGATCAAATTGACAACAGCAACTCAAAAAGTTTGATGGGAAGCCTAGAGGACAGTGAGTTGAAGATAATGGTGATGGAATAATTTGGTAAAAGATAGTGAGAATAGCAGCACAACTGGAAGAATGTAATCAATGTCACTGAATTGTACATGTAGAAACTTTCAAAATGGTATAACTTTGGCTATGTATATTTTCACCAAAAAAAAAGGCACTCAAAGTCGAGAAGGGAGAGTGTTGACATGTCATGGGGTTGTTAACCAATGTCATAAAACAATATGTGTACTGACTGTTTAATGAGAAACTATTTGTTCTGTAAACCTTCATCGAAAGTACAATAAAAAAAATTTAAAAAAAAAGAAATTATCCTTATGAGCACTACAGTCGAAGCATGATTGCCCTAATGATGAGTATGAGTTATGACCTCTACCCCTACACAATGATGTACGTACCTATGACCGCCACATTTCTCACCTTCTGTCCATGCTTAATAATCTGTAAATTATTAACAAAGGAAAAATAGAAAAATCACAAATCTCTCTAATCTTCAGTTTCTATATGTCTCATGGATGATAATACTTACCTTGCAAATTTGCTGCGTATAATGGATGTCATGTATTTAAACCTTAAGACCAATATCTGATACACAGTGGGCATACAAAAAATGGTAGCTATCATACTAAATACATTTACCAAATAGTGTACTTCTTCAGTTAGTACAGTTATATGACCAATCTTGGCAGCGGTACATTTAATCTGACTTTTGTAAGGAGATGAATCAATCATGAAGGGGGAAAAAAATGGAGATTTTTCAATGGAGTGGTCACAGACAGCAATTTCTATAAGAGGCATTAGCAAATAATCTTGTAAAATGAAGATCAGTTAACTTATACTGATTTGCTTTGTTTTACAAAATAAAATTGATTTCCTGAAAGATCACTGAACTTTTCAAATGCTAGTGTATACTGATTGTATGAAAGTTTGACTGTGGCAAGAGTATTTGGCAAAATATTGTTTCAAACGGAAAATTTGAAAATGTCTATTTAGTCTCATAAATGTGCAATATAACAACCGTCAGTGAAATCTTATAGCTACCAGTGTTGAAAAATTGTTTCTGCACTTTAATGTCAAACTTTAAGGTGCAATTATTAAAATTGATTTAAAAAATTGCAATTAAATGTTGTTTAATAACATTTCAGATTTAATCTTGTATTTGGAATGTTCCTTTTATACTAGTGATCTTCAGCTTGGTCAGCTTGATTTTAACATTTGGCCATTCAGTCAAAATGTTTATTCAGTAGACTTCCAATGTATGTGATAAAGGCTGTTTTCCTGTTGTTAAGATGACAGGTTATTCTAAGTTGAAAAATTATATATTTTATATTTAAAAATTATATGATATGCTTGGAGAATCCTTTTTTATTCAGAACCTTCAAAAATAACTATTAAGTTTCATATTCACATTACTCATTTTGGAATTAGTGTAGCCTTACATAAAAATGCAAAGAATAAAACATACTCAGATTTTTTAAATTATTATTTAGGCTGTATACATGATTTCAGAGCTTATATGGGATAATTTTTGGTTTTAAAAATTTTGTTAAAATAGTATTTTTCTACCTTTTATAGACTACAGAGTTCATATACAGATCTATTCTTAAACTTCCTTAATGCAGATAGTAAACCAAAAATCAGATTTTATATGAATGTCTTTACTTAATTAAATATTCGCCACCTCTCTGTCAGTTTTTCATACTGTGGTTGCTTGTGGGTTGCTTTTATGCTGGAAGCTGTGCCACCAATATTTAAAATACCATCAGAGTCACCCATGGTAGACAGGTTTCAGTGGAGATTCCAGACTAAGGCAGACTAGGAAGACAGGTCTAGAGAGCTACTTCTAAAAATTAGCCAATGAAAATCTCATGGACCAAAGCAAAGTATTATCTGATATAGTGCTGGAAGATGAGCCCCCTAGGTTGGAAGGCACTCAAAATACACAGTGGCCACAACAGTGAACCCAAGCATACCAAAAATTGTGAAGATGGTGCAATGTTTTGTTCTGTTCTACCGGGGTCACCATGAGTTCGAGCCAACTTGACGGCAACTAACAACAACAACACAACTAACAACAACAACAACCTACCAATTATGGACAAAAGAGCAAGCATGAGCCAATGAGTGCTGGGAGAGAAATGGAATGTTTGTGCAATGGGAAGGATGTTGCTGGCAGGAGCATTTGCACGATAAGTTCTGGCTCACTTCCTTGTAAAGAACAAGTACACATCTGGGCAGTAGCTTTTGTCCATTTTAAAGGCAGTTATTAACAACAGCTGGACAAATATTTCATGACTCTCAGGAAAGAAACTGGAAGAGACAGGTGGAAATAAATAATATTGAGGGAAAAGAGTAGAAGACTGAAGTATTGACATAAGGAAATTCGCCAGTTTAAACAGGAAACAGAACAGAAAGGAAAGGTAAAGCTTCCTGACATGAAACAAGACACTGTTGTCCAAAATAAAACTCATGTGCCAAGTGAAAATATGATTAGTAGGGAAAAAGCTAGCCAGTTGCCATGTAGGCAACTCTGACTCATGGCGGCCCCTTATATGTGTCAGAGAAGAATTGTGCTCCATAAGGTTTTCAAAGGTTGATTTTTTTTTTTGGAGTAGGTCACTAGGCCTTTCTTCTAAGGTGCTTCTGGGTGGACTTGAACTTCCAGTCTTTCAGTTAGCAGCCGAGTGTGTAACTGTTTTTTGCCATACAGGGACTGCCTGGGAAAAAGCTAGATGACCCTAAATGTAACAGTTCTACTGACCAAGAGGGGGATCACAAATTCTAATCACACATGATAAGTAATTTCCAAAGGAGCTACTCATATTGCATGTTGTAAAAATAGCTTAAAGAGAGTGTTTGCATTTTATTATAGTATGGATGCACACACAATTGTATGTATAATAATATCTTTCATTTTTGGTAGCTAGTGGGAGGAAGAAGGAACCCTGGTGGCACAGTGGTTAAATATTCGGCTGCTAATCAAAAGGTCAGCAGTCCAAACCCACCAGCGGCTCCATGGGAAAAAAGACCTGGCTATCGGCTCCCTTAAAGATTAAAGCCTAGGAAACACTATGGGGCAGTTCTACTCTGTCCTATAGGGTCACTATGAGTCAGAATCCACTTGACAGCACACAGCAACAGTAACAATGGGAGAAGACTAGATAGTCTTGCCCTTGCCATGACAGAGATATAAACCCTTTTCTGAGTAAGGCATTGAATTATTTTCCTAAGGCTACCATAATAAAATATCACAAGCTAGATGACATAAGAACAGAAATTTATTGTCTTACAGTTTTGGAGGATAGAAGTCCAAATCAACATGTGGTCCAGGCCATGCTCTCTTCAACGTCTCTAGGGGAAGATCTTTTCTTGTCTTTCCTGGCTGCTGGTAGCCCTAGGTATTTCTTGGCATGTAGATGCATCTTCACATGGTCATCCTTCCTCTGTGCCTATTCTCTTTTATAAGGACACTACTCAGACCAGAGAAGGGCCCACTCTACTCGAGTATGACCTCTTGCAACACAACTGATAACATCTTTAAACATTTATTTCCAAACAAGGTCATGTTCACAGATACCAGAGGTTAGGACTTCAGCATATTGTTTTTGAACACATAATTTAATCCTTAGCAGACATATTGACTCTTCTTGTCTTAGTCTGGGTCCTTCAGAGGAGCAAAATCAGCAAAGTGTATAGAGAAATATATACAGAGAGATTTATTTCAAGGAAGTGGCTCACACAACTGTGGAGGTTGGCAAGTCCCAAATCCATGGGTCAGCAGCAGGCTGGAGGCTTCTCCTGACTCACAGGGTAGCAGGGGCTGATAAACCCAAAATCTGAAGGTCAGGCCGCAGGCTGCCGACTCATGGGGTTGGGGAAGCTGGTGAATTCAAAATCTAAAGGTCAGGCAGTAGGCTGCTGGCTCACTCCCTAAGAAGCGGAGCTCAGAGTATGATGAGGTGAATGCAGGATTGAATTAGGATCGATAGAGTGAGTTTTGCAAGAACATCCATATATATTGGATGCAGGCCACACCCCCAAGGAAACTCCTTTCAACTGAATGGCTGCTCATATCAGATCACAAAATGGAAGATGATTATATAATATCTGCCATACCACTGAGAATCATGGCCTAACCAAGTTGACATATAACCTTAATCATCACAATTCTTTTAAAAGTATAAGCCTTTCTACTTGCTACAAAAAAACCTGAACTTCAATTTCTTGTCAAAAATCAAACAAGCAACTGGAATGGCCTGACTTTGAGCTCTATATTGTGGCAAAATTACACCTTCTTTTAACAGCTTTCTTGTGGTGAGGTAATGATTTCCTTCGAAGCTTCACCAATAGACTTGCTTAACTACAAGACAGAATGTAAAAGGCCAAGACATTTCTGGCAACCCTGTAGTTAAATATCACCTCCCCCTTGGTAGCACAAATCTGACCACATCCCTAAGGCACTGTCATGGTTTGAATTATGTCCCCCCAAAAAATGTGTGTGTCAGTTTGGCTAGGCCATGATTCCTGGTACTGTGTGATTTTCCTGTATGTTGTAAACCTGCCTCTATGATGTTAATGAGGGAGGATGGGTGGCATTTGTGTTGGTAAGGCAGGACCTGATCTACAGGACTGGATTGTGTCCTGAGGCAATCTCTTGAGATGTAAAAGACAGAAGTGAGCAGTGAGACAGGGGGACCTCATACCATCAAGAAAGCAATGCCAGGAGCAAAGCGTGTCCTTTGGAAGGGGTCCCTGCACAGTGACGCTCCTAGTCTCGGGGAACACCGAAGAGAAGAAGGCCGACAGAAAGAAAAAGCCTTCCCCTGGAGCTGACACCCTGAATTTGGACTTTTAGCCTACTTTAACTGTGAGGAAATAAACTTCTCTTCATTAAAACCATCCACTGGTGGTATTTCTGTTACAGTAGCACCAGATGACTAAGACAGGCAGTGAGAGGACACTCCTCCTTGCTGGTCAAGAGTATTCACATTATCAGAGCAGATCCAATTAGGAACACTAAGATTTTTGCATGCTTGAACAGAATATATTTCAGCCTCTGTTGATTTTACATTTTGTCAGTTTTTCCTGTCTTTAGTAGAGTCACTTTAGTTCCTTCATTTTTCAAATGCTACTCCTTTTGTGCTTAGTAAAGGTGCATTTTCTTATTCTAGGTTTGTCGGGTGACATGATTCAGTCGAAGAAAACACACACTTGTTTTGGGCACTTATTCTTCAGTTGAAGGGAGATATGCATTGGTTCTTTTATAGCAAACTGAATATAACTATTATTTTTGTAGCACATTACATGTTATAAAGAGCTTTCCTATGCATTCATTGCAGCTATGGCTAGGGCTGACCTGAAGTATTTAACTGCATTGTGGCTTATCCAGGAGTCCCTGAGTGGTCCATTCACCTGCTAACCAGAGGGTTGAAGGTTCAAGTCTACCCAGAAGCACCTCAGAAAAAAGCCCTGGCTATCTACTTCCAAAACATCAGCCACTGAAAACCTTATGGAGCACAGTTCTACTCTGACACACATGAGGTCTCCATGAGTTAGAATCAACTAGAAAGCAACTGGTGACTGATGCTTTATCACAGAAAATCAAAGCACTATCTTAAAACTGTATAATACTTTTTATAAACATACAACATTCTTTTTCTTTATTTTTTATAAACCTACTCTTGGCTGTATATAAATGTCCACGTCTTCCAGAAATAAAATTACATGAAATCTCAACAAGTAACAACAATATCTGCTCAAAAAAGTCAGTGTTTTTGTTTCAGATGAGTTGTTTATTTCCGTGTTTCAGAAGACCCGAGCCAAGAAACAGAATGGAAAATGGAATGAATTCCTACTCTTTCCTGTGATTTGCGTTCATTGCAATAATTGCCTTATATTGCAAAACATTAGACATAACAATAAACAAGTACAATCACAGAAATATATCATTCAGTCAGAAATATTTTTAAATTACACACTGTTAAAAAGAAACTAAACCTACTACTTTCTTTTATTAATGCCAATAGTGGAAGCTTTTAGAGCCATTTTTTATACATGCAATACTATTGAATTATGTATAAATACAAAGAGTAACATTATTTTTCTCCAGTGAGCAATATTTCCCTAAATAGCTGTATGCAAACATAGAAATTATAATTGGGTCTATTTACCAATGAATTTATTTTCTATTTGCCAGCCCAGTCAAAGGTTGTATGCCCTTAGTGTGTGTGTATGTGTGTGTTACGTACGTTTTCATGTGTGTGCATTTGCATGCCTATGGAAGAGTCTGATTATAGAGTGATTTATGTCCACATTTCTGTATTTGATGAGTTACACAAATAAAATCTAGATGTCCTGTCATAAGTAACTGATGTTAGTTCGGTCACACTTCAGATTTTCTCCATAATCTGATCATGCATAAAGGCACTACTCTCTATACCTGAGACCCCAAATGACTCAAGGTCAGCTTTACAGTAATCCAGGAATCTCTTAAACTAAGGACTTAACATATACTTGGTATGTATCATCTGTTCAAAACTCAGACCCCTGCTCCACACAGATTCCTGCCCCTCAGAAAATGTGGGAGATAATGAATATATGTTACTTTAAGCTGCTAAGTTTTGGGGAAATTTTTACTCAGCGGTAAATACTGATGTTTTTTCTACAATATAGAAGTGAAAGATACATAACCAGATGAAGCGATGGAGAAATTGTCTTTTTTTTTTTTTTTTTTTTACAGTTGCCTTGCACACTTTTCCCTGGAAGTTTTTTTTTAAAGCATTGTTAACCATAGGAATAACCACTATTTATCCATAAAGACTCCAGGTGTGGAACAATTCTTCCAAAATGAAAAACCTGATTGACATCAAGACTCCAGACTCCTTTCTTAGTTCATTCTCATATCTGTGAAAAGGGAATATTTTCCATCATGGATTTTATCTGGACTAATATATCTAATATATCTGAGGTAAAGAGAATGTAAGAGTGGGAAAGGACCCTCAAGGCAAAGGTAATTTTGTACCAACTTGGGAATTTTATAAAAATAGCCTATGGCTATAATTTTATTGAAAACTAGACCAAAGGAGCAAACTCAAATTGAAAGCATCGACTTATTACTTTTGTGCTCTGACAGCACACAGAAATCATTCTTTATCTAGAAGGGCCCTTGGGCTCTCTACCGACTAAATTGTACATATGAAAAGGCTGACTGAACATGGCATTGTATACTATACAGACATTTTGCCAAAATTTGTCTAGAAGGCAGTATTTTTTTTAATGCCACTTATTTCCTTGGGGAAATAATAGAAAAGGTCTTCCAAATTGTTTTCTTTTCCTGCACCCTTAGTACCTTACCAAATGGGTCCCAGCTCCCTTTTAAAATCAGACAGCAGATGAGATGATCTGAGACCATTTAATTTGTTGCTACTCGTTCGGTCATTTCTAGCTTCCATCTCTTGGGAAATGTAAAGAAAAGAACCCACAGAAATTTGATATGACCAAATCTTTTAATTTCAGCACAATATCACTGAACACATATAGATGTAATACCTGGAAGCAAAATCCTTGTCGGAGGGTTATATAAGGACATAAACATCCTTAGTAATGTCAGCAGCATCAGAGCAACTGTTGGGTAACATGACAAAATTTCACCTGTCGAGGCCCACAGCAAAGACACCTCCTTTTTGAGTCTAACCCTGAATTGTTAATTTCGTTAATTTTTGCCTCCCTTTTTTTCCCCAGTTATTTTGTTGGTATAATTCTTAAGTCATTCATTTATTCTGATTTTATTATTGTTGCTGGTATATTATTGTTATAATACACAAAGATGGATTGTTAGGAATTATGCTGGAGACTGGAAGTGCAATAATAGAGGAGCTGTGATTCTTCAGCTGGAGCTAAACCAAAAAAATCAAACTAAACCTGTTGCTGTCAAGTCGATTCCGACTCACAGCAACCCTACAGGACAGAGTAGAACTGCCCGACAGGGTTTCCAAGGAGAGGCTGGTGGATTCTAACTGCCAATGTTTTGGTTAGCAGCTGAGCTAAGAGAACCCCAAAGGGATCCTCAAAATTCTGGAAAGACAGCTACTCTTCTCACCTACCTCACCTCACAATATTATCTGTCTCACCTCAGCAATAGCCAAAGAGATCAGTATGGAGAAGGGCCTGTTATTAGAAGCCAGTATTCACCTTCCTATAAGAAATCATTCAAAGTGATCTCCTCATATTTACCACCGTTTTCCTTAGACACAAGAACTCCTAGGCTTCCAGACTCTTATCTCTAGTTCTGTTATAGGCTCTTTTCTGACACAGCTCCCCACTAGAACCCACCCCTAACCTAACACTTTACCGTCTCTAAGCTGTCTTCTGCCAAAAAGCTTGTATCCTCAAGTTCTTTAAATATTTCTGTTACCATCTTGCTTCAGTTGAAACCAGGCTATGCCCTGAGGACACAACTTTCCCTATAGGTCTCTCAATTAGACAAAGTTTGTTTTCACTATTTGTTATGGATTGAAGTGTATCCCCCCAAAAGAAATGTGGACATCCTAACCCCTACTCTTGCAAATACGATTCTGCTGAGAAATAGAGGTTTTCTTTTGTTATGTTAATGAGTTCATACCGAGGAGGGTGGGTCCTAAACCTAATCACTTATAAGTAATGTGAATAAAAAAAGCAGAATAGACACAAAGACACACATTGGGAAGACAGGTGCCATGTGGGGACCCATAAACAAACAACGGAAAGCCAAGGGTCACTGGCAGATACCAGAAACTAATAGAGAGGCCCATAGAAGGAATCGACACAGTTGAGCACCTGATTTAGATTTTTAGCCCTCATAACTGTGAGAAAATAAATTTCTATTTTCTAAAGTCACCCATTTGTGGTACTTTTCTTTACAGCAGCATCAGGTAACTAAGACACTATTTTCACATAGCACTAGGAGGAAGTAGAGTTGGCGTCCTCCTTGCTCTCCATCATTGCTTCCATATCAATGTTCCTCCACCTGACATAAAAAAGCCTATTTGAAGTATATGTTATCCTTATACTACTTTTCATTTTCACAGGGATCTCTCATGTACCTGGCCACTCCCTTTATTCACTGAAAAATTTAACACTTGGTTTAAAATACTTCTCCTACAAAATTCCTATCATCATTCGTAGTGAGTTCAACAACTATGCAGATGATTCATCCAAACTTCTAACTCCCCAAGTCCTTGATACTTTTCATCTCCAATGTCTTACATCTTACCTTCTTTTACTCACTTCTATGGTTACACCAGAGACCAGGATTTCAGCAAACTACAACTCACAGGCCAAATCCAGCACATTACCTGTTTTTGTATAACATGCAAATTAAGAATGGATTTTATATTTTTAAATGGAATACATCCATATTAATTCATTTACAGATTGTCTGTATTTGCTTTGGCACTACAATGGCAGAGCTGAGTAGTTGTGACAGAGACCTGGTGGCTCACAAAGCCAAAAATATTTACTATCTGGTCTTTTGCTTACATGTTTGTAAACCCCTACCCATAGCATCTGTTCAATTTCCATTACTTTTCCTCCTTCTCACTTCTTTCATTTCCCAGCATACATTCCACAATCCCTCAGGAGATTTACTTCTTTGGACATAGCTTCAACCTCCTTGCTCCTCTTTTCCTTTATCATTCCAGCCTGTTTTGATCAGAACCATATGCCTGGTTAAAGTCAACTATCTGCATACTCTGTGCCTGCGCCTAAGGAGAGGATCACACAGCCATGTCACATGTTAGTTTATAAATAGCAGCTGGTTTATATATTAGAGGGGTGGGAGGAATGATGAATGTAATAATGTCTGGAGAGCTCCACTAGGAGAGAAACAGAATGGAAGCAAAATGCTGATTTAAGTCTTTTATAATCCTGACAGGACTTTGATGGAATTAATGGAGCTTCCACAAATAATGGTGTCTCATTCACCATCACAACAGAGCAGATATCTTCTTAATTGAGGAGATTTTTTTTTTCCCTTCAATTTGGGTTTATGTATTATCGTCTCAGAAAAAAAAAAAGTTTGTCCTTGGGAGATATCCTGTCTTGAGTAGGTCAACTGGTCAAGAAACTGGGGAACTAGTAGAAATATCAAAAAAGGAAACTATAGAAAAATCTCCAGCCCTGCTGCCTGCATAGGGCCTGAAAGTGGGCCATATGAGTTCCAGAGATGGTCAGGGAAGCTCAGGGCTGTTGAGAGTGGACCGCATGGTTCAGACCATGGTATTTCACCACATGGATGAAAGCGGGCAACCATGAAGCAAGGTTTTTTTTCTTGAAGAAAATAATTACTTGTTCCTGAGTTGGGAAGCAATGTGGATTTTCAACTAAGACACTTGGAGGCAGCATGCTTGTGAGGAACAGGTGCAAATCTGTTGGCAGAGGGACTATAAAGGAAGGGGGAAAGAATTCACCAAGTGTGGCCTGATATAAGTTACATTGTATTATGAATTCCCCCTTCCTAAATGAAATAATCTCAACTTAGAATAGCTTAAGCAAGTAAAAGATAGATAAATAGATAGACAGACAGATAGATAGATAGATGAGTAGTGGGTAGAATGTATCCTCCTCAAAATAGATATGTTCAAATCCTAACGTCCAGTACCTGTGAATAGGACCTTATTTAGAAACAGAGTCTTTGCAGATATAATTAGTTAAAATGAAGTCATCCTGTACTAGGGTGGGCCCTAATCCAGTGACTGGCATTCTTATAAGAAGAGAAAACAGAAGAGATACAGACTCTCAGGGAGAACCCCAAACCCCATGTGACAATGAAGACAGAATTTGGAATTATGCTGCCACGAGCCAAGAGATGCTAAGGATTGCCAGCAACCACCAAAAGCTAGGAGAGAAGCATGAAACAGATTCAGCCCCCAAGAAGGAAGCAATCCTGCTGAAACCCTGATTTCATACTTCCGGCCTCCAAAAAGTGTTTTAAGCTACCTAGTTTGTGGTAATTTCTTATGGCAGCTCTAGGAAACTAATAGCTAGCTAGCTTACTAGCTAGATAGATAGAAAAAAAAAAAATTGTTGCAGAGTTGAAAGGCTACTGGAGTATCTGACAGACTCAAAGAAGCAGTTAAAAACCAAAAAGAACCCAAACAAGTCTGGGAGTCAAAAAAACTGGAACTGAGAATTTTTATCTCAACTCCTATCTGTAGGTTGAGTTCATAGTCCCTTAGTGTGGACAACTTCATTCACAGGGCAGTTGGGATAGTGAGGGACAATAATGAATCTTGTATCTGCTCTTGGTTTACATTGCCTTAGTTTAGCAACCCAGAGGGCTTTTCTCTCTCTTCTTGGTTATATAAAATTCCAGAGAAGAAATTGAATTGCCCTGGCTTAGGTCACAGAAACATTTGATAAATCACTGTATTTATGAAGATTGAATGCTATGATTTAGTAAGATTAATCAGTCACATGAGCACCTTGGTGGCTGGAAGGAGAGTTTGAGTGAGTATGGACAGGCCCACAATAACCACAAAAGTTAAGGAGCACACTCCAAAGGAGAGGGCTGAGTGTAGATAGTGCTCTCACCAGATAAAGGGGGAAAGAATGAATGACATCCCTCCATAAAAAAAGGTACCCACTCTATCTTTGTGAAGACCAAGACCTTTAGGTGCTTTTCCTTTGGACATACAAGGGAATTTATAAATTAGATAGAATTTTTAATTATAACAACGAAACCGACATTATAGGGGTAAGAGATAGAGACCTGCTAAAACTTCTTAATGCCCATATATTCCCTATGTAAGGGAATACTAAGCAACGTTCAGCTATTAACTTGACTTCTTCCAAAGATGGCATTTACTTAAACATCCATAAAATCCTTGAACCCCTACCTGGCATGCCTCACTTTATCTTGGGGCTCATTCTGTGGGCAGAATGGGTCAACTGTTTCAAAGGAGCAGGGAGATGCTGTAACTTGTTTTCACAATGACTACTGAAGGGGAAAGCAGTAGTCTTTGATGACATCCAATCATAATTCTATTACCTCATTGATACATGAAAGGGTAAGTTTCATTCCAATCTGTAATAGAAACCCTGAAAAGCAATCAAATAAAATGTTTAGACAGAGAGCTTTTTCCTGAAATTCATGAATATTACATCTTTTCTTTTCTTTAAAAAGGTATAAATTATACATAAACTATCAATTGGATATAGACACATACCCTTTCAGTATCTTACTAAGGAACAATAGTCACAGTCAATTAGCATAATTTTTCTGTGAAAGAAGGGAGAATTGTCATCTCTGCCTACGAAGGGTTTGTGTAATTCCCTTCTGAAATGGCCCTATCTCTTCAGTAAAGAAATCCACGTATATCTGTACAATATGATGAAATCTAAGAGAGAGCTTAGAAAAGGAGAAGGGGTTCTTGCTCCTTTTCTTTTCCATCTCAGTCCCAGGACTCCAGTTAAACGGGAACACTGCATGCAACGGATACTCAGCAGTCGTGAGGGGCGGCCACTGCAAACTGCAGCACAGCAGAGGACCCCACAATACTAGGAAAGTCTTCTGCAAAAGATACACATTACCTAGACATTTTGCATTTGAAAAGCAGTAAGCTTAGCCACAGTTAAGTTGGTTAACACAGATAGCCCAGAAGGGGAGAGAAAGAGCCTGCCAATATCTAAGAGTTACTTAAACATGAAATCTCACTTTATCTAAATGTTTTTAAAAATTTGCTTGAAAATTTGCAAGCATTAGATATTTTTCATGTCCTAGGGAGGGTTGCTTTAAATAGCACATTATAATAATTTCTTTTTTGTGAACTCAAAAAAAATTTTCATCTCACAACTCAGTATCTTCTAATATTTGCTTTTGTAAATTTAACAGTTTTAGTATATTGTGTTTTGTTTAAACAAGAAGCAACTATAAATACTTTTAGGGACATTTGAAATAAGAGAACTCATCATCATTCATTCAGATACAGATGGAATCAAGCAAAACTATTAAAGGTCAGTTTTAACCTGAAATTGTAATCATCATTTTATCTTGACGGTAGCATATAAAGGTATCAAGAACATCAAGACAGTGGTTATCAGTGTAACTCTGTACGTATTTATGTAAGCTAATTTAGAGATGAAATTTAGAGAAAAAATCTGAAATTCTGTCTACTAAATGTACTTTTTGGCTCCTTCATAAGATACCTGGCTGCATTGGTTTTGGGAAGTTGCTTAACTTTTCTGTATTTCAGTTTCCTCAGATGTGCAAAGAGAGCCTTTGCTTAGATACTTCTAAGTGTGCTTCCTACAGTAAAATTCTATTATTCTGTGATCCACCCCCATTCTTGCTGTTATAATCCATTGTAATAAAAGCCTCTTTTAGTCTCATAGCCAACTTCATTTCTTGTAGAACAAGGGTGCTGTGTGTGCTCAGGTCTGCTCTAAAGGACTCTTAGAAAGGAATCAAATTTTTTGAGACTCTTGAGTCCTGATTGACTGAGACCTTTACCTCCCAACAATAGTGTTTGAAACAGTCACTGAATAAAGGAAGGGCTCTTCTGTTGATGTGTATAAGTGCCTGCAAGTTCAGCCAACCAAAAAATCCATTTGACTGAATAGTCTTAAGTGTTGGGCAAGGTCTTATCCCAAGGGAATCCATCCTACTGTAAAAGAAGAGAAAATCTTGAGTAATCTTTTGTTAAAATCCCCGTTCAATCCAATGCTTTAGCTGATAACTTTGTGGAGGGTGGGGCTGATATGGTGAGGGTAGATTTATGTTGAAAATAATAATAATTCTATAGTTCCTCAAACAATCAAAGCCTCAATCATTAAGGTAATATTTATCAGTATTTTAATAAAAACACAGGTATTAGTTCTATCTTTCATACAAATCTACATAGTGGAGAAACAAAAATATATTTTTTATATGTATCTTAACAGCTTGTGGAAGTGTAAGATAAAATCAAGTCATTATTCTGAAATAGTGGTCAAATGATTTACAAGTTGGACTACTTTATGGTAAAAAGAGTTCTAGGTTTCAGGTTGAACATTTCCAGTTGGAGATGTATACTAAAAAAAACAAAACCCATTGTCGTTGAGTTGATTCCAACTCATAGTGGCCCTAGAAGATAGAGTAGAACTTCCCCATAGGGTTTCCAAGGCTGCAAATATTTATAGAAGCAGACTGCCACATCTTTCTCCCATGGAGAGGCTGATGGGTTTGAACTGCCAACTTTTTGGTTAGCAGGCAAGCACTTTAACCACTGTGCCACCAGGACTCCATTGGAGATATATAAATAAGGGGGAAAAAGATCCCAAACAGAATTTTAAACTATCTGTATAATGAGGAATTTTATTTATATGGCTTTCAACATTTTCAAAGCTTTTAGATACTCTTTTTAATGGCTTAATGGTACTATTAGCATCCAGCCCATGTCTTTCTCCAAAAGTTCAAAGGTATATTGCTAAAATCATGAAATTTTAAACAGTCCTTAATGAGCTGTATGAAATCATTTTCTTCCACATTTTTGTCTAATTCACTCCCATTTAATTTATTCCGAAACATTTCTTCTCTTTCCCTGGCAGATTAATCACTACTACAGTTGTTTTTTTCTTTATCTTTGATATATGTCTAACATGCATGCACCGTTTTATGCTTTAATTGTTTGCATACGTGTCTCCTCCATACTGCTGTCTTATTCATCCCTTCATTCCTAAGGCCAAGCATAGAGCCTGGCATACAGTGTGGCTCAATAAATACTGTTGAACCACTTAGGAAACTGAGGCTTAGAAAGAGGCTCACATAGCCAGTTAATGACAGTGGTTGTAGTAGAATTCAAGGGCCCTACCCTTAGCGTGAGACTTTTCACACAATTTCTAAATATTTAAGGAATTAATGAATCAATAGATTAATAAATCAATGGTTTCTGGGCACTTTGCTTTGCACCATTCTTGACCAAATAATAAATATAGCATATCTCTTTTTTTACAGTCTTCTAGCTATTTAACTACCATGAGTTCAATAATGAGGCAAAGAGGTTAAAATACACACTTTGAAGGGGCTGGGTGTTTCAATGTGCATCTGATCATTTTGGTTGCATGGTGACACAGTCTATATCAATCATATAAGGTAAAATTTATATGGTAATAAAATTCTGCTGGTGATATCTAATGGTATTAGCCAGTGATCTGAGAGACAACTTTCTTGCCAAGCTGAATACCTTTCCTGTCAACACAGCCGGCCAGGTGCTTTTGTTTTGAAAATTAATCTTCTTGGGCATGGATCAGCCCGTATGTCGCAGATGCTTTAGGGAAAGTTGAATGTCTGCTTTCTTGCTCTGAAGAGCAACTATTTAAAATAGTTGAAAGCAGAGAGGTAATCTTTTTATTGAATTGGATGCTGAGCAATCGCCCAAGTAACTTCAAGGGTCAAAATATATTTCGGATGTGTCAATTCTCAGAAACAAAGTAAGAACCCTCTTGACTCAGATATCCACAAGGTTTATGCCCTCATGTCAATCAGATATCTGTGCATATGTCACCTTTCCTGAATAGACTTTCTTCATCAACCTTTGCTAAAATAGGCCCACATTCTGGCTTTCCCTCTTCATCCTTTTACTCTGCTTTTTCAGCACCTATCATCACCTGAAATACGATCTACTTCCTCATTTCTTGTTATTATATGTAAGTATATGCTATACATATTTAATATTTTTTGGAGTAATGAGTGATCAGTATCATAGATACATCAGAGATCCTGCTTTGGGTAAAATTCAAACTGAGGATTTTTAAATTGCTAAGGACATTGTAGGCCATTGTCCTAGTTATCTAGTGCTGCTATAACAGAAATACCACACGTGGATGGCTTTGATGAAGAGACGTTTATGTCCTCAGAGTAAAGTAGGCTAAATGTCCAAATTCAGGACCTTCAGTTCCAGAGGAAGGCTTTCTTTCTCTGCCAGCATTCTCTTCAAACTTCCCCCGGACTAGGAGCTTCTCTGCCCAGGGAACCCGGGTCCAAAGGACACGCTTTGCTCCAGCCACTGCTTTCTTGGTGGTATGAGGTCCCCCTGCCTCTCTGCTCGCTTCTGTCTTATATCTCAAGAGATTGCCTCAAGACACAATCCAATCTTGCAGGCTGAGTCCTGCCTCACTAACACAACTGCCGCCCATCCTCCCTCATTGACATCATAGAGGCAGGATTTACAACATATAGGAAAACCACACAATACTGGGAATCATGGCCCAGCCAAATTGATACACATATTTTTTTGGGGACGTAATTCAATCCATGACAGCCATGTAATAAAAACTATTCATTTCATTTTATAATCATGAAATATAATGAAGATAATAATTACATATATCATATGCCAGGAACTGAGTAAAGTGCTTTGCATGCATAACTTTATGTGATACTTAGGATAATCCTGTCAGGTAGATAGTATTACTATGTTTCATTGATTTTAAGATGCATGTTTCATTTTCATATCTTTAAATTATCAAAACTGAAACTGTAACAATTATCCCCTCAAACATTTCAGAATCTCTTAATATGAATTTGGAAAAATGTAAGCAGGAAAGAAATCAAAGAGAATACCTTGTTTGATAAAATAATAAGTAATAATTATTGCTTTTACCAATGTGTAACTTTTCACAAAACTCCCTAAGATGTAAAAATAATCATGCCAAAAATACAGTTTCTAAGTTATTTTCTATTTTTCAAGAAAGACGATTCCATGATCCTGCACAAAGAATAACCATTTCCCTATCAACCATGTCATGTACAACAGCTGAAACATCATTTTTCTAGTGCTAATATGAGAATAGCCATATGAAAGAGTGGCTGGAACAACTAGGATCATAGAATCTGAGGTTGTTGTCCAAGGTAATAAGGTAAAAACCAGGAGACATAGACCAGGATAAGTCCTGAGTAGGACACCAGTGTTAAATTTCAGAAGCCCAAAGAGGGCAAGGATAAAAGACAGAGTTTCTGTCCAGGTAGCCTAACAGGGCAGAAAATATGGTTAGAGAAAAAGATTGGGATCAGTTTTGAGGGGACCAAACTGGACAAGGGGACGGAGCAGAATCTGACAATGCAGACCCAGACCAGGATTTGGGGTTTAAATCAGACCAGAGAAAAAAGCTAAGAAATGAAGTCCCAAGTGGGAGAGTAGTCGAAATTTGGAAATTTAGAACAACCAGTTGTGCCCTCAAAACAATGACTCATGAGTGATTTTTAACTTCAGGACACAGCTGTGTGACCTACGTCCTGGTTTTGGGAGCGGATAAGCCTCAGAGATACAATTTGTTTCCATGTGGAGGAGATAATAGTGACTGTACTTGGGTGGAGCACTAATTATTCTAACAGCCAATGTCTGGCTAACGAAACAGACTAAATTGAAAATCCACAGAGATACCCTTATGGATGTCAAGCATAACCTTTTCTGAACATCTCCTCACAAACACATGTTAACATGATGCACAACAGCCTTCAGCTTGGCTCTCCAGGAGCCCAAATGGCAGATTACCATGTGCACAATAATCCAAGTGGACGACATTCTGTCAAGGCCTTCCTCCTTACAGTCCTGCATTTATGACACAGCAGTAGAAAAAGGCCGTTGTCAACTCTAACCCCTGTTGTTTTGTAGGCTAGTCATTCAGTTTCCAAATATAGCTGTCTCATAAAAACCTATTTGTAAAATCAAAATGATTACGTTAAGATGGTAAAATGCACAGCCATTGGCTAATTTATGACTATGAAAGACTTTCTTCTAAGAAAAACACATCTAAATGAATAGAATCCACATTTGGCAATGCCTACTAAGCATGTTCATTGAGTAAGAATAAATGCTCGTAAAAATTGCTCTTAGTTTTTAGCAGTTTTATACATATCTATATCCATATATATAGTGAGAGAGAGAGAAAGGGAGAGAGTCCCTGGGTGGCGCAAATGGTTAAGAGTGTGGCTACTAACAGAAAGATTGGTGGTTCAGACACTCCTAGAGGTGCCTCGGAAGAAAGGTGTGATGATCTGCTTCTGAAAGGTAACATCCATGAAAACCCTACGGAGTGCAGTTCTACTCTGCATAAACGGAGTTGCCATTAGTCAGAATAAACTGGAAGGCAACTGGTCTGGGTATATATGCAACTAACAGCTGCATTTATATAGTGATTGTAACTGATGTAGAGAATTCAGTCTCAATACGAATATTTTAGCCTGACATCTCTGCTTAGTCACCAGATAAATAAATGCTGGCTTAACCACACCACTTGAACAGGACAAAACTGAGTCAGGGTGAAGATTGTTGCTGCAGCATTTGAAATGTTGCATACAATTTTAAGTTTCTGTTGGGGAATATTGTTAGCTACTGACTGCAGCTAACCTTTATTGAATGTTTGCTACTTGTCAGTGAATTTTTCAAGATATTGATATATTTTATCTCATTTAATCCATACATCAACCTTATGAAATACTACTACTTATTGTTTCACAGATAAGGAAACAAGGATTATAGAAATTAAGTAGCTTGTCCAAGGTCACACAATTACGTGCTAATGACAGAAAGCTGCTTCTCCTTTGTGGGGTAGTGGCAGGGGTGGGGGGCTAGGAATAAGGGAAAAGTTTGCTTTTTCTGGCTTAAACAAGTAAAATCCATATGCAATACCTGTACTTAAACCTGTGTATAGATGTAAACTCCGAAGTGTTATTTTCTTCTTTAATGTGTGACTAAAGTGTTTGGAAACACCAAAATCCTGAATCAAGATTATCAAGAAGTTCTTTTCAGGAAAGGTATTACTGGAATAGGGCTGCAACTTTGCATTAAGAGAATTATTCACTTGCATTGTACCTTGTTTAGAGTGAGTGTTTGTGAAGAAAGAGAGAATCATAGCTGAGAGGACCAAAGAAGAGACCCAAACAACCAAAAGTTGTGTGTGTTTAACCAAGAATTGCCAGGGGAAAGCATGCTCGTGTGAGGAATTGTCTCTCTTAGAGGCTATCAGGAATGTGGTGCATCAGCCTGATTTGACAACATGCCAGTCAGTTTGTGAAACGTCCCTTGTTTTGATCTATGCTCATCAGGAAGACTTCTGGTTGTAATTTTGCTTGCCAAACATCACATTTAAAGGGAATGCCTCTATTGATGCATGCATTCTAAGTTGCTTGCCATTGCATTTCCTACTGTAAATAGCATAAGTCAGAATTATGAAGCTGTATCAGTTTGTACAAGCTTGAATAATACAAGCCCACTCTTGAAAGATAGGTCAGTTCTTAGTGTGTTGATAAAACAGTGGAAATATAAAGAGACCAAATCCTGAACCACGATAAATTCACCAAATGACTAAGCCTATACCTACATAAAGGAGCCCTGGTGGCCCGATGGTTAAGAGCTCACCTGGTAACCAAAAGGGGGGTGGTTCGAACCCACCAGCCATTCTTTGGGAGAAAGACATGGCAGTCTGCTTCCATAAAAGACTTAAAGCCTTGGAAATCTATGGGGTAGCTCTACTCTGTCCTATAGGGTTGCTATGAGTCGGAATTAACTTGATGGCAGTGGGTTTTTACATCTACACAACAGGCTTCTTTAACCCAATGAGCTCTGCAAAACCAAACATCCATAGTGCATCCCTGTTGTTGTTATTAGCTGTGGTTGAGTTGGCCCCTGACTCGTGGCAATCCCAAGTACAATGGATCAAAACTCTGCCTGGATCTGGGCCATCCCCATAGTTGGTTGTAAATCAGACCATTGTGTTGAATAGGGTTGTCACTTGTAGATTTTTGGAAGTAGATCACCAGGCCTTTTTTCCTAGTCCATCTTAGTCTGAAACCTCCACTGAATCTGTTCAGCATCAGAGCAACACACACACCTCCACTGGTGGCTGTGCATGAGGTATATTGGCCAGGAATCGAACCCAGGTCTCTCACATGGAAGGCAAGAATTCTACCACTGACCACCACTGCCCCTCCATTGAACCACCAATGAGAGTTAATGAGGGACTTAAATGAGGGAAATGTTCATTTTCAAAATCAGTTGTTTGTTGCTGCCAGAACTATGCCCACTGTCATGGATTAAACTGTGCCCCAAAAAATATGTGTACCAATTTGGCTAGGCCATGATTTCCAGTATCGTGTGATTGTCCACCATTTTGTCATCTGATGTAATTTTCCTATGTCTTGTAAACCTATCACTATGACGTTAATGAGATGTATTAGTGGCAGTTATTTTGATGAAATATATAAGAGTAGATTGTGTCTTAAGCCAATCTCTTTTGAGATATGAAAAAGAGAAGGGAGAAAAGAGACACGGAGACCTCATATTACCAAGAAAGCAGCGCCAGGAGCAGAGTGCATCCTTTGGACCTGAGGTTCCTGCTCAGAGACGCTCCTAGTCCAGGGAAAGATTGTTGACAAGGACCTTCCTTCAGAACCAACAGAGAGAAAGCCTTCCCCTGGAGCTGACACCCTGAATCTGGACTTGTAGCCTACTATACTGTGAGAGAATAAATTTCTCTTTGTTAAAACTATGCACTTGTGGTATTTCTATTATAGTAGCTCTAGATGACTAAGACACCCACTATAATCCCCTGTTCCACAAATCTTCAAAAAATTCAAAAGGAATAAAATGCTAACTTAAAGAAAAGAATATCCAGCAAAACCCCTAATAAATATATCTAATTTATGAAATAAAAGTTTTTCCTTAGCTAAATACCAGATATACTCTGATGTAGTGGTATATGAGTAGGTACAGAAACTTCAGTACTTGTGCTCTTAAAAGGAAAACTATTACTCAGCACCTAGATCTTAGTTTCTAATATCATTTTCCAATTAAAGAAACTAGAGATCCTTGGAGAAATGACTATTTCTAGAACTGGGGCAGAAATTATACAAGATGAATCAGGAGCATCTTCTAGATTCCAGAAAGTAAGGAAGTGATCAAAGAACAAAAGGATGTCTGAGGGAAAAAAGATTCAACCATCTGAGCTCCTAATAGCCAAAGCTGGGAGAAATTGAGAAAACAACAACATAGTATTGGATTATAACTCAAAGAATAAAATAAATATTCTGAATTTATACTGATATAAATAAATTACTAAACACATAAACAAAGAGGAATAAGAGACAAGTCTTTTTACAGAAGAATTACAAATTTATGCAGATACTCCTCTCTCCAGGAGGTGGAGCTTAAATCACACCCCTCCCCAAATGTAGACTGTTTGCTTAGTGACTTGCTAACAAAGAATAGAGTAGGGGAAAGAGGGAGGAGAGGTAATTTTACAGTGGAGAAATCTGGAAAACATTATCTCAGCCAGGTGATTCAGATCACATCATCATCAATACACCATGTTGATAGCATGTACCTTTGACATGATGTGATAAGAACTCACCTTTGTGTTCTTTCTCCCAAAAACCAATGAACGCAGTCTGACCATGAGAAAAAGAGATAAACCCACACTGAGGTACATTCTACAAAATACCTGACAAGTATCCTCAAAATTGTCAAGATGATGAAAACCAAGGAAAGACCGAGAAATTGTCACACACCAAGAAGAGACTAAAGAGACATGATGACTAAATGTACTGTGGTATCCTGGATGGGATCCTGGAATTGAAAAAGGAGATGGAGGAAAAATTAGTGATCTGTCCGAATAGAGTCTGGTGTTCATTTAACAGTAATGTACTCATGTTGTCTTCTTAGTTGTGACAAATGTACCTATCTTAGTTGTCTAGTGCTGCTACAACAGAAATGCCATAAGTGGGTGGCTTTAACAAAGAGAAATTTATTCTTTCACGCTCTAGGAGGCTAGGAAGTCCAAATTCATGGTGCCAGCTCCTGAGGAAGGCTTTCTCTCCTTGTCGGCTCTGGAGGAAGGTCCTTGGCATCAATCTTCCCCTCATCTAGGAGCTTCTAAGCACAGGAACCCCAAGTCCAAAGGACGCGCTACCCTCCTGGTTCTTCATTCTTGGTGGTAGTAGGCCCCCCTGTCTCACTGCTTGCTTCTCTCTTTTGTATCTCAAAAGAGATTGACTCAAGATACAACCTAATCTTGTAGATTGAGTCCTGCCTCATTAACATAACTACCTCTAATCTTGCCTTATTAACATCGTAGCGGTAGGATTTATAACACATAGGAAAATTACTTCAGATGACAAAATGGTGGACAATCACACAGTACTGGGAATCATGGCCTGACCAAGTTGACATATATTTTTGGGGGCCTCAGTTCAATCCATAACAGTGCTACAGGAATGTAAGATGTTAACATTAGGAAATCTCAGTGAAGGGTACACAGGAACCATCTGTACTATCTTTGTAACTTTTCAATAAATCATAAAGTATTCTAAAATAAAATGTTTATTTTTTTTAAAAAGAGAGCTATTGCTTTCTTCACATTGTGGCTCTATAGAGTTCTTAAAAGGTATGTAATGAAAAATTCTATATCAGATGGATTTTGGCATTTCTAATTGTTCTGCTGTGGTCAAGTCACCTTGAAAAGATTGCACTCAGAGTTGAGCAACAGCAATTCAATTATTTGCCACATCAAGCCATCTGTACTCAGGATCTTGACTACAGCTCTCTGACCTTAGTTATAATAGCAGGAGGCTCTTTTGATATGGCTGGTTAGTTCCGAGTAAAGGTTAAACCTCATAGTAAAAATAAACGTAAATGAAGAAAAATAAGATCATTAAAACAATCTTGTCATTATAAATATCCAGCTTAGCTTGGAAGGAAATGAGCAAGGTATGTTTTGAAAAATTCGCCCATAAGCAGCAGGACTATGATGGAAAATTGTTTATTCATTAAATAATTTATTCAATAAAAATGCACTGCTAACTCCTCCAGAAACAGATGGGGTAACACCCTTGTTATCATCCTCAAGGCAGCCACAATCTAGGGGAAAACACAGACGAGGAAAGAAAAAACTTAAATACACTGATCAATGCTAGAGGTGTTGTTTTCCTCTAATGCTTGTGCTTTGCAAAATACGCCTCAGCACACCGTCTCTCCTGGCACTGGCAGTGGCTGAGAATTCAGGCATCCTCTTGGATTTATGGGGAGAAATCATTTTCAAATAGAAGCTACCTCAAAAAATCTTATCCCTCCATTAACAAAGCCATTACTTAGTGGTAAATCCTTTGCCTCATTCAAATCTTGCCTCTGCTACAGCCATCTGGACTTCTATTATTTAGCCATTTATGCCCGCTTATGAGTAAACCTGGGTGGTGCAAATAATTAAGCACTCAGCTGACCGAAAAGTTGGTGGTTCAAGTCCACCCAGAGGCTCCTCGGAAGAAAGTCCTGAGGATCTACTTCCAAAAAATCAGCCACTGAAAACCCTATGTTGCACAGTTCTACTCTGATACACATGGGGGAGTCATGAGTTGGAATTAAGAGCAACTTTTTTTTTTTTTGGTTTTATGAGTAAGCCAGATTAGTATAGTGAGCTGGTGGTATAGGTTTATCCCAGAATAGATTTACAATTTATAAAGATTTCTAAACATAAACCCTAAGTAACTGAAGAAGTTGTTTTTGCCAACGCCATGCAGATTCTTAGTTTATCTTTATGATATAAAATAATGTAATGTAACATAATACAATATAACATAATATAATATATAATCCATACATAACATGTAACTTGACCAGTACCTGACCTGACCAGTAAACCATGGTTGCCATTGGGATTTTTTTTTTAATCAGTTTTATTAAGGGATAGAATATACCCAGCTGAAGTGTACATTTTGATGAGTTTTGACAAGTGAATATACCCATGTAACCACCACTACAATGAAGATGTAGAATATATAAAACATACCCTAAAAAGTTCCTTCATGCCCCTTTGTGGTCCATCTCCTACCCCAACCCTCAGCCCCAGGTAACCATTGTGTTAATTTAGTTCTTCTTGGAAGCAGATGCCAAAACAGAATTAACATGAAGGAAATTTAGGGGAAATGTCTGTGAAGGAAAAAGGCAAGGGAAGCTGAGAAGGTGAGGAAGACATGGAGAATCTGCAGACCATTGCAGCTGTGACAACTGTGAAGTAAAGGAGGAAGGAAGAAGGGTGGGTAAAAAAGTCTTTAACTGCAGTTTGGTTCTAAGAAAGGTTTGCCTAGGCCCAGTGAGAGTCCTAGGCCAAGGGGTAGTCTTCCCATTGGAGGACTCCTGTGCCTCTTAAGACTGTGCCTAAATTAGTTTCTCCTTGGTGCTCAGTCATTGGCTGGGTGAAGTATTCCATTGTACAGATGTACTAATTGGTTTATGTACTCACCTGTTGCTGGACACTTGCATTGTTTGAAGTTTGGGGCTATAATAAGCAAAGTTGTTCATAAATGGATAAAGAGTTCACCTTCTTTTTGTGAACATACGTTTTCATTTCTCTTGAGGAAATACATAAAAATGAGGTTGCTGGGTCATATAATAAGTATAGTGTAACTTTATAAGAATCTGACAATTTTTTTTTTCCTGTTATATTAGGAAAACTGTATTACATTCCTACCAGAGTTCCAGTTGCCTGCATCTTCTCCAACACATGGTATTGTCAGTCTTTTTAACCTTTACCAGCCTAGTGAGTGTATAGTGGTGTACTATTGTGGTTTTAACTTACATTTTTTTCTGATGACCAATGATGCTGAGCATCTTTTCACATGCCTATTGGCCACCCCTTCCTAAGGTTCCTAAGTGTCTCATCCCCATTATAGCATCACTTCAAAGTCCAAAATCTCATAATCTAAATCAGATTCTGAATGAGGTTCCTGGATCTAACCTGTTAAGTACAGCTCCTGAGGCACAATCCCTGCTCTTTGTCAGACATATGATTGAAAATATTTTCTCCAAGTCTGGGGTTTGCCTTTTCATTTCCTGGGATTTCATAGTAAGCACAGTCTCTAGGCAACATAACACTGGTAAAATAAAAGCAGTTTATATTCAATATATTCTATGAGTGTAGCAGTTCACCATTTGACATACTCAGACCAAATATATGTCTTATCAAGGCACCATTCTGTAAGGGATGTTGATTACTGCCCACTCTCAGTAGAAGCATTTTAATAGGAAGAGCAATGCATGGGTTGATTCAGTCTAAATTTGAAGGGAAATGCTTGATAAGAATTCACTGAAATTGTTTTCCTAAACAATTAAAGCAACTATATATTTTTTAATTGAAATAAATTTCTTTTATTAAACTTGACATATTTTCTTATTGTGAGAAAATATACATTATATAAAACTTACCATTCCAACCATTTTAAAGTATACAATTCAGCGGCATTTAGTACATTCACAGTGTTGTACAACCATTGCCAGTATCTAGTTTCAGAATATTTTCATAACTTAAAAAAGAAACACCATACTCATTAAGCAGTCACTCCATTCCTGCCCTCCCCTCCCCCACCCCAGCCTCTACAACCACTGTCTTGATGAATTTGCCTACTCTGGATATTTCACATCCAGATGAGTGCTCTGACTTCACCCATTTCAGGAAACTAGGATAAAGCACATGCTTCCCAGCTGATTCAACTCTTTTAAAAAGCTCTCCTGGAAGCCCTGCCCAATAACTGAGATATTCTCATTAGCTAGCCATTTACAGGCAAGCTTGGAAAGGTAATTTAAAATTAGACATATTATGACAACCAAAAATATAGGGGTTCTGTTACTCAAAAAGGAGAGAGTTAACATTGTATAGGCAACAAGCAGTCTTTGTAGTCTCCTACCCCTCAACTTGAGAGACTTAAAAGAACAACCTTACTCTTCTCTATTTGAGCACTTTTTTTCACTCCTCAATACCCCTAGTTTCTGTCTCTACCACTTATGTTTATATTTAATCCATCAACATATTATATCCTTCTCTCTGCAATACTGATCTATAATGAAATCCCTTTGTTATGGGTTGAATTACATCACCCCAAAAGAACGGGGCATCAGGATTGGAGGAAGACTCATTAACAACTTGTGACATGCAGATAATACAAACTTGCTTGCAAAAAGTGAAGAGGACTTGAAATGCTTACCGATGAAGATTGAAGACTACAACCTTCAGTATGGATTACACCTCAACATAAAGAAAACAAAAGTCCTCACAACTCGATCAATAAGCAACGTCATGATAAACGGATAAAAGATTGATGTTGTCAAGAATTTCGTTTTACTTGGATCCACAATCAACACCCATGGAAGCAGCAGTCAAGAAATCAAAAGACACATTGCATTGAGCAAATCTTCTGCAAAAGACCTCTTTAAAGTGTTGAAAAGCAAAGATGTCACTTGAAGACTAGGGTGTGCCTGACCCAAGCCATGGTGTTTACAATTGCCTTACATGCATGTGAAAGCTGGACAATGAATAAGGAAGACTGAAGAAGAATTGACGCCTTTGAATTGTGGCTTTGGTGAAGCATTTTGAATATACCGTGGACTGCCAAAAGAACGAACAAATCTGTCTTAGAAGAGGTACAACCAGAATGCTCCTTGGAAGCAAGGATGGCGAGACTATGTCTCACATACTTTGGATATGTTATCAGGAGGTATCAGTCCCTGGAGAAGGACATCATGCCTGGTAAAGTAGAGGGCCAGCAAAAAAGAGGAAGACCCTCAAGGAGATGGATTGACACAGTGGCTGCAACAATGGGTTCAAGCATAACAACGATTGTGAGGATGGTGCAGAACTGGGCAGGGTTTCATTCTGTTGTACATAGGGTCACTATGAGTCAGAACTGACTTTAAGGCACCTAACAACAATGACAAAAGATATGTTGAAGTCTTAACCCATGGTATCTGTAAATATGACATTAGTTGGATACAGTCTTTGCAGATTTGATCAGTTAACATGAGGTCATAACTAAGTAGGCTGACCCCTGACCCGATATAACTGGTATCCTTATAAAAGAGGAGAAGAGACATGAAGACACAGACACAGGTAAGAATGAGATGTGACAATGGAGGCAGAGATTGGAATGATGCATCTACAAGCCAAGGAATGCCAAAGATTGCCAGCAACACCAGAAGCTAAGAGGAAGGCATGGAGCAGATCGAGAGAGCATAACTCTGCTGACACCTTGATTATGAACTTTTAGCCTTCAGAACTGTGTGACAATAAATTTCTGTGGTTTTAAGTCACCCAGTTTATGGTACTTTAAGAAACTAGCCCTAGGCCCCTGACTCGTTGTGATCCCATACACAGACAAAATGCTACCCAGTCCTGCGCCATCCCCATGATTGTTTGTGATCCACAGAGTCTTCATTGACTGACTTCTGGAAGTAGATCATTAGGCCTTTCTTTGCAATCTGTTTCAGTCTGGAATCTCCAGTGAAACCTGTTCAGCATCACAGTAACACACAAACCTCCATTGACGGATAGATAGTGGCTGTGCATGAGGTGCACTGGCCAGGAATCCAACCGGGATCTCCAACATGGAAGGTAAGAATTCTACAATTGAACCGCTACTGCCACCCTAGTTAACTAATAAACCCTTCTTTTCAGAATTTCTTCCCTTGCTTTATAGAACATTATTCCAAACTGTTTACTTACTGTCAGGCTACTCTTTCTCAGTCTCCTTTCTTGGCTTCTTGCCCCTCTTCTCTTCTTGTTTCTATATATTCTCTCTGTCAATATCATTCATACTTATGTTATCAGTTTTAATATGACCTACCTCCCATCTGTACCTTCTTCTAAGCCTCGGATCTTGAATTGTTAACCACCTATTAGACACCTCCTTGAATTGTCAAATACTGCTAGATACTTCCATCTGAGTTTCTCACAGGAACATCAAAGTCTGGTTTTCTAAAATGATTTCACTCCAAATTCCCTCTCCCAGCTGATGTTACAGAATTAATAAGAAGAAGGAGAACAAAAGATATAACAAAGTCCCTTATGATACATCAAAGTCAATGTTAAAATTTTCATGGCCCATCTCATTTCATCCTCACAATAATCCTACTAGAAAGGTATTTTATTGTATTCAGTTTACAGGTAAAGACATTTAGACTCAAAATAGATTAATAATTAAGATGACAAAGATAGTAATTGGTCTCTTGGTCTTCAGTTCAAACTCATTACATTAGACTGCTTCTCTTATTTATAAGGTGCACTAAGATATCTGATATACCTTTCCTACATACCTACCTGCCTAGAGAAAACGACTTCTTCTACCTCAACTCTCACACATTTAGTGGAGTGCACCTTATAAACAAATCTAAATACCCTTCTATCCCACAGCCATTGCTTTAATGCAGAATCTTAGCATTGTTTATCCACACTAACAGATACTTTTTAAAGTCTTCTTACAAGTGATATCAGGTTTTCTTTCCTTCATTCTCCCAAAAGAGAGAGATTTGCAAAACTAAATTCTGACCATGTGAGGGCTTTAATTTTTTTCCTTCGGTGACATCTTTTTAAACAAGAATAAAGGACAAATCGGCAGCCTGATAAACAAGGGCTGCTGTGATTGGGCCCATGTCTTCTTGTCCGTGTCCTATGCTTTAGTCATGAGGAACTACTCGAAGACTCCGTGTTTTTGCATACTCTGGTCCCTTGGGAAGGCCCTTCCCCTGCAGCCTATCTTGATAACTCCTCCTCAACCTTTAAATTCAGGATACATATCATCCTCTCTGGGAAATCCCCTCACTCTCACAGGTAGAAGTAGGTGCCCCACAGTACCCCATATTCTTTCACTGGTGTTGTCTCTCTTCTCTAAACCATATGTCTTAGTTTCCTGGTGATATCATAACAAAATGCCACAAAGTCAGTGGCTTTAAAAAAAAAACAAATTTTTCTCACAGTTCATAGAGGCTGAAAGTCCAAGTTCAGGGTATGGGCAGAACCACACATTCTCTCTGTTTTCCTTACTGGAAGATGTTTCCTTGTTTTCTTCAGCTTCTGGTAGCCCCTGGCATGTTTTGGCATTCCATAGCTTATAGATGTGTCTTCACATGGTGTCTGTCTTGCCCCGTGTGCCTCCCTATCGCCTTTTCTGTTCTCTTTTTTATGAAACATCACTCAAAAGGAATTGGGATTAGAATCTATTCTACTCCAGTATGACCTCATTAATTTAACAGGTATCATTTTCAAGAAAACCCTATTTCCCCAAACAAGGTCACATTCACAGGTACAGGGATAAGCATTCCAACATATCTTTTGGGGGAACACAATTCAATCCTTAACACCATGGTCCTTCATATCTATACATCACAAGGTCTGAACAAGAGTGAGACAATCTACTTTTGACTTCCTTGAGGTTACCAAATGTGTCTTCCTAATCTCTAGAGGTTTACAGTACCTGAAACATTGTCAGTTGCTAAAAGCTCACAGTCAAGTGTGAGAGGCATTTAAAATATGTAATCTATTAGAGTATGGCCTACCACAGGATGGATTCAAAATGCCGTACTAATATAAACACTGTTATTTATCTGTAAACGTTTGTTCCTGCCACTTTGTCATCTTCCTCACAATTAGCATAAATACTACAAAGTAGGTTACCTGGTTTCTGTAAAACCTTAAAGGCATGAGAAAGAAACCAGTGTGTATCATTTGCATTGTCCATACTCTGGGAAGAAAAAGATTTATACATAGCAAATACATCCATAGACAAACAACCAAAGAAAAGCAAAGGAGGTGTTTTAAGTTCAGAGGACTGCCCTCTTAGCTTACTCTATACCACACGGCATACTTACTGCTGATTCTCAGTGTATTAGTCAGCTTTGCTGTAGAAGCAAACAACCCCCAATTTCAATGATTTACTACAACAAACATTTCTCACCCATTCATGTTAAATGCACTCTGCAACTCCACTGCAGCTCTGCTCCAGGCAGAGACACTGATCCACATGTCTTCTCACTCTAGCACCCAAGAAGAAAAACAGCCATTATCTGAGACTTGTTATAATGGCATGAGAGCAAGCAGCACCACAGAATGTCATTCCATGACTCTGCCACATCTACTCTTATTCCATTACCACTGCAAACCGCCTGGTCAAGCCTGACCATGAGGAGGAAAGTACAAGGAAGCACTGGAAGTCACACAGCAATGCCTATGATGTATAATCCTCTAACAAGGGAGGGATCAATTAATGTGAACATGTGTCTCAGTTCTTATCCAATTCACTTAATCTTACTGAGATTCAGTTCCTCATTTATAAAAATGAAGGGATTGAACTAGATCACCTTCCAGTCTGGATTCTATAACTAGGATGCTTCAGTTGGATAGTAAAGCAAACATAAGATTACAAAGAAAAACTTACATCACCCAAGTTTCCTGTGACGTTTTCTTGTTCTATTATGAGCAGAAAGGACAAAAAAATGCAATAAGAAAGACTATCTTGCTTTTAAGAATCCTGTTTCAAACACATCATAACTAGAGATGTGATTTTTTTAAATCTTTTATTGGGGTTTTTTTCTGTCAGATGTTGGGATAACCTAATTGTTCATCTCTCATATGACAAATAAACATGTCAACCATAGGAACTCATATCTGTTAAGAGATTTTCAGCTACAAATAACAGAAAATTTAACTCAAATTATTGTACACAATAAAGATGATTTATTAGTTAACATAGCTTGAAAGTCCACAGGCGGGCAGGCCTTGGCTTGACTTGATGTCTAAATGATTTTGTCAATGATTTCAGCTTTTTCCCAAGACTGGCTCTTCTCGTGATCACAAGATGGTTGCCAGCTGCCACTGGAGGAACGTATGCTTTTCCTCCCTCTCCAAAGGAAGAGAGTTTCCCATCTTAACCACTGGCTAAAAGTTCTGAACTTTACTCTGAGTGGACCAACTTCTGTCAAATGCCCATCCCTGAAGGAATCATAATCAAAAAGAGAGTATGAGTTTGCTATTATGTTTTTTCCCACTCAGATCCCCATAGCTTTGCCCAAGGGAGAAGGTAGGTGAATCCTGTCCACAATGAAGCTCAAAGACTTAGTGAGAGCATTTTACATACTGCTTTGTAAACTTTATCAATACTGAGAAATATATCCGTGTCATATAAACAGACAGAAAAATGTAATAAATAATACATCAAATTTACATATCCATGAGCATATTTTTTATGCTTCTAATAGAAAATATGTTGTCTAACTCTAATCTTGATTTTGTAAACTTCCAGTATATTTTCCTACTGAGAGTACTTACGTTGAAGAAGGTTAAATTGTTCAGTTTGTAGAAGTTCAAAAAAAAAAAAAATCTTTCTGGAAAAAAAAAGTTTCTTTATGAATGATTATATATAAGGGGGAGTATAAATTTAGCCTATCACCCCTAGGTAAGGTATTCCTTTTATCTTGTTTTCAAGGTCTATGGGCGCCACAGCCTGTTTTGCTTGATTAAATCTTTTGTTGACATAAACAAAATGTTTGTAACCTTTCACATGGAGACAGAAATAGAAGGAGAGCACTGAACTTTATGGGAAGGAAGTTCTGGATTAAAACACACTGCACACCCACAAATGTCGATCCCTCTTTTATTCCTTTCTATTTCAAAATCCTTTTATCCCCAAAGGAGTCCTTTAAAAAGCAGGTCGTATAAGTAGTGTATGGAGGAACTAAACAGGAGAGCAGTCTTTTTTAGCTGCTGGAGAACCAGGTCTTACAGATGTGACTTCATTCCTTTGTATGAAATATTAGGAATTCCTAAACATCAGCCACACTTATATTTGAAAGAAAGTGTCAGAATGTACTCCAAACACAAATATAAGTGTTTTTTGGATCATCTGCTTTTGTTCCTCTCCAATAGCTTGGAAAATTGAGTCAACTGTATGTGAACTTCTTATTTACTGCTAGACAGAATATACTATCCCCTGAATTATACATGCTAATTGTGGGAGGGAGAAATGTCATGAATAAATTAAACTTACAGAAAATTAAAGATATCTGTATTTCCATGGCATATTCATTTATCTTCAAGATAGAATGTTTCACAATATATTACAATTATTTATGAAGTTTTGACAACCAGACTTTGAATTTGGGGTGTACCCAATGTTAAAGAATTGAGGCAGGTCCTAGAATCATAGAAAGCAAGTGACAACTGGTCGTCTCAAGGGGGTTAGAGTTATGAAAGAAATAGATACAGATAAGAATATTCAGGTTTACAAAACAGTAAGGCAACTGCTATGATAATTGTTATAGGGACACAGTGGGAGGAAGAAATTCCAAGAGTAGATAATACATGACTTGAATAGTAAAAGGTGACTTATCCAGAGAGCTGATGGGGAAGAGCATTCCAGAGGAACCAGCAAAAATAAAACAAGGAGACCCCAGTGTTGGCAAAGAGAACCATAGAGCTTTGATTGGCTCCTAGCAGCAGTGGAAATCTAGGCTTGACTGCTGCCAAGACCTTGATTGGCATCACAGCCTAATGGCAGTTAGGATTAAAATATCATGCAAAGAACCAAAGCATCCAAGGGCTTATTTCTCTAAAACGTAGATTTCTGGATCCCACCCCTGATCAATAAATATGAATTCTGGAGCTGACCCAAAGAATCTGCATTCTTAACAAATAATCTAGATATTTTAAATGTTCACTAAAATTTGACAATTATTGTTCTATAACTTTGGATGCACATCACCTAGGAAGATTAAAAAATGCTAATACCTGGATGCCACCTCAGATATCAGTATTTTCATAGCTCTCCAGGGATTCTGATATGTAGCCAAGTTTGAAAAGCACTTCTGTAGGGAAACAATCAATACATTCATATTCTTTTTTTTTTGTGCTGACACATCACCCAGTTGACTTTTTAGAACAAAATAGGGTTTATTTTTCTAGTTATTAAAACACATTTTTACTAGTGTCAAAGTAATGACAATCTGTTTTTGAATTTATTTGTTGCCAAAAATTTTAAACAGAACTTTCAGTCTAATATAACCATCTAATTATGGCATTTCCAAAAAGCAATGATAATAGAAAAAACATTGAACCAAAAACCAAACCTGTTGCCATCGAGTCAATTCAGATTCATAGCAACCCTACAGGACAAAGTAGAAATGCCCTGTAGGGTTTCCAAGGCTGTAAATCTTCATGGAAGCCAACTGACACGTCTCTCTCCCATGGAGCAGCTGGTAGGTTAGAACTGCTGACCCTCTTGGTTAGCTGCCGAGAGCTTAACCACTGCAATACCAGGCTCCTTATAGAAAGAACATTAGAAAACATAAATTCGTTAGTTTTCTCCCTAAAACAACCAGATACTTTCTTGTATCTGGTAGACCAAGTATTGTGTGTTGGGATTAAATGTTCCAATAACTCAATTTCAAGTGACTCTAGAACCTATCTATGTTCCATGAATGTATTTTGACCAGAATCTGTTTTTCTACGTACATGAATGTACTAACAACCATTGCAAATTTTCCAATAATAAATTGCTTCTTTTATGTGCAATTGTTTGTTGTAAGATCATTTAAGAGACGCATTCAGACGTATTTTTTTTATCTCATGTTTGTTTGCTTATTTTTCCTAATACCTACTTTACGCTTTGACTAAATCCATTAGCTGTTGGTTTGAATGGCACTTGACTCTCTAACCTGTACTGCATACTTGCTATACGTTTGGTAGTGCCTCTACCCCACAATTGGAAAGTGGGGGGGAAGAAAACAAACTTAGCCTCTGACTTAATTTCCAACTGTACCAGAAGGTAGAAAGAGTCTGTGACTTGTATTATAGATTGAACTGTGTTCCCAAAAAAATATATATTGAAGTCCTAGCCTTACGCCTGTGGGTTTGAGCCTATTGGAAAATAGGAGTTTCTTTGTTACGTTAATTAGGTCATGACCAAGGAAAATCAAATAAACCAAACTCTTGCGGTCGAGTCGATTCCGACTTATACCCAAGGAAAGTAGTTCCTAAATCTAACCACGTCTCAGTTTAAAAGGAGCAGAATAGACACAGAAACACACACAGAGGATGACAGTCACCAAGGAACACCAGGGGAACCAAGAAATGCCAACAACACCAAAGAATGCCAAGAAACTCCAGGGGTTACAGACAAGGAAGGAACTCCCCCTAGAGCCACCCCCTGAATTTGAACTCCTAGCCTCCTGAACTGTGAGAAAATAAATTCCTATTCTTTAAAGCCACCTACTTGTGGTATGTTTTTTTGTTATGGCTACACTAGGTAACTAAGACAACTGTTCTCTGCTTGCTTTGGGTAAAACAATGGTGAGAGCGATAATAAGAACATACAAATGATGGACATAAAAGGACAATTCCACTCCTTTGTTGGCTGAAATAATGGAAAGACCAATTTTTTTTTTTTTAACGTGTTAATTAAGTAATAGTAGGAGATGGCGGAATGAGTAAGAATAAAGCAATAAATCATTCTTCTTTATCTTTTGCCGAAGATAGTTCTTAACTAAGTTACTAAGGTTACTAATATAACAAAGAACAAGACCATGCATATGTATGGTAAATGGTGAAATAGCCACCCTTCCTCACAGTACTTTCTCTAAACTGCTTCTACGTAACAAAGTGAAAAAGAAAATGTACAAACCATTCTAAAGTGTTACCTTCATCACCTTCCTAGTAATGTCTTCAGGCCAGGTTATTAGCATTGGTTACATTTTGTCCTAGTATGAAATGATCCTCATAAGATCCTGTTTTGTTCTTGGCCTTGCACCATGGATATCACATGCATGATATACTACACCAGGTATTTATATATAGGAAGCTAAATACATTTACTCCCTGTCTTCTCTGTGATTAAAATCAAAAGCAACTGATTGTAGGACTAGGGAAGGCAAATACAACATGAGCCTGGAACATCTTGTAGTGGCAGAAAGTAAGAAAGTGCTTAAAAACAAAATGATGAGGGCATGTCAGAGGGACAAAGAAGTCAACCCAAAAGAGGTCTCAGCAGCAAGAGTTGGAACAATTTGAGCAACAAAAATAATTAGCATAGTATTGAATTTTAATCCAAAGTATAAAAAAAAAATCCATGAGCCATTACTGATACAAATAAATGACTGAATAAATAAATAAATGAGGGAAAGAGACAAATATTTCTGTGGTGAAATGAGTTTCTTTATGTGGCCTTTTGCCTTGGTTCTTTGGAAAGATTTTTTTTGCCTAAGCCCTGAGGAGTTACCTTTGCCCTAGTTTTCTACCCCAGAGGGTTTATTACTTTTGTCCAGGCTGACCGATATTTCCTGGGAAAGCTGTAAACAACTTTATGATTTGAAACTTCTTGTCTGGCCCTGGGCTGGCACCTGCCCTGTGATTGGTCTATTTTATGCACCTGGCAGAGATTGGTCAATAGACTATAGACTATGCAAATGAAGTGACTATTGTCTATCAAGGGGATTTGTCAGTTCATGGCCCTGCTGGGAGGGCCATGCCTAGAAATTGATAAGGAGTTTGCTTATATATGCTGCCAACCCCACAAAGTTTTCAGAAAGGAGTATAGGCACGAGAGGCAAGAAGAGAGAAGAAAGAAAAAGCTGAGAGAGAAGAGATGAGGAAACTCCTAAAAGAGCTGTGACACGGGTCAAGAACTGTAACACTGAAGACAGCAACAGGCCTGGAAGGGACCCTAAGGCAGAGTTGGTGGTGACAGCGGAAACTTGCTGCCACGAATGGAGTTAAGAGAGAGCTGAACGAAGCTGCTATACTGGCCATGAGCTGGATCAGTCAGCAGTGGAGAGGCTGATTGCAGGGAGGCTGAAGGCAGAGAGGCCTTCACGGTTGAGAGGGGGCATACAGGGTAAGAAGGTTTGTCCTGAGGGAACTGAGAGGAGGCCTGCATGGCCGAGAGGGGGTATGCATGGCCGAGAGAAGGGCCTGCTTGTTTGCACAGCCAAGAGGAGCTAAGAGAGCTGTTCTGCACTGAATAAAGGATGGATATGCTCTCTTCACTTTAGGGGAGCCTTCCAGACTTGGCCTACATGCTTCCTGATCCTGATCCTGAGTGGTAGGCTGTTGATCCTTATCCTGAGTTTTACTCTGTTACTTCCTTAATAAACCACTTAACTGTAAGTATGGCCTATGAGTTCTGTGTGGCCATTGCAATGAATTATTGGACCCCACAGAGGAGTAGAGAGTGCTGTGGGGGGAAAGCTAGTGTCAGAAATAGTAAAGAAGTTGGAGAGTGGAGGTATGTCTGACCTCCACCTCATAGGGATCACCTTTCGGCTGATCCTGGTTCTTACCTCGAAGCAATCTAGCCAAGTTCTGATGCTACTACTACTATAACACAATTTCTTACAACAGAATTACAGACAATGTAAGCAGATAATCCCCTCTCTAGGAGGTAGAGCTTTATCCTCCTACTCCTTGAGTGTGGGATGGAATTAGTGACTTGCTTCCAAAGAATAAAGCAGAAAAAGCGAAAATAGTAACTTTACAATGAAGAACCCTGGCAGACATTCCCTTGGCCAGATGGTCAAGGTTACCATGATCAGTGATAAGTCACATTGACAGCGTGTACCCCTAATATGGTATGATGAGATTGCCACTTCATCTCTGAGATAGTCTTACCCTAAACCCATAGCCCCAGTCTAAACTTGAGAAAAACATTAGACAAAGCCAAATTGAGGAACATTCTACAAAATACCCGACCAGACCTTCTAAAAACTGTCAACATCACAAAAAGCAAGGTATGACTGAGAAACTATCACAGATCAGAGCTGACTAAGGAGATGTGATGACTAACTCCAAATGATTACTGAAGTGCTCCAGAGTGCAGAGGCTGAGAAAGTTTTGTGCTTGGCTCTTTATTTAGGGAGTGTCTGTTAATCCCAAAGAGTCTCTGAGTGCAATGGGTTAATGCACTTGGCTGCTAACCGAAAGATTGGCAGTTCCAGTCCACCCAGAGGCACCTCGGAAAAAAGGCTGGAAATCTACTTCCAAAAATATCAGCCATTAAAAACCATATGGAGCACAGTTCTATTCTATGGGGTTGTCATAAGTTGGAATTTTGTCTTTGAGAAGTATTCTTACACGTTTAAACATTATTTCCATTTACTTCACTGTCTTCAATGGCTTTCTTGCCAAACTTTCTAGACCACTGATATAATATCAAATGTCACATACGTGATGCAATAGGTAGAGCATTAGGATGAAATTTATGAAGAATAGATCATTTTAGCTGACATCACTTGTTTAAAAAATTCCCTTAAAAGATGTTTCTTTTCTCAAAGTCAGAATAATTTGAAAAGTGTATATGGTTTATACTTTTATCATTTTTCTTTGGTAGCTAAGACTTTCATTGTCTGCCTCATTGTGAACACATCCTTCTGATTTTCTTCTCGTTTTATTTAAAATAGTCAACATGTCTTTCATGCTAACTAGACTTAAAAAAGAAAAAAAATATCTCTGTGCATGTAATGGCCAACTCCAAATAGGCATTATTTCATTCAAACTTCATGCTTTGGAGACATAATGGCTGCTTGTTACAGCACGGTAGAGCTGGTATAAATTAAATCTAAATGGGCCATTCATTAAAAAAGGCAGTGTGAAGTGTCCTGAAAAATCAAGTTCCCTTAGCTGAATTTAACGGTATTTTATTCTTAAAATTTTTCTAGTATTGGTGTTCTAGTTCAAACACACATTCATTTTAATTAATTTCTAAATTTGTTACTCAAAAATGCCTTACAATGAAGAGATCGATGTTGATTAGACCTTATGACAAAACAAATCTAAAACACTAGCTTCATGTTTCTCACCAACTGCTATTGAGAACTGTACATATGCTTTTGTTTGGGGATTCAATATTTCCTTAGCAAAGCATACGCAAAAAAGTCATGAGGGCCATTGAAATATTGGATTTTTTTAATAGATACTAATGATTTTTTTTTTAGCAAGTAATTTATTCCCTTAATAGTTTAAAGTCTGTAGTAACATGATCCTGAGCAGGTTAGAATGATTAATAAAGTCCTTTGGACAAGAACCCTTTGTAGTCTAAAAAATTGTATTCTAATAGTTCATCTTTTTTTTTCTGCTGCAAGAGACATGTATTTGTGGAATCTTTGGTTCTTTTTTAGTACATATTTCTTTAGTGTACAAGGAAAAGCCTTCTAGTTGGAGAACATATAGAAGTCTAGTTATGACTTATTTGAATAAAATTACATCCATTCATTCATTTATTTATTCAACAAACATTTTCTCAGCTCTTTTTTATGTGATAAGCTATACCAAACTATACCAAACCTTTGAAGAATAAACGTACGCAAGGCAGGCATATTCCTCTGCCCTCATCAAGCTTGAGGACTAAGATTATTATTACTAAAAGTAGGATGATTTTTTTTTCATTTTCATACTAGTTGGATTCACTACATATTAATAAATCAGATTTTTAAGTACTTAATTGTCACTGTTGGAACAACAAACAAAAGCAAACAGAATTTAAATGATAGTAACCTAAGGCATGTATATACATGAAATAATCATAATATTATGAGTTTTACAAAATTAATGATGACAGCATTAATGATATAATTCAGTCAATTATGTGGTAAAATTAGAAAACAAGGAAGGAGCTATCAAGATGTTAATTTTGTGATCATAAACCACTAAATCCAAAACTAAACCAGTTGCTGTCAAATCAGTTTCAACTTATGGCGACCCCATATGTGTCAGAGTAGAACTGTGTTCCACAGGGTTTTCGATGGCTAGTATTTCAGAAGTAGATCACCAAGCCTTTCTTCTGAGGTGCCTCTGGGAGGACTCAAACCTATAATCTTTCAGTTAGCAGCCAGTCGGGTTAAACTTTGCACCAGACAGGGACTCCAATATAAACCACATTTCCCTCAAAACTATGGGATGTCTCTTTTGGGAAGACTTCATGGAAGAGATAAATGCTGACCCTTGAAGGTTCATGATCTTGTCCTTTCAAAGTAAATAATGATACCATAAAAATGTGCAGAGGAGGAAAGGCTATCTCTTCCACTCTCTTATAAAAGTGAAAATTCTTTAACCTCCTGTGTTTGTTCCCCTTTAAAAAATGATATTATGTAAATTAATTAAGAAAGTTAATGTTCAGTAATTCCTAAAAATCCCAGGAAGCAGTGCTTCATGGTGAGATTAATATTGCATACAGACTTACTAAACTTTAAAGTTTAACAATTTTACTACCTAAACAAGAAATTCAAGAATGACCTAGGAAGTGCTTGGCTTGTCCGATCTTTTATTTTAGTTCAACCTTTCCGCTCACCACTACTGTCAGTAAAGAGTTTCTGCTGGTCGTCAAGGAAACTATAATATAGGAGGAATGAAAATGGTGATAATCTCTCTTCCCATAAACCTGTAAACAAGAGATAAACTGAATAGAGAAAGCACAAATACATTCAAGGCCCATTGGAGAAAATAGGCTTTAAATTATCCTACAAAAAAGCTCTCAAAATTGGAGCATGCTGTTTTTACAGTAAGAAAAAGGAAAAGCAAGAATCTGAAGAATTCTCTAGAGGTATTGGGATAAATGAGGAAAGAAATGGAACTTGAAGTATAATATACATTCATTACAAGTGCAGGAGGTAGTTTTTTCCTTGTCTAATTTAAAAACTGGAATCACGAGCTTGCAATTCTTCCACTATTACTTCGTTTTTATTATATAGTGGGAAATTTTTATTTGTTAGTACAATATAAACATGAATGAAAACAAAATCTCAAGTAGCATTTTTGTATTTTATCTGAATGATTTTAGAAATATTCAAAGCTATTGCTTTATTAAAAGTCTTCAAAATTCTAGGAATTACGTATATAAAAGTTTCAGTTTCCTGTTTTCCAATTCTGAAGTTACAAGACTGAAAAAAATTCTCTTCGACAAAAAAGGGAAGGGAAAAGGAGGAGTAGAAGAAGGGGCAGCAGAAGGCAGCAGCAAAGTGTTGGTAATTATATTAAAATTTTAGCATGGTTCGCTCTGGTCATTAAAGACCCAAGTAGAAGTTAGGTGTAGGGATTGTAAAAAAGTAAGTATAGACAATGTTGATACAAGCTAAGGACACAAAAATCAAGTTTCAATTATTTTCAGTTTAGATCAAAACAGATCTTGCATAGATAGCTGTTCTAGCACTAATTACCTACAGTATAAATAAGCACTTGGTCTTATTCAAGGAAATACTTTATTACATACTACTTTCTAGGGGTGCTATAAGTTGGAATTGACTCGATGGCAATGGGTTTGGTTTGGTTTTTTTGGGTTCTATGGTCCTGTAATTATTTCACACTACTAATATCAATTTCTACAAGTAAAAATAAGTTCCTTGAGGCCCAAAGCATGCCATATACTTTTCTGCCTCCCTGTTTTTCTCTCCACAAATAACTGGCAGAGAAATAATAAATGCTCCAAAGGCAGACACCTGTACATCAATGTTCACTGCAGCACTAATCACAATAGCCAAAAGGTGTAAACAACCCAGTGTCCATCAACAGATGAATGAATAAACAAAATGTAGTATATACATAGAATGGAATTTTACTTAGCCGTAAAGAAAAATGAAGTCTGATACATGCTACAACATGATGAAGCTTGAAAATATTGTGCTAAGTGAAGTAAGTTAGTCACAAAAGGACAAATGTTGTATGATTCCACTTATATAAAATATATAGAATAGGGAAGTGGATAGACACCAAAGTTTACTAGTGGTTACCAAGGATGGGCAGGACAGAGGGGAAAGAGGAAGTCATTGCTTAGGGGATACTGAGCTTTTCTCAGGGACGATGAAAGGTTTGGAAATGGATCGTGGTGAGGTCGAACAACATAAAGAATGCAATTAATGTCACTGATTATACATAAAAATATGTTAAAATGGCAAATGTTTTGTGATATATATAATTACCACAATGAAAAAAGACCACAAAAAAATAAGTATATTACATAGGAATGGGATTGATAATCTTAAAGACTGAGTATGAAAGTACCTTCTCAGTCCTGAACTCTTTGCTTCTATTAATAGAGGAATATGTTCGTATCTTCAAAAGTAAGGAATTGAGCTTTTTTAGATGTCCTACACGATGAACAACTTTTCAAATAGAAAAGTCTTGATGTCTTAAAGTTAGATAACAGACCTATCAAGAAGATTTAAAAATTTAAAAGAAAAGTTCAAAATCTATACTTAGATTTCCTTAGAATGTCTTTGACAGGTTTCCTCTAAAATAAAGAGAAATGGAGTAATATGCATAGACATTCTCAAGGATGAAAATGGCTATTCTCACCATCCAAAAGAGTATTAAGTCCTATATTTTCTTAGGAGCCCTGGTGGCGCAGGGGTTAAGAGCTTGGCTGCTAACCAAAAGGTCAGCAATTCAAATCCACCAACTGATCTTTGGAAACCCAGTGGGGCAATTCTACTTGGTGGCTATGAGTCGGCATTGACTCAACAGTAATGGGTTTGGTTTTTCCGTTATATTTTCTTAACAACCAGTTTAAATTGCTGTATGAAAGATGCACCTAATGCTATTATCTGCTGACTAAGGAGTGCTACCTGAAGAACTAGCTATTTCACAGCTGCCTTGTTAATCTCAATGTCTTACATACTCCTATGTCAGCACTTACCTCATTCTTCCTAGTGCTGAGCCCTAGTGGACTGTGAGAATGAAGGGAGACTGGGTCAATTTTGTGACGAATTTAATGCATAGATAACCAGTCTTTAGCTTGGTGCAGTTTCAGTTTTCTTCTAAAGAAAAAAATAAGGTAGCAGATAATTATAAATCGAAACAAAATACCATGAAACCTGTATAATGCATCACCGCTCACAAATTTATTTTATATACAGATTCTCATCTCATCTGTACAAATCTCTGAAGCAGGCCTAACAGTTATTATGATCTTCACTTCACAGCAAAGGGAATTCTGACTTGGAGAAGGTTTTACTTGCTATGCTTAGATGTTTAAATGTTGAACTGCCGGTGCATTCAATAACACACAGAAAAAAGCATTCCTTCATCTCTTGAAGATTCCATTTATAAATGACAGGGTGACTCTTTGCTGGATTGGAACCCATGCTTTAAGCTATGTAAGGTATTTCTCACTTTTGCTACCTAGAGTTATGTTGGGAGAAAGAATTCAATGACCTAAGTAAAATCTCAATCATAACAATTTCTGCTCTAATATGGTTTTATTCTATTAAATGTGCAATTTATCCTTTTTCCCGTATAACAAAAAAAATCACAAGAATTCAGTAGGAAAATTTGGTAAGCATTTTATAATCAAACCATTATTAAATGCCCAGAGAATTACAATGCCACCACTCTTATCTGGAATCGAGTGCTAGCCTGTAGACTTCGCCCAGAACTAGCACAATTAGTGATACATTGCCTTTTAACAAAGTAAAACAACAAACATTGTATTCCATTTCTGTGACCAAATCTACTATCAAATGTCAAAAGGTAGAACACTTGTTTGGGTTAGTGGGAGGCTAGAAAATGATTTTCATTCAATTTTCAAGCCAACTGTTTGGAAAATTCAAATAATGCTCAACATAATTTAAAATACTAATTCTCTTAAAACATCTGAAAAAAGAAACTTACGAACATCTTTATTCTGAAAGAAGACATTGACAAACTCTACTGGAAACTGTGCTCCTTAATCTTCTCTTTATAAATCCCTGTTAAGCACCTCTTCCGCTTATAATATAGATACAGTTGGAATACCTTCGTTATTCTTTTCTATATCAGCCTTCATGTGTTTTGTAAACAAGTGTAAAAGCTTATGCTTTACATTTATATTTCAGAAATAAAGCTAAACTTTAAAAGATTAAGTCAATGTTATTTGAACATATGTCTAAAGGCCTTGTGATCTTGGGATGACTGGAAGTTCAGTCATGAAGGTCCCATTGGGAAAAATTTTTTCCCAAATGCCATAAGGGCTTTGGGTCACTGATAGTTTTCCTTCCTGTCCTTGTCTCAATCCAACCTCACCAGCAGGGAATGAGATCAGCAGGACACTTTGCAGCCCAGCTTCAAAAAAGCCACCTCTTCACTAATGAGACATTGAGCAGAGACAACCACAGCGTCTGATTTAAACTCCACTATGAAACACTTGATGCTTCCAGCTACATTTTCCAGTAGAATCAGATGAAAGTAAGGAAGTATATAAGATCATGAAGAATAACACAAGAGAAATATCATAGCCAGGTGTAACCACAACATAGAGTCACAGCTTTGAAATTTATTTAACTCGATACAGTTAGTACTCAGATGTTTTAAGAGAATTAATCTTTTAAGTTATGTTGAAAATTATTTTAATTTTCCAAAGTTGGCTTGAAAATCAAATGAAAATCATTTTCTAGCCTAAAGAGTCATAACTAATAAGATGAAAACCTTTCCCTAACTGAAGTAGAAAACTGAATGATCTGAAGTACCAACATGCACAGAATGACTTCTATCCCTGCAAAAGTCCTGATGAGGCCATACTGTGAATATAGTAGATACAGTGGTGGGAAGAAGAGGCTCACCTCTGTCCTGTGCTGCTAGGTGAGCACCTACCTGTGGGAAGAACACAGATATATTTAGATCAGAGCTAATACTGAATTATGCGTAGGCCTATGGCAAGTCTGAGTGTGTGTGGGGTGGCTCAGAGAGAAAAAAGATAATAAAGAATATTCTTTTACATTCCTCTCTCCAGTATAATTCCATGATTAAATTTCTATTCCACACTTCTGGTTAAATAGCATGAAGCAAAAAAAAAAAAAAAAAAAAATACAAACCCACTGAGTCAAGTCGATTCTGACTCATGGTGATCCCATGTATTACAGAATAGAATTTCTCCGCAGGGTTTTCTTGGTTGTAATCTTTTTTTTGTTTTCTAATTTTATTGTACTGTAAGTGAAAGTTTACAATTCAAGTTAGTGTCTCCTACAAAAATTTATACATACATTGTTATGTGACCCTAACTGTTTTCCCTATACTGTGACAGCACACTCCTCCTTTTCACCCCTGATTTCCCGTATCCATTCAATCAGCTCCTGACCCTCTTTGCATTCTCATCTCACCTCCAGACAGGAGCTGCCCATTTAGTCTCATGTATCTACTTGAGTTAAGAAGCACGTTCTTTACAAGTATCATTTTATGTCCCACAGTCCAGTCTAATCTTTGACTGAAGAGTTCGCCTCGGGAATGGTTTTAGTCCTGGGTTGACAGAGAGTCTGGGGGCCGTGATTTCTGGGGTTCCTTCAGTCTCAGTCAGATCATTAAGTCTGGTCTTCTTACTAGAATTTGAATTCTGTACCCCACTTTTCTCCTGCTCCAACAGGGACTCTCTGTTTCATTCCCTGTCAGGGCGGTCACTGGTGGTAGCTGGGCACCATCTAGTTCTTCTGGTCTCAGGCTGATGAAGTCTCTGGCTTATGTCGCCCTTTCTGTCTCTTGGGCTAATACTTTCCTTGTGTCTTTGGTGTTCTTTGTTCTCCTTTACTCCAAGTGGGTTGGGACCAATTGATGCATCTTAGATGGCCCCTCACTAGCTTTTAAGACCCTAGAAGCCACTCACCAAGGTGGGATGCAGAACATTTTCTTAATAAACTTTGTTATGCTAATTGACCTAGATGTCCCTTGAAACCATGGTCCCCAGACCCCACCCCTGCTACTCTGTCCCTTGAAGTGTTGGGTTGTGTTCAGGAAACTTCTTAGCATTTGTTTAGTCCAGTTGTGCTGACTTACCCTGTAGTGTGTGCTGTCCTTCCCTTCACCTAAGGTAGTTCTTGTCTGCTATCTAGTTAGTGAATAACCCTCTCACTCCCTCTCCACCCTCATAAATCATCAAAGAATGCTTCTTTCTGTATTTAAACCTTTTCTTAAGTTCGTATAATAGTGGTCTTATACAATATTTGTCCTTTTGTGACTGACTAAATTCAAGCAGCATAATTCCTTCCAGAGTCCTCCATGTTATAAAATGTTTCACGGATTCATTGTTGTTCTTTATCATTGAGTAGTATTCCATTGTGTGAAGATACCATAATTTGTTTATCCATTCGTCCATTGATGGGCATCTAGGTAGGTTGTTTCCATCTTTTTGCTATCGTAAACAGTGCTGCAATGAACATGGGTGTGCATATATCTATTCGTGTGATGGCTCTTATTTCTCTAGGATATATTCCAAGGAGCAGGATTGCTGGATCATATGGTACTTCTATTTCTAGCTTTTTAAGGAAGTGCCAAATGGATTTCCAAAGTGGTTTCACCATTTTACATTCCCACCAACAGTGTATAAGTGTTCCAGTCTCTCCACAACCTCTCCAACATTTATTGTGTTTTTTGGATTAATGTTAGCCTTGTTGGGGTGAGATGGTATCTCACTGTGCTTTTCATTTGCCGTTCTCTAATGGCTAATGACAGAATTTCTTCACATGTCTATTAGCCACTTGAATGTCTTCTTTGGTGAAGTGTCTGTTCATATCCTTTGCCCATTTTTTAATTGAGTTATTTGTCTTTTTGTTTTTGAGGTTTTGCAGTTATCTTGTAGATTTTAGAGATTAGACACTGATCAGATTTGTTGCAGCCAAAAGTTTTTTTCTAGTCTGTAGGTTGTCTTTTTACTTTTTTGATGTAGTCTTTTGATGAGCATAAGTGTTTGATTTTTAGGAGCTCCCAGTTATCTCGTTTCTCTTCTGGTGTCTGTGCATTGTTACTTTAAGTTTCGTATTCTGTTTATGCCATGTATTGGTGATCCTAGCGTTGTCCCTATTTTTTCTTCCATGATCTTTATTGTTTTCAATTTTATATTTAAGCCTTTGATCCATTTTGAGTTAGTTTTTGTGCATGGTGTGAGGTATGGGTCTTGTTTCAGTTTTTTGCAGATGGATATGTGGTTATGCCAGCACCATTTGTTAAAGAGACTGTCTTTTCCCCAATTAATGGACTTTGGGCCTTTGTCAAATATCAGCTGCTAATAGGTGGTCTTGGCTGTAATCTTTATGGCAGCAGATCACCAGGACTTTCTTCCAGGGCATGCTGGGTAGATTCAAACCACCAACCTTTAGGTTAGTAATCAAGTACAAACCATTTGTGCCACCTAGGGACCCGAGAATTAAGCCAGGTGTAAACATGGCTTGAGAGCGATGTCTGACTTCCTCTAACTTCACAAGGGGAAAGGAAAATCAAGACCAACAGCCCAGGGTTGATTCCTATGAGGTGGAGGCCAGACACACCTCCTCTCTCTGCCATCTTTACCAATTCTGACACCAACCGTCCCTCCTGCAGAGAGCTCTACTGGGTTCGATAATGCATTGCAATGGCCACACAAAACTCACAGACCATACTCACAATTATGGGTTTACTAGGGAAGAAACAGTTACAATTCAAGCTTATGAACACTCAGGATACAGTTCTTTCATCAGAATAGACTCTTCCTAGTGGTGCTCACAAGCATGCCTCTCCCTGGCCCTCAGTTGCTGTTCAAAGGCACTCAACTTTCTCTCTCCATGGGCTGGGAAGCCCATCTCATTGTCTCCTGCTTCTAGGTCCCTGCTGCCGAATTTCACCTGCTGGTCTCTCCTTCCTTGGTGGTGGTGGGCTCTTCTGCCCTGGAATTGACTCTCTTTTAAGGCAAAGTGACCAATCCCCTTGGTGGGACACAATTACCCTATCACATAGTTCCACCTAATCACCCTGGGTGGGAGTTACAAGATCATGCTAGAAAAGCCACATACAAAAGTGATTAATTACACCACACCAGGTGACTTAAAAATTTCAAATCTTGTGCCTAAACAGTTCAAATTTACTTTGGTGGAGTGAGGTAGGGGATTTTCTTCATAGTCATTGTGATGGTTAAAATTGTGTGTCAACTTGGCTGGGCCATGATTCTCAGTGGTTTGGCAGTTATGATGTAGGCAGTTATGTAATGACATAATCACTTTCATGATTAGCTCTGATATAATGTAATCACCTTCATGATGAGATCTGCTATGAGCAGCCAATCAGTTGAAAGGGAGTTTCCTTGGGGATGTGGCCAGTATCCAATATATATGGACTTTCTGGCAAAGCTCGCTGGCTTTTGCTCTGCTCTGGATCCTGTATTTGGCTCCTCATCATCTGACCTTCGTTTCTTGGGAGGTGAGCCATCAGCCTGCAGTGTTACCTGCTGATCTTGAATTCATCAGCCTTTCTAGCCTGTGAGGCAGCAGCCTGTCATCTGATCTGCTGATCTTCGGTTTGTCAGCTACTGTAGCTATGTGAGTCAGGAGAAGCCTCCAGCCTGACACCTGACTCATGGACTTGGGATTTTCCAGCCTCTACAACCATGTGCCCCAACATTTTTGTCAGTTTGTCATACTGTGGGGGCTTGTGTGCTGCTGCAATGCTGGAAGCTATGCCACCAGTATTCAAATACCAGCAGAGTCACCTATGGTGGACAGGTTTCAGCTGAGCTTCCAGACTAAGACAGACTAGGGAGAAAGACCCAGCAGTCTACTTCTGAAACGAATTAGCCAGTGAAAACCTTATGAATAACAGCAGAACATTGTCTGACATAGTGCTGGAAGATGAGCCCCTTAGGTTGGAAGGCACTCAAGACACAACTGCGGAAGAGCTGCCTCCTCAAAGTAGAGTCAACCTTAATGACGTGGATGGAGTCAAGCTTTTGAGATCTTCATTTGCTGATGTGGCAGAACTCCAAAAGAGAAGAAACAGGTGCAAATGTCCATTAATAATCAGAAACAGAATGTACGAAGTATGAATCTAGGAAAATTGGAACTCATCAAAAATGAAATGGAATGCATAAAGATCGATATCCAAGGCACTAGTGAGCTGAAATTGACAGGTATTGGTCATTTTGAATCAGACAATCATATGGTCTACAATGCTGGGAATGACAACTTGAAGAGGAATGGTTTTGCGCTCATCGTCAAAAAGAACACTTCAAGATCTATCCTGAAGTTCAATGTTGTCGGTGATAGGATAATATCCATATGACTACCAGGAAAACCGGTTAATACAACTATTATTCAAATTTACGCATCAACCACTAAGGCCAAAGATGAAGAAATTGAAGACTTTTATCAACTTCTGCAGTCTGAAATTGATGAAACATGCAATCAGGATGCATTGACAATTACTGGTGATTGGAATGCAAAAGTTGGAAACAAAGAAGAAGGATCTGTAGTTGGAAAATATGGCCTTGGTGATAGAAATGATGCTGGAGATTGCATGATAGAATTTTTTAAGACCAACGACTTCCTCACTACAAAAACCTTTTTTCACTGGCATAAACGGCGACTATACACATGGACCTCACCAGATGGAATACACAGGAAATCAAATCAACTACAACAGTGGAAAGAGACTATGGAAAACCTCAATATCATCAGTCAGAACAAGGCCAGGGGCCGACTACGGATCAGATCATCAATTAATCTTATGCAAGTTCAAGTTGAAACTGAAGAAAATTAGAAAAAGTCCATGAGAGCCAAAGTAGGACCTTGAGTATACCCCACCTGAATTTAGAGACCATCTCAAGAATAAATTTGACAGACTGAACACTGATGACTGAAGACCAGACAAATTATGGAATGACATCAAGAACATCATATGTGAAGAAAGCAAGAGGTCATTAAAAACACAGGAAAGAAAAAGACCTAAACGGACATCAGAAAAGATTCTGAAACTTGCTGTTGAACACTGAGTACCTAAAGCAAAAGGAAAAAAATGAGGAAGTAAAAGAAATGGACAGAAGATTTCAAAGAGTGACTCGAGAAGACAAAGTAAAGTATTATGATGACATGTTCAAAGACCTGGAGATAGAAAACCAAAAGGGAAGAATATACTGGGCATTTCTCAAGCTGAAAGAATTGAAGAAAAGATTCATGCCTCGAGTTGCAATACTGAAGGATTCTATGGCGAAAATATTAAACGACTCAGCAAGCATGAAAAGAAGATGGAAGGAAAACACAGAGTCACTGTACCAAAAAGAATTGGCTGATGTTCAACCATTTCAGGAGGTAGCATATGGTCAGGAATCAGTGGTACTGAAGGAAGAAGTCCAAGCTGCACTGAAGGCATTGGCAAAAAACAAGGGTCAGGAATTGAGGGAATGCCAACTGAGATGTTTCGACAAACGGATGCAGGGCTGGAAGCACTCATTTTTCTATGCTAAGAAATTTGGGAGAGAGCTACCTGACCAACTGACTGGAAGAAATCCATATTTTTGTCTATTCCCAAGAAAGGTGATCCAACTGAATGTGGAAATTATTGAACTGTATCGATAGCACATGCAAGCAGAATTTTGCTGAAGATCATTCAAAAGCTGCTGCAGCAGTATATCGACAGGGAACTGCCAGAAATTCAAGCTGGATTTAGAAGAAGATGTGGAACCAGGGATATCATTGCTGATGTCAGATGGATCCTGGCTGAAAGCAGAGAATACCAGAATGATGTTTACCTGTGTTTTATCGACTATGCTAAGGCATTCGACTGTGTGGATCATAACAAATTATGGATAATGCGGCAGAGAATGGGAAGTCCAGAACACTTAACTGTGCTCATGAGGAATCTGTACATGGATCAAGAGGCAGTCAGTGGAACAGTGGTTTAAACAGTGGTTTAAAGTCAAGAAAGGTGTGCGTCAGGGTTGTATCCTTCCACCATAGTTATTCTATCTGTATGCTGAGCAAATAATCCTAGAAGCTGGACTATATGAAGAAGAAAGGGGTATCAGGATTGGAGGAAGACTCATTAACAACCTGTGTTATGTGAATGACACAATCTTGCTTGCTGAAAGTGTAGAGGACTTGAAGCACTTACTGATGAACATCAGAGACCACACCCTTCAGTATGGATTACACCTAAACATAAAGAAAACAAAAATCCTCACAACTGGACCAATAAGCAGCATCACGGTAAATGAAGACTGAGGTTGTCAAGGATTTCATATTACTTGGATCCACAATCAACACCCATGGAAGCAGCAGTTCAGAAATCAAAGGACACATAGCATTGGGCAAATCGGCTGCAAAAGAACTCTTTAAAGTGTGGAAAAGCAAAGATGTCACCTTGAGGACTAAGGTGCACTGACCCAAGCCATGGTATATTCAATCACCTCATATGCATGAGAAAGCTGGACAATGCGTAAGGAAGACTGGAGAAGAAATGACACCTTTGAACTGTGGTGTTGGCGAAGAATATTGAATATACCATGGACTATCAAAAGAACGAACAAATCTGTCTTGGAAGAAGTACAACCAGAATGCTCCCTAGAAGCAAGGATGGTGAGACTATGTCTCACATACTTTGGACATGTTATCAGGAGGGATCAGTCCCTGGAGAAGGACATCATGCTTGGTAAAGTAAAGTGTCAGTGAAAAAGAGGAAGGCCCTCAACAAGATGGATTGACACAGTGGTTGCAACAATGTGCTCAAGCATATCAACAATTGTGAGGATGGCCCAGGACAGGGCAATGTTTCGTTCAGTTGTGCTTAGGGTTGCTGTGAGTCGGAAGCAACCGTGTGGCAATTAACAACAACCACGTGAGCCATTTCCTTGATATAAATCTCTCTCTCTCGCTTTCTATAAATACAAATCTTTCTCTCTGTCTGTATATATACGTATATATGTTTATGTATATGTGTCTATATATGTATGTATATATATACTTCACTGGTTTTGCTTCTCTAGAGAAGCCAGCCTAAGACAATCATCATAAGTATTCAGACTCTTAAACTCATCTGGAGGACTAATGGAGCTGACCAAACGACCATCTGCAGAGTCTTCAGAAAGAGTTTATCAGCTGGCTTTGGAGTACAGGGGCAGATATTATTCAGATTTGTTCTCATTTTGTGGTCTACTCAAGACCACATAGTTTCCTGTAAAAGTCATCAGGAAACAATTCCTACAAGAAAGAAGGTAAGGATTTTACCCAGATGTTTTTGTGAGATACTGGGAAGACAGGAGTGATCTGCGACCTAACTAAGGGTTTTAGGGCCAAGCCAAAAGATTTTTTCATGCAGCACTGCACATAGCCACCTAATGGGAGCCTCGCTTCCATGGGCATATGAGTGGTGTCCGTAGTAGATGAAAGAGAGACGTGAAAACTAAATGCAGCGTGTGATTTTGAACAGGATCCTTTCACTATTATACTTGAGGTGGGACTTTCAAGACCATCAGAATTTAGTCCAAATGTAGATGACAGTTTAACTTTTATGCTACGAACAGAAAATAAAGGAAAAAAATTAGAAAAGAAGATATAAAGTGGCTCTTTGAAGGTGAATTTGAGACCGCAATGTCATAATCCATGGGAAGTTGTATAGAATAAATGTAAATCATATCACTGGGCCATAGAGTTTGCTGTTCTTAGGGACTGGATAATAATGAGCTAATGAAACCAAGGAGAAATGACATTTTCATGTACAAGCTATTAAACACAGCAAGACAAGATCTTTTTTAAATATGGAGAATCTATCTTTTTTTTGTATTTTGCTCAACAGTTTGAAGGAACATGGAAGCGGGTCACAAAGATTAGTAGTAATCCTAAAACATTACAGTGGGAAGAACAACCGAGAGAATTACATATTCTAGCTGTATATTTCCGAAAACCACTTTGCTGGAAAACGATGCTCTAAATTAGTCATGAGAGCCTAAACGTGTAACTGCTAAAGAAACAAAGAGTTCCAGCTTCTCCCTGAATTTCCTGTCTAATAAAACCTGGAAGGCAATGATGTACAATTTCTATGTATCCAGAATATTTCATCAGAGGACTACCAAGAATTGTACAGATGTTACTGACTGCTACTTTAATACGCACTCATAGATGGGAAAAAGAAAAAAGGTCACTTCAGTTTCTGGAAAAAAAATACTGAAATGATACCATTTTTAAAAGAATGAGCTGTTTGGCAAATGAAGGTCTCACTCATAAACAAAAAGACAAATTTCATAATCAAACATAATTGCCCTCATGAAACAGCTGTCACTTCACCCTTAACCCTGCATTCTTTTTCTCTATGACATTATAGGATGTTCAGTATTTCTGTTAAGCTGTAAATCACCTGGTTTCCAATGTAGTCCCTTCACTAACAATTTCACTACAAAACCAAAGAAACAAATCTTTCAGGGTCCTTTCAAAGGAAGGCATTTTTATAAAAATTTTCTGAGTAAAATACACTGAAATGGATTTCAAAAAGCTTTGAACTTCCCCATCCATTTAATATCACCAGGTTCCCCTGCTTCTAGTTCTTTTCCCCCAAATAATAGCTGTTTTTTCTTACTAGATCTCTTATTCTTCCTCAGTGCCGACTCCTGAGACCCAGTGTGCCTGGAGTAGGAGGCCATCAAGATCCCTTCTGATCCTGACATTCTATCATATATGAGTGTCAAATTTCCTTGAAGTGATCAATCAGAATTAACCATCGCAGGTCTCATGTCCCTTAGTTTTCTCCTCTTTAAAGCCCAAAATTAAACTCATTAGGCCAAAAAAAGGGTGACCTTTTTTTTTGGCCGATTATCATTCCCTTGGGATTTTTTGAGGGGAGGAATTATAGGGAAAATGGTTCATTTGGACTGTAGGAAGGAATAATAACGACCTATAAATGACCATGACAATAAGCACCAGCCCATGGGGTATAGGGCTTAGAATAAATCAGGGTGGGAACTAATGTGAAACAGGAAGTAGTCCTAATAGGCAGTGGGCAAGGGCCTGATTAGACCTGCAATGGCTTCTGTCATGCCTTCCCACCCATTTGTGGTTTACTTTCTGAGGTACTGATTTGTACGTGGGCTTTAAAAAATGTCTTTTCCAGGCACATGCTTGTGTCCTCTTTTCTCTTGGTTTGTAGAGCAAGAGATGTTGCTGAGAGGTCCCTGAGTGGCCCAAACAGTTTGCACTTGACTACTAACCTAAAAGTTGGGAGTTCAAACCCACCCAGAGGCGCCGTGGGGTGTAGCGGGGAGACAAACGGAGGCCTGGAAACCTATTGTGCCACCCAGGGAACTTCACAGCCAAGAAAACCCTATGGAAAACTCTGTAGCATGTGGAGTTGCCATGAGTGGGAATCGACTCACAACAAGTTTGGTTTCTTGTTTTTTGGATGTTGCTGAGGGAGACCGAGAAAAATTACATCTACAATATGTGAAGAAGACCTATGCAAATATCCAGAGTTGTATGCGTGTCTGTCTATCTGCATTGCACTTGCAGAAGGCTGTGCCTAAAACTTTCGGGCAGCCATAAGACTGCTAGGAGTGAGACACGTACACCCACTGGCACCAACCATTCTATGGGTGTTATGCTCATCTGTGATAGAGCTGGACACACTAGACATTTACACAGTGTTGGCAAAGTGAAAGTCATTATTATTGTTTATAGAAGGTAAAGGGTAAACACTAATAACATTCTCAAAGGGGAAATGCTTACCCTTCCCCAAATTACCTATGTCCATTCTGATGCAGCTGGGCTTGGTTCAGATCAAATGCTGTTCATGTCACCTCTGCCTTGGGCTACCACCACGCTGCCCAGGGCTTCTGCTCTGCACTGGGCCTCACTCAGCCTTGCCTCACCAGTGGGAAGACACCTGCATAGGATCTCTGAGCCTCTGCCACTGGACCCTTCTGAGCCTCTGCCACCGGATCCCATCACACTACCTGGGCCTGTGGAGCTCTCTTGCCGCCATGCTACCTGGGCCCCCAATGCCCAGGGGGAAGGTCTGCAAACCCTGCATAGGGCATACTCAGGCCTCTCTTGCCCTGCACAAGCGTTACAGCTCTTTTAGGTCCTCTGGCAAACTTCCTGCCCAGAGGCATCCAGCTTCCCCTGTTGTAGGAAGACCCCTGCACAGGATCCTCTAAGGCAACCCCTGCATGGGGTACACTCAAGCCTCTGCCCCACACAGGCAAGTGTTACAACTCTTTTAGCTCCACCAGCAAGCCTCCTACCTGAAGGCACTCAATTCACTACTGCTGTCTCTCACCATCTCGCACCATCTTAAGTGTTACTATTCTTTCTTCTGTGTTTAGGGGGTTCTCAGCACAGGGACCCCAGGTCCTTGGTCCAAAAGACTTGTTGTATTCCAGACTCTTCTTGATGGTGGTGAGGTGCCCCTATACCTCTGTGGGATTGGCCCTTATAGAAGCCTATTTCTTGTCAATTTCAAGGCATGGCACTCCCACCAGGACCATGAACTGACCAATTTCCTCAGTAGATTGCAAGTTACTCAATTTGCATAGTAAACTGACCAATCCCTTGCAAAACTGTGACCCAGCCGGTAATTTTGGGAAAGTTAGAAGACCATGTTTAGAAAGGTCATATAAAATTGACTCATTGCACTGCAGAAGTCTAATTATTTTAGTCTATTTGAGTGAATATGCTACATCTAAGAGATGATTGCTTCTTGTTGGGAGAATTGTTTGGGAGCACCTAAGAAATTTTATTAAATCCCTTTCTGCATAAAATATGCTTCCTGGACTGAGTTCTGACTGATATAATAGATCCTTTTCATATTTTTGTAGTTGATGATATCACCTCATCTCAAAGTCTTACATGAGGAAGGAAAGAATACCATTCTTTCGTCTTCAAATTGGGATATTCTAAGGCCACATCTATATCAACAAACTAATTCGTAAATCATGTAGCTTCAACCAGTCTTGATAAAAGAGCAAATTAACTTGAAAGCAAATGTTAACATTTTAATCAATCAGTTAGAAACTAGTATTGAAAACTAGTTGTTTGGTTAAATCAAACAGTATGTTCTATAAAACAATGATTGATTTTGTTCTGTTATACAAAAAGAAAAAAATCAGGAAAGTTGGTTCCTTGATATTTAGAGTTGAATTAAATACATTGATTAAGCTGAAGGAGAGATATAGTCTAAAATTCACAGACCTGAGCGGCATTGTATTGTAATTTACTTTCAATTTTTCCAATTACTAGGAAGTTTTTATTTTTAGTTACTTCCAGTGAAATTAGTCAAGACAACAAATAATAGTATAATTGTAGCAAGTGTTTCAAAATTAATAAAAATTATTAAAGATAGTTTTTTATCACATGCCTTCTCTACAAAGTCGTTCGATTAATAACTAAATAGGGAAGTTACCTGCAGCTTGGCTGCCAGGAAGAATTATACAAACTAATTAGCAGAAGGTCTTGAAGGAAAGTGGCCTCATTTACAATCTTGATTAAAAGGAGGTGAAATGAAATACTGCAAAGGAAAAGATAAACAGATTCTTTTAAATAGAACCTTCTAAAAATGATAAATGATAAAATATAACAAAACTAAAAGGGAAAAATTAGTGAAATATTTTCAGAAAAAGTAGTACATAAAATTGAAAAAAAATGCAAGTACATATAAATAAAAAAATAAGTAGTAAACAAATGGGAAGAAATAAATGGAAATTAAAATTTTAAAAACATGTTATATCTAACAATTCTACAAAAATAAAAAATAAGAATTATTTATGCTGGTAATGTATATATCTAAATTGATAATTATTTTAGATACCATTTTTACTATCTGTTCCAAAAATTGTACAAATGTTTGTATCCTTTGACACAATAATCTCACTCCAGGGAGTATTTCTAAAGATTATTTAAAAGAAAGAATATGTATGCTCATTGCATAATGACTTACTCTAGCAAAAAACCTAGATATTAACTAACAGAAAATGATTAATTAAATTTTGTCTTATCGGCTTGATAAAACATTATCAGGCAATAACTAAAATGATATTTATGAGAATTTTGTGGCAACGTGATAAATATCAAGTGAAAATAATAAAATTTACCTGTATTAAAAATCAAATGATGATGTATTGCATTAGTAAAGTCTGCTTCAAAAGACCTCGTTAAAGTGCTAAAAAGCAGAGATGTCACTTTGATGACTAAGGTGAGCCTGACCCAAGCATGATCTTTTCAATCTCCTCATATGCGTGCAAAAACTGGGCAGTGAAAAAGGAAGACCTAAGAAGAATTGACACATTTGAATTGTGGTGTCGGCAAAGAATACTGAATAAACCATGGATTGTCAGAAAAATAAACAAATGTCTTCGAGGAAGTACAGCCAGAATGCTCCTTAGCAACTAGGATCGCGAAACTTCATCTTGCTTTGGACATGTCATCAGGAAAGACCAGTTGCTGGAAGAGAACGTTATGTTTGGTAAGGAAGAACGTCTGTGAAAACGAGAGAAACCCTCTAAAAGATGAATTGACACAGTGGCTGCAACAATGGGCTCAACCATACTAAAGACCGTGAGCCTGGCACAGGACCAGGCAATGTTTTGTTCTGTTATACACAAGGTTGCAGTGAGCTGGAGCCAACTCGATGACAGAAAAACTGCCTGTCTAAAAACTTTATAGCTGCGGAGAATAGAAAAGAATGTGGTAAACGGAAAAAAAAAAATTAGGAATATTGTGAATGCTGTACTTAATTTTTATCCATGTTCTTACTCTGACTTACTTGGGGGAAAAGCTAGTAGGGTGAGATTGCTCCTGCTTCTGTTGGAATTCAAGAATTTCAAGGTCATTGAATGTGAGCTCTTCTAGTTAAACTTGCATGCATTTTATTTAAAAAATATCATCCTTCAATTATATATGTGCTGTGAAATTATATTAAATAAAATATTTGGTCAGTGCTGTCAAATATGAGTGCTGTCAAGCAGATGAGGGTCAACAAGATGTTTTATTGAACTAATTAATTTTATTTTGGATTATCCAACAAAGGTTGAGGTTAGACTCATTCTAGAGCAACAGAAAAGGAGATGTAGACTGAACCAGAGCCGCTCTTAACTAGAAATCATTTAGAGGTAAGCGTTTGGCTGCTAACCAAAAGCTAGGCAGTTGGAATCCACCAGCCGCTCCTTGGAAACCTGGATGGGGCAGTTCTACTCCATCCTATGGAGTTGCTACGAGTCAGAATCGACTCGACGGCAACAGGTTTCATTTTTTTTTTTTTCTTTTTGTTTTTGTTTCTGTTTTTAGTGAGGACAAGAAACTCCTGGATGGTGCAAACGGTGAAAGCACTCTGCGGCTAACGGAAAGGTTGGCGGTTTGAGTTCATACCAAGGTGCCTGGAAAGGAAAGCCTAGCAATCTATTTCCAAAAAATCAGCCATTGAAAACCCTATGGAGCACAGTTCTACTTTGACACACAGGGGGTCACCATGAGTTGGAATCGACTCCATGGCAGCTATTTATTTATTTATTTTTCTTTAGTGAGGACAAAGTGAAACTGGTACCAGAACTTTCCTCCGTGTCCTTCATAGCTTTACTTGTATGATTATGTATAAAAATTTATGCGTGGATTTCATTAGAATGCAAGTTCAGTCTGCCTGCACAGGCCCTTTGATTGCTTCCATAGAGGCCTGAGTTAAGGATTTGTGTCTAGATGTTATTATACATAAAAATCCAGTCCAAGCATTTGAGGAGGGGTCAGAGGATAAGGGCTTAGGGGTTAAATCTGGTTTGAGTGGTATTATAAAAGTTTTAATTCAAATGTTTCATGGTCAGCCAGGACCAATCCATACGTTTGTATTACCTACCTGGATCCCAGAGGTATTTTAGCTGTTGCTGCCTGTGTTAGAGACAAAAATTCTAAAGACCCAGGTAAGTGGAAAAATGAATATGATCTGAAAAGTCTAATGAGTAGATCCATCTTGGGAACCCACTTTGTTGTTATTAACTGCCATCTTGTCAGCCCCTGAGTCATGGGGACCTCATGAACAAAGGGATGAAATGCTGACTTATCCTGTGCCATCCCCATGACTGCGTGCAGATCAGACTATTGTGATCCATAGGGTTTTCAATGTCTGATTTTTCAGAAGTAGACTGCCAGTTTTGTTTTGTTTTTTCTCCTAGTCTGTCTAAGTCTGAAAACCCTGGTGGTGTAGGGGTTAAGTGCTATAGCTGCTAACCAAAAGGTCGGCAGTTTGAATGCACCAGGCGCTCCTTGGAAACTCTATGGGGCAATTCTGCTCCATCCTATAAGGTCACTGTGAGTCGGAAGCCACTAGATGGCAACTTTTGTTTTGTTTTTTTGGTTTTTGGTCTAAGTCTAGAAGCTCTGCTGAAGCCGGTTAAACATCATAGCAACATACAAGCCTCCACTGAGAGACGGGGTGGCCAAGCATGAGACGCACTGGCCAGGAATCAAACCATTATATCCCACATGGAAGGTGAGAATTCTACACTGAACCACCATTGCCCTTGGGAACCCACTTGTTGTTGTTGTTATTAGATGTCTTTGAGTAGATTTTACAATCCCAGAGTGAAACTGTCCCGTAAGGTTTTCTAGGCAGTTGTTCTCCCTACTTGTTGTTGTTGTAGCGTGCCGTCGAGTAGATCCTGACTCACAGTGACCCTATAGAGTGGAGGAGAACTGACCCATAGAGTTTCCAAGCCTTTAATTTGTTGATAGCTCAATTTTTTCTATAAGACCTAGGGCTGTGGCCATTGAGTTTGATTTCCTCAAATACAATGTGGTTGTAGACAATGAGGAGTTGGGATCCCTTCAACACTACCCTTTCTTTCCTTCCCTGAAGGGCTTGAGATATTTTGCAGCTGTTGTCCCGGATCAAACCATCAGTGTCGGTTGGAATCAGTCGGCCTGCTGTAGGTTGAGAAAGCAACTGGGATGCCCTTATCCTTTTTCTCTGCCCCTTACTGAGAGAAGTAGTGCTCTCAGCAACACTTAATTGACTATTAAGCAATAATATTCTAACATAATGATGTTGGGGTTATTGATAGTATATGGATAGTCCTCTGCCCCTGTTTAAAAGAAAAATATGATAATTTGGAACTTACTGCAATTAGGCATCATTTCATATAACACCTTTCACCTGAGAATCACAAAGATTTGTAGAAATTAGCTGATTAACTGTTAATGATTGATATATTTCCATTTCTAGAGCCTTCAGACCACACATAGAAACCTTAAATAGAATTGCAAGATGTGAAAGGAAAGATAGAATGTTAAAATCAAATAAAACACAGTTTTTTCAGGGGCTTTGAATGTGTCAAATAGTAGGACACATTGCATTCAATAGACAAAAGCATCAGTGTGAGCTGATCTATGCAAAAGCACATTTTCCCCACTCTGGTATTTTGTTACTAGATTCAAATACTGTGTAATCACTTCTGCTGTGTACGTAAAACATCTGTTCATCAGACTTCTTTAACTTTTTGGTGCCATCTACTGTACAAAGGGGAAAATGCTGTGGAAGTATTATAGTTGAGCTGCTCAGAGAGGATTTTGATGTTATTTCATTTTATTTTATTTTTGTATTTACAATACTACAACTTCTTTGATCTTTCCCTTCAATGTAAGTGAGCCTCATTGAACAGCAATAAATTAAGGATATTTAAAGAATTTCTGTATTCATTGCACCATAAAAAACAAAACAAAACCAGATGCCATTGAGTTGATTCTGACACATGGCAACCCCAAGTGTTGCAGAATAGAACTGTACTCCACTGGGAAATTAAATTTCATGGCTGTGAAATTTCAGAAGAGGGCCAGGCCTTTCTTCTGAGGCACTTCTGGGTAAGTTTTAACCATTTGCATCACCCAAGGACTCATTGCACTATGGAGCCATAGAAATATTGGTTTGTGCTGAAAATCTTAATCCTTTGATAGTTTAAAAATGTCATTTGCAACTTAAAGATTTTGCTAAAATTCTGGTCAAATATTAGGAAAAATATTAAAGTGGATATTTAAATGTATTTTTTTATATTTAAAGGCAACCATTCCTGAGGGCTGATTTAGAATTTTATTATTTTTTAAGAGTAATATTTACAGTAGAACTCAAATTTTAAAAGAAATCACAGCTATTGATAGATTGTCAGCTTGATTTTTATTCCCCATTCAGATTATAAAAAAATAAGCATAATTGTCTTGTATCCACTAAGAAATAACCATCATTTATATACGCTCCCTAATTATGTTTTACCTGAATCATTTGCCTCTGTAACCACACCTGATAGTTTGTAAGACATAAACATTTCATTTCATAGCTCATGATTATAACTAGGAAATTTTTTCGGAGACATGTGGCAGTTCAACAATGAACAAAGCAATTTTTTAATGAGTATTATATTCAGACATTATACTCTAGTACACTTTCACTAATATAACACATGCTAAAATGAGATAGCTCCCTCCCACAAAAAAAAAAAAAAAACCCTCAAAGTAGGAGGGTTCCTTGTACCATATCACAGCCTAGTCTCAACCACTCCCATTAAGAGGGGAGAAGATATTCTTCCCATTGACGACAGCTCTCCAAAAAAGTACTCTTCTTCTTTTCATCTGTCCACTGTAGTCTAGTGGACAGACAGAGATATTTTCAAGGTCACTGTACTATAAAAATTAGATATGATCAAAGTGAACAAAACTAGAGTCTCATATAATGTTATATGAACAAGTTTAAACTATTAAGCAGTTCTTTCCCCCACTGTCTACCACCTGTCAGTCAGTTTCTTGCACTGCAGTGGCTTGCATGCTGCTATGATGCCGAAAGTTAGGCCACCAGTATTTCATATGCCAGCAGGGTCATGCATGGTGGACAGGTTTCAGAGGAACTGCTAGACTAAGACAGACTAGGAAGAAAGGCCTGGCAATCTACTTCCAAAAATTAGCCAATGTAAGCCATGTGGATTACAACAGAACATTGTCAACTCACTTGCTTTGGACACATCATCAAGAGGAATCAATCTCTGGAAGAGGACATCATGTGTGCTGAAGTAGAGGGCCAGCAAGGGAGATCCCCAGTGAGATGGCCTGGCACAACAGCTGCAACAATGGACTCAAACATGCTGGCGACCATGAGGATGATGCAAGACAGGGCAGTGTTTTGTTCTGTCGTACATAAGGTTGCCATATGTTGACGTCGATTACATAGAAGCTGTCTTATCTATCTACAGTCCATTGTGATCCCTTTTCCCGTCCTCAATATCCTTTTTTTAAATTAATAACCTTGTGGTGAAATTACCTTTTGGGGGGTACTAATTAATCTGTAATTATTTTCATAAGTATGAAATTTAGTAACTGCTTGTGTAATTTAATAAGTGTAGGGTTATTAATAATTATTCTGTACATACTTTTGGCAAGGTTTACTTGCCCTATGAAAACATAAAATACACTCACTCCTCACTTACCAACATGATTAGTTTCCAGAGACCAGGTCATTATGTGAAAATAAGCATTATGCAAAAATGGAGGATGACCACTTCAGATCACAAAATGAAGAATAACTACATCATTATATAACTGCCAAATTACATCATTATGTAACTGTCAAATTACATCATTACATAACTGCCAAGCCACTGAGAATCATGGCCTAGCCAATTTGACACATAACCTTAACCATCACAGCCAGCATTGCTCTCGCCTTACAACTCAGTGTTCGTTACTGCCAGACATACTTCATTAATGTGCAAAATAGTCAGAGAGTAGACTTTTTTGCTATTGTAAATGTGAAAAGCCCGATAACAAGATAGTCGGTAAGTGAGGAGTAGGTGTATGTGCTGTGTTCTTAAGGGTTTACGACCTAGAAAATGGATGCATTAACTGTCCAAATCAAAGTAAAATGTGTTAAATACCCAAATGAGTTATGCAGCATGATATTAGGGTGCAAAAGAAGGCAAGAATTCTTCCAGCTGAGGGACTCAGAGAAAAATACAAGGAGAAAGTGCCCCATTTGATTGACTATGAAGAGCGTGTTCATTTTCAAAGCGGAGGTGTGAGTAGTCTAGGTAAGGAGGAATTCAAGAGCCTGGTCACCATGAAGGCAGGAAGGCATGGACATGGGCATGAACACCAAGAAGCCAGGTACGTCTGCTCATTGGGTACACGCTGACTATGAAAGGAATGACGAGGAAACAGATCCCTACATCATGGAAGGGAGGTATTTGCATATTTGTGTCTCAGGTCAATTTCCTTTTAGCTTCAGCTTATCAGTTGTTTTCTGGACCCCACTTGCCTCACAAACTATATTGCCCTTAGTAGAGCTCTGAACAGTCCTTTGCCTGATCAGTTATAGATGACTAACTCATTTTCCCTGAATAGTCCGTTTTCTCTGGGTTGGATTTTCCCAGCTTCATTCTTTCCATACTCTTGATTTCATCCTGGCCATAGCCTAAGGCTTTTTGGCAAGTTATTAGTCACTGATCTTTCACAGTGGATCAGTTTACACTTTTGCTTTTGAAAAACCTGTGTCCCCATAAACGCATACCCATTGCCATCAAGTCTATTCCAACTCATAGCAAACCTAGTGGAAAGAGTAGAACCGTCCCACAGGATTTCCAAGGCTATAATCTTTTATGGTGGCTGATTGCTACATCTTTCTCCTGAAGAGCCACTGGTGGGCTTGAACTGCCAATCCTTTGGTTAGCAACTGAATACTTAACCACCGCACCACAAGGGCTCCTTTTTTTCTTTCTTTTTTCTGTTTCCCTGTTTCCTCTAAAAATGACAAATTACACACACACTATTTTGCCCTGGGGAATTATTTTGTATGCTTATTATCAATTTTAAATTTTTCTCCCACAAAAAAAACCATTGCTATTGAGTCAATTCCAACTCATAGAGACCCTATAGGACAGAGTAAAATTGCCGCAAAGGGTTTCCAAGGAGCGCCCGGTGGATTGAACTGCCGACCTTCCGTCAGCAGCCGCACTCTTAACAACTATGCCACTAGGGTTTCCTCTCTTCCTCAATACACGTTTTATTATACTCAGCTCTGTATCTAGCACGTCAAGGGATATTCTGAGAACACATCCATCATGTCCTTTAAAGGGGGAAGGTGGGAAAGCAACAGCACAGAAAAAGGCTGAGATGCAGGAGGGAACTTCAAACTTAGTTGCTCTCACTCACCTTCCCAAAAAGCCCTTGGTTCACTTTCTCTTAACTTTTGAAATAATCCTTTCTGTGATCTGTGAATAAAATATAGAAGCAGCGTATTTAAGTGCCTAATATATAAGAGGAGCCCCCTGGAGGCACAGTGGTTAAGAGCTCGGCTGCTAACCAAAAGTCAGAGTTTGAATCCACCAGGCGCTCCTTGGAAACCCTATGGGGCAGTTCTACACTGTCCTATAGGGTCGCTATGATTTGGAATGGACTAGACGGCAATGGGTTTTGGTTTAATATATATGAGTACAAAATTATTCAGAGCTAATTCAATTCAGTCGATGACTCATAATCATAGATATATATACACACTACTTGAGATTTTGCCTATAATTTATTTTTCATCCTAATTCTAGAAATAACTAACCATTTTTCCACTACATGACGTTTTGAGATGTCAACGTTATCCTAAGTAACTATAATTTTAAATTCCTAGTCTATTGAATTATCAACTGTTTTTGATAACTTATCATTCTTAGGCTAATTTCTGCATAAGAAATAAATAAATAAAAATAAATTACCAAACTTTTTTTAGTTAGTAATCTCAGTTTAATCTCAGACAACCTGTAGAAGGATAAAAGGGCAAGTTCAACTGAGAGAAAGAATTAGACAGGTATTTCACACTTCTATACTAATTTTTAAAATGTCTGTGTGAATCAAGCAGCTTGGTTTCTGCTCTCCACAAGTCTACCGTAAGTTGAGGAAATTGCCACAAATAAGCCACGGCATAATAATCTCTCAGCATTGTACACATGCAATGAACTGGTTTCTATCCAACGGCTTGACTGTACCTAAGATAACGTTGTCATGGCTGCCATCTACTGACAGAGTAGATCGTACCTGGGTGAGACTATTTAAGAAGAGCCACTGTGTAATTTGTTACATAGATCAGGATACTTATGAGAGTGAAAAACATAATTTTTTTTTACGTAGTTCTTCTCAAAAACTATTTAGTTTTTTTCTAAAAATTAAAAATGGCACATCTGATTAAATAAGGTGGTTTTTAAACAACTTTTTATGTTGATTTTGTGAACATTAAAAATAACCTAAGCAGAATACATATTCTTGATACATATTCACGTTCTTCAATAAGTTTCTTTGTGGTGTCCGTCTCTAATACATTGCCACTGGAATTTTTTTGAAAAGTGTATTTTTTCAGTATGATTTTGTTATTTCTACAATTTTTAATTATAAATGTTTTGCTGAAATCTTTGTTAAAGATGTTTTATGGTTAATAAATTTGAAATTGTTAGCATATTCAAGTGACTCTTCTCGATAGACTATAATTAATAAACACACTCGCTGCAGGTGCTGAGGTAACTGGTAAATTCAGAGCAAATTCTACTAAATAAAAGACATTCTCATACACTCTGATGCTGTTCTTGATAGATTTCTCCTCAAGATAGCAATAAATGCAACAGGGGTCAATAATGGCAAAACTCTATATATTTCATGTGGAATACTGAGAAACCAAGCTTGCAATTTGTGAAGAAGGTACCTAGTACCTAGTACCTATGCAAAGGAATGGTATTATCAGTTTAAAGCACTGGGAGATCTGAGGCCATCCAGATAGGAACCTGCTCAGTGTTTTTTAACAAAAGTACAGAGCGTTTCCAGTTAGAAATGAACCTAAAAGATGGGAGCATTGTCCCAGGGTGACAATATGAGAAAAGTGAGACTTCCAGATATTGCTTAGAATTGTGGTTCCACAATCAAAAGTACTGATTCTGATTTCCAGTGGCACTAAATCTGCTCTTGCTATTGCTTTAATTTAAAAATGTCCGAGGACATTCTATTCTACAAATCAACCTAAGTCTCCTACAACGGTATTGAACTACGGTGATATTCACATTTCGTTCAAAATGAGTTGAAAATGTTTAATTAAAATATTTCACAAGTAGAGCCAAAACAAAGACTTTCCATTTTTGAAACTTTTTGAGAATTATAAGGATTCGCAAATGATTAAGCACTCAACTACTAGCCAAAAAGTTGACAGTTCGAACCCACCCAAAGGTGCCTGGGAAGACAGGCCTGGCAATCTGCTTCTGAAAAGTTACAGCCTTGAAAACCCTATGGAGCACAGTTCTACTCTGCCCACATAGGGTCACTAACAACTCAATGGCAACTAGCAGCAGCAACAACAAATTACTGAAATGGAATTTAAAAATAGGGAGAAAGTAAAATGTATCCCTACAAATACAAAGGAGGAATTAAATAATTAAATAATGAGAACTCCACTGGTGTTTAAAATTTAGTTTTGAAATTCTATAATTGTACTTCAGAAAATCTCACCTGTGGGAAAAATATAATGAAGCTAATTTGGTGAAATAGTCTAAGGAACTAAAAATAGAGACAACACATTTTATGAGTTTTGTCCAGTAAAGATATTTGCTGAAGAAAGAGACCTTGAAAGAGAGAGAAAAAGACAGTACTTGTGAATGTATTTGGGCTGAAATAATTACATATTTCAAGATGTTAAAAAGTAGAATTGAGAAGACTGTATTCTACCAGAATTTGCTCTGAATTTACCACATACACGATTTTAGGCATCACATTATCAGGATATGCCATATAGTAGCTGTGTGACTTTGAATGTTACCCTCTTTAAAATTTAGTTTACTTCTTTGTAGAATGGAGATAGTAATAGTACCTACTTCACAGGTTTCTTGTGAGGCTTAAGTGACATATAGATGGAATGGACTTAGCACAGAGCCTGGCATGAAGTATCCAAGGTGATATGGATGGAACATAACACACCTGTCAACCAATATAATTACTAATTAATCTTTTGTATGTTTTCCAGACTGCTAAATAGCTGTACTGCACATGTTCAACACACACACCCACACAGAATCATACCATACCATTTGCACTTTCTTTTGCAGCTCTATGGCTTTTTCTCCTTCCTCATCTGCCAGCAATGTCACTAACTACAATCCTCTGACAGCCACACTAATATTTCATTCCCTCCTCTGAGTCTCTACAGTTTCCTGTACATCTTTTACTGTAGTACCAATTATACTTTATTGAACATATTTTCATATTAGCTTCTCTCTATTACATATAAACTTCCTGAGGCTGAGGGCCTGTGGGGTAAAGAATTTAACTCAGTTAAATTGTCCTTGGTTCCTAAGAGATAACCTGTAAAACCTTGGAAGTTCCCCAGTGATCATAAGTGTCTTTGATGAAGGGTCCAGACCACATCTAACCTAACAGGTTATGCTAGTGATGTGACTCTTGTGTGGGGGCTGGCCTGGCCAGAAAGACCCACCATATGACATCAACTTCATGATCACCTCGTGATGTTGACCGACCTGAAGAGAGAGGTTGGGGTTTGAATTACATAATGAACTCCTCCCCCCATAAAGGCTCTGGTCAGGAGAATCTATGAGCTTCCTGGTTGGTGATGTACATCAATGCATCTGGGAGGGTAACATGCCCATTTTTAGGGTATGGAAACTCTGTGTTGAGAACCCTCCCAGACCTCGCCCTATGCATCTCTTCATTTGTATCCTTTTTGCTATAATAAAGCTGTAATCATAAGTATAACACCTTCTGTGAGTTCTGTGAATCTTTCCAGTGAATTATCAACCCCAAGGAAGGAGTGGAGCCAAGATCAGAAGTGAGGGCAAACCCCAAGGTATCCTGAGGGAAGAGAAGGAACCCCTGAATTTGGAACCCACATGTCAGAAGTGAAGGTGTCATGGAGCCTCCCAAGCTTGCAGCTGGTGTCTGATATATTGAGCAGACTTGGCAGTCTGGAGGACTGTGTCCTTTAACTTGTGAGGTCTGACCTAGCTCTGGGTGATCAGGGTCAGAGGAAGAAGTGCTGCATGTGCAGCTGGTGTTAGAATAGAATTGAAATGAGGGAAATGGAATTGATAATAAACTGATTTGGATTGATCCTTACAGTTCTGTCATGGAATTGGGATTTGGATTTTATCCTAGCAGGACCCCAGAGTATAACTGGAAGTCTGCTTCTTGTCTATCCTGAACTTTGCCTTATGTGTGTTTAACCTTTGCTGATTTTAGTTTGTATCTGTATCCTTTCACTGTGATAAACCATAAAAATATGATTCTAACAGCTTTTCTGAGTTCTGTGAGCCCTAGTGAATAATTGAACCTAAGGGTGGTCTTGGGGACTTCTGACACATTTGTTGTTAGATGCCATCTAGTCAATTTCAACTCAGAGCAACCCCATGCGAGAAAGTAGAACTGTCCCATAGGGTTTTCTTGGCTGTAATCTTTAAAGGAGCAGATTTCCAAGTCTTTCTCCTGCAGAGCCACCAGGTGGGTTTGAACTGCCAACCTTTTGGTTAGCAGCCCAGTGCTTAACCATTGCATGCCAGGGCTCCTCCCTGACACAGTACTCTATTCAACTATTGTCAATTTGCCTTCTCACTGGTGCCATATTATTTTTTCTTAATCTTTGCCAATTTGATTGGTGAATAATAATATCACGGTGCTAGTATTCTTTTTTTTTTTAATTTTTTTTATTGCACTTTAGGTGCAGGTTTACAGAACAAATAGTTTCTTATTAAACAGTCAGTACACATATTATTTTATGACATTGGTTAATACCCCACGATATGTCAACTCTCTACCTTCTCGACCTTGGAGGACTCTTTTCTTTTTTTTTTGGTGAAAATATACATAGCCAAAGATACACCATTTAAAAATTTATGCATGAACAATTCAGTGATTTCGATTATGTTCTTCCAGTTGTGCTGCTATTCTCACTTTAGATGAAGGTTTACAGAACAAAATATTTTCTCATGAAACAGTACCCTATGACAATGGTTAACAACCCCACTACATGTCAACATGTCCTTACTCAACCTTGTGTTCCCTATTACCAGCTTGTCCCCTTCTGCCTTCTAGTCCTTGTCCCTGGACTGCTGTGCCTCATTAGTCCCATTTTGTTTTATGGGGCTGTCCAATCCCCGGCTGAACGGTGAACCTCAGCAGTGACTTCACCACTGAGCTGAAAGGGTGTCTGGGGGCCATACTCTCAGAGTTTCTACAGTCTCTGTCAAGCCAGTAAATCTGGTCTTTAGTGTGTTAGAATTTTGTTCTACATCCTTCTCCAGCTCTGTCCAGAAACCTCTGTTGTGATCCCGGTCAGAGCAGTCAGTACTGGTAGCCAGGCACCATCTAGCTGTACTGGGCTTAGTCTGGTGGAGGACTTGGTAGCTGTGGTCCATTAATCCTTTGGATGAATCTTTTCCTTGTATCCTGTTCTCTTCATTCTCCCTTGCTCCCGAAGGGATGAGACCAGTGGAGTATCTTAGATGGCTGCTCACAGGCTTTTAAGACCCCAGATGCTACTCACCAAGGTATAATGTAGAACTTTGTCTTTATAAACTGTGTTATGCCAATTGAGCTAGATGTTCCCCAAGTCCATGGTCCTCACAGCCCTCTGCCTAGCAGTTCAGTCCCTCATGGAGTTTGGATGTGTCTGTGGAGATTCCATGACCTTTCCTTGTACAAGCTGTGCTGTCTTCTCCAGTACTGTGTACTGTCTTACCCTTCCCCAAAGTTAACACTTATCTATTGCCTGTTTAGTGTTTCCCCCCACCCCTCCCATCCCTCGTAACCAACAAAGATTGTTACGTTTTGTGTGTAAAATTTTTCATGAGTTTTTACAATAGAGTTCTCATACAATATTTGTCCTTTTGTGATTGACTTACTTCACTCAGCATAATGTCCTCCAGTTTCATCCATGTTATGAGATGCTTCACAGATTCATCATTGTTCTTTATCATTGCATAATACTCCATTGTGTGTATGTACCATAGTTTGTTTATCCATTCATCTGTTGATGGGCATCTAGGTTGTTTCCATCTTTTTGCTATTGTGAACAACGCTGCAGTGAACATGGGTGTGCATATGTCTATTCATATGACAGCTCTTATTCTCTAGAATACATTCCTAGGAGTGGGATTGCTGGATCATATGGTATTTCTATTTCTAGCTTTCTAAGGAAGCACCATATCATTTTCCAAAATGGTTGTATCATTCTGCATTCCCATCAGCAGTGTATAAGAGTTCCAGTCTCCCTGCAGCCTCTCTAACATTTGTTATTTTCTTTTTTTTTTTTTGATTTGTGCCAGTAATGCTGGGGTGAGATGGTATCTCGTTGTAGTTTTGATTTGCATTTTTCTAATGGCTAGTGATCGTAAGCATTTCCTCATGTGTCAGTTGGCCATTTGAATGTCTTCTTTGGTGAAGTGTCTGTTCATTTCCTTTGCCCATTTTTTAATAGGATTATATGTCTTTTTGTTGTAGAGGTATTGGATTTTCTTGTAGATTATAGAGATTAGACCTTTGTCTGACTTGTAATGCCCCAAATTTTTTTCCTGGTCTGTAGGTTCTCTTTTTACTCTTTTGGTTAAGTCTTTTGAAGAGCATAGGTATTTGATTTTTAGAAGATCCCAGTTATCTAGCTCATCTTCTGGAGTTTGTGTGTTGATGGTTATGGTTTGTATTCTATTAATGACAAGTATTAGGGCCTCTAGCGTTGATCCTATTTTCTCTTTTATGAACTTAATAGTTTTTGGCTTTATATTTAGGTCTTTGATACATTTTGAATTAGTTTTTGTATATGGTGTGAGGTATGGGTCCTGTTTCATTTTTTTGCAGATGCATATCCAGTTTTGCCAGCACCATTTGTTAAAAAGATTGTCTTTTCCCCATTTGATGGACTTTGGGCCATTGTCAAAGATCATGTGACCATAGGTGGATGGATTTACATCTGGATTCTCAATTCTGTTCCATTGGTCAATGAATGTGTGGTTGTACCAGTACCAGGCTGTTTTAACTACCATAGCTGTATAGTAGGTTCTGAAGTCAGGTAGTGTGAATTCTCCTACTTTATTCTTCTTCAATAGTGCTTTACTATTCAGAGCTTCTTTCCTTTCCATATAAATTTAATGATTAGTTTTTCCATCTCTTTAAGAATGTTGTTGGTATTTGGATAGGGATGGCATTGTATTTGTAAATTGCTTTGGGTAGAATTGTCATTTTCACAATATTGAGTCTATCCATGAGCATGGTATGTTTTTCCATTTATATAGATTGCTTTGGGTTTCTTGCAGTAGTGTTTTGTAGTTTTCTTTGTATAGGTCTTTTTCATCTCTGGTTAGATTTATTCCTAAGTGTTTTTTTTTTTAGGGGCTATTATAAATGGTATTGTTTTTCTGATTTCCTTTTAATCATTCTTTTTATTGGTGTATGGGAATCCAACTGATTTTTGTATGTTTATCTTATATCTTGCTACTCTGCTGAATCTATTAGTTCCAGTAGTTTTCTTGTGGAGTCTTTAGGGTTTTCTATGTATAGAATCATATCATCCACAAACAGGAACAGTTTAACTTCTTCATTACCAATTTGGATGCCCTTTTTTTTCTTTTTCTTGCCTTGTTGCTCTAGCTAAGACTTCCAGCACAATGTTAAATAGGAGTGGAGATACAGGGCATCCTTGTTCTTGTTCTCAAGGGGAATGTTTTCAGCCTTTTTCCACTAAGAATGATGTTGGCCATCAGTTTTGCATAGACGCCTTTCATTATGTTGAGAAATTTCCGTTCTATACCTATTTTATTGAGATTTCTATCAGGAATGGGCGTTGTTGGACGTTGTCAAATGCCTTTTCTGCGTCAATTGAGATGATCATGTGATTCTTTTCTTTCCTTATATTTATGTGGTGAATTACATTGATTGATTTTCTAATGTTGAACCATTCTTACATACCTGGTATGAATCTTACTAGGTCCTGGTGTATAATTTTTTTGATATGATGCTGAATTCTATTGGCTAGAATTTTGTTGAGAATTTTTGCATCTATATTCATGAGAGACATTGGTCTGTAATTTTCTTCTTTTGTGGCTTCTTTGCCTGGTTTTTGTGTCAGGGTTATGCTGGCTTCATAGAATGAATTCAGAAGGATTGCTTCCTCTTCTATGTTCTGAAATAGTTTGAGCAGTACTGGTACAATCTCTTCTCTGAATGTTTGGTAGAATTCACCAGTGAAGCCATCTGGGCCAGGGCTTGTTTTTTTGTTGGGGTTTTTTAAATTACCTCTTCAATCTCTTCTCTTGTTATGGGTCTGCTCAGATTGTCAACATCACTTTGTGATAGTTTGGGTAGGTAGTGTGTTTCTGGAAATTTATCCATTTTGTATAGGTTTTCAAATTTGTTGGAGTATATTTTTTCATACTATTCTGTTATAGTCCTTTTTACTTCAGTTGGGTCTGTTGTAATGACCCATTTTGTTTCTTATTTGGGTTATTTGCATCCTCTCCTTTTTTTTTTTTTTTTTGGTCTGTCTGGCCAGTGGTTTGTCGATTTTGTTGATCCTTTCAAAGAACTACCTTTTGGTTTTGTTGATATTTTCTATCATTTTTCTATTCTCTATTTCATTTATTTTTGCTCTGATCTTTATTATTTCCTTTCTTCTAGTTGCTGTGGGCTTCTTTTTTTTTGCTGTTCTCTTTCTATTTGTTTGAGTTCTGTAGTTAATGTTTTGATTTTGTCCCTTTCTTCTTTTTTGATGTGTGCATCTATTGCTATAAATTTTCCTCTGAGGACTGCCTTTGCTGTGTCCCAAAGGTTTTGGTATGATGTGTTTTCATTCTTGTTTGATTGTAGGAATTTTTTGATTCCATCTCTGATTTCTTCTATTATCAAGTGATGTGTAAGCAGGGTGGTATTAAGTTTCCATGTACTTGATTTTTTTTTTCTTGGTCTTCCTGTTGTTAATTTCTACCTTGATGGCATTGTGGTCAGAGAAGATACTTTCTATTATCTCAGTGTTTTGGATCTTGTTGAGGATTACTCTGTGGCCTATTCTGGGGAATGTTCCATGTGCACTGGAAAAGAACGTGTACTTTGCAACTGCAGGATGTAGTGTTCTGTATATGTCTATGAGGTCAAGTTGGCTGATTGTGCCCTTTAGGTCTTGTTTTATCTTTGTTGAGTTTCTTTCTAGATGTTCTGTTCTTTACCAAGAGTGGTGTGTTGATGTCTCCTACTATTATTGTGAAACTGTCAGTTTCTCTTTTCAGTGCTGTTAGAGTTTGTTTCATGTATTTTGGAGCCCTGTCATTGGGTACATAGATGTTTATTATGGTTATGTCTTCATGATGGATAATCCACTTAATCATTATATAGTGTCCATCTTTGTCTTTTATGGTGGATTTTGTTTTAAAGTCTATTTTATCTGAAATTAGTATTGCCACTCCTGCTCTTTTTTGGTAGCTGTTTACTTGATATATTGTTTTCCATACTTTGATTTTTAATACATTTACATCTTTGTTTCTAAGTTGTGTCTCTTGTAGACAGCATATGGATGGCTCCTGCTTTTTTATCCATTCTGTCACTCTCCATCTCTTTATGGGTGCATTTAGGCCATTTACATTCAGTGTAATTATTGATAGGTGTGAGTCTATTGCTGTCATTTTGCAGTGTTTTTTTTTTTTTTTTATGGTGCTGACGTTTTCTTTGTTCCTCTTACTAACTCCTGTGTTGACTTCCTTTTGTTTTTGGATTTTTTTCACTTCTTTTGTTTTCGTAGGTTTTGTTTTACTGAGACTTTATGTTTTTCTTCTTTATTTTGGTGAATAGGTTTGTTAACTTTCTTTGCGGTTACCTTGAAATTTACCCTTATCTTCCTAGGTTTGAACCAGTCTATTATTACTTGGTATCGCCTTGCCTTCCTCTCCATTAGAAGGTTCTATCCCTACACCGTTTATTCCTTCTTTTATTGTTCTGATGCTGTTGTAATATACAGAGTAATCTCTCTGGTTCCCAGTTTTAATTCTTTTGGTTTTGAGTAGTCCTTAAGAGTTCATTTCCTAGGTTGGTATCTGGCTAGTACAATCCTATGTCCTATATTCAACCTGTGGTCTGATGTTGTTTGTTCTCAGATAGAAGGACTCCCTTTAATAAGTCTTATAAGTTTGGTTTGGTTTTTAAAGAGTCCCTTAATTTCTGTTTATCTGGAAATATCCTAATTTCACCATCATATTTGAATGAGAGTTTTGTAGGATATATTATTCTTGGCTGGCAATTTTTTTCTTTCAAGATTTTATATATAAGTCATCCCATTGCCTCTTGCCTGCATGGTTTCTGCTGAATAATCCGAGCTTAGTCTTATTGTTTCTTCTCTGTATGTGACCTTTTGTTTTTCTCGAGCTACTCTCAGGATTCTTTGTTTGTCTTTAGTTTTAGCAAGTGTCATTATGATATGCTTTGGTGATTTCCTTTTGGGATCTATCCTATATGGGGTTCGTTGAGCTTGGATGGTCAGCTTTTCATCTTTCATGATATTGGGGGAGTTTTCTGTCAGCAATTCTTCAATGATCTTCTCTGTGTCTTCTGTTTTCTCCTCCTGTTCTGGAACTCCGATCACTTGCAGATTTTTGCTTTTGATTGTATCCCACATAATTTTCAGGGTGTCTTCATTTTTCCGATTTTTCCTCAAACAGGTTTGTAGCCTAGTGTTTGTCTTCAATTTCACTGATCCTATCTTCCATCGTTTCAAACATGCTCCTCAGCCCTTCTATGACATTGTCCATTTTTGAAATCTTGTTGTTTATCTTTTGAATTTCTAACTATTGTTTTTGTATGATTTGTAGTTGTGAATTTATTTTAGTATTTTGTTGCTGTATTATTTTCTTGAATTCTTCCCTTTTTTGGTCTGTATTTTCCATGAATTTGCCTATTTTTTTCCACCTATTTGTCTGCTTTTTGCTTCAACTCTTGGATAGCTCTGAATATCAGAGATTTGAATTCCCTATCAGGTAGTTCTAATGCCTTATCTTCTACTGGAAAGTCATCTGGTGTTTTATTTTGGATGCCTACTGGAACCATCCTGTCCTGTTTTTGTAAATGTTTTGATATTGTCTGCTGTCTTTGGGGTATTCAGTAGTTATTTTCCTCATTAATTGATTGTAGATTTGTTTGTTTCTCCTGCTTTTTTGTTTTATTTGGTTGTGTCTGAGCAGGCAGGCTGTGTGTTCTTTGTTGTTTGCTCATCTGTAGGCATGGTACTTTTTACCTCTTTCTCCAATGGGCAGGATCAATCACTCAGTTATGGTACAGCAGGGAAGGTCCAGCTGAAGGGGAATTGCTAGAATGGGTTGTTTGTGGCATGTACTAGGGCTGACAGTGCGGTCCGGGAATAAGTGCGGGGCAGCTTTCAGTAGGCCGTGCCTGTGCTGCTGCTTGGGAGTGTTATGTTCAGCGCACAGTGCAAGTAGGCAGGAAGGAGGGGTAGAATGTGATGTGTGGAACTAAGATGGGTATGGCAGAGAGGAGAGAGGAACAACAGACAAAAACATACACACAAACAAAAAAGTGTGCTAAGGGAGCTCGGTATTGGAGTGGAGAGGTGATAGACTGAGAAATAGGGAAAAACAAAAATGAAAAAAAAAAGAAAAAGGGTAAAAGAAAACAGTGAATAAATTCAGAAACTGGAAATGAAGAAAGACAAAAAGGGAATAAGAGAGAGAAGAAAACAAAACAGAGAAACAAACCAAAAAAAAAAAAAACAACAAAAAAGAAATACCCCCAGGGATGTCTTAGTGCGTCTGCACAGAATAAGGGAGTAGCTTCCAAGCTGCATGGTACTGCCCAGCTAGAAGGGGCTCCCAAGCCGAGAAAAGAAAAAGAAAACAAACAAATCAAAACAGAACTAATCAGAGCAAACAAACAAACAAAAAAGCCCCGGGGGTCCCACCAGCGTGGTGGCACAGACTGGGAAGCAGTTTCACACTCAAGTGGTGTTTCGCAGCCTTTCAGGAAGAAGCAAAGGTGGCACACGGAACCAGGTATTTAAGAGGAAGGAGGGGGAGGTGGTGAGAGGTAAGTAAGAAATCTAAGGAAGTGAAAAAAAGCAACACCAGCAGCCAACAAATGGCACTCAGGGAGCCAGCCAGTGCGGGCAGGTGGAATCCAAGCAACACCAGGGTGAAGCCGTTGCTTCCTGGCCAAGAGACTGTGGCTGCAGGAAGCAGAGGAGGCTGAATGTGGGTAAGGAAGGGTGGGGGGTGGGAAAGCATATATCACTGGTTACCACTTCTTCTGTCTCCTGCTGGAAGCTCCATGAAGCTGCTTTCTTGTACCCCCGTTTGCTGATCTCCAATAGGAGTCCAAGATGGCGGATCTGTGCTGCAGTAGCTCTGCATGTATCTCTCCTTGCTTTCTGTTCTTGGTCAGTTTCTTATTTCATTCGGTGCTTGGCTGAGTTCTTTATCTCTTCATTTGATGCTTAGGGTTTCAGGATTGACATGTGACTCTGTTTGACCTAGTTTTTCAGATCTTTGCTGCAGAGGGATGGCGTGGTGCTTCTGACTATAGCACCATGTTACCCAGAAGTCTTTTTATATATTTTATTGCTGAGAGTCCTTTATATAGTCTGGTTATCAATCCCTTATCAGATATATGATTTGCTAATATTTTCTCCTATTTTATGAGCCATCTTTTCATTTTCTTGATGATGTCTTTCAAAGCACAAATGCTTTTAATTTTGATAAAGCCCAATTTATCTTTTTTGTTTGTTTGTGATTACTTTTGTTTTCAGTGTCATATCTAAGAAACCATTGCTTATCTAAGGTCAAAAAGATTTATTTCTATGTTTTCTTCTAAGAGCTTTACAATTTCAGCTCTTACATTTAGGTCTATGATGCATTTTGAGTTAAGTTTTTTATATAGTCTGAGGTAGGGATCCAACATCATTCTTTTGCATGTAGATAACCAGTTGTTCCATTTGCTAAAAAGACTACTCTTTCTCCATTGAATTGTTTTGACACTCTGACCATAAAGCTTTTGTTGTCGGGTGCTGTTGAGTTGATTCTGACTTGTAACATCCCCACGTAACAGAATAGAACTGCCCCGTGGGTTTTCTTGGCTGTAATCTTTACAGAAGCTGATTGTCAGGCCTTTCTCCCACAGAGCCACTGAGTGAATTCAAACTGCCCACCTTTTGGTTAGCAACTGAGAGCTTAACCATTGCACCACCAGGTCTCCCTGGTTGAAAAGCAATTGACTGTAAATGCAAGAGTATAGTCCTCTACTCTCAAGTCTATTATATTAATCTGGGGTTGAATTTATAATAATGCTTCTTCTATTACGTCTCCTCACATGCTTATTTACTTACTAAATTAGTTTAGAATTAAATTCAACCCTCAAAACCAACAGAAGCCATCTTTTCTTCCATTTTTGGCTCTAGAGGTCAGAGACAATCTTGAATAGTCAAATCAAAAGAGGCTCATTTTTCATTGTTGCTTCTTTATATCCATCTTCCTTCATTTCTCTTTGGACATGTAAGCCATCTTTGCTTTATCTAGTGTTCAAATTGGCTACAGCTTTTTGTTTGCTTGTTTCCTTGCTTCTTCTTCCTCATCTTCTCTGTCCTGTCTCCTCTTCCCCCATTTCCTCTTCTTCTCTTCCTTCTTCATTTTCTTTTTGGCCTTTGTTCGCATGATTTCTTGATCAAGTCAGTTCAAAAGAATGTCAACAATATTTTTAAAAGCAGTTATTTGATATTATAGACCAACTGAATTTATAATTTGCAAAGACAGTAAAAGTACTTGTGTAGAAATAATATCTTTCAATGTTTGTAATTCCAATCTAAATCTAACAAACATCAGATACTTATTGGTGTACTTCTGATCAGAATAAATACAGCTTGGTTCAGTGTGACTGCAAAAATGCCCTGACAAGTACAGAACAAATGTTTTTGTTTTAGGTTTGGGATTTTTGTTTTTGTTGTTGTTAGAAACAGTCTTTTACTTGGACTTCTTTATTCTATATTGATTCCCAGCTATTCAAAGTAACAGACTTGATAACTTATGTTCCCTGCTGATAGTTATTTTGTAAATATTTGTGCTTGCAAGTCTGTATTCCTATCTTTTGGTATAAGCAAAATATCAATATTGTAAAGAGAAGAAGAAAAAAAGCAAGACTTGCCGTGAAAGATTTAAATTTTAAACCTAACCTAATTAAATAGAAGCTGAAAAAACTTGAATATTTATTATTATTGTGATTATTGTTATAATGACAATCAGTGAAGAATACTTATTATCCCATTATTAGCCTCAAAATACTTTTAATTATAATAGATTCCAAAGAGGCTAAACAACTTCATGAGTTCAACAGATATTTAATAAGAACCTCCTATATTTTTGGCTCGTACACTTTAAAATTTCTGGAATAAATTTGCTGTAGCCATGTTGTTAATCATTGTCTTCAAGGATCTTCTTTTTTTTCTCCTCTGTATCTCTTAATCTCTCAGTTTTTCTACTTCGATGACTTCTTTCTCAATTATATTTATTCCATTGGTAGCAAAGATGGGCAAAAGAATTCATAAGCTTATATGGCACAAAACTTAGCAAGTTTAGTGGGAAGAAAATCTCTTCCTCAATAATTTAAACAAAAGTTAAGGAATAATTCTCATTGTCTTGGCTTAGGTCATGTGCTCCTACAAGATCCTTAAAATCTCCACCACCTTCCTTAGACCCAAGCAAGTAGGAACCCTGTCCTGGGCCTCACACTTCAGTCCCCCTACCCCATGCTCACCTCCACTGCTTCAGAATGCTTTTCTCAAAGATGTCTTTTACCCCTCTGGTAGTTGGGATCAGCCAGGGTCTGCAGTACCTTCAAGGCAGAGTACCCTGAGCCCAGACTAGGACCTGCATGAGTCCTGATTCTCATTCTCCCCTTAAGAGTGCTCTCTGGCCCTCTGTCTCACTCACTGGGGTCCTAGATGCCTGAGGAGCTCTAAGAACTACATTTATAGATTTGTCCTGGGCCCCTGACGACCTGTTCTGTAGCTGGGCCGTAGTTCTAAGAAGGCAGCCTTTGTAGGATTTCTTTCATGGTGTCACTCAACATTGGTATTGTCAGAGAAAATATTTTCCTATAACCACTAGCAGGCACTATTTATAATTAATGATGAATCTAAGTAATACAAACGACTATATTTACAAGTAAATGGAAAATACTTTAGGAAAATGAAACTTTTAAAAAGTATCTTCATACTTTCTTTTAATTGAGATTTATTTTCCATAACATAAACTACATTTCTACCAGTCATTAATCTGACACAGTCTATAGCCAAGCTTTATTTTTATAATTTCAGATAAAATTTCATTGCTTATTTCTGTGTGTGTGTGTGTCCACACAGAAAACAAAATATGACCCACAAACAAATATCCACTTAATTCTATGAGAAAGGTAAAACAATGTAGCTGGTTAAGATCAAGTAGACATTATCGTTCATGTATTTGACTAACATTGCAATCTTGAAATTGTTGAAAATTCTAAAGTAGTTGGGAGTTTGTACATTGTCGTACATTGTTTATACATTCTTAAGGTTTATTACATGTGACTGTATAATGCCATGCTTTTTATACAGCTTCATTTATAGCCATATATGTATTTCTTTCTCTAAATCCTCATTGAGTATAAGGAGTTAAAACAGTTTTTTTTCCCCTCAGAAAATACACCATATCAAAATGCTATAAACTAAAATATGATGAGTAGATAGACAGATAGACAGACATGACTTTAAGGCAGGTATAGTAGTCATGAGTTGGAACTGACTCAACAGCAACTTTTTTTAAATAGTCTTAAATATTTGCCTTTCTTGTCCCTGCCCATTCTCATTTTCCCACTACTTTCAAATTATTTATGCCTTAATTAAAAAAATATAAAGTGAGCCTCACACAGGGCTGGGATTTGTGCTAATCCTGGAACTACAACAGTGAATTAGAGAGACTTGATCCCTTCCTTAACAATTTTGTTGTAACAAAATTACACTGATTTGGGAAGACAGACAGGAAATAAGTGTATATACTCCTCATGATATATGTGTGACCATAACACAAGTCCTTAGTGTTTCCCAGAAAACAGACCACATTTCCTAAATCATTAATTCTCCCATTCTCCTAGAAGATATTTCACATTCTCTACTTAGCCTAAAGATAGCAATCAGAGAATTTCCAAATCCATTAACCAACCTGCATTTGTGCCTACAGACTCTACTTTAGATTTGTTCTAACAAATGAGCTCTACATACTCCTACCTTAGTCTAATTACTCTATATGGGCCCTCATCACTTCTCCTTTTCTTTTTTCCACAGGATAAAACTCCTGAAGTTATCACCTCTCTCTTTAGGATTGTTACTTTTTACTTCTAAAGGATCATTCCTTCTGGATCATTCCTATCCGCATTCAAGTATCTTAAAATCACTGCTCAACCTTCACATCTCCTTCTACCACAGTTACCTTTCTCTGTTCATATATACAATAAAATCCTTAAAAAAAAAAAAAAAAAACCTCTTTTTTTTTTTTTTAATCAGGGATATCAGGAGACAGAAATCACAGCAGTTATTTTAACAGGGAAAACAATATTAAGAATTGTTTATCAGCTATCCATGGGGAAGAGGGAAGACTGAACTTCAAAAAGAGAAACTAAGCTATCAAAAGATAGTAACTGCATTAACAGAGTGTCCAGGGACCATGGTATCAGGGATTTCTCCTGTCTCTCTCAGACCGTTAAGTCTGGTCTTTTCATGTGAATTTGAATTCTGTTCTACGTTTTTCTCAGCAACTACTCTCTGTTGTGTTTCCTGTCAAGGTGGTCATTGGTAGTAGCCAGGCAGCATCTAGTTCTTCTGGTCTCAGACTGGTGGAGTCTCTGGTTCATTTGGTCCTTTAGTCCTTTGGTCTAGTACATTCCTTGTGTCTTGGAAGAATGGGCACAGGGAACCCAGGGTGGAAAGGGGAAGCATGCTGTCACATTGTGGGGATTGCAACCAATGTCACAAAACAGTATGTGTATAAATTTTGAACGAGAAATTAACTTGAGCTGTAAACTTTCACCTAAAGCACCATTAAAAAAGAAAAAAAGATAGTAAATGCAAGAAGCAGCTAGAACCATAATATTACCAGACTTGGGGGAACAAACACAAGAAATTTTTATTTTTAAACTTCAAAGCTTGGAGGAGGGACCCTGTAGAGCTGTGAGGAGAGGGTGATAAACTGCTAGTACTGATTAACCAGCAACTTGCAGGGAGATGGCGGGGGCTGCCATGCAGAGCCGGGATATAGACCTCTGTGGATATATCTCTGATGGGGTCAATGAGCCTGGTTCTGAGAAAGTGGGAAAAGACAAACAGGAATCAAATGTTGCTACTGCAACCAACTACCAGCTGGCAGTGAGAGGAGTCATTGCTGTGGTGAAGCTGAGCAGGACCTGGAAGCCAAGAGGAAGGAGAAAGTCCTTCTCCCTTCTCCAGCCTACCAGCCTCTCTCTTGTATCCCCTGTTAACAAAGCCCAACAAGAAGCCAGCTAGTGAAGGACAAATGTGGTTTTCAGAGTCACAACTACCGTACAGACAAGTTTGAAGCTGAGAGATAACAGCTTCCTAATTAGCACACTCACTGTCTAAACATCTTTTCTTGTCCTTCTCTTTCAAATCCATTTCTATCAGGGTTTCACCCTCAGTACTCCACCCAAACTCCATTTGTCAAAGTCCTTGTTGCCAAATATAATATTAACTGCCAGTCTTTTGCCACGCTGGGGCCAGATTTCTCCCTGCACTTGCTTTGAGTTAGTCGTACTTTTCCTTGGTTTGATGTTAGCCATTTATAATACCTTAAATGAGTTTAAGTCCAGAGTTAAGTTTTCCATGACTATATAAATGTTACGTTTTATCTGTAGGTATGGAATCAAAGACGAAATCTGAGAAATTTTGAGCATCAACTGAAATTTTGGATGTGGGGAGTAGATAGGCAACTTCCCTAGGATCCCATCAAGAGCATGCCCTGCTCTTGTAAAGGGAAACCAGTGCAAATAGAAAGGAAAAATGCAGCAGAAATTTCAAATTGCATGCATTCTGCTGTGAATGTATTCATGTCTGCAGGCCACAAAGAGAACAATTTTCTCTTACAGGATAATCATGTCCGTGAGATGGAGCTTTAATGGCATACTTCTGTGGCAAAATAAATATGTGTAACAGTTTCATTCATTTTTTTCTACAAATGAAAGTGACAGAATAATTCCCTATGTCCTTGATAATTATAACTGCAGTGCATCTCCTTCTGTAATAGGTACAGACTATGTTTGCTGCTTTCAACCTTATATGTGACTCTAATCTTTAATTTGACCTTGGTATGTCATTTTCAAAAACCACGAGAGGGCCCACAGAGCATCTGTGAGAGCCTAGTTAATAGTAACTGAACTAGTAACTGCCTCATCTAGTAAATGGTTCTGGATGGTTAGAAGCCAAGCATATAATAGTAAGTGCAGGTTGTTTTGATTTAGAAGGAGAGCAGTTGAATTTTTGCCATACCCCTAAGCTACTTTAACATGTTAAAATGATAACTGCACATAAAATTACCCCTTTATTCTTAATAGTTGGGGCATGAGAAATTATGGTAATATAATACTTTGGTTTACTGAGTCTCCATGTCAGTGTGTGGGGGTCCCTGGGTGGTGCAAACAGTTAAGGTACTCAGCTACTAACCAAAAGGTTGAGATTCCAGTCCATCCAGAGCCACCTCAGAAAAAAAGTCTCTTCAATCTACTTCCAAAAAAATCAGCCATTGAAAACCCTACGAAGCACAGTTCTACTCTGACACACACCAAGTTGCCGTGAGTTAGAGTTGACTTGATGGCAACGGTTTTGGGGTGTGTGTGTGTGTGTGTGTGTGTGTGTGTGTGTGTGTGTGTGTGTGTGTGAATCTCTTGTTAACCAATCTGTGAAGAGTTAGAATACAACATAGTGGACTTAACCACCAAAACTACACTGACCAGTGTGTGTTTTTTTCTTTTAATAAATTAGGTAATATATTTTTAAATGATGTTGATTGCTATCCCAAAGGAGACAAAGAGGAACTCATTCCCTCCATAGCCCCTTCAGAGCTCTTCACTCAGCATTTATCTGCTTTGTTATAACAGCCACCAGTAAAATTTCATTCGAAGAATGAGTTCTACAGATTTAAATTGTCTATAATTATTCAGAAGACTGTGAAATAATTTATGAAACAGAAGATCTTGCACAGTACTCAGTTAACTTTCTTTCTTCCTCTTTTTCTTCTTTCCACTCTCCACCCCTCCCTCTTGCACTTTATTCCATATTTCATTTGTAATAATAATTGCATATATAGACAAAACAAGGAAATAGAAATATTTTGTTGAGAAAATCTCCCAAAACGTGACATTAAAAAAAATTCTTTGATATGAGATACTTTACAGATTTTATTCACATTCATAATAAAACACAAAGAAGGTTTCTCATCATTTGAACTTATATTTTTTATGAATTAGTGATTACTGTATTATGCCTCCTTGTCAAAATATCTCAATAGAGTTGCAAATGTGCAATTCTGATCTCGATAATTTTTTTATGTAAAAACATTGATCGACAGCAGATACTATTAACAATAGATTGCTAGATGGAAAGGCAAGACATAAATAGTGTGCATGTGTCAGTTATATTGGCCTCTCAGCATTCAACTTCTTCCCAATACTACTCTTATTACCTATGATCTCTGGTGTCCACTGATCATCACAGAAGATGAGTGGTCCCAGATCTTACTTCTATCTTTTCATATTAGTCAGGGATGGGCAAATGATCTAAATTTAGCTGACTAGAACCTCACCCTGGAACTCTTTAGCGTCTGACATAAGAGCATGGGGATAGTTGATGTCAGATCATCCCAGCAGCTGTGATATGGTGCCAGCAGTGCCAGGGAAGGTGCCCTGACCTAATCAATGCTGCAATGTGCCCTTGGATGTTCCTCCCACTGATCCATATCCATCTCCCTTGCATCCTGCTCATCTTCCCAGTCTTGTCCTCAGCCTCTGCATGAGTCTGTGGGGTCCCATTTCATTTCAATAAATCGTTCCCTCTCACATTTTTGTCTTTATTTTCTGTAAGATAGCCATACTTGCTTTCTGTTGTTTGGAGCTATCTTACCCAAAAAAGTGGGTAGCTTTAAAGATAAAACAAAAATTTTATTTTATTATTTTCTTATTTTATGTTAAAAAAAATTGTTGTGCGATTTAGGTGAAAATTTAAAGAGCAAATTCGTTTCTCATTAAGCAGTTAATATACAAGTTGTTTTGTGATATTGGATGCCCACCCCATTCTGTGTCAACACTCTTCCTTTCTCCTTTCTCCACCCCAGGCTCCCTGTTTCCATTAGTCCAGTTTTCCTGTCCCTTCCTGCCTTCTTTGCTTTTTGGGCTGCTGTGCCCATTAATCTTGTACACATGACTGAACTATGAAGTACTTCCCTCACATATGTTATTGTTGCCCCTATAGACCTGTCTAATCCTTGGCTGAGGGGTGAACCTCAGGAGTGACTTCAGTACTGAGATAAAAAGGTGTCCCGGGGCCATACTCTCAGAGTTTCTCCAGCCTCTGTCAGACCAGCAAGCCTGGTCTTTGTTTGTGTGTGAATTTGAATTTTGTTCTACATTTTTCTCCTGCTCTGTTCGGGACCCTCTACTGTGATCTCTGTCAGAGCACTTGGTGGTGGAGGTTATGGTAATTGTGGTCCATTAGTCCTTTGGACTAATCTTTTGCTTTTGTCTTTGGTTTTCTTCATTCTCCTTTGCCCCAGCCAGGATGGGACCATATGTATCTTAAATGGTCACTCTAAACAAAAATTTTTGTCCCACAGTTCCACAGGCTAGAAGTCCAAATTCAACTCATCAGCTGGGTTATGCTCTCTCTCTATCTTTTCTGGGTGAAGATATTTCCTTGTCTCTTTCAGCTTCTGGTATCTTCGGGGGTTACTTGGCCTTCCCTGGCTTATAGAGGGATCCTCACACGGTGACTTCTCCTGTGTATTTTTGTCTTCCTGTTTGTTCTCCCCTTTATAAGATACCACTCAGAAGGGATTAGGACCTACCCTACTTCGATAAGATCTGGATAACTTAGCTGATAAAAGAAAAACCCTATTTCCAAACAAGGCCACATTCACATGTACAGGGGTTAGAACTTCAACATACCGTTTAAGGGACCAAATTCAAACCATAACAGGAACTAAAACATCTGATACAGAAATCAGAGCCTTACTGGGGTTAACATTAAGAAACTCTAAAAGAAGGTAGGGTGGAAGTCAGTGGAACACCTTGATTCATTGATGTTAAGATTCCAATTACCCATATATGCTAGCAAAAATAGTAATCATAGTTGGTGAATTTTTTTGTCATTCTATACCCATGAGACATGTCTGTCAGTTTGTCCTACTGTGGTAGCTTGCATGTTGCTGTGATACTGGAAGCTTTCCCACTGGTATTTCAAATACCAGCAGGGCCAGCCATGGTGGACAAGTTTCAGTGGAGCTTCCAGACTAAGACAGACTACGAAGAAGGGCCTGGTAGTCTACTTCTGAAAAAATTGGCCAGTGAAAAACTTATGAACAGCAGTGGAACATTGTCTGATATAGTGCCAGAAGATGAGCCCCTCAGGTTGGAAAATACTCAAAATACGACTGAGGAAGAGCTACCTCCTCAAAATAGGGTGTACCTTAATGATGTGGTTGGAGAAAAGGTTTCAGGACCTTCATTTGCTGATGTGGCATGACTCAAAATGAGAAGAAACAGCTGCAAACATTCATTAGTAATCAAAATGTGGAATATACAAGGTATGAATCTAGGAAAATTAGAAGTCAACAAAAATGAAATAGAACGCATAAAAATCGATACCCTAGGCATTAGTGAGCTGAAATGGACTGATATTAGCCATTTTGAATCAGACAATCGTATGGTCTACAATGCCAAGAATGACAAATTGAAGAGGAATGGCATTGTGCTTACCATCAAAAAAGACTATTTCAAGATCTATCCTGAAGTACAACACTGTTAGTTATAGGACAATATCCATACGCTCGCAAGGAAGACCAGATGATATGACTATTATTCAAATTTATGCACCAAACACTAAGGCCAAAGACAAAGAAATTGAAGATTTTCACCAACTTCTGCAGTCTGAAATTGATCAAACATGCAATCAAGATGCATGGATAATTACTGGCCATTGGAGTGCAAAAGTTGAAACAAAGAAGGATAGGTAGATGGAAAATACGGCCTTGGTGATAAAAACGGCACAGGAGATTGCACGATAGAATTTTGCAAGACCAATGATTTCTTTATTGCAAATACCTTTCTTCAACAATATAAATGGTGACTATACAAGTGAACCACACCTGGATGGAAAACACAGGAATCAAATTATCTACATCTGTCGAAAGAAATGATGGAAAATCTCAATATCATCAGTCAGAACAAGGCCAGGGCTGAATACGGAACAGATCATCAGTTGCTCATATGCAAGTTCAAGTTGAAGTTGAAGAACATTAAAACAAGTCCACAAGAGCCAAAGTACAACCTCGAGCAAATCTCACTTCATTTGGAGACCATCTCAAGAATAGATTTGACACATTGAAAACTAATGATCGAAGACCAGACAAGTTGTGGAATGATAGCAAGGACATCATACCTGAAGAAAGCAGGAGATCATTAAAAAGACCAAAACTAATGTCAGAGGAGACTATGAAAGTTGCTCTTGAATGTAGAGTAGCTAAAGTGAAAGGAAGAAATGATAAAGAAAAATAGCTGAACAGAAGATTTCAAAGGGTGGCTTGAGAAGACAAAGTAAAGTATTCTAATGAAATGTGCACAGACCTGGAGTTAGAAAACCAGAATGAAAGAACACACTTGGCATTTCTCAAGCTGAAAGAACTGAAGAAACAAATTCAAGCCTCGAGTTGCAATAGTGAAGGATTATACAGGGAAAGTATTAAATGACACAGGCGTCAGCAAAAGAAGGGGGAAGGTATACACAGAGTCACTATACCAAAAAGAATTTGTTGACTTTCAACCATTTCAGGAGGTAGCAACCCATGGTACTTAAAGAAGAGGTCTAAGCTCCACTGAAGGCATTGGCAAAAAACAAGGTTCCAGGAACTGATGGAATACCAACTGAGATGTTTCAGCAAATGAGTGCAGTGCTGGAAGTGCTCACTCGTCTATGCCAAGAAATTTGGAAGACAGCTACCTGGCCAAGAGATCCATATTTGTAGCCATTCCAAAGAAAGGTGATCCAACAGAACATGAAAATTATCTAAAAATATCATCGATATTACACACAAATAAAATTTTACTTACGATCATTCAAAAGCAGTTGCAATAGTACATTCACAGGGGACTACCAGAAATTCAAGCTGGATTCAGAAGAGGATGTGGAACAAGGGATATCATTCGTGATGTCAGATGGATCCTGGAGAGAGCAGAGAATACCAAAAGATGTTAACCTGTTGTTTATTGATTATGCAAAAGCATTTGGCTGTGTGGATCGTAACAAATTATTGATAACATTGGGAAGAATGGAAATTCCAGAACACTTAATTGTGCTCATGAGAAGCCTGTACTTAGACCAAGAGGCAGTCATTGGAACAGAACAAGGGGATACTGTGTGGTTTAAAGTCAAGAAATGTGTGTGTCAGGGTTGCATTCTTTCACTGTACTTATTAATTCTGTATGATGAGCAAATAATCCGAGAAGCTGGACTTTATGAAGAAGAAAGGGGCATCAGGATTGAAGGAAGACTCATTAACAACCTGCGATATGCAGATGACACAACCTTCCTTGCTGAAAGTGAAGAAGACTTGAAACACTTACTGATAAAGATTGAAGACTATAGCCTTCAGCATGGATTCAACCTCAACATAAAGAAAACAAAAATCCTCACAACTGGACCAATAAGCAACGTCATGATAAATGGAGCAAACTTCAAAGTTTTCAAGGATTTCATTTTACTCACATCCACAATCAACACCCATGGAAACAGCATTCAAGAAATGAAAGGACGCATTGCATTGGGCAAACCTGCTGCATAAGACCTCTTTAAAGTGTTAAAAAGCAAAGATGTCACTTTAAGGACTAAGGTGCACCTGACCCAAACTGTGGTGTTTTCAATCGCCTCATATGCATGAGAAAGTTGGACAATGAATAAGGAAGACCGAAGAATTGATGCCTTTGAATTATGGTGTTGGCAAAGAATATTGAATATACCATGGAATGCCAGAAGAACAAACAAATATGTCTGAAAGAATTACAACCAGAATGCTCCTTAGAAGTGAGGATGGTGAGACTTTATCTCTCTTACTTTGGACACGTTATTACGAGGAACCAGTCCCTGGAGAAGGACATCATGCTTGGTAAAGTAGAAGGTGGGCGAAAAAGAGGAAGACCCTCAACAAAATGGAGTGATAAAGTGACTGCAACAATGGGCTCAAACATAGCAAATATTGTGAGGATAGCACAGGACTGGACAAAGTTTCATTCTGTTATACGTAAGGTTGCTATGAGTCAGAGCTGACTCGATGGCACCTAACAACAACATTATAAGAAAGAAAAAGCCCAGTCATTCCTCTTGAAAAGAAGCCGTGTTTAGATACAGCCTACAGGAGAGAGAATTTTAATGCTACTTTCTTGCCAAAGGCTGTTCCAAATTTTCCCAAAATGGCCACCACTAAAGCTGTGGTCTCAAATTTTAGCCGGCATCAGAATCACCTTGAAGGCTTGTACAACACAGATTGCTGTGCCAAATTCCTAGAGTTTTTCAGTAGGTGGGATGGGGCCCAAGGATCTTCATTTCTAACAAGTTCCCAGGTAATACTGATGCGAGTCTGAGTACCACAGTATGAGAACCATAGCACTAGAGGAATAAGCAAAGTAGTGAAATAGAAACTGGTCAACAAAGAAATGCTGATGGCTAGAACTGGACTTTAAGATTTCAACTCATCAATAGCTCTCGCTTTGGCTAGTGGCCTATAACCTGGAAGTCTAAGAGCTTTTAATGAAGGTTTGTTGTCAAATAAAGTCCATATCTGTGATTTTTTAGTTCCTGAATATAATCTCTAGGCTTCTTAACTCACAGCAATAGGAAATGAGCTGTTAAGGAGCAAAAGAAGAGGGGTGATAGCCTCAATTCCAGACTAGAGACTGCTTAGGATGACATTAGATAAGAAGCATCCTTCTACAGAGCCAAATCAGAGGTGACCAGCTGGGCAAGTTAAGAAATTCATAGGTCAAGGAGTCCTGTACAAATGCATATCGTATTTACTATGCACCAGTAACCTTTATATGATGTCTTCTCTTTTCCAAATTAGAGTTTTTGTTATTCTTTTCTTTTTGCACCATTATATTACTATATGCTTTGTGTATGGATAAGTTTTCATTTAGCCATAAACCAGTGAATCTTGAGAAACTCTATTTAGACCAAACAAAAATGAATGCATCTCTCCCGGGGTCAACTGCTCTCTCTCTCAAGAGGTCAACAAAACAACCTATTGATAAAACAAAGGCAAGTTTATTACTTACTACCGTAGAGGGGACCATTACCTTGCAGAATCTTAATAGTTTCAGAATGACAAGGTCAAAGGCAGGATATTTATTAGAGTTTTGATTCTGGTTTAAGGCTGAGAGGATATATCAGTGTGGGGTGGGGGACTGATTGGAATTGGGTCAAGTACATTATATAGTAGTTTAGGACTGGTAGACCTAGGAAGGTGAGGGTTTTGAAACAAGTGTTGGGGAGTAAATAGTCATTTAATGAGCCCAGTTGAGTGATCTATTGAGATACCCCGGTGAGGTCAAGTTGAGAAAAGTTATTTTCCACTTCATCTTCCAGGCAAGAATTCTCCATGAATCTCAAATACAAACATCATGTTAATGTAGACCATGATCTATGTGGTTGTGTATGGTCTCAGTTCTTATCAGAATTCCTAGAATTTAAATTCAGCAACTGGATCAATTCTGGGTTGTGTTTTTTGAGGTGAGGTGTGTGCCTTCCATGTAAGTTGGGACATTTTTTAAAACAATGCTGAAAGGAGAATATGTATAGCTATTAGGTAGCCTAAGGAGTAAACTAAAGTGGATGTTTGGATTTGAATCAATTCTCCTTTTCTTAATAGCACCTAATTTACACTTGGGGATCTGTTATGGATAGAATTATATCTTTCCAAAATATGTGTTGTAAATCCTAATCTCTATGCCTATGCTTATAATTCGATTTGGGAATGGGCTGTCTATGTTATGTTAATGAGGCAGGATTAGTGTAGGGTGTATTTTGAACCAATCTCTTTTGAGATATTATAAGACGTTAAACAAGTGAACAGAAAGAGAGATGGAGCGAGATAGATGCCAAGACACATGGAGATCTCCAAGGAACCAAGAAGCAAAAGATAAAGAGAAAAGGACCGTCCTCCAGAGCCAACAGAGAGAGAAAGACTTCCCCGTTAGCTGGTGCTTCTAGCCTCCTAAACTGTGAGAAAATAAACTTCCGTTTGTTAAAGCCATTCACTTGTGGTATTTCTGCTATAGCAGCACTAGATAACTAAGACAGGATCTATGTAATTTTGGGGAAGTTGACTTCTCTCCTGATGTCCTGTGGAGGATGTGGCCATGGCTAAGTGATGGTGAATCGTCCAGATGTGTGACCTAAGCCTGTCTCAGATTGGATCTTGGAACACTTGTTGAGAATGCTGGGACATTCTTTCTTACTCTGGATAATATATGAGCTACAGAACAATTCCAGCCATTTTGCTACCCTGAGAAAAGCCAGTTTAAAGGCAAAAGCAACAACACAGTGAGGAGGGAAAGCAGAGAAAATCCCAAAGAAATGCAGTTGCAGCTCAGATAACATGATAAACCTGTAGTTTATATCACACTTCAAGGTTGCCTTACCTCTAGAGTTTCCAACTCTGTGAATCTATAACTCTACAAGTTGGGGCAGATTTTCCTTTACTTGCAGCTTAACTGTTCCTAAGTGACACATTTTTGGTAAGAGAAAAAAAAAAAAGATAATGAATACATGGTTCAAATTTTAACAACGCTTGGTTAAATGGATGGTTTCATGAATGAGGTTTTTTTTTTTAATTTGCTTTCTTTTTATGCAATTATACATTTTTTGTTTTTTCCATTTTTATACACACTCACTACTTTTTATCAGAAAAAAATGTTTCTAAAAATATTTGAAAGAAGTATTTAAAAATATATGTGTATCTTTAACTTAATAAAACTCTAAAATCAATCTACAAAGGAAAACTAGGTTATACCACTGAAACTTGTACGAGGGTTAATTTTGGCCCATTTTTCAAGTGGTAAAAGTAAGGTATCTGTACATATGGCATGGCATAACTAAGAGTTACTGGAAATACCTTCTACTTCCCTCTAGTTTTCCCATTCTTCTTTCAATTGAACTTTCTTTAACATTGGTCACACTTTATTAGAAAAAAGAAATCAACACCGAATTACTCCTGGGAGAGTAATCTTTACACAAATGCCTATTAAAAAACATACTTTAAAAGCAAATTTGGAGACTAGATGCATTTCTGAGGGAGGGAATAGAGATGAAATAGGGCACAAAAAGGGAGACTAAAGGCACTGGAAGCATAATTAACTTACATTGCTTTATTTTCTTACTACAAATCCCCCAATCTCTTAGCAAGGTCCTCCAGAATTTGGCCCCAATTCACATTGTCTTTCCACCTTTGATTCCCCTGAATTCTGGGAAATTCTAAAATAAAATGAATTAAGTTCTAGAATGAGTGTTATAGCATAATCAATTCTGTTATCAAGGAGTGATTTCAGAAGAAAATGAAACTCTCCCAGTGACTGCTATGAACACATGTTTTTCTTCCTTTATTGCAGAGGGAAATAGAGAATAAATGTTGATGTGATTCCTCATGGGATTTGTTTCCTTGATTTGAAAGTTTAGGGTCATGATTTCATGGGCTTTTGCAGTTAATTGACCTAATACTGTTTTTCAGTACTTCTGTTCTACTTCCTAGTTTGTAGTGTAGTGCCTGGTGTCTTGAATGTTTGCAAGCAGCCATCCAGAGTAAAACAATTGGTCTCCATTCACTTGGAGTAGCAAAGTAAGAAGGAGAGTTAGGAATTGGAGCAGGAATTGGAATGCACATCTTGTTGCCTCCTTGAACAACTGCCTCCTATACCATGAGACCAGAACTGTATGGTGCCCAACTACCATTACTAAACATTTTGATTAAAGATGCTATAGAAGAATTCTGATGAAAAGAGGGGGAAATGCAGAACAGAATTTTAAATTCTCAATGGAATCCAGACTTTCTGGAGCTGGTAAGCTGGATGAACCCCAAAAATGATTGCTCTAAGATAATCTTTAGACTTCAAACTTCAAACCAAAACTATTCCTGAAGACTTCTTTGAACTAATTAAGTTTAGCTTAATTAGTAAAGTATGTCTGCCTTGAGCATTATGCTGTTTTAAAGAATTATCTATGTGGATCAAATTGACAACAGCAACTTAAAAGATTAGATAAGAAGCCCAAGGGGCAGTAAGTTTATGTTATTGGTAGTGGAATAATTTGGAAAAAGATGGCAAGAATGGTTGTACAGCTTGTAGAATGAAATCAATGTAGAAATTCTTCAAATGGTGTATTTTTTACTGTGTATGTTTTCACCAAAAATAAATTCAAAAACATTGATGGGCTCACTCTCCATGACACAATGGCAATAAAGAAGTGTCCTCTACTAATTTTATTTCTGTTTTCTGTCCATGGCAACATTTCCTGCTTCCCTCCTTTGGTCAGGATATTATATTCCCTATAGCAACTCTTCCACCATGCATCTGTCAATTTGTCGTACTGTGGTGGCTTGAGTGTTGCTGTGATGCTGAAAGCTATTCTACCAGTATTTCAAATGCCAGCAGGGTCAACCATGGTGGACAGGTTTCAGAGGAGGTTCCAGACTAAGACAGACTAGGAAGAAGGACCTGGTGGTCTAATTCTGAAAAAATTGGCCAGTGAAAACCTTATGAATAGCAGTGGAACATTGTCCGATATAGTGCCAGAAGATGAGCCCCTCAGGTTGGAAAGTACTCAAAATATGACTGTGGAAGAGCTGCCTCCTCAAAGTAGAGTCAATCTTAGTGATGTGGATGGAGGAAAGCTTTCAGGACCTTCATTTGCTAAGGTGGCATGACTCAAAATGAGAAAAAAACAGTTGCAATCATCCTTTAATAACAGGTAAATTGGAAGTCCTCAAAAATGAAATGGACCACATAAAGATGGATATCCTAGGCATTAGTGGGCTGAAATGGACTGATATTAGCCATTTTGAATCAGACAATCATATGGTCTACTATGCTAGGAATGACAAATTGAAGAGGAATGGCATTACGTTCACTATCAAAAAGAACGTTTCAAGATCCAACCCAAAGTACAAAGCTGTCAGTGATAGAATAATATCCATAGGCCTACAAGGAAGACCAGTTAATATGACTATTATTCTAATTTACACACCAATCACTAAGGCTAAAGATGAGGAAATTGAAGACTTTTACCAACTTCTGCAGTCTGAAATTGATCAAACATGCAATCAAGATGCATTGATAATTACTGGCTATTGGAGTGCAAAAGTTGGAAACAAAGAAGAAATCGTAGATGGAAAATATGGCCTGAGTGATAGAAACGACACAGGAGATTGCATGATAGACGATTGCAAGACCAACAACTTATAGACAACAAATACCTTTTTCCAACAACATAAAGGGTGACTATACAAGTGGACCACACTGGATGAAAAACACAGGAATCAAATCGACTACATCTGTGCAAAGAGGTGACAGAAAAACTAAATATCATCAGTCAGAATAAGGCCAGGAGCCAACTACTGAACAGATCATCAATTACTCATATGCAAGTGCAAGTTGAAGATGAGGAAAATTAAAGCAAGTCCACAAGAACCAAAGCACAACCTTGAGTATATCCCACCTGCATTTAGAGACCAACTCAAGAGTAGATTTGACTCAATGAACATCAATGATGGAAGATCAGATGAGTTGTGGGATGACATCAAGGACATCATACATGAAGAAAGCAAAAGGTCATTAAAAAAACAGGAAAGAAAAAAAGACTGCAATGGATGTCAGAAGAGACTCTGAAACTTGCTCTTGAACATAGGGTGGAATGGAGGAAATGATGAAGCAAAAGAGCTAAACAGAAGATTTCAAAGGGCGGCTCAAGAAGAAAATGTAAAGTATTAGAATAAAATGTGCTAAGACCTGGAGTTAGAAAACCAAAAAGGAAGAACATGCTTGACATTTCTCAAGCCGAAAGAACTGAAGAAAAAATTCAAGCCTTGAGTTTCAATTTTTAAAGATTCTATGGGAAAAACATTGAATAATGTAGGAGGAATCAAAAGTAAATGGAAGGAATACACAGACTCACTGTACCAAAAGGAATTGGTCGATGTTCAACCATTTCAGGAGGTAGCATATGATCAAGAGCCAATAGAATTGAAGGAAGAAGTCCAAGCTGCACTGAAGGGACTGGCAAAAAGCAAGGCTCCAGGAATTGACGGAGTACCAATTGACATGTTTCAACAAACGGATGCAGTGCTGGAGTTGCTCACTCGTCTATGTCAAGGAATTTGGAGACAGCTACTTGGCCAATGGACTGGAAGAGATCCATATTAGTGCCCATTCTAAAGAAAGGTGATCCAACAGAATGTGGAAATTATCAAACAATATCATTAATATCACAAACAATTAAAATTTTGCTGAAGATCATTCAAAAATGATTGCATCAATGCATGGACAAGGAACTGCCAGAAACTCAAGACTGAATCAGAAGAGGATATGGATAAGGGATATCACTGCTGATGTCAGATGGAACTTGACTGAAAGCAGAGAGTACCAAAAAGATGTTTACCTGTGTTTTATTGATTACGCAAAGGCATTCAGCTGTGTGGATCATAACAATCACAGATAACATTGTGAACAATGGGAATTCCAGACCACTTAAAGGTGCTCATGGGAAACCTGTACATAGACCAAAAGGCAGTTGTTCGAACAGAGGAAGGGATACTGCATGGTTTAAAATCAAGAAAAGTGTGAGTCAGGGTTGAATACTTTCAACATGCACAGTCAGTCTGTATACTGAGCAAACTATCCAAGAAGCTGGACTATGTGAATAAGAACGCGGCATCAGGATTGGGGGAAGACACATTAACAACCTGTGATATGTAGATGACACAACCTTGCCTGCTGAAAGTGAAGAGGGCTTGAAGCACTTACTAATGACGATCAAAGTCTTTAGTATGGATTACACATCAATGTAAAGAAAACAAAAGGCCTTACAACTGGACCAATTAGCAACATCATAATAAACGGAGAAAATACTGAAGTTGTCAAGGTTTTCATTTTACTTGGATATACAATCAATGCCCATGGAAGCAGCAGTCAAGAAATCAAAGGACATATTGCTTTGGGCAAATCTGCTGCAAAAGAACTCTTCAATGTGTTGACAAGCAAAGATGTCACTTTGAGGACTAAGGTGCGCCTGACTCAAGCCATGATATTTTCAGTCGCCTCATATGCATGCAAAAGATGGACAATGAATAAGAAATATTGAAGAAGAATTGATACATTTGAATTATAGTGCTGGGAAGAATATTCAATATACCGTGGAATGCCAGACGAAAGAACACATCTGTCTTGGAAGAAGTATAGCCAGAGTACTCATAAGAAGCGAGAATAGAGAGATTTCCTTTCACATGCTAGGACATGTTATTAGGAGAGACCAGACCCTGGAGATGGACATCACACTTGGTAAGGTAAAGGGTCAGCAATAAAGAGGAAGACCCTCAACCAGATGGATTGACACAGTGACTGCAACAATGGGCTCAAACACAGCAACAATTGTGAGGATGGTACATGACCAGGCAATGTTTCGTTCTGTTGTACACAGGGTCACTATGAGTCAGGATTGACTAGATGGCACCTAACAACAACAACATAGCAACTCCTACCCTCAGTTTTCCTTTTCAGGCCAGAATGATTAGGAGGACTGAACAGTACCAACATTTTCAAGGCCTTTGTCCAATGCCGCTTCCCTCAAAATCTACCCTGATCCTTTAGCTGTAAGTTCTCTCTCCTTTGATTAATCTTCCAGAACACTTAATCTACATAATTCTTTGGATAATTGCAAGCACCATTTCTACTATTACTTCTACTGTTGCTGCTGCTACGACTACTACTACCATTAGTACTACCCCTAACGATGGTGATAGTGATAATGATAACTGACGTTTATTAGATCTGACTGTGTGCCAGGCACTTTCAGTGCTTTACATATATTAACTGAACCCCATGAGGCAGCCACTAGTATTCTCACTCTTCATATATGGAAACTGAGGCAGAGCAACTAAGTAATATGCCCAGGTCTACACAGATACAACATGACAGAGTAGGACTCAAACCCAGGCAATCTGCCCTTGGGGTCTGCACTCCTAATGATTGTACAATACTGCCCATCTTTTTATTATGTTACATTGATTAATAGCGTGCATGAATTTTTTGAAAATTTTTTTGAAGGAAGAGTCATGTCTAAGTCATCTTGTTTAGACTTATTTTTAGTTTTTGTTAGGTGCCCTCGAGTCGGTTCTGACTCATAGCGACCCTATGTACAACAGAACAAAACGCTACTGGATCCTGTGCCATCCTCACAATCTTTGCTGTGGTTGACCCCACTGTTGCATCCACTTTGTTAATCCATCTTGTTGAGGGCCTTTCTCTTTTTCTCTGACTCTCCGCCTTACCAAGCATGACGTCCTTCTTCAGGGACTGGTAGCTCCTGATAACATCTCCAAAGTACATGAGAGGAAGTGTCAACATCCTCACTTCTAAGGAGCATTCTGGCTGTACATCTACCAAGACAGATTTGTTCTTTGTTCTGGCAGTCCATGGTATATTCAATACTTTACATAAACACTAAATTAAAAGGTGTTAATTCTTCAATCTTCCTTATTCATTGTCCAGGTTTTGCATGCATATAAAGCAATTGAAAATACCGTGTCTTCAATCAGGCACACCTTAGTCCTCAAGTTACATCCTTGCTTTTCAACACTTTACAGAGGTCTTTTGCAACAGATTTGCCAGAAGCAATATGTCATCTGATTTCTTGACTGCTGCTTCCATAGATGTTGATTGTGGATCCAAGTAAAAGCAAATCCTTGACAACTTCAATCTTTTCTCCATTTATCAAGATGTTGCTTATTGGTTCAGTTGTGATGACTTTTGTTTTCTTTATGTTACGGTGGAACCCATACTGAAGGCCGTAATCTTTAATCTTCACCAGTACGTGCTTCAAATCTTCTTCACTTTCAGAGAGCAAGGTTGTGTCATCTGCCTTTAGCAGGTTGTTAATGAGTCTTCCTCCAATCTTGATTCTGTGTGTTCTTCATATAGCCCAGCTTCTCGGATTATTTGTTCAGCATACAGATTGAATAGGTATGGTGAAAGGATACAACCCTGATGCACACCTTTTTTTTATTTTAAACCACACAGTATCCCCTTGTTAAGTTCAAATGACTGCCTCTTTGTCATTGTACAGGTTCCTCATGAGCACAGTTAAGTGGTCCAGAATTACCATTGTTCACAATGTTACCCATGATTTGTTATGATCCACACAGTCAAATGCCTTTGTAGAGTCAATAAAACACAGGTAAGCATCTTTCTAGCACCCTCTGCTTTCAGTCAAGTTCCATCTGACATCAGCAATGATATCCATTTTTCAAAGTATTCTTCTCAAGCCAGCTTGAACTTCTGGCAGTTCCCTGTTGATGTACTGCTGCAACTGCTTTTGGATGATCTTCTGCAAAATCTTACTTTTGTGTGATATTAATGATATTGTTCGATAATTTCCATGTTCTGTTGGATCACCTTTCTTTTGAATGGGCACAAATATGGATCTCTTCCAGTCGGTTGTCCAGAAGCCATATTCCAAATTTCTTGACTTAGGCAAGTGAGCATCTCCAGCTCTGCATTCATTTGTTGAAACATCTCAGTTGGTATTCTGTCAATTCCTGGAGATTTGTTTTTCACCAATGCCTTCAATGCAGCTCGGACCTCTTCTTTAAGTACCATGGGTTCTTCGTCATATGCTACCTCCTGAAATGGTTGAGCATTGACCAATTCTCTTTGGTACAGTGACTCTGTGTACTCCTTCTACCTCCTTTTGATTCTTCCTGCGTCTTTCAAGATTTTCCCTTCAATATTGCAACTCGAGGCTTGAATTTTTTCTTCAATTCTTTCAGTTTGAGAAATGCTGGGTATATTCTTCCCTTTTGGTTTTCTAACCCCAGGTCTTTGTACATTTCATTATAATACTTTACTTTGTCTTCTTGAGACACCCTTTGAAATCTTCTGTTCAGCTCTTTTACTTCATCTTTTCTTCCATTCGCATTAGCTACTCTAAGTTCAAGAGCAAGTTTCAGAGTCTCTTCTGACATCTATTTTGGTTTTTCTTTCTTTTCTGTCTTTTTAATGACCTTTTGCTTTCTTGATGTATGATGTCCTTGATGTCATTCCACAACTCATCCTGTCGCTAGTCGTTACTGTTCAGTGTGTCTAATTTATTCTTGAAATGGTCTCTAAATTCTGGTGGGATATACTCAAGTTCGTATTTTGGCTCTCATGGACTTGCTCTAATTTTCTTCAGCTCTAATTGAATTTGCATACAAGTAATTGATGCTGTGTTCCATAGTCAGCCTCTGGCCTTGTTCTTACTGCTGATATTGAGCTTCTCCATTGTCTCTTTCCACAGATGTATTCGATTTGATTCCTGTGTATTCCATCTGGTGAGGGCCACGTGTATAGTCACCATTTATGTTTTTGAAAAAAGGTATTTACAATGAATAACTTGTTGGTCTTGTAAAATTCTATCATTTGATCTCTGGCATTGTTTCTATCACCAAAGCCGGATTTTCCAACTACCTATTCTTCTTGTTTCCAACTTTCACATTCCAATTGCCAATATTTATCAATGCATCTTGATTGCATGTTTGATCAATTTCAGACTTCAGAAGTTGGTAAAAATCTTCAATTTCCTCATCTTTGACATTAGTGTTTGATGCCTAAATTTGAATTATAGTTGTATGGTCTTCCTTGGTGGCGTAAGGATATTATCCCATCACTGACAGCATTATACTTCGGGATAGATCTTGAAATGTTCTTTTTCATGATGACTGTGATGTCATTCCTCTTCAATTTGTCATTCCCAGCATAGTAGACCACATGATTGTCTGATTCGAAATGGCCAATACCAGTCCATTTAAGCTCACCAATGCCTAGGATATTCATATTTCTGCAGTCCATTTCATTTTTGAGGACTTCCAATTTCCCTGGATTCATGCTCTGATTATTAATGGACGTTTGCAGCTGTTTTTTTCCTATTTTGAGTCATGCCACCTCAGCAAATGAGGGTCCAGAAAGCTTTCCTCCATCCATGTCATTAAGGTCGACTCTACTTTGAGGAGGCAGCTTTTCCCCAGTCATACATATATTGAGTGCCTTCCAACCAGTGTCTTCTGGCACTGTCAGACAGTGTTCTGCTGCTATTAAAGGGTTTTCACTGGCCAGTTTTTTCAGAAGTAGACCACCAAGTTCTTCTTCCTAGTCTGTCTTAGCCTGGAAGCTCTGCTGAAACCTGTCCACCATGCAAGATGCTGCTGGTATTTGAAATGCTGGTGGCATAGCTTGCAGCATCACAGTAACACACAAACCACCGAAGCATGACAAACTGACAGATGTGTGAGGTTGGACGTATAGTACCTAGTATAAAGATGCAAAATAAATATTTGCTGAATGGATAAACTAGCTTTAACCCCCAAGTTCCTGATTTTATGTGTTGTATCTCTGGCAAATATTAACATACAAAGTTAAATTCCATTATGAGGCCATGATTATGATATGACAGTGTAGAGATGTGTTGCCCACAGTTCCTTAAGAATCCTATATCAGCATTTGAAAACAACAGTATTTAAACTTACTTATTACTTCTGAAAAACCCTAAACACACACACACAATGTATTTTTCTTTTTTTTTTTTTCCTGATCACATCTTGCTCTCAAGCACCCATTACCATGGACAGTAGGAAAAAAAAAAAAAAAAAACCTGAACAAAATTTCCAATTAGTAACTTAGTGTTTTCTAGTTTAAGAAGCCTCTCTCAGGTTAATTAATCTCTTCTGAGTAAGTGCTCTTGGTTCCAAAGTTTATTTCCCTTAGCCACGCTATTCCCAAGTTTTCCTTCCCTTTTCCCAGAGTGATCTAAGATCCCAGGTACTATAAGTGTCTGATGGTATTGGGGAGTAGAAGGTGTGTTAATGGTGCTTGGAGAGTGTCTGGTCTTTTGCCTCAGTGTCTCAGGCATCTGAAGCATATGCCATATAAAGTGGTTGAAACTATAGCTGCTAACCAAAAGGTCAGCAGTTCAAACCCACCAGCTGCTTCTTGGAAACCCTATGGGGCAGTTCTACTCTGTCCTATAGGGTCACTTGGAATCAAAATTGACTGGAAATCTTTTTTACTTGCTTCCAGATTCCTGCTTATATTCCTGTCAAATACCAAACTTGGTTATTATTTAAATATACAACCACGCCTGATGACTAAAGCCAACGAAGAAGGCACTCTCTAAATGACACCTTAAAATACTCTAAAGAATAATTATGATTTTTTTCTTTTTAGTTGATTTTATACAGCAATTTTAGGTTTACAGAATAATTGGACAGAAAGTGCAGAGTTCTCATATGCCCCTCTCCCCCCTGCACACTGTTTCTCTTATGATTAATATCTTGCTTTTGTTTGGTATATTTGCTGTAATTGATTAACCAATACTGATAAATTACTATTAACTAAAGTCCATAGTTTACACTAGCATTCACACTTTGTGCTGTACAGTCTATGGGTTTTCACAAATGCATAATGTCATGTATCCACCTGTATATTATAATCCAGAATAGTTTCACTGCCCTTAAATTGTCCTGTGCTTTACCTACTCATCCTCTCCAACATCTGGCAACCAATTTATGACATTTTAAATAACTGTTTTCTCAAATACTGTGGTATTGAACTGATCATAAAAAAAATTCACAATCAAACAAGAAATGCCAAAGAACTGAGCTTATTTTAATTCTGCAAACTCAGGCAAAATGTGGTAACTTCTTCCACCCTTTTAAGTTTTGCAGTGATGGATTAGAGAAGTTTCCACATCTCTACTACTCTCACATTCAACATTTCCTTACTCTCTCATCCTATCCATCACCACATATGCATACAACTCCAGTAAGTAATTATATTCTCAAATGCATTTACTTTCACAAACCTAAGACACTAGACATTTCGATTAAAATGTAGTGAAAAAACTGAAGTAGCCTGAAATACCTTCCTGACCCAAAAAAACTACCTGAAAATGGAAGACCCTTGTGGTTTAATTATCTTGTAGTACATGCCAGACATATTATTTGATTGTGATTAACTTGAAAATAAACTCAACCTGATCTCCATTAGAAAACACTCAGGCTCATAAAATAAGCATAGTTTGTATCAATAAATAATTCTTCCTTGAGCTTACTCAAAGTAATTTAATATGAGGCTATTATTATTAATTTTTGAAAGATAAAAATAGTTCGTTGCCCTTCTTTTTATGGTTTTGTATCTTTACTTAAATTTTGAAAACCCGTTTGCTGCAATTATTGCATTTAAATACAACCCTTTGTGCCATATATATGACTTCAGTAATCAAGGGTTCGTTAAAATTGTCTCTTCTCCCTTTTCTCTATTTGAAACTGATTAGATGCTTTATTTTATCTAGCATGTACCATGAAGTTCCACCTATGAATAATTAGTCCTCTCCTGCAGGTATTTAAAAAAAAAGTCTTAATCATAATTAAAAGATTATTGGCTTCATTTCCATAAGACATTCACTCTAAGTAGTTAATTATAAAAGTGAATGGATTATACATACGCCATTAAACTGTATAAATAAGAAACTGAGCACAACAAAGATTAGGTATGGCATTATCTTTGTAGAAAAATGCTTATTTATGTGCTTACTCTTTTGCAAATAAATTTACCCAAACCGTTCTTATTTATGTTTGCTTCTCAGCTGTTAGATTTCTGAATTTTCTTTCTGGCCACTAGAGGACGCCCATACCTATCTTGAGAGCATGCTGGCCTTAGCTAGAGCTATACTTCTGGCCTGCCTGAATGTATTCATCATTTATCCACCTTTTCATGCATTGATTGATAATTCACTTGGCATTTATTTATTATTTATTATGTGACAGTCTTGGAGCTACTTAAGAGGACAGGGAAATGGTGATTTTCTAATATCTCACTCTTTCCCTATCCTTCCTTGTGTGCTCTCTACCTCCGCGTGGTTCCATTACGCATGAGATCATCTTGAGTCCCAGGCAGCTAGCAACAACAATCTCCTCCTACTGCCCCAGGGCCCTTGCTCTAGCAGGTATCTTCTAGCCTCTCTCTGTCTTCAACTTTGGTCTCCTTCTTTGATTCCCTCTGTTAGCATTTATTTTTATGAATAAATCTTCCACCCTAAAGGCTTTCTTCACTCTGTTTTTCCTCTGACTACTCATCCAAGACTAACTACCCATTCACAGATGAGCCTTTAACAGGATTACCAGGGTTTCCACTCTCTCACTTCCCGTTCATGACCATCACTGCAATTGGGCTTCCCCTATTCCCTGGAAACTGCTCTGGCAAAACAGTTACATCCTTGATGCCTTCTCGCTTTCTCCCACATCTAATCATTTACTGAGTCCTGAAGTCCTACTTCCTTAATAGCTGTGGAACCTGACCACTTTTCTCCTTGCCTCACTTCTGTTCAGGCCTTAATCACTTTTTATCTAAATTATACTCAGGACCCCTTAACTGGACTCGGTGGCATTAGTTTTGTTCCCCTGTAATATATTCTCTACCCTCTTGCCAGAGTGATCTTAAACCCGTTGAACTCCTTTGCCATCAAGTCTACTCTGATTCATAGCAAGCCTATAGGACAGAGTTGAACTGCCCCACAGGGTTTCCTTGGGTGAGACAGGAAGGAAAGTGGTCAGGTTCTGGAGCTATTAAGGCAGTAATACCTCAGGACTCACAATTAGATGTGGGAGAAAGAGAGAAGACATCAATCTTTACGGGAGCAGATTACCAGGCCTTTTCTCCCACAGAGCCACTGGGTGGGTTTGAATAGCCGACCTTTTGACTACAGCAGTCCAGCTCTTAACCACTGCGCTGCTGGGGTCCTTAAAGTGATCTTATGAAAGCACAAATCTAAATGTATCACCATGCTGCGAAGACAGTTCAGTCATTCTCCAAAACCTTCTGGAAAAGCCCAGTTAAAAGCACTACAAGAATGATCTGATGGAAAAGATAGAGGCCCCGGATAAGCAAAGCATTACTGAAGAAAAAGAACAAAGTAGCGGGTCTCACACTACCTGATCTCAGAACCTACTATACAGCCACGGTAGTCAAAACAGCCTGGGACTAGTACACCAACAGACACGTAGGCCAATGGAACAGAATCAAGAACCCAGATGTAAAGCTATCCACCTATGGTCAGCTGATCTTGGACAAAGGACCAAAGTCCATTAAGTGGAGAAAACACAGTCTCTTTAACAAATGGTGCTGGAAAACTGGATGCACATCTTTAAAAAAAAAAAAAAAATAGGGCCCATACTTCACATCATACACAAAAACTAACTCAAAATGGATCAGAGACCTAAATATAAAGCCTGAAATGATAAAGTTCATGGAAAAAAAATAGGGACAACACTAGGGGCCCTAGTACATGGCACAAAGTTAATACAAACCGTAACAATGCACAAATACCAGAAGATAAACTAGATAACTGGGAGCTCCTTAAAATTAAACGCTTATGCTCATCAAAAGACTTCACCAGAAGAGCAAAAAGAGAACCAACAGACTGGGAAAAAATTTTCGCTATCACATATCCAACAAGGGTCTAAAATCTATAGAATACTTCAACATCTCAATAACAAAAAGACAAAGAATCCAGTTTAAAAATGGGCAAAGAATATGAACCAACACTTCAGCAAAGAAGATATTCAGGCAGCTAACAGACACATGAGGAAATACTCATGATTTTTAGCCATTAGAGAAATTCAAATCAAAATTACAATGAGATACCATCTCACCCCGACATTACTGGCACTAATAAAAACAAAAAAAAACAGAAAATAGCGAACGTTGGAGAGGTTGCAGGGAGATTGGAACTCTTATGTACCGCTGGTGGGAATGTAAATGGTACAGCCACTATGAAAAATGATATGGTGCCTCCTTTAAAGGCTAGAAATGGAAATATCATAGGATCCAGCAATCCCACTCCTAGGAATACATCCTAGAGAAATAAGAGTCACAAGAACAGACATATGCACACTCATGTTCATTGTAGCATTATTCACAATAGCAAAAAGATGGAAACAAATTAAGTGCCCATCAACAGATGAGTGGATGAACCGTCGTATATATAGACAGTGGAGTACTACACAACAATAAAGAACAAAGATGAATCTGCGAAACATCTCACAGCATGGATGAATCTGGAAGGCATTATGCCAAGTGAAATAAGTCAATCACAAAAGGGCAAACATTGCGTTAGACCACTACTATACAAGCCCAAGAAAAGGTTTAGACACAGAAAAAAACAATCTTTGATGGTTACAAGGGAGGGGAGTGGTAGGGAGGGAAAATCACTAACTAGATAGTAGACAAGTGTCAACTTTGGTGAAAGGAAAGGCAACATACAATATAAGGGAAGTCAGCACAACCTGACCAAGACAAAGTTAGAGAATCTTTCTAGACACATCCAAGCACCTTGAGGGACCAAGTTACTGGGCCTGAGGGCTGGAGACTATGGTCTCTGGGGACATCTAAGTCAACTGGCATAGCATAGGTCGTAAAAAAAAAAAAAAAGTTCTTCATCCTTCTTTGGTGAGTAGTGTTTGGGGTCTTAAAAGCTTGCCAGTGGCCATCTAATGTACATCTATTTGTCCTATCACATTTGGAGCAAAGGAGAATGAAGAAAACCAAAGACACAAGGAAAATATTAGTCCAAGGACTAATGGACCACATGAGCCATAGCCTCCACCAGCCTAAGCCCAGAAGAATTAGATGGTACCAGGCTCCCACCACTGACAACTCTGACAGGGATGACAATAGAGGGTCCTGAACAGAGCTGGAAAAAAATACGGAACAAAATTCAAGTTCACCAAAAAAAGACCAGACTTACTGGTCTGACAGAGACTAGAGGAATCCCCGAGAATATGGCACCCAGACACCCTGCTAACTCAGAACAGAAGCCACTCCTGAAGCCCACCTTTCAGCCAAAGATCAGACAGTCCTATACAACAAACAATAACACACGTGAGGAATGTGCTTCTTAGTTCAGTCAAGTATGGGAGACCAAATGGGCAACACCTGTTCAAAAGCAAAGATGAGAAGTCAGCAAGGGAAGGGAAAACTGGATGAATGGACATAGAGAACCCAGGATGGAAAGAGAAAGGGGAGAGGGCTGACACACTGCAAGGATTGCAACTAATGTCACAGAACAATTTGCGTATAAAATTTTTGAATGAAAAACTTATTTACGCTAAGCTTTAACCTAAAACACAATAAAATTTAAAAAAAAAAAAAATTCTGTCTACAAGGCCTCCGTTTACCTCTCCTCTGCATTCTTCTCTGCCTGTCCCATCCTCCTAGGCCTTCAGCCACACCAAACTTCCAGTATTTCCTGGTTCTTTTGATTACCACTGATTTTTGCATTCACTCTTTCCTTCTGTGTTGAATTCCTTTGTTTAGATTACTTTATTTGAGAGTCTGTGGGCAATAGTTCTTGTATATCTGAAAATAGTTTTATTTCATCCTCACTTTTGAAGGACAACTTATCCCTTTCGAGACCTGATTATTTTCTGCCTTTAATTTTTGGTTGATACCATATGTTTTCAGTAGTGGAATGCATGCTGAGTCATTGAGTGTGTTTAAATTTTTGGTTGGTAATAAAGATTTTGGAGTCCTGATGCCGCAGGGGTTAAGAGCTTGACTGTTAACCAAAACGTCGGCAGTACGAATTCACCAGCTGCTCCTTGGAAACCCTGTGGGGCAGTTCTGCTCTGTCCTATAGGGTCACTATGAGTCAGAATCAACTCGACAGCAATGGGTTTAATATAGTTTTTGAGAAATATTATGTGAAAAATACATAATTTGTGGGAGCCCGTCTGGCGCACAAGTCTTGGGTAGCAGGCTTTATTGCAGGGTGCCTTCCATTTGGGTACATGGGGCATCTCTGGTTTTGACCCCAGCTATTTTGTTTAATGAATGTTTCTCTCACTTTTCACCATGATACAAATCCCCACTGGAGGGAAGCAAATACTTTCAGCAGGAAAAGTATACTCCCAAAGAACTCCTAGAGGCATAAAAATTGGGTGGGATACCACATATTCCATGAGTCATGAAAGGGTTATCTGAGAACAGAATTCTAGCCTGACAGTTATTTTTCCACCCCACTTTGAAGACAAGATTCTAATGTTTTTTACCATGTATCATTGCTCAAGAAAACGCTGCTATTAATCCAGTTGTCGTTTGTAAGTAATCTATTTTTCCTCTTTACTAGATTTTTTAATTTTCACTTTTTCCTTACTGCACTGCAGTTTCATTCTTGTGTAGTTTTACTGTTAGGACAGAGGGTAATTTTTAATCTGAGGAACTCCCGTCATTTTATTCTGGAAAAATCTGAGCTTTTACCTTTTTGCACTCTGTCTATTCTCTCCTCCTTTTATTCTAACTAAACATATGTACCTGTGTCTTAATTTCTCATTCTATGTTTTCATCTCTTTATCATTTACTCTGATATATTCTGAATGAGCATCTCAAATCTACCAATCCATTCTTTTTTATTCCTCAGATATTTCTATTCTGTTGTTTGAACTCACCTCTTCCAAGTAGTTTTTTTTGAAACCTAAATCTGAATTAAGTTTTCTTTTTCTGGGTCACCGTAACTCCCTGTACATGCCAAGATGTAGTACATTTTAAATTGTACTTTAATTGTCTACTTACATCTCTTTCTCCCATTTTAAACTCTATGATATTGAAGTCAGGACTACATCTTATCTTTATATCCCCTGCACTTAGTATTGTGCCTGAAACATATGTGCACTTTGTAAACATTGGTTGAATGAATGAATGAGTACATGATTCACATATTTCCCCACCATTACCCTCAATATGGGGCAGTTCTACTCTGTGCTGTTCAGTTGCTACGAGTCAGAATTGACTCAACAGCACACAACAATAACAGCGACCCTCACTATGGAGTCCCTGGGTGGTACAAACGGTTAATGCTCTCAGCTGCTGAGAGGTTAGAGGTTGAAATCCACCTAGGTCTTCAGAAGAAAGGCCTGGCAACCTACTTCTAAAAAATTATCCATTAAAAACCTGTGGAGTTCCACTGTGACACACATAGGGTCTCCATGAGTCAGAATCAACTCTTTGGCAACTTGTATTGGTACTGGTATCCTTAATATGCATACCTCTCTAGTACATTTTGTTTTCTATTTTCACTCTACATTTCCTTATATTTCTTGCCTAATAGATTATGTGAGGGAAAGAACTATATTTATTTTGTGTACTGTTGGATTCTCAGTGTTTGGTACGTGTTATGAATTGAACTGTGTCCCCAAAAAAGATATGATGAAGACCTAACCCCTAGAACCTGTGAATGTGACCTTATTTGGAAATAGGGTCTTTGCAGATGTTATCAGTTAAGTTAATGTAAGGTAATACTTGAGTAGGGTGGGTCCTAATCTAATATAAGCAGTGTCCTTATAAATGAGGAGAAGAGAGACACAGAGGGGAGATGGCCATATGGACATAGAGATTGGAGTGATCTACAAGCCAAGGAACACAAAAAACCAGGAGAAAGGCATGGGACAGATTCTCCCTCAGAGCCCTCAGAAGGAATCAACATGGCCAATACCCTTATTTCAGACTTCTATCCTCCAGGACTATGAGACAATAAATTTCTGTTTTTATAAGCCACCCAAATTGTGGTACTTTTTATGGTAGCCCTAAAATATTAATAGAATGCATAATAAACACTCAAAATATCTGTTTTTTTTTTATCATGTGCATCTCATTACCTTGATGAAAACCCAAAAAGAATGGCCTGTGATCTGATGACATTTGCAATACTATTAGGGTTGAGAAGCCATTGAAAGATCTCTATTTAAAAGCATAGCCTTCTCCTAACTCTTCCTTGTCTGCTGATGAGTTAGATTCCAGTTTTATACTAATATTTTGACCAATTATTTCCATTTCAACTACTAGTACTAATTTTTTGTCTCTATGGGTTTGCCGAAAGCAAAAGTAATAATTCCTAACATCTCAGATATGCTATTTTTTAACTGAAAATAAGACATTTCAAAAGAGGAATGTTATAGATATTCCCAATGTGTTCTCCTATCTGGGGGGATATTCATTAGAGCAATATTTCCAGTCCCTTTCCACACCCTCGCCACACATTCTTCTACTGTTTCACCAATTGTGCCACCTCCTACTCACCCGCAAGAGGAAAAATATGCTGTTGATGAATTTGGAAGAAGAAACTGCATGGATAGCCCAGCTCCTTCCTCTTTCCTTATTCTAAGGAATAGAAATTCTGCTGTGCTCCTCTAGAGACTCGTTCTGCTCCTGTTGGGAGAAATCTGCATTGGTTCAGTGCTTCTTTGTAGATATAGCTGTATAATTTGGGGGTTCACTATCAGGTAACTGACTTGTCTACAGATATAAGCATGATCTTTCAGTTAGTTGCTTCAGAAATAAGGCAATATTTTGTCCTCTGTCGATTGAAACTTAGTTTCATTTAGCAATTGGTTTAGACCTAGACCAGGCAAGAAGGGAGCTATTTATTGGATGCCACTTCAAAGATACCAACACATTTCAGCAGAAGATAACGTTCAATGTTATGGTGGCCCAAAACACTCTCTTCTGTCATGCCATGAAATAGCAACAGATTATTCACTTATTGGTTAAACAAATGTCTATTTAGAATCTAAAATGTGCTAGGGCCTGAGAATATATCAGTGAACACAAAAGATAAAATCCTTGTCTTCATGAAACTCATGTTCTAATGGAGGAGGAGGGGGAAGACTTAAAAATAATAAGTAAGTGCTGTGGGGAAAAAAGAGTAGGATAAAAGGATTAAGAGTGTCCAGCAGGAAAATGGAGTAAGATAGGGAGATAAGAGGCAGCCTCATTGAGAACATACATTTGACCAAAGAGTTGAAAGAAATGAGGGAGAAGGTCATGGAGATACCTGAAAGAGACTCCAAACAGAGGAAACAGCTCTGAGGCAGGAAGAGTGAGGGGTCCAGTAGGTCTGTGAAAGAGATAGCATGGGGTGGAGCTCAAGGGATAAAATGTGTGATAGGTAATGAGGGGAGGGGCAGGTCATGGAGGGCATTGAAGATTGTAGTAAGAATTTGAGGTTCATTCAAGGTGAAATAGGCTGTCATTGCAGGGTTTAAGCAAAGGAGCAACATTGTCTGACTTATGTTTTTAAAAGCTCACTCTTGCTGCCGTGTTGAAAATGAAGCTCAAGGGGAGAAGTGTAGAAGCAGGGAAACAAGTTAGGAGTCTATGACAGCAACCCAAGTGAGAGGTGATGGTGTCCTGGAGGAGGGTGGTAGGAATGCTAAGAAATCATCAGATTCTGGATATATTTTGCAGATGAAGCCAATAGGAATTCCTGATGAATTGGCTGTTGGAAATGACAATCTGTGCTCTTAAGCACTTTTCAGGATAACTGCCTCTTAGGAAATACTAAAGCAGTCTAGTAAAGTCCAGTACTGAGACTTGCCTCTGTGGGGCCATATTTCAATAATCTAAAATAGAGCTTTTGCAATTCAAATTACTCCCAATATGATTGAGAGGCAAAGTCTGATCCAGAAAGACTTGGACTTATCCCCTGGTAGAGAAATTAAATTAAAATCCTGGCTCTCCAGGTATCAATGAGCCCTTTTTAGAATATGTCATGTTTCTGAAATAAATACATAAAGAAGACAGCATTAATAAAAAAAATGTATCAGTAAGTTAATATCTAACCTCATATCCATAATAACTGCTTAAGAAACATCCCCTATGGACCATATTTGGAGTTTACCAAAAGAAAACCATGTCTGATATTTTGTGGAATTATGTACAATTTAAATTTTAATACATTGTCTGGGAGTACTAGGAAAATAGATCATTCCTATTCATTTTTATAGCCCTTTATATTAAAGGCCAAAGGAAGATCCATCCACTAAGTAGAATAAATAAAAAATATCCATCCACATATTTAAATTTTTTTTTTAATTTTCAGGCCATTTAACTCAAGTACCACTTGATGAACTCAGCCTATGAACGATGATCCAGCATGATTATGAATAATACTTTACAGATGTTTCTTGAAAGACTATCAACTAGCTCATATTCTACTACCAAGGTAAGTGATAATGTGTGAGTAATCATCATACCTTAATTATTAATTATCATCTATTAAATATAGATGACATTATATAATCATCTCTATTTTTATTAATTATTATTCAAATGTAATAAGGTAACAAGTCAAAGGCAGCATTATCTTCACAATAATATCTCAAACATTTCTGGGGAGCAAAAGGAAAATGCTAGTTTTTATTTTCTATTTGAATGACGTTACCCACATTAGAACATGGAGGAAAATAATCTACAGTCATAAATATATGAAAGTAATGTAATATAAGGTAACTAATTTTCTCTTCTTCCATTGAAAGCTGCTAGCCATGCCAACTCCACATGTCATTTCTTTTGATCTGCTAGCATTCTGTGTTTGAAGAAACATCCAAGGATCAAGGCATGGATGACCTTCACTCCTGCTTCCAGAGGCAAAGATAGCATAGTAGATGTCAGCATCTCCCTAGATGAATAAGAAGAATGTCAAGAACTCACTTTTACAACGTAGTAATCTGGGGATATTTTCATTCGGAGATTCTATTGTATTTTCCACTGCCATCTGTGACAAAACAGGGAAATGAGGTTTTAAAAAATCAATGTTAAATGTAAACAAATCATTTGGGCTCCACTTGGCTTCATAATGTTTTATGTTTACTTTGCAGATGTAACCTTTCCAGGCATTGGCCAATTCCAGTGTGATAAATAAAATTATCTTTAAAATTGCAGTATGACGTCGCCACAAACATGGTATGATGGAAACAAAGATATAGCCAGTGCCCATTTATCCAGAATGACAGGGAAATAGATAATTGAACAGTCTCATTAGCTAAGAATTATTGTACATAGATTACCAATTTTCCAAGAAATAGAGCAAAAATTGAATATATTTAAACTATAGTAAATATAATTTAGTTTATTTGGTTCACAACAGTAACTATGCCACACTAGTAATTACGAATATCAATTGCTATAATTTAGGAGTGGGAGGTGATGCTAGGTTCTGGTTTGAATTAATGCTAGCTCTCTGATTTGACCTGATAGTTCTTCATTTCAACAAATTTTTGCCATATGAATACATTATTATTATTTTCTCTTTCTCATAAGATAGAAACAACCGTACATTTTTATAAGTCCTATAATTTGAGCTTTTAAAATATATTATTTCAGAGAAAGGGGAAGAAAGGAGAGAAAATAGTTGTAATGGTAAACCCCAAAAAGGAATAACAGAGAAAAAGGCGTATGTAGGTTTTTCTTGTTTTTTTCCAAATTACTTCTAATTACTAATCCTATAGTTCAAGTAAGAATCATGGTTCAAAATATTTTAAAATTCTGGTTAAAGTGCAAAAATTTTCTAAGCTATATACCTATGTCCTACACTTGCTTTGACAGTGTAGCAATCATAAAGCTTCTTAGTTACCTAGCATTGCCACAACAAAATATACCATAAGTGGATGGCTTTAAAGAACAGGATTTTATGGTCTCAAAGTTTTGGAGACGAGAAGTCCAAATCAGGGCATCAGCTCTAGGGGAGGATCCTTCTTTGTCAGTAGCTCCAACAGTTCCTAGGAGTTTCTTGACATTGTTAAGAGTTTCTTGGCATTCCTCAGCATTCCATAGCATTCTTTGGTGTCTGTCTTCCCCTAGTGAATGTCTCTATGTCTATTCTACTCTTTTTATAACTCAAAAGTAATTAGACCCTACTCTGGTATGGGAGCCCTGGTGGCACAGTGGTTAAGCATTTGGGTGCTAACCAAAAGGTTGGCAGTTCGAATCCACCAGCCACTCCTTGGAAACTCTATGGGGCAGTTCTACTCTGTCCTGTAGGGTAGCTGCGAGTTCGAATCAACTCAGTCGCAATGGGTTTGGTTTTTTTTATTTTTTTTAACTCTTGTATGAGGAGACCTGCTGGTACAGTAGTTACAGAATTCAGCTGCTGACCAAAAGGTCAGTGGTTTGAATCCACCAGTCACTCCAAGGGAGAAAGATGTGGCAGTCTGCTTTTCTAAATATTACAGTCTTGGAAACCCTGTGGGTACTCTGTCCTATAGGGTTGCTATGAGTCTAAATCGACTCAAGGGCAATTGGTTTGGACTCTGGTATAACTTAATTAACAAAACAAATGAAAATCCTATTTCCAAAAAAAGTCATATTTAGAGGTACAAGTGTTACAATTTCAACACATATTTTGGGGGAACATAATTCAATCCACAACACTTCTAATAAAAAAGATTGAATTTGAATCTTGATAAATTTAAATACAAAATATCCCAGCAGTACTTTCCTCCTACCTTTGGATCCTAGTGATCAGGAAGCAGCCAGTGCTTTTCAAATCCTAAGCTCTACCTTGCCTTTTTTGTGTGCAATTGAAGTTTCAAATTCTATATCCGATATGGAATGATGTTTTGATATGAACCAAAAGCTCTCTGATCATCTGAGACTTCACTAGCCTTCTAAGCAGCAAGAACATCCTCTGTTTATTTTTCTGTCTTTAATGAGTCTATAACTTTCCCAGAATGCATGCATTATATGTTGAGACTTGGCACAGAAGAACTCAGCTAATTATAGCAGCAAGGAGAAGGCTGAGGAGGTTCTGGGACCTTGCAGCATCTCTTCCCACTTGGTATCATTATCCCAGGCCCCGAAGGATGTCCCTGGGATGTGGCCGCGCCCCTCTCTTCCGTTGGGTTAGCCGGGAAGATTCAGTCAGAGAGGCTGTGGTGATGGTCCCTTCAGGTCCCTTTTACCAGTATTCACTACCTTCTGACTGCTGTGCCTCTAACAGCTAGAACCTGCAACTTTGAGAGGCTCACCCTTTTATACTGGAGCTACCTCTTCTGGAAGTACCAGGTAACTTAGACGCCCCTCCCAAGAGACACACACACACATGCACACATGCGCACACACACACACACACACAGAGATGACCAGGGCCGTCTATAGTCAATGACTGATCGGTATGAGGGCACAAAATTCTAGCAAACTCTGAAATGTAATTTATGCTCCGGTTTCCTAGGGATCAGGCAGAGTCTGGAGCTACACCTGAAATTACACGTTTGCTTTGCTTCTTTCCCTTTCTGTTCTGCTTCTCCCACTCCCTTGTTTCTCCCTAGCTTACCCCCTTATAAATCATTTGCCCTCAATCCTTACCTAAGGTTTTATTTCTGAAAGAGCTTGGTCTACAACAAAAATAAAGCTCAGTATCCAAGAGTCAAAACCACAATCGATCTCAGCACAGCCAAGTACCCATCCAAAACAGCAGGAAGATGCAGTACTGGGGGAGCTGGGGCAAGTGGCATTCAGAATCAAGACCTGGGGCAGGCAGGCAGCATCAAAGAAATCTAAATCTAATGACCACTATCAAAAAAGACTAATATTCAGATGCAGGATACCATTCTTCTGAAAAAAGAATCCCAATATTAAGGCAGAGTTCATTAATGGAATGAGACTTTAGGTAAGTTATAAGAATGGGAACCTGGGAAAAGGAACCAACACAGAGGTCTAGTTATAAGAGGCGTGGCAAGGTTTTTGTTTTTTATCCTTTCATGCCTTTTTTTATTCCTTTCACCTAGAATTTCCACAGCATTACCCAATTTCTCCATACTCCTTTCTGTGTAACCCTAAGAATTCCAATTAGCCTTGGAAAACACAATTCTGATGTTGCTTCTTCTATAAAGCCTTTCTAGTACCTGTAATACAAATGTGATCACTCTTATGGGTACATACTTCTAGTAATACAATTATCATCCAATATTAATGTTTCAATATTTCTTTCTTTGGAGATTGTGCCAGGCTAGGGTGTCAGTCTTATTCATCATTTTGTCCGTAAAACCTATAATGATGCCTAAAGCACGTATCATGAATTGACAGGGATAGCTTCTAGAACAAGACAGAATCCCAATTACTTAACTGGGATAAAGCTCAGAAGTAGGTTGGAGCTGCTTAAGTAGATGAGGTCAAATCTGGGCTGGGGATTAGGGCCAAGGCTCATAGTTAAGGAATAAGAGGCACACCTGAGGAGAAGAGAAATGGTGGTGACTGCTGTGTGGCAAAGAACCGAACTGGGCTGGAGAGTCATTTATTTCTAGGTTCATATCTTTCATACTCCAAAATTGAGGAATTACATAAATATCTAATTTTCTGCTCCACAAAGAAGATCAACATTCTTTTATTCAAAACAGAAACAGAAGGAAAAACTAAATATTAGGATGGTGCCAAGTAAAACTATGTTATTTTTCTTCCTTCCTCCCTCTGCCTTTTGCGTTTTGGTGATATTAATGTTTATTTTAAGAGCTCGGCTGGTAACCAAAAGGTTGGAAGTTTGAATACACCAGCTGCTCCTTGGAAACCCTATAGGGCAGCTCTACTCTGTCCTATACAGTCCCTGTGAGTAAGAATTGACTCAACAGCAACGGGTTTGGTTTGGGTTTTGGTAATGTTTATTTGCCTGATGGTTGAACAACTGAAGTTCAAATCCAATTTGATTCCAGGTTCTATCAAAAAAAAATTATTAAAGAAAAACTTTGATTATCAATTTAATTATTGATTTTCAATTATCTGTGTATTTTTTTCAGGATATATCTTTCCCTATAGTCTTAGGAAATAGAGAGTTGTTTGTATTGAGAAACCTATTTGTGTTTAGGTGTCTTGATTCATGTTATTATATCCAGTTAATTAGCTTATTAAAATAAAAGAAAGAAACCCCACTGAAATGCACTTAGTCTATAACCTGACTCAACACATGTGGAAACAAAATGATTATAATTCACTCAGATTTCTGTTCTCGGAACTCATTGTATTTACGAAGCATGGTATTATAAGACTTTAACAGCTAATTTTATGGTGTAATGTTCAATTCAAACAATAGACCCTTAATTGAAGAGACTTAATTTTGTTTTTTTCACTGCCATAATTCCCATTCTTAACATTGCAATTTTCAATGTTAATGAAATAGTAGGGACAAGAACTTATAATCCATTGTCTGTGATGGTTAAGGTTGTGAGTCAACTGGGTTGGGCCATGATTCTCAGTGGTTTGGCAGTCGTATGATGTTGTGATCAACTCCATAATTGAATCTGCTGTGAGGAGCCAGCCATTTGAAAGGGAGTTTCCTTGGGCACGTGGCCTACATCGAATATAAGTGGACATCCTGGCAAGGCTTGTGGGCTTTTTGCTCATGCTGGATAGTGCAGCTGGCTCCTGTTCATCTGACCTAAGGTTCTTGGGACTTGAGCTAGCAGCTCACCTCTCTGCTTTCTGATCTGCCAATCTTGTGTTCGCCCAGCCCCTGCAGTTAAGTGAATCAGCATAAGCCTATATCCGGACCCAAGTACTTGGAACGTTGCAGCCTCTACAACCACATGAGCCATTTCCTTGATGTAAATCTCTCTCTATATATATTTATATGCTTTCTTGGTTTTACTTCTCTAGAGAACCCAGCCTAAGACACTCACTAGCTCAAAAATGGCTAGTCTTGAAGTTCTTGAAGTTTGAAGTGCATTTGTAAAGAACAACCTTATCCAATCTGTGCTTTAACCATTTACTCATATTTTTTTCCCAGCCAAAAGAGGTTCCATTATCATTCAGCGTGAGTTGGTTCCACCCTCTCTTCCGTATTTGGAAAGTGTCAGCACCATCTTGTAATTCACAGAAACCAAACATTAGTGCTACCTTCAGCACACCCCTCACACACAGTCTTAAATCCCCAGTGTCTGAAAAATTACCTGGGCCACAGTCAAAGCTTATTACAGGTACCTTGAACCAAACAGAATTTTTCCTGCTTTGCTATTGCAAAACATGCAACAAGTGCCAGGAAAACAATCCAGATCCCTATTAATCTTACTCAGTATGTTTTTCTGTTTGTTTGTTTGTTTTTTGTTGTTGTTCATTGGAGGTGAAAAGTCTTCAACATTGCTCATATGGCTATGAATGAATATTTCTCCTATGCAAAAAGTCTTTATGCTTCATATGAACACCAAAATTATATATATATATATAAATATATATGGAAATATATATAAATATATATGGAAAATGGATAAAAAATAGAACAGAGAAACTTGATAAGAGAATAACAAAAATGAAGGAAAAAAATAAGGCAAGAAAAATTATGAAGAGAAAAAGAAATTATGAAGAGAAGCAAATTGAAGTAGACATAATAGGAAAGTTTCTTCTGCTTATTTCCACACACCTTAAAATCCTTACCCAATAGCTGGCATTCTTTTCTCTGTCTCTGCCAACACTGAAGAACTAAATTGTTAAACCAGACATGATCTTTTTATAGATACCATAACCATGTCTTAGAAAAGGAATTGGCAACTTTGTTTCTGTAAAGGGCAGGCAAACAATTGGTAAATGTTTTAGGCTTTGTGAGCCATAGGTCTCTGGGGGAACAACTTAACCATGCCATGTAGCACGAAAGGAGCCATAGATAATACGTAAATAAATGTGCGTGGTTGTATTCAAGTAAAACTTTATTTATAAAAACAAACACCCAGCTTGTGGGATGTAGTTTGCTGACCCCTGTCTTAAAGTAAAATATTCTATTGAATACACACAGATACACTTCTGTGCAAAGTGCCATGTATATGCTTGGGCTATATAATGTGCCTTTTATATGTATAAGGGTATATATTTTTCTATGGTTCAGTATATATTTAATTATCTATAAAAATATGATCAGCATTTTAACTATAGTATAATCTTCATCCTTCACTTTTCTAAAGCAGTACCTTGTATATATATTGTATATATTAACTATGCAAAGGCATTCAACTCTGTGGGTCATAACAAATTATGGATAACATTGTAAAGAATGCAAATTCCAGAAAACTTAATTGTGCTCATGAGGAACCTGTACTTAGACCAAGAGGCAGTCATTGGAACAGAACAAGGGGATACTGCAAGGTTTAAAGTCAGGAAAGTTGTGCGTCAGTGTTATAACATTTCACCATACTTATTTAATCTGTGTGCTGAGCAAATGATCAGAGAAACTGGACTATATGAAGAAGAATTGGATTGGAGGAAGACTTATTAACAATCTGCGATATGCAGATGATACAACCTTGCTTGATGAAAGTGAAGAAGACTTGAAGCACCTACTGATGAAGATCAAAGACCACAGCCTTCGGTGTGGATTACACCTCAACATAAAGAAAACAAAAATCCTCACAGTTGGACTAATAAGCAAAATCATGATAAACAGAGAAAAGATTGAAGTTGTCAAGGATTTCATTTTACTTGGATCCTCAATCATTGCCCATGGAAGTAGCAGTCAAGAAATCAAATGATGCATTGCATTGGGAAAATCTGCTACAAAAGACTTCTTTAAAGTGTTAAAAAGCAAAGATGGCACTTTAAGAACTGAGGTGCACCAGACTCAACCCATGGTATTTTCAGTTGCCTCATATGCATGTAAAAGCCGGACAATGAATAAGGAAGACCAAAGAAGAGTTGATGCCTTTGAATTAGGGTGTTGGTGAAAAATATTGGATATACCATGGACTGCCAGAGGAACTAACAGATCTGTCTTGGAAGAAGTACAGTCAGAATGCTGATTAGAAGTGAGAATGACAAGACTTTGTCTCACATACTTTGGACATGTTATCAGGAGGGACCAGTCCCTGGAGAAGGACATCATGCTTGGTAGAGTAGAGGGTCAGCGAAAAAGAGGAAGACCCTCAGCAAGATGGATTGACACAGTGGCTGCAACAATGGGCTCAAGCATAACAATAATTGTGAGGATGGAGCAGGACCAGGAGTGTTTCATTCTGTTGTACACAGGGTCTCTATGAGTCAGAAGCGACTCAATGGCAACTAACAACAACAACATATATATGTATCTATATACCAATCTTTCCTTTCTCATGACCCTTAAATTTGGCTAATCAATGACTCTTTTTATTATCTTTTTTTGTTAATTATATGACCTTAATGCAAATAGCAAGTTTGATATATTTGTGTATGTGTATGACTTATTTAAACTAATCACTTTTCCCCCACTATAATATAACTCTGTAATTTCAACTTTTAGTATTATTTTGTAGAAACACATTCAGCCACCTAATCCTCAGAATGTATTGTTTATATCATTAGGAGTTGTGCCCAAGAGGCAGGCCAGTATCAGTCTGTGTGCCTTTAGAAATGCACCACTGAGTATTTATTGATATCCATTTTGCAATGCAGATATTTTCCAGGAGAATGCTTTAGTAGGAAACGTTTGTATGCCTTTTCTCCAGATAGAAGACTTAAAGAGGATATATGCCCTTAAATGTCTGAAGAAGAGCAATACCAGGTCCTCCATTACTTAGGGTCTATCGGTTCTCCCAACTGAGAGTTCTATCAGAATTCAGCATGTAATCCTTGTACTGTCTTTCTCCCAACTCAGTATGCATTCACTTGGCCCTTTCGCCAGTTTACATGGTAGAACTCAAGGCCAAGCAGAGATGTGTTAATGGCAGTAAAGGTGAGTGAATATTTACTGAATGAAAGCCGAAACTGTATTGCGAGAAGGAGAGAAGAAGTTCTGTTTTCCCATTCACAGAAACAGGCACAAAGCCAAATTAATTTCTTCTAAAATTGAGGTTTATGTTACATGGTCATTAAGTCTGAGCTCACAGAAATGAAGTTGACAGCTAAATTATAGGCAGAAGTCACTACTAAGTACTGATCTCATAGCCTTTACTCTCCAGGCTATGTATGGAGATATTTCTATGTTTGATGTGTTAATGTGATCCTGCTGACTCTATCCAGGTGCAACTCCAGATGAAGCCTGAGAAATCAATGGAGGAATTGTACACAGACAGGGTTCAGGAAGTTAAGAGAGCCAGGTGGGGCTTAGGGCCCCTGGAAGGACAGCAGACTTGAATTGGGTCTTTGATTTTACATCAATTAAGCCTGACTAGCATGACTAAGGAGCCCTCGTGGTGCAGTGGTTAAGGTGCTCAGCTGCTAAGCCAAAGGTCAGTGGTTTGAACTCACCATCTGCTACGTTAGAGAAAGATATGGCAGTCTACTTCCATAAAGATTTCAGCCTTGGAAACCATATGGGGAGTTCTACTCTGTCCTATAGGGTCGCTGTGAGTTGGATCTACTCGAGGGCAGTGGGTTTGGTTTGGTTTAGCCTGACAGTGGACAACTTTCCTGTCCCACATGTGCAAATTGAGCTATGTATCCTCTAACCACAAAGTGAAGGGACACAGGTAGCCCTTCTTCAAGGATGACAAATAACTGGTTGATCAAGCTAAAAGTTCAGCCAACAGCCTAAATATATTACCATTAGTTTAGCTTTTCAATCTCCTTACTGCTTGGCTCCTTAGCAGGAAAGCTACATTTAGTAAATAAAAATACAAAACACTCAGTTAAATTTGAATTTCAGGTAGCAATCGCCAGCAAGTCGATTCCTACTGTGTTCCATAAGGTTTTCAGTTGTTGATTTTTCAAGAATAAATCACCAGGTCTTTCTTCTGAGGCGACTCTAGATGGAATCAAAGCTCCTACATTTTAGTTAGGAGCATTTCAGATAAATAATGAATAATGTTTTAGTAGAAGTATGCTCCCTGCAATATTTAGGACATAATTATACTAAAATATTTGTTCAGCATAAATTTAAATTTAACTGGGTTTTTACATTTTATCTGGCAATCCTAATTCTTAGTAAAGCATGGGAGATGGAAAGGGGTGACATTTCACATACGAGTATTAATTTTTGGATAAATAAATTGGCACTAACTTCTCCCATGCTATGACTCATCATCGCTTTAACGAGATCAGTTTATTGTTTCTTATACAGATAGAAATATTCAGAATAACTGAGCAAGCCCAGTCTGAAATGATAAAATATTTAAAAAACAAATGATACAATTTAAGGAAAGGAATCTTACAGAATCTAGCTCGATCACCAAACATTCAAAAATAATTATTGAAAGAATTACATGAAATGAATTATTCATTATCATATAGCTGACACGTTGCTAATTAATTCCAACTGAGGCCGATAGAGTAGGATTTTTGTTCATAGGAAATGGAAATTGTCATTTAAAGTCCCTTGAAGGTTGGACAGCAACATAGAACGAAAGAATAATAAAAAGTAATCACCAAAGATCAGGAAGCAATTCTTTCTTCTTGCAATTAACACAAGATAATAGTGATAAAAATAATAATAGCTAGCGTTTTTATTGAACACAACTATAGTTCACACATTTGGGTTGCATATTTTGCTAAGCACTTTATATGCATCGTCTCTTTTTGTCTAATCTTCAAAATATCCCCATGAGAGAGATATTCCTGTTGTGCCCAAGTCTGGATTAGGAAATTGGGGCTTAAACTTGATTAAGAAAATGTTCAGAGGCATTTCAGAGGCTTTAATCACATCTCACAAATACTATCAAATTTCATGCTTTTACCATGACCAGTTGCCATTGAGTTGATTCTGACTTATGGAGACCCCATGTGTGTCAGAGTAAAACTGTGCTGGATAGGGTTTTCAATGGCTGATTTTTTAGAAGTAGATCATCAGGCCTTTCTTCTGAGGTGCCTCTGGGTTGACTTGAACTTCCAGCCTTTTGGTTAGCTGCTGAGCACGTCAACCATTTGCACCACACAGGGACTCCTACAAGCTCTTAGTCGTTACACATCAATCCCTACAAGCAAAAGCCCAATCTTCTGTATATTTGGCAATAGGAAATAGGCCAGAAAAAAATAATAATTAACCCAAGGTTAAAGGTTTAGAATTTAGAAGTCATGTTCAAGCATAGGAAATGTAAATAAAGCTGACAAATTAAGAATCTACCAGTCTGTTTTCTGACCTAAATGGAGGTTACTCTGACCGTAAGATTACTAGAGTCTTGTGCTAGGGAAGAGAAGCATGCACTTGTGTAGATTATGAAAGGTCTCAACATGACTCAGATATACTCTCCTAGTGGAGAACCACTGGTTTGGCAGATGCACCATTCTAACGGATACAAGTGAGTCATTAGGGGGCCATATGTTGGCATATTAATTGAGACATAGGGTTGAATGTGATAGAAATGGCACTGTTGTCATTAATTACCACTATCAAAATTGGCTCAGATTTTGGGTGGCTATCAACTACCCATTGGGCATGAACAGAGCACATGCTAAGAAAACAACCTTTGTAAAAATAGAACACTTTATTAAAGTTACTAATGGCTTAGTCAGCTATACAGTATAAGGAAGAAATAAAAATGTAAACGTCCAAAAGGATCCAGTCAGAAAGAAATCAACAACTGTTTTGATTTTTACAAAGTGCTTAATTGTTTTGAAATTAAACTCCAGTGCCTTGTATGATTATTAACTCCTGAGATTTAGGAAGCTAAAAATTAACATCCTTCTCTCCCATCCCCAGGCTCAAACCACCTGAAAGAAATGTAGGGATTAGAGATATGGGAATTAAAATATCAGCTTTATTATTATAAACTCCAGACTGGAAGGCATGACTTGTCTTAGACTTACCACCACAACAAACTTCATCTATTTCAGTCCTAAGTTAGACAGATGTCTTAGGGTTCTCTAGAAAAACAGAACTGGTGCTATTGATACAAATCACTGGGAGTGACACAAATGGTTAAGTGTTTGTCTACTAACCCACAGGTTGGCAGTTCAAACCCACCCAGAGGCACCTCGGAAGGAAGTCCCTGGCACTCTGCTTCTGAAAGGTCACAACCTCGAAAACCCTATGAAGCATAGTTCTACTCTGCACGCATGGGGACACCATGAGTTGGAATCAACTCAACAGCAACTGGTTACTGTGTCTCTGTATGTATGTAAGTATATATATACATATATATATGTGTGTGTGTGTGTATGTGTGTGTGTGTATATATATATGTATATATGTAAATGGTAGAGGGGGTGTCTGACTTCCTCCAACCCCACAAGGGAGAAGGAGAACCAAAATCAACTGCACAAGACTGACTCCCATGAGGCAGAGGCCGGACAAGCCTCCTCTCTCTGCCATCTGTACCAGTTCTGACACCAACCGTCCCTCCCACAGCACTCTTTACTTCTCTGCTGGGTTCGATAATTCATTGCAAAGGCCACACAGAACTCACAGACCATACTCACGATTACGGAGTTTATTAGGGAAGTAACAGGTTACAATTCAGGCTCAGGAACACTGTTCTTCCATCAGGACAGCCTCTTCCCAGCTGTGATCTCAGGCACGCCACTCCCTGGCCCTAGGCCTCTGTCCAAAGGCACCCAGCTTCCTCTCTCCATGGGCCTGGAAGACTACTGCTGCCGAGTCTCTGCTGCCACTGCTTCTCACCATATTCAGGGTTACAGCCATCTCTCTGTCTCCTGGTCCCAGGAGCCTCCCAGCACAGTGATCGCAGGTCCAAGGGACACACCATCTCCTGGCTGGTCTTCCTTGGTGGTGGTGGTAGGTTCCTCTCTCCCACCTCTGGGATGGCTCATTTCAAGCTCAGCAGGATGGCAAAACTGACCAATCCCTTTGGTGGGCCACAATTATTGCATCTGCACAGTCCTGCCCAATCACTTGGGTAGGAGTTATAAGACCATGGCTAGAAAGGCCACACAAAAGCGATCTATGGCACCACAATATATGTATACATATTCCCACTGCTGTCGAGTCAATTCTGACTCATAGCAACCCTACAGGACAGAGTAGAGCTGCCCCATAGGGTTTCAACGAGCAGCTACTGGATTCGAACTGCTGACCTTTTGGCTAGCAGCCAAGCTCTTAACCACTGTACCATATATATATATATGTGTGTGTGTGTGTGTGTGTGTGTATGTGTGTGTACGGATAGAGATAAAGAGAGAGAGATTGACTGATTTTAAGGAATTGACTCACATAATTGTGTGGGGTTGGCAAGTTCAAGTTCCAAATCTGTAGTCAATAGGCTGGAGATTCCTGCTATCTTGTGTCCCAAAATCTTAGATCAGGTGACAGAGTTCTGGCAAAATGTCTTTTTATAGTCTGAAGGAAGAGCACACCTAGGGAAAACTCCATTTTTGCTCTTTAGATCTTTAACTGATTGGTTGAGATCAGCCCACATTATGGAATTTAATATGCTTTACTTAAGGCCAACTGATTTAATCACATGTAACTACTTCATGGAGCCCTGGTGGCACAGTGGTTAAGAGCTACATCTGCTAACCAAAAGGTTGGCAGTTTGAATCCACCAGCTGCTCCTTGGAAATTTTATGGAGCAGTTCTACACTGTCCTATAGGGGCACTAGGTGTTGGAATTGACTCAATGGCAAGGAGTTTGGTTTTTAACTACTTCGTAACAGAGTCTAGACTAATGTTTGATCAGACTGAGCACCATAGCCTAGCCAAGCTGACACATAACATTAACCAGCACAACAAATTTGTCCCCAGCCAGTAACTGGCAGCTCAGAAAATCAGAGGCCTGATCCTATGGGTTTATAACATGGAGGAGCAGAGAATTCATACCTCCTGAAGGCAGGCTGGATCTAAAAGTAAAAGAGAGGAGGTGGGGCAGAGTGGCACATTAAGTGAGCTGTTTTTGCCAAGCTCACTAATTAGATAAGCCACACCTCTTCCCCAAAAGCAAGGGATTGAGAAAAAGCCAGGAATGTTACTGGAGTTTAAAACCTCAGTTGCTGAAGTTGCTCCGGAACCCCAATCTTCTAAGAATCCCAAAGACTTCTATACGTTTTGAATCAAGATTTTATACTGCTTTGGAATTTTGCTATAGTAACCATAGTAGGAACTCTTACACGCTTATCGTGTACCAAGCACTATTCCAAACTCATAAATTCATTTAATCCTTCTAATTATCCTATTCTAATTATCTTGCTAACCAAAAGATCAGCAGCAGTTCGAATCTACCAGCCGCTTCTTGGAAATCCTACAGGGCAGTTCTACTCTGTTCTATACGGTCACTGCGAGCTGAACCTGATTCAATGGCAACAGGTTTGGTTTTTGGTTTGGTTTAATTATCCTATAGGGAGATTCTGTTATTATCCACATGTCATAGCTGAGGAAGCTGAGGCACAGAGAGGTTAAATAACATCCTTTATACTTCTGCAGGTGGTCCCTGTACTGTAAGTCCCCTTGCCTTCCACCTGTGCTATATAAGAGATATAATTTTAGGACACTTGTCTATTTTCCCTCCTTTAGGAAATAAGCTTTCATTGATGTCTGCCCTCAGTGTTGCATCCTACACAGGAGTAAGCTTTTCTGGAACCCAAGCAGCTTCTTTCCCTGGTCCTTCCATCCTCCTTCCCATAGATGCCCCAACTGCTGAAACTTTCCTCAGTAGGGAGGCTATATATCTTCTTCCTTCCCTAGTCTTTCTGCATTAGCCAGTCTAGGTTTTCTAGATTCTTCTCCACCACCTTAGGCAGTTTCTCAGGTCATCTGCAAATCTCTCAAATGAACTTTGGCTCCCCACAAAACCCAGCAGGGAAGATGAAAGCAAAGTCAGGTCAACCAGCCCTTTTTTGACTATGATGCATGAGCACAATCCCAGTATGCATAGAATTAGGACTCACTTACCTTCAAGGGGCCTCACCTGGTCTCCCACAGGGTTTGTTGTCTCTAAATATGCACATCATATTGCTTCCTTGAAATTTGGTTCCTCTCTGTCCTACCTTGATTTGTTCTAATCTCTATTACTTGGTCTTTGTTTGCTGTCTGCTGTTCCCACTTTGTCAAGGAGATCCTGACACCAAGTTTGGCCTTTCGTCTTTCTGTCTTGGTTTGGTCCATTTCTATCTATAGAGTGCTCAAACTTATAAGCCAGTCATTCCCTCTAGACCAGTGCTTTTCAGACCGCAGTGTTCAACCTACTTGTAGTTATGACAAGTGTTTAAAAATGTAGAAGGGACTGAGGATATGGGGGATGGGGGGTTAATTGCATATGGGGTACTGAGTTTCTGTTTAGGGTGATGAAAGACTTCTGGAAATACATGCTGGTGATGGTTGTACAGCATGGTAAATGTAATTCTTGTCATTTAATTGTACAAATTGAACAAATTATGGTATATCCACACAATGGAATACTATGCAACAATAAAGAACAATGATGAAACCGTGAAACATCTTATAACGTGAAGGAATCTGGAGGTCGTTATGCTGAGTGAATTTAGTCAGTCACAGAAGGACAAATATTGTATAAGACCACTATTATAAGACTCAGGAAAAGGTTTAAACACAGAAGACAACATTCTTTGATGGTTACGAGGGTAGGGAGGGAGGGTGAGGGTTATTCATTAACTAGACAAGTTTTATCTTAGGTGAAGTGAAGGACAGCACACACTACCGGGGAAGTCAGGACAACTGGACTAAACCAAAGCTAAGAATTTTCCTAAATACAATCAAACACTTTGAGAGACAGAGTAGGAGGGGTAGGGATCTGGGGACCATGCTTTCAGGGTGTATCTAGGTCAACTGGCATAAGAAAGCTTACTGAGAAAATGTTCTGCATCCTACTTCAGTGAGTGGTGACTGGGGTCTTAAAAGCTTGCAAGCGACCATCTGAGATGCATCAATTGGTCCCAACCACCTGGAATAAAGGAGAATGAAGAACACCAAAGACACAAGGAAAACATTTGCCTAAGAGATACAAAGGGCCACATAAAACAGAAACTTCATCAGATACCAGAAGAACTAGATGGTGCCTGGCTACCACCAATGACTGCCCTGACAGGAAACACAACAGAGAGTACCTGATGTAACAGGAGACAGGTGGGGTGCAGAACTCAAATTCTAGTAAGAAAACCAGACTTAATGGTCTGACTGAGACTGGAGGAACCCCGGAAAGCATGGCCCCTGGATTCTCTATCAGCCCATAACTAAAACAATTTCTGAGGCCAACTCTTCAGACAGGGACTGGACTTTACTGTGGAATACAAAGTGATACTCATGAGGAGTGTGCCTCTTAGCTCAAGTAGATCCAAGTGACTAAATGGTCAGCTTCTGTTTGGAGGTGAGATGGGAGGGCAGAGTGGGTTAGGAGCTGGTTGAATGGACATGGGGAATCAGGGGTGGAAAGGGCTATCACAGTATGGGGAGAGCAATTAAGGTCACATAACAATGTATGTATAAATTTTTGTATGGGAAAAAAACAGTTAGAAAAATACTAAGTTAGCATTCCTTTGACTTTCCTGGTGCTGAGTGACTCCCTGACTTTGAAACTAAGCATACCAGACTAATGTTGTCAACTACGTCTTTTGCAACTAGGAATATTTCCAATCTGAACATACCTGGTAGTGCCGTGAAGGGACAGATACCCTAAAACTGATACAAATAACTCTAAATTTGCCGTTTCATCAAGCGACATTGGTATCTGTTTTATTACATGTTGGAGATACTCCTTTTAGATGATTTTCTGTGCTTATTTCACCCTCTTTTCTAAATACACTCCGATTATATTGTCCATCTCTTGCTTCTCCTGGCTCTTCAGTATTTTTCCGTCCTGTATCCTCCAGACAACACAGCATTTAATGGGGCCAGACCATTTTTACCTCTAAAAATCTTCAGTGAAATTTGAACTTAGAGTACATCAGCAATAAGCATAAAGCATCTTGCACAGATCACTGGGTCAGGTGTTGGCCTCAAAAAAAAAAAAAAAAGTACATGTTCATTGAACAGAAAGCATAAAATGGGAAATTAAAATTAAAGGTTTTTGCTAGATGCCATTGAGTTGATTTTGACTCATAGTGACCCCAATATGATGGACTCGAACTGCCCCATCGGGTTCCCTAGACTGTACTCTTTACAGGTGCAGATTGCCAGGTCTTTCTCCTGTGGAGTGGCTGCATGGATTAGAACCTCCAGCCTTTTGATTAGCAGGCAAGTGCTTAACACTGTGCTACCAGGGCTCCTTAAAATTAAAGGTAGAACATGGTAAGTGCTATGTGAATGTTATACTTCTAAAGAAGTTCAGAGGAGGCCTGGATCATTCACAGCCTGAGTGGTGAGGCAGGACTCACAGAATTTAGCTCCCAGATCTAAGCAGAAGTGCCCTTTCTAAAGACCAGAAGAAAAATTGCTTTCTTTTATTGATGTGAGAGGCAACTGTGCTTCACCTGAGTAGTGGGCCTCTACCTTTTGTAGAATCATGCTTCCCACTTTATCTTGGAAGCTAGAGAGGCTAAAGACAAACTTGTGGTCCAATTTTAGCTAGCGTAAGGGCACACACTTTGTCGAACAACCTTACTCCAGGTCACTTCTTGATTTTCTATCCTTATTTCAACTTTCCCTCATTTTTTTCCTTTTTCCTTTTCTTTTTCCACTTGTTCTGTTGTTCAGTTGACTATATCTTTAATAACATCCTTAAGTTCTTTCCGGAACCACACAAGTAAAAAATAAAAGAACCAAAACATGCAGAAAAAAAATGGAGAGTATTTTGGAAATGTCACAGAGATAATGCTCATTCATTCATTCATTCATTCATTCACCTAATATGAACTAAGCACATATCCGATGAGAGGCTTTAATAAATGAAATAGACTTGCCATTGATTTCCTGGACCTTACAGATTAGTGGACCAATAAGCAACATCATGATAAATGGAGAAAAGATTGAAGTTGTCAAGGATTTCGTTTTACTTGGATCCACAATCAATACCCATGGAAGCAGCAGTCAAGAAATCAAATGACACATTGCACTGGGTAAATCTGCTGCAAAAGATCTCTTTAAAGTGTTAAAAGGCAAAGATGTCACCTTGAAGACTAAGATGTACCTGACCCAAGCCGTAATGTTTTCAAGTGCCTCCTATGCATGTGAAAGTTGGACAATGAATAAGGAAGACTGAAGAAGAATCGATGGCTTTGAATTATGGTGTTAGTTAAGAACATTGAATATACCATGGACTGCCAGAAGAACCAACAAATCTGTCTTGAAAGACATATAATCAAAATGCTCCTTAGAAGCAAAGATGGCGAGACTTCATCTCACATACTTTGGACGTGTTTTCAGAAGGGATCAGTCCCTGGAGAAGGACATCATGCTTGATAAAGTAAAGGGTCATCGAAAAAGAGGAAGACTTTCAACGAGATGGATCGATACAACGGCTGCAGCAATGCGTTCAAGCGTAATGATGATTGTGAGGTTTGCACAGGACCCAGCAGTGTTTCATTCTGTTGTATATAGGGTTGCTATGAGTCAGAACCCACTCGATGGCACCTAACAACAAATAGATTAGTGAAAAATAAAGACACTATGTTGCTGTTGTTGTTGTTGAATGTCACTGAGTCGATTCTGACTCATAGCAACCTGATATAAAAAAAAAAAAAAATCAAACATTTTAAACTGTGAAAAGTACAATGAGAAAAATAAGATGTGGGTTGTGGTGATAAGAACATAATGAAGAAAAAGGGCCTCGTCTATTAAACTGCAAGCACATTTGAATATAGCAGTACTTGGGTTATGTGTTATTTATCTTAGAATCACCACCTAACACTGAGTTTGACATATAAATGCTTGACAAATGAATGCAGTATTTTGAGAAATTTGGTGAAGCAAGCAGACAACTAAGAATAAATTGAAAGTGGAGTACAAGAGAGAAAAAGAAAAGGACAATGTAAGTCTGAAACAATTAATGTAATAGGAAAAGTATTTATTTTTATATATTTACATTCCCTCTTTTCATCTTTTTGAGGGGTGGATCCTGAGAACAAGACTTTGTTGAGTTACACTGAATGGCAGATGAAAATGTAGAAAGGAAAATCATAGAGAGAAGAAATTATTTTGAATATCAAAAATAACTGGAAAGAATTTCTGGGAGCACCATAAGAGAGTTAAAAAGAAAGGGGATAAAAAAGGGATTGAAAAGGGGTGGTAATAGAGAGTGAAAGAGAAATGGGAAAGGTGTGACAGTTGTCATATAGGATAGAACTTTGGGGAAAGAAGATATTTAGGAAATTGTTCCGGGTTAAATGTGAAGTATTACATTTCTGTATTTCTATGACACCTTCCACAAAATCTGAAAACCACATTATTCATCAGTGTCTTTGGAGAGCATCTCTTTTTCTCTCTTTTTGAATCTCTCTCTTTCCTCTCCCTCATTCACGTGTGCGTACTCACACTTACATTCTGTGTGTATGTGTGTGCTCTTAGTGACAGCAATGCCAGCGCTGGGTGACAAGCAGTAGGCTGGTCCAAAGAAGCTATATTCAGGCAGAGCACCACAGCTGTGTGATGGAGAACAGAGGGAGATTCATAGGCAGTACTCTTTCTCCTCATTGGCAGGGAATGGTTATCAGTGTAGATATACATTCTGAACTGGAGTTGAGGGTGCTTGTGTAAAGCTATTGAGATGCAAAGATATCTAGTCACAGAAGGAAAGTGGGTTCTAATGGCCTCTAACTTCCCAGTGTAAAAGGGTTTAACTCATCTATTAGAAGCCATAAGTATGAGTAAACAACAACAAACCATTGCGGTCGATTCATAGCGACCCCATAGGAAAGAGTAGAACTGCCCCATGGGGTTTCCATGGAGCAGCTAGTGAATTCGAGCTGCCAACCTTTTGTTTACCAGCGGAACTCTTAACCACTGTGCCAGGAGGGCTCCTGAGTATGAGTAGGGGGTTTTAAAAAAATCTAGGACAGCTAATCTCCAAACTATTAACAATTTAAGAAGAACTCATCAAGGCCTGAAGTTTTAAAAAGCTTGCCAAATAACAGTAAAATATTCATTTGAAATCAGTACAGAGTGACTTCGTATCGCTGTAGCTATGATACCCTCATCAGCACTTACCAACTCTGGAGACAGAACTGAGAAAATGACAGTTCAAGATGGGCCACAAGAGCTCACGGTAAAAAGGCTGAGGTAGGGGTGAGAAAGTCTAGCTTGCTGGATGGCAGTGACCATTATTGAAAGCCGCTCTATGCTGGGGAGATGGACACCGAAAAAGTTACCCAATGGATGTGGGCTACATAACTGTCCACAATCAGAAAAAAATAAGAGAAGATCCTGGGACAAAAATCTGCACAATTTCTTGAGACTGATACATTTATTACATATAAATAAATAGACGTCTGAGGCAATCAGCCAGGTACAGGTTTGGGTGTCCTGAATTAAATTTTCTGGCTCAGGTCTTCCCTAAATAAGTTGACTATTAAATGTCAGGCTTCTGGTTCCAAATCAATTTAGGTGAAGGGGGGGAGGGTGGAAAATGGGGTAATCTTGAAAAATAAGTACATCTTCCTCTGCTTTACAGTAGATCTTCAAACTCCTTCAGAGCCACAACCCTTCTGCTGTTTGACTTTATTGATTTATAAGTCCTTTTAAGTCTTCCACAGTGGCACTGATTAAATTCAGAAAAACATTTTGAAATTATTTTAAAAATCTGTTTATCTTATTATTATTGTTCGGTGTTCCAGTTATCTACTGCTGTTTAACATGTTAACCACCCCAAAACTTAGAGGCTTAAAACAAAAAAGATTTATTTTGTTCACAGATCTGCGATTTAGTTAGGGCTAGGTGGGGGTGTCTTGACTCTACTCTCCTGGGTCTCAGCTGGAGGAGTTCAAAAGCTGGGGTCTGGAATCATCTGAAGATTTGTTTACTCGTATGTTTGGCAGTCAGTGGTGGCTGTCAACTGGAACCTTAGCTGGGATTGTTGACCTGAAAACCTATGCATGGCCTCTACATGTGACTTGAGCTTCCTCACAATATGGTGACTGGACTCTAAGGTCAAGCATCCCAAGAGTAAGAGAGAGAGGTGGGAACTGCATCACTTTTTATCACCAAACCTCAGAAGTCACATAGCATCACTTCCATCACATTCTATTCACTGAGGCAGTCACAAAAATCCACGTGAGCTCAAGGAGAAGAGAAAGAAACATAAAGAACCACTTGCACCACATTATTTTCATTGAGGCAGTCACAAAGGCATGCCTAGCTTGAAAGGGAAGGGGAATAGATTCTTCCTCTTGATGGGAAAATGGCAATGTTCTTGAAGAGCATCTGGTGATAGAAATATTGCTTTGGCCATTTTTGGAAAATACAGTCTGCCACATGCAGCAAAAATAGTGAGGTATGAAAAGCAAAGTCCAATTTCATTTAGTTTACAGAGAAAATAAAAACTAAAATCTTTCTCAAATGGAAACAGAGAAATAAGTATTGTTATCTTTCTTCTGAAAACCACAGATTTCCTGAGGTTTTATGTTAACGGGAATTTTATTCTGGCAGTCAAAGGTAGAGTTTGACCCTAGAATTTTATGGGTATATCTCAGAGCAGAATCTGAGGATATAAGTGAAATGCTCTTCTACTTGAAGCTAATTTTGGAAAAAAGTAACAGATGAATCACTAAATAGCTTATGGTTATGTTTTTATTGATTCATGACTCACCATGTACTCCTGTCCTTCAGGCAAAAATAATCTTTCCTTGTAGGTGCCTTGCTCTATTAGACTTCATGGGAAAAAGGAGTTCTTTGCTTTATGTTTTACTCTGACAGGGTAATGGCTCTTGTCCTGCTCTTGAGAAGTGACTAAGATGATCACTTGGGAAGATGCACTAACTTTTCAAGCTATATAAATTCCATTTGTGAAATTATGTCTATAAGAGCATTATTATCTGAAAGAGTTAATGCTCTTTATTCAGCATTAGGAGCTTACTGCTAAGACATAGGCCTCCCAGTATACAGAGGGCATCACGAGAAGGAGGCTGTGGATCCATTCTGGGCGATTGTACTCAGGATTAGGAAAATGGACAAGATGTGCACTCTGAAGTGCCCTCGAGGCTGAGTGTCTTTGTACTGTCAAAAGTAGAGGATGACTTGCTGCATACCACAGCTTTGTATTTTGTTCACACCACTTCCTCTCCACTGATGACCCTACTTCCTGCTCAACTGTCATCACCTCCAAGAAGCCACCTCAAACCTCTGCCTGCTTCTCCAACCTTATAATTACTATAAATCTATCAGAATAAGCCTGTCAGATTTAATTGCTCATTTCTCTATTCAACATAGTATTTTGTAAATCTCTCTTTTTTTCCCTCTTCCTCCTCTCCCTCTTCCTCTCGCTATCTCTCTCTCTCTCTTTCATTGGCATTTACCCCAAAATGTTGAGTTGTTTTCTTCTCCCATTAGAGAGATTGATACTCTTTGTTCCTCTGGTACTCAAAATAAGGCCTGTCAGGTAGAACCAGGCTTTCCAATACTGGCTTCATGTGAGAATCACTAGAGCATTTTTTAAAATATCAATCCATGGAACTCACGCCTGATCAATTAAATTAAAATCTTTCCGGGAAGAATGCAGGTAAAAAGAGCAGCAGGTTTTTTTTTTTTGTTGTTGTTTTTGTTTTTAAAGCTCTCCTGGGTAGCCAAGGTGGAGAACAACCAATGTAGAAGCTGTCCAATGATATCTTCCTGAATGAGGTTTATCTATTGAATGCTGACTTCCCATTATAGACTCTTAAAGTGTATGCATTCTACAAAAATGTAGGAATGCTAGTTAATGTGTTCAATAAACGTTTCCCTTCTCCTCTGCTGAAATAAAGTAGGAACTGCATATAAAAAGGCATTTCAAGCCGTTCAACCCAAAGAGTTTTCTATAAAGATTTTCTAGGTTGCAAAAGCTCAGGTACAAATTGAATCTGATACAGAAAAGGAAATGAAAGACTCTCCAGATGTTATCATATCCTAAGAATGGCTAATTATTCTTGGCCATGGTTTTCAAACAGAGAAAATGTTTAAGCCAAATTCTATATTTTGTTTGAGGTTTTTCTATAGCTCAAAGATATAATATAAAAAATTTAACACTGATGATTACTGACATATCCAGACATAGTTTTTGTTAAAATAATTTTTGTGGATCTCTAAAAAAGCAACTTCTTCCACACATGTATGTACATGTACATATAAATTTAACTTCCATTAAATGATTATTTATTAGAAAGAGCATGTATTTTGATGGTCATATTGGAGGCAAAGTGAGCAGCGAAGGGATTATTGAAACAGTTTAAGTGAGAAACAATGTTGAACAAAAGTGAAGCTTTGGTAATGAGAATGGAAAGGAGTGGAGAAACTTGTCTCTTACGCATCCCATTGCCCTCAGAGTAATCCTTCTTAAGCCTTGTTGTGACCATATCACTGTACTGATTAAAACCCTTTGGTGTTTCTCCATTGTCTATGGGTAAAGTCTAAACTATCATGGAATTCAAGACCCTTCAAATCCACTCTCTAGAGCCCTGGTGGCACAGTGGGTAAGAGCTTGGCTACTAACCAAAAGGTTGGAGCTCAAATCCACCAGCTTCTCCTTGGAAATCTACTCAACAGCAACGGGTTTGGGGTTTTTTTTTGTTGTTTTGTTTTGTTTTGTTAGACTTTTCTCCCGGGATAGACTTTCCTCCCAGGATGCATCCACAAGTCCCCTCTGTTTTAGCCTTATCAAGCCTCTCTACCCACATCATCATGATGGACGCAGATTGTTCGTCTGCTTGGGACTATTTTATCCTTCCTCCTTCTTCCAACTCATAGCGACCCTGTAGGACAGAGTTGAACTGCCTCATAAGATTTCCAAGGAGAGGCTGGTGGATTCAAACTGCGAGCTTTTGGTTAGCAATCAAACGCTTAACCAGTGCACCATCAGGGCCCCTAGGTCTAAATAGAGAATGAAGACTTATTCTTTGAAATTCTACTTAAGTCCTACTTCCTCTGTGAAGATTTTTTGATCTTCTCTCAAACCATTGTATTTACAAGAATCTGTTTCCCTTGTTAGACCATGGTCTCCTTGGGAGCTGGGATTACACTTTATCTCTCAATTTAGTATAGTAACCGCAGCAAATTGTAAGGTGCTTGGTATATAGTAGGTACTCAATATTGGTTGAAACAAGCTAAGTCATAATTCTCTAGGAGTCTCTGCTACCAGTCCTTGTGGGGGGTGTTTACAAACCAGTTTTTAGTATAAAGCAGATCTAAATTTCTGTAATGATATTAGACACAGTTATATCATTACTGAATATTAACTAGAGCTCCCAAGAAACTAAACACATGGCACCCCAAATCAGAGATAACTGTTTGATACTGTTGAGACACACTTTGTTGGCTGTTGTAATGAGAAATATGTAAAGTAAGTAGATTCTGCTAGAAGAATCAAATTACCAGATTGAGACTTTTAAGTGTGCATTTGGCATTTTGTAAAGTTCTATAGTTTTTCACGAACTGTATTTTCCCAGAAAACCAAACTTCCTTCTTAGTAAGGCATAATTTCTCCTTATATTTCCCAGGGAGATTGGAAAGTATTGGGGACACATACATTAGTGCTGAAAATCATGTTTTAAACTGGAGCTAATTGAGGTTCCTTCAAGCCCATTATTCTGCAAGTCTAAAGTTTGCTTATCGGTTGGACACTTTGTAATAACGAGATCTCAGAGCCTTGGGTTTGCATGCAGGAGAGATAGTGAAAGCCTTTTCTGCTTGACTATATCTGCCTTGGTTTATCTCCTGAGGACTTCAACTCTTAGGAATCCTCTACAGTGAACTTCTAACTTAGAAGACTAATTTAAAAAATTATTAAAAATCTGCTAATGATCTGCAGCTTTATCAACCCAAAGTAATTCTCCCCCTCCCTTCACAAGGATGCAGTGGGAACAGAAGCAGCAGTAAAAATTGAATTCAGTATCCTTGTTACCCATTAGGAATAGGCTCTTGCATCAAAATGTCTCAAGCTTGGCTTGATCTTGATGGTCAAGATTTAAATGATTTTATCCAGGGAACTGGGCGTCTTTCTAGTCCAGCACAGAGCACCACTCTATAAAGCTCATTAAAGCATCATTGGCAATTTTACGGACTGGAGAAAATTGTATTTGCCAGAAGCCAACTCAAAGAGTATAGTAGGTATAATGAAAGGAATACCTTCCCCTAGCAAGTTCCTTGGGGGAACTGGTGGAGGGAACACACCCCCAAAGAGCATGCTGGAGCAACAGATGATTGTCTCAAAAGGGTGAGACAAATGAGCTGCAGGGCTTCGCTTTGGTTCTAAGGGGAATAGGTTTTGCAGCTGCCTCCCATGAGACTCATCCTCCTCCCTTCACTAGACTAATGGAATTCAGTGTACCTAAGTTGGAATTCCTACGGGGCCACTAGGAGAGACATGATCTGGTCAAGTTACCTAACTTCTCATCACCTTTTTCTTTTATCTATAAAATAGGAAACTAATAGTAAATGTCCCATAGGTGTGTTGAGAGGGTTAAATGAATTAACATGCATAAAGTACATGGAACAGAGCCTGGTGCAAGTAAGTACTCACTAATAACAGTTACTTTAAAAACATCAGCAATATTAGTTTTAAAAAGTGCCAAATTCGTCTCTGACCAGGGATGCCCACAAGCATTTATGTTTAACCTTGGCTTTGGAATTTTTATCATTGCCACTCCAACTGTATTGTAAAATTTTTAGGCCTGGCTGAAGGACAAAGTAACTGTAAATAAGTTGTGTTGATCACCGATCTGGAAATAAAGTTAAATGTATTCCTTTTCTTGGAGAAGTTCAGCTAATTGAGGTTAAAAACATGGCAAAAGGTTTCTTCTTGAGAACATATCCTCCCTCCCCTTTTTTTTTTTTTTTCTTCTGGATAACACAGTCCTTCATAAATTATTGAATTCTATGAGGTGCTGTTTTGAAAGTCTCAACCTGCTCTTTTAATTCTTATGTCCCGTTATGACAGCAATCTGAGCCTAGCTTTGTAGAATGGGCAGCAGGCACCTGTCACGTTCAGGAACAGTGTCTTTGGTTTCTCAGTAACTTAGAAAGACACGCAACATTCATGTTGTTCTCTCCATTTGTAGCATTATTACAGCAAAATTATGGCTGCTGTAGAGTTATCCATTGATGTACGTTGAAAGACACAAAACTAGGCTCTTGGCTGGATAAGGTATTCTCATCCGTCATTTGGCAAAAGTTGAAACTACACCTAGAAAGCAAGTTCACCTGTTTCTTGTTTCACAGAAGGTAATATGTTTACCTTCCCGTGATTTAACAGCAATGGAAAATGCAAAAATGAAACATTTGCTTCAAAAGTAAAATAATGTAGATATTTGTGACTTACTTGGTTGTATATTTTTTGAAGTATTATAAATAAAAACACTGGTGCCTGCCAGATACTGTACTAGGTGCCGAATATACTATAAAACCCATTGCCGTCAAGTTGACTCCTACTCGTAGTGATCCTATAGGACAGAGTAGAGCTGCCCCACTCCAAGGAGTGGTTGGTGGATTCGAACTACCAACGTTTTGGTTAGCAGCCTGGGCTCTTGACCACTGAATCACTAGGGCTCCATATACACATAGGGAGCAAAATAAACCCGAGTCCTACTTCCATGGAACTTAATCTAAGCATCTAGTTCTCAGATATTCTGGGCATAAGAATTACCCAGGAAGCTTAGGGAGAAGCCCTGGAATCTGCATTTTTTTATAGCTCCTTAAGTGATACCGTAATATTGATGCAAGTTATCCCAGAACCACACACTGAAAACTCTGATGTACAGTTAGTCTCCAACTTACTACGTATTTGAGTTAGACTGAACCGCAGTTACAACCATCCCCTTTTTTTGTACTTCTTCTTGATAGTAATATGTACTACATACAATATTGCAGCATGTAATTTGCTGATGTTATCAGTCTCATGCTAACCCCGAAAGACAAAGATCAGATTTACAAAGGTACTGATAATAAAAGGTAATAATAATGAAAATTAAAAAACAAAAAAAGTGAGGTATCGACTTACGTCAGAACCAACTTATGTCAGAGTCGTCAAAACAGAACCCTGTGCTAAGTCAGAGACTACCTATGGTAGGTAATTCGGGTGAATTATCTACCGTATTCTGACCTGTCTACTAATTCTACTAATTCTGAACCTTGTTAAGACAAAAAAAGTATTTGTCATTAACATTTTCCATAGTTGTAATTTGTAGTGAAGAAACAGAAGTTAAGTGTCAGCTTTCTATATCACTTTGCAAGCACAGACAAAGCAGGTCTGTAATTTTGGGGGGAGGGGGAAAATTGATTTCATTTTACAGGGAAATTTTGCATAAGATGAAGCCTTGTGGATATTCAGGCTTTCAGGCACTCTATCTTCCAGCTGTGACCAAGTCTCTCAGGACTCTTCGGTATGTGTTCAGCCTCTTTCCCAAGCCCCTCTGATATTCATCCAGCTGTTCGTAGAACAAGCCAACTGAATCAACACGAGCTATATTTACCACAAGTGAAAGACTGTCAATACTTGAGATAGCAGTAGGGAATTCTGACATCTGGTAGCACCAGATGATTAAGAAAGGCATTTGGCAAATCAAAATAGGTGAAGCTTAGGAAAGACAGCTGTTTCATGGGATCAGGATTAAACCAAGCTAGTTAAGGAGAGAACTGTCTCAAATAACAGTATACTAGCCTAACAATTTGCAAAACTGCTCCTCATTCCCCAAAACGTTCATCCTTAAAGAAACCTATACAAAGCAACATGTATTTCTTGTTACTATTTTAGATAAATAAATATCATGTAAAATTGAATATTCATTCATAGATTATATTTCTCTTCCTGGAGATTAGCAATTGACATTTCTTAGCAGTACTGAGAAATTCTGAACAGCTTTCATCAGAAAGATTTCTTCCAATCTCCGCTTCTTAAGAGGATTTTAGTTTACTTTTCCTGTTGGGACAACTGCCATAAGAAGTAATATGCTCAATAGTGGTGTGATATGTAAGGCAGCTTGCTCAAAGACATCCATCTGAATGATCCTACTAGGAAATAGGAATTTCCACGTAATTATCTCCGTTGGGTGGTATATTTATGTCTCTGTTTCAAATACAGATAATACATTCTATATCTGGGAGCACAGAACAGGGAAGAAGTCTGGAGTTGAGGATCAAAGAAAAAACTTGGGCATCAAGAAGGCAAAAGTTGCATCACAGAAGTCATTAAGGAGGTTTCAGAGACCCAGCTAATACAGAGTTGAGATTAAGAGTCAGGAAATCCAAACACTAGCTGTTGGGAGGTTGTCTCTGGTGTTGCAAAACTTGGGCATCAAGAAGGCAAAAGTTGCATCACAGAAGTCATTAAGGAGGTTTCAGAGACCCAGCTAATACAGAGTTGAGATTAAGAGTCAGGAAATCCAAACACTAGCTGTTGGGAGGGTGTCTCTGGTGTTGCAAATGGTTAACATGCTCAGCTGCAAATCAAAAGGTTGAAGTCTGAGTCCACCCAGAGGTGCGTTGGAAGAAAGTCCTGGCAATATACTTGCAAAAAATCAACCATTGAAAACCCTATGGAGCATAATTCTACTCTGACACACATGAGGTCACAATGAGTCAGAGTTGACTCAACGGCAACTGTATGATGTTGTTATTAGATGCCGCTGAGTCAGCACTAACTCTTCCACCTTATGCATTAACAGAACAAAACACTGGTCTTGCACCATCCTCACAATTGTTGCTATGTTTGAGCTCATTGTTGCAGCCACTGTGTCAATCCATCTTATCGAGGATTTCCCTCTTTTTCACTGACCTATAGCCAATGGGATAAACGAGAAGCATTGGAGAAGGGTTATGATGTTATAATGGCAATATTTTCAGCTCTGTATCATTAGGATTTGCTTACTCTTCAGTCTATCATCTATTCGTTCCATTAGCAAGTATTTCTCTCATGCCTACAACATGCCCCATCCAGTGCCTAACCAAAACCCATTGCCGTTGAGTGGATTCCAACTCATAGCAACCCTTTAGGATGGAGTAGAACAGCCCCATAGGGTTTCCAAAGAGCGGCTGGCAGATTCGAACTGCTGACCGTTTGGTTAGCAGGCGAGCTCTTAACCACTTCACCACCAGTGCCTGGTGCTGGGATATAGAAGTGAGCGAAGCAATCACCACAAACTGCCCTGCTTTTCCTGCTGACCTCATGATGAGCAGACTGCGTAGTGGATTCATCATTTAAGAGAATGAAGAAAGCACGGCTGGGATGCCACAGTCTCTGAAATTTTCTGACTTGTTCAGGTATCTTGCCTTTTGTCTTTGTTCAAATTACCTAAAACTCACTTCAGTGAGTTGCTCTAAAATACATCCATTTTTTAAAAAATCAGATTAGCTATTAAGTAATTATGAAACTTCAAGTACTTTGACTAAGGATACTTAATAACCTCAAAGACAATTTCAGCCAGAGTTTTCCTATTACCTAAATCAATTCCTGACAGACTATTAGTTAGTTATTAAACAATATTAAATCTTCTAATGTCACTAATTTGTCAATAATGCAGTGATAATGTAGAATTAATACACTATAAAATGTTCCTGTCAGATAATTTTAAAATTCATGCTATGTAAGAGGAATTATATATTTTAAAACTTGTCTTATCAGTGATGATTCTTAACCAATCTAAAGAGTTTTATTTACTTTCCTAGGTTTCTTTCATGGAAAATTATGGAATTATTATCATTACTATGAAATTATTATTAATAGTTATTATGTAAGAATTATTTTCAAAGTTATATCAATGAAAGGGATGGCAAAATCTAGGTAGATGTCTGTATTTAGTCCCATTACACATTGTCTATGTTCTCCAATATCCCAATTCTTAAATATTAATAATAATAGTTACAATTTGCTAAATGCCAACAACATACCAGGCACTATGCTAGATCTTACGTAAGTGTTTACTCATTATCACATATAGCGGTTCTGTCAACAGGTTTTAATCCTAACTTTACAGTAAACCAAGGCTTAGAGAGGTTGAGTTACTTGACCAATTTTACATAGTGAGGAAGCAAAAGTGCCAGACCAAAGCCAGAGTGAATAAAAATGCCAAATCTGTCCCCTCCATTCCAGCCCACTATACCAACCCCTAAATAAACTCTCCTCTTAGTTCTCTAGTATATGATTAGTTTGTATAAGTGCCCCAAAGTCATAAGGAAAGAAAGAACATGTATTCTCCATTAGTAGGATGTAGAAATAGAAATGGATGTAGGTAGTCTGTTAATGTTAGTATTCAAGTTCTCTCTATGTTTACTTTGTCCTTGGCTATTTGGTCTATCAGATTTCCAAACAAGATAAAAGGCTCTTGTTAAGCTCATTTGATCTAAAAATACAAAACTTTTTCAGCTCAGATTTTTTTCTTCCTGTTGCTTTATGAGTTATTTCTTTCCCTCATCTGTCCTTTTTTCTCCTTTTAAACTTACTATTATTTGCATATTAAGGCTTCTTGGATCCAGCTACCTTATCTCTTTTCTTTTAAGCCATAATTCTCATTTCTTATTATTTTTGCTCCATTTTGGGGGTCATACATCAATTTGCTTTTCCAGATTATTAATTCAGTTCAGCAGGGTCCATTCTCTTTATTTCCCTTCTGTTTTATTTTTCAAAATCACATATTCATTCGAGAAATAGCTATTGAGCACCTATTGCATTCCTGGCACTGTTCTAGACTCTTGGGACATATCAGTGAATAACAGATAATGATCCCTGCCTACATAGAGACTTGGAGTCTGTTTTCCACAGAGCAGCCAGAGTGAGCCTGTTAAAACATTTGTCAGACCACATCACTCCTTTAGTTAAGAAAGATAGACATCAACAGTAAACATAAAAATTAAGTTAATTATATAATATATTAGAAAGACAATGCTGTACAAGAGAAGGAAAATAATAAAGTAAGGTAGGGTATATAAAGAACAAAGAAGGACTGAAACAGATGGTTGTATTAAATAGGCAGATTAAGCCAGTTGGGAGAATGAGATTTGAGTAATGACATAAAGGAGGTGAAGGAGTTAGCCATGGTGATATCTGGGGGGAGAATGTTCTAGGCAGAGGGAACAACAGCTAAGACCTTAAGATGGGAGAGTGTCTAGTTTGGGGAGCAATGTGGCTGGCACAGAGTGAGCATGATGGGAAGTGTAATAGCAGATGACATCAGAAATAATGGGAGAGGGCAGAGTGGGTCATCTGGGATCTTATAAGCTCCTCTAGAAGTTTCAAGATCTCTGGGTGACACAAACAGTTTGCACTAGGTCGGTAACTGAAAGTTTGGCAGTTTGAAACCAGCCAGTGGCACTGAGGAAAAAAGACCTGGTAATCTGCTTCCATAAAGATTATTGTTGTTGTGTGTCATTGAGTCAATTCCAACTCATAACGCCCCTATAAGACAGAGTAGAACTGCCCCATAGGGTTTCCAGCATCAAGGTTGCATCCTGTCACCATACTTATTCAATCTGTATGCTGAGCAAATAATCTGAGAAGCTGGACTATATGAAGAAGAACAGGACATCAGGATTGGAGGAAGACTCATTAACCACTTGCATTATGCAGATGACACAACCATGCTCACTGAAAGTGAAGAGGACTTGAAGCTCTCACTATGCAGATCAAAGACTACAGCCTTCAGTATAGACTACACCTCAACATAAAGAAAACAAAGATCCTCACAACTGGACCAATAAGCAACATTATGATAAATGGAGAAAAGATTGAAGTTGTCAAGGATTTCCTTTTCCTTGGATCCACAATCAACACCCATGGAAGCAACAGTCAAGAAATCAAGATGCATTGCTTTGGGCAAATCTGCTGCAAAAGACCTCTTTAAAGTGTTAAAAAGCTAAGATGTCACCTTGAAGATTTAAAGCCTGCCTAACCCAAGCCATGGGATTTTTGGTTGTCTCATATGCATGGGAAAACTGGACAATGAATATGGAAGACCAAAGAAGAATTGATGCCTTTGAGTTATGGTGTTGATATACCATGGACCGCCAAAAGAATGAATAAATCTGTCTTGGAAGAAATACAGCCAGAATGCTTCTTAGAAGCAAGGATGGCAAGACTACATCTCACATACTTTGGACATGTTATCAGGAAGGACCAATCCCTGGACAAGGACATCATGCTTGGTAGAGTAGAAGGTCAGCAAAAAAGGGGAAGACCCTCAATGAGATGGACTGACACAGTGGCTGCAACAATGGGCTCAAGCATAACAATAATTGTGAGGATGGTGCAGGACCAGGCAGTGTTTTGTTCTGTTATACATAGGGTCACTATGAGTCAGAATCGACTGGATGGCACCTAACAACAGCAATCTTTATGGAAGCAGACTGCCATATCTTTCTCCCACTGAGTGGCTGTTGGCTTCAAACCACAGACCTTTCGGTTAGCAGTGGAGCACTTAACCACTATGCCACCAAGGCTCTTTTCCATAAAGATTACAGCCAAGAAAACCCTATGGAGCAGAGCTACTCTGTAACACATGGGGTAGCCATGAGCCGGAATCAACTCAACAGCACAAGACAACAACAGCAACTCTAAGTGAAATTGGGAGCCATTGAAGGGTTTTGAGCAGAGTAGTGATGTGACCTGAGGAATGTTTTAACAGGCTCACTCTGGCTCTACTGAAAACCAACTCCAGGGGTCAAGTATAGAAACAAGGTGATCCATAAGGAGGATATTGCAATAATTCAGGTGAAAGGTGATAATGACTGAGACTAAGGTAGTTATACTGGAAAAATTAATATATTCTGAAATAGAACTCATATGATTCCCTGGCTGACTGACTGTGGAGTGAAAGAAAGCAAGCATGACTTTAAGATTTTTGGCCTGAGCAATTAGAAAAAGGAAGTTGTTGTTAACTGATATGTGGAAGTCTGCGGATCAAGCAGGTTTTGTGGGAAATGTCTTTGGACGTGTTGAAATGAAAATGTCTATTAAGTATCTAAATGGAGAAGTCAAGTTGGCAATTGGATATTGTGTTCATTTTCTGTTACTGCTATAACAAATAACCACAAATTTAGTAGCTTAAAACAACACAAATTTATTATCTTACAGGTATGTCGGTCAGAACTCCAAGTTGAGTCTTACTTGGCTAAAAGAAGGTGTCAACAGGGCCACATTTCTTTCTGGAGGCTCTAGGGGAGGATCTGCTTCCTGTAGAATTTACTTTCTTTCAGTTTTTAGGGCTGAGATCTCTGTTTGCTTGCTGGCTATTAGCTGAGGCCATTCCCAAATTTTAGAAGCCACTCTTCCTCCATCTTCAAAGCAAGCAACAATAGGTCAAATCTCTCCTACACATTGGATCTCTCCTTTCATCTCATCTCTCTGACCCTTTTCCTCTGCCTTTCTCTTCCACTTTTAAGGACTCATGTGATTAAACTGGGCCCACCTCGCTGACCCAGGATACTCTCCGCCTCTCATCTTGATCACATGCCATGTAAGGTAATAAATACATTAACAGGTTCTGGGTTTTAGAGAGTGGACATCTTTGAAGAGTTATTATTCTGCCTACCACAGACACATGAAGTCTGGAATTTGGGGGAGGTTTAGGCTAAGGATAAAATTTGGGTGTCATATATAGGTGAGTCATATAAGGGAGTGTGGATAAAGAAGAGGACAAAGGTTGGAGCTACCAGAGAAGGGAGGAAGCCATTAAAAGAGACGGAAAAATAAGCTAATGAGGTAGAAGGACAACTAAGAGAGTGTCATTTTTAGAAGTCAAGTGGAGACATTAAGATTTTTGATTCCAGAAAGTTATTTTTGTTTTTATTAAATAATCTTATCTCCTTTAGAATTTTCATTCTTTTGGCATAGTCCTCTTGTTTAATTCTGCTTTTGATAGCAGCCATCTATTCTGATATCACTTCATCTTCCTCCATCAAGTTACAAAGTCCCTTAAAAAAATGTGTGCTATTTCTTTGCCTCCTCTTGTTAGTGCATGTGGTTATCTCCTTGCCTATGCAAATCAGTCCAGAAATGGATTGGCAGAAAACGAAGTTAAGACAGAAGTTTCTTTTCTAGTGGAAAGACAGGTAGGCAAACTGCGGTCACTCTTGAACAGTAAAGGTGATGCAACCTCTGTTCAAGTACCTATGGCTGTGAAGTGAGGGTAGAGTGAGTTCCCATGGAAACCTATGAAATGAGATCAGTTTAACCCAACAATGCAATGCCCATCTAAGGCTGCCAGCATTTCTGGGATCATCAGGCCTTCACAAGGAATATTCTGTTAAGTCACCCAGTTGGGTAGGCACCCCTCTGGCAGGTTGGTCTCTTACCCAGATTCTGCTGGAAAGACAAGTCTCTTCCAAAACTCTTGGGTTCCCGTTTTCTTCCTGGTATTATGAACAATTTGGCCCCGCACTTACTCCTTGTTTTCAGGATGCTAAGCAATTTATACCCAGCTTCATGTCATCACTAAGCTACCATTAAGTCACTCAAGCAGGGAGTTGGGAAGGAAAAAAGATCACAGATAAGCATAGGGGAAGCCATCCAGCTTGCAGTTTTAAAATAACACATTTTCTGGTCTCTCATTAGAGTGCTCTAAAGAGCCTCATACTCCAGCATAACAGTATTACTACACGTGGAAAAATATGGGGAGTTTTTTTCTTTATTATGATCATCAGATTGATCTCAGGATCAAAATCAACCTAGGAGTGGATGGAGGACACAGTCTTCAGGGACATGGTGCCTAGTTCTGGTGGAACACCTGGGGATACTTGAGAAAGGATATCTGATTCACTAAACTTCAGAAGGAATGATCAGATATGCACAGGGTTATTCTCTACACTTGAACCAGGCCAGCAGGCAGACACATCACTAGATTCCCCTGAAGCAATGAGTTGGGGACAGAAAATGGTAAAGGAGAGTCTTCTCAGGCCTGACAGGTGTTCACCAGGCATCATATGAGGACCCTGCAGAAACCCGGACAGCTGCTCTGCATCTGGAAGGATAATGCATTTTTCATAAATTCTATGGAAGTCTCCACACAGATAAAGATTCTTCATTTCTCCCATTTAAAGAACAATAACAATAATAATAAAAACCTTTAGTTCCTCTGTTTGTTAGATTCCCTCCATCAATCCAAGTACCACTGTGATGTCTTCACAGCAGGGGCAGATCCAGGTTTTGTGGCCTCCGAAGCTAATACAATTGGGAGGAAGATAGATTCTTAAAAAAAAATAAAAGTATAAATGCAAAATTACGGTATAAGTTATTATTTATTTAGAATGAGAAAATAAAATAAACCACAACAAATTACTGGGAGCTTGAACATTCAGGCCCTTATCTCCTAAAATCCCTTCAAGGCAATTTATTAGAAATGCTTACATAGAAACTTCCTGGTGGCAGGCACCCTGACTCCCATTGAGCTCCAACCGTACAGAAATACAAGTCCACAGTTTCCACATCTTCCACTTTCTCATAAGAACCCATAAATATAGATTTTTTTAATGCTGGTAAGTAATTCAATTTAACAACAACAACAACAAAATTAATTAATTAAAATTGCAGGCCAAACAAAATACATCAGTGGGCTTAGTCTGGCCCGCATCTGCCAGCTTGTGACATCCAGTTTAATGATAAACTTCAAAGGTACACAATATTAGAATGAACATCAACAATCCCTTTAAAAATATTATATAACCCTTTACAGAGCCAAAAATATTGCTGGGAGTCTTGTTGTTCTAAAGCCTAGGGAACATTTCCTTTTATGGAAAAATAAGATCCAAGATCTACTTCCCTCTTTGAGAGGTCATTGAGACCTTGTAAAGATACATTTAAAAAATCAGGCAGTTTCTGTATTTTAATGAATACATAAATGAACGCTCAAAGCCATGTGCTTAAGAGTGATTAAAATATAAGAAAGAACTATGTCAAAGCATTGTTGACAACCCTACAGTGTGTCTCTCATTTTGTACACTACTTCAGTCTTACTTAACTGGAAGCCCTTGTTAAGTTTTTGTGATATAAATGAATGAGTGAATGGAGAAATAAATGAATGCCAACCAAAATTGCCATCACGTTAAAATATTAACTACTTAACTTACTTTGGTTTCATTATTTTATTTACCTTTATTCTTTGTAAAATTCCTATTCAAAGTTTGGGGGATATTTGTAGGCTTACCAGGGAAAGTATCACATATATTCACATTTTAGCTCATAGAGATAAATAGTCAATACATACCTTGGCATTTCCTGATCTGGGAAATATCTGGAAAGCTGGAGTATATCATGACTGAAAACCCTGCAAGAATAGAGTTGAGGACAATATAGACCAGCACTAGCCAATAGAAATACGAAGCAAACCACAAAAGTAAACAACATATGTCATTTTATACTTTCTAGTTGCCATGCTAAAAAATAAAAAGAAACAGGTGAAATTAATTTTAATAATATATTTTATTTAATGGGATATATCCAAAATATTACATTCCAATATACAATCAATAACAAAATTATTATGAGTTTTTTTCCTAAGTTTTCAAAATATGAAATGCATTTTACACTTTCAGCATATCTCAATTTGGACTAGCCACACTTCAAGGGCTCAGTAGACACGTGGCTGATGGCTACCATATTGGACAGCACAGATAAAAAAGTTGGTACCTTTCCTTTTTGTTCTGAGTGACCTTTCTTAGATAATCCTCATTTTAGTATTTATATTTTGTTAAAAGTATAGTCAATATCCAAAATATTAGACACCAAGAACTGCAAAGTCAAATAAAATTTATTTGGAAGTTATGCATGTGTTAATCCTGCGTGATCCTTAAAAGTCAAAACCCAGGGGAGGTAGACTACATTGAACCAATAAAACTCAGACTTATGCTTTGAATTAAGCAACAGTTTAGCGTAATTAGGAAAGTATGTCTAGCTTGAGCATTGTGTTCTTTCAAAGATTTATCTGTGTGGGATCAAATTGACAACAGCATCTTGAAAGGTTAATTGAGAAGTTTAGCAGACAGTGACTTTACCTTAATGGTGGTGGAATAATTTGGAAAATGGTAGCAAGAACGGTTACACAACTTGAAGAATGTAAAGCATGTCATTGAATTGTACATGTAAAATTTGCTGAAGATGTGTGTCCTTTGCTGTGTATTATCTTCACACACACTCACACACAGAATCAGACTTACAAACTTATTAAAATATTCCGAAGGGAAGAGGCCCCAGATAAATAAAGCACTACTCAAGAAGAAGAACAAAGTGGGAGGCCTTACACTACCTGATTTTAGGACCTATTATACTGCCATGGTAGTCAAGACAGCCTGGTACTGGTATGATAACAGATACGTAGACCAATGGAACAGAGTTGAGAATCCAGATATAAGCTCATCCACCTATGAGCAGCTAATATTTGACAAAGGCCCAAAGTCATTAATTGGGGGAAAACACAGTCTCTTTAACAAATGGTGCTAGCATAATTGGATAGCTATATGCAAAAAACTGAAACAAGACCCATATCTCACACCATTTACAAAAACTAACTCAAAATGGATCAAAGACTTAAATATAAAATCGAAAATGATAAAGATAATGGAAGAAAAAATAGGGACAATGCTAGGAGCCCTAATACATGGCATAAACACAATACAAACCATAAGTAACAATGCACAAGCACCAGAAGAGACACTAGATAAATGGGAGCTCCTAAAAACCAAACACTTACGCTTATCCAAAGACTTCACCAAAAGAATGAAAAGACAACCTACAAATTGGGAAAAAAATTTTGGCTACGACAAATCCGATCAGCATTTAATCTCTAAAATCTACAAGATACTCCAAAACCTCAACAGCAAAAAGACAAATAACCCAATTAAAAAATGGGCAAAGGATATGAACAGGCACTTCACCAAAGAAGATATTCAGGCATCTAACAGACACATGAAGAAATGCTCACGATCATTAATTAGCCAACAGAGAAATGCAGATCAAAACTACAATGAGATATCATCTCACCCCAACAAGGCTAGCATTAATCCATAAAACACAAAATAACAAATGCTGGAGAGGTTGTGGAGAGACTGGAACACTTATACACTGTTGGTGAGAATGTAAAATTGTACAACCACTTTGGAAATCGATTTGGCACTTCCTTAAAAACCTAGAAATAGAAGTACCATATGATCCAGCTATTCTGCTCCTTAGAATATATCCTAGAGAAACAAGAGCAGTCACACGAATAGCTATATGCACACCCATGTTCATCCCAGCACTGTTCACAATAGCCAAAGGATGGAAGCAACCTAAGTGCCCATCGATGGACGAATGGATAAACAAACTATGGTATAGCCACACAAATGGAATATTACGCAATGATAAAGAACAATGATGAAGCTGTGAAACATCGTATAACTTGGTGGAAGCTAGAACTTATTATGCTGAGTGAATTTAGTCAGGCACAGAAGGACAAATACTGTATAAGACCACTATTATAAGAACTCAAGAAAAGGTTTAAACACAGAAGAAAACATTCTTTGATGGTTACGGGGGAGGAGGGGGTTATTCACTAACTAGATAGTAGATAAGAATGATCTTCAGTGAAGGGAAGGACAGCTCACACTACAGGGGAAGCCAGCACAACTGGACTAAACCAAAGCTAAGAAGTTTCCTCAATACAATCAAATACTTTGAGAGACAGAGTAGCAGGGATGCAGGGTCTGGGAATGATGCTTCCAGGGGACATCTATGTCAATAGGCATAACAAACCTTATTAAGAAAATGTTCTGCATCTTACTTTGGTAAGTGGCATCTGGGATCTTAAAAGCTTGCAAGCAGCCATCTAAGATGCATCAGTTGGTCCCAACCACTTGGAGTAAAGGAGAATGAAGAACACCTAAGACACAGGGAAAGTATTGGCCCAAGAGACAGAATGGGCCACATAAACCAGAGACTTCATCAGCCTGAGACCAGAAGAACTAGATGGTGCCCAGCTACCACCAATGACCGTCCTGACAGGGAACACAACAGAGGGTCCCTGATGGAGCAGTAGAACGATGGGATGCAGAACTTAAATTGTAGTAAGAAGACCAGACTTAAGACTGGAGGCACCCCGGAAAGCATGGCCCCTGGTGTCTCCATCACCCCAGAACTAAAACAATTTCCAAGGCCAACTCTTCAGACAGGGATTGGACCGGACTGTGGGACATAAAGTGATGCTCGTGAAGAATGTGCCTCTTAGACAAGTAGATATAGGAGACCAAAGGGGCGGCTTCTGTCCAGAGGTGAAAGGGGAAGGCAGAGAGAGTTAGGAGCTGGTTGAATGTTCATGGGGAATCAGGGGTGGAGGGGAGAAGTGTGCTGTCGGAGAATGGGGTGAGCGGTTGGGATCTCATAACAATGTATGTTAAAAAAAAAATTCTGTATGGGAGACCAACTTGAAATGTAAACTTAATTTAATTACAACAATTAAAAAAAAAAAAAAATTCCAGAACAGCCTCACACTTAATTCTTGATTTCATTAGCTGCAGATATCCCCTGGTCCTGACTTTTGAATCTAGGACTTAGAGCATTTTGCAGTGTCACAGAGGAAAATGAGCATGGCTTTGGAACAAAATAGACATATTTGAGTAATGCCTACACCTCATCTTTTGTAAAATGGAGTAGTAACACTTATGTTGAGGGCCTTCTCTTATCAAATGGGATAATATATGTAAATTGCCTTTGTCCTTTCCTTAATCTACCTTAATTTGTTCTCAGTAGCTTTCATTTTCTCACCTTAAATTAACTGCTCTCTCCCCTCCCTAACTCTAATTATTCATATTGCTCACAAATGCCCTTTAATACCATGCCCAGTGCTATATAAGGGCTTCCTTTGGTCACCAGCAGACTCAGCCTTTAGATGGTGCTACCACCACCTCCCCCATCACACATGCCACTAGTTTCTCCTGCTCTCCAGGATACCGAACAGGACAAGAATTACGTGTTAAGGGGCAACTATCGAATTTTTACTTCAGCTATACCTTTTCCTTATTTTTCTCTTTCCTGTTGCTTATTCTTTGTCATTATTTCACTTCTTATTAGCACCGACCTCACTGGGTAGCACAAAATAAAAAGTAGTGTATGCACATCAGCTTATTTTACAGCTTAACAAGATCCTTGTAAAATGCTATGGAATAAAGGGTGTTTAAACTATTGAGAAAAGTAATTGCAATAGAGCAATGGTTCAGAAATGTGACATGTAGGGGAGGTGCAAATCAAAGAAATGATGTGTAACATAAACCTAAACAGGTGAGCAGGAGCTGTCCCTTCATCAGCAGATGAAAAGTCCCATCACTGTAGGCCTTTAAGGGAATCAGTGAGCAAGTCTGAAAGCCACAAGTGACACAATTCTCAACCTGCAATCATCCTAATTAAGGTGTCAGACCCTCTCTATGACAGAAATTTGTGTTGAATATGTGTGTGTGTGTTTTAAGGTTGGGGAGGGGGGAGAATGTGTCAGTTTTATGTAAGCAGTCTATAAATAAATGTTAAATGTGTTGTTCTAAATTGCATTTACTAATACAGTTCTATGGTCAAAAAATATCATGTAAAATTCCAAACAGTTCTAGGATTTTGGAATGGGGAAAACCCACCATATTTCATTACCATCAGTAATCACTAATTGCCTGAAACAAGTTCAGCTTCAGTCTGTGATTTATTAAATTGTTTACTGAATACTAGAGGATTGCTAACCAAAAGGTTGGCAGTTCAAATCCACCAGCCACTCCTTGGAAACCCTGTGGGGCAGTTCTCTGTCCTATAGAGTAGCTGTGAGTCGGAATCAACTCAGCGGCAACAAGACCTTCCCAGAAGAGCTTGCAGTCATGCTGGGGGAACAAATTTCACCCACACACAACAATTCTCAGGTAATAAAACTAAGTCTAAAGTGGAGAGTAAAATTTTATACATCAAACATAATTTCTAAATTAATTTTGTCTAGCCTTACCGAGCTTAGGTTAAGAAAACCTTGGTTTTAGGACTGACTGTATACCATTTACTATTTATATAATTTATATAGCATCTCTGAGCGTCACTATCTTACATTGTAAAATTGGGACATTACACTCTATAGTTTCTCAGTTTCCTTCAACTTTAACGTTCTGAAATCCAACTCTATTGTTCAAAAATGGTGCTCCGGGGCTTACATTTTAAAAGGACACATAAGAGCAGTAAAAAACAAAAAAAGCTAAAAAAAAATTATCTGAAACTGAACACAAAATTTCAGAGTGAGGGAGGCACACCTCATTAGAGAAACTAGAAATTGAAGCATTTAAATCTTGTCATTTCTTGGAAGACAAATCAAAGAGAAAAAAAAAACAATAGAATATAGTTCTTACTGTCTGATAAAAGGGGCTTCTTTATATGGAAAAACTCAGAGACACTTTTATGAGACACTTTTCTTTATAAAGGCATCATGTTCAATGCATTCAGCACCAGCACCGTAGAAAATACAATTACTTTTTCAAATTGTCATTTCGATGTGAAGTCTCCAATAAGTCCAGAGAAACCATTAATGATCATTTAACTCTCAGGTCCCTGCATGGTGCAAACGGTTTGCACTCTATTACTAACCTAAAGATTGGCAGTTCAAACCCACCCAGCAGTGCTGCAAAAGAAAGGCCTAGTGATCTGCTTCCATAAATATCACAGCCAAGAAAAAGAAAACCCTATAGAGCAGTTCTACCCAGTAACACACTGGTCACCATGAGTCGGAATTGATTTGATGGCAATGAGGATTTTTTGTTTTGTTTTGTTTTTTAGGTCTAACCCTCAAGTTATCACATCGGAAATATAGAAACTGAAGTTTGGATTTTTACAAACAACAGAATGAAGAAACTAATTTGACTGCTAGCAACCAAGACATGATGAAACAACTTTTGTTAAATTTTCATGTTTCAAATTCCTTATCCTCTAAGAACGTTTTTTGTGTTTCTTAAAGATGGATAATAATATCACTCAAAAATTCAAAGAATCATATTCATGTTTTTTGTTAGGACTGGGGATAGCTTTTAATGATTTGGGTTTGTATGGAATATATACCTTTGGATAAGATTGGCCATTTTAGAGACTTCCAGGCAACATGGCGCTATAGACAGAAGTAACACGACATCCCTCCACAGCAAAGACCTGAAAAACTAAGTCAAACAGAGACACATGTCAATCCTGAAACCCTAAGCAACAAATGAAGAGATAAATAACTCAATCAAGCACTGAATGTAATAAAAAACTGACAGAGAACAGAGAGCGAGAAGAGATACATGCAGAGGTCCCCTATCAGCTAACGCAGCATGGATCTGCCATCTTGGACTCCTATTGGAGATCGACAAACAGGGAGTATGAGAAAGCAGCTTCACAGAGCTTCCAGCAGGAGACAAAACAACAAGTAACCAATGATATACGCTTACCAACCTCCCCCCACCCTTCTTTACCCCCACTCAGCCTCCCCTGCTTCCCGCGGCCACACTCTCCTGGCCCAGAAGCACCGTCTTCACCCCAGTGTTGCTTGGATTCCACTCACCCGCACTGGCCAGCTCCCTGAGTGCCATTTGTTGGCTGCTGGAGTTGATTCTTCCACTTCTTTAGATTTCTACCTTACCTCTCACCACCTCCCGCTCCTTTCTCTCAATACTTGACTCTGTGTGCTATCTTTGCTTCTTCCTGAAAGGCTGCAAAACATGGCTCAACTGTGAAACTGCTTCCTGGTCATGCCACCACACTGGTGGGACCCCTCGGGCTTTTTTTGTTTGTTTGTTTGTTCCGTTTTGATATGTTTGTTTGTTTTCTTTTTCTTTTCTTGGCCTGGGAGCCCCTTCTAGCCAGGCAGTACTGTGCAGCTTGGGAGCTACTCCCTTACTCTGCACACACTTGCAGTGGCATCCATGGGGGCATTTTTTTTCTAGTTTTTTTGTTTGTTTCTGTTTCTTTGTTTCATTTTCTTCTCTCTTTTTTTCCCTTTTTTGTCCTTCTTCATTTCTCAGTTTCTCTTCTCTCTATACTTACCTTTGTTTCCTGTCTCCTGAATACCTGGTGCTGTGTGACACCTCTACCCCTTCTAGCCAGGCTATATGTCATGGCCTGGGAGCAACTTCTCTGGTCCTCACAGCCACATCAGTGGGAACCCTAGGGGGGTCTTTTTTTTTTTTAATTATTTATTCTTTTTTTCTCTTTTACCTTTTTTCTTTTTTTATCCTTTTTGTTTTCCTCCATTTCTCAGTCTCTCATCTCTCCACTCCAACAGCAGGCTCCCTTAGCACTCTTTTTTGTTTGTGTGTATGTTTTTGATTCTTGTTCCTCTCTCCCATTTCCCATACACATCTTAGCTCCACATATCACAATCGCCCCCTTCCTTCCTGCCTACCTGCACCATGAGCTGAACATCACACACCCAAGCAGCACAGGCATGCCTACTGGAAACTGCCTTGCACTGATTACTCACCCACCCTATGGGCCCTAGTACATGCCACAAACAACCCATCCCAGAAACTCCCCTTCAGCTGTACCTGCCTTGCTGTACCATACCTGAGCGACTGACCCTGCCCATTGGAGAAGGAGGTGAAAATTATTGGGCTACAGATGACCAAACAACAAATGCACAGCCCACCTGCTCAGACATTATGAAATAAAACAAAAAGGCAAGACGAAACAAAAAAATCTACAATCAATAAAAGAGGAAAATAACTACTGAAAGACAGCAGGCAATATTAAAATATGTACAAAAACAGGACAGTATGGTTCCAGTAGGCGTCCTAAATAAGACACCAGATGATTTTCCAGTAGAAGAAAAGGCACTAGACCTAACTGATAGGGAATTCAAATCTCTAATATTCAGAGCTGTCCAAGAGTTGAAGAAAAAAGCAGACAAAAATGAGGAAAAAATAGACAAATTCATGAAAAAGGCAGACAAATTCATAGAAAATACAGACAAAAAAGTGGAATAATTCAGGAAAATAATGCAGGAACAAAATGCTAAATTAAATTCACAGTTAGAAATAATACAAAAACAACAATTAGAAATCAAAAAGATAAACAACAAGATTTCAGAAGTGGACAGTGTCATAGAAGAGATGAGGAGCAGGTTTGAAATGATGGAAGACAGGATCAGCAAAATTGAAGACAAACACTTGGATACAAATCTGAGGAAAAATCAGAAAAAAAAATAAACAAAGAAAAATAAAGAAAACCTGAGAATTATGTGGGATACAATTGGAAGCAAAAATTTGTGAATGATCAGAGTTCTAAAACAAAGAGAGAAAACAGAAAACACAGAGAGGATCATTGAAGAATTGATGACAGAAAACTCCCCCAGTATCATGAAAGATGAAAAGCTGACCATCCAAGAAGCTCAACGAACCCCATGTAGAATAGACCCCAAAAGAAAATCACCAAGGCGTATCATAATCACACTCATTAAAACCAAAGACAAAGACTCCTAAGAGCAGCTCGAGAAAAACAAAAAGTCATGTACAGAGGAGAAACAGTAAGACTAAGCTGGGATTACTCAGCAGAAACCATGCAGGCAAACAGGCAATGGGATGAAATATATAAAACCTTGAAGGAAAAAAATTGCCAGCCAAGAATAATATATCCTGCAAAACTCTCGTTCAAATATGACGGTGAAATTAGGACATTTCCAGATAAACAGAAATTAAAGGACTCTTTAAAAACCAAACCAAACTTACAAGAATTATTAAAGGGAGTCCTTTGATCTGAGAATGAACAACATCAGAGCACAGGCTGAATCTAGGACGCAGGATCATACCAGCCAGATACCAACTTAGGAAATGAACTCTCAAGGACTATCCAAAATAAAAAGAATTACAACAGGGAATGAGAGGTTAATCTGTAAATGAAAACACATCAGAACAATAAAAGATGGAAGAAACAGTGTAGGTATACAACCTTCTAATGCGGAGGAAGGCAAGGTGATACCAAGTAATAATAGACTGGTTCAAACCTACGAAACTAAGGGTAAATTTCAAGGTAACAAAACAAAAGTTAACAACCCTACTCATCAAAATGAAGAAGGAAAACATAAAGTCTCAGTAAAAATAAAACCTACAAAAACAAAAAATGAAAAAAAAGAATCCACAAACAGAAGGAATTCAGAACAGGAGAGTAAGAGGAACAAAGAAAAAGTCAGTACCACAAAAAAAAAAAAAAAAAAAGCACTACAAAATGACAGCAATAAACTCACACCTATCAATAACTACACTGAATGTAAATGGCCTAAATGCACACATAAAGAGACAGAGAAAGACAGAATGGTTAAAAAAAAAAAAATGCTGTCTACAAGAGACACACCTTAGAAACAAAGATGTAAATTTGTTAAAAACCGAAGGATAGAAAAAAATATATCAAGCAAACAGCTACCAAAAAAGAGCAGGAGTGGCAATACTAATCTCAGATAAAATAGACTTTAAAACAAAATCTACCATAAAAGACAAAGAAGGACACTATATAATGATTAAGGGGACGATCCATCATGAAGACATAACCATAATAAACATCTACACACCCAATGACAGGGCTCCCAAATACATAATACAAACTCTAACAACACTGAAAACAGAAATTAACAGTTCCACAATAATAGTAGGAGACTTCAACACACCACTCTCAGTAAAGGACAGAACAACTAAGAAGAAACTCAGCAAAGATACAGAAGACCTAAAGGGCACAATCAGCCAACTTGACCTCGTAGACATATATAGAACACTCCTTCCAACAGATGCAAAATACACATTCTTTTCCAATACACATGGAGAGTTCTCCAGAGTTGACCACATCTTAGGCTACAGAACAATCCTAAACAAGATCCAAAACAATGAGATAATGCAAAGTATCTTCTCTGACCACAACACCATCAGGGTAGAAATTAGCAGGAAGTGCAAAGAAAAAAAAATCATTTACATGGAAACTGAATAACACCCTGCTTACAAACCACTAAGTAATAGAAGAAATCAGAGATGGAATCAAAAAATTCCTAGAATCAAATGAGAATGAAAACACATCATACCAAAACCTTTGGGACACAGCAAAGGCAGTCCTCAGAGGACAATTTCTAGCAATAGATGCACATATCAAAAAAGAAGAAAGGGACAAAATCAAAACATTAACTACAGAACTGAAACAAGTAGAAAGAGAACAGCAAAAAAAGCCCACAGCCACTAGAAGAAAGGAAATAATAAAGATCAGAGCAGAAATAAATGAAATAGAGAATAGAAGAACAATAGAATCAACAAAACCAAAAGTTGGTTCTTTGAAAGAATCAACAAAATCGACAAACCACTGGCCAGACTGACAAAAGAATAACAGGACACGTATAACCCAAATAAGAAATGAAATTGGGGACATTACAACAGACCCAACTGAAATAAAAAGGATCATAACAGAGTATTATGAAAAACTATACTCCAACAAATTTGAAAACCTAGAGGAAATGGATAAATTTCTAGACACACACTGCCTACCCAAACTACAACAAAGTGATGTTGAAAATCTGAACAGACCTATAACAAGAGCAGAGATTGAAATGGTAATAAAAAAACTCCCAACAAAAAAAAAGCTCTGGCCCAGATGGCTTCAGTGGAGAATTGTATAAAACATTCACAGAAGAGCTTATACCAGTACTACTCAAGCTATTTCAGAGCATAGAAAAGGAAGCAACACTTCTGAATTCATTCTATGAAGCCAGAATAAGGCTGATACCAAAACCAGGCAAAGATGCTACAAAAAAAGAACATTACAGAACAATATCTCTCATGAGTATAGATGCAAAAATTCTAAACAAAATTCTAGCCAATAGAATCCAGCATTATATCAAAAAAATAATACACCACGACCAAGTAGGATTCATACCAGGTATGCAAGGATGGTTCATCATTAGAAAATCAATCAACGTAATCCACCACATAAATAAAGGAAAGAAAAGAATCACATGATCATCTCAACTGACACAGAAAAGGCATTCAACAAAGTCCAACACCAATTCCTGGTAAAAACTCTCAATAAAATAAGTATATAAGGGAAATTTCTCAACATAATAAAGGGCATCTCTGCAAAACCAACAGCCAACATCATTCCTAATGGAGAGAGGCTGAAAACATTCCCCTTGAGAACAGGAAGAAGACAAGGATGCCCTTTATTACCACTCCTATTTAACATTGTGCTGGAAGTCCTAGATAAAGCAATAAGGCAAAAAAAAGAAATAAAGGGCATCCAAATTGGTAGTCAAGAAGTTAAACTCTCCCTGTTTGCAGATGATGATACTATACATAGAAAACCCAAAAGACTCCATGAGAAAACTAAAGGAACTAATAGAAAGATTCAGCAGAGTAGCAGGATACAGATAAACATATAAAAATCAGTTGGATTCCCATACACCAACAAAGAGAACAATGAAAAGGAAATCAGGAAAACAATACCATTTATACTAGCTCCTAAAAAAATAAATTACTTAGGAATAAATCTAACCAGGAATGTAACAGACCTATACAAACAAAACTACAAAACACTACTGCAAGAAACCCAAAGACATCTACATAAAATGAAAAACATACCACACTCATGGATAGGTAGAATCAACATTGTGAAAATGACAATCCTACCCAAAGGAATTTACAAATATAATGCAATCCCGATCCAAATACCAACAACTTTCATTAAAGAGATGGAAAAACTAATCTTTAACTTTATATGGAAAGGGAAGAAGCTCCGGATAAGTAAAGCACTATTGAAGAAGAAGAATAAAGTAGGAGGACGCACACTACCCGACCTCAGAGCCTACTATACAGCTACAGTAGTCAAAACAGCCTGGTACTGGTACAATGACAGATACATTGACCAATGGAACAGAATTGAGAATCCACCTACAGTCACCCAAAATCCATCTCATGGGGAAAAGACATTCTTTTTAACAAATAGTGCTGGCAAAACTGGATGTCCATCTGCAAAAAAATGAAACAGGACCCATACCTCACACCATACACAAAAACTAATTCAAAATGGTTCAGAGACCTAAATATTAAGCCAAAACTATAAAGTTCATTGAAGAAAAAATAGGATCAACACTAGAGGCCGCAATGTGTTGTATTAACAGGATACAAACCATAATCAACAACACATAAACTCCAGAAGATAAGCTAGATAACTGGGATCTTCTAAAAATTAAACACTTATGCTCATCAATAACTTCACCAAAACAGCAAAAAGAGAACCTACAGACTGGGAAATCATTTTTGGACATTACAAGTCAGACAAAGTCTACTCTCTAAAATCTGCAAGAAATTCAACACCTCTACAACAAAAAGACAAATAATCCAATTAAAAAATGGGCAAAGGAAATGAACAGACACTTAACCAAAGAAGACATTCAAGAGGCCAACAGACACATGTTGGAATGCTTGTGATCACTATCCATTAAAGAAATGCAAATTAAAACCACAATAAGAAACCATCTCAGCCCGGCATTACAGGCACGAATCAAAAAAAAACTGGAAATAACAAATGTTGGAGAGGCTACAGAAGATTGGAACACTTATGCACTGCTGGTGGGAATGCATAAAGATACAACCATTATGGAAAATGACATGGCACTTCCTTAGAAATCTGGAAATAGAAATTCCATACAATCTAGCAATTCCAGTCCTAGGAATATATCCTAGAGAAATAAGAGCAGTCACATGAATAGACATATGCACATTCATGTTCATTGCAGCATTGTTCACAATAGTAAAAAGATGGAAACAACCTAGATGCCCATCAATAGATGAATGGATAAACAAACTATGGCACATACACACAATGGAGTATTATGTAACATTAAAGAAAAATGATGAATCTGTGAAGCATCTCATAACATGGATGAAGCTGGAGGACATTATACTGAGTGGAATAAGTCAATCACAAAAGGACAAATATTGTATGAGACCTCTACTATAAAAACTCTTGAAAAAGTTTACACAGAAAAAGAAACAATCTTTGTTGGTTACGAGGAATGGGTGGTGGGGGGTACTAAATAGACAATAGACAAGTGGCAACTTTGGTGAAGGGTAAGACAGTATACAATACTGGGGAAGCCAGCACAGCTTGTACAAGGAAAGGTCATGGAAGCTCAATAGACACATCCAAACTCCCTGAGGGACTGAATTGCAGGGTGGAGGGCTGTGGGGGCCATGGTCTCAGGGAACATCTAGCTCAATTGACATAACACAGTTTATGAAGAAAATATTCTACATTCTACCTTGGTGAGTAGTGTCTGGGGTCTTCAAAGCCTGTCATCAGCCATCTAAGATATTCCACTGGTCTCCCTCCTTAAGGAGCAAGGGAGAATGAAGAAAACAAGATACAAGGAAAAGATTACTCCAAAGGACTAATGGACCACGACTACCACAGCCTCTACCACACTGAGTCCAGTACATCTAGATGGTGCCTGGCTACCACCACTGACTGCTCTCACCAGGATCACAACAGAGGGTCCTGGACAGAGCTAGATAAAAATGTAGAACAAAATTCTAACTCACAAGAAAAGACCAGATTTACTGGCTTGAAAGAGACTGGAGAAACCCCGAGTGTATGGCCCCCGGACACCCTTTTAGCTCAGTAATGAAGTAACTCCCGAGGTTCACTGTTCAGCCAAAGATTAGACAGCACCATAAAACAAATCGAGACTAATGGGGCATAACAGTCCAGAGACAAGGACTAGAAGGCAGGAGGGGACAGGAAAGCTTATAATAGGGAACCCAAGTTTGAGAAGGGACAGTGTTGACATGTTGTGGGGTTGTTAACGATTGTCTTGAATAATATGTGTACTGTTTAATGAGCAACTATTTGTTCTGTAAACCTTCATCTAAAGTACAATTTAAAAAAATTAATAAAAAAATATGTAAACAGTATGATAAAGAGTATAAAGCATTCCTAATTAAAGACAATAAATAAATAAATAAATAAAAAAGATTGGCCACTTTCTAGCTTCCCCATTTTCTACAAATAGCCATGGAGGAAACCAGAGAGAAAAGGTATTTACACATTGGAAACAGAGGGGCCTATGGTTACCATGGCTGTCCCTCCTGAAGGATAATGTTAACCCTTGCGTTAAAAAAGAATTTTGTTTCCATGCAATCTCTATAAAAATGTGTTCTCTCAGACAAAAGATCTGAATCAAAGTAGGTCTGAGAATGGACAAAACCTACAAAATGCTAAATAGGAGTATTTGATACAGGCAAGGCTCATGATATAAATTTATCTTTCTATTTTTTGACATTATGCCTATTCTAATCTTATAATCGATATGAAAACGTAAGTATGGGACAAAATCCAAACTTAGTGTTTGTAAATCTTTTCAATTGTAAAGACTTTCTTATCCTATTCTGAAAATGGCGAGTGAGCCAAAAGAATATGAGTTGGAAGAAGGCCAAATTTCAGGTATAATCGAATGGCTGATGAGGAGCTTTGGTTGCAGGCTGAAAATTAAAATGAAAAATGCTTCCTGCACTTCTTAAGCGTTTGTTGTTGCTGTAGTCTGTTGCAGTCGAGTCGATTCCGACTCACAGGGACCCTTACTCAAAATGCATTGACATTCTAAATTGTGTCTTCTTAACTGTATTTAAAATTTTTTCACCGAATTACAGTTTAGTCTTGTCTAGCCAGTTCATTTATCTCTGAATATCTTTTATTTTTCAGCGTCAAGATCAAAAGGGTCACTTGATATCCTCAGATGTTTTGTTTCATTATCATGCAGTGGCTTTGTTACCTAGCACTGCCACAACAAAAAATATCACAAGTGGGTGGCTTTAAAGAACAGAAATTTACTTTCTCTTAGTTCAAGAGACAGGAAGTGTGAACTTAGGCTCTAGAGGGGGAGGCTCTTCTCTGTCTGTATCACCTTTAGTAGCCAGCAGTCCCTGAGGTTCCTGGGCATGTATGTAGATGCATATGCCATGTGTGTCTGTCTTCATATGACATCCTTCTCCAGTGTGTCTGTGTCTATTCTGCTCTTTTTATAACTAAGAGGTGATTATGTTTAGGACCCATCCTACTTTGGTATGCCTTCATTAACAAAAAAAAAAAAGAAAGCCCTATTTCCAAACAGGATCCCATCCACAGGTACAGGGGCCAGGACTTCAATACATATTTTGTGGGACACAATTTACTTCACAGCATGCAGCAAAGAGATGAAAAATGCCCAACCACTCCTGCTGTTATAGTCTACCTATTTAATAACTGAGTGGGGATAGACAAATCCAAAATCCATAGGTTAACTGACAGGTTTGAAACTCTGGCAGTCTTGTGTCTTAAATCAGGGTGGAAATTCTGGCAGGATGACTGTTTACAGTCTTGAGGCAGAATCCTTCTCCCTCAGGGAAACCTCATTTTTTGCTCCTAAAGACTTCAGCTGATTTAATGAGCTCACTCATATTATGAATGGTAACCTGCTTTACTCAAGGTCAACAGATTTAAATGCTAATCACATGTAAATATCTTCATAGCAGCATCTAGACTAGTGTTTGACCATACAACTGGACACCAGAGTCTAGCCAAGTTGACAAATAAAATTGACCATCACACTCTCCACTTTCCTTATGTACTCACTTCCCTCCTAGGCTAGAACTCAGATTTCATGGTCCATCATTAAAATATTTTATTGCCAAAATATTTAACCATTTCTTTCTGTATGATGCTCTCCTGACAACATTCCAATCCTAATTAAACCCAACTAATGCACCCAGGCTTGGTTTCAACCAAGTACTTTCTCCTAGAGAGAAGTGCAAACTCTTACTGACTTTGAATGTAGCCACAAAACTCAAAGGGGCATACAACACTGCCCAGAAGGCATGTTTATTATATGACTCTTCAAAATGACTATTTCACTTAATACTTTCTTCAATCCTACATCGCCTCTCCTCTTACCCTCCCTCAGCTCACAAACTCGCCTCATAATTAACCAAGAAAATAGAAATATCAGACAGGATCTCATGCATCTTTACACCTTGAAAACAAGCAGTCTACCTGTATCTGTATCCTTCTGTTAATACACGTAAAGGATCCCCTCTCCTCTCCAAGGTCAACTCTTACACTTTTGCTCTAGATCTCTCTCCTCTTGCTTTCTCAATGACTTTGTTACTCGAATTACTTCCTCATTGTCCTGCATCAATTTCTGTTTCTCTACTGAATTACTGTCATTTATCTAAAACATGTTTAGTATTTCCTCTCTTTAATAAAATACATTCTGTCTTGATTTCATCCTCCTCCAGATTCTGTCCCATTTCTCAGCTCCCTTTCATAACCTAGCTTCTTACTTAAAGAGTGGTCCATAATCACAGTCTCTCACTTCTTCCCCTCACATTCTTTCTTCAGTCTTTCACTCCTTACCAATCCACTGAGCCCACTCTGCTCAAGGCTCCAGTGACCTCCATGTGTTCTCCTTTGGTACTCTGATAAAGTTCAAATGTTGATATTCTACAAGACTGTGCCTGGATCCCTTTTTCTTCTCTATCTGCACACTTTTTCTTGATACATTAATGGAAACCCAACATTTTAGATATCATCTACTTGCGACAATTCCCAAATTACCTTCTCTAGTCTTGACCTCTTTCTGGAAACACAGATTTACATACCCAACTCCTACCCAGTATCTCCATAACAAATCTAATCTAACAAACAAATCTTAACTGACATAATACATAACTGACCAAAATACAAATATTGATTTACTTTTTCACAAACTTGCTTCACCCCCAGTTTTCCCCAGTAAATGATGAACCATTCACTCAGGGTACTTGAGTCAACAACCTAGGTATGATACTTCATGTGCCACATTCGGTTTCTCAAGTTCTATTGTCTCTACCTCTAAAACATGAGCCATCCACTTCTTTCCATACCCATTGTTATCATCCTACATTCTCCTAACTGGTGTCCTTGTTTTTACTCTTGCTCCTCCACAATTTTCTCTACAATTCTGTACACAATAGCCAGAGGAGGTTTGAAATGTAAATCAAATCATGACACCCTGTCATGGATTGAATTGTGTCCCTCCAAAATATCTGTCAACTTGGCTAGGTCAAGATTCCCAGTATTGTATGATTGTCTGCCATTTTGTAATCTAATGTGATTTCCTTGTGTTGTATACTCTGTCACTATGATGGAATAAGATGGATTAGCAGCAGTTATACTAAAGAGGTCTACAAGATTAGGTAGCATCTTAAGCCAATCTCTTTTGAGATATAAAAGAGAGAAGAGAGCAGAGATACACAGAGACCTCATACCACCAAGAAAGAAGCACCAAGACCCAAGCTTCCTGCACAGAGAATCTCCTAGTCCAAGGGAAGACTGATGATGGCAAGGACCTTCTTCCAGAGCCGACAGAGAGAGAAAACCTTCCCCTGGAGCTGACCCCAATTCGGACCTCTAGCCTACTAGACTGTGAAAAAAAAAATTTCTCTTTGTTAAAGCCATCCACTTGTGACTTTTCTGTTATAGCACCACTAGATAACTAAGACACACCCCTTCCTTTAAAATTTGTGCTTGCTTCCCATCATGCTAAAGTAAATCCAAACTCCTAAGCCACCTTATAAATATTATACCCTCTGCATACTTCTCAGCTCTCTCCAACTCCTCCCTTTCTCATTCATTGTACCTCATCAACACTAGCCTTCCTTGATCACATTAAGCTCATTCCTGACGTTAGGACCTTTGCATTCATTCTTTCTACCTGGAAAGCTTTTCCCCCAATCTTTTCACACTTCATTTCTCCTTTCCTTTTGAATAATATAACTTTGTTAGAGCAGTCCTGACTACTAAACCAAAAGTAACCACACAGTTTCCTACATTGTGCTTATCCTTATTTGAAATTTTTCTTTTTAACCTAATACATTTGCTTGCTTTTCTATTGTCTTTGGCATGGCCTCATTAACATAACAAAAGAAAGGCCCTCTTTCCAAATAGGATCACATCTACAGGTACAGGGGCCAGGATTCACCAATAGAATATAAATTTCACAAGTGCAGGAACCTTTCTGTTTTCGGCTCCATCCCTAGCATCTAGAACAATTCTGTTTAGCATAAATTAGGTGCTCAGTAAATACTTATTTGATCTATGAATGAATGGATATTTCAGGTATAAGCCTGTATGGATTAAAATTATTCAATTAGTGCAGATATAGAAAATTTCATGATAGTTTTAAAAGAGAAAAATCATCTCTTTCCAATATCTTTAATGTATAATATGATGAATTTACTGATTTTATCAGTTGTAAGAAGGATGAGAAAAGAAGTCTTGAATGTATGGAGCAGCCTTAGAATCTTCTAAAGGACGGCATCTAGAATCAGTATATGATCCAAAATTTAGCTATGGCTCTGTATTAGTTTCCTCAGGATGCCATAACAAAAGTCCCACAAACTAGGTGGCTTAAAACAACACAAATTTATTCTCCCACAGTTCTGGAGGCAAGAAGCCCTAAATCAAGTTACTAGTGTCATAGCTCTCAGGAAGAATTCTTACTTGCCTCTTCTATCTTCTGGTGATTGCAAGCAATCCTTGGGGTTCCTTGGCTTATAGATGTATCACTCAAATGACTGCATCTGTCTTCACATGGCCTTCTCTACTATGTATCTGTGTTCAAATTACCCCCTTCTCATAAGAACATCAATCACTGGATTGGGTCAACCCTAACCAATATGGCCTTATCTTAAGTATATCTGCAAAGACCCTATTTCTGAATAAGGTCGCATTCATAGTTATTAGGGATTAGGACTTTAACATATCTTTTGGGGGATAAAATTCAAACCATGTCTTAGTTATCTAGTGCTCCTATAACAAAGAGAAATTTATTCTCTCACAGTTTATGAGGTTAGTAGTCCAATTCAGGGTGCCAGCTCTAGGGGAAGGCCCCTTTCTGTCGGGTCTGAGGAAAGGTCCTTGTCGTCAATCTTCCCCCAGTCTAGGAGCTTCTCAAAGCAGGAAAGCAGGGTCCAAAGGATGTGCTCTGCTCCCAGCACTGCTTTCTTGGTGGTATGAGGTCCCCTGCCTTCTTAATCATACAACAATTATACTAAATCTGATAATAGTCTGATAAGCAAATGTTTTAAAATATTTGTTTAGAGCTTATACACACGTTTTCATCTTTCTTGATTTATGTCTTTGTCTTAGGCTTGGTTCTCTAGAGAAGCAAAACCAGTAAAGCATATAAATATATAGAGAGATTTATATTGAGGAGATGACTCACACAGTTGTAGAGACTGGAACTTCCCAAGTTCATGGGTCAGGATAGAGGTTCTCCTGATTCACATAGCACAGGGGCTGGCGAACTCAAAGATCAGCAGATCAGAGAGCTGACTCTTGCTCACAGGCTGCGAAGATTGATGAATCACAAGATCGGCAGGCAAGACCCCAGATAAGCTGCTAGCTCAAGTCCCAAGAACCAGAGGTCCGACAAACAGGAGCCAGCTGCAGGATCCAGAGTAAGCAAAAGTCCACAAACCCAGCCAGAATGTCCACTTACATTCAACACAGGCCACACACCCAAAGAAACTCCCTTTCAACTTATTGGCCTCTTTCAGGGGATCCCATCATGGAGGTGATCACATTGTATCAAATCTCATCATGGAAGTGATCATAACATACGACTGCCAAACCACTGAGAATCATGGCCCAGGCAAGTTGACACATAACCTTAACCATCACAACCCACAACAATGAAGGAAATGTAAATTCACTGCAGTCTAAATAACTCAAATTTCTACCTAGAAAGCATAGTTAATAAAAAATAACTTGAGGTATTTCCACTTCTGGCTCAGATAGAGTAACAGGGACCAGGTTTAATCTCTCATCTGAAAAAACAACAATGACAAAAACAGACAAAAGATATAAAACAATGTTGTTCAGGCAGTCAACATCAGGCAGTTCATACAGTGATCCCTGAGAGAAGGAAAACAAATGAGGTGAGCTCTAAGATTGCCTCAGCTGAAAGCTTGCAGAACATTTTCAGCATGTGAAATAGAAAGGGAGAGTCAAGTGGAGCTCAGGGATCTCCCATGAGTTGACATGACAGAGTTGGGAGTCTGAGGAGACCAAATAGAGTTCCCAGATCAGAGTACCAGAGAGGATATTTCTGTACACAGAAAGAGCTCCAGAGATCTGTCAAAGATCCCTCTGAAGCCTTTAGCTAAGTATTGATCAACACATGTGTGTGAGGAAACTACCTGAATATGAGAAAAGAACCACATAAAAGGTGTAGAGAGACAATCCTGAAGCTTACACAGAACCGGGAAAAAATTTTGTTTTTGCAACAGCTAGAGAGGAAAAATCTAATAATTCATGGAACATCAAGCAAAGCATTTAGAAGGGTATTACCTGAAAAGTGGGAAATACTAGTCCTAGACTAAAAGTTGCTCTGGTCCCAACTAAAAAGCTTAAAAAAACAAAAAAAATGTCTCAAAGGATCAAACTACTTCCAAGTAACTTAACTACATCCCCCAACAGAGCTTGATAATACCTTTAGGAACAGAAATATATCCAACATCCAAGAAGATAAAGTCAAAATGTCTGACATCCAATCAAAAATTACCAGGCATATAAAGAAGCAGGAAAATATGACCCAATTCAATAGAAACAGAACATTATATGACACAGATATTAAACTTCATAGGCAAAGATATTAAGACCACTACTGAAACTATATTTCATATAATGGTAGAGGCACACTTAAGCCTGTTAAATATAAGATATAAAAGAAAAGACTCAAATCAGACTTTTAGAGATGAAAACTACAATGTCTGAGAGGAAAAATACATTGGAGGGCATTAGCAGTAGATTAGATATTGCAAAAGAAAAGAGTAATGAACTTAACTACAGCATTAGAAACTATCCAAAATTAAACACTGAGAAAAAAAACGTTTTAATTAACAGAGAATCAGTGAGTTGTGAGACAACTTCAAGAAGCCTAATATGCATGTTATTAGTCTCAGAGCATGTCTACCTGTCCTGCTGCATACAAAAACAAAAACAAAAACAAAAACAAAAAACCTGTTGCCATCGAGTAGATTCCGACTCATAGAAGCCCTACAGGACAGAGTAGAACTTCCCCATAGAGTTTCCAAGGAGCACCTGGTGGATTCCAACTACCAACCTTTTGGTTAGCAGACAGCTCTTAACCACTACACCACCAGGGTTTCCCTGCTGCATACAGTTTGTGTTAAAGTAACTATATTCACAAACCATCATCTGACAAAGCAATGCAAGTCAAATGACCCTGCCCACAGAACAGACTTCTGGAAGGTTTACCCCTTTGGCCACTTTCTTAGAGTATCAGATAGGATTCAGGACAAAGTAGTTCTTGCTTTTCACTAGGCCTTATTTATAAGCCAGTGATACTTCTTAGTTAACAGCCATGGTGATGATAATGACAGTAGCCACTAGGTTACTGAGCACTTACTATGTGCCAAGAACTGTGGTTCACATGTACAAAATAAGCTAAAATCCTACTTTATTCTACACAGCAATTCTGTGGGAGTGTGTGTGTGTCTATGTGTGTGTTCCTCCAACTGACATGGCTGAATTTTCAGAGTTAATTAAGCTATTTCTTTCTTATGTTTAGTGAAGAACTACTGTCAGCGCATGTCACACATTAAAAGTCGATATATAAAAAGTAATTTTTTTTCAGCATTATGTAATAGATCTTTAAACTTACCAAGTATAATACAATTATACTCTTTTACAAGAAATATGATTTATGAACTAGAATTTGTAATATGGTGTTCTATTGGGTGGTAAAAACTAAAAAGTAAAATAAAAACGGGAAAGAATATTATACTTTATGCATAATGTATTTTAATGATGTATGATGGTAATTTCATACATAATATTTTCCGTAAGTTAATAAATTGACAGAAATGAAGTTTTTTAAAGATAATAATATACTTTACTTACAAGTCAAAGTACCATAGTCCTTACTGGAGTTAGCAGATGCTACTATCTCTAGCTTGCTTACCTCTTTTTGTCATTTCTAAATCCTTTTTTCTCCATCAGGTCATTGCAGTGAAATGTGCTGCCATCTTTTTCTATCCTGCCCTGAGGCTGCCAATGATGTATGTGAAGGTCATAGTGTCTCTGTGACAGCCATTGTCTCCATATTATTGCTGAAAAGCCAAGAGAATGTCTGTTTTATACTGCCTCTCTTACCTGGGCCTCAAGAGAGTTGCTTTGTTTTTTCATCGTCTCAGAAACTTGAAGGACATAGTTGTCTTTTTTCCACTGGAATCAATTGTCAAGACTAAGATACTATAAATCTCTGGGTTTGTGTCAGGGGATCATGAGATGTGTGTGGCATAAAGGACAAGAACAAAGGACCATATGAGCCACATGCATTCATAATTATCCCACTGTTTTCATACAAGTCCATGACTTTGAACCTCTCGTGTGAATTAAACGCCTTCCTCTGTATTAAGTTCTTTTCTAGGAGGAGTCTTTAACTCACAGAATAGACTTATGGAACATCTGTCTCCCCAGCACTGAATATATGCCTATAAATATCTAAATTCTAAGATGAAACTAACTCAGCTAGAAATGAAAATATTCCACTCACCTACATTTAATCACGAAGTATTTTCCCACAGCTGTTAATGTTTTTGACTAGTTCAAAGAATCATGAAACTTACAACTGAAAAGAAAAAAAAAAATTAAAGCTAGATACAGTCTTCTCCAACTGAGGCCAAGAAAGGTTGTCTACATTGTCTTGTGGCTTTTTCTACAATATCTTAGTATAGCTAAAATGTTAAGGTATCAACATTTTATATATCTAGTGTTCACCAGTGACAGCCAAACTCTCCTAGAAGCCTTTAAACATTTTTATGGTGGCCTGTGAGGTAGGACATTTAGAAGTGCAGCTTTCTTTCCAGCGAGACGTCTGTTTAATCATCAGTGACAAGTCAAAGGATTCTTTTTACCATGAAATCTTCAATATTTCCTTATTCTCAGTTGCTGGTACTTCTCATTTCCCCTCAAGATTTTGCTTAGACCCCTTGCTTTTTTTCCTGCATACTGTCTTCTTTAGTGAAATCATCTACTTTCATGGTTTCTGTTGCCACTTGTCTTCAGATGATGACCAAATCTACATTCATAGCTCTCCTCCATTCTTGTTCTATAAGGCATCACTTTACTGTCCCATGACCAGCTTAACCTCAACTAAACCAAATTTATCGCCCAGCATTAATAACCAAACTTCCCAATCTCCCTTACTAAGTTATACTGTCATTATCTCAGTTTACTGCACTAGAAGTCTGGGTGAATATTCTTTTTTCACTGAATTTTTCCTCTCTTCTCCAACTGGTAGTTAAACCCTATGGATTCTCCCTTAGACAGGTTTCTGTATTTGTCCTTTCCTCTCAGTTCACATTATCATCATCCCAATCCATGCCCTCATAATTTCACAGCCAGATTCCTTCTAATGTCTTCAGAACAAATGCCCTAATGCCATCCTTTTCCCTCTTATCCACCTGATAGTCTACTGCCAAATGAATCTTCTTAAAATGCTGCTTGCACTGTACCATTACAGGGAAGGAGAAGAGAAAAAACTAAATTTATTGAGAAACTAACCATCACTATGGCACTTCACATATATTACCTCACTAAGTCCTCCCAACTAATTCCGTGAGACAGACAATAGGATCTCTGTTTTATAAATGATGGGAGTAAGGCTCCAAACGATTAACGACTTGCTCAAAATCACAAGCAGCTAATTATCAGTAGTGCCAATATTTGAACCTATGCTATCTCAATTCCACCTTGCTGTCTCCATACCCTTCAATGGCTCTTCATTATCCAGCACATCACTTATTCAACCTTACTGTATTGAGTATCTATACCATGTATAAGACACTACATGCAAAACAAAGATTAGTAAGACACGGATCCTTCCTCCGGGAGCTTATGGTATAGGAAAAAAGATAAAATATGAAGATAAATAATTACAGGATTTTTTTATCAGTTTTGTTTCCTGTGGTATCTTCAACACCTACAAGAGTGTCTAGGTCATAACAGCCTCTCAGTAAATATTTGTTGACTAAAGGAATAGTATGAAATAAGAATTAATGTAGGGGTTATAATAGAGATACGATTTTTTCTTAATTATATAAACCTCTCTGACTAGCTTTTAAAATTCTTCATAATTTCTTTTACCCTATAGATCAGTGTTAGCACTCACTACTCTCCAACACAAGCCTTATTTGTTAATTGATCAGATTTCCTCCCTAGCCCTCACATTTCCCCTTCCAAAACAAATAACACACATGCCTTATTCATACTCACTCAAGTTCATTTGATTATATTGCTTCCTTAGCTTAGGTACTCACTTCTTCTTCTCCAGCCATTCACCTTCTGTTTATCTTCCAAGGCCTGTTAAAATGTCATATCTTTCATGAAGACCTTCCATGTGTCCACTTTTAGTGATACGTTCTCTAAACACTTCAATACAATTTCATTCTGCACTGCATCAGTTGGAGTTTCAGTTACTTACTAATATATAACAAACTTCTGCTAAACTCAGTGTCTTACAACAACAGCAGGCTGCTGATTGTCATGGTTCTGCTGGGCAGTTCCTAAGCTGGTCTCACCTGAGCTTGCTCATGTGACTACATTCAGTTTGAGTGACAGCTGAGTAGGAGGATGTAAGATAACCTCACTTACATGTCTAACAGATGGTGCTGATTTTGGTTAGGACACATCCACTTTCCTCCACGGGCCTCTCATCCACCACTTGGCTAGATCAGCCTCCTTCTATGAGTCACAGGGTAGAGTTGTAAGAGTGTTATAGCGGGAGCTGCAAGGCTTCTAGAGACCTAGACTGCAGAACTCAGCATAACATCTACACCACATTCTACTGATCAGAACAAGTCACAAGACCAGTCCAGACTCCAGGGCTGGGGAAGTAGTCTCTATCACTTGGAGGAACAAGCAGTAAAGTCACATAGCAAAGGAGAATGGGAGGAGAATGGGAGAAAGGTTGTGATCACCTTTGAAAACAATTTACAACACTTGGGATATAATGACACACAGTCTTTTATTGTTCTCTAATACATGTGTTTTAATCGAATTGTCTTCTAGTTATAATTTCCTTGACATCAGAATTCAAAACACATAGTTTTCTTCAAACTCTTTTAATGCCTAATACAGACCTGAGCATATATTATGCTTTCAATTAATATTTATGATATTAATTTCATAGAACTTTGCTAGACACTGTTCTAAATATGTAAAGTTATTTAATTCTAAGTATATTAAGTACTTTAATTCTTACAGTGACTGTATGAGGTGGATACTATTATTATTCCCATTTGACAAAGAAGAAAACTGAGGCAACACAAGGTTTAGTGCCTTTCCTAGTGTACAGTCTACCGGACGACAGGCTGGTAGTCAGGCTTAGGCATTCTTGATTTCACGCTCTTGACCAACTTGCTTTATTTCTATGCTATTATGATACTACAAATTGCCATGATTATTTTATATCTGTGTCAGTATATTTCACTCAAAAATACCTAGAAAATACTTTAACATGATTGGTATGATGAATGGACAGAAAAGTCAAATAATATATTTTCAGACAGACTAGGTTTCTATCTGAAATAGTGGGCTATTTTTGAAGAAAATATATACAAATAAATCTCATAATCAGGGAAATCATACCCAAAGCAAAGACCATCTCTTTCTTTCTTTCAGCCTGGCCCTCTAACATCTCCTATCACAATGTGAACACCTGACCTTTTTTGGGCATATTTACAAGACAAACTTCCAGCTAGTCATATCCTCTGTGAACAATATGTTATCTGAGCTTTGGTAATAACCTCCTGCTGTTCACGTTAGCAGGAGATTAGCACTTGACACAAATGAGACCCACACGCATGTGGGTCAGCAGGCATCCTGCCATTTCATCTCCCTCTTTACTTGCTTCTCTTAGTCACAACTGGGACTACGTATGACAGATTTGCATACATCTTGTCCTTCCATCATTGCCTGCATGGCTGGGGGAAAAAAAGTGATAGAGTAGGTTAATTTTTAATACTTTCATATTCTAAGTGTGTTGCATATTAACAACTTCAGATGGCAGAGACCTGATGTTATGGATACCAGAATCTGAGTGCACTCCTACAGTGGAACACTTTTGAATCTTCTTTCTATCTTTGTAGGTATTTAACACAACATTTTCTTCAAGAAAAAATAGTCTTGATATGCTGGATGTTTTTCTAATAGATACCTTATTTTCTCTGTTGTTTCCAGATAACTGTGAAGTTTCCAGAGGCTTTTTTCCCTGTAATTCCCCACCTATAATCAAGGATATATTTAGAAATAAAATATAGATAATTAAAGATATTTGATGCATGGCATGGGGTACCAAGAATCTAGACATGATCTACTTGATGGTACTGTAGACCATAAAAAAAATCAAGGGGACAAAATCCCTTGAAAAAATGACAGTGGTAATTGGGAAGAAGAACCTTTAGAATTTGTGGTAATATTTGGGCACTTGTCTCTCTCTGAGTCAGGAATGGACTATGAGGTTGTCTAACCTTATTATATGGTGGAAGTCATGCTCTCAATAAAATTAAAAGCCCTTCTTCCAAAATTGTCTTCACACATTCTTTGTTTCTTCAGGCTGTGGCTACAGGGAGATAAGTTCTGGTACCAGTAACAAGATACATATTATTTAGGAAACAAACTCTTTATTATAGGAAGCAGTATGATTTTTCTTAACATTATATTCATGTAAGACATGGTTCTACCATATTTTTTCAGGAGGAAGAGCAATTTTCCATGGTAACCATTTAATGAGCATATAACTTCATTTAATACTTGCTCTACACCACACATTCATTTAAGAACTATGGAATATACATAAAAAATGGTAATAAAATCCTATCTTTAAAGAATTTACAATTATTCAGAGATAAGCAGGACATTGATCAAATTAAAAATCAGTAAAGGCAAGGTCTAATGAATTTCTAAATTGAATACTACAAAAGTGCTGTAAAATTCAAAGCTAGTATAAAAATCTCAAAGGAGAGCTATTATCTTTTTAAATTATTTTTTAATATGAATAAGCGTAATATATAAACCTCCCAAAGAGAAACAAACTTTTAAAATCAGTTTCCTATTAAAGGTTTTTACTTACTCAGTCTCTCCACTAGAATCTTGACCGCAATAGTGATTTGGTGTCCACATAGTCTAAATATCTACGTGCAAGTGTTCTTGACTCTGAAATTAGCTAATAAAAATGATTTAAAACATTGGCTTTTAATCGTTAATTTAATGGTTGAAAACACAACTAAAATTATAATGTGGAATGTGAATTACACGTGGTTTTTTTTTTCAGTTAATTTAGGCATTATTATATATATTTAAATTATAATGATAGACTCCAGTATAATTTTCTCAAAGGTAGAGGGTGTGTCTTATTTTCACGAGTCTATAGTTTTCAAAAATATTGGTTGAATTAGCAAACGAATACAAGAATAAATGGACTTCTGATATTAACTCCTCACCAAGGAACACATTAACACTCTTAGCCACACGTTCTGATGATGCACATTTTTCCTTCTTGTTGTGTTGATTAATTTCTATTGATCCTCTAGTATATGTCCCACACCACTGTTTTCTCATACTATTCACTGCTGGGTTATTGATTGCCTGCATCAGGGTTCTTATACTTATTTGCAGAAAATTCTAAGTCCTTGCTGATACACTTGATTAAAGGTCACTTTAAGCACAGAACCATTATCAGTTACGTTGTGAGGGAGGCTGTTACCCTCCAGTATGTTCTACAGCAAAGTATTTTTTTGTAATTGCAAGAAAAGACACATAAGTGGGTCAGGAAATTAACCCAGTGGGTTAAAACTAGCTATTTTACAAAGAAAAGAAAAGAAGAGGAGAGATGAGAGGAGAGGAAGGAAGAGGAGGAGAGAGGAGGGAAGGGAAGAGAGAGAGGGAAGAAGGGAGGCAAGGGGAGAAAACGAAATATCAGTGCATCCACAGTGTGAGTAAATATTGCTTTATAGAATATTATGTATTTCTTCCACCACTCATCTGTCAGTTTGTCATACTGTGGTGGCTTGCATGTTGCTGTGATGCTGGAAGCTATGGCACCAGTGTTTCAAACACCAGCAGGGTCACCCAGGGTGGACAGGTTTTAGTGGCATTTCCAGGCTAAGAGAGACTAGGAAGAATAGTCTGTCGATCTATTTCCTAAAATTAGTCAATGAAAACCCAGTAGCTCACAAGAGAACATTGTCCAACATATCATGTCATGAGGAAGAGCAATCGCTAGAGGAAGCCATCATGTCTGGTGAAATAGAGGACCAGCGAGGTCAAGGGAGACCCTCGGAGAGATAGATTGGCACAAAGGCTGCAGTAATGGACTTGAACATGCTTGTGATCGTGAGGATGATGCAGGACCAGGTAACATTTCATATTGTTGTACATGAAGTTGTATGAGTTGGAGACAGTTAACAACAACATGTATATCTTACAGAGGACCAGTCAAAAAAGAAAGTTTAAAAGCCACTGTCTACTAGTACTTGCCACCAATAACTTATGGCCATGGAATGACTCAATATTTATATAGCCACATAACTTTTGCTTCTTTAATTTGAATTTACTGAACTATGTCCCCAGCTTTCCCTAAATTCTACTTGCTTCGCAACAATGGCAGTTATATTTGTAGCTTTTTGGCAAGAATGACTTCCAGACTGTGGCCACTGTCAGAACAATCTCCTGAGTTGCACAGGACACCTAGATCGACAAGCCCAGGTGATTTGCTATATAGTTCTTAGTAGATGAATGACACTAACCCTGGACAGATGACAGGGTAAATATGTTGTGTTGGACATTGTCCCTGCCCTTGAGCACCAGCCCAGCCAAGGCCTACTTGGTGTCAGTTGGGATCAGGAGCCTGAGGACTTGCAGCATCCTGTAGAACAGAAAGATCCCTACTGACCAGATGGTAAATTCAGTATTATGTGCCAAAATTCTACAGTATTTGCTAAATTTTTAATATTGAGGATTCCCTGCTGGAACTGAACAAAAGTTTCTCCCGAGCTCCCAACAGAGGAAAGGTATCGGTCCCAGACCAGTTGGGTGTGACCTGCAATGTATTACAATGCTTTTATGGGTTGAATTGAGTGTCCCTTGCCCCCGCAAAAAATTTAGTTGAAGTCTTAACATTCAGTGCCTATGGATGTGACCTTATGTATAAATAGGATCATTGCAGATGAAATTAGTTAACATGACTTCATACTAGAGTAGGGTTGTCCCAAATGTAGTATGATGGGTGTCTTTATAAAAAGAGGAGAAGTGATACAGACATAGAGGGAAGATGACCGTGTGAAGACGGATGGTTTGGAATTATGCTGCCACAAGCTAAGGAATGTCTGGGGCTTCCAGAAACTTGTTGAGGCAAGGAAAGATCTTCCCCTAGAACCTTCTAAGAAACCATGGCTCTGCCGACACCCTGAGTTCGGACACCTAGCTTCCAGAACTGTGGGAGAATATATTCTGTTGTTTTAAGCCACCCAGTTTATTCTGACAGTCCTAGAAAATGAATACAGATGCCCTAAGGATGTAAATCTAAAGACACCAATGGGGAGGCCAGGATTGGTGTCCAGTAACTGGTGAGATGTAAGGACATTGGTGTACAAAACGAGTGTAAAATTCTGAAGAGGAACAAAGAGGCCGTTTTCCGTTTTATAGTTATTGGAGTGCAGTACCTCAGATCCTGGTGTTGGAGACAATCCTCCCCACTAACCTAGCTCTATGGAACAATTTTCTTCCTTAAAAATTTTTGTAGATGAAAACAATAATCTCAACCTCCTTTTATTGACAAAAACGTATTCTATTAAATTAAACAAAAGTATTAATGTGACTTTTCTGTGTGGTGAAATCATGGCTGGGCATTCCTCCAGTTTATAATTCATGGCTTCTTATTGCTATCCACCCTACCCATCAATCTAACATAAAATTTTAAAGCATCTACTTGTGCAAGACACTGTTTTGTCTTGCACAGTGCCTGCTCTCAAGGACCGTACATAGTGGTGTGGGACATAGATATTAAACTGCAAGCAATATATGTTTACAGGTAGGAATAAGTATTGAGAAAGGAAAAAAAATACATAGTGCTATGAAAAACAATAGCAAGAGGATGAGGCACTATTATAAATAGTCATCATTTGGATTATATTTAAATGGAACCGGAAGGGTAAGAAGGAGCTATCTATCCATATGAAGGTGGGAAAAAGTCGAGGCCCTGGGACAAGGAAGAGTTTGGCTCATTATTAAAAGAACTCAATAAGGCACCACATGAATGGCTGCAGCATAAACAGCATTAGGAAGTGCAGGAGGAAAGGAGCCTAGAGATGAAGGTTGTTGTTGCTGTTGTTAGCTGCCATCCAGTTGGCCCCTAACTCATGGTGACTCCATTCACAACAAAAGAAAATGTTACCTGTCTTCCTAGTCTGTCTTATTCTGGAAGCTCCACTGAAACCTGTTTCGCATCTTAGCAACACACAAACCTCCAGTGACGGATGGTAGCTGTGCATGAGGTACATTGACCAGGAATCGAACCTGGGCCCAGACATGGAAGGCAAGAATTCTACCACAGAACCACCAATGCCCTCAAAAAGGTATATAGGAGGTGGTAATACCTGGCTTTAAGGCCGTGTTGAGAAATTTGTATTTTATTCTAAATGGAATGGAAGCTATTAAAAGGTATTTAGAGACGAAACGGTCATGGTAAGATTTAAATTTTTAAAAGGGAATTCTCAGTGTGGTATGGTGAATGGATTGGCAGGGGAGACAAATGACCAAGAAAGACCATAGGGAGATCAACTAGGGGGTGATTTCAGTAGTCAAGTGAGGGAAGGCAAAAGCTCAGACTAAAGCTATGGTTCTTTTAGAGTGGACAGATGACTTTGGAGGTAGACTGACTGGATTTTGTGATGATTATATTTGGAAAAAGAAAAAAATTGAGGAGTCAAGAATGACTTCAAAGATTCTGATTTAAATAGTTAGGTGAATGATTGTTTGTTTTTACCCAGATAGGGTTTTCAGTGAGAAAATCAAGAGTTCAGCTGGCGACAGGCTAAGTTTAAGATGTCTGAGAGAGGAGGCAGAGCCAAGATGGCAGAGTAGCCAGACACTTCCGTGTACCCTCTTACAACAAAAAAACAAATGAAACAACTATATATGACAATCTAGGCGCCCTGAACATCTAAGGCAAAGTTGAGGAACCGGACTGAGTGGTAGGGGGAGGGAGAGACAATTCAGAAGTAGCAAGGAGATGCCAGACCTGACCCAGAGAGAGCCTGAGCCTTTTAGGCCTTAGCAGCTCATGGGTGACAGGTGAGGCAAGCAAGCAGCAGTGCTCTGGAGGCGAGTTTTCTGCACCAAGAGAGACCCAGTGCGAGAGAGTCTACTCAGGCAACCAGAACCAGTGAGAAGCGGCCCTGAATCAGCTAAAGATAAGTACTTGCCTACGGATTACCATGTGGATCAAAAACACCCCCTTAGGGAAAAAACTCTCCCCCATTTACCTCCCCATTCCCTGCTCTGCACTGGGTCCCGGACAGGCTTCAGTAATTACCGAGTCCCCTGGGCAGGAAGTAGAATCCATCATACACCCTGAGCCATTCTCCCAGCCGTGGAGAGTGAACAAATTAACAAACGGGGGTAAAAAATAAACTACCGGCTCCCCTAAACCCTGAACCCAGGGTAGGCACAGCTCCTTTGCTTATGCAGAGGCATAAGGGATCTACAGACTTTGAGTGCCTTTCCCCCTGCACAGATTTGTGTGGGCCCATCTCAACAGCATAGGCCCTCATTACCACAGTACATCAGGGTATATACTGGAAGTGTAACTTCAACTGTTTCAGCTGTGAAGTGGCAGGTTCTTGACATTTGACACTGCTATGCCCATGAAGCAGAGTCTTCACCTGCCCACATCAGGGGCCTGAGGACTGGTGGCTCCAACCACACCACTTAGCCACCTGCGATAGAAGCCCATGAAAAAGAGGTGCCCCCCAGTCCTTAAGCCAACAGCATTAGGTGTTCATAGTCTGGCTGCAAAACCTACCCACCTACCATCTCTAGGGAACAGGGACATGCCTTCCTCCTGGACACTCAGGTGTGGCTGTCAGGCCCTTGCCTTGCTCAGCATGTCCCCCTGCTTCAGCCAGATGCCTGTGCCTTCACCAATCACCCATGTGTGTCTAGGACTGTAAGTGAGAGCCTGCACCACACACTTGGTGGCTATCTACCTGGGCAACTGAGCTGAATCCATACGGGAAGAGTGGACGGACTCTTGAGCTCACATACCTAATAACAGATCTAACCACCTAGTGACAGGACATTAGAGTTTCAAAGGTGCCAATAATAAAACTAGCTCATAAAAGCAGCCTATCTGGGCATATCAATGCAAAACAAGAAGCTAGGACACAGTAAGCAAACAAAATAAATAAATATAATAACTTACTGATGGCTCAGAGACAACAGTCAATATCAAATTACATAAAGAGGCAATCCATGATGGCTTCAGCAAGCTCCCAAAATAAAGATTCTAGAAATTTTCCAGAGGAGGAAAATTTCCTGAAATTACGGGAGGCAGAATACAAAAGACAATATATAGAACTCTTCAAGAAATTAGGAAGGAAATCAAACAAAATGCAGAACACGTAATAGAGGAAATTTAAAAGATTAGAGAAGAGCATAATGACAAATTTAATAGGCTGCAAGAATCCATAGAGAGACAGCAATAAAAAATCCAGAAGATTAACAATAAAATTTTAGAATTACACAACTCAATAGAAAGTCATAGGAGCAGAATTGAGGCAATGGAAGTCAGAATTAGTGAGACTGAAGATAAAAGACTTGACACCAACTTATTTGAGGAAAAATCAGATAAAAGGATTAAAAAAAAAAAATGAAGAAACCCTAAGAATTATGTGGGACTCTATCAAGAGGAATAACCTACGACTGATTGGAGTACCAGAACAGGGGGGATAACAGAAAATACAGAGAGAATTGTTGAAGATTTGTTGGTAGAAAACTTCCCTGATATTGTGAAAGATGATAATATATCTATCCAAGATGCTCATCGAACCCCACATAAGATAGATCCCAAAAGAAAGTCACCAAGACATATTATAATCAAACTTGCCAAACCAAAGATAAAGAGAGAATTTTAAGAGCAACTAGGGATAAATGAAAAGTCATCTACAAAGAAGAGTCAATAAGAATAAGCTTGGACTACTTAGCAGAAACCATGCAGACAAGAAGCTAATGGGATGACATACATTAAGCCTTGATGGAAAAAAACTGCAGCCAAGAATTATATATCCATCAAAATTTCTCTCAAATATGATGGTGAAATTAGCGCATTTCCAGATAAACAGAAGTTTAGGAAATTTGCAAAGTCCAAACCAAAATTATAAGAAATACTAAAGGGAGTCATTCAGTTAGAAAATCTGTAACATCAGATGACAATCCAAGACTAGAATGCAGGACAGAGCAACCATATATCAACCCCAATAGGGAAGTCACAAAAATAAATCAAACCTAAACCACTGAAAATAGGGAAACACATGTCAATATGTAAAAGATGACAACATTAAAACAAAAAAGAGGGACTTAAAAAATGTAGATGTAGACTTTGCATATGGGGAAGAAGTTGGGTGCTATAAAGAAATAAAAGACTGGTATAATCTTAGAAAAACAGGGGTAAATATTAAGGTAACCACAGAGGAAACTAACAATTCTACAAGTCAAAATAAAAACCAAGAAAAACATAAAGACTCAGAAAACACAAAATCAACAACAATGAAAAAGATGAAAGGAAAACACATAAAGAAAAACAACTCAGCACAGAAAATTAAGTGGAACAAAGAAACAGTGAACAACACACAAAAAAAGACATCAAAATGACAGCACTAAACTCATACCTATTAATAATTAGGCTGAATGTAAATGCACTAAACGCACCAATAAAGAGACAGAGAGTGGCAGATTGGATAAAAACCCACAATCTGTCTATCTGCTGCCTACAAGAGACACACCTTAGACTTAAAGACACAAACAAACTAAAACTCAAAGGATGGAAAAAAATATATCAAGCAAACAAAATTGGGAAAAGAGCAAGGGTAGCAATATTAATCTCTGACAAAATACACTTTAAAAAAAAATCCACCACAAAGGATAAGGAAGGACACTATATAATGATTAAAGGGTCAATACACCAGGAGGACATAACTATAATAAATATTTATGCACCCAACAACAGATCTCCCAGATATGTAAAACAAACTCTAACAGCACTGACAAGAGAGATAGCTCCACAGTAGGAGGAGGAGACTTCAATGCACCACTTTTGGTGAAGGACAGAGCATCCAGAAAGCTCAACAAAGACATGGAAGAGCTAAATGCTACAATCAACCAACTTGATCTCGTAGACATATATACCGAACACTCCACCCAACAGCAGCCAAGTATACTTTCTTTTCCAACGCACATGGAACATTTTCCAGAATAGACCACATATTAGGCCATAAATCAAGCCTTAACAAATTCCAAAGCATCGAAATATTACAAACATCTTCACCGACCATAAAGCCATAAAAGTAGAAATCAACAAGAGAAAAAGCAAGGAAAAAAAATCAAGCACATGGAAACTGAACAACACCCTGCTCAAAAACTACTTGGTTATAGAAGAAATTAAGGATGCAGTAAAAAAATTCATAGACTCAAACAAGAATGAAAACACATCCTACCAGAACCTTTGGGACAGAGCAAAACCAGTGCTCAGAGGTCAGTTTATAGCAATAAATGCACAAATCCAAAAAGAAGAAAGGGCCATCATCAACACATTAACCCTACAACTGGAACAAGTAGAGAGAGAGCAGCAAAAGAAGCACTCTAACACCAGAAGAAAGGAAATAATAATGAAATAGAGAAATAAATGAAATTGAGAATAGAAAAACAATTGAAAGAGTTAACAAGACCAAAAGCTGGTTATTTGAAAGTTGATAAACCATTGGCCACACCGACAAAAGAAAAACAAGAGAGGAAACAGATAACCCCTATAAGAACTGAGATGGGTGATATCACAACAGACCCAACTGAAATTAAAAGAATCATAACAGAATACTATGAAAAATTGTACTCTAACAAATTTGAAAACCTAGAGGAAATGGACAAATTTCTAGAAACTCACTACCTACCTAAACTAACACAAACAGAGGTAGAACAACTAAATAAACCCATAACAAAAGAAGAGAATGAAAAGGTAATTTTAAAACTCCCAGCAAAAAAAAAGTCCTGGCTCAGATGGCTTCACTGGAAAATTCTACCAAACTTTCAGAGAAGAGTTAACACCACTACTACTAAAGGTATCTCAGAGCATAGAAGAGGATGGAATACTCCCAAACTCATTCGATGAAGCCAGCATAATCCTGATACCAAAACCAGGTAAAGACACCAAAAAAAAAAAAAAAAAAATTACAGACCAATATCCCTCATGAACGTTGATGCAAAACTCCTCAACAAAATTTTAGCCAATAGAATTCAGTAACATATCAAAAAAATAATTCACCATGACCAAGTTGGATTCATACCAGGTAGGCAGGGATTATTCAACATTAGAAGAACAATCAATATAATCCATCACATAAATAAAACAAAAGGCAAGAACCACATGATCTTATCAATCAATGCAGAAAAGGCATTTGACAAAGTCCAACACCCATTCGTGATAAAAACTCTCAACAAAATAGGAATAGAAGGGAAATTCCTCAGTATAATTAAGAGCATTTATATAAAGCCAACAGCCAACATCATCCTAAATGGAGAGACTTTGAAAGCATTCCCCTTGAGAACGGGAACCAGACAAGGATGCCCTTTATTGCCACACCTATTCAACATTGTGCTGGAGGTCCTAGCCAGAGCAATTAGGCTAGAAAAACAAATAAAGGGCATCCAGATTGGTAGGGAAGAAGTCAAAGTATCTCTATTTGCAGATAATATGATCTTATACACAGAAAACCCCAAAGAATCCCCAAGAAAACTACCGGAACTAATAGAAGATTTCTGCAGTTTCAGGATACAAGATAAACATATAAAAATCAGTTGGATTCCTTTACACCAACATAGAGAACCTCAAAGAGGAAATCACCAAATCAATACCATTTACAATAGCCCTCAAGAAGATAAAATACTTAGGAATAAATCTAACCAGAAATGGAAAAGACCTATACAATGACAACTACAAGACACTACTGTAAGAAACCAAAAGAGACCTGCATAAGTGGAAAAACATACCTTGCTCATGGATAGGAAGACTCAACATTGTGAAAATGTCAATTCTTGCCAAAGTGATCTACGGATACAATGCAATCCCGATCCAAATTCTACCGGCATTTTTTAATGAGATGGAGAAACAAATCACCGACTTCATATGGAAAGGGAAGAGGTCCTGAATAAGTAAAGCATTACTGAAGAAGAAGAACAAAGTGGGAGGCCTCACACTACCTGATTTTAGAACCTGTTATACCACCACAGCAGTCAAAACAGCCTCATACTGGTACAACAACAGATACATAGACCAGTGGAACAGAATTGAGACTCTAGACGTAAATTCATCCACCTACAAGCAGCTGGTATTTGATAAAGGCCCAAAGTCCATTAATGGGGAAAAGACAGTCTCTTTAACAAATGGTGCTGGCATAACTGGATATCCATCTGCAAAAAACTGAAATAAGACCCATACCTCATGCCATGCACAAAAACTAACTCAAAATGGATCAAAAACTTAAATATAAAATTGAAAACAATACAGATCATGGCAGAAAAAATAGGGACAATGCTAGGAGCCCTGATACATGGGATAAACACAATAGGAACCATAGGTAACAATGCACAAGCACCAGAAGAGAGACTGGTTAACTGGGAGCTCCTAAAAATCAAACACTTACGGTCATCAAAAGACTTCACCAAAAGAGTCAAAAGACTACCCATAGACTGGAAAAAAATTTTGGCTACGATAAATCCGATCAGCATCTAATCTGTGAAATCTACAAGATACTGCAAAACCTCAACAACAAAAAGACAAATAACCTAATTAAAAAATGGGCAAAGGATATGAACAGGCACTTCACCAAAGAAGATATTCAGGTGGCTAACAGACACATGAAGAAATGCTCACAATCATTAGCCATTAGAGAAATGCAAATCAAAACTACAATGAGATATCATCTCACCCCAGTTAGGCTAGCATTAATCCAAAAAACCACAAAATAATCAAGGCTGGAGCTGTTGTGGAGAGATTGGAACACTTATACACTGTTGGTGGGAATGTAAAATGGTGCAACCACTTTGGAAATCGATTTGGCGCTTCCTTAAAAAGCTAGAAATAGAAGTACCATATTATCCAGCTATTCTGCTCCTTGGAATGTATCCTAGGGAAATAAGAGCCGTCACACGAATACATTTTATGCACACCTATGTTCATTGCAGCACTGTTCACAATAGCAAAAAGATAGAAACAACCTAGGTGGTCATCAATGGACTAATGGATAGACAAATTATGGTATATCCACACAATGGAATACTATGCAACAATAAAGAACAATGATGAAACTGTGAAACATCTTATAACATGAAGGAATCTGGAGGTCGTTATGCTGAGTGAATTTAGTCAGTCACAGAAGGACAAATATTGTATAAGACCAGTATTATAAGACTCAAGAAAAGGTTTAAACACAGAAGACAACATTCTTTGATGGTTACAAGGGTAGGGAGGGAGGGTGAGGATTATTCATTAACTAGGCAAGTTTTATCTTAGGTGAAGTGAAGGACAGCACACACTACAGGGGAAGTCAGCACAACTGGACTAAACCAAAGCTAAGAATTTTCCTAAATACAATCAAACACTTTGAGAGACAGAATAGGAGGGGTAGGGATCTGGGGACCATGCTTTCAGGGTGCATCTAGGTCAACTGGCATAAGAAAGCTTATTGAGAAAATGTTCGCATCTTACTTCAGTGAGTGGTGTCTGGGGTCTTAAAAGCTTGCAAGCGGCCATCTGAGATGCATCAATTGGTCCCAACCACCAGGAGTAAAGGAGAATGAAGAACACCAAAGACACATGGAAAATATTTGCCTAAGAGATAGAAAGGGCCACATAAAACAGAGACTTCATCAGCCAGATACCAGAAGAACTAGATGGTGCCTGGCTACCACCAATGACCGCCCTGACAGGAAACACAACAGAGAGTACCTGATGTAACAGGAGACAGGTGGGGTGCAGAACTCAAATTCTAGTAAGAAAACCAGACTTAATGGTCTGACTGAGCCTGGAGGAACCCCGGAAAGCATGGCCCCTGGATTCTCTATCAGCCCATAACTAAAACAATTTCTGAGGCCAACTCTTCAAACAGGGATTGGACTGGACTGTGGGACATAAAGTGACACTCATGAGGAGTGTGCCTCTTAGCTCAAGTAGTTTCTAGAGACTAAATGGGCAGCTTCTGTCCGGAGGTGAGATCGGAAGGCAGAGAGGGTTAGGAGCTGGTTGAATGGACATGGGGAATCAGGGGTGGAAAGGAGGAATGTGCTGTCACAGTATGGGGAGAGCAATTAGGGTCACATAACAATGTATGTATAAGTTTTGTATGGGAGACTAACTTGAAATGTAAACTTCATCTAAACTGCAACAATTAAAAAAAAAAAAAAAAAAAAGGAAAAAAAAGATGCCTGAGAGACTTCAAGACGATGTGAAATTAGGCAGTTGGAGGGCAGGGGAAGAAAGTCTGAAAGGACCTTTGCCATAAACATGCTGATGTCTCTGCTTCCCCATATAGTTTCCTGGAGTCCCAACTAGCCTCATATTGGAGGATGTGCTCAGCAAAAAGAAACTAGATATTTTATTTCATCAAATCACATACACTCTGCTGCATGTGACTTGGCAAAACTGGTGCCAAGTTAAATTTTTAGATACAGATACAGATAATGAGCTGTATCCATTGCTGCCAAATCTACTTCCTGTTTTGTTGTAAACAGAAAAGTTACCACAAGGTACAACAATAAACAGCAACACAAAATGGGAAGCAGCTGATATTGGTTGCCCCAGTAGTGAGAACTCTGAGATGGAGAAACTATTTCTTTAAAAGTCAAAGAGAACTAAGGTGTCTGGTAAAGATTCACCTCCACAGTTTTAAAGGAATGCTTGTTGGCATTAAGAAGAAAGCAAGGGTTCCAGGGCTGTGTGATTGATAACAGGTTAGGGCAATCAAGAGAAGTGCCCACTGATATCATTCAAAATTCCCCAGTGAGCCAGGTTCCCTTGCCTTATTTTACTATGTAGGGAGATATGTGCTGGTCTACTAATGCATAAAGCATCTCTTTTTCAGTGGGGCTACAAAGCATTAAGGAACAAACAATAGGAACAACCAGAGTGTTCCTTAGAAGCTTGGATGGTGAGACTTTAACTCATTACGTAGGCATCATGTTTGGTAAAGTAGAGGACCAACGGAAATGAGGGAAACAGCCAACCAGACAGACTGACACAAAAGCTGCAACAATGGACTAAAACATACCAACGATAATGAAGGTGACACAGGAGTGGGCAATGTTGCTTTTTGTTACCTGTAAAGTGGCTATGAGTCGGAGCCAACTTGATGGCAACTAACAACTACAATGTCAATGAAGCATTTGGGCAACTGATCAAAAAGGAGACGACTTGCTGGTTTCAAGCTTTGCGTTTTCCTTATACCAAAGTAGAAACATTCAGTATCCTTACCATGATCCCATGCTTGCTATCCCTGTTTTACACATGAAGAAACTGAAGCTTGGAGAGTGTAAGAAATACATCCAAGGTTATATATCTAGTAAGTAGTAGAGATAAAATTTAATCTATGTCTATCTGATTTTCATACCACAATATTACTAATAAGAATGTGTCTCAAATAAGTGAGCCAAATAAAAAATTAAAGAATAAGTAGATCATTAATCAGTTAATTTACTGTAATTTCTCACCCTGGTGGTGCAGTGGTTAAGAGCTAAGGCTGCTAGCCAAAAGGTCGGCAGTTTGAATCCACCAGCCGCTCCTTGAAAACCCTATGGGACAGTTCTACTCCGCCCTATAGAGTTGCTATGAGTTGGACTCAACTCAGTGGCAATGGGTTTGGTTTTCTTTTTGTCTCACTTTACTAGCCGCTTATATAACTGTTTTAATATTAATAATTCCTACTTCCACTCACTAAAAATATCCCCCAGTATTATTAAAAATACCACAAACACCCAGTACGTTAAAAAATCCAAAATACAAAGGTCAAGGAAATATATAAATAAGAAATATACTTTGCATTAAATGATAGCATGCATTTTTGACATCTACACTGAAGAGTAAAATGTACACATCATTTATTTTTTAAGAATGTAGGAAATCTAAGACCTCTCTTCTAAAAAATGAAAAATTTCATATAGACAGAGGTAAGGAAATTTCAAGATGATACCCCCAGGCAGTCGATACTTTAGTCCAATTGATCTAGTTGCCATTTTCTGAACCCACAATACACCCTGATGCCTTTGTTTTTGATCCAGCTGTTTCTTCTTCCGATAATGTCCATCGTCTCCTTTTATTTTATAATTCCATGTACCAACATCCCACCCATCCTCAATAACTGCTCAAATGTGGTTTCTCTCGAATATATTCCTATTAATAACATAAATAGAAGAATATTTCCATTATCATATTTTTTCTTTTTACTTGTTTTAATGCAGCCACTAGAATATTTGAAATGATGTATGTACATTGTATTTCTTTTTTAACATTTCATTGTGTTGTAAATGAAAGTTTACACAGCAAATTAGTGTTGCATTCAACAATTTATATGCATGTATAAATAGCTGAGATTTATAAAGTTGTTCGTGACATTAGTTGCTATCCCCACAATGTGTCAGCACTCTCACCATTTCTACTCTGCCTTCCTCGTTTCCATCCCTCCAGTTTCCCTGCCCCTCCTTGCCTTCTCATCTTTGCTTTTGGACAAATGTTCCCCATTTGGTCTAGTACAGTTCTTTATTCTAAGAAGCATATTCCTCATGGGTGTTATTGTTATTTTATAGGTCAATCTATTATTTGGCTAGAACGTGACCTCCAGGAGTGGCTTCAGTTCCAGGTTAAATGGGTATCTTAGGGCAATAGTCTCAGGGGTTCCTACAGTCTCTACCAGTCCAGTAAGTTGGTCTTTTTTATGAATTTAAGTTTTGTTCTATATTTTTCTTCCATTCTAACTGGGACTTTCTATTGTGTCCCTGGTGAGAGCAGTCATAGTGGTAGTCGGGCACCATCTAGTTCTTCTGGTCTCAGGACAGAGGAGGCTGTGGTTTATGTGGGCTGTTAGTCCTGTGGACTAATTTCTTCCTTGCATCTTTGATTTCCTTCACTCTCCTTTGCTCTAGACAGGAAAAGACCAATAGTTGTATATCGATGGCTGCTGGCAAGCTTTTAAAACCCCAGACACTACTCACCAAACTAGGATGTAGAACATTACCTTTGTGAACTATGTTATGCCAGTTGACCTAGATGTCCCCCAAACTATGGTCCTTAGACTTCAAGACCAGTAACTCAGTCCCACAAGGTATTTGGGTATGTCTAAGAACTTTCCATAACTGTGTCCCTTATGTGCTCTATTATATATATGAATATATATGCAGCACATATAAATATGTATATACAAATGCCCACAACTATACCTATATATGCACATACGAGTACTCCCATATGCCCTCTGTCTTAGTTATCTAGTGTTGCTATAACAGAAATACCACAAATGGATGGATTTAACGAACAGAAGTTTATTGTCTCACAGTTTAGGAGGCTAGAAGTCCAAATTCAGGGTGCCAGCTCCTCCAGAAGGCTTTCTCTCTTTGTCAGTTCTGGGGGAAGGTCCTTGTCATCAATCTTCTCCTGGTCTAAGAGCTTCTCAGTGCAGGGACTCCAGATCCAAAGGATGTGCTCTGCTCCCAGTGCTCCTTTCTTGGTGGTATGAAGTCCCTCTCCTCTCTGCTCATTTCTCTCTTCTATGTCTCAAAAGAGATTGATTCAAGATACAATGTAATCCTGTAGACTGAGTCCTGCCTCATTAACATAACTGTCTCTAATCCTGCCTCAGTAACATCATAGAGGTTAAGATTTACAACGCATAGGATAATCGCATTAGATCATAAAATGGAGGACAACCACACAGTACATGGTCTAGCCAAGTTGACACACATTTCTGGGAACACAATTCAGTCCATCACACCCTCCCACACCTATATAGCATACATATCTACCTGTGTAACCACTCACAAATGTTTGGTTGCTATCACTGTTGTTGCAGAATTGTATATGTTATAGCATTTACTGTAGTTGTCCTTTACTCTTGCATACCTCTCAGTGTCTTCGTTTACCTTGGTCACGTTGTGCTGATTTCTTCTACATTGTGTATTGTCTTTCCGTTCACCACCATTATCATATTATTATTCTCATTTTACACATTCAGAGGCTGAGATTCACTAACTTGCTAACAGTCACATAGAATTCTAGAACAAAAACTTGAACATCCAACCCTCTGACCAAATCTCATGTTTCCAAATCTGGCTTTATTAAAAGACACTAATATAGCTTTGCTTAAAGCATCTATTAAGATATTAGTCAAAAAGATTTTGACTATGGGAGAAAGTGCATGGTTCTGAAAGCATTTCATATTTGGCCAAAAAGAGTATGCACTTCTTACCGTTTAAAGAAATAGGCAATGCTAATTAATATAATTATAATATGTCTGAGTGATTAAGCACACTTTCACCCAGAAGCCTATCTGTCAGTTCTTCACATAACTTGCCAGAGGTTCATTGGGAAGGTTGGTAGCATTACTGTTTAGGTTTTGAAGCATGAAGCATGAAGCATCTTACAGTATTGTTACTGACAATGTGAGATGCTTTGCACTATTGCTGGAAGTGATATCAAGAAAGGCATTATCATCCTCAGAAATCACATGGTTCCCTCATTTTTCTATTGTGTGGAAGACTTTCTGCTATTTTTTCTTATCTGTGCATCAAACGTTACTACATTTTTACACTCACTTAGGCAATAAAAAAAAATACTGCATGACACCTATTGAATGCAATATAATAATCAATTAATATTTACCTTCCTATGATTCCAAAAGAGCTTAGGATGGCTTAATCAATTAATAAGAGCAACCTGGGACTGATTAACATAAGTAACTTGTTTTTGTCTGCTCAAATCCTGCCCAGGATTAATCAGAGATAATTTATTACAGAGCAAAAAATGGAGACACAAGAAGGTTAATCAGTCAGAGCAGTTGTAGAATAATAAAGCTCATTTTGATTCCATTAAAATTAAAGAGTCCTCAGTATCAGATTAAAAATGGAAGTCATGGTTTCTATCTCCCTGAAGTCAGCCTCTGATTATAGTAAATCATGCACCATTGGATTCCCTTTGTTTGCAGCCTGTTACTTACACACTTGTACAGAAAGTAACCTGGACATTCCGGCCAGTATAGAGGACTCCAGAAACCAAGCCCCAGTTTTTAAATGGAAGAATAATCAGTACCTGTTTTTCAGTCCGCCTGTTGTCTCTGGGCTTTATTTCTTTTTTAATTCCCTTTGACTTTGGAATGCCCAAAAAATAAACCACACAAGTGCGTCAGATATTATCATCGAATAGCTAGGTCTGAACCACATATTTACATTCAGGGTTAAAATATTCTGAAATAGTGAAAAGAATCACCCCATTTTCTCCAATAGGGTCATAAGGTTTCAGGGAAATTCATAAGAAATAAATGATAAGAGTTGTTTGGGTCCCAGTGCAAATATGAGATGTATGCATTTAAGAGCAGGGATGCTGAGAAAAAATTAATTCAACACAGATTTTATTTTAATTCTATTGGTTTTGAAATTCCCTCAGTATCAAACTAAAACGTAAGTTACATGAAAATTGCATTAAAAAAATCAAATTTGTACTCTCTTGTTGTTAGTTTCCTTCAAGTCGACTACAACTCATGGATGCTGTAGTGTGTGTGCCCTGTAGTTCAAGTGAGAATTTTAGTCAAGAGACAGAAAGTAGAACAGAGGCCCAACAAGAGCAAGAAGATTGTTCCCCCAGAGGTCAGATAGTGAAGATGAAAATGAAGGATGGAATAGCATAGCATAAGGCTGCAGGGAGGTTGAGAAGAGGAAGGAAGACAGGCAGCCCTGGGAGGATCAGGACTCTTAAATCCGAACCAACCTGGCACATAGTAGGCACTTCAATAAACATTGTTCAGTGAATGAATGTGTGAGTGAATACGTTAATGGAAGTCCTTCTGTGAAAGAGAACAGAACAGTACAGATGCACAGTACAGATTCTTGAATCTCAACTATGTGCAGGTGAACATAATTTTGACAGAAGACCTCAGAGAAGATATTATAGAAGGTCTTATGAGGTAAGAAATATCAGAACACATATTAACCGGTGAGAAATGTCATATCCAATTAGGAAATACAGATTGGGCATTATGTTGTGTAGCCAGTTTAGCTAGTCACACTGCAGCTAAGGTTGGTTCTTTCCAGATGGGGAAGACAGACACTAAGTAAGATAGCGTGTAAATAATATTATTTCAGATAATGAGAAAGCAGGGTCAGGAGTTGTAGCCATATGAAAGTGTGAGTTCAGCACAGACTGCCTAACAGTGTTCGGCACTCCTTAGATGCCTTGAGGTTTCTCACCTTGCTCTAGAACATATTGGGGCTCAGCTGATCTAACTGGTCATGAATATCCCATATGTCTGTGCCAAGCCTAAGATAGTGCTGACACAGTAGCAGAAAGATTCAGGACAAAAGTTATTTATGACAGCTTTGTCAGGGATGGGGGAAAGGCATGGTAAGGGAATGGAGAATAACTGGTGGAGGGTGGTGGTAGTATTTCAGGTAGGATGGTCTGAGGTACGGATTCTTGAGCAGAAGTTTTGTGGTGCAAAGGTCTAGAAAAAAAGTACTATATGCAGAGGGAAGGCTCCTCAGCCTGGGTAAAGTTTAGGGTATTCAAGGAACTGCAAGAAGACCAACGAGCTTAGCTTATGGTGAGCAAGGGTGAACTGTAGGATATGAGGTCAGTAGGTTGGCAGAAGCAGATCATAAAGGACCTCATAAACCATAGTAAGAAGTTTGGGGTTTATTTTAAATGCCATTGAAGGACATTAAACTAAGAATAAGTTGATGTAGTTTAAAAACATTAAACTCACCAGATAAAGCAAATACAAAAAAAAGACCTAATCAACAATCAGTTCTTTGTTTCAGGTTGACACAGGCTCTCACAGGAGAGGATATTAAAACAGGGAACAGGGAGCTGTGCAAAAAGCAACAGTAGAAAAGACTCAAGATTATCTGAAACAGGTGACCCAGGTCCAGTGAAACGACTGTATTATGGAACAGAGACGGCTTGCTCAAAAATGTGTAGTCATCAGGGAAGAAAATAAGCTACCTGCCATGTTATCAGTGTCTGCTGAGTCTGTCAAACCTATTGACCATTACTCATTCCTGCTGCTTTATGTGGGAACAAATGATACTTTCAGAAGAAACGAGAAAACATCTTTAGTTACCATGATAACTCAGAGTCAGAAACTGAAATATTTAGAATGAAAGGTACTGATTCTTTTGTTACCCTCTGTAGCCGTCATGTTTTTGGTTGAATCTTCCTTCAAGACAATTGGCTGCAAAGGCCTTCAGGATCCGCTGGAGAGACCTGCCTTTCCTAAGGCAAACCCTAGTCAATGACATACCTAGTGGCGTTCTAGGGTTTGGATGATTTCTGCCCAATGTAGGACTCCTTTAATGAGTAATGTTTGCTGTAGGGCTCACTATTTGGCTGGTCAAGATGCTTTTGTAACTGCTCTGGGTCTGAACCTCTTTCTGTCCAAACCTCCTTCCTTCACCTTATCACAGGATTAAGACCTGATTTGTTGTCTGAACTTTTTTCCTATCCTGCTCCTTCTCCTCTTCATCTTTCACAGGATATGCCTTCCATAAATCTCTTGTATTCCTAACTCCATCTTGAGGTCCACTTCCCAGAGGACCTGAACTTACACAGAAACCAATATACCTTGTACTAAAAGTTGGAAATGGAGAAGAAAGAAAAATGTCTTGCTCATCAGCAAAAACATGGCATTGTTGTAAAGGGTCCACATTTCTTGTCTTTGGCACCAGTGTTTTGTTCTCTTTGACACAATGTTCTGCACTAATAGGACAGAGGCACAAAACCAAATGTACTATGAGAAGCAATGACTTCTAGAAACAAGTATTTTATGTCTTCAGAGGAATACAAGAAGGCAGGGCCTCCAATGGAAAGAAGAAAGACTCCATAGAGAGAGAAAGGCTTAAGGTGAAGACAGTGGTGAAGAAGGAACTGAATAAAATGAGAAAATACAGGTAGTCCCCAACTTATGACGGAGTTCTATTCCGAAGACTGTTGTAAGTCAGTTCTGACATAAGTCGAGTACCTCATTTGTTTTAGTTTTCTTTATTATTGCCCTTTATTATCAGTATCCTTATAAATCTGATATTTATTTGTCTTTTGCAGACGAAAACTTACAGATGTATTTTAACATTGTAAGTAGTACGTATTACAAACGATAAGATGTCCAAAAAAAAAAAAGAAGAAAACAGATGGTCATAAGTGCAGTTTGTAGTAACTCAAATACATTGTCAGTCGGGGACTACCTGTAACACAAAAATCCCCAAATGCAATAGCAAATTTAAAATCAGCATTGGTGGCAATCAAAGAACAGAATATTATATATGGACAATTGAATAGATTTGCTAAGAACCAACTTAAAGAGAAAAAATACTAGTATGGAAAGCCAATCTACAAATTATGGATATTACTAAAGAATAAATGTGAACAAATGGAAATGCAATAATTATAAATAGTAGAAAACTTGGCTGAACTGAACAGAAGTCTGAGCAAGCACACTGAAAAGTTTTGTTGTATACCATGGAAAATTAATTATTATGGCAATTTTAATTTCAAGGATAAAGAAAAAAGTTAATTGTCCAAGCAAGGGGGAAAAAAAAAGGCACAAAAATCAGACTGGTTTCAGCTTACTAATTTGCAACACTGAATACTAGAAATGAATGAAGAAACTTCCAAATGCGTCTGCCACTCCTCATTGTCTCTCTCAGCGCCTTTCTTCAGTTCACATCTTGGTGATCATATTCAAGTCAGTGTAATGCCCTGATCTACCATGCTCAAGCCACCAACCAAAGCGGGGACACCAATCCATCCCAAGCCTAAGTAACTCCTTGAGTTCTTACCACTGTGGTTGCACTAGGAGATGACACAGCCTCTTTCAGGCCATCAGATGGGCATCCCTGTTTCTACCAAAGGTCTTAACTGTGTATTCTGAATGATTTTCAACCTTGAGGGCTTGTTTTCCAGCAATATATCAGACAATATTCTGCTGTGATCCATAAGTTTTTCACTGGCTAATTTTTGGAAGTAGATTGCTAGATCTTTCTTCCTAGGCTGTCTTAGTCTAGAAGTTCTGTTCAAATCTGTCCACCATGAGTGACCCTGCTGGTGTATGCAACACCAGTGTCATAGCTTCCAGCATGATAGCACCCTGCAAGCTACCACAGTATGACAAACTGACAGACAGGTGGTGAAAAAGTCTTATAGAGGCCACTCACTACTCCTGTCAACCAACATTTACCAGAATTAAAACACAAAGAGAAAAACAGGCTCACATATCTTATACAAGGAAGATAATGTTAATGTATTTAGTGAACTTAGAACTCATAAATCCATGGAAAAGCACTAAGACTCCCAAATTTAAAAAAAAGTGACCAAAGGAGAAAATTGTTACTAAAGAAAAAAACTAGAAGTACATATAGTGGCTTATTGCCATATAAAATATAATAACTCCTGCCGGTAATTAAATAAACAACTTACATCAAATACAAAGTGTTACGTTTCCTTCTGTCTTTTTTAATGGTAGAAATGGTTAAGTATTCTCAAAACTCCTCTTGGGAGTGGATTTTGTGGCAAAATTTTTTAATTCATTGATTTTATTTATTAGAAGCTTTTCATTTAATTCTACTTCTAGCAAACATATCTAATGAAATAATGTGAAATACAAACCAATATTTACACATAAAGATGTTCATTATGCTTTTTTTAGTAAGAAAGTAGAAACAGTGTCAACAGCCAAAATAAATAAAACTTCAAGTAAATGATCATCCATATTTACAATGTAGCCTTTAATATGTAGCCTTTACAATAATACTCATAAGAAATGTAAATAACAAGAAAATACTTTAATAATATAATTTCTTGTTAAGAAAGAAAGCAGGACATAAAACTATCTAGCTATTTATGTATATGTAAGTATGCTTGTGTGTGTGTGTGTGTGTGTGTGTGTGTGTGTGTATGTGTATGCATATGTATTTGGCATTTTATCATTGATCTTAACAGCAGAAAAAATACGTTGGAAAAAAAATACACCAGAAAGTTATCTGGTGGAGGGATACAAATAGACTTTCTTTTTTCCAATTTTTATGCTTTTCTGAATGAAACCTCGTGGCACAGTTGTTAAGGGCTCAGCTGCTAACCAGAATGCCCATGTTTTGAACTCACCAACTTCTCCGCAAGAGCAACATATGGCAGTCTCCTTCTGTAAAGAGTACAGCCTAGGAAACCCTCTGGGGCAATTCTAGGAACACAAATAGAGACTTTCTTGTTTCCAAATTTTTAAAAAATAAGAATGTGTCATCTCAGAAATTAAAATTTTCTACTTATTTATTTCATGAGGTTCTTAGACAGTTCTAAAAGGATAATACTAATAAAGTACCATATTCTCAACAACAACAACAAAATTAAAAAAATTATAAACTAGAGGTTGCAAACTATTTACCTTTGGGTTAAACTTAGACTACTGATCTGTTATTGATTGGCCCACGATGTGTTGTTTCTTTCTTTCTTTTTTTAAATAGATTTTATTGCTAAATGTATTTAACTGTAGGAAAATTTCTTATAAAGATTCAGGTGTCTGGCCTTACTAGAAAAATCAAAGCTCTCATATGGTGGGCTCATATTCTACACGGTCACAGTGGTTGGAGCCGAGTAGCAGTTGATCCTTTTAGATGGGGTCTGAGGTTTCTTGATCCAGCCTGCTTCTCCCATTTTACTACTTTCCCTAATCATCATAGGACTTTGATTCTGCTAGAAATACTTTGGAAATATAAAGCATTATTAATACCAAGATGCAAACAGTTAACATGCTCAACTAACGAAAATGTTGGCGGTTCCAGTTCACCCAGAGGTTCTTCTGAAGAAAGGTCTAGCAATCTACTTTCAAAAAATCAGCCGTTGAAATCCCCTATGGAGCATAGTTTTACTCTGACACATATGGGTCGACTCGATGGTAACTGGTTAGTAATACCAAAACCCTATGGGGCAGTTCTACTTCATCCTATAGGTTGCTATAAGTCAGAATTGACTCTATGGCAATGGGCTTGGCTTAGGCTATCTAATGAATGCCACCTCCCAGCCCCAGACTATTGAGCTCAGCTTTTTGGCAGCCTGCAGTGGAACACACTAATGCCCTCCAGGGCTTTGAGGTATAACAGGTGCACTCTTCTCTCCTTGAGACTCCCAAGATGCTCTACCATCTGTCTCTCTTCTCCATTATCAGTGGCTGTTGTACATCATCAACATAGCTGGCTCTCAGTTGTGCCTAAATAACTACCGTCATGGCAGGATTCTGGCACTCTCTGCTTCTTCTATTTCTTTACATTTTCCATTTTTTATTTCTTATGCTTCCAATTCCTTTTAAAATACTTTTCAAATTTATGTAAATAGATGGCCTTTTATAATCTCCCCAGTCCTTTACTTTTTTCCTCTTCCTATTAAGCTGTCCAAATGCAGTTTATAGTCATTCATTCTGCAAATATTTTTTAAGATTAGAATGTTAGGAGGTAGCAGTGAACAGACAGACAAGTCCTTATTGTCCCCACCCCTACTCTCACCTCAGGTGTGATTACCTTTTATTGACGGGAAGATAGACAACTACAAAGTGAACAAATAAGAATTTCAGAGAGTGATACATGCTATAAAAATAAAACGTGATGTAGGAACTAAAAACCAAAATCAAACCAAACCCGTTGCCATTGAGTCAATGCTGACTCATAGTGACTCTATAGGATGGAGTAGAACTGCCCCATAGGGTTTCCGAGGAGTGGCTGGTGGATTTAAACTGTCGACCTTTTTTTGGTTAGCAGCTGTAGCTCTTAACCACTACTCCACCAGGGTTTCCATAGTAACTAAAGGGCTCTTTTATATTGGCTGGATAAGGAAGATCTCTCTGAAATTGTGAACTTTGAGCTGAAGGACCAGAAGAAGCAAGTCATTCAAAGAACTGGAAGGATAGCACTGCAGGGCAAGAGAAGAACCAGTATGAAAGCAATAAAGTGGGAGGAAACTTGGCGTGGCAGAGCAGCAGAAAGAAGTTACTGTTGCTGAATCACTGTGAAAGAGGAGGAGCGGAGGCAATGAGGTTGAGGAAAGTGGAGCCTTGCAGGCATGGATAAGGAATTTAGGTTTTCTTCTAAACACAATGAGAAGCCACTGGGGAGTTTGGAGGAAGGCCACTTAGGAGGCCATTGCAATAGTTCCAGTGACAGATAACGGCAATTTGAACCAAGGTAGTAGTAATGGGAGTCATAAAATTATCTTTAGATGTTGCTCAGCTGTAGTTATATTTTCCTAGGTCCTCTGACTATTCCTCTGCTACTAAAGAGGGTTGTTGTTGTTGTTTTTGTTTGTTTTTTCCCTACCTCTATAGGTGTAAAGGTATAATTAGTCTAGAAGTCAGAAAGTTCTGGAAGGCTGGGTTTTGAATAGCCTACGTTTCACTGCACTTGAGGGAATAAATTACTACATTTCCCTGACTCTAATATCTCATTTATTGAAGGTGCACCATTATTTTATATACTACTAAGAAGGAAATCTTCCCAATTAAACTATGACGCGAGACTTTCTTACTGTATAGAAATTTTGTTTCACACTTATTGAGAGGGTCTTGTTTAGCATTGTTTATGCATGGATTTTTTTCTTTTCCTTTTGCAGATCTGTTTTCACTTTTCTGTATATGCAATAAATTTTAATTGCAAAGCTGAAGCATAGTATAATTCTTCTGAAGACATTTTAAATGGCAATTAAATTCAGCAAGTGGGATATCAATAATGCACATAAATCAGTTGAAGTGACCGTGGCAATACGTAAAGCTATTTCCAAATTCATGCATTTAAAAGAAACCACAAACATGTCCTGACTATTACCTGGCCAACAACAGATGGAAGACACTATTAGTTGTAACAGACACCCCAATTTTAGAGATGTTAAAATGTGTGTCTTATAATTGATGACATTAAGTAATAATAAGAACATTTCTTAGTAAGCAAAAAAATTAATAGGACTAGAGTTGAGCTTCTTGATTTATTGTCATTCTATTCTGTAATTTATCTTTCCCAGAATAAGAAAACTTGCATCTACCGCAAATGTCGCATAAACACACACACCAATATATATGCGCATACATATACACACATATTCATATAATAACTTAAAGGGCTCTAAAAACATAAGAATGAATTGAATAATCAATTTTGTCCATCCTCCACTTGGTTCAATAACCAGCTGAGCCCCCAACTCAAAGTTTCCCTCTGCCATTCCTCATTGCACATGTTCTCCTTAAAGATATTCTGACGTGCCAGGTAGGTTCTCAACTCCTTTCTTAACTTCAGGGAGAAGAGATGGTCCCCGTGCATAGTCTTGGTGCATCCCATCTTTTGGGTCACTCTCAAGTCCCCATCCTTGGAGAGTAGGAAGGAGAGAGTCTTGGTGTTATATGTATTAGAAGGTATCTTAATTGGGCCAGAACTGACACCACTCCCCCCAACCCTCACCCCAGATCTCCACTTACTTCTCTTGGAGAACAAGGCTTTTTAACTGTGAAGGAATGCAAAATATACATGGAGTTCAAGAGACCTATGTGATAAAAATGCGACCCACTCCACTCCTGGAGAGCAGACATAGAATAGTGTGTCTGGTCTATACAATCAGGGTTAAAGGAAGCAAAGCAGGAGAAACTCAGGAATTACTGAAAGATAAATCACCAAAAGTAAGATAGACGTTTAACATTATAGGAAGATTCAGCAACAAGCTCTGGAAATCAGGAGGGAAAAAATGATTCTCAGTGCTCAGCAGGCTTATCTTGAAGCATTGTGGTCTCTAGGATGGAGAGAATTATGGTTTAAAAAAAAAAAATGAAAGAAAGAATTTTATCACTAGTGACCCAAACAAATCTGCTATTTGTTTGCCTGTCTGTTTGGAGGAGGTTTTTTTTCTAAAAGATTTAAATATAATAAGGGAAAAGTCCTCCCTGCTTGCAAAAGAGAGAGTTAGCTGAACAAAAGAGACTCAAAGATAGCAAGAAACTCTACAAGAGCAGGCTCAATATCTAGGGACACTGAAGGGTATAGAAGCTCTCTGCTCCTGGGTAAGAAGGCAGCACAAGCAGGCCTCATACTGCAGAAGATCACCTAAGCACAGGCAGCAGCGGTCTGATGTGGTCCAGAGGAGGTGGGTAGCTAATGAGGACAGCAGCCCTAGACAAGAAAACTACAACAAACACTGGAGCAGAGGAGTTGCAGAGCACAGAGGGCTATTTTAAAGATATGGCTAATGACTTGCTACTTCTTACACCTCAGGACTGAGCTGAAATGTCATCTCCCCAAAGAGGTCTTTCTGGACCACCTAATCTAATTTATATTCCCCCTTTACCTCATTACTATCTATATTTTAGCACCTTAATTCCTACTTAGGAGCCCTGGTGATATAATTATGAAGTGCTCCACTGATAACTGAAAGGTCAGCAATCGGAACTTACCTAGCTGCTCCACAGGAAAAAGACCTGACGATCTGCTCCCATAAAGATTACAGCCTAGAAAATCCTATGGGGCAGTTCTACTCTGTCACATGGGACCACAAGTCGAAATCAACTCAACAGCACCTAACATCAACAATTTCTACTCAGCATGTCCCAACTTGTAACATTTTTTTTTTCTCCTCTTCTAGAATGTAATTTCCATGAGGGCAGATGTCAACTCTGTCTTGTCCAGTATTGATTCTACAATACATTGAAAAATGCCTGAGATATCAAAAGATATTTCTTGAATGCATGAGTGAGTGAATGAATGAATGAGACACTCACTCTTTTGGAGACTCTGAGAGACACAAGAAAGAATAAAGCTTTAGTCCCGTGTCTTGGCAGGTGGAGTCCTATTGGTCCTCAATATAATGGAGCCTGGAGGTCTACTGGCTAATCCTGCTTAACTCTAGACTTCTCTGACCATTCCTGGAGTCTGCATTAGTCTGACACCAAACTTTTAGAAGGATAGGCACAAAGGGGATCATGTTTAGCAGTGACTGCTAAGGAAAGACAGAATGATGCCTTGGGATGCCACAAAGAAAAGGGAACTCTTTTGAGAAATCTTTTGAGACACTTGAGACTACAGTAATTATTTTCAAATATTTGAAGGATACTAATATAGAACATGGACTCCCTGGGTGATGCAAGTGGTGAATGCATTCAGCTGCTAACCAAGAGTTTGAAGGTTAATGCAGAGGTACCTCAGAAGAAAGGCCTATCAATCTGCTTTTGAAAAATCAGCCTTTGAAAGCCCAATAGAGCACAATTCTACTCGACACACTTGGAGTCACCATAAGTCGGAATCCACTTGACAACTGATATTAAATAAAAGATTCAATTATTTGTTTTATTTTGATTTGTTGTATTTTTTCTTGGTATCTGCGAGGGCAAAACATGTATCAATGAGTAGAATTTACAAGGCAGCAGATTTTGGAAGAGATTTCAAGCAGCTAATTATAGAGTTTGTGATGTTTGTGTCATCAGAAGTATTTCAGTTGAGACTATATAATTTTTTGCCAAAAGTAATGCAAAAAATTAGTATCAGATGAGGGTGAAATGGAGACAGTAGTTGGATTAAAAAAGTTTTGGGAGATTCTTCAAAATCTTATGCATCTGTGAAACTGGATATATATAAAAGAAGTCTCTAAAGTATATCTCAGTTATTTATTTTAAAAGGACAAATGGAAACTTGAGCTGTTTTTTTTTTTTATTTTATCACATTTGTTTTCAAGGCATTAGAGTTTAGTATCAGTAAGTACCATTTTTTAATACTTTCCTACTCCTACACTCATAAAAATTTTGATTGCCTCTACTAATACAATTTTAACAGAGTTCTTTTGCACTCTGCTGTTTTACTGCCAAACGTGTTATAAGGTACTTACAAAGCACAAAGTACTTCAGGTTTATTTTTGAGAGGACCCACTGATGTCAGGGAGTAATCCATTTAATAAATGAAGCCACACTATAGTCTAATTACTTACAAACATGGTTTAGCAAGTATTAAGTGGAACAGGGATTAGAGTCTGTGTCTACAGATCTGCCGTACAGCACAAGGCTTCTTCTCTGCTTGGAAGAAAGGGAATTTGGTTTATTCACTTGCCAATTTCAAGGGCTCACCAAAATGGTAACATCTCAGCAAAGTATGGCAAGAAATGACAATTTATCCATTTTAAGAGAGCACATCTGGAGGATCCTGAAAATAAACCTGGCGCTTGGCAAAAATAAAATAAAATGAAGACATTCTGAGAAATGATGAAATGTCATCTAACATAAACCAAAATAATGGAATAAAAATGATGAATGTCCTAATTATCTTGAAATGGAGAAAATAGGGAATTTGAGGAATAAAATAGATATAGGATACATTCTTATTCTACATCTACAGTTTGCTACTTGGATGAAGTCCAGCTTATACAACCACACATTGCTTGCTAGAGAAAAAATTATAGAAATAGGTGCAAAGTTAATTAGACTTTTTGACATTTAAACTGGCCGCAAACACAAATCATCATTAGGCTTTCTCTTCAGCTTTCAGTTCCCATTTAACTCTTTTCACCAGATGTGCCTTCAGCTAAAAATGTTAGTAATTGTACGTTGCACAAAGGAGCATAGTGCCTTACTGATGAGTAAGGGGAAATAGGTGGTGGGCAAAGGAGGGTCATGGACATAAAATACATAAAAAGCCATCCTCAAAGTTTAGACTTGTCAAAAACGTTGATTCATGAATCATGTCCTGGAGATCTTTTCACTTCAAACAAAAGTCACTTTGGGTATTTACTGATTCTGTATTTTTTTTAAATGTTGTCAATAGAAAATTAGCTCACTAATAGAGACACTTCCTCAACGCTGTTTTTAACCACCAACATGAAACAATTGTGATGTCACCCCTACCCACATCAGCTAAGCCACAGTATCCATTATCTGATTAGTACATTTCAAACAAAATTAAACCTTAGCAATTCTGTCAAAATGATTTATCACATAGAAACAAGGCTGAAGGTAAGTAAAGGAATATCATTGTCCAAAGGCACTACAGGCCTGCAGCAGTTACTATAGCTTTCTAGTAACACCCACAGTAAGTCCCATGTCACTGGGACACAAAAGGTTATTTTGCTGTCGTCATTTCCTGACTTCCTTAGCTACTTATGATTCTCACAGGGTCACACCATAAATCTTTGGGGTTGAAATGATAACTGATAAGACAGTTGAGTCATATTTTTATTTATTTCAAAAGCAATTACAATGAATTATGCTTAGGAAGAAAAAATAATAAAGAGAGACTCTCCCAGTTCTCCATCCCCTCACAAACATAAATTTTAATTGCTTATTATTATTTTCATTCAAAATGCAATGAAAGAACCTACGTATTTTCTCAAAGTTTCACGTACACATCAAAATCTAAATAATATGTTAAAATATTCTCTGAGACAGATCTTTGTTTTGAATATACAATTCAATAATGCTATTAGGTAAGTTAATTAGCTAACCGCCAGACCAGAATTAAGGCCTTTAGTTGTCAATAATAGGGATTCTCCTTATATGACAGTTATGGATTGAACTGTGTCCCCTAAAAATGTGTCTCAGCTTGGCTAGTGCATGATTCCCAGTATTGTGTGATTGTTCACCATTTTGTCAACTGATGTGATTTTCTTATGTGTTGTAAATCCTACCCTACAATGTTAATGAGGTGGGATTAGAGGCAGTTATGTTAATGAGGCAGGACTCAGTCTACAAGATTAGGTTATGTCTTAATCTCTTTCGAGATGTAAAAATGAGCAGAGAGACACAGGGACCTCATACCACTAAGAAAGTAGTACCAGGAGCAGAGCATGTGCTTTGGACCCAGGGTCCCTGCTCTAAGAAGCTCTTAGTTCAGGGGAAGATTGATGACAAGGACCTTTCTCCAGAGCCAACAGACAGAGAAGACTTCACCTGGAGCTGACACCCTGAATTTGGACTTCTAGCCTACTAAAAGTAGTAGCAAGGATGGAGAGACTATGTCTTCCATACTTTGGACATGTCAGGAGGGATCAGTCACATGAGGACATCATGGTTGGTAAAGTAGAGGGTCAGTGAAAAAGAGGAAGATCCTCAACGAGATGGATTGATGCAGTGGCTGCAATGATGGGCTTGAGCATAGCAATGATTGTGAGGATGGTGCAGGACCAGGCAGTGTTTCATTCTATGGTATGTAGGGTTGCTATGGGTCGGAACCGACTTGAGGGCAGGTAACAACAACAAGCCTACTAGACTGTGAGAGAATAAACTCCTCTTTGTTAAAGCCTTCCATTTGTGGTATTTCTGTTATTAGCAGCACTAGATGACTAAGCCAATGACTAATAAGCTGTTGGATCCATTTGACTTTTTGTTTGGAAACTCCAAGAAATTAAAAAAAAAAAAAATGCCCTCTTGCTTGAACCATTTTTATACTTGGTATAGTAGAGAAATATGTTTTCAAAAAATGATTAATTCAGAGAAAACTATTAAATAACTGTTATGCCACAGAAAATGTGCTACTTACAGTACTGAGAATGGAAAATATAAGCACTCTTGAGACACTGTTGTTGTTGTTTGTTGTTAGGTGGCATGGAGTCAGTTCTGGCTCATAGCAACCCTATGTACAACACAATGAAACACTGCCAGGTCCTGTGCCATCCTCACAATCATTGCTATGTTTAAGCCCATTGTTGCCACCACTGTGTCAATCTATCTCGTCGAGGGTCTTCTTCTTTTTCGCAGACCCTCTTCTTTACCAAGCATAGTGTCCTTCTGGAGGGACGGTCCTTCCTGATAGAATGCCCAAAGTATGTGAGACAAAGTCTCCCCATCTTCACTTCTAAGGAGCATTATGGCTGTACTTCTTCCAAGACAGATTTGTTTGTACTTCTGGCAGTCCATGATATATTCAGTATTCTTCACCAACACAATAATTCAAATGCACTTCATCCTGGGTCTTCTTTCTTAATTGTCCAGCTTTTGCATGCTTATGAGGCAATTGAAAATACCATGGCCTGGTATGAATATATATACCCACCACTTATCTGTCAGTTTATCATACTGTGGTGGCTTGCCGTCGCTGTGCCATCGGTATTTCAAATAACAGCAGGGTCACCCGTGGTGAACAGGTTTCAGCGGAGCTTCCAGACTAAGACAGACTAGGAAAAAGGACATGGTGATGTACTCCTAAAAAAACTGGCCAGTGAAAACCTTATGAATAGCAGGGGAATTCTATCCAGACAATATAAAAACAAACCAGAACTATTTGTATCAATATAAGTAAATCTCAAAGAAAACCAAGTTACAGAATTGTGTTTATGTGCGTGTGTGTGTGTATAATAGTACCTATTCAAATTATTAAAAAAGACAAAACATTCTACGTATATATGTGTATGTATGCATTCAAAATATTTAAAATTGCATGGGAATAAAGCACAGCGCTTCATAATAGTGATGAGATAAGTAAGGTAATAGGATCAGGAAGAGGTACAAAGAAGCTTTCAACTGTGTCTGTAGTTTTTTCATATGTGTAAAAAATATGGAAAAATGTTAAGATTTGATAAAACTTGTGTATAGTTATCCAAGTTTGTTTCTCATTTTTCTCCATATCTTTCTGTATGTTTAAAATCTTTCATAATATTCAAATGTTTTATAATTAATTCAAAGAAATTAAATATATTTTTACAACAGTTATCAAATAAATCAGGAAGACGTAACTAATTTTAAATAAAGGTTAATGGAAGTTATTGAAAATAACAATCTAAAGAATTTAAGTGACTGTTCAAAGTCACACAGCTAATAAACGGCACAACCAAAATGTAAACAAGTGAGAGCCCTGGTTGCATAGTGGTTAAGAGCTATAGGCTGCTACCTAAAAGGTTGGCAGTTCAAATCCACCAGGCAGTCCTTGGAAACACTATGGGGCAGTTCTATTCTGTCCTATAGGGTCACCATGAGTTGGAATCAACTTGACAGCAACAGGTTTAATGAGGTTCAGTTTGGTTTAGCCTTTTGACCTATTATAGAATTCACTTTTTATTTTTCTTTTATTGGTTATAATTATCTGGGCAAATTAATGTTTTCCATGGTAATATTTATCATCGCTAAACATTATGAATCACTTGAGATGTACCATTTAAGTGTTTTACATAAAGTACCTCATTTTCTCCTCACAACAACCTCTTGTAATAGGTGCTAATTTTATCCCCATATTAGATAAGAACACTAAGCTTGACAGAGACTGGAGAAACCCTGAGAGTATGGCCCCCAGATACCCTTTTAACTCGGTGCTGAAGTCACTCCTGAGGTTCACCCTTCAGCGAAAGATTAGACAGGCTCGTAAAACAAAAGGAGACTAAACGGGCACACCAGCCCAGGGGCGACAATGAGAAGGTGGGAGGGGACAGGAAAGTTGGTAATGGGGAACCCAAGGTTGAGAAGAGGAGAGTGCGGACATGTGGTGAGGTTGGCAATCAATGTCACAAAACAATGTATACATTAATTGTTTAATGAGAAACTAATTTGCTCCATAAACCTTCATCTAAAGTCCAAAAAAAAAGAACACTACGCTTAAAGAAATTAGGTGGAGTTGGAATTCTAACCTAGGCAATCTGACTCTCGGTACTTGTTTTGGTAGCTACTACCCTCTGTTGTTTCCCAGACTCTAAAACCGCACCCATTTTGTTTTGTCTCTTCTGTATCTTCTCTAATGCCTTTGGAGTGGAGGGTTATATTTATGATTGAATCAACATGCTATTGAATCACTTAAATTCTCAAATTTAATAGGCTCTAACCAATTTGGAATCAATTGGCCATACATGATATTATTAATTTACTCACCGTGCCAATAATAATTATTTTTTGAATAGACTGTATGTAATTGAGTTACAACACCTTGTCAATTATTATTTTGGCATTCTTTTGTTTTATTGACTACCCTGGCAGCGTACTTCATTCAGAGTGACAGTAAGTACTACCTTACTTGTCTCTTTGGTTACGGAGTATCAATATTGATCCTTTTCCTAGCTCAACACTCTTAATATGATTGAATATTTACTGCTAATCTTGACTGAAAGTATGATAAATGATAAAATATATAAAATTGTAAAAAATCTCACATTCTGGAAAAGACCAAAAAAAATGTATTCAGTTTAAAAGACATTATTTTGAGAGTTTTTTCTTTCCCTCCATGAACTATGTTATGGATTGAATTGTGTCCCCCACAAGTACATATCATAAATCCTAACCATTATATCTGTAGTTATAATCCCATCTGGGAAAGCGTTCTCTTTGTTATGTTAATGAGGCAGTATTAGTGTTGGGTGTGTCTTAAATCAATCTCTCTTGAGATATTAAAAAGCAGATTAAACAAGGTAGCAAGCAAGCAGAGATGGGGAAAAATAGATGCCAAGCTATATGAAGATTGTCAAGGAACACAAAAACAGAAGCTAAAAAGAAACAAAGAACTTCCCTCAGAGCTGACAGAGAGAGAAAGCTTTCTCCTAAAGCTAGTAGCCTGAATTTGGACTTCTAGCCTCCTAAACTGTGAGAAAATAAAGTTCTATTTGTTAAAGCCACCCACTTGGGGGGTTTCTGTTATAGCAGCACTAGATAACTAAGACAAATTGTGACCCAAGTGTTAACCTCCCCTCTTGCATTGTTACCATCTTCTACTGTAAGTTGGAAAAATGGAGATTGTCTAGTATTTGTTCTTGAATCATATTGCTGCCATGTAGCTTCTCATACATATCACATTCTCCTGACCACCTGTTTTAGCTTTTTGGGGCAACAGTTCATTCACTGGTGGGCTACCCTAAACTCCTGGCCTATATAAGGATCTTCTGCATGGACATCAGTGGAGAGATAAGTATGAGGTATGCCTCATTTTTAGTTACTGACATATCTCTTTATTATCCACATTACCATCAGAATTTAATGGTGTGTCAGAATTTACAAAAGGGCTAAGATAAATAAGTTAAATTTGAATAGAGAAAGAGAAAAACTTTTAACTATACATGTGATTTGACTTTTTTTTTGTAGCCCCAGAGAAAGACATCAAAAAATATTGGCCATTTACATTTGATCTTTCAGGTTCCTAGCCTTGCTATCCTGTCCTCAGATCCCCTGCATTGGAAACAATGCAGATAACATACAAATCTCCGAACGATTTTTAGAAAATTTACCCCCTACCCTAAGTTCATCTGGCTTTAAACTTTGCCCCTATCACCAGACAATCCATGGAAAATAGATATGCCCTGGTCTTAGCTTCCTAGAGCTGCTGTAACAAATTACCACAAAGTGAGCTTCTTAAAATAACAGAACTTCATTCCCTCACAAATCTGGGGGGTAAAGTTCTGAATTCAGAGTATCAGCAAAGACATGCTCTCTCTCTCTGAAGACTCTAGGGGAAGATCCTTCCTAGTGTCTTCCAGTTTCTGGTAAGACCAGGCATTTCTTGGCCTGTAATCACATAACCCCAGTCTCTGCCTTAATCTTCATATAGCCTTCTTCCCTCTGTGTCTCTTTTTCTTTTCTTATAAGGACACCAGTCATATTAGATTAGGGCCCACCCTAACCCACCATGACCTCATATTTACTCAACTATTTACATCTTCAAAGATGCTATTTCTGAGTAAGGTCACATCCACTGGTACCAAGGGTTAGGACATGGACATGTCTTTTGGCGGGGGAGGGGGAGAACACAAATCAACCCATAATATCCCCCAACAACATGTTTCCCAATGCTGTGATTATTTCATCCAGACTAAACTCTGGTTTGGGAAGAGGAAGTTCTAGAGAGTCCAGGGAGGGCTTAGTGCACTCTGGTAGAAAGTGAGCTATCAAGATTTTTCTGGTCTTTCAGGAGCATCAGACATAGTTAGCTCTCTCAAAGACAAACATTCATTCTAGAATCTAGATCTATATTTAGGAAGAAAAGCATTTTCCTTAATACACCATAATCTGCACAGACCCCCACCCACAATAGAAGCTGGGCTTTACATTATTCAAAAGAACAATGTGACCTCTGCCCTTCTCCCCCAGTTTTTAGACTATTCAGAAAAAGAGCACACTGCAAAACCATCTGGCCCTTGGTGCCTAGAAAAAGAAGCTTTGACATTTCTCCATTTTCTATACCTTAGATCTGTTCACATTCGCATGCTGCTCTCTGCAACAGAATGAAAATTGAATATTTATGAGCCTGCTGGTGAAACAGCACCCAGGATGGCAAGAAGGAGGGTGGTCGTTTTGTCTACAGAGAGAAATAAAGATGGCTTGACCAGCTTTTTCAGGTGCATAAAGGATGTATGTTTTCTTCTGTTTTAAATGACTAATTTTATGTATTCTTTGATATATTGATAAAATTTTGTAATTAATTTTAATCTTGAATGATCTAAAATTTTTACTAATTCCTCCCTTTTACAAATGGTATAGAATTAAGATAAATGCTCACCATACCATTTTATGAATATAGATACCTCTCTATGGAATTTAAGTTAAATTACAAATTTTATTCAAGTAATTTTTTTCTAACATCAATATTGAGCAGGTAGATATTGTCAAAAATAGAACCGTTACCTAGTAACTGAATGGTATCTCTTTCCCCTCTAGGTGTCTAACTAGATGATCCCTGCCATCTACTCTTCCCTCCAAAGCTTCCTATTCCTATGTAGAGGATTCCTTGTTGGAAATGCTATTGAGATTTATGCAGTTTATAATAAATGATATTTTTTGGAAATCATTAGAAATGTGCATTTTAAAACAGCTTATTTGCATATTGGATTTTAAAAAGAGTTGAGGGTTCTAAGCAAACCATTCTATTATTTTACAATAAAGAAAAAGATATGCAGGGTGGAGGACAAGGTCTCTATGAACTTGAAGATTCTCCTGATTAAACTAAATGACCTAGTTTACATGTAGAAATATTGGTAAGCGCCAAGTGAACAGAAATCCTTGTTTTGTTCACTTGTACATTCCAAGTGCCAAGAATAGACCTGGCCCAAAGTTGGTTCCAATAAATACTCATTGAATGATTGAATGAAGTAACTAAGTGATCAAAGGTTCATATTTTTACTTTGTATGTACGGAATCAAACTGAAATGATTTGACATTTTGCTTCCGTTTGCGGAATAATTACAAATTATATTATCTAAGTCTTTGTTCTCCCTCTGCACTCATATACAATTAGGACAGATACCACAAGGCATGAGGTAGGACCCTTGAGCAGAAGACTGAAGATATTATAAAACAGGATAATCGGAGACATTGCGGCTTTGGAGATGTTGAGTGGAGGCCTTAAAAAATGTTTATGATTGGAGCTTTCGGTGTTTTCATTCCAAACTCAACATTCACTGACAATAATTGAATACTCACTGTGTGCCAAGCCCAGTTTTATGCTTTAAAAATATAGCAATGATTAACACAGACAAAGACTCTTCTTCTCCATTCAGTTGGGGTGAGGAGAGAGAGACAGTAGAAAGAAGGAAAGGAAGATCGAATAAATAATTGATTTCAGATAGTGGTAAATACTAGAAAGTGAATTTAAAAAGGAATAGGATGATGCACCGGAGACTGGCGAGCGGAAAGCAGACACATACTAGAAAAGGAAGTCTAGACGGGGTTCTTAAGGAGGTAACGCAAGAGCTAAGATCCAAGTGAGATGGAGTCAGTCACAGGAAGACCCGGGAATATTTCCCATGCAGAGTGAGTAAATGCAAAAGCTCCCAGACAGAAACAATCTGGGCACGTTCAGGGCCAGACTTTATATCATTGTAACCAGAGCATAACAAACCAAGAGGGATGAAGACGTACAGGATGAGATCAGAAAGAAAGGGTTTGCAGCCATGGATATATCATATCCTCAGTTAAATGGAAAGCCATTGGATGTTTGAAAGCAGGAAAGTGACACTGTCTAACTTCTTTAAGAAGCTCATATTAGTTGCTTTTTGTTTCATTTTTCCTGTTGAATTTTGATGTATCTTTTTACCTAGAAAATATCTTTAGCTCTAGAGACACAAAGAGATCAGGCCATGGCCCAAGAGAACAGAAGCACTGAGAAAGGACACTTCAGAGAATTGCTTTCGAGTTTAGAATTCATAAGGATCACCAGGTGTGTTTGTTTAAAAGACAGACTCCCAGAGCCTGCTCCTAAGAGATTCCGATTCAGAGGATCGTGAGACCAGAAATTAGCATTTTAACAATGACCCCAAGTGATTCAGATGTATGCGGCCTCAGATCACTTTGGTCAAGGAATTGCTTCAAGCTGAAAAGATTTAAGTAGCTTTTAGGTTTACCAACCCAGTTCACCATTAGAGGAAAATAGTAGGAATTTGGTTGAGGTACTTACTCAGTCTGGGAAAAATAACTATACCCTTGACTATAATTGGATCTTTGATGGAAGTAAGCTTTCAGACCTTCCTTTAAAAAAGTGTGTATGTTTCCTTAGTTTGGGAGGTTTAGAGGCATGGTTTCATGGGACATACCAGTAAACTGGCCTAAGATCATTTTTAGTGATTCTTTTTTACCTCCTACTTTGTTGTCTAGTGTCTGCGGTCTTAAAAGCTTACAAGTGGCCATCCAAGGTACAGCAATTGGTCTCCACTCACCTGGAGCAACAGAGGAGAAAGAGTCAGGAATAAGAGGAAGAAACAGAATATGTGGCTAATTGCCTCCATGAACAACTGCTTCCTTTGCGACAGAAGAACTGGATGGCACTCGGCCACCATTATTGAATGTTTTGATCTAAGAGCCTATAGAAAAATATTGATCAAAAAGAGGAAAACGCAGAACTGAATTTCAAATTCTCATGGAATTCAGACTTTCAGGAGCCAATGAAGCTGGCTGAAACGTAAACTATTGCCCTGAGATAACCTTTAAACCTTAAACCAAAAATATTCTCTGAAGTCATCTTTAAACCAAACAGTAAGCTAGCTTAATTGATAAAAGATGTCTGCCTTGAGCATTGTGGTTTTTTAAAGAACTATTTACATGGGACCAAATCGACAATACCAACTCAAAAGGTCAGATAGTAAGCTTAAGGGACAGGAAGTTTATGCTAATGGAGGAGGGACAATTCAGAAAAAGAGTGTTAGAATAATTGCACAACTTGAAGAATGTGATCAGTGTCACTGAATTGCACATGCAGAAATTGTTGAATTGGCATATGTTTTTGTGTGTATATTTTCAACAATAATAAAATAAAAAGTGAGTGTGTGTATGCAAGTGCACGCGCACACACTCTTGTATGTGTAAATAAAACGGATATACAAGCAGCAATTTGAAGAATTAGATAGGAACCTTAGGGGACAGTGAGCTTATGTTAACAGGGGAGGAACAACTCAGAAAAGCAGAGTTTGAATGGTTGCACAAATCAAAGAATGAAATCCACGTCACTGAACTGTACATATAGAAATGGTTGAATTGGTGTATGTTTTGCTGTGCATATTTTCAACAACAACAGCAAAATAAAATTTGAAAAAAGAATGACTATAAAGCAACATTAAAAAAAAAAAAAAAAGGATACACAATCAGCAGTAGTTGGGTTCAGCCTGACCTGATGTTTTCAGCAGAACACCACACTAAAGCAACATTCAACACATTTATTCAATGACCCGGTTTCCTATCCTGCCCCACCCCATAAATTCTATACTTTCATCCTTGATTGCAGATGCTCTTGCTTATTAAACTCTTGCTTCTCCTCCTTGGATCTCACAACAATTCCTGTCTCTTGATTACAGCCTCAGCTCAGGTCTTCAATTCTGGCTTTTGTATCTATTTCAGCAGCAACAAATTCAAAAGCTACTGTGGATAATGAACATCTGGACTCTCCCAAATTCTTCCTTCTTAGGCAACACCCAAGCTGAGTTTTCTGATCTCTCTCATAATTGAGGGGAGACAGAAAAGTAAAATATTTTGCACATACAATCAAGGATCACTTTCCTTAAAAACTGTGTCCATTTCATGATGCAACTGTGGTGGCAGAAATTCAAGTCTGGCTACCTGCCCCTAAGAAAATAGAGAGAGGTGAGCATCAGTTTCACTATAGAATTTTGCAGACTCTCACGAGATAAGGTCTAAAAGGATGTTACCCTGAGCATATGGCTTCAAGATGGGTTGGCTGAGTGTGACGACTATACCTGAATGCCTTAGGCAGACGGCCAGGCCAAACTACGCCATGTTGTCTATGCCTGGAGAACAGACAAGTCAAGGACATATCATAATACTCAGTCAGGTCAAGGGTCCAGACTGCCCATCACCAACTCTAAAATGGAGCCAAAGTAAACAGAAAATCTGTTGCCCACAGTCAAGAAAGCAAAGGCCTGAGAAGAGGGTTGGGAAAAGGGCAGAATAGCTATTGTCTGCATTATCCACTGAGGGTCTGGAGCCATGTCAACAGACATGCTAGCCCACCTTTAAAGAAGGAGCTGTCGATACCCATCCCTTCCCTTTGATTTTCGGGAACTTGACTCCCAAATCAGAGAAAAGGAGCTAGAGGACTTAGCACTGGCAGTCTGGAATTCCTGTACTGGAAGAATAAACTCCAGCTACTGATTCAATGGGGACTCTGAGACACTTTCTTAGATCCATTTCTACACATGTTTTCTAACCTGGGTATGTCACCCTTCCAGGTATAAATACAGAATGTCTTCTTTTTTTTTTTTTTTTTTTTTTGTCCACTGGTCATCCAAACTCTTTATCCTGACTAAGAGGATAAAGGAGACATTGGATAGCACTGGGATTATCCATAACTATGAAACTGACTTTTAAATTTTTCATTGTTATTACAAAAGTCATACCCTCTTTTATTAGAGCTTTAAACAAAATAAACAGCATATTTACTTGGGTGTCACTATCTAAAAATATGTTGCCTCTCTTTAAAAACATGATCCTGAGCCTATCACAACATTTTGCTGACCCAAACTGAAGAAATTCTAGCTCTGCACCACCTGCAGACAGGCCTGAGGGTGGCCCGCCAGTAAGAATGTTCTGCACAACACCTCACGCAGAGGAGGTACTCAATAAATAATTAGTGAATAAATTTAAGGAGAGAATTTTTTCTTTCTAATTTAGAGAAGAGTACTGGAAAATCAAATCTCACTTCTCTGATATCAAACGTAGATCAAGTCAATGCATCTGATTATTAATTCCACTTCTCATACCAACTACACAATGCAGTACTTCTTCCTCTGATCGTAACCATCCAGAGCAAGGTCAGACCTCTCAAATTAAAGGACACAGTCCTTCAGACTGCCAAGTCTGCCCAAGACCTCAGACACCACTGCAAGCTTGGAGCCCCCATGACACCATCACATCTGACCTGCTGGCTACAGATTCAGGGTTTTCCTCCTATCACCTCAGGATGCCAGTCGTAAGCTCGGGGGTCCCCAGGGCTCCCCTCAGTTCTGACCTGCTGGCTTGCTCTACTCCCTAGGGTTTGATAATTTGCTAGAACAACTGACAGAATGCATGGAAAGTGCAATACTTAAAATTATGGCTTTATTATAAAGGATACAAATCAGCATCAGCACAAAGAAGGGACACATAGGGCAAGAACTGGTAGGGTTCCCAGGAGCTTCCATATCCCAAAAAGGGACACACTACCCTCCCACATGCCCTGATGACTCTCACCAACCAGAAGGCCCCTACAGCTTCCATGTCTAGAAACTTTATTAGGCATCTCATTCAAACTTCAGCCCCTCTCCCCTGAGGTCAGTTGATGCCATAAAGTCAACATCATGAAGCTGATATCATGGTCTTTCTGGCATATTCAGACTCTACTCAACATGAGTCATAAACCCTTAGGTGTGTTCTGGAGTCCTCATCAAAACGAAAAGGAAAAAAAAAAAAAAAACCAAACCTCTTGCTCTCGAGTGGATCTCAACTCATAGCAATCCCATGTGTTACAGAGTAGAACTGCTCCATAAAGTTTTCTTGGCTGTGATCGTTAATGAAGCAGATTACCAGGCTTTTCTTCTGTGGTGCCACTGGATGGTTTAGAGCCACCAACCTTTAGGTTAGCAAATCATGTGTACAATAAGTACTCTTTCATTACCAAAGACACTTCAATCTTTGGGAAAATTCCGAGGTTTTAGAGGCTACCACTCAGGAACCAAGAACAAAGACCAAATTCTTTGGGTAAGTTAAATTATTTACCCCACAGAGAGAGAAACATTTTTCCTTCCAAACAGGTATTTACCTGAAATATCCAATAATGTGCTGTTTGAAATGTTCACTGCCTCAGCCCCTTCTTCCCTACCTTTACTAGTACCTCAGTCTTCTAACTGGTTTGATTCTGATTTCTTCTCCTCAAATCATCCTCCACACTGCCACCAGGATGTTATTTCTAAAATGTAAATTTAATCATACAGTTACCCTGCTTAAAATAGTTTCATCATCATAAAGAACAAAATCCAAATGCCTTAGTCTGATGCATGATGTTCTTAGGGATCTTTCGCTCACACTATTTTGGAGCTACAAAAAATTACTGGTATATTCCAAGTTCAAGCCCTCTTATCTTTGTACATGTAGAGCTATTTGTTCTACCTGCCCACCTTTTTTCCCTTTTTATGCCTGGAAAACACCTACTCTTCCTTTGAGGCTATGCAAGTGTCAGCTGTCCCTGAAGCTATCTATGAATTTGCCCACCTAGAAAAAATCTGATAACTTCACACTGGGAGTCCCACTGTCCTTGGGGCACAGTAGTTAGGAACACTGGCTCTGGAGCCAAACCGCCTGGAATGAAGTTCCTATTTTACCACTTACTAGCCACGTGATGGTGGGCAAGTTACTTAACTACTCAGTGCTCCAGTTTCCTCTCTTGTAAAATAAAGATAATTTAATGCCTACTGCAGAAGATAGGAAAGCAAAATAATATATGTAAAAAGCCTGATATGTATAAGTGTTCAATAACTGATAACTATCAACTTTTTACTAAGGCATAATATACATCAGGAAACCCTGGTGGTGTACTGGTTAAGAGCTATGGCTGCTAACCAAAAGGTCGGCAGTTTGAATCCATCAGGCGATCCTTAGAAACCCTCTGGGGCAGTTCTACTCCATCCTCATAGGGTCACTATGAGTCGGAATCAACTTGACAGCAACGGTTTGGTTTAATATAAATCAAGAAAAATATACAATCCCTAAGTGTACAACTCAATGAATTTTCTCATGTGAAACATAGCTGCACATCCACGAGGATCAAAAATAAGAGGCAGAACCTCACCAGAGCTCTAAAATCCTCCTTTGTGCCCCCTTCCAGTCATTGCCCATAACCTCAAGGTAATCACACTTCTGATTTTTGCTTGATTGTGAACTTCATATGAACAGTATCACACAATATGGATCTTTGTGTCTAGCTTCTTTCACTTAACATTGTGTTTATGTGATCGATCCATCTTGTTGCATACAAAGTAGCAAGAGTTCCTTCATTTTCATTACTGTACAGTAATGTATAGTATTCTATTACATGAACATACTCCAATTTAATTATTTATTCTACTGTTGATGGACATTTGACTCATTTTCAGTTTGTTTGTTTTTTTTTTTTTATGGAGGGAAAACTGTTATGAATAATGCTGCTATGAGCATTCTTCTACAAGTCTCTCGGCAAATATGTACACATTTCTCTTGTCTGTCTTTTGGTAAACATATACACACATTCTCTTGTTTAGGAGTAGAATTGCAGGGTCACTAGGCATTGTATGCTCAGTATTAGTAACTTCAAGTTATCTAAACTGGAGGTACTGCATTTTCACCAACACTTGATATTATCAGATTTCTTAAACTTTACCTCTCAGGTAAAAGTATCCCACTGTTATTTCAATTTGCATTTACATGATCACTAATGATGTAGATCAGCCTATTATGTTTACTGTCCATTCAGATAATAAACAAAGTTTATTGTCCATTTGTGAAGTGTGCATTCAAGTCTTTTGTCCATTTTCTAATGAAGTTTTCTGGTCTTTTTCTTGTTGCTTTCTGATTGTTGTATATAGTCTGGACACAGTCCTTTATCATATACATGTATTAAAAATGTTTCCTACTCTACTATACAGCTACAGTAGTCAAAACAGCCTGGTACTGGTACAACGACAGATACTTTGACCAATGGAACAGAATTGAGAACCCAGATGTAAATTCATCCACCCACAGTCACCTGATCATTGACAAGGGCCCAAAGTCCATCAAATGGGGAAAAGACAGTCTTTTTAACAAATGGTGCTGGCAAAACTGGATGTCAATCTGCAAAAAAATGAAACAGGACCCATACCTCATACCATATACAAAAATTAATTAAAAATGGATCAAAGACCTAAACATAAAGCCAAAAACTATGAAATTCATAGAAGAAAAAATACAACCAATGCTAGAGGCCCTAATGCACAGCATTAACAAGATACAAACCATAACCAACAACACACAAACTCCAGAAGATAAGCTGGATAACTGGGATCTTCTAAAAATCAAGCACTTATGCTCTTTAAAAGACTTCACCAAAAGAGTAAAAAGAGACCCTACAGATTGGGAAAAAAAAATTTGGACATTACAAGTCAGACACCCTGGCATTACTGGCACAAATCAAAAACACTGGAAATAACAAATGTTGGAGAGGCTGTGGGGAGATCAGAACTCTTATGCACTGCTGGTGGGAATGCATAATGATACAACCATTTTGGAAAATGATATGGTGCTTCCTTAGAAACCTAGAAATAGCAATACCATACGATCCAGCAATCCCACTCCTAGGAATATATCCTAGAGAAATAAGAGCCATCACATGAATAGACATATGCACACCCATGTTCATTGCAGCATTGTTCACAATAGCAAAAAGATGGAAACAACCTAGATGTCCGTCAACAGATGAATGGATAAAAAAAAAACTAAGGGACAGGTGGTCTTGGGGAACATCTAGCTCAATTGGCATAACACAGTTTATAAAGACAATGTTCTACATTCTACCTTGGTTAGTAGCGTCTGGGGTCTTAAAAGCCTCTGAGCAGTCATCTAAGATACTCCACTGGTCTCACTCCTTCTGGAGCAAGGGAGAATGAAGAGAACAGGATACAAGGAAAAGACTAGTCCAAAGGACTAATGGACCACAGCTACTAAGGCCTCCACCAGACTGAGTCCAGTATAGCTAGATGGTGCCCGGCTACCACCACTGACTGCTCTGACCAGGATCACAACAGAGGGTTCTGGACAGAGCTGGAGAAGGATGTAGAACAAAATTCTAACACACACAAGAAAGACCAGATTTACTGGCCTGAAAGAGACTGGAGAAACCCCGAGAGTATGGCCCCTGGACACCCTTTTAGCTCCGTGGTGACGTAACTTCCAAGGTTCACTGTTCAGCCGGGGATTGGACTGACCCATAAAACAAATTGGGACTAATGAGGCACAGCAGTCCAGGGACAAAAACTAGAAGGCAGGAGGGGACAGGAAAGCTGGTGATAGGGAACCTAAGGTTGAGTAAGGACAGTGTTGACATGTAGTGGGGTTGTTAATCATTGTCATAGGGCAACATGTGTACTAACTCTTTAATGAGAAACTATTTTGTTCTGTAAACCTTCATCTAAAGTGAGAATAGCAGCACAGCTGGAAGAACGTAATTGATGTCACTGAACTGTGCATGTAGCAATTTTTGAAATGGTGTATCTTTGGCTATGTATATTTTCACCAAAAAAAAAAAAAAAAAAGTGGAGAAGGGAGAGGGTTTACATGTCTTGGGGTTGTTAACCAATGTCATAAAAAAATATGTGTACTGATTGTTTAATGAGAAACTATTTGCTCTGTAAACCTTCACCTAAAGTACAATTAAAAAAAAGTTTTAAAAAAAGGAATTGAGAAAACTATCTCACTCAACAGAAAAAAAAAAAAAATATGGTACATACACACAATGGAGTATTATGCAACAATAAAAAACAATGATGAATCTGTGAAGTATCTCATAACATGGATGCAACTGGAGGGCATTATGCTGAGTGAAATAAGTCGATCACAAAAGCACAAATATTATATGAGACCACTACTCTAAAAACTCACGAAAAGGTTTACACTCAAAAAGAGACAATCTTTGTTGGTTACAAGGGATGGGACGGGTGGTTGGGGGGACATACTTAATAGACAATAGATAAGAGCTAACTTTGGTGAAGGGTAAGACAGTACACAATAATGGGGAAGCCAGCACATGTGGTACAAGGAAAGGTCATGGAAGCTCCCTAGACACGTCCAAGCTCCCTGAGGGCTGTGGGGACCATGGTCTTGGGGAACATCTAGCTCAATTGGCATAACACAGTTTATAAAGGAAATGGTCTACATTCTACCTTGGTGAGTAGTGTCTGGGGTCTTAAAAGCCTGTGAGCAGCCATCTAAGATACTCCACTGGTCTCACCCCTTCTGGAGCAAGAGAGAATGAAGAAAACAAGATACAAGGGAAAGATTAGTCCAAAGGACTAATGGACCACAACTACCATGGCCTTCACCAGACTGAGTCCAGTACAACTAGATGGTACCTGGCTACCACCACTGACTGCTGTGACCGAGATCACAGTAGAGGGTCCTGGACAGAGCTGGAAAAGGATGTAGAGCAGAATTCTAACTCACAAAAAAAGACCAGATTTACTGGCCTGACAGACTGGAGAAACCCCGAGAGTATGGCCCCTGGACACCCTTTTAGCTCAGTAATGAAGTCACTCCCAAGGTTCACCGTTCAGCCAAAGATTAGACAGCCCCATAAAACAAAAGAAGACTAATGGGGCACAACAGTCTAGGGATAAAGACTAGAAGGCAGGAGGGGACAGGAAAGCTGGTAATAAGGAACCCAAGGTTGAGAAGGGACAGTGTTGCCATGTCGTGGAGTTGTTAACCATTGTTATAAAACAGTATGCGTACTGTTTAATGAGAAGCTATTTGTTCTGTAAACCTTCATCCAAAGTACAATTTTAAAAAAAAGTTTATTATCTTTATAGCTGGGGTACAAGAATAAACATAAAAATTGTTCTTTTCTAGACTTCCAAAATAGACTCGAAGTCTATCTCAGAAATGATAGTCCTGAAGTCCAAGCTTTTGATTGTAATTGCTGGGCATTTGAAAAAGAAAAGAATGTTCTAAATCCCAAAACCTTCTTTAAATATCAAGGAACAAAGCGTGGAGGATAGAGCATAGTGTTTTTACTGTAAGTTATAAACCATAAAAACCAAACTTATTGCCATTGAGTAAGTTCCAACTCATGGCAACCCATGTGTTACAGATTACCACCAAGCTTCATAGGATTTTCTTGGCTGTAATCTTTACAGAAGCAGATCCCCAGACCTTTCTTCCCTGGTGGCACTGGGTGGATTTGGAACGTCAATCATTTGGTTAGTAGTCCAGTACAAACACTTTGTGCCATCCAAGGATTTTTACTATAACTATAGAACAGGAAAGATGCAGGATATGGCATAACTGTATGCCCTACAGGAAGGAGATAATAGCTAGAACTTATATGCCTTTAGGAGCCTTGATTGTGCAATGGTTAAGAGCTCAGCAGCTAACAGAAATCTTGGTGGTTTGAACCAACCAGCTGCTCCCCAGAGAAAGATGTGGCAGTCTGCTTCATAAAGACGACAGCGTAGGAATCTATGGGGCTGTTCTACTCTGTCCTTTAGGGTTGCCATGAGTCGGAATTGACTTGACAGCACACAACAACCACCAAAAAAAAAAAAAAAAAGCACTTTGTATTCCAATTACTTTAAATACGTTAACTCATTCGTCCTCATAACAACCTTTTATACAGATAAGGAAACTAAAACTCAGAGAGGTTAAGTAAGTTATCCAAACTTATACAGCTTGCAGCTGATTAAAAACAAAACAAAACCCATTGCTGTGGAGTCAATTCCAACTCATAGCTAGCCTGTAAGACAGAGGGACTACCCCATAGGATTTTCAAGGAGTGGCTGGTAGATTCAAACTGCTGACCTTTTGATTAGCAGCCAATCTCTTAACCACTGTGCCACCAGGGCTCCTGTAGGTGATAGGGCTGACATTTTATCCTATGTGATTTAGCTCCAGTCTCTGCTCTTAATCATTACGCGATACTATAAAAACTAGTTCAGGGCTTGGGAGGAGGTGCATGGAAAGTACTGGTAGGAACAAGACTGGCCTGCCATTTGAGATCCAAATACTTGGAGAAAGTAGATAAAAAGTGTTTCCAGGCATGTTTAGAATTTCCAAAGCCGAGGAGACTGTGTCAAGATGGGTTCACATTCTGGAGCTATGTGGGGTGGATGAACCCCTGAACAATTGCCCTGAGATAACCTTTAAACCTTAAACCAAAAATATCTCTTGAAATTTGTCTTCAAACTGAAAAATAGTTTAGCTTAACTAGTAAAATAGGTCTGGCTTGAGAATTACGTTCTTTTAAGAACTACGTATATGGGATCAAATGGACAATAAGCAAATGGAAAGATTAGATAGGTGCCTTAGGGGGCAGTGAGTTTATGTTAATGTGGGAAGAACAACTCGGAAAAGGAGGGTGAGAATGTTTGCACAACTCAAAGAATGTAATCAATGTCACTAAATTGTACATGTAGAAACGGTTGAATTGGTGTATGTTTTGCTGTGTATATTCTCAACAACAAAATAAATAAAATTTAGGAAAAAAATTTAATTACAAAGTCTATCTAACAAATGAGTGAATGTCTAAAAAGAAAAAATATGGTCTCACGTAACATTCCTTCACCGCTACCCTCCCACATGCAGCACAACAGTAAAGCAATAGACATGGTAGCATGGAGCATTTGTTCAGATTCCCTCTGCTCCCCATATCCTACATGTCCCTGAATGCCAGTGGGCATCCTGAATATCACTGGGGTATCAGGCACTTCTGGAATTCAGAAATGGGGAGGAGTGCTGAAATGCTCATGCTCACAGACCACGAGGAGAGAAGAGACCTGGAGTCTGGACAAGGAGGTGCGGAATGTGCTGGCTTCAGGGCCAGAGTCCAGGGTAGGCCTTTGTAGAGTCAACACACAGTGGTCGCTGCTCAAGGGGTACAAGCAGGTCTGGATCATGGGTTCATAGGGCCTGACACATGTAGAATTTTGGGAGCCCTCTTTAAGACAGAATACCAACTGAGAAGTTTCAACAAATGGATGCAGCACTGGAAATGCTCACTCGTCTATGAAGAAATTTGGAAGACAGCTACCTGGGCAACCTACTAGAAGAGATTCACATTTGTGCCCATGCCAAAGAAAGGTGATCCAACAGAATGAGGAAATTATCAAACCGCATCATTAATATCACACACAAGTAAAATTTTGCTGAAGATCATTCAAAAGCGGTTACAACAGTACATTGACAGGAAACTGCCAGAAATTCAAGCCAGATTCAGAGGAGGACATGGAACGAGGGATATCATTGCTGGTGTCAGATGGATCATGGCTGAAAGCAGAGAATAACAGAAAGACGTTTACCTGTGTTTTATTGACTATGCAAAGGCATTCAACTGCCTGAATCATAACAAATTATGGATAACATTGCGAAGAATGAGAATCCCAGAACACTTAATTGTGCTCATGAGGAACCTGTACTTAGAACAAGAGGCAGTCATTCAAACAGAACAAGGGGATACTGCATGGTTTAAAGTCAGGAAAGGTGTGTGTCAGGGTTGTATCCTTTCACCATATTTACTCAATCTGTATGCTGAGCAAAGAATCTGAGGAGCTGGACTATATGAAGAAGAATGGGCCATCAGGATTGGACGAAGACTCATTAACAATCTGCATTATGCAGATGACACAACCTTGCTTGCTAAAAGTGAACAGGACTTGAAGTAGTTACTGAGGAAGATCAAAGACCACAGCCTTCTGTACGGATTACACCTCAACATAAAGAAAACAAAAAATCTCACAACATCATGATAAACAGAGAAAAGATTGAAGTTTGTCAAGGATTTCATTTTGCTTCAATCCACAATCAACGCCCATGAAAGCAGCAGTCAAGAAATCAGACGGCACATTGCTTTGGGCAAATCTGCTGCAGAAGACTTCTTTAAAGTGTTAAAAAGCAAAGATGTCACTTTAAGGACTAATGTGCGCCTAACCCAAGCCATGATGTTTTCAATTGCCTCACATGCATGTGAAAGCTTGACAATGAATAAGGAAGACCGAAGAAGAATTGACGTCTTTGAATTATGGTGTTGGCAAAGATTATTGAGTACACCATGGACAGACAGAAGAGCAAACAAATCTGTCTTGGAAGAAGTACAGCCAGAATGCTCATTAGAAGCAAGGATGGTGAGACTTTGTCTCACATACTTTCAACGTGTTATCAGGAGGGACCAGTCCCTGGAGAAGGACATCATGCTTGGTAATGCAGAGGGTCAGCGAAAAAGAAGAAGACCCTCAAGGAGATGAATTAACACAGCAGCTGCAACAATGAGCTCAAACATGGCAACGATTGTGAGGATGGCACAGGACCGGTCAGTGTTCCGTACTGTTGTACATAGTGTTGCTATGAGTTGGAATGGACTCGACAGCACCTAACAGCAAAACCAACTTTAAGAGAAGAGCCCTGATGGCGCAGTGGTTAAGTGTTTGGCTGCTGACCGAAAGGTTGGCAGTTCAAATCTATCAGCCCTCTTCTTGGAAACCTTATGGGGCAGTTCTACTTTGTCCTATGGGGTTGCTATGAGTCGCTGTGAGTCAGAATCAACTAGACAGCAATGGGTTTGGTTTTATTTATTTATTTTTTTCTTCAAAAAAAAAATTACAAAATTGTGAATAAAATTCTATAAATGAAGTGACTTTATTTAAATTGAGGAAAAAAATCCACAAATTTATAAAAGCAGCCAAACTATAAAAACTAACAAGTACCACAAGCATCATAGAATGTAGATAATATTTTTTATTAATTAATTGCCTGTTCTTTCCTCAATAGGGCATTTTTCCTGTATTTCGGGCTGTGTAATCTAAGATCACCTCTTCATATGACAACTGGTTTGTAACATTTTCTACGGAGAGAATAAAAAGGTAAATAGTTCAGGTTTCCCTCTAGGATAGTTGATTGACATTTACTTCTTTTACTACTGATGGTTGGGAAGCAGAAAACACATGGCTTCACACACAGATGTACCTGTTGTTTGGGCCTCTGCCCTACAAGCACAAGGATTCTGATAAGTTCTATTGTGCATCATTTCCTTTACAAGAAACATATATTACATTTATAATTATATATGCCATATTCTTAAGTGTATTCCTGACCTGAGAAAACTTCTGTATGGCAAGTTGTCAGTGAGAAGTAACTCCTTTGCTTAAAATTTTATATCTCTGATGATTGCAAAAATCTTCTGTAACTTTTTCCAAGACTTTTTGTGCCAGGCACTGTAGGCTACCTTCATATCCTGATACCACCCCAGCCCTGCACATTTCTGTCACAATGCCAGGGAAGTTGATGTAGCACGTGATAGAAATATTTCTAGAAACCATATTTATACAAGGCTGGTCAGCATATAACATAACTTTTCACAGAAATGACCGCAAACCACATAAATATATATGGGAAAGAATATAGACTATACCACGGACTGCAAAAAGAATGAATACATCAATCTTAGAAGAAATACAACCAAAATGTTCCTTGAAAGTAAGGATGGCAAGACTTTGACTCACTCACTTTGGACATGTTATCAGGAAAGACCTATCACTAGAAAAGTTCATCATGTTTGGTAAAGTAGAGGGCCAATAAAACAAGGAAAATCTCAATGAGATGGACTGAGACAATGGATTCAGACATACCAACAATTATGAAAATGGCATAGGACTGGGCAACGCTTTGTTCTGTCATACATAAGGTCGCCATGAGCCAAAGCTGACTCAATGGCAAATAACAATAACAAACACAAACCAAATGAACCCCATCTCAACTTCCCCAAATACATAAAACCACCCCAAAGCCACTTTACATGAGGAAAACTTTTAATGGTGGGAAGATCGAGCGGCAACCAACAGTGGTCTTAACCAATTGCTGTTAAAATATTTTAGTTTTTGAACGCTATAAAAATTATGACCACATGAACCCCTCACTGCTGCCCTTTCAAGGTCTTAAAAAAGGCAATGCAAATAAGAACCCATAGTTTAAGCTTCATTAACTCTACAGTAAGTTTAACCCTGGGTATGAGACTCCTCAGAGAAGACCAAGAAGAACTGTATGACAGAGGGAGGGCCACAGGGCCATTCATTTACTCTCCATGCCATGGCTCTAGGTCTCATCCTGGAGGAAAAGAAAGGAGCAGGGATTCTAAGACACTTAGTCTTAACCCAAAGATACTCACTTGCTCTAGTAAAGAAGCATTTTAACTTGAAAATAACTAAGAAACTTGAATAGTCAAGTTAAACTTCTTCCCTGTTCCTGACTAGAACTGGGGGACTCATGGGCAAGTTGAGTTCCATTACGGAAAGATAAAACTACCTATCTGCTTTTCTTAGCAATGACTTTAAATATCAGCCCACTACATGTGAACATAAAATGACTGAAACAGAAAATCCAAGGAATTTAGCCCTCTGTCTTAGAAGGATTGTGAGTTAATATGAAATGCTAAATAAAGGAACATCTTGGGTAGCTTTAAATAATTTTCTACAGTAATCTCTAAATCCCCAAGGTTCTAGGTGATTTTGACAGAGGCATTAAAGGCAAACGGAAACCCCAAACAGATTTATCTTTGCTTGGTTTGAATGTGACACTGACTGATGATAGTGCCAGGTTTGGAAACACCACCTGGTAACTGGCAAGGAAACTCAGCTATATTTCAACCCTTCTCTCTGAGTTCATCAGGAAGAGTGATGGACACAAATGGGGCAAACTACTCCATCAAAAGATATTGTAAAGAAATAAACTTGATTGATTCCCAACCGTAACCTGGGGAGAAGCCTCTTTTGATGCCTAGAAACAACCATGATATTCATGAAACTTTTTAACCTAGCAGGTGGGACCAAGAACTTGGTTCAGACTTTGCCTCCAGTTTCTGGAAAATAGTCCCTGGAATTTCCCCAGCAATTCAGGTATCTTTATTTTTCCTAAACCAACCAGGCACTGTGTTGTTGTTGTGTGTGTGAAGTTGAGTCAATTCCAACTGTAACCTCATGGAAGGATCCCTGGTGGCTCAGTGGTGAGTTCGAATTACCAACATTTCGTTTAGAAGTCGAGTGCTTCACCACTGCACCACCAGGGCTTCTTAAATATAAGTAATAGTCTCCATGAATTCTGTGGGCTGTCATAGAGAATTAACAAACCCATGAGTCACAATGAGACTCTGACTTAGCTCAAGGGGGGTAATCAGAGAAAGGCTGCACAGGCAGTCAGTGAAGAAGGATAGAGCCGTTCCAGCTCGTGACCCAGCCCCCCAGAGGTTAGAGAGACAGCAGGGTAGGCTGGCTGGTTTGAAGTACAGGGAGTTGTGCAGGCTCCTGAGCCTATGGCTGGTACCCAATGACCTGGGCCCAGGTGGCCAGGGATGTTTTGACCTGGCTCAGGGTGGCCAGGAGTGAAGTCTGACCTAACTCTGGGTGGTTATGGACAGAGAGGAAGTACTTCTGAAGTGGCAGGCAACACGGAATGGAGATGTGGGATGGTGAAGCCTGGATCTGCTTCTGGCTGGGGATTGGGCTCATGTTGATTCTTACCATCCAGTTAGCAATAAAGGCGCAGTTTGCCCGTCTTGCCCCTTGCTTAGTGCAATCGGCAGCGCACATATTTCAAACTCATTTTTCTCTTATGTCAACAAATCCTCTCTAACCACTGATGAGCCATTTTTTAAGGTAAAATAGTCTACAAACTAATGTACAATAGGACCTACAGCCCTGCTGTTGGGTGTCTTAAGCATACACTAGAGATGCAGGGCAGGGGCGGGTCAGGGGGAGGATTAGTGACAATTCCTATGCAAAAGTTGTTTTTTCTCTGCAATTTCTCTGTCTCTGGAAAGGGGGATTTAAGTTTTTGGCCTTTGAAATGAATTGCTGAGCCTACTTGGAAAGACGTTTTCTCATTATTTTTGTAAATTGTATATAAAATGTCAACACTTCATTTCATTACCAAGAAGAGTTGATAACATTTGAGGAGAGAATGGGCACGTGCTTTTCACGTCAAATAATGAGGAAGGAACAATACATTCTCTGCATTTTCCATGTTTTTGTGTAACATGAAGTCTTTTCATCCAGCAGAGAGTCACCATTTAAACACAGCACCATCATCATTCATTCTTTTTTTTTCTCATGCAAAAGTTTATACATACATTGTTATGGGACTCTAACTGCTCTCCTCATACTGTGACAGCATGCTCCTCCTCTCCACCCCTGATTCCCCATGTCCATTCAACCAGCTCCTAGCCCTCTCTGCCTTCCCATCCCACCTCCAGAAAGAACCTGCCTGTTCAGTCTCTTGTATCTACTTGAGCTAAGAGGCACACTCCTCACGAGTATCACTTTATATCCCACCATCCAGTCCAATCCCTGCCTGAAGAGTTAGCCTTGAAAATTGTTTTAGTTCTGGGCTGATAGTGAATCCAGGAGCCATGCATTCCAGGGTTCCTCCAATCTCACTCACACCATTAAGTTTGGTCTTCTTACTAGAATTAGAGTTCTGCAGCTTTCTACTGCTCCATCCGGGACTGTCTGCTGTGTTCCCTGTCAGGGCGATTATTGTTGGTAGCCTTGCTTCTGGTCTCAAGCTGATGAAGTCTCTGGTTTACGTGGGATAATACCTTCTTTGTGTCTTTGGTGTTCTTCATTCTCCTTTACTGCATGTGGTTGGGACCAATTGATGCATCTTAGATGGCTGCTTGCAAACTTTTAAGATCCCAGACACCACTCACCAAAGTAGGATGCCGAACATTTTCTTAATAAGCTTTGTTATGCCAATTGACCTAGATGTCCCCTGAAAAAATGGTCCCCAGACCCCCATCCCTGCTACTCTGTCCTTCAAAGTGTTTGATAGTAGTCAGGAAACTTCTTAGCTTTGGTTTAATCTGGTTGTGCTGACTTCCCCTGTAGTGTGTGCTGTCCTTCCCTTCACCTAAGACAATTCTTATCCACTATCCAGTTAGTAAATAACCTCACCCTCCCTCCCCACCCTGGTAACCATCAAAGAATGTTTTCTTCTGTGTTTAAAGCTTTTACTGAGTTCTTCTAATAGTGGTCTTATACAATATTTGTCCTTCTGTGACTGACTAAATTCACTCAGAATAATGACTTCCAGCTTCCTCCATGTTATTAAGATGTTTCATGGCTTCATCTTTGTTCTTTATCATTGCATAGTATTTCATTCTGTGGATATACCATAATTTTTTTATCCATTTGTCCGTTGATAGGCACCTAGGTTGTTTCCATCTTTTTGCTATTGTGAACAGTGCTGCAATGAACATGGGTGTGCATGTATCTATTCGTGTGACAGCTCTTATTTCGCTAGGTTATATTCCAAGCAGGGGGGTAGCTGGATATAGTACTTCCAATTCTAGCTTTTTAAGGAAGTGCCAAATTGATTTCCAAAGTGGTTGTATCATTTTACATTCCCATTAATTGTGTGTAAGTGTTCCAGTCTCTCCACAACCTCTCCAGCACTTATTATTTTGTGTTTTTTGGATTAATGCTAGCCTTGTTGGGGTGAGAGGATATCTGAATGTAGTCTTGATCTGCATTTCTCTAATGGCTAATGATCATGAGCATTTCTTCATGTGTCTGTTAGTAGCCTGACAAAGTGCTTGTTCATGTAGTTTGCCCATTTTTTAATTGGGTTGTCTTTTTCTGGTTGAGGTTTTGCAGTATTTTGTAGATTTTAGAGATTAGATGCTGATTGGATTTGTCGTAGCCAAAATTTTTTTCCCAGTCTGTAGGTTGTCCTTTGACTCTTTTCATGAAGTCTTTTGATTGGCATTAAGTGTTTGATTTTTAGGAACTCTCATTTATCTGGTCTCTCTTCTGGTGCTTGTGCATTGTCACTTATGGTTCGTATTGTGCTTATGTCATCTATCAGGGCTTCTAGCATTGTCGCTATTTTTTCTTCCATGATCTTTATCATTTTAGATTTTATATTTAAGTCTTTGATCCATTTTGAGTTAGTTTTTGTGCATGGTGTGAGGTATGGGTCTTGTTTCAGTTTTTTGCCGATGGATATCCAGTTATGCCACCATAATTTGTTAAAGAGACTATCTTTTCCCCCAATTAATGGGCTTTGGGCATTTGTCAAATATCAGCTGCTCATAGGTGGATGAATTTATGTCTGGATTCTCAATTCTGTTCTATTGGTCTATGTATCTGTTGTTGTACCAGTACCAGGCTGTTTTGACTACCATGGCAGTATAATAAGTTCTGAAATCAGGTAGTGCGAAGCCTCTCACTTTATTTTTCTTCTTGAGTAATGTTTTACTTATTCAGGGCCTCTTCGCTTTCCATATGAAGTTGGTGATGTATTTCTCCATCTCATTAAAAAATGCCAGTGGAATTTGGATTGATATTGCATTGTATCTGTAGATCACTTTGGGTAGAATTGACATTTTCACAGTATTGAGTCTACCTATCCATGAGCAAGGTATGTTTTTCCACTTATTCAGGTCTTTTTTGGTTTCTTGCAGTACTGTATTGTAGTTCTCATTGTATAGGATTTTCCATTTCTGGTTAGATTTATTCCTAAGTATTTTATCTTCTTGAGGGCTATTGTAAATGGTATTGAGTTGGTGATTTCCTCTTCAAGGTTCTCTTTGTTGGTGTAAAAGAATCCAACTGATTTTTGTATGTTTATTTTGTATCCTGAAACTTTGCAGAAATCTTCTATTAGTTTCAGTAGTTTTCTTGTGGATTCTTTGGGTTTTTCTGTGTAGGTGATCATATCATCTGCAAATAGAGATACTTTGACTTCTTCCCTACCAATTTGGATGCCTTTATTTCTTTTTCTAGCCTAATTGCTCTGGCTAGAACTTCCAGCACAATGTTGAATAAGAGTGGTGATAAAGGGCATCCTTGTCTGGTTCCCATTCTCAAGGGGAATGCTTTCAAAGTCTCTCCATTTAGGATGATGTTGGCTGTTGGCTTTGTATAAATGCCCTTAATTATATTGAGGAATTTCCCTTCTATTCCTATTTTGTTGAGTTTTTATCATGAATGGGGGTTGGACTTTGTCAAATGCCTTTTCTGCGTTGATTGATAAGATCATGTGGTTCTTGTCTTTTGTTTTATTTATGTGATGGATTACATCGATTGTTTTTCTAATGTCGAACCATCCCTGCATACCTGGTATATATCCCACTTCATCATGGTGAATTATTTTTTTGATATGTTGCTGAATTCTATTGGCTAGAATTTTGTTGAGGATTTTTGCATCTATGTTCATGAAGGATATTGGTCTGTAATTTTGTTTTTTTCTGGTGTCTTTACCTGGTTTTGGTATCAGGGTTATGCCAGCTTCATAGAATGAGTTTGGGAGTATTCTGTCATATTCTATGCTCTGAAATACCCTCAGCAGTAGTGGTGTTAACTTTTCTCTGAAAGTTTGGTAGAATTCTCCAGTGAAGCTATCCAGGCCAGGGTTTTTTTTGTTGTTGTTGTTGGGAGTTTTTGAATTACCTTTTCAACCTCTTCTTTCGTTATGGGTTTATTTAGTTGTTCTACCTCTGTTTGTGTTAGTTTAGGAAGGTAATGAGTTCCTAGAAATTTGTCCATTTCCTCTAGGTTTTCAGATTTGTTAGAGTACAATTTTTCATAGTATACTGTTATGATTCTTTTAATTTCAGTTGGGTCTGTTGTGATATCACCCACCTCAGTTCTTATACGGATTATCTGCTTCCTCTCCTGTTTTTCTTTTGACAGTTTTTCAATGCTTTATCAAATTCTTTGATCTTTTCAAATAACCAGATTTTGGTCTTGTTAACTCTTTCAACTGTTTTTCCATCCTCCATTTCACATAATTCTGCTCTAATTCTTATTATTTCCTTTCTTCTGGCACCTTTTGCTGCTCTCTTTCTACTTGTTCCAGTTATAGGGTTAATGTTTTGATGATGGCCCTGTCTTCTTTTTGGATGTGTGCATTTATTGCTATAAACTGACCTCTTTGCACTGCTTTTGCTCTGCCCCAAAGGTTCTGGTAGGATTTGTTTTCATTCTTGTTGGATTCTATGAATTTCTTTATTGCACCCTTAATTTCTTCTATAACCCAGTAGTTTTTGAGCAAGATGTTGTTCAGTTTCCATGTGTTTGATTTTTTTTTCCTTGCTTTTTCTCTTGTTGATTTCTACTTTTATGGCTTTATGGTCAGAAAAGATGCTTTGTAATATCTCAATGCTTTGGATTTTGTTAAGGCTTGATTTATGACCTAATATGTGGTCTATTCTGGAGAATGTTCCATGTGCGTTGGAAAAGAAAGTATACTTGGCTGCTGTTGGGTGGAGTGTTCGGTATATGTCTATGAGATCAAGTTGGTTGATTGTAGCATTTAGCTCTTCTGTGTCTTTGTTGAGCTTCCTTCTGGATGTTCTGTCCTTCACTGAAAGTGGTGTACTGAAGCCTCCTATTACTACTGTGGCGCTGTCTATCTCTCTTTTCAGTGCTGTTAGAGTTTGTTTTATGTATTTGGGAGCCCTGTCGTTGGGTGCATAAATATTTATTATAGTTATGGCCTCCTGGTATATTGACCCTTTGATCATTATATAGTGTCCTTCTTTATCCTTTGTGGTGGCTTTTACTTTAATGTCTATTTTGTCAGAGATTAATATTGCCACTCCTGCTCTTTTTGAGTGTTCTTTGCTTGTTATATTTTTTTCCGTACTTTGACTTTAATTTGTTTGTGTCTTTAAGTCTAAGATGTGTTTCTTGTAGGCAGCATATAGATGGATCGTGTTTTTTTTCCAATCTGCCACTCTCTGTCTCTTTATTGTTGCATTTAGTCCATTTACATTCAGTGCAATTATTGATAGGTATGAGTTCAGTGCTGTCATTTTGATGTCTTTTTTGTGTGTTGCTCACAGTTTCTTTGTTCCACTTAATTTTCTGTGCTGAGTAGTTTTTCTTTATGTGTTTTCTTTTCATCTTTTTCATTGTTGCTGATTTTGTGTTTGCTGAGGCTTTATATTTTTCTACTGTTTTGTTTTGACTTGTAGGATTGTTAGTTTCCTTTGTGGTTACCATAACATTTATCTATGTTTTTCTAAGATTATACCAGTCTTTTATTTCTTTATATTGCTTTGACTGCCTTTCCATATGAAAAATCTATGTCTACAATTTTTAAGTCTCTCTTTTTTATTTCAATGTAGTCATCTTTTACATATTGACATCTGTTTCTCTATTTTCAGTGTTTTAGCTTTGATTTACTTTTGTGTCTTTCCTATCTGTTTTGATATCTGGTTGCTCTGCCCTGTGTTCTAGTCTTGGGTTGTTATCTGATATTACTGATTTTCTAATCTGAGGACTCCCTTTAGTATTTCTTGTAAGTTTGGTTTAGTTTTTGCAAATTCCCTAAACTTCTGTTTATCTGGAAATGCCCTAATTTTGCCATCATATGTGAGAGACAGATTTGCTGGATGTATAATTTTTGGCTGGCAGTTTTTTTCCTTCAAGGCTTTATATATGTCATCCCATTGCCTTCTTGCCTGCATGGTTTCTGGCTGAGTAGTCCGAGCTTATTCTTATTGACTCTCCTTTGTGGATGACTTTTCGTTTATCCCTAGCTGCTCTTAAAATTCTCTCTTTACCTTTGGTTTTAGCAAGTTTGTTTATAATATGTCTTGGTGACTTTCTTTTGGGATCTACCTTATACGGGGTTCGATGAGCATTTTGGATAGATTTCTCATCATCAGGGAAATTTTCTACCAACAAATCTTCAACAATTCTCTCTGTATTTTCTGTTATCCCCCCTGTTCTGGTACTCCAATCACTCGTAGGTTATTCCTCTCGATAGAGTCCCACATAATTCTTAGGGTTTCTTCATTTGTTTTTTTTAAATCCTTTTATCTGATTTTTCCTCAAATAAGTCAGTGTCAAGTGCTTTATCTTCAGTCTCACTAATTCTGACTTCCATTGCCTCAATTCTGCTCCTGTGACTTTCTATTGAGTTGTCTAATTCTGAAATTCTATTGTTAATCTTCTGGATTTCTGATTGCTGTCTCTCTATGGATTCTTGCAGCCTGTTAAATTTGTCATTATGCTCTTCTCTAATCTTTTAATTTCTTCTATTGCATGTTCTGCATTTTGCTTAATTTCATTCCTAGTTTCTTGAAGAGTTCTATATATTAGTCTTTTGTATTCTGCCTCTGGTAATTACTTTTATTATGGGATCCTTTATTATGGGAACTTGCTGAAGCCATCATGGATTGCCTCTTTATGTGATTTGATATGGACTGTTGCCTCCGAGCCATCAATAAGTTATTATATTTATTTATTTATTTATTTATTTTTTACTGTGTCCTAGCTTCTTGTTTTGATTTGATATGCACAAATAGGCTGCTTGTAGGAGCTAGTTTGCTTATTGGCACCTTTGAAGCTCTAATGTCCTGTCACCAGGTGGTTAGATCTGTTACTAGCTATGTGAGCTCAGGAGTCTGCCCACTCCTGCTGTATGGATTCAGCTCAGGTGCCCTGGTAGACAGCCACCAAGTGTGTGGGGTAGGCTCTCACTTACAGTCCTAGACAGGCATGGGTGATTGGTGTAGGCACAGGCATCTGGCTGCAGCAGGGGGACACACTCTGAGCTAGGCATGGGGTTGACTGTCACCCCCGAGTGTCCAGGAGGAATGCACGTTCTTGTTCCCTAGAGCGTGTAGGTTGGGTGCGCTTTGCAGCTGGACTATGAGCACCTAATGCTGTTGGCTGTAAGGACTGGGGGGCACCTGTTATTCCCGGGCCCCTATCTCAGGTGGCTAAGTGGTGTGGGTGGAGCCACCAGTCCTCAGGCCCCTGATAAGGGTAGGTGAAGACACTGCTTAATGGGCAGAGCAGTGTCAAATGTGAAGAACCTGCCACTTCACAGCTGAAAATGTTGAAGTTAGACTTACAGTATATACCTTGTTGTATTGTGGTAATGAGGGCCTACGCTGTTGAGATGGGGCCACACAAATCTGTGCAGGGAGAAAAGCACTCGAAGTCTGTGGATCCCTTATGCCTGTGCCTAGGCAAATGAGCTGTGCCTACCCTGGGTTCCTGGCTTAGGGGAGCCAGCAGTTTATTTTTTCCTCTGTTTGTTAATTTATTCACTCTTCAAGGCAGGGAGAATGGCCCAGGGTACTCTGCAATTGCTGAAGCCAGTCCGGGACCCAGTGCAAAGCAGGGAGTGGGGAGGTAAATGGGAGAGAGTTTTTTTCCTAAGGGGGGTATTTTTGATCCGTGGGGTAGGCCTTACACAAGGACTTATCTTCTGCTGATGAGGGCTGCTTCTCACTGGTTCTGGGTGGCCATGTAGACAGACTCTCTAGCACTGGGTCTCTCCCGGTGCAGAAAACGGGCTTCCCGAGCACTACTGCTTGCCTGCCTCACCACTCACCCCTGAGCTGATCAGGCCTGAAGCGCTCAGGCTCTCCCTGGTTCATGTCTGGCAACTCCTCACTGTTTCCAAACCATCTCTCCATTCCCATGCGACTCAGTCTCCTTCCTCAACCCTACCTTTGATGTTCAGAGCCCTAGATTACCTATATTATCAAATCACTTTGTTTTTTTGTTGTCTTTGTTGTAAGAGGGTCCACTAGAAGCATATGACTACTCCTCCATCTCCGCCCCACTTCTCATCATTCATTCTTGAGGTGTCTGCGTGTGCCATGGGAAAGATGGAAGTTCTCATTGGGAAATACGTAGAAGGCTGGGATAGCAGCCAGACCCTGCTGCATTTCCCCTGCATGAGTTCTCTTGCTCTGCATAGCAGGGTGTGGTAGGCCAAATAATGATCAGTTTCCTGATCTACAAAATAATGATAATAATAGAATCTACTGATAAAGCTTTGACAATATTAAATGAGAAAATATATGTTTACAACTGTGATAACATAATAAGCTTCCAATAAATATTAGCTATTATTATCACCTGCCTCTTGAAATATTTCTTATTACCTTACCTACCCATCCTTCACTATTTATACGTAGAAGTTTGCTAACTAACAAATTCCTCCTGCCAGGTGCTCCATACAAGACCAGGTTAATTTCTTTCAGCCTCTACACCCCTTTGGTTCCAACCAAATCCTCAGCAAAGCCAGGCTCCACCAGTCCAACTAATGTCAAGTTGATTCCGACTCATGACTACTCCATGTGTGTCAGAGTAGAAACGTGCTCCATACTGTTTTCAATAGCTGATTTTTTAGAAGTAGATTGACAGGCTTTCTTTCCCAGGTGCCTCTGGGTGAACTCACTCCTCCAACCTTTCAGTTAGCAGCCAAGCACATTAATCATTTACTTCATCCAGGGTCTCCAGACTAGGCCTAGTTTCCATCTATTCTAAACACCTGTGTTCCCTGTATAGGTCTATCTGTAGGCATATGCATATACATGTTTGTGTGTGCTACATATATATTTATATATACAATAAAGCACATGGGGGCAGAGTCGTGGATACCTCCCAGACATAACCAAACACCTCACAGGATTGGTTTACTGGGTTTGAAGACTTGGGACCATAGTCTTATGGGACAACTCAGTTGATTGGCACAACATAGTCCATAAAGTTTATGTTCTACCTTTTAGTTTGGTAAGTAGTATCTGGGGTTGTAAAAGCTTGTGAGCAGCCACCTAAGATACAACTATTGCTTGCTACCCATCTGGAACAAAAGGGAAAGAAGGAAACCAAAGACTCGAAGAAGAAACTAGTTCACAGAATCAACGGCCTGCATGAACTGCAGCCTCCTCTAACCTGAGACCAGAAAAACTAGATGGTGCCTGGCTATGACTATTAACTGTTCTGACTAGACTCCATATAGAATGGGAGAAAATTGTAGAACAAAACTCAAATTCTTAAAGCAAAGCCAGACTTACTGGACCAGTAGAAACTAGATGAAACCCTGAGACTGTTGCCTTGAGATAACTTTTAAACTTTGAACTGAAGCCACTCCTGGAGGTCACCTTTCAGCTAAATAACAGATTGGTTCATATCATAAAATAAACAATATCACCAGTGAGTACTGTGCTCCTTTAAAAAAAAAAAAATCTATATGAGACCATATGATCAACTTTTACCCTAAAACAAAGATGAGAAGGTCGGTGGGTAGAAAAGTCAGGGCAACTAGATTAATTGAAACAGAACAACCAGAATGGAAATAATAAGAATGTTGACACAATGTGGAAAATGTAAATAATGTCACTGAACAATAAGTATATAAATTGTTAAATAGGAACCTAATTTGCTGTTTAAACTTTCACCAAAAACACAATACAATATTTAAAGAAATAAATAAGCACTTCTGTTCACCACCTGCACGCTGCTTACACCTCATGTTTAGGTAGAATGCTCCTCTAGGCCTTTCATTAACAAGGCTGGTCTTGAACAACAGAACTGGTCTGGACTTTCAGATTGAGGGCCTTGAGCTAAGGAATTGATTGCCGACATGCAAACTATTGACTGCCTGACATTTCGCTTTTAAAGCATGTGCTAGGACATTCCAACCTACTTAGAGAACACTGGATATGTCTATCACAGCTGGAATCTTTGGAGAGGGAGAGGAATTGTTAATGTGCAGGAGAATTTCCTCTATCTTCCAGCCTTTTAAAAAATTCTGAGTAACAGTTCAAATTATCTTTAACTTGCCAACATGACTCACTGACACGTCCTCACACTTTGCCCAGGAACACCAGAAAAAGAAAACCTCCTGGATAACTTAGACAAAATCCTCTCTCAGAGAACACTCGTACAGATATATGCTCAAGTTCTGTACAGAATCTTAGAAGGCTTATAGCACCCCTGAAATTGCTGTGGACCCCAAGTTACTTCCTAATTGTCAGTTTTAAAGTAATTTTTCTTTTCTGGTGTCATCCTCTGCTTTTCCTTCATTTTTCTCTCACCCCAGTTCAACTATACTTCTCCCCAAGTTTGTAAAAAGCAAATTACTCACACAAACAAATACACACACATTCTGCATTTAGATTTCTAAATGAGTATCGATCCAAGAAATTCTTACTGAGCATCTAATTGTAGGCTTGGCAAAGGGTTCCTGGACAGATTAAACAGTTAATAAAAAACATTCTCTGCCATTAAGAAGCTTACAGACAATCCTCATTACTAGTAGGATATAACCCTCTATAAGAAGTGCAATTAAGAGAGATATATACGTTCAGCAACATATCCTCCTTGGCTAATAAAATGAAACTCAATTTAAGGGACAGCGTCAATGAAAGAACTTTTAGAAAGCGTGTGAATTTCATCTTGGCAACATTACTTTTCCAACCTCACTTTGCCTTTGGTTTATGTTAAAACAAAATTAGCCTCAAACAGCATCAATGTATTTAAGACTAAGGGAGTTTTCCTCAGAGCTGAATCTTTAAAAAAAAAAAAAAAAATCCAAATGGCTTCAGAACAAATTGATCAAAATTTCATTTCAAGTCTGACATTTACAACAAAGCTTTACAAATAGCTTACTTGCCCTCAAGGAAAACTTTGATGTAGAACTGTTCTAAGTTACAAACTGTTCTTCTAAGTTTTATTAAAATAGTAATAATGACAGTGATAAGAATAGTTGCCATTCATTGAGCACCAACTATATGCCAAACACTATGGTGGATTCACACGTATTATCTCTAGTCCTTGCAACAACTCTGAAAGGTGAGTACTATTACCTTTACTTTATATGTGAGAAATTTGAGATTAAGTAACCTGCTTAAAAGTGTACCATGTATGGAAGAATGCACATAAATGTTCATTGTTTACATGGAAGAGAAAAAAGTTACTTTGTTTTATTCACACAAATATTTTATAATGTACTTTATATAGACTACCTATTCATATTTTCCCTTTGCTCTCAAAACTTATATTTTTATCTTTAGATACTAAATCTCTATGTAGTGTTTCCTCAGTCTTCTGAGAAACTACGGTAGACATCTGTTGTTTCTGCCCGCCCAGCATTCACACCTACTTCAGGTAAGAAAACCTCTATCTGCTCTCAAACCATGTCTGTGGGGATGACCTCATCTCCTGGTTCCAATCAAAGCACTGCATTACCCTCACTACAGATTGATTGGCTCCCAAAAGGGCATATGACCAAGTAGGATCAAAGACAGTCATCCCCTAAACTTTTCTTTTGAGAAAGAGAAACTCCCTTTCCACTGGAGTTACTAAAATGATAAGCAGGAGACAAAGAAACAACCTGCCTGAGTGTACAAACAACTTAGAGGAGAGGAGAGCCAAGTGATGAAGAGAGACAAATTCCTAAAGGTGTTCTTTGAGTACCTGGATCCATCTATGCCTGAAGGAAGCTCAACTTCTCAGGTTAATCACCTAATAAATACCTTCTTTTCTTTCCTTATAGAAATTTCTTAACACAGTTAAAAAAACTACTAGTACAGAACAAAATATTCCTCTGTATCTTTCTATTAAATGCTAGTCATATGCTTCTGGAAACACTAGGACCCCAACTTAGAGCATTCAGGAGTAGGCAAAACAATAGCCCTCACACCCCCAAAGATGTCCTTATCTTAATCCCTGGAACTGTGAATATGTTACCTTGCATGGCAAAAAGGTCTTTGCATATGGGATTAAGGGTAAGGACCTTGAGATGGGAGAGTATCCTGGATTATTTGAGTAAGTCCAATCTAATCACAGAAGTCTTTAAAAGCAGAAGAGGAAAGTATAATAGAAGATTTAAAAATGAGATAGAAGAAGAAGCAGGAGAGATTCTAAGCATGAAAGGGACTCCAGCCACCATTACTGGATTTAAAGATGGAGGAAGGGGACCACGAGCCAAGGAATGTAGTGTCTTTTAGAAGCTGGGAATGACCCTCAGCAGCCAGCAAGAAAGCAAGGACCTAAGCCCTACAACCACAAGGAACTGATTTCTACCAACAACCAGAATAAAAAGGAAACAGACTCTCCTCTAGTATCTCCAGAAAGAAACATCCTGATGACACCTTGATTTAGACCGTGGAGACTCATACCAGACTACTGACCTACAGAACTGTAAGGTAATAAATTTATGTTGTTTTAAGTACCTTGTTGTTGTTGTTAGGTGCCATCAAGTCGGTTCAGACTCATAGCGACCCTGTGTACAACAGAATGAAACACTGCCCTGTCCTGTGCCATCCTCACAATCATTATGCTTGAGTCCATTGTTGCAGCCCCTGTGTCTATCCATCTCGCTGAGGGTCTTCCACTTTTTCGTTGACCCTCTACTTTACCAAGCATGATGTTTCTCTCCAGGGACTATCCCTACTGATAACATGCCCAAAATATGTGAGACATAGTCTCGCCATCTTTGCTTCCAAGAAGCATTCTGGTTGTACTTCTTCCAAGACAGATTTGTTCGTTCTTTTGGCAGTCCGTGGTATATTCAATATTCTTCACCAACACCACAGTTCAAAGGCATCGATTCTTCTTCGGTCTTCAGTAGTTTGTTCTAATTTGTGACAGCAGCAATAGAAAACTAATATGGATTCCAATCACTATTTGCCTTGGAAAGTCTGGAGAATCAGATTATGCCACCAAAAGTCCTAGTAGCAAGATTCTTTGAGTTCGGAAGGAGGAAACCTCGGGCTTAAACTTCAAATTGATTATGGTTAGCATTCCCACACAAAGAATGAGGGTCAACATTGCCCTGATAGCAGGGTGGGAGGAGAAGCTTCAGAAGTATAACATAGGAAGACTGGGATCTTAGGGTAACAAAACGTGCAAAATGTGTGCCTCATTTTATGGCACTGAGCAATCACTAGTGAGGAATATACTTGTGCTACCCTTGGGCCTTGGCAATCATGTTCATATTTTCTGATACAACATCAGTATAGAGGAAGCAGAAGAATCTAGCCCTTGAGTCCTAGAAAGCATTAATACGTGATGGAATATATCCTACCAATGCTGTTAGTGCCAATGACAAAAGTTATGATAGCCAGGGGAAGCAGCAATGGGGAGAGAGAGAGCAACAAGAATGCTGAATGAGAATTGCAGCAGCAATAATAGCTACAGGCCAGGAATCATCTAGGCTTCTGCAGCAGCAAAGCTGTAGCAGCCACTGAGAAAGAACATAAAATCCTCAGGTCCCTCAAGGTGAAAGAGGAAAGAAAGAAGAATGCTGGAATCCCAGTGAGAATCCAGGGAGCAACGGTTCAAGACAATACTATTACAATTATTGTACAAGTCCTACGTGTCCCCAAGGGAGCACTGATGGTTCAGTGGTAGAAGTCTCACCTTACATGTGGGAGACCCAGTTTTAATTCCCAGTCAATGCACCTAAAAAAATCCTAAGAACATCTAAATTATTCATTTAACTTTTGAAAATACCAGAACCCTATTTGAAGAACCCTATCTAGCTGCAGGAGCCCTGGTGGCAAACTGGTTAAGAGCTATGGCTACTAACCAAAAGTTCGGCAGTTTAAATCTACCAGCGGCTCCTTGGAAACCCTCTGGGGCAGTTCTACTCTATCCTACAGGGTCGCTATGAGTCGGAATCAACTCGATGGCAACAGGTTTGGTTTTTTGGTTGTTTAATCTAGCTATCTGGATTTTTTTTTTTTACTGAGGTAAATATATAGAGAAAAAAAACATTAGTCACTCCAACATTTTTCATGTGTGCAATTCAGTGACATTAATTACGTTTATCATGTTGTACAACCATGACCACTATTCATTTCCAAATATTTCTGTTACCTTAACAGAAACTCATTGTCCCCTAAGCAATGACTCTACTTTTCCCCCTCCCTCCCACCTCTGGTAACCACTAATGAACTTTGGTCTCTATATAATTGCCTATTCTATATTTCATATAAGTGGGATCATACAATATTTGTCTCTTTGTGACTAACTTATCTCACTCAACATGGTTTCAAAGTTCACCCATGTTGTAGAATGTATTAGGACTTCGTTTCTTTTTATGGCCGAGTATCTAGCTATTTAGATTTTAATATCACATGGGTCAAGACAAACATAATAAAGAAATTAATAATAGTAATAACAGCAGCAGCAAGAATTCATTAAGGCCTAAGCTTACCCTATGCTGAGGAGTTATAAATAACAAAGAATTTATAAGGAATAAATATTTTAAAAAGTCATAGCTATAAGTTTTATCCATTTATTCATTCATTAAAAAAAAAGTTATAGTCAAGTCAACTTCAACTCAAGGTGACCTAGTACTTAGGTGGTGCAAACTGTTAACATCCTCAGTAGCTAGCTGCTAACTTGAAGGTTAGAAGTTTGAGCTCATCCAAACGTGCCTCAGAAGAAAGACCTGGTGATCTACTTCCAAAAAATCAGCCACTGAGAACCTATGGAGCACAGTTCTACTCTGACACACACGAGGTCGCCGTATGTATTCATACATAGCTACAGTGCCTTTACCCATTAATAAATCAAATGAACTGATCCCAGAGATTCTATAAGATGAAGACTAGTGGTCTCTCAGTATATACAAAATGGAAGAAAGGATTCTGGTTCATATTTCTTGTAGTAGTCTGAGCTTGGGAAGTTTTAAAGAAGACAACTAGAAAGAGTTCTGTTTTTTGTTTTTTTTTTTTCAGTAAAGCTATATTTAGTCTTATTTGTTTATCTTCCTGGCTGCTTAATTAAAATGTGAACATAAGATAATCTGATTTTTTGTTTACCAATCTATGTCTACTAAACAGAAAACAATGGTGTTTCTTAACCTCCAGGATACTCTGAGCTGGGAAGGGCAGTCAACTGCACCCACGTAAGTCACTCCATGGCAAAGTGCAATGCACTACCTTTCTTTGATCATTAAGATTAATTGTTCTTTGTAATTCTGAGAAATGGCGATCTATAAGGTTAATAAAATACAGTAACACGTTGTGAGTTTTGCTGCTCTTTGTCTTAACAAACAACGGCAAAAGTTTAGAATGATATTAAGTTAGTGCTGTCATTAAGCTCACACACTCGACAAAAGAAAACAACAATTTTGTGGCTAAGACCTGTTTTCTATGAATTGTTCTGATTTTATGAATTTATAAGAAATCCTTCCATATAACATCAGGAGACTGGCTTTTTAAAATATGTCTAGGGGTTGTGTTCTCCTTACTAGCCAGTCTTTTTCTCTACTTGCCAAGAGCAACTACCAAATAAATAAATAAACAGAAGTATAGAGTCCATGAAATCCTCTCTTATTTCAGCTTTCATTGCATAGTGGTGGACAAAGTCCCTAAAGCAATTCATAGATTGTAAGAGGTGGAAGGAACCTTTGGCATTATTTAGCTTCGTGCTCTGTCCCACACACCCTTCAGCCCTGCTCTCTGGGCAGGGAACGTGCTTAGTTTGCTCTCCAAGGAGCCCCATAATAGAGGAAGAAGTTGAGGTTCTGGGAGTGTGAGGTAACCATCATCACTCCACTAGCCATTAAGACAGCAGGACTCCTAACTTCCTGACCAATTTTTATTTCCTGCATCCAGGGTCTTTGGAGGACGTGAAGGGTCAGAACAATAGTGCAAGCAATGATGTTGATATGATGTTAAGGCTAGAAGGAATGCAGTCATCTAGTCCAACTCCCATATTTTTTAGATGAAAAGTATGAAACCCAGACAGATTGTGGGTTATCCGAGGTCACATGCATTGTCAGAGGAAAAGCCAAACCAGAACCCAGACCTGTTGCCACAGCACCACCACCAGGAGTCAACATACTCTCCCCAGTGGAACCTGGAAAAGTGAGGCCAGCTTCTGAGACCTCACTGGCTCTACCATCTTCATTATGTCTCTTAGAGAAGAACTGTGTAGGTGATGGTCTCCAAAGGGATAAGAAAAACTATTTAAAAGTTTAAAGTAATGAAAATCATCAAGACACCCATAAATACCTTGGGCTAATAATATCATAATGATTTCCTGGGTGGTGCAACAGTTAAGAGCTTGACTACTGGTGAAAGGTAGGCCATTCTAACACACCCAGAAGCACCTGAGGAGACAGATCTGACAATCTGCTTTCAAAAGGTTACGGCCTTGAAAACTCTATAGAGCAGTTCTATTCTACACACATAGAGTCACCATGAGTCAGAATCAACTAGACAGTGACTAACAGCGACAACTACAACCACCTGTCAGTTTGTTGTATTGTGGTGGCTTGTGTGTTGCTATCACACTAAAAGCTATGCCTCTGGAGTTCCAGCAAAATGGTGCTCTAGGCAGAAGCACCACGCCATCCCTCCACAACAAAGTTCCGAAAAACTAAGCCGAACAGAGGATACAACAATCCTGAAACCCTAAAACATCAAATGAAGAGATAAAGAACTCAGCCAAGCACCAAATGGAGTGAGAAAACTGACAGAGAACGGAGAGCGAGGAGAGATTCATGCAGAGGTCCCCTACCAGCTAACGAAGCACGGATCCAGCATCTTGGACTCCTATCGGAGACCAGCAAACAGGGGGTACGAGAAAGCAGCCTCACAGAGCATCCAGCGGGAGACAAAACAACCGGTAATTGGTGATATACGCTTTCCCACCCCCCACCCTTCTTCACTCTGATTAGGCCTCCTCTGCTTCCCACGGCCACAATCTCTTGACCAGGAAACACCAGCTGCTTGGATTCCACACACCCAAATGGGCCGGCTCTCTGACTGCCATTTGTTGGCTGCTGGTGTTGCTTTTTTCCCACTTCTTTTGATTTCTTCCTTACCTCTCACCACCTCCCCCTCCTTTCGCTCAAATACCTGGCTCCATGCGCCATCTTTGCTTCTTCCTGAGGGGCTGCAGAGCTCTGGTAATTTGTGATATATGCTTTCCAACTCCCTACCCTTCTTCACCCACACTCGGTCCCCTCTGCTTCCCGTGGACACAGTCTCTTGTCTGAGAAACACCAGCCCGCACTAGCTGGCTGTCTGAGTGCCATTTGTTGGCTGCTAGTGTTGCTCTTTTTTTCTGCTTCTTTTGATTTCTTCCTTTCCTCTCACCACCTCTCCCTCCTTTTGCTCAAATACATGGCTCCGTGCGCCATCTTTGCTTCTTCTGGAGGGACTGTGGCGCTCCATTCGAGTGTGGAGCTGCTTCTGGGTCTGGGCTGCCACCCTGGTGGGATCCCGGGGCTTTTGTTTGTTTGTTTGTTTTGAATTGTTGGTTTGTTTTCCTTTTCTTTTCTTCAGTTGGGAGCCCTTTCTGGCCAGGTGGTGCTGCTTGGCCAGGAGACTTCCCACTCGGCTTGCACAGACATGCAGAGGGATCCCTGAGGACACTTCTTTTCTCTTTGGTTTTTTTCTTTTTTTTCTGTTTTGGGGAGGCCTTTCTTGTTCTTTTTTTTTTTTTTTTAATTTGTTTTGTTTTCTTTTCCCTCTTTTTCCATTTTTGTCTTTCTTCACTGCTCAGTTTCTCATCTCTCTATATCTTCCTTCTCTTTCTGTTCCCTGACTACCTGGTATTGTATACCTCTATGCCTTCTAGCCAGGCCGTACTGCAACACCTGAGAGCGACTTCCCCAGACCTCATAGCTGCACCAGTGGGATCCCTGGGAACTTTGCGGTTCTTTAACCTTTCTGATTTTTACTGATTCATTCTTTTCTTCCTCTCTCCCTTTCTGTTTTTCTCCATTTCATAGTCTCTTATCTCTCCACTTCAATGGCAAGCTCCCCTAACATTCTTTTTTGTTTGTTTGTATGTTTTTGGCTTCTGTTCCTCTCTCTTCTCTCCCATATCCATCTAAGCTCCACACATAACAATCTCACCACTGCATCCTGCCTACCTGCACTGTGTGTTTGACATCACACCACCAAGCAGCACAGGCACGGCCTCCTGGAACCTGCCCTGCACTGATTACTGACCTGCCCTGGTGGCTCTAGTAAGTGCCACAAACAACCCATCCCAGTAATTCCTCTTCAGCTAAACCTACCCTGCCATACCATATCTGAGTGACTGACCCTGCCAATTGGAGAAGCAGGCTAAAAGTATTGTGCCCACAGATGAGCAAACAACAAAGAACTCACAGTCTGCCTGCTCAGACATAGTCAAATTTAAAAAAAAAAGGGATGAAACAAACAAATCTACAATCAATAAATGAGAAAAATAACTACTGAATGCCCCAAAGACAGCAAACAATATCAAAACATTTACAAAAACAGGACAGGATGGTTCCAGTAGGCATCCAAAATAAAACACCAGATGACTCTCCAGTGGAAGAAAATGCACTAGAACTACCATAAATGGAATTCAAATCTCTAATACTCAGAATTCTCCAAGAGCTGAGGCAAAAAGCTGACAAACATGAGGAAAAAATAGAAAAATTCATGGAAAATACAGACAAAAAATTGGAAGAATTCAGGAAAATAATGCAGGAACAAAATGCCAAAATAAATTCACAACTAGAAATTATACAAAGACAGCAATTAGAAATCCGAAAGAGAAACAACAAGATTTCAGAAATGGACAGTGTCATAGAAGAGCTGAGAAGCAGATTTCAAACAGTAGAAGACAGGATCAGTGGAATTGAAGACAAACACTTGGATACAACTCTGTTTGAGGAAAACTCAGAAAAAAAGAACAAAGAAAAATGAAGAGACCCTGAGAGTTATGTGGGATACAATCAAAAGCAAAAAATTGAGAGTGATTGGAATTCCAGAACAGGAGGAGAAAGCAGAAAACACAGAGAGGATCATTGAGGAACTGCTGACAGAAAACTTCCGCAATATCATGAAAGATGAAAAGCTGGCCATCCAAGAAGCTCAACGAACCCCATATAGGAGAGACCCCAAAAAGAAATCACCAAGGCATATCCTAATCATCACACTTGCCAAAACCAAAGACAAATAAAGAATCCTGAGAGCAGCTCGTGAAAAACAAGAAGTCACATACAGAGGAGAAACAATGAGACTAAGCTCAGGTTATTCGGCAGAAACCATGCAGGCAAGAAGGCAATGGGATGACATATATAAAATCTTGAAAGAAGAAAATTGCCAGCCAAGAATAATATATCCTGCAAAACTCTCATTCAAATTTGATGGTGAAATTAGGTCATTTCCAGATAAACAGAAATTAAGGGAATATGTAAAAGTCAAACCAAACTTACAAGAATTATTAAAGGGAGTTCTTCGATCTGAGGACAAACAGCTTCAGCTCACAGGCAGAATCTAGGATGCAGGATCATACCAGCCAGATACCAATCTAGGAAATGAACTCTGGAGGACTATCCAAAACCAAAAGAAATACAACAGGGAATCAGAGCAGTTAATCAGTAAATGACAACAACATCAAAACAATAAAAGAGGGAATAGGTATAGAACCTTCTAATGGAGAGGAAGGCAAGGCAATCCCAAGTAATGGTAGACTGCTTCAAACTTAGAAAGATAAGGGTAAAATTCATGGTAACCACAAAGAAAGTTAACAAACATACTCATAAAAAAAGAGGAAAAACATAAAGTCTCAGCAAAAACAAAACCTACAAAAACAAAAGAAATGAGAAAAAAATCGACAAACAAAAGTAACTCAGCACAAGAGGGCAAGAAGAACAAAGAAAACGTCAGCACCACAAAAAAAAGCACTACAAAATGACAACAACAAACTCACATCTATCAATAATTACACTGAATGTAAATGGACTCAGTGCACCCATAAAGAGATGGAGAGTGACAGAATGGATAAGAACACAGGATCCATCAATATGCTGTCTACAAGAGACACACCTTAGAAACAAAGATGTGAATTTATTAAAAGTCAAAGGTTGGAAAAAAATATATCAAGCTAACAACTACTAAAAAAGAGCAGGAGTGGCAATACTAATCTCAGATAAAATAGATTTTAAAAAGAAATATACCATAAAAGACAAAGAAGGACAATATATAATGATTAAGGGGATGATTCATCACAAAGACATAACCATAATAAACATCTACGCACCCAATGACAGGGCTCCAAAATACATAAAACAAACTCTAACAACACTGAAAAGAGAAATTGATAGTTCCACAATAATAGCAGGAGACTTCAACACACCACTCTCAGTAAAGGACAGAACAACAAAGAAGAAACTCAGCAAAGATACAGAAGACCTAGAGGGCACAATCAGCCAACTTGACCTCATTGACATATATAGAACACTCCATCCAACCACCGCAAAGTACACATTCTTTTCCAATGCACATGGAACATTCTCCGGAATAGACCACATCTTAGGCCACAGAGCAATCCTCAACAAGATCCAAAACGTTGAGATAATTCAAAGTATCTTCTCTGACCACAATGCCATCAAGGTAGAAACTAACAATAGAAAGAGCTAGGAAAAAAAATCAGTTACATGGAAACAGAATAATACCCTGCTTACACATCACTGGGTAATAGAAGAAATCAAAGATGGAATCAAAAAATTCCTAGAATCAAATGAGAATGAAAACACATCATACCAAAACCTTTGGGACACAGCAAAGGCAGTCCTCAGAGGACAATTTATAGCAATAGATGAATATATCAAAAAAGAAGAAAGGGACAAAATCAAAACATTAACCACAGAACTCAAACAAATAGAAAGAGAACAGTAAAAGCTATGCCTCTGATATTTCAGATACCAGTAGGTTCACCCATGACGGACAGGTTTCAGCAGCTCTTCCAGACTAAGACAGACTAGGAGGAAAAGCATAGTGATCTACTTCAAAAAATTAGCCAGTGAAAACCTTATGGATCACAATAGAATATTGTCCACTGTACTGCTGTAAGATCAGTCCTTTAGGTTGGAAGGCACTCAAAATACACAATTTCTGCAAAAATGGACTCAAACATACTAATGATCATGAAGATGGTGCAGGACAAAGCAATGTTTTGTTCTGTTGTACATGGGTTGCCATGAGTTAGAGCTGACTTGACAGCAACTAATAATACTACCAACAACAACAGTAATGTCATACAATTGACCTTTCAAAGAAAACAGAATAACCTGCTTTTTTTCACTTCTCCCTCCTTGTTGTACGTGAAAGAACTGAGCCATCTTTTGTACTAACTTGGGTCGAACATCTAGTCAAATTCTGAATAGTCCGATAGAGGATAGGGGTTATCAGATGTCACTAAGCAGGGCTCCAATATGCCACATTTTAGCAAAAAGAGAAAACAGATCCTAGGCAGGGGTAATGTTTAATAGTTCAAGAGAACAGTTTTTTGTTTTTATTGTTTAATTGTGTTTATTTTACTTGTGCTTTTTATTTAACCTATAGTCAACATTTTAATAAGAAGAATAGTGAAATATGCAGTATTAGACTCTCAAACTTGGTGGGGTATTTGGGGTTGTTGGTGATATAAGGATATGACTGGGTTTAATGAAGATGGCTTTCTAAGTGGGTGCTGAAGACAACTCTAGTCACAGCCAAGTTCTTTGGACTCGCTCTCACACTTACTTGGTACCCCAACATAAGTATGTATTTGTCAAACTGCCTCTGGAAAACTTAACTCTTTCTCAATGCATTTATAAGCTCTGCTCCTCTGAAGTGAAGAATGATAATAATTGTCTTTAAATGAGTTTCACCAAAGTGCCAGGAACTGTGCTATGTTCTTTAAATACATTTTGTCCAATCTCAAAACAAACATACAAGATAGATACTAAGATGCTTACTTTACAGACGATGAGCCTGAAAAGACCAGAATTTGCCCAAAGTCAAACAGGTAAGTTAAGGACAGAGATGATTTCCACTTGCATCTCAGCCAATGCAGTTGTTCTTTACAGATTCCTAACCTCCTCTAACCTGATTCTGTTTTATAATCCCCAGCCTCTAGTTGTACTGCAAGGATTGGAAAGGGTACCCACCCCTAGAAAGGTTGCCATTGCTCTGGAAATGGGAATGGGTTTTTTGTCTTCGATTTCTAGGGTCTCAGTAGAAAAGAAGAACTGGGGAAGACAGTAATGAGACTGTCATTTTCATTTTGCTTTTTACGTATAGTTTTCAAAAGGGTGAGTAGTGAAATCCACATTACTAGACTCTCAAACTTGACGGGGCATTTGGGGACCTTGGTGAGACAGGCGTTTGAGTGGGTTTAAGAAGGTGTTTGAGCAAAGGAAAACTTGTAGATTGAAGCTTGACACTTCTTAATCAGAATAATATTCAAATCCAAAAAGTGGAGCAAAAATAAGTACTAACTATGGGATAGAGTGGGAGAAGGAAACAATAAGATTAAAAAGGTTTTAGAAATACTAAGTAAGATAGAGGGAATGTAGGAGGTGATGAGGGTGATAGTGTGGTTGGCAGGGGTGGAGTTTTGGTATAATTTTACGTGTATAGCTAATATGATTTAAACGTGAGCTGTCAGAGGAGACGTTTCTAAGTTAGAATAAGGTATATACAGGGACTCAAAGAATCAGAGATTTATTATTGTATCCTAACTCCTTGTAAAATATTATATAATTACATTGACTTCCCCCACAATAAAAATTGACCTATCCTTCACATTAATATGGAAATTGAATCTAGTCCAGGGTTATTCAACAACATTACCATAGTTCAAGGAGCCTATGAGGAATCAGGCTTTACATTTTTGGTAAAATTAATGATTGTATTTGTTCATATATTAAATTTATATGAAAAGAGTATTTCTGGATCCAGTGCCTTTCTCCTAGTCTAGTGATGGATTAAACTCTCATCTTTACCCTAGTGGGAGTAGTCTAATGTATCCTCAAATCCAGTAATAAACTATAATGGACTACAAAGTGAAGAGCACATGTGTTGCAACATATGAGTTAAAAATATGTTATCTCTGTTAACTAGGACCCAGCTATGAAGAAACGTATAAAAGAGGAAATGTTGCCACTATTCATCCAAAGTCACTGTCTCCCTAACTTACTACCCTAGCTTTACAGGCCTTGTTACTATCACTGTTATATTTTGTAATTACAAAATTAATATATGATGCCATAATCAGGGAACAATACAAAAGAGAAAAAAAAAAAAAAACAACTAATACTCTTGCCACATACTTCTCCATTCCCACTGACAATCTCTCCACCACTTGGTGTAGCAGTCAGCTCAGGTTTGGGATAAGTCCATTTCTCTCCATGCCCCTGATAGTTTTAAATGCTATCTCATAGCCGTTGGGTGACAACAGAAACGTGGCCCACTTGTCCCAAAGGTTGCCATGTGTATGCATGAAGTTCTGAAATTTAGCATTAAAGAAGTCTCTTTGCACTTCAGGAAGCCCAGTGGAAGTATGGATTTCTCTGCTATTAGATCAGTAGAATATCTCAGGAAATAGTTTTGCAGTTTTAAGATTTCCTCTGCTGATAATACAGAGGAGACCAACAATTCCCATGGCTAAAATCTGGGAAGGGTCCTAAAAGAGAATTGTTTTAAACTCTTTGTTTCAACTATTGTAACCTTCATCACTCAACCAGTCAAAAATAAGACATGTCATTCTTTACATTACTAGTAAGTTTGTTCTGTATTAATTTTACATTAACTTACTGTTTTTTATTGCTTAGATATAAGATGAAACATAAAGTACCTATCATTATTTTGTTGATAGACAACACACTCTAAAGTCATAAAAAGTGCAAAAGAAAATCACTGGACGTTTTATTCTTATCTCTTAACATAATTTGGCCAAACCAAGGCCAGGGGCCATGGACTGACTGCAGAACAGACCAACCATTGCTCATATGCAAGTTTAAGTTGAAGCAGAAGAAAATAAAAACAAGTCCACAAGACCCAAATTACAATCTTGAGTATATCCTACCTGAATTTAGAGACCTACTCAAGAACAGATTTGACCCATTGGACACTAATGACTGAAGACCCGACGAGTTGTGGAATGACATCAAGAACACCGTACATGAAGAAAGCAAAATGTCATTAAAAAGGAAGGAAAGAAAAGACCAAAATGGATGTCAGAAGAGATTCTGAAATTTGCCCTTGAACATACAGTAGCTAAAGCAAATGAAAGAAACAATGAAGTAAAACAACTGAACAGAATATTTCAAAGGGCGTCTTGAGAAGACAAAATAAAGTATTATAATGAAATGCACAAAGACCTGGAGTTAGAAAAAAACAAGGGAAGAACATGCTCGGCATTTCTCTAGCTGAAAGAACTGAAGAAAAAAGTTCAAGCCTCGAGCTGCAATACTGAATGATTCCATAGGCAAAATTGGCATCCTGGTGGCACAGTGGTTAAGAGCTATGGCTGCTAACCAAAAGGTCCACAGTTCAAATCCACCAGCTGCTCCTTGGAAACTCTATAGGACAGTTCTACTCTGTCCTATGAGATCGCTATGAGTCGGAATTGACTCAACGACAATTTTTTTTTTTAATTGTCTATTGTAAGTGGCCTTTAAACAGGCTGAGTTGTGTGTTCTAGAAATCACCATTATGAAAAAAGAAAAGGGAGCATGACTGTTGCTGCTGTTTATTAGTATTCAATCAGAGTTTATATTCACGTCAATATTGTGGCTTTGATAAATGAAGGGAATGTACCTCTTTCACTCCTGAAGAAAGTAGAAGAGAAAGGGAAATATCATTATTGACTACGTAGTACAAGGATTTTTATTATTTGCAAGGAGTATGTACCCTTAGAAAATGTAATGAAAATAGTTAATATCCCCTCCAAAATGTGCGTTTATACAAACAAACAAAAATTTGCATGTAATTCCAGAGGATCAAAAATCCACTGAATCCTTTCCATGAATTCACTAGACGTCTGAGTACCAGAAGCTGAGAAACCCTGCCTACAATATGCCATTGCGTTTCATGGTTATCTCATTTCATCCTCACAACAACAGTTGACAGACGTATCATTAGCATCCCCGTTTTAGAGAGGAAATATCACAGAAGTTCATTTGCTCAAGATCACAAGGATAGAAAGCGATAGAGCTTACTCTCTGAACTTCCAACTCCCTAGTATAATGACACCCAAATCTGTGTGAGAGAAAATTAGATCATTCATTTTAAAACAACTTCTATAGCACTCCAACCCAATCTTTCCTCAGAAGAAGTTTTATAACTCATAAATATTGTGAAAATAAAACCAAACTAAATTATACAAGTTTTACTTCTTTCCTGACTCCAGAAGGCAAGGATTTTTGTATTTCCCAACATCTAGTACAGTTCCAGGAACAGACTGTATGTTCAACTAAAAAAAAAAAAAAAAATTGAAGTAATAAATGCTCACAATAGTACCATGACTTTTAGAAAGATCGAGGAATTGAAAATGAAGCTAAAGAGACATTCCTAAAGGGAGAAAAAAGAAATTTTTAAAAATACTGTTGGGAACTATAAAAATAACTGTATCTCAATTATGTGTTTAAACCTAAAAGACAAAAGCGTAGGATAGATATTATGAAAATTTTAAAATTGAATTTATTAATTAATGATCCAAATTTTCTACTTCACAAGACTTTTTCTCATATAATGTATTTTGTTTACAATTGCAGTGGTCCAGACTTAAGACAAACAAACAAACCTGTTGCTGTCAAGTCGATTCTGACTCATAGTGACCCTATAGGACAGGGTAGAGCTGCCCCACAGGGTTTCCAAGGAGCGGCTAATAGATTTGAACTGTTGACCTTTTCCGTTAACAGCTGAGCTCTTAGCCACTGCGCCACCAGGACTCCAGCCTTAGGTTCTGCCTAATAAATAATTCTATTTTTCTTCTTACATGCTTCCGATCACTCCCACTGTCCTTCTTGGACCTGGGTAGGGAAAATCACAGGGGAATGGGCTGTGATAAGGAGGCAATTGCAGCTGCTGATTCCTACAAACCTTGAAGTTCATATTCACACTCCAGCATCACTAGACAAAGAAGGATGACTGTCCCTCTTCTCTTCAAAACAAAAGCCTTCTGATTGATCTTCGATGGCCACTTTGCCTCTTTAAGACGTTCTTAATCTGGGAGGATATTGGAAAAAGTATGAAGAAAAAGAAAATGAGCTCAAATATCAAACTCAGTAGGAAAGATATCTCTTTTAAAACCATAACTATTACAAAGTTAGGGTCACTGGCTGCTGTAACAAACCTCAAAATCTTGGTGGAGTAGCACAGTTAACTATATTTCGTGCTTATTCAAAGTCTACGTAGACATGTCTGGTCAGTGGTCAGTCTTCATGTAGTTAGAGACCAAGACTCCATCCATCTTGAGGTTCCGCCAGCCCCCAAGTCTTCCACTGAATCCTGAACATCTGACTAGTAGAGAGAAGAAAAAATGCAGAACCTTTATGTTCGTAACTCTGGAAGTGGTGTACAGCACTTCCACCATCTCCATTGGCTAAAACTCTTAAACATGGCTACATATCTAACTACAAGGAACGCTGAGAAATACAGTATAGCTAAGTAAAAAAGAAGAACAGAAAACAGGTTTGGGAAATACAAAGGCCCAAAATTATCTGGCCTCTGGCCCCTTTTACCAACCCATTTCCTGCCATGCTTCCCCTCGCTTAGTGTCCTCCCACCTTTCTAGCCTCCTTGCAGATCTTTAAACATGCCAAGCTATGATCCTGCCTCAGGGCCTTTGCACATGCTGTTCCAAGTATTTGAAATGTTATTCTCCCTTAGATATTCACATGGCTTGCTCCCTAACAACATTCAGATCTCTTCTCAAAACTACTTCTTTAGAGAGAATTTCTCTGACCTCCCAGTCTAAAATGCCACCTTGTCACTCTCTAGCCCCTTACCTGGCTTTTTTTTTCTTTATGACACTCATCACTATCTGACATTATAGTACATACTTGTTTGTTCAGTTTTTATCTGTTTCTCCTCCTAGAGCATAAGCTCCTAAAGGTCAGGGAGTTTTCTCTGTTTTGTTAACCACTGTATTTGCAGCACCTAGAATAGTGCCCTATGTATAATAAAACACTCAGTAACCATTTTATTGAATGAATGATGTTACTTAATAAGGATTTCAAATACGTAAATACTGCAATGGCTCTATTTTCTAATGATCCAATTTCAAGCACAGTCCAGATTACCCTCTCACTCAAATAGTCCCTGTACATCCCACTTCTTCATCCTACTAAGTCCTATCCATCTTATATTTCAGGCTCACCTCAAGAATCCTCTCCTTTCCTGAAACACCAGCTGTCCTGTACTCCTCAGTGCCTCATCCATAGCTCAAGCCTGCAGAGTAAGTGTTGTATGGAAATCAACTGCTGATGCGGCTGTCTCCTCCGTAGGACGGTTAACTCCTCCTGGGCAGGGCTGCATGTTATTCAACTCTGTGCCCTCATCGCTTATATAGTGTCTGGCACATAGTAGGACCTTACAAATGTCTGCTAATCAGAGCTGTTCAAAGATTTTGAAGACTTTTCTGGCTGCAGGAAAACTCATCAAGAGAAAAAAAAACATTTGACTCAAATTTCCTTAAGCAGTTTTAGTAAGAATTTGGCAAAACATCATCCCTTCCAATCCCTCTGAATTGTAAGAATGTAAACAAAATTATTCCTAGAATCATGTATAATTAATGCAATGTTCATTAGAGCTGGATTATTTCTTTTAGAGGAGTCATTGTGATACAGTACAGTTACAACTGTTAAGTGATACATATGCACATTGTAGTACATCGGTACTCCGTGAATAATTGATGTACAGGGTCTGTTTATGTTATTTGATAGGATTTAGAGCATAATCTTATCTTAAATGATTATAGAGATTTAACTGTTTGTTTCTATGAAGTAGTATTAGTTTTATGGCTCTGATTCATTTTGTAGTTGAAATACTAATTGCAGAAGCAAGGCATAATATAACATTATTACTATAAGAAAAACTATCCACTTCACACTGTATGTTACATGAAGTAACTTCTAGGAATGTCTTGCAGAGAATCATGGAGATTCACTGTAATAAACAGATAATTAAGGAGACAAGTTACTTCTGGAAATAACAAATATAAACCATTATCTCTTAGGTAATTAGGAAAACTAAGTATTTTTGTTAACTAGAGAAGTCTTTTTGCACTCATCTTTCACAAGTACAAAAGGTTTTCATAAAATTTGGAAATATAGTCGAATAAACATAATCTTGTCAAAGATACTTTCAAGCTATAAAAAATGAAATGTATTATCTGTGTTTCTATATCTTATTAATCCCCTATGTACATGTTGGGCGTCCCTGGGTGGTGCAAACAGTTAACGAGCTCAGCTGCTAACCACAAGGATGGAGGTTTGAGTCTACCCTGAAGCATCTTGGGAGAAAGGCCTGGTGAGCTAGTTCTGAAAAATCAGCCATTGAAAACCCTATGGAGCATGGTTCTACTCTGACACACATGGGTTCTCCATGAGTTAGAGTCATCATGAGTCAGGGTGGATTGGATGGCAATTGGCTTTTGTTTATGTCCATGTATATATTTGTCATGTAATACACATATTTCCTTTAACTCTTCATATTTAACATACTTGATAAACATACCTCCCAGGGTAGGGAGTTATGTCTCTTAGAAGTTTTATTCCACTATATCACTTGCACATTATGGACTGATTAAATGCTGGATTCTGTCTTCACTCGTGCCAAGAGAGTAGGCTTAAAATGTGGCAGCCAAACTGGATGTGAGTTCACAAAATGCATCTGACTCAGTTATATTTGAAAGTCCCTGGAGAAGGAAATCATCCTTGATAAAGCAGAGGGTCAGTGTAAAAGAGGAAGACCCTCAGTGAGATGGATTGACCTGGTAGCTGCAACGATCAAACATAACAACAATTGTGAGGATGGTACAGAACCGGGCAGTGTTTTGTTCTGTTGTACGCAGGGTTGCTATGAGTCAGAACCGACTTGACGGCTCCTAACAACAACAACAAACTGCAAGTCATTAATTTCTCAGCTGCCACATCATGGGGAAGACCAGCTACCGAAAGCTGAGTCGACTGGACTTCACAGTGTTGATACAGTCATCAGTGCATATGAATCCATAATTCCTTGAGATCCATGTATAACTTAAATTTCTCCAAGGTCTTGAATAGACATCAATCCTAATAATGAATGATGCGGTAACTTCAGAATTCAAAAAGCAAAGTGAGATCCTCCTACAATTCTACCCTTGGGTGATGTAAGAGGGAGGATCGGGTATGGAAAACCATTTCTCTTTGAGACCCAGATTCCCTTACCATTCTAGAAGAGCTATCAGAAAAACCAGGCCTTGCATTGTACAAATCCCGAAGGCATTATTACACAGACTACGATGTAAACTGTACTCCTTGAGTTGTGCAATTCCATTGTCACTATATAAACTCAACCAATCTGGGACAAGATGACAACATTCATCAATCCATGAACAGTGTGCCTATGGCATGAACTTATTCATTCATTAATTCAGTCTTTATTAATCACTGGTGCTGAAAGCTAAATCACTATTCTTGCAATGTTTTCACATCCCTTACAAGAAACAAAACTGGGAACTGTATCTTACATTTAATGCATTTTGATATATTTTTCTTTTGTGATATAATACTACACCTTTCTATCAGAAATCTTTATAGTTCTGTATTAAAAATATGATACTCAATCCAATATATTGTAGGTTAGACCTGACAACAAGGAAGAGTAACAGGCCAATTGACTGACTGGGTGGCTACTTTCAGAGGAGTCTTTTTGGGATGTAGTACCTGTATGAGGTTAACACTGGTCAGGTCTTCAGCTTTGCAGTTTGCTGAAATTACTTTTATCAGTTCACTCCAAGTGTGATCAAACTCTGGGGAAATTATTTGGGCTGGACAAACTCACAAGAGAGGATCAATTTATTTTCATAATTTGATGTGTTGTTTATCAGGATAACCTACAATTGGGTCAATGCATCGAGAAAACTGAATTATAAACAAAAAAGGTGTTGGTGAGCTGAACCTTCAAATAACCCATCCATTGCCAGGAGTCAATTACTACTCATAGCAACCCTATAGGACAGAGTAGAAATGCCCCCATGGGGTTTCCAATTCTACAATCTTTATGGAAGCAGATTACCACATTGTTCGCCTGCTGAGAGGCTGCTGGGTTTGAACCGCCAACCTTTAGGTTAGCAGCCAATCACTTAACCGCTGCACCACCAGGGCTCAGAATAATGGGAGTTAAAATTCTTTAAAAGAAGTATTTCATCAGGCTATACTACTTGTTCAAATAATATTTTTTAAACATCTTGTGAAGATATAATTCACATACCATACAATTCACCCGATTTAAGTGTACAATGAAATGTAGTTAGCATATTCACAATGTTGTGCAACCATCACCACAATCTAATTTTAGAATTTTTTTACCAACGCAAAAAGGAACTCCCTACCCATTTTCAGTCACTCCCCATTTTCCCCCACCCCAAGTTCAACAGAACCTATGCAAATACTAATCTACTATCTGACTCTGTGGATTTGCCTATTGTGGATAATTTATGTAAGTGGAATCATACAATATGTAATCTTTCATGACTGTCTTCTTTCACTCAGCATAACGTTTTCAAGGCTCATCCATGTTGTAGCCTGCATTAGTATTTCATTCCTTTTTATGGCTGAATAACATTCCATTGTATTGGTATACCACATTTTACCTATCCATTCATCAGTTGATAGACATGTGAGTTGCTTGCTTCTTTGGCTATTATGAATAATGTTAATATGAACATTTGTGCACAAGTTTGTATGTAGGCATGTTTTCATTTCTTTTGGGTATATACCTGGGACAGAATTTCTTGGTCATATAGCAACTCTATTGAAACCTTTTGAGGAGCTGCCAGACTGTTTTGCAAAACACCTGCACCATTTTGCATTCCCACTAGCAATGTATGAGGGTTCCAATTTCTGCACATTGTCACTAACACTTGTTATTGTCTGGTTTTTTGCTTTTGTTTTTGTTTTTGCCATGCTAGTGGACGTTATGTGGTATCACATTGTGGTTTTGATCTGCGTTCTCCTGATGGCTAATGATTTGAGCATCTTTTCATGTGCTTATTGGTCATTTGTATATCTTCTTTGGAGAAACACCTATTCATGCCTTTTTCCCATTTTTAAATCGGAGCATATATTGGTATTTTTTTTATTTGTTTTACTGCCAAGTAATATTATATTACCTGGATAGACCACCTTTTATGTATCCATTCATCAAATAATTTTTTTATTTCTATGGGAAGTGTTGTGGATCTCAGCAGGATAGGAAAGGAGGGAAGTTGGGATCAGGGGAACTAACTTGGTTTATAGGCCTTACCCAGAGAAATGCATCTGAAGGATGGAGAAAATTTTATTTGAAAAGCTACTGTGCTTATCTAAGCTGGGGAGAACATGGAGCAGTCTGAAAGGTGAGTGAAGCATAGCAGGAGGTTCCTAGGTAGTGTTTATATTTGAAGCCAAGTGCTAGTTGCACTGTCTTTCTAAGAGGCACATCCAGTTTAGACCTGGACTCCACCCAACTACTGGAGGGAGTTGCACATAGGCACCATCAGCCATTGCACTTGGAAAAACAGAACATCAAAGGGCCAAGAAGGGTCAGAGACTCAAACAAGCAGGCAGGACTTTGGGGCAGGCTGCAATACCAGATGATGAAGTAGTACTTGGAAACAAGGCAAAGCTGGATCATATGAAGCAGGAAAACATGGTGGGGAACAGACAGGAAGGGTTGATCATCGTTGCAGATATGGTGGCTCAGTGCCACCTTAGTCACTCCAAATTCACAGTTTAAGGAAGTGAGATTATTTCCACATTCCACAGCTGGAGGGTACAAGCCTGCTGTCTGTCCCTGGTTCAGGGACTGAAAAGCTTGCGTATATGTGGTCAAAAGCCTGAGATCTACAGTGACATGGGACAAAAGAAAGGTGGGGACTGCCTAGCCTCTTCAACTGAAGTATACATTTGACACTATGTAACCTATGTATGTGTTTATCTATGTATCTATCAGTCTCTGTGTGTGCATGTGTGTGTGTGTATGGGTATATGAAGTCCCTGAGTGGTACAAACGTTTAACTTACTTGGCTGCTAACTGAAAGTTTGGAGGTTCCAGTCCACCGAGACGTGCCTGGGAAAAAAGACCTCGTGATCTACTTCTAAAAAATTAGCCATTGAATACTCTGTGGAGCACAGTTCTACTCTGACATACATAAAGTCAGCATGAATTGGAATCGACTCAATGGAAATTGGTTTAAATGTGTGTATATATAGGTAATGTGTGTGTGTGTGTGTGTGTGTGTGTTTATTTTAAGAAGCCCTGGTGGCAGACTGGTTAAGCGTTTGGCTGATAACCGAAAGGTCAGCTGTTCCAACCCACCAGTGACTCCATGGGAGAAAGATGTGTCAGTCTGTGTCCATAAAGATTATAGTCTTAGAACCCTATGGGGCAGTTCTACTCTGTCCTATAGGGTTGCTATGAGTCAGAATTGACCCAAAGGCAATGGGTCTGGTTTGGTTTTGGGTATATATATATTTTTTAATGTGTGTGTGTGTATGTGTATGTTTCCTTCATTGGAAGAAAGTACTAACTCTTCCTAAGGACCCTTCCTTTGAGCACTGGCACAGACTGCTGAACCTTTGGTCTAACACCAGATGAAGTAGTTGATTTGTGTTTAGGGACCATATTGTGTGAAAAAAAAATCCACCTTTAAACACAAGAATCATACCCAGCTGTCAAGAAGCTCTGGTTATGAGCTCCTACTGAGGGAAAAGTAGGCTTTTGGCTCTTATCCCATGTTTACCTCAGGTGAAATGCTAAATGTTGGAATGTAGTACGGAAATCCCTGTACTATTTGAATTGTTATTTCTGTCTTTCTCGTACCTACCCTTTGATCATCTTATATACTCATCTTTTATAGGTATTTGCATAAGGTAAATGTACATTCAAAGGTTTGCCACTCTACAGTTTTCTTTACATTAGTTATATTCCAATCCTTTTCCCCTGAAGTTATACTCTGGCCAGTGAGATTCTTTCTGTAAATTAACTCTGAAGACCTCTTTCTGCTTTGGTAAATGGCACTTTTGATAGACTTGGAAAACACCATAATCTGAGCAGCAACTAATTTATTCAATAGTTAACTAATATTACTGCTGAGTATCTACTATGCATTTGGTAATTTGCCAGGTGCTGAACACAAACTGGAGCCTGGTGGTGCAATGGTTAAGAGCTCAGTTGTTAATCAAAAAGGTTGGCAGTTCGAATCCACCAGCTGATCCTTGAAAACCCTGTGGGGAAGTTTTGCTCTGTCCTATAGACTTGTTATGAGTCAGAATCAACTTGAGAGCAATGGGTTTTTGTTTGTTTGTTTTTAACACAAACCAAGAGTTTAAAAAAAAAAAAAAAAAATTCTGCCCTCAAAGAAATTAGTCTGGTGGTAGTGAGGAGACAGACAGGAAAATAGGCAATATAATACCAAGTGATAAATAAGTATATGCTTTAGGAACACAAAAGAGAAGCACCCTGTCCCAGAGTCTCAGGTAGTCTTTCCAGAGGAAATGGCATTAAGCTGAGACTTGCAAGATACGTAGGCATTAGCCAAAGGACAGGAGCACATGTGGGGCAGTGTTATGAATTAAATTGTGTCCCCTAACTATATATGTTGAAGTTCTTACCCCTGCAACAGTGAATGTGACCTTGTTTGGGAAAATAGGGTTTTTCTCTGAAGGTGTTATCAATGAAGTTAAGAAAATCACGCCAGAGTAAGGTATGAGTGGCATCTTATAAAATAGAAGGTCAGACAAGGAAACAGAATCACACACACAGGGAGAAGATAGCATAAGAGGACTCCTACAAGCCAAGGAATGCCAAGAAATGCCCTAGGCTTCCAGAAACTAAATGAGACAAGGAAGGATCTTCCCCTACAGCTGAGAGAGGGCATAGACCTGCTGATTCTCTGAATTCAGACTTCTAGCCTCCAGACTGCGAAAAAATAAATGTCTGTTCTTTATAGCCATGAACACTGAGTTATTTTGTTACAGCTGCCCTAGGAAACTAAGACAGGTAGGAAACCATGCCAGACAGAGGGAACACCCTGCAAGGAAGAGCATGACATTTTTAAGGGAATGTATCAAGCAGCTAATCAAATTCTCTTTCCTGGGAAGTTTGAGTGCAAGTTGTGCAGAGAAAAAGAAGAATTCAAGTGATAATAGTGTTAGCAGAGAAGCAGAAAGAAGTACAGTTACAAGGTTCTTTAGAGGATTCAGAAAAAGGAGGTTGGTTCTAAAGGAACAGTGTAACCAAGACACCAGAGCCCATCGTTAGACCGTAAGCATCACTGTTGAGTAGCTGGATCTGCTGCTGTACTCTGAGAGATACATGAAGTCTTTCTTGGAGGCTATTGTAACAGCCTGTTAGTCAGAACTCTTCTGTTGTGGGAGAGAAACCCAATTCAAAAATGCTTAAGCAATGTAAAATTCAGTGGTGGAACTGAATGAATTCACACCCATGCATGGCTAAATCTCGTGGTTTAAGTTATAGCACAAGAACTCTGTCCCACTCCCTCCATCTGCCAGCTTTGCTTTCCCTTCCCTTGTCATTATCCTCACGCAGACTTCCTTTATGTGGTGTCTTAGTCATCCAGTGCTGCTACAACAGAAATACCACAAGTGGCTGGTTTTAATGAAGAGAAGTTTATTTCCTCATAGTCAAAGTAAGCTAAAAGTCCAAATTCAGGGTGTCAGCTCCTGGGGAATTCTTTCTCTCTCTGTTGGCCTTCTCATCAATGTTCCCCCAGACTAGGAGCTTCTTTGTGCAGGGACCCCGGTCCAAACGACACGCTCTGCTCCTGGCACTGCTTTCTTGATGGAATGAGGTCCCCCTGTCTCACTGCTCACTTCTGTCTTTTATATCTCAAGAGATTGCCTCAGGACACAATCCAGACTTGTAGATCAGGTCCTGCCTTACTAACACAACTGCCACCCGTCCTCTCTCATTCACATCATAGAGGCAGGTTTACAATGTACAGGAAAATCACACAGTACCAGGAATCATGGCCTAGCCAAACTGATACACACGTTTCCTGGGGGACATAATTCAAACCATGACATGTGGTCACCACTAGCAGTTCCAGTTTTACAACCTACCAGTCAGGAGAGCACCTCTTTCCCAAGAGTTCCAGCAATAGCTTGGTCTTGCATCCATTCGTAAGCCAATCTCCGTGGCCAGGGCTGTATGTACTCCTATTGCCCTGTCCTGGATCACATGCTCACCCCTGGATCTGAGTCAGCCCTACCTCACTGCATGGACTGACGTACGATTTTCAGCAAGGGATGAATGGATGCTGAGAAGACAGAAACAGCAGCTGTCTACCATAAATGGTTCCCCAGGTTTCCTTAACTTCCCTGTGACCTTCAAATAAACCCTCAGTAGCTGGGATCATCTAAACATGTTTTTGCTCTTCATAGGCTAAAAAAAACCTAGTAAAAAATAATTATTTGAAAAAGCAATCCCCTGTAAAATAGATTTTCCCCTTGTATGACCTACAATTGAATTAGAAGGAGATGATTAGGTACAAGTGTACTTGGCTGTAATGGAAAAATATAAATACCAAACACTTCTATATTGCAGACCCATAAAGGCAGTGCAAACACAATCACAGTTTTCAGAACAATTTAGGGCTCCTCTATTCTTTTAAAGTTGGCTGAGTATCTCTTTTATAAAATAACGACCTCATCTTCTCTCACTTAGATTAAATAAAATAGTAGATTTTTAAATGACTACAGCACAACGACCGAAGCAGAGTAAGCCCTAAAAAACTGAGTTTGCTTTCTATTCTACAAATGCTAATCAACAGGCTTTGTACCAAACGTGAGGACTACAGAAAATAACATAATACGAAGACTGTGCCATCATGGAACTCAAAGTTTGTTAAGGGAGACAAACACATCAAAACACACATAAATGAGCAATGTTTTAACTACCATCACAGAAATGGTTACCAGAAGCAGATGCACCACAGAGGAAGAAGTAATTAAATATGGGAATGAGTGGTTCCGGCAAGGTTTCCTGCTGGAGGTGCCATCGAAGCAGAATTTTAAGGTTTATTTAGGCAGTTGAGAAGTGGACACGAATAAAGGGCGTTTCAGGCAAGGGGGCAAATGAAAGCAAATCCATGGTGCTAGGAAACTGCTATTGCAGAATGGAAAGCGTGAGTTTGGGAGCAGCAAGTGATGTAGCTGGTAGGACGAACAGTGATTTGAATGTCTCTTTTTCCAATCACTTGAACAAGCCTTTGTTGAAGGTATTTTAGATGAAGATAATCTAAACCTTCAACAACAGGAACAACAGGGCATTGGTTAGAGATACAATGAAATACTGAGACCAAAAATGATTCTGGAAAAGACTAGGTGGAAGAAAGGAAGAAAGAGAAAGGAAGGAAGGACGGAAGGAAAGAAAGAAGGAACGAGAGAGAGGGAAGAGGAAGGAAGGGAGGAAGCAAGGAAGGAGAAAAAAATAATCAGGAAGCAAGAAGGAAGAAAAAAAATAATCAGGAGCCTGATTTATGTGGTTTACCTCAGTCTTCCAGAAACCCAAATGCAGTTGTTGTTGTTTTTAGTTGCTTCACGTAGGCTCCAACTCGGGGCAACCTTATGTATTACAGAAAGAAACCTTGCCAGGTTCTGCACCATCTTAAGGATCATTGGTATGTTTGGTTCCATTGTTATGGCTATTGTATCACTCCATCTTACTGGGAGTTTCCCTTGTTTTCTCTGACCCTCTGCTTTACCAAACATCATGTCCTTTTCTAGTGATTGATCTTTCCCGATGAAGTGTCCAAAGTATGCGAGCCAAACCTAAATGTGTGTCTTCAGTGTTTCGCTACTGATTTCTCTGTGAAAGGCACTGTTAAGGAATAATTCTACAGACTTCTTCCCTTCTCCCTAACAGAACTTCTGTTTTTATTAGGGCAGCAAGATGTCTAGCCTTAGACGCTCACTTTCACAGTCTATCTGGGTGATGTGGTGATGGAATTCAGGCCAACAACTTGGGGGTGAAGGAGTGGATTCTGGGAAATATTTTTTTCTCTATGAAAAAAAAAAATAGAAGTTTCCTTTCCCACTGGGACTCTTCTTTCTGTCTTGAGTGTAGTTTGTAATGATATGATTTTTGGAGAGATGGCAGCCATCTTGTAATCATGCAGTGACAAGTCTATTTAGAGCTCAGTACTGGGCAGAATGCAGGGATATAAAAGAAATAGAAGCTATGGTCCTTGAGCCCAAAGAGCCTATAATAAAGGGTGTCAAGACATGCATACATGAATTAACTTGAGAACAATTACAAAGCAACTTACAGTATTACCCAGTGCCAAATAACACAGAGCTGATGGCAGCTGTCCAGAATTCACCGTTAGTAATTTTGTCCTGCCAATGCTTTTGCCAATCCAGCTAAACTGGTGAAGTTTTTAGGAAAAATGTGACATTTAGAGAAGACTGTATTCTCAAATTCTTAGATTTCTTAAACACATTGTTGCTCCTGTTTGGTTGTACAAACGGTTTGCACTCAACGCCTAACCTAAAGGTTGGTAGTTCAAACCCACCTAGTAACACCATGGAGGAAAGTCCTGGTGATCTGCTTCCGTAAAGATTACAGACAAGAAAACCCTATGGAGCAGTTCTATTCTATAACACATGGGGTTGCCATGAGTGGGAATCGACTTACTGGTTTTAATGACTTTCATTCAGAAAGGAAAAATAGTATGCAAAAGGGACTGGATTCAACATTGGGTTTTAGTATTAGTAAATCTACTTAACATCTGTGGGAAATTATGAAGGTCACTTAAACACCTCAAATCTTGGATCCCTAATTTGTAAATTGGGAATAGGGATTCATTTGACAAATATTTACTGAACACTTAATAAATTTTGGACTGTTTCAGGTGATAAGGATATAGCAGTGAACAAAAGAAACAAAGTCCCTGCACTCATAGAAGGCAGACATACCATAAACAAATATTTACTGTATCAACGTATAAGTAGCAAGTCTCATGAAGAAACATAAAGTAGGGTAAAGAGAACAGAGAGTATTGCAGGTGAGTGGGGAAGGGAGTTGCTGTTTCATATAGCAGAGGTCAAGAAAATGTCTTTGATAAGATGTTTATATTTCCTTCCTCACGTGGTATGGGATGCGCGCGCGCGAGAGAGAGAGAGAGAGAGAGAGAGAGAGAGACAGAGAGAGAGACAGAGAGAGAGACAGAGAGAGAGACAGAGAGACAGAGAGACAGAGTTTGTACATACACTGCCTGTTTTCTGCGGGCAAAGGAGAGGAAGTGAAATGTGCTTGGTAAAATCTTCACACCGTGTAAAAATAAGTCATTTTTATTATTGTTAAGGATCAAGTCTAAACTCAGCTTGACATTTAAGATCCGTCACAACACCGTCTTCCAACCTACCTTTCCAGTTTTACCTCCACTCCCCTGTATAAACCAAACTTTCAAATAAAATTTTCACCTTGTCTGATTCACTTGACAATTAATCATTCACCATCTCACAATGCTTCTATTGTTTCTTCTGTTTAAATCTTTTATTTTTTTCAGTTTTCATAAATTCTGTGTCCCCCAATGAAATGATAAACTTATATATGTCAGAGCCTTTATATAAATACCTGGAGCATAAAAAATGTTCAATAGTATTTATTGATTTAGTTTGACATACTGGTATAATGCTTATCATCACTCTGAAAACCATCATTATGTTTGGAAATTAGTGCTATACTCAACTTTACATGCGTTTTGGATTGCCTTATTTACCATGGAAAAGTGTTTGAGGCACAGAATTCTGAAAAATTCTATATTGCTAACGAGGGCCGTTAACTGTGCTTACGATTTCCCTTAAGGATCACCTCAGTGTTGATCAGAGCAATAAACAGCCCATAATCCTACGTGCCCCCTAGCCGTTTCATGACGTTGGGGTATTTCTTGCCAGTACACACTTGTTATTGCTGTCTCTTGAATACTTTTGCATGAATTTTTAGTTGAAAGAACTTCCCAGCAGTCTGAGAAATCAAGCAGAAGAGAAGGGTGAGTGTGGTATATTAGCAACCATAGGATAAATACAAAATGTGATATTTTGTCCCTAAAGATGCCCATGTCCTAGTCCCTGTAACCTGTGAATGTTACCTTACATGACACAAAAATACTTTCTAAATGTGATTAAGTCAAGGATCTAGAGATGGGAGACAATCCTGGATTATCTGGATGGGCTCAATCTAATCACAAGGGTCCTTATAAGAGGAAGGCAGGAGGTACAGAGTCTGACAAGGAGATGAGATGACAGAGTAGAGGTTGGAGTGATACGGTCACAAGTTAAAAAGTACAGGCAGCCTTGGAAGCTAGAAAAGGCTAGGAACAGAGTCTTCCCTCAGAGCCTCCAGAAGGAAAGTGCCACCTTGCTGATACTTCTATTTTAGCCCTGTAAATTCCATTTTTAGACTTCCGACTTTGAGAACTGTAAGACAGTAAATTTGTATTATATTAAGCTACTATGTTTATGGTAATTTGTTACAGCAGCAATAGGCAACTAATACAGTGGTATCAAAAAACCATCCTGAATTAGAGATCTATCACAATCCAACGCCTACCACATACTGATTTTTAATCTTAGAAAAATCACTCTACTTCAGTTTCCTTTCCTATAAAGTGAGATCACACTTGCCTTACAGTGTTGTTATGAAGACATATGAAATTACTCATGTAAGCACTTTTTGTAAAGTGTTTTGTGCTATACAAATGTAAAATGTGAAACTTCAAGGGTTTTTTGACAAAGGGGAGTACTGCAATAACATCTGAAAGGCTAAATATTACACTATAACCATTCCTGAAACAAACATATTGTTTTAGAAGTGGCCTAGTGCAAGGTTGGCCACCCAACACATGTGTCACTATCTTCCCTCCAACAACATGGCTAATAGATTGCAGCATTCTTTGACAAAGAGCCAAGACACAGCCTCGGAATCCTTCTTAACTCACCTTCAGGAAGTTGCTATCAATCAATTATACTGGCATAAAAGAAGAAATTTGTTTAAAATTTGTGGCCCAGTCATTTAGCAAGTTGGTTTTCTTGACTGGTAGCATGGGTATCATCTGTAAAACTGTTAGAAATTCAGATTCTGAGGCCCAGACCACACCTAAATCGGACTTCACATTTTAGCAAGATCCCCAGGTGAGTCCAGTGTGCTGTTTTAGAGAATATATTTTGGACTGGTTTGAATCCTAGTTGTACAGGTTACCATTGTGTGACCTCAGGCGTGTCTAAACCATCTAAGTATCAGTCTCCTCATCTGTGAAGCGGGAGTTATATCTACCTCATCAGGTTGTTTCGAGAATCAGAAGAGCAACTGCAAATAGGGCATTTGCAGAGTGTCTGCCAGTAATACTCAGTTAATAATAGTTCTTTTTTATTGTATCATCTTGCACCATCTACAGCTGCTAATGTTACTACACATCCATTCAGCTTTGCTGGAGCCTTTCAGCAGGGACATCTGCCAAAGCCATCCACACCCATATGGAGGCGCGGAGGAAGGAACACTGTTGGCAATGCCGTCTCCAACTACACAGGGCAGTGTACATTTTCCAACACACATTAAACGTCCGGTGGTCTCGTTGCTTTCAGATCTTCGCTGCACGTGACTTCGAGACCGTTGGCTGGAGTCTAGTCTAGTAACCTGTGGGAGGGAGCAAGGGCCAGAATTCCTGCTGAGTAGTTCTCAGGCCCTCAGCCCTGTTCCTTAATCCCTTTCTTAACTTTCCATCTGTGGCTGGTCTCCCTGCAGCAGAAGCACAACCTGCCAGCTCTGCCCAGCTCCCCCGTCTGGCGCGCAGCAGCCGCCGCTGCAACATTTCCCCCGGGGGCCGGGAAGGCGTGGGAGGGGGTTCGTGGGGGCGGAGCTCGGCGTCCTACTGCTGTCGCCGCTGCCGCCTGCAAAACTGCCTCCCTTTCCTCTGATGCCCAGGCAGGGCAGCGCTGCCCCAGGTGGACAGACGGGCGCACCCTGGGCCTAACGGATGCACAGTCAAGCACGTGAACTCCCGCCTCCAATTTGGCTCTGTGCCCGACGGTGGCGGCGGCTGCAGCCCCGCTGTGGAGGCAGCCCGGTGGTCTCCGCCCGGCTCTTAAACGCAGCCTTTGCTCTTTGCACAGTAATTTCAGTTCCTGCACGCACCAGCAAGCCTTCGGTGTGGCGCCGAGAGCCCGTGGTTGAGATATGAGACGGGAATCACCCGCCACAGCGCAGGCAGTGACCCCGCCGCACTGGGAAGAGCCAAGCGAGAGCAGGTAGGCGACCGGCGGCCACGGGAGGAGACGCCCCCCTCGCCACCACCGCCCGGCGTCCAACCCCGGGGGACAGGAGCTCTGCGGTGTGCTCCGAACTGATGGGGGATGGATTCAGTCCCACATTTTGCTTGGTGATCCTTTGCCTGTTGCTCTTGTCCCCATCCAATCCTGCAATCCAGGAGGGGCTGTCTTCCTCGCAGGTAATGAATTTCTCTGCAAGGTCATTGCTCCCTTAGACTCTGGCTTTGAAGGTAAATGGGAGAAGTCGCCTGCTGTTCTTGGGCTGCGATTTTTAATCAGTCGGGTCTGCACACTTGTGCATATTCATGTAGGTGTGTGTTTGTGTTTGACAATACTTCACTAGCATTTTGCTACGCTTATTCCCTTTAAGGTCAAAACACTATACACAAAATATATATGCGTGTGTATGTGTATATGTATGTGTAATATATACATACATATGTATATACATATGTATAGTTTTTCTTGAGGTGGGAGGAGGGAGAAGAGGAAGGGCGGGCAGAGGCTGATAAGGGGAAATCACTGTAGAGACCTGTTCAATGTCTAGAGGTGAACTTTGGAACCACATTAAAACAGGGTAGAGACTACAGGCTATGAACGGTTCTTTAGAATTGGATTTTTGAAAAGCCCTGAAGAGGACTGTCAGCGAATACACACAGCAGATCTTCATGCTCTCCAGGCAGATGGAAAAGATGTAGGGAAAATTTCAGACGCAACAATGGTCAGTGAAAGAAGGAGGAAAGGGGGGTACTTAATAGACATTGGGAAGTGAATTTTTGGTGTTCGGTAAGGCAGCAAACCCATGCATGGGTTTAAAGGGCCTGGAAGGGCACTACAAGAAATCTCTGCTTGGGGTGGAGGCAGTTCAAGGTTAAGATGATGAGAATGTCCAGAAAGCAGGAGAGGAAGTGGGAAAAGGCAGAGGTTGGAGGGGGAGGGGAGAAACAAAGCTCTGAGTAGTCACCCAAGAAGCAACCACCTTTGTTAGGTATCTTCTTCCTCCTGTTAAAGCAAGACTTGGACACGATCCATCTCAATATTTTTCACAACACATTTGTTAAAGACCCATTGGTCCATGTTCTCATTTTGTTTTTGCAAGGAATCTGGGTCGTGGCGGGACTGGAAGAAACTAAAGTGTTTACAGCACCAGCAAGATTTGAAGAGAGAGTTGATTAAGGCTTAGCTTCATGAAATATTTACACATCTCTTGCGTGGGCTTTTGTTTGCTCTTGGTGGTGCTGCTGCATATTTTACTCTGATAATGCTTTGAGTGTCCTTCTACTGAATGTGCTTATTTTCCAGTTATAAACTATTCTTCCTTTTCCATTGTGTTCACCATTGGCCTGCCTTGAGTCACAACTGTGGGAATAAAGATCCATGAGTCACAGCATAAAGAAAAAAAAATTCCTCTCTGTTGCTATCTGCAAATGGCAGGAGTTGGTATTAGAGAATGTTCTTTTGAAATACAATCCTGATGATTTTTCAAGGTTTTCCCCTTTGGTGGGATGAATAGGTGGTTGATCATAAACAGGAGGAAAAAAAGTAGTAATTGCCATTGCAAGTCTAGATATCATAACATATAAATTTATTTTGTAAACAGCAGAGGAACTCATGGAGAACCATGTACGGTGTGTTTTCAGGGTTCTGTTGTACATTTTTAAGGAAACATTTAGGAACCCAGTGAAATTAGTGGTGAGGCTTAACATAATCACCAACTAGGCTTTTGTGAAAATGACCAGGACAAAATAGCAGGTGCATCAGCTTCAATGGGAAGTGGAGGCCTGAAGCATTATATGAACCAGTTCAGTCTCAACTGGAGGATGGAGTGGGTTCTCACAAGCTGTTTTGAAATTTGTGGGATTTTTTAATTGCCTCAGAAGACGTGCCCAATACACTTATTTATCCCTATAACATTTCCTGGATTATGCCACAGATATACTTGAAGGAATATATTTAGATACAGCTATGCTTCACTGTTTAAATTTCAGTCACAAAGTCTGCAGCCTGTTGGCAAGCACTATAGAATATCAGCCATGGAATCACGGAATCATAACAGACTGGCATCAGAGTGTCGGGACACACAATTCTAGTCCCAGCTCATACTTGAGCTTTTTCAGTGGCTGCTATGTCTGCCCTTCATGCATTCATTTGTTATTTTATTCACTTATTCATTCATGCATTCAACATATATTTATATGTTGTGTATGAAGTAGGCATGGTCCTCGATTGTGGGATAGAAGAGTGAACGAGACGCAGTCTCACATGGCAAAACTTGGGAGCGAGACTGACAGTAACAGTCCACTGAGTGCTGTGCCAGGATGAGCAGAGGGTGCTATGGAAGGCAGGTACATACTGGATTATGATGTAAAATGTTTGTCTCACTGTGCATCATGTCCCCAAAAGCTCAAAAGCTCCTGCCTAAAGGGATACAGACAAGTATAAGAGATGTTCCTGGTTTGTAAGACTCCAAGCGCCATCTTGATCTGATACACAAGCATATATGCAATATTTTGAATAGCACTTATTGATACAGGCAAGATATTACGACTTACTAAGGAGATGGCAGGAAAATCAGAGGAGAGGGAGATACTTGGGGACTGGATTAGTCTAGAAAGGCTTCAAGGAGGGAGATGGAACTTAAGCTATGCTCTGAAAGATGGATGGGATCTGGGTGGGCAGTGAGGAAGGAATGGTGATACAGAATGAGGAAGTAAAGAACAGAGGCGAGGTCATGTGAGTTATATTTAAGAATCATTTAGAAAAGAAAACATGAATATCGAGTTGGGGAAAGAGAGCTGCTGCAAAATTTCTGTTTAGGCTGAAATACTACTGAAGGGTGGCTTATCTCTAAGATTTCTTTTCCTAATACTGCTACTTTAAGAAAATCTAGCCAGAATGGCCATAACATCATAAATCGGCCATTTCCTGCCATCTTTTTATTTCTTTTGCAATTATTTACTGGCTGGGCCCTGTTTCAATTGAATTTGATGGTTGAACTTTTGAAATTACGTGCTACACCACAATGCAGCATGATGATTTCATTTCTCAGAACACAGCTGTAATCCTTGGCACAGAGGGGCAAGGGTGGTGAGGTGATCGTCGTAAATTTAGCAGACCGTTTTCTTCTCTTCAGCAAGCCTCCTGTCTTGGATGCGAGCTTCTGCCATTGGGTATGTTTTCTTTTCCTCAGCTCTTGTATGATTTACCATCATCTTAGTTTCACAGGTTTCCCCTGCTGTCCAAAAGTAGAGCATTCTTATGAGACCTTTTGTAAGCCAAAATGGCGCAAAGAAGCAATCACCATTAATTTATATGAGAAAAATTTTTGAACATTCCCATACCCAAAAAATAACCTACCAAATCATACCAAGTAACATATAAAACCTAAAATAACACTAACAAAGCTATGGCGGCTTGATGCTGAGATGCTGAATGTAGCTCCCAGGGAAGGAGCTTGGCAGTACCAGTCTCCCTGCTTGGGGTGCGTGCTGCAAGACAAACCCTGAACAGTATTTCTGCTTTTTTTTTTTTTTTTGTAAAAGCGAAAATCCTCTTGGGATTTCTTTCCATTAGCAAAAACAGGTACTAATGCAGGTCTTTCGTAAAAGCGAAGTGGTGTAAAGACACTCGTATTTAAATATATATTTATATAAGTATATTTGTAAGCATTTCTCGAAATTAACATTAGAGTGTTTTGTTATAGCCTAATAGTTATTTTGAGGAAACTATTAGGAAGTCAGAGAAGAAAAAGTATTTGTATTTCTGAGAACTTTTTTCGATGGACTTTTTCAGCTCTTGCTGTCTTTCCAATGGAATAAAATAAACTTATGATATGCATAGCTTTTTAAATAAAGCTAAGCTTTTAACCAGAAGAACGGTAGTAGTTAAAATATAGACTTATCTGCAGTTGATTTGGAATGAAATCAAGTATGAATATTCACTTTTTTTTATAAAGTTTTCTTGGACTCCTCGCTCATCCTTCTTCCTCACATCAGTGATTAGGTTAGTGATAATCTAATGTTTATGTGTAAGAGTCGTCAGGAATAATAAAAACATTTATTATAAATATGTGTATATATTATTATTATTAAATATTTATTTTGAACAATAAAAGCGTTATTATAACATTACTATCTTGAATGCAGGTGAGAACATTTTTCACAGCTTGTTAGCGGGGCAAGTTGGAGTTGGCGACACAGAAACCGCTTTCTAATTGTTCATGTTTTAAATTAGATTGTCGGTTTTATTTTGAAGGTAGCAGCATAATTTGGAGCCCAAATTATTATTACCAGGCAGTTTAACTAACTCTTGGCTAGAGGTTTAAATGCTCTGACCTATTGAATCAGAATAAGAATCTGGAGGTGGGGCTTAGAAATCTGTATTTTTATAAAGTTTCCAAAGGATTCAGGTTTTGACACCTCTGCTTTGTCCAAGCCTTTATTTATAAGGAAATAAAAAGTACAAATGATTTCCAGAGAAGTTAAATAACTTGCCCTAAGTCACTGTTAGAGCTGGGGCTAAAATCTGGAACTCCTCTGTCCAACATACCACTGATTCTCTGGCTGGAAGGGAGGAAGGGCATGACCTGAAGAGAATATCCCAGAGTCCATTGAGTGGGTGGGGGAGGAGAATCCTCCAAAATTGACAGTCAATGCAGCAAGCCTTTCTTAATTACAGGAGTGATCTCCCTCCCAAGGGTCTCAAGTGGCAGAAGAACTGTGGTGATCAGCTGTGTAATCTGAGGCAAGAGTGTTTCTTGGCTTTACACACCAGATTCAGTTTAAAAATTCTAATTACTGGATCCTAAATGGAGTAGATACCCAAGTCATCCCTAGGAATATGCCTTCATCCGCATTCACATCCTAGTGACACTTGCAGGCCCAAACCCTGAAAAGAACCGGAGGCAAGAGAGTAAAACCCCACAAAGTCACAGGCATCTCCGGGGACCCAAGCATTATTGCTTATTCTGTAAGGGACAGCTGGACAGAGATTCCCAAAGCTCCTTAAAAAATTGCATTTGCATCTGCTAATTTTCTGAAAGAAAAGGAGTTCTAGAGTATCCTTTGTTTTAGCATGAATTGCAAATAGTCCACTAAAGTTGGAGATCTGGTTTAGGGAGAATAATAGAATGTTTTATATGGGTAGTTTCTTAATTGATTTTTCAGGGATGTTGTTTCTAAACCGCCTAAAATTAAAATCACCACACTGTACCTATGATGGACAGTTCTCTTTCTTTATAATGTAAAACTTTGGTTAAATGCAATGCTTGAGGGAGGCATGTGTTCTGTTAGCTATATTTTCTGAGTAATCAGGGCATCTTTTTTGTTCTAGTTCTTGTTGACAGTTTTTCTGAAATGTAATAGCCTGTTTCAATGTGTCTGCCTTAATAGGTGCAATATGCCAAATATCATCAGGATTCAGAATTTTGCATAGCCTCCGGGTTATTATTCTGAAGTGTGTCTGTGTAGGACAGTGGAAGAGCTGCTGAATGTAATGTGGAAGGTTTTTTTTCTTTTCTGCTTGCTTTGTGCCCTGATATGAACATTATACAAAAGTGTACTCATAATACACTTTAAAAAAAAAAAATGTTGTTCAAAAATGCAAAAGGCATTTGATTCATCCTAGGTTCCACTTTGTTGGACTTTGGTCTTTGCTCTTACATCATTTTAGAATGCTTGTTCCTTCACACTAAATTAACTTCTCAGTCCCCTCAAAACATGGCTCGAAGCTCTATTATCTCAGTAAACCCTCCGTAATTGTTCAGACCAGTTTCTAACTTCTGTTTTATACACACCGTGAATTTATTATTTTTTTAATTTATACTTGTTCTCTATATCTCTATTATTCTCTAAGCATACCTGTCTAGGAATCCTTGTTTCAATTATCTCTTCATGAAAAATGCAGGTAAAAATGAAACAACTAGAAATTTTAATGCTTATAAGAATTTCAGTCAGAGTTAAAGTTAGTAAATCAGCATACATTTTCCCCTGAATAATTGAATGAGTATAAATTGATTATGAGAAATGAGTATGGAGGATTGGTCTTTGTTTTCGTATTGAACACACTCTAAAAGCAGTCAGACAGCAGAAATCTGTCAGGGGCAGGGGCAGACTCTGATTAAGGTAGTGAAAAGTGCCTGTGCAATCTCCTCCCACACAGGGGACGATGTCTCAACTCTGCATATAGATTCTCAGAACAGAAGAATGCTCTGCCATGAGCATCTGAGAGACCTGGTGCATTTGACTTAACCTCTTCTGGCCTCAGGTTTGAGGATGTATGTACTGGATCAGAAATTTGAAACTGGCAGTCTGTGGGCCCAGCAGGAAGACCATGTTTTATCTGACCTGCAGGGAATTTATTTTTAATTAAGCCAATATTTAAAAATTAGAGGATCTGTTATAAAAAATGAAACACTGGACACTGGATCCACATTCCCTAGTTTGGAGCTGAATAGTGGTGTGTGCTACCTCTCTATTTTACTAAAGTTCCCACTATGCCCTATTGTCTCTCTGACATTGAGACTTCACATACGTCACCTGGACTCAACAGCTTCACTTAATTGTGTTACCTAGAACCTGTATACGTATGAGTTTGTGAAGTCTAGACTCTGAAATGCTATGGTTCTACGCATGAAATTAATGTTTCCCTACAAAGCAGGGAAACATTGAATGCAGTTATCTCCCATGAGCCATAGTGAGAGTCTAGAAAATTTCCGTCATCAAAATATGTAGATTCAGTGGAAGTTTAACGAATATAAACTGAGTTGACCTGGTCTGTTAGTAAAAGAACAGTGGAGTTTTTTGTTTGCTTGCTTGCTTGCTGTTTTACTGTACCACGTGTGGCAAACAGAAAATAGTAATGGTTTTAACAATAATTTAAGTTTTTTCTTTACCTGACAGATGAATGATTTATTCATGTATTTTTTTATCTGAAGGAGTCCCTGGGTTGTGCAAACGGTTAAGTGTTCGATAACTAGCTGAAAGGTTGGCGGTTCAAACCCAACTAGAGGTACCTCAGAGGACAGGCCTGGTAATCTGCTTCCGAAATGTCACAGCCTTGAAAACCGTGTGGAGTGTAGTTCTACTCTGCAATGTATGGGGTTGCTATGAGTCAGAATCAACTCAACGGCAGCCAACAATATCTTTATGTTATATACTACTCTTTAAATATACACCAAATTTGCGTAGCCTCCTGAAAACACAAAAAACCAAACCAAACCAAGCCATCGAGTTGATTCTGACTTATAGTGACCCTATAGGACAGAGTAGAACTGCCCCATAAAGTTTTCAAAGCTGTAAATCTTTACAGAAGCAGACTGCCACATCTTTCTCCTACGGAGCAGCTGGTACATTCGAGCCACCAACCTTTGGATAGCAGCCGAGTGCTTAACCACTGTGCCACCAGGACTCCTGAAAGCACAAAATACATCCTAATCTTTCAAGTAACAGTGCATTCTGTTTAGCAAGCCTGGCAGTTGACATAAACTGTGAGGAGTAGTATTGACTCATATCCTAGTTTATGACTGTGTCTCTACAGCTGGGAAATGCCATCAAATGGTGGCAGTTGATAGTGCTTTCAACCATCTCTGAAGCCTGTCAGACCACTGCATAGTCTGGACACTCGAGCGGCTGGAGCTGCTCTGTTAGGATGGCTGAAAAGGCATTGACTGTGTCAGGGTTGATTTATTCGTGTTGCAAATAAAGACAAATGCCCTTTTGAGACAGCAAGATGGAAAACTCAGACAGAGCTCTTCAGTAGAGAAAGCTGTCTTGCTCTCTGAGCTCTCTAGTTCTTTCTCAACTTCTGCTGCCACTTTCCTTCCTCAGGCACGCTTCATTGCATTTCCACCCCCACATCGTGCCTCCTACTTTGCTTCTAAAAACATCCTTTCATCTAATTATTAATCCTAAAGTGTTGGTGCTTCAGCAGCTTCACTCCAAGAAGACAGTGCTGAGAATAGTACCAACTGAAGCTAACAGAGGACACGGCGCTACATCGACTCTTGTGCTTTCTTTGTAGAGAGTGGCATTTCCTTGGAGAATGACATCTAAGAGATTAAGTATTAGGCATCATGTCACCTGAAATGTATGGATAATATATACAAGACCATAGTCATTAAATTCTTTAGGGATAAAGTTATTCTTCCTTAATAGTTTTAAATAATAAAAATTTAGTTACAGTGAAACTTCCATGCTCTTTTTGAGGATACTATTCTCCTTTCCTTTGGTGGTTATTTTGATGTTTAAAACTGGAAGAGTGGGTTTCTAAAAGATCATCCTCCAGGGGTTTGTAGCTTTTGGATGGTGAGTCTAGGTCTCCAGAAGAGATGGTAAAAGTTAATAACTGAGTTGGGCTAGATTTAGGGTTACATCAGTTACTACTGGCTTTCCAAATCAAGTAAAAGCATTCCTCAAACTGGACATAAGAATTTATTTAGGAAATGAGGTATAGTGTGTGAAATAGGGTTAGGGGAAAGCCCTGATTTAAGGAAGGTGGATTCCTTCCTTAGATCATTTAATAATTCTATATTGAGTACATAAAATATATGTTAGACCCAGGGCTAGATGAGAGCGTGTGAGGGCCCTAAGCATTGACAATCTGTCGTGCCCCCTGTTTACTCATGCATTCAAATGGAGTATGTGGGTTTTATATATATATATACATATATATAATATGTGTGTGTGTGTGTGTGTTTGCTATTCATGATGTAACTTCTTAAATGCAACTATAATATTAACAATTGAACACAAAAGTGGCATATGCCATTTTAGCAGAATGAGATGAACTGGTGCCCTTATTTTGTTGATGCCCTAAGCAGGTGCTTACCTTGCTTATTGGATAATCTGCCCCTGGTTAGACCTTGTCTATGTGCTAGGAATTGAAAGTTGAATAACACATAGACCAAACTCTCAAGTACTGGAATAGATAAATTTATTATCAAATATGGTTCCAGGAAAGCTAGGGTATACTCTTCCTCATCATGTAATCTCAGGGAATTCCCCTAGTAGCCTAGCACCAGGGTCCCTTCTCTGTCCCAAGCAAGCACCCCCACACCTCTTTCTTCCTTCCTGTGGGCCCCAGCAATTCAGCTTAATTTCCGTTCCTCTTCACAGCTTCACGACCTGTTCACCACACCTGGATTCCTTTCTTCCCAGCCAGGCCAACTGGAAAACTAGAGAAAATCATTCCTACACTGCACTTCCTTAATGTTGTTAAAAATAAAAACATAGGTGCATGTGTTTTGAACTTTGTTCTGCTGAAACCAACTGATAACTAAATAAAAAAAAATCTGTTGCCATGGGGCAGATACAAGTATTAAATCTTATAATATTCTGCCACTGTCTATTCCACGTATTAAAAAGAAATCTCTTCCCCATGAGTATATCTCAATGTAATTTCCCTCCCCTTTATTTTCTGCTCGAGAAATGACCTCCAAATGCAAGGGAGATGAGTGAGAGTGGGCATTATTATAGAAGTAATTTTGTCATCAGGATTAGTATAACTGACGTTAGAGAAAACTGCTGTAAATTTTTTTTATCATTTTCTATCATTGGTCCTTTATCATTACTTATAAATTACTAGTGTGTTTTAACACAGATTAAGGACTACTGTTATAGAGGATTGCCTAGACTCTTAGGAACCACCTCCACCCTTGGGGAATGATCTTGAATCAGACCAGTACTGGGTAATATACCCATTTCAGGCAACTGAGCATATCTAGATGTTTTCATACCTGCTCTGTGAAATACCCCATGTCATCGTGGTTCTTATCACTCTTCCCTGGCCTTCCTCTTTAGGGCTAGCACCCTGGAAGTTCAAGTGGTGATTCATGTCTCTGGAATTCCATCTTGTATATTTACCCCACTGGGTGTGGAACCTCCTTGCCTTACTACCTAGAAAGCAGTGGCATGGAAGAAATAAGACAGGAGGAGGACACCTCCCTTGTAGGGCTAATGATAAGTGGAAAAGCATGAAGACCAACCAAATGCATGAGTAAGAGACTAAAAAGAGCCACTCAGGGGCATTTTGCCATGTTGGTTCTGGGTGAAAGGGAGCCTTATTACATTTATCTTTATGCATCTACTTTCCAGTGGCTGATGCACTGATGGATAGACTACAAATCTGCATAAAGAACTTGAACTTTTTCAAAACCTAGTGAAGATTTTTCTGCCAGTGGCATTGTGCTAAACAGATTTTTCATTTAAACAAATGTATATGGTTTATACTATTATTTTCCCCATTTTAGAGATGAGAAACCACAGATGAAATAACTTGCCCAAAGTCCCACAGATAATAATAGACTAAGGTGGAATGCAACTTCAGATTTGTCCAGCTTCAAAGCACATGGTTAATATTTTAATTATATGCTTTACCACCTTGCTATCCTGCAATATTCTGTTGATAATTTCAGAGGAACTATTAATACTGGGTCAGAATATGAGGAGAAGGCTCAGTGTTTATGGACTGATTTCTTCTCTTTTGGATTTCATTTTGTGTTGCTTAAAACAAAATGTGGAAGCTTCTAAATTAGTGATAAGTCATTTTGGAACAAGTAGGTGAGTTCAAGGACAAACATTTAGCTTAAACTTTATAAATCACTGTATAGGCGATAAAATTAGCAAACATAATTTTTTTTGTCAAATACCCAGTGACACATATTTTCAGCAAACAACATTTCTTTGTTTCTCAGAAGAAAAACAAAATACATTTCACACAGTCATGTGTGTATGTACACACACAGATAGACACGTACACACGCACACACACACACACACACACACACACACACACACAACGAGAAAAAGCAAGCATGCGTCTTTGTTTGGCCTTACCTACAGACTTTGGACTTAGAAGCTATTTATAGAAATAGTATTTCCGTGATTGATATTTTAATCATAGACATTCATTTACTGATGGGAGTTGAGCAATTCCTTATTGGAGTTTACAGCTAAGTGTCCTAGTTACAAATTGAAGATGGAAATAAAAGTAATCTGTGTACAGGAGGCCCATTTGAGAAAAGTTCTTTCTTAAAACTAATGGTACTTGACAGGGGGATGAATATGCATACCTGTTCATTTTGGAGGTAAAATACACTAATTGTTTTTAAACCCATGACTTTTGCCTTATTTTTTTTTTTCTTTTTAGTTCCTTCGTAAGCACTAGGAGACCTGGTGGTGCAAACAATTAAGCACTCAGCTGCTAACCAGAAGGTTGGTTGTTCGAACCACCCAGAGGCTCTGCTGCAAAAAGACCTGGCAATCTTCTTCTGTAAAGATTTGTTGTTCTTGTTGTTCAGTGCCATTGAGTCGGTCCCGACTCATAGTGACCCTGTGTACAACAGAAGGAAACACTTCCCTGTCCTTCGCCACACTCAACAATCATTGCTATGTTTAAGTCCACTGTTGCAGCCTCTGTGTCTTCCTCTTTTTCGCTGAGCCTCTACGCTTCCAAGCATAACGTCCCTCTCTAGGGACTGGTTCCTCCTGACAACATGTCCAAAGTATATGAGACGAAGTCTCGCCATCTTCACTTCTAAGGAGCATCCTGGCTGTTCTTCCAAGACAGATTTGTTCGTTCTTTTTGTAGCCCATGGTATATTCAATATTCTTCACCATCACCATAATTAAAAGGCGTCGATTCTTCTTTGGTCTTCCTTATTCATTGTGCAGCTTTCGCATGCACATGAGGCAATTGAAAACACCATGGCTTGGGTCAGATGCACCTTAGTCCTCAAGGTGATGTCTGTGCTTTTAACACTTTAAAGAGGTCTGTTGCAGCAGATTTGCCCAATACAAAAAGTCCTTTGATTTCTTGACTGCTTTCATGGGCCTTTGATTTCTTGACTGCTTTCATGGGCATCGATTGTGGATCCAAGTGAAATGAAATCCTTGAAAACTTCAATATTTTCTCTGTTTATCATGATGTTGCTTATTGGTCCAGTTATGAGGATTTTTGTCTTCTTTATGTTGAGGTGTAATCCATACTGAAGGCTGAACTGTTTGATCTTCATCAGTCTGTATATTGCAGGTTGTTAATGAGTCTTCCTCCAATCCTGATGCTGTGTTCTTCTTCTTATAGTCCAGGTTCTCGGGTTATTTGTTCAGCATATAGATTGAATAAGTATGGTGAAAGGATACAACCCTGACACACACCTTTCCTGATTTTAAACCACACAGTATCCCCATGTTCTATTCGAATAACTGCCTCTGGTTCTATGTTCAGGTTCCGCATGAAGACAATTAAGTGTGCTGTAAAGATTACCGCCTAGAAAACCCTATGGGGCTGTTCTACTCTGTTACCTGGGCTCACCATGAGTCGGAATTAACTCAGCGGCACCCGACAACAACAACCTTAGTAAGCAGTTGATATTTTTCTAATAAAAAATTTGACAGAAGTCACCTACAAACTTTAGTCTTACTATTGAACCTTTTTCATCAATCTGGAATGTTTTTACCACCTTGTGTTTTCAAAATCCAAACTCTTTGTTCTGGGAGGTAGCATACTAGAGTGCACTGCTTTTCATGGTGCGGTAGATTACCATCAGCAACACGTGAGATGATTTTAGGTAGTATACAGATCTACTTCTTATTTTAATGGTTATGAATTTATGTTAATATAAAAATATATTAAGAATAAATCTTAAAGTGTATTTATAAATATATAAAAAAACCCATAGTCATTGAGTCAATTCCAAGTCATATGATATGTAAAATATATAAGTAGCATATCAAACCTGTAATTTCATAGACATTTCTTTGTTGTTAGTTGCCATCAAGTCAGCCCCTGACTCATGCTGACCCCTTTCACAATGGAGTGAAATACTATCTGATCCTGAGACGTCACCATGATCAGTTGTCGATTGGATCGTTGTGATCCATAGGGTTTTTACTGGTTGATTTTCAGAATTAGATTGCCATGCCTTTCTTCCTAGTCTGTTTGAGTCTGGTAGCACTGCTGAAACCTGTTCAGCATCATAGCAACACACAAGCTGCTACTGGCAGACAGGTGGTGGCTCTGCATGAGGTGTATTGGCCAGGAATCAAAACATGGAAGGACAGAATTCTGCCACTGAACCACTACTGCCTCCCCTCTGTTATTTCCTAGGGCTAAGCTAATATTTTCACCTACTGCACTGAAGTCAACTTAATAAAAAATATTATGTAAAATATAGTTTAGTTAAGTATCACATAAGGCAAGTATCATGAAAGTGATACACAAATGTCACAATCTGTAAAGTGATACAGTACACAAAGCCATCTCAGGTTTTCTCTAGAAATGGGAGGGTTGGTCCAGAATCCCTAAGATGAATTCTAGCTGCCCCAGTGCCTCCCCTGCCCTTTTTTTTTTTTTTTTTTTTTACAGTCTTGCATTTTTTTCTTCATTCTACACCTATTTTCTGAATTTTAGGTGTCTTTAGCCTTTCAGAACTTCAGGGAGACCCTTGTCATTTCTCCCTCCCCATCATCACCAATGTACTCATTAAACAAACCTCACACAGGGAGCTTAGGTCCTATGCAATGCGGGCATAGAAGAGAGCTACGCACTGTTCTCTATCTCTGACGTCTCTGTTAAATGAACATACGTGCCTGTAATCCCCATTGAAGCTGAAGCCCTTGAAAGCCCTGGACTTCTGCCATAATCTTTTCTTTGTACTTCCTGGAAGACTGAGAGCTCTTCAGTGGAAAGTCCCTTCATGGATAAAACACATTATCAGAGCTCGTATTACAAATGTAAAACATGTTGCTGAATAGCTTGAATGGGCTTATACATGAGGATGGGCAAAAGGTGTTTCTGCATTTCATAGCTAGAAAGTTTGAATTCTTAGGTCATTTTGAATGTTAAGGGGGAAAATTAGTACTTTCATGATTTTAGGGTAGAGAAAAATGCATCTTTGGTCAGTTAGACATTTTTACATGTCTGAGTCAAATGAGGAATTTGAACATTTGTCAGGATTTTTTTGTTTTGTTTTGTTGATTATGTGTTTCTATGTAGGAGTCAAAAATCAACTAGATAGCACCCAACAACAACAATAAATAAGTGGTTAAGATGTAACTATCGTCGCCACTATTAGTCTTTGAGAATTGGTTCTTGAGAAGCAGTGCTAAAATGTTTTAACACGCATGTGGTGAGTGTACATTGTTACAAGCATCTGTGTAATGTCAATAGAGTATTTTGTGCTTGCAACAATTCATGAGATTGTTCTCTAGTGGTGAAAAGGATATAGCTGTGGTTTCCTGCCGGAGTTTCTATATACTAGTGAAACAAGCATCAGAGGATGCAGTTGGGTTTGGTTATTTGCTCATACTCTGCTGCTCTTTTCTTTTTTGTGAAAAACAGGAAGCTGAAATTTGTTCTTAACTTAGTTCAATTGATGCTTAATAAGGACTTATCTATGTGCCAGCATGGGAGGGATGTAAAGATGAAAAGATGCATTGCTGTCTTTAAAAGACCATAAAGTCTTTATGTTAAGAAGTACTGAAGTAAAGAAGTTGATGTGCTCATAGCAGTATGTATCTTTCAGTGCACATACATTGCGATGAAATTGATTATTTGAAATGATTTCCAGAATTTTAATGTTTAACTTTTATCCAAAGTAGATAAAACTTCCCAAGTATAACATTACATTAAAGCATATTTTGAAGATACAGCTAGCTCCGTTGGTTTTTGACTCTAATTATTGCATCGGGTTAGTTAGTTTGTCTCTGTTCTTTAGTCATAGACAAAACTCCCAATACCCCAGCCCATTAGTTTTGAGAGATATTGGGCAAAAGAGCAAATTCCTAACCCCTAGCTCAAAAATGACCAGTTAGCACTGAGTTGATTCTGACTCATGTCCACCCCATGTGTATGACAGTAGAACTGTGTTCCACAGTGTTTTCAATCTCTGGTTTTTCAGAAATAGATCTCTAGCCCTTTCTTCTGAGATGCCCCTGGGTAGACTCAAACCTTCAACCTTTTGCTTAGCAGCCGACTATGTTAACCATTTGTACCACACAGGGATCAACTCAATGGCAACCAACAACATCTCAAAAACAAGGTAAAATGAAATAACCTATTTAGGCTTAATAAATCATTGCTATCATTTGAAGTTATCATACATTAAAAAAAGGCATGCACAAAAGAATATTTTTAACTAAGTACATACTATGAATCAAAAAAAAAAAAAAATTGACGGAAGCCACACCAGTTAGGGAAGCAGAACCTCAGTGAGTGATATGGAATAATGGATTTATTATAAGTATTAGACCATATGGGAGCTGATGAAGAAATCTGTGAAAAGCAGTTGCTTTTGTATCTGGTGTTGGTCCTGAAGTTGTTGTAGGTTTGCAGGACTGGCCATGAAGAAGAAAAGCTGAAGTGGAACTGAGCAAGGACAAACTGGATCTTGCAAGGCAAACTGAAATCCATAAAGAGCAACTGGAACTTGTGTTTCACTCATACCTCATCTAACATCAAAAGACTTGGAAGAAGTGAGAAGGGCCTGGCATCCTGCACTGCAAAGCTGTCCTTGTACCTAACCCAGAAGCCTAGGACTCTGGTGGGAGCCAGAGGACCTACAGCCTGGTAGCTGCCTGACATCTACAAGGTGACCCAGGAGATCAGCTAGCAGTAAACTGTTGCTCTACATCAACCTTCAGAAGCTGCCGCTTCAGTTCTACCTTCCGAAGCTCACATAAATGACTCTTGTAGCCAACTGTAACCATGAACCACCTAGGGAAGGGAATTCTGGGAAACAGGTGTCCATCTGAGCTAAGTTGACACCTAGTTCAATACCACCACAGAAGCTAGACAATAAAAAGAGAAATGTTTAAGGTTGGAAAGTCCCTTGTTTTTGAATTCTAAAAGAAGCCTTTCTATGGAAGGATTCATAATACAATCAGCTCATGGATTATGTTTAAGAAGTTGTCTTCTATAGACTCCTACAAATTTTCTTGTACAGAAGACTCTAAGTTGTTGGCTTATTTCCATTCAAAAACTGAAGTTTCAGAAGGAGGGGACTATAAAGAAATTCTGAGTTTCAGTCATTTAAGCTGTTGAACTCATCGCTTCAAAATATGTATCATCCTGGAACATAAAAGGTAATGAGATTAACTCAGCACGTGGCTGGGAGACCTAGTAATGAACATATTTTCTACCACAATAGATTCCGAACTCCATTTTTAGATTTCCGTAGGTGCCACAGAACGTTCATATAATATAATGTTCCAGAAATGCAAAAGTTCTGTTGGAAAGAAGTTTCCTTCATGTGCTTCTTTTATTTTTTTACACTTTTTGTTTTGAGGCTGTTTTTCTTCTAAGGGCATACGCAGTGGCATTGCCTTGTGAAGTGGTGAGCTTACCAACAGTGGAGGCATTCAACCAAATAGTCTAGCCAGGATTCCAAAAATGAGTGGGAAATTGGCTTATTGATGGTCTGAGGATCATTCAATTTTCAAGATTCTTTTATTCTTTATCAGTGACACTCTCAACCTCTCTTTTTTGCCTCATGTCGTTTAATAAGTAATATTCAAACAGGCAGCCTTCCCTTATAATCTGATCTTTTCTCTCTTACCAAACTAGCACATTGAAATGCAAGTTAGTGATCTAATTTGTAAAAAAATAATAGTAACAATACAAAATCTCTTACTTGTGTTCTAGTAAGAAAAATCACTTTTGGCGTTGTGTGCTTTTGACAGAATGAACAGTCTTGCCTTTTACATAAGCAAGAGAAATGTGTTATTCATGTATTTCACCATTCAAACCATATTTTTCAAACCATATTTTCCAAAGCAAGAGCACAGAAGTCCAATTAGAACAATACCCCACAATTCAAAGGCAAGTAGAAAAATCCATGAAAGAGGAGAATGCAGTTTCATTAAAATTCACAACTGATGGTATACAACAGCTGATAGAAAATATTATGTTAGGTTTTTGACACATTAAGTATGTCCTTGTATGTGTTTATTAGATTAGCATGTGTAGAAGTGTTTATTTAAGTGGCATATGTTATTTGCCTTTTGTTGCAAATCTACATTTAGGGTAGGGTAACAGTGTAGCATATATGCAAAGATGAGTAAAACTTGTTCCTTACCCACAAAGGAGTCTGTAATCTAGTGGAAAGATAATACAAAGAACCAGATGAAGGGAGAGGGAGAAGTGTTGAGTGTTGGCTTAATATGGAAGTGGAAATATCATGGTTCTAAAAAATAACAAGTTTTACAACACCATTCCCCTAGGCTTACCATACAATCCAGCATTCACGCTTCTAGGTATTTACCCAAATGAGTTGAAAATATGCACACAAATGTTTATAACAGCTTTATTCATAATTGCCAAAAATTGGAAGCAACCAGGATATCCTTCAATGGGTGAATAGATAAACACACTGGGACATCCATACAATGGAAAAATATTCAATGATGAAAAGAAATGAGCTATCGAACTATGGAGGAACCTTAAATGCATATTGCTAGGTGAAAGAAACCAACCTGAAAAAGCTATGATTCCAGCTATGATTCCAACTATATGACATTTGGAAAAGGCGAAACTATAGAGACAGTAAAAAGTTCAGTCATTGCCGGGAGCTCAGAGGAGAGGGGAGTAGGGCTGAGTAAGCGGAGCACACGGCATGTTTATGGCAGTGAAACTGTTTTGTATGGTATTGTTGGTGCATGTACTTGTATGATATAGTTCTGTGTGCTATAATGGTAGACACATGACCATTCTGCATTTGTCAAAATCCATAGGACTTACAATACATAGAGTGAACCCTAATGTAAACTATGGGCCTTAGTTAATAATAATGTGTCAATATTAGCTCATCAATTATAACAAATGTACTACACAAATGCAAGATGTTAATAATAGGATAAACAATATGCTGGTAGGGAGAGGAGGTATATGGGAATTCTCTGTACTTTATGCATAATTTTTCTATAAACCTAAAATTTCTCTGAAAAATTAAATCTTTTAAAAAGTTCATCTCACACAACACACCTAGCATGTCGTTAAAAAAAGAAAAATCAAGTGTTGGCAATGATGTGAGCAACAGTAATTCTCGTATGTTGCTAGTGGAGATACAACATGATATAGCCAGCATGGATATCGTTTGGCAGTTTCTTACAAATTTAAACATTCACTTGCCAAACGTACACAAACAGTGGTACAATCATGCAACAGAAAAAAATAAAAAGGAACAAACTAATGAGGCAGGGAAAATGGATGAATCGCAAATGAAACCAGTTGGCATTGAGCCTCCTCTGACTCATGTTGATCCCATGTGTATCAGAGTAAAACCGTGCTCCACAGGGTTTTTCAGTGGCTGATTTTTCAGAAGTAGATAGCCAGGCCTTTCTTCCGAGATGTCTTTGTGTAGACTCAAAACACTAGCCTTTGGGTTAGGAGCCAAATATGCTAACCATTTGTGCCACCCAGGGACTCTGACTCTGAAGTACATTATGCTGATAAAAGAAGCCAGACTCAAACAGCTATGTGTTTTCATGTTATATGGCATGCTGGAAAGAGCCAAACTACAGGGATGGAGAACAAATCGGTGGTTAAGGGTAGAGAGAGTTTGGCTATAAAGGGATAGTAAAAAGGAATTTATTTGGGGAGTGATGGAACCATTCTGTATCTTGATTGTAGTACCCTTGTCAAAATCCCATAGAAAGGTACCCAAAAAGAATCAAGTGTATGTAAATTTTTTTAAATTTCATTTCAGAAGTATGGTCTATTATAGCAGAGCATCCTCCTGGTTCTTGGGTCAGAAAAGCAGGCCATATGGAGAAGCTGCTAATCCTGTTTCCTGTTTATTGACAGAGAAAAATGTGCAGACTCAACAGATTTTCACTTCGATGTCCAGAAATCTTGGGTTAGTTTCTATCGAAAAACTCTCTTTAAATGGATAGAGATAAGTATCATGGGACTCTGGATGTCAGCCGACAAGTTGGTTGCCCAAAATAATGTTATAAATAATGTTAAGTTAACCATCTGGTGAATGTGTGTGGGAATAGCTTGTGTTTGCTGTGTCCTTTACTATCTGTGGGGGAATGGGGCATGCTACTCTCTCTCCCCAATCTCATATTCACAGGCTCTGAGAAAAATTTCCTCAAATATTATTTATTGAGGTGTTATTATATGAGTGATGCACTACATGCTGTAAGGGCTAAATATTGAGCTACATAGAGTTCCTATCCAAGTGGAGCTTATAACCTAGTGTGAGACATAAAACAGGCTTTCAATAACTGTAATTCCGTCAGATTATAGCAAATTCTATAACAGGGGTGTCCTCACAGTGCTATGGCTGATAAGAGATGGACGTCATCACTTTCTTCCAGAGGTACCAAGAAAGGCTTGTTTTATGGAGAGCGTGGCATTTGTCCTGAAAATTTTTAAGATTCCAGTAGATCCTATGCTCTTTGAGAAATGGATCTTTTCTGTCTAATTCACTGGTTTATCCCCATATTTAGGGGATACACTATCGGAACACAGTCAATGTTTTGGAGCTAATTAATGAAGGAAAGAAAAAGCAGTGAAACCAAACCAGCTGCCCTCCCGTCTATTCCATTCATGGCGACTCCACGTGTTTCGGAGTAGAACTGCCTTCCATAGGGTTTTCATATTTTCAGAGGCAGAGAGCACATCCCAAGGGGTCATGGCTTAAGCAGAGGAATGCAGGCAGATGCTTCAAGCATGTATGAGAAACTCCAAGAAGTTCCATTGGGCTGGAGTGTAGGGGACTGTGGGGAATAATGTTACAAAATTGTGTTGGAAACACATTGGGGAGGGCCTTCAGTGTCAGGCTTATCTGTCACACTTGGTTATAAGCTCCATTTTGGATAGGGACTCTAAGTAGCTCAGTAAGTAACCCTCACAGCAGGTACTGCAGCACTTATAATTTGAACATTTTCAGTATAGGGACCCAGTGAAAGATTTTGAGCTGGGAGTGATGTGATCAGACCTGCGTTTTAAAAAGATGTCATTTTACAGTGATTTTTAGACACTGACAATTAGTGATTATATAAACTATTGGAGCAAAGTAGAGAGGCCATTTCTGAGGCAGCTGTACTAGCTCAGCATGACTTGGTGAAGGCAGTTGTTGGAATATTGTGCCTGGAAAACAGGAATCAGAAGACCTGGGATCAGATTCGAACTGTGCTTCTAAACTGTGGAGCAAGTCCCGTAAGTTTCTGAAGCCTCATATTTTATATCTACGAAGTTATTGTGAAAATTATCAGAAATATTATCTGTGGGAGCTTCATAGATTTTACGGATAATCAAACATGGTGAACGTGGCACAGGACTGGACAGTGTTTTCTTCTGTTACACATAAGGTCACCATGAGTCCTAGCCAACTTGATGGCAATTAACAACAACATAAATGTATGGGGCTATTGTTTTGAGTCTTGGCTATTGGAAAGAAAGTTGCAAATATTTCTGGTAGAGATGTGATGGCAATTGGTGACTGTATAATGTAGATGGTGAGGGAACAGAAGCTGTCAGAATGACTCCAGGATTTTCCGATTTGACTGGGAGAACATCTTAATAGAGATGTCAGGAGGGAAAGTTTATTTTGGCAGAATGATGTCAAACCCAGTGTTGTACATTGAGTTTGGGACCCTTGCACAATATTCGGGTCAGATTTCTGGCACACAGTTATAAAATGGAGGAGGACCAAGAGGATGTGGGAAGAAGGGTGATATCTGGAATTGCAGCTATTAAAGTCCGCACTGTTAGATGTTGCAAGCATGACAGAGATTACCAAGGAGAGGAAAAAAGAGAAGGAAGAGGAGAATCCCTGGTAAAACTCATATTTAGGGGGTCAGAAAAGAAATCAGTTTGAACTAAGGCTAGAGACGGACCCATCAGAAAGTAGAAAGGAAAGTCAAAAATGAAGTGTCAAAGGTGATCAACTGGTTGCCTTCTGAGTTGATTCTGACTCATAGTGACCCTATAGGACAGAGCAGAACTGCCCCGAAGTGTTTCCAAGGCTGTACTTTTTACAGAAGCGGACTGCCACGTCTTTCTCTCGCATAAGCAGCTAGTGGGTTAGAACGGCCGACCTTTCGGTTAGCAGCCGAGCGCTTAACCACTGCACCACCAGGTCTCCTTCCCAAAGGTGACCAGTGATGAAAAATGATACCAGCAGTTCAAAGTGGATGAAGAATAAGATTCAATTTCCTCTTTTTTTAAATTGCAAAAATAATGCCTTCCTAGCTGGCTTGTTAGGGAGGACAAATAACAGACAATACCTAGTGCAATATCTTGTAATAGTAGACTTAAAAATAATTTTTATTATTATTATTGAAAAATATTAATTCTCATTTCCAGCATACTTTAGGAATTTTTAAAATGTTATCCGGACCTTGTGAAATTTGTATGTGTGTGATGTTGTCTTTTTGTTTTTAAAGCTAAATCATAGACTAAATTTGCTGCGTAATAACATTTCCTGACCTTTAAAGGGTAAAGCATAGTTCAACTCCAGTTTTAGAAGAGCTTCATACTGTTTTGACAAGAGTATTTTTTTTTTTTTTTTTGTAACTCTCATGAGGGTGGCCTGGGTGGAAAAACAAATTTCCCTCATCTAAGATGAAGTTGAGTGTTTTTAAGGTGCGTAGGTTCACAGGGCAAGCAGAACTTGCTCATCTGCTTCCATCAGCCCCAACGTGGAGTAGATTTTTCAGGCCTGAAGGTGGCAATGAGATGTTTTTATGAAAACTTAATTGACCTAGTAAATCATTAGTGAAGGGGAAAAAACATGAGAAGAATGTTGATACGCACATTTTCATGTTATGAGTGTGTGACCGAGATAGCATAGAAAAATCATCAAATCCATTTGTATCGTGTAGATTATTCTTTAGTTTTGCCATAAGAAGCTGAGTGTCTCTGCTTTGATTCATGCAAGAACCAGTTTGCTTTGCAATGAAGAGAAAGAAAAAAAACAGCAATAAAACTCTCTTGCAGGATCACTCACTGCGTCTCATCTCAAATGGGCCACCGTGAAAATGTATGCAATTAAGGAGACACAGTGAGAAAGCAGAAAGGCTCAGGGACATCTGTAGTTACTCTGGGAAAAACCACCTGATGCAAGAGGCAGCCTTCTGTGATCTTGAAGGACCCTTGTGCCTCTGACATCTGATGGTATTGATGGTACGGTTTTCCACGTGTTCAAAATGATTAACCCTTCAAACATCATGAGAATTCTCAAGGAAATTGATAAAACCTTTGCTGTCATTTTTTGATATAGGTTTGCTGGCCTGATGCTGAAACTAAGGTCAAATGTTCTTCTATATTTGCTGAAGTCAGTTAAAGTCAAGATTATCATGGACTCAGGCTATCGGTCATTTTTAACCTTAGGGTTTATTATGTTTTCCTAATATTCAAAAATACTTCTAAACAGCCCCAACATTTCTTTCTTCTGTTTTGAGCCACATCTCAGTTAATGGCTTCATTAATTTTTTACTCATTTTGAGTCATAGAACCTTGAAACAATTTATGGAATAAAATGTACATTCTTAGACTCGTGTTTACGTCTGTTCATCATAGATTTGTGCCTAGAGCCGTGCTTCCCACTAAGGATGCCAACCCCATGACCTCTACACCTCCAACCGCAGCTCTCTTTCCTGTTACATCCTAGGCACAATGGACCACCAGAAGCCTATACTTTCCTGTCCTTGAATCTTTGTTTAGGCTTTTCCCCCTGCCCAAAAATCTCAGCTCTCAAAACCTGAATTCATTTCCTAGGACTACGTAACAAAGTCCTACAAACGGGGTGGCTTAAAACAACAGAAATCTATTATCTCACAGTTCTGGAGGCTACACCACACCACCACCCATTGCTGTGGAGTCCATTCCAACTCCTAGCGATCCTTGACATTTCTTGGTTTGTAGATGCTTAACTCCTCTCTGCCTCTGTCTTCCCGTGGCTATCTTCCCTCTACATCTCTTTATGTCTCTTCTCTTTTTGTAAGGACACCAGTCATTTGGGCCCAGTATGACCTCATGTTGACTTAACGAATTACGTCTACAGAGACCTTATTTCCAAACAAGATTACATGCACAGGTACCAATGGTTGGGACTTAAACATATATTTCTGAGGGACACAATTCAACCCATAACAAATCTTTACCAAATCCCGGTGCTAGGGAATAGCACACAGTCCAATTTGGTCAGAGTTTAGGTGTATTAATCACAGAAGACTAACTTCTGTAACATAAAGTCCTAAAATGTCAATGGTTTAATGAAATAAAAGTACACGTATATATTTAGAAAATATATTTTTTCTTTTTATTGTGCTTTAGGTGAAATTTACAGCTCAAGCTGATTTCTCATTCAAAAATTTGTACACATACCATTTTGTAACATTGGTTGCAATCCCCACAATGTGACAGCACACTCCCCCTTTCCGCCCTAGGTTCCCTGTGTCCATTTGTCCAGTTCCTGTCCCTTCCTGCCTTCTTGTCTTTGCTTTTGGACAGGAGCTGCCCATTTGGTCTCATATACTTGATTGAACTAATAAGCAAGTTCCTCATGTGCGCTGTTGTTTGTTTTATAGGCCTGTCTGATCTTTGTCTGAAAAGTGATCTTCAGGAATGGTTTCAGTTCTAGGTTAGCAGAGCGTCTGGGGGCCATAGTTTCCGGGGCTCCTCCAGTCTTGTCAGACCAGTAAGTCTAGTCTTTTTACGTGAATTTTAATTCTGGTCTACATTTTTCTCCTGCTCTGTCTGGGACTCTCTGTTGTGATCACTGTCAAGGAGGTCATTGGTGGTAGCCAGGTACCATCTAGTTCTTCTGGTCTCAGGCTGGTGCGGTCTCTGGTTCATGTGGTCCTTTAGTCCTTTGGGGTAGTATTTTTCTTGTGTCTTTGGTTTTCTTCATTCTCCTTTGCTCCAGGTGGGATGGGACCAATAGATGTATCTTAGATGGCTGCTCACAGGCTTTTAAGACCCCAGACACTACTCACCAAAGTGGGATGTAGAACATTGTCTTTATAAAGTTAATTATGCCAGTTCTTCTAGATGTCCCCCAAGACTATGGTCCCCAGGCTCCAGCCCCAGCTGCTCAGTCCCTTAAAGTGTCTGGATGTATCTAGGAAACTTCTGTGCTTTTCCTTTGGTCCAGTTGTGCTGACTTCCCCTATATTGTGTGTTGTCCTTCGCTTCACCTAAATTGACACATCTACTACCAAGTTAGTGATTTCCCCTCGCCCTCCCTCTCCACCCTCATAACCATCAAAGAATGCTTTTTTCCTGTGTGTAAACCTTTGCTTGAGTTCTTATAATAGTGATTTTGTACCATATTTGTCCTTTTGTGACTGACTTATTTCACTCAGCATAATGGCTCCAGATTATCAACACCTCCAAAAGCCTTGTATGTGCACCCCAGTGTTAATTAAACATTCACTCACCTACACTCCCATAGCACTTTCACTACATGTCTAGTAGAAAAGTTATTTTTAGGGGTATTTCTTCCCGAAAAGGTTCGATTTTGGAGGATAGCATCCAGCTTTTATTTATCTTTATATATCTTTTGTTTATCTTTGTAGAACCCCTAGAACTTAGCACAATGCCCTATACAAAGGAAGTATCAGTAAGTGTTTATCAAATTCAGCTCAATTTTCCATTGAATTCATACTGAATTCAAGAGCCTGAGGCAGGAGTAGCAGATTTTTTAAAAAATTCACTTTATAAGTATTTTTTGTGGTACTCCCTTTCATATCCTTGTAAGATGAAAATTGTTGGGTTTGTTTTTTGTTTTTGGTTTTTAAGTGTCTTGGTATCTTTACTGTAATGAGACAGCATATTTTTTTCCCTGTCCATACTTGATGACTTTTCTTTTTTGAGATTTTTGTTTTCCACTCTTTCTGAACGTCAAGAAGCTCACTGAATCAGTAACATGGAATAAAAGAAAAATAGGAAATTAAAGTATAAGAGGAGATGTTCCTAATAACTGGAAATAAATTGAAATCACAATCACATTTTAAAAACATGAATAAAAAAGACAAGAATTAGAAATTTTTTTAAATTAAGCTTTCTAAATATGAGGTAGATTCTCAGATGAAAAAGTTATCTGATGTGATAAAGGCAGAATAAAGGAAGGCACCAGTGGAAGGTGAATTTGGTTGGGAGGGAAATACCAAAGCTATTCTGAAACAAGCCCCAGAAAGGAAAGAGGAATCAGAAAGTGGAGCATAAGATTTTAGGGAACATCATTATACGGTGGTTGTAATGAGCATCACCCACCAGATAATAGTATCTGTACAACTTTAACAAGATGATCAGCAAAAACCATAGTTTACTGAAGCAGTTTGGCTTTTGAAATGAGCATTTTCATGTTTTGCAAATTGGTGTCCCTCCTGGCTTCTACTTCCTTTGTTAAAACATTCATAGAATATAATAACTACTCAATCATCATTATATGAAATCAAGGAAGGTGTGCATCAGGGTTGGATCCTTTCACCATACTTATTCAGTCTGTATGCAGAGCAAACAATCTGAGAAACTAGACTATATGAAGAAAGACATAGCATCAGGATTAGAGGACGACTCATTAACAAGCTTCCATATGTAGATGACACAACCTTGCTTGCTGAAAGTGAAGAGGACTTGAAGCACTTACTGATGAAGATCAAAGACCACAGCCTTCAGTATGGATGACACCTCAACATTAAGAAAACAAAAATCCTCACAACTGAACCAATAAGTGACAATAAGCAACATCATGATAAATGGAGAAAAAATTGACATTGTCAAGGATTTCATTTTACTTGGATCTGCAGTCAGCGCCCATGGATGCAGCAGTCAAAAAATCAAATGAAGTATTCCATTGGGAAAATCTGCTGCAAAAAGATCTCTTTAAAGTGTTAAAAAGCAAAGATGTCATCTGAGGACTAAGGTATGCCTGACCCGAGCCTCATATGGATGCAAAAGATGGACAGTGAATAAAGAAGACTGAAGAAGAATGCCTTGGAATTATTGTGTTGGTGAACAATATTGAATTTACCACAGGCTGCCAGAAGAACGAACATGTCTGTCTTGGAAGAAGTACAGCCAGAATGCTCCTTAGAAGTGAGGATGGTGAGACTTTGTCTCATGTACTTCAGACATGTTATCAAGAGGGACCAGTCCCTGGAGAAGGATGTCATGCCTGGTAAAATAGAAGGTCAGGGAAAGAGAAGAAGACTCTCAATGAGATAGATTGACACAGTGGCTGCAACAGTGGGCTCAAGCACGGCAACAATTGTGAGGATGGGGCAGGACAAAGCAGTGTGTTATTCTGTTGTACACAGGGTCACTATGAGTGGGAACTAACGTGAAGACACTTAATAACAACAACATATGTATATAATACATGTATGTATTGTGAAGCCCTGGTGGTGCAGTGGTTAGGTGATACAGTTGCTAATCAAAAGGTTGGCAGTTCGAATCCACCAGCTGCTCCTTGGAAACCCTATGGGTCAATTCTTCTCTGTCCTATAGGGTTGCTATGGGTTGGAAACACCTTGACATCAATGAGTTTGGTTTTCTTCTTTTTTTGGTTATATATAGATATATATATCTCATGGCCAGTGGTTCTTTTTAAGGGAAAAATAAATTGAATTTTTGCCTGTGATTGAGCAACCTCTATAAAAAGGGAAGTGTCTGAAAGCTGAGGGAAAGGATATGTTCCACAAAAGAAAAAGAGAGAGCTAAGAATATGAGGAAGTAATGAAGTCAAGCTAGAAAATGATTGATCTAAGTGCTTTGATCCAAGTGATTGCTTTTTTCTCCCCAATACTCTTTTTCTACTTTTCCAGGTTAAAATGAGCAACCGCAGTAGCAGAGTGATAGATTTAGGCAAAATAATAATAATAATAATAATGTCCTAACAAGCTACTTCTGCATAGTAATTCCCTCCCAAACACCAGTTCCTCCACCAGTTCTTAGATACGCTGATTTACTTTATATGCCATTTCCTCATGAGTGTTAATTTCTGTTTGCATATGAGTGAATATTGAGCAATTTCTTCCAGGGATAACTATGGAAAAAAGTGACCGTAAGATTTGGGAGAAATATAAAAAAAGTGAATTAGATGACTGAGCAGGGAGTAGAGATTTTTGCATTGCAGTCTGAGGTTTCCAACACATTTTCAGAATTAAAATGTCAACTTATGGATCATGATCTCTGTAATTATGTAATGGATTAGATAAGAAAAAGGAGCCCTCATGGTGCAGTGGGTTAAGCACTCGGATGCTAATCGAACCCACCAGCCGCTCTGCTGGAGAAAGATGTAGCAGTCTGTTTATGTAAAGATTACAGTCTTGGAAACCCTATGAAACAGTTCTACTGTGTCCTGTAGGGTTACTAGGAGTCACAATTGACTTGAAGGCAATCGGTATGGGGGTAAGAAAAGGGAGATGTGGAAGGGGCAGTGGACTTATAACGCAGACCTGGTGGTTAGTTCATGTTAGTAAGAAAGCAAAAGTAATTTTACTACCATTAGTACTACCAAGTGTTTCTACTACTATGGATGCAATGCTGGAAACGCCCACTTGTCTATGCCAAGAAATTTGGAAGAGAGTTACCTGGCTATTCAACTGGAAGAGATCCATATTCATGCCCATTCCAAAGAAAGGTGGAAATTATCGAACAGTATCATTAATATCACATGCAAGTAAAATTATGCTGAAGATAATTCAAAAATGGTTGCAGCAGTATATAACAGGGAATTGCCAGAAATTCAAGCTGGGTTCAGAAGAGGACAAGGAATGAGGGATATCATTGCTAATGTCAGATGGATCTTGGCTTAAAGCAGAGAATACAAGAAAGATGTTTACCTGTGTTTTATTGACTATATAACAAATTATGGATAACATTGCAAAAAATGAGAATTCCAGAACATTTAATTGTGCTCATGAGGAAACTTTGCATAGACTAAGAGACTGTCATTCAAACACAACAAGAGGATACTGGATGGTGTAAAATCAAGAGAGGTGTGCATCAGAGTTGTATCCTTCCACCATACTTATTCAATCTGCATGCTGAGCAAATAATCGGAGAAGCTGGACTATATGAAGAAGAACACAGCATCAAGATTGGTAGAAGACTCATTAACAACTTGCAATATGCAGAAGACACAACCTTGCTCGCTGAAAGTAAAGAGGACTTGAAGCACTTACTGATGAAAATCAAAGACTACAGCCTTAAGTATGGATTACACCTCAACATATAGAAAACAGAAGTCTTCACAACTGGACCAATAAGCCACATCATAATAAATGGAGAAAAGATTGAACTTGTCAAGACTTTCCTTTTACATGGCTCCACAGTCAATGCCCGTGGAGGCAGCAGTGAAGAAATCAAACGATGTATTGCACTGGGCAAATCTGCTGCAAAAGACCTCTTTAAAGTAGTAAAAAGCAATGATGTCATCTTGAGGACTAAGGTGTGCCTGACCCAAGCCATGGTATTTTCAGTCACCTCATATGCATGCAAAAGCTGGACAACGAATAAGTAAGCCCAAAGAAGAATTGATACCTTTGAAGTATGGTGTTGGCAAGGAATTTTGAATATACCATGGACTGCCAGAAGAAAGAACAGGCCTGTCTTGGAAGAAGTACAGCCAGACTGCTCCTTAGAAGCAAGGATAGTGAGACTTCATCTCTCTTACTTTGGACATGTTATCAGGAAGGACCAGTCCTTGGAGAAGGATATCATGCTTGGTAAACCAGAAGGTCAGTGAAAGAGAGGAAGAATCTCTACAAAATGGATTGACACATTGGCTGCAATAATGGACTCAAACATAGTAATGGTTGTGAGAATGGCACAAGACCAGGCAATATTCCGTTCTGTTGTATATGAGGTCACTATGAGTCGGATCCAACTCGGCAAAACCTAACAACAACAACATTTCTACTTCCTTTCTGTTACCATTAATACAACTTCTACTGTTGCTGCTACTAGCTAACAATTACTGAGTGTGTGCCAAGCTCTCTTCTAAGAGCTCACACAATGCTATGAGGTAGATGCTCTTTTCATCCCCATGTTCCAAGTGAGGAGACTTAGACCATGAGGAGTTAAGTAATTTGCCCAATGCTACACAGCTAGTAAGTGACAAACTGTGTGTGAAATGAAATAACCTGACCATAGAAGAAGTACACTCTTAACTACCATGCTAATATAGCCTCCCACACAGAGAAGGTAAAAGACATAGTAATTCTGAACTGCTTTCAGTTCTCTGTGTTGTTTCCAGCCTCCAGACTATTCATGCTCTCTCCTTTGCCTTGGATGACCTCTTCCGCTCACACTGTCCTTCATCTGGTGAACTTTTCATCCTTCAGGTCTCAGGGAGGGCTGGGTTCCTTACCTCACAGATGATGGGTGCTCAGTGAATACACCCACTGTAGCATTTACCACAGCATTTTGCTACCTTTCTTTGTCATCTTAAAAACCTTCGATTCTCTCACTCTCTCATCCTTCACAGTTAATCACCAGGCACAACTGATACAACTTATTCAACATTTTTAGAATCCAACTATTTCTCTCCATTCCTGCTACCACTGCCCTAGTTCTCACAGTACCTTCTGCTGTGGCCCTTTGGAACATCCCTCTGCCTCAGTCTGCACACACCCACCCCATCAAGCCTGTAGTGGTTGCCCATGACCTGAGGTTAAGGCATACAAAACCTTCCACAGTCTCACCTTTTCACCTATCTCTCCCTTTAGCCCCATCTCTTAACAGATGGCAGTCTTGCACCACCAGCCTTGCATTTTCCTAACTACTTATTGTTCCAACTACATTCCATCCCCAACCACTCCTCCCAGCTGCCGCCTGTCACATCTGTTTGTACATCTGTTCATGCTTTGTTCATGGGCACCTGAAATGCCCTCTGGAAACTACTGCTCAATTTTTCAGGCAGCTTTGCTGTCACTTACACTCCGAGGTCCTGGGTGTCCCCTCTCTTAGATGCACTTCTAGTGTGCTCTCATCAACAGCCTGTGCCTAATTCTACCAAGGTGCTCACTACATCATATTCCAATTATCCCTTTAGGTTTCTGTCTCCCCTGCCAGATAACTATCTCCCGAGGGCAAAGATTGGTAGCAAAACAAACAAACAAAAACCAAACCCACTGTCATCCAGTCGATTCTGACTCATAGCGACCCTATAGGACAGAGTAGAACTGTCCCATAGGGTTTCTCTAAGGCTGTAATCTTTACAGAAGCAGACTGCCACATCTTTCTCTGGAGGAGTGGCTGGTGGGTTTGAACCGCTGACCTTTCAGTTGGCAACTGAGCACTTTAACAACTGTGCCACCAGGGCAGTGATATATTCATCCTTATATTCTCAGTGCCTAGCACAGTGCCTGGGACATAGCAACCATTCAATAAATATTTGAAGTTGAATTAATGAGTTATTATACATGGTAAAATCCATATATAAACAACATTATTTTCACCTTTAGGAGTGATGCCTTAATGGTTCTTCTTCCCTCTCACTCTTCATTAAACTTGGAGCTGTCCCCCAAGACCACCTTATATGCACCATGTTCTGTGAGTTTATTTATATGGTTTCTGCTGTTTATTCCTTCCCAGTATTGCAGCCTATCTCCACTACCTTCCTAGGAAGCCTTTTCTAATTACACAAGTTGGAATTAGGCATTTTCCTCTTATGTTACTGTTTAAGGCTCTGGCACTGAAATGACCTTCCTCCCCCCGCACATGTGAGACCCTGAAGACAAGGATTGTGTCTTGGTCATCTTTGTAGCTCTTTAGTACCTACTACAGGTCTGACTTATAGTGTATGTTTAACAGTTGGGGAAAGCCCCCCAAAATAATACATTTATCGTTTAGTACAACAGGCCCTTTGTTTAGCTGCATAAGAGTTGAATGAGTAAGAAAAATAATTACTGTGAAGGCCCTCCTTTATCTCACTGCATAGCCCCAGTTAAGCAAGAACTTTTACAAAGCCCTTGTCTAACTGCTAAATCTTAATAACAGGTGGTCTTCTTAGTCCAGACCATATGTGGATAATGTTCTTATCACTTTTAGAAAAAAATTACCTCCATTATCATCTGAGAGTAATTTTATGATTGCATTTATGGAAAATAATCAGATTAATGAATTCTTAAAAGTAAACAAGTCCAGCTTGCTATATCTTTATTAGGAGAATTTATGCAGGTTTGTGAGGTCTTTGAACTCTGAGACTATGATTCAGAACTCCCATGACAGCAAAGTGGGAATAGCCTGCTAAGTCCCCTCGGGCCGTGAAGAGGTAATTTTTAGTGAGTGTAGTGCCCATACTTCTGTCAAGTGATTTCTTAGTCTGTATTTCTACACACTTTCGATGAATGTTTTCTTAATGAGATTTTATAAACCTGTGGGTTTATCCCAAGGAAGGATGCATGCCAGTCAAACAAGTGAGAGATTGTAACTCCTGAACAATCAGGCTAACAAGGCATGTTTTAACATTCTCATCTTCCATATATTTTATTTGAAATTTTACATTATTATAATATACTATAATAGTAATATCGTCATACAATTGAATAAACCCTTTTTAAAATTTTATATTTCAGGTATTCAGATGGTGCTTACTGTTGTCATAAACTGCTGATCAAAGCTGTAAAATCCTATCAATTCAAAGCCAGTAATTCATGGTTTGGGATAACATGAACATTATTCTCATCGTTGCTAGTGAAAAAACTAACTTCAGTAATAGAAATAGCTATTTCCTTATGTTAAAGTAATTTTGTTGGTAATGTATTACACATTGTTGGCTTAGTGTGAGATCTTGTTTTTCCCATTGACTTATCCAATCTCCTTAATAATTTATAATGTTCCATTTGAAGGAAATACAATCACACTTCTTTTAAGGCTTGTTAACATTTATTTTTCATTCACCAAAAGTTAAATGAACTCATTTTTTTTCTTGCCAGTACTGTACAGCAGACTGGTGCTGCCAAGTAGACACCCTCTTACCTTCCTGGAGCTTACTGGCTAATGGGGGAGACTAAGAAACAAACTAATGATGACAGCATAGCAATGCACTACAATAGACATGTGCATAGATGGGGAACAAAGGAGAAGCAGCTAAGTCAGGGTCTGGAAATGCGTGGGGATAGGAAGGCTCCAAGAAGAAGGTGATGTTGGCCTGAGTTGAGGTTAGCAAGGGAATAAAGAGTAGGGAGGGTATTCAAGAAACAAGAAGCAGCATGGGTGAAGGCAGAGAAGCGCCTCAGATCCTTCTCAATCGTTCTGTTGAAGGGCTTTGGGAGCCCTAACAAGAGGTATAAAGCTTAAGAGATATTAAGAGCCTCATTGCAAAGAGCCTTGTGTGCCAAGCCCAGGAACTTGAGCTTCTTGTGGGGACCCATTGAAGGATTTTAATTATGGGAGTAACATGATCATATTTGCTTTTTTTTTTTTAAAAGAAATCTCTGCAACAGTGTGAAGCACTGATTGAAAAAAGGACAGACTGGAGCAGGGAGATTATTTAGGAAGTTCTTGAAATAATTCTGCCAAGAAATGCTAAGAACTTACATTAAATCAGCAGAAGGGAGACTGGAGAAAAGGTAGATAGATACAAGAAATATTCAGAAGAAAGGATCTATTGGTGGTTGGGTTATTAGTTAGAGTGAGGAATGGGGAGAGAGTCAAGAGTGGCTTTGAAATTCAGGCTTGAGTAAGGAGATGAAGGTGATGTTTGGTGAGATAATTAAGGAGGAACATGCTTAGAGGTAAAGGTGGAGGAGTTTTGGGGCATATTTAATTTGAAGTATAAACAAGATTTCTAAGTGGAGAGCTTTTATTTTGGAGCTCAATGGGGAGTTCTTGCTGGAGATAAATTTGAGATTCATGAACACATAAATAATTGGGTCTCCCAAAGAGAGGCTATAGAGTGAGAAGGAGGACGGGAAATACCAGTATTTAGGAAATGAACTGAGGGAAAAAGAACCAAAGAATGGCATCAAGAAGAAGATTGCTGTAGAGAAAAGAAGAAAACCAAATAAGAGCATATCACAGATAAGAGAGTTTCAAGAAGGACAGAGTGGTCAAAATGTCAAATGCTGCCATTGCAGCCTTGGTAACCATATCAAAGGCAGTTTTGGTGGAATGACAGAGAAGGAAGAGTCCAGTAGATTTGAGAGTAACTGTGCAAGAAGGTCCCTGGGTGGCACTTAACTACTAACCTGAAGGTTGGCTGTTCAAACCTACCCAGTGGTGGTGCAGAAGAAAGGCCTGGCAATCTGCTCCCATAAAGATTACAGCCAAGAAAACCCTATGAAGCAGTTCTACTTTGTGATTCATGGGGTCACCAGGAGTCAGAATTGACTTGAGAGCAGTGGGTTTATTTGGGTATTTTTGGTGTAGGAAGAGAGGCACATAGGGATTATAGACTTCCAAGAAGTTAGATTATGAGGAAATTAATAGCTACATGGGATTAAAGATTTTTTTCTTTGATGATAAAGACTTGTGCATACTGTGATCCAACTAAAGTAGGAAAGCATGGGTTCTAAGACTGGCCTTGGGGGATGAGGGAGAGGAGTAGGGACATCTTTTCCAAATAAAGGAGTGTACCAAGAACATATTCTTAAGGCAGTTGAGGGATTTCTCAAATAACTTCCATTGTGAACTTTTTGTTTATATGAATAAAAATCATCTTTCCTTTATGCACAATATAATGGGCATTTTTTTGCTACCGCCCCTCCCCAAATCTGTTTCCCTTTCTTTTTTACAATACCCCAATTTTCCTCTGGGGGAACTGATTCTTTCCCTTTGTGTGCAGCCTTGTTCAGACTCTGGTCGACCAAGTCGAGGTATCCTGCCCTTCACTAGTCAAGGGCCAGTTGGGCCTTTCACCCAGGACTTTGAATTTGGAAATCTTCAAACTGATACAGTGGCTTGGTGGATGGGGTGGGAGTGATTATAGTATATTATCCCAAAACCAAAAACTAGACCTGTTGCCGTTGAATCAGTTCTGACTCATAGAGTGGCCCTAATTTCTACTATACCCTAGTTTCTACCCTTTTATGAACCCACTTCTTTAGCCTTCCCCTCAATTCTAAGAGCTACCGGTATCCTTGTATAGGCTGCGTAGTACCTAAGACCCTGGAGCCACATGGCTTGGGTTCATATCCAGATTTGGTCACATCTTGACTGCATGATCTGAAGCAAGTTACTTAACTTCTCTGTGCTTTGGTTTCCTCATCTGTAAAGTGGAGCTAGTAACAGTACCTACCATATAGGTGGTTCTAAGAATTAATGGGTCTAATGCTTAGAATGATGGTTGATCTAAGTAAGTGCTTTAAAAAAAAAAAAAAGAACCCATTGCTGTCGAGTTGATTGTGACTCATAGCAGCCCTATAGGACAGAGTAGAACTGCCCCATAGGGTTTCCAAGGAGCAGTTGGTGGATTCGAGCTGCCAACCTTTTGGTTAGCAGCCAAACACTTAACCACTGCGCCACCATGGTTCCAAGTAAGTGCTATATGTGTTTGTCATTATGATTCCAATAAATTCCTCTCCTAGATCATTTGCTGCTATTTGCCACCAAAGAATCTTAATAGATACCTCTTCTATTCTGAATTAGTAACATTTATTGTATTGAAATTGAAAATGTAGACATTATAATTTCTTAGGCACTGCCCATTTATGGAAGTTTGGAGAGAGAAGGAGAATTTGAATATGCCATTATAGTTGTGGCCAATAGATAAAAGCTCGTAATTAAGAATCAAATAAAGGAGGTTAACAAGAGATATTAATGGTATGTACAGAATTTTGGAGAACTCAAATACAAGAAGGAGTCCCTGGGTGGCGCAAATGGTTTAGTGCTCGGTTACTAGCCAAAAGGTTGGCAGTTCGACCCCACCCAGAAGCTCCTCGGAAGACAGTCCTGGCAGTCTGCTTCCAGAAGGTCACAGCCTTGAAAACCCTATGGAGCCATTCTACTCTGCACACATGGGGTTACTGTGAGTTGGAATCGCCTCAGCGGCAACTAACAACAAAACGTGAGAGAGTTTGTTTTTAATTATTTTGAAATATGGTAGTTCCATTGACTGTTGCTAGAAATGAGACTGATATGATATTCCTTTCTTTAGTAAGTTCATAATACAGTGGAAAAGACAATGCCACTGGAAATCAGATTTGGAAACTCAATGCCTTGTGTCCTCTAGAAGTTAATTTTTCTTAATGAGGCTCAATTTCCTCACTCAAAAAATAGGTGGTAGTAATGGTATTTACCTAACAGTATTTTTATGAAGCCTAAATGAGATGGTGTAGATAAAATGCATGGTAAACGGAAAAGCACACAGAGATGATACAAGTTGATATTAATTGCACTTATTAATCCTGAAGTCCCTGGGTGCTACTAACTAAAGACGGACAGTTGGAACCTACCCAGAGGTGCCTCGGAAGAAGGCTTGGCAATCTATTTCCAAAAAATTAGCCACCGAAAACTCTATGGGGCACAGTTATACTCTGACACACTGAGGTGTCATGAGTTCAAATCAACTTGATGGCAACTGAACTGGTTTTAATATTAATCCTACTTTTTTAAACCATAAAATGGGGGAATCTGCTACGTGACAACCAAGCCCCTCTCAGTTTTAAAATCTGGTGGTCCTACCACTTATATAGGTGTTGTTCATCTTGTAAAAGACTTGGATTTCAAAAGTTGATTTTTCCAAGTATTTTTGTTTCATATGCAGAATTCATTTTCCCATTTTTAAATTGTTATTAAAAATCCATTGTTGTTGAGTTGGTTCCGACTCATAGTGACCCTATAGGACAGAGTAGAACTGCCCCATAAGGTTTCCAAGGCTGTAATCTTCACGGAAGCAGACTGCCACGTCTTTCCCACCTCGGAGCAGCTGGTGGATTCGAACCACCTACCTTTTAGTTAGTAGATGAGCACTTAACCACTGCGCCACCAGGGATCCTAAAATTGTTATAAAGGATAGCAAAGACTTTAAGTCAGGCCAAAACAACATGTTTGACACATACTCTTATGAGTTATCAATTCGCAGAACACATTCTCCCTGCCCAACCCCCACAGGAGGATTGATTTTGAGTTTCAGCGAGAGCTGCAGGCGTCCGTCTCCTCTTGCTTGACTCTCGGCAAGCAGAGCACCAGTCAGCCAGCCAACACGCCCACGCCACAGATGAGAGCAGGAGAAATGGCCTCACCAGCTTTGCAGTCTCCTCCTGGGGAACAGGGGAGAGAGATTAGCCAAGCGTGCACTAGGCTAATATGCTTAACAGTAATAATAACTTGTAAGGGTTTTGTTTTGTTTATTTACATTTTTTTTACAGTTGCAAAGTATTCACTTTATCGCTTTCAAAGCTTTGACGTGGAGGTGGAGGTGGAGGCATTATTTCTATCGCGGACCCTTAAGAGAGATGTCAAGTTTTTCAAAAGAAACTAACTGCTGATGGTGTCTTTTTCAGCTAATCTCCCCACATATATAAATAATAAGCAAAAGAAAGGCAATAATAGGTAATAGGTAATAATAATAGAAAGGTAGTAATAGGTAATAATAGAAGTGACTAGTGCAATAGTAATTAATGAAAGGAGTCTATATTTAAGAAAGATTGCATTAAAATATGAATTAGGAGAACATTGTTGTTCTTCTTGTCAGTTGCCATCAAGTTGATTCTAACTCATGGTGAACTCAGGTATATAGAAAGAAATGTTCAATAGGGTTTTACAAGGCTGTGACCCTTTGGAAGCAGATCGCCAGACCTGTCTTCTGAGGCACCTCTGGGTAGGTTCGAACTGCCAACATTTAGGCTAGTAGTCCAGTACTTAGCCATTTGCAGTACCCAGGGACTGCAGAAGAGCATTAGCAAAAGCTATGATAATCTTATTAAAGTAATCATTCCAAAAGGGGCCTAAAGATTAGTGTGTAGACAATTTGTAGAATAAATAAGAACAGAAGTAAAATTTATATGAAACAAAATAATATACGATTATACCTGGTACACAGTAGGTGCTCAATAAGTACTCGTGAAAGAATAGCTAGTGTAGTCAAGTGGTTGTTAGTTCCAAAAATTTACTGTGTGGGAAAGGGACAATAAAGCTCTGAGCTCAGAGAAAAGTCATACTGTTTATCCCTGTTCTACCAACTAAAGCAAGAATTTCCTGGAATTCCGTTCTCTTGAGGCAGGTAAGGCCCAGAGAGCCTTTCTTGAAATTAAGTCAGCTTGGCCTAGGTTAATCGTAGATGTTATTCATTACGGAACTGTGAGCTCCACATAAAACTGACCCATTGTTAAGATCAGTTAGGCAGACAGGGGCTGTATTTTTTTTCTTTCTTTATGAAGTGTGCCAGCAAGTATTAACCCATCTGATCGGGATCCCAGATTGCATTACAGTAACTGTGTTCCCTGCATTCGTCATGGCTGGTGACGTGGACGAGGAGGCAAACAAAGATCTACTTCACTAAGGAAAGGAAAAAATAACAACCAAGTGAGGGGTTGCACAATCATTTTTTCTGCATCTCTCAGGGCTGCTAGGAAATGGTTGATGAGGAAGGAGGGCTGCATTCGGCTCCTCCTCCAAGAATGTATGCAGTTATTGTTGTGTTAGCCAGTGCTTCAGAACAGCTCCTGGACCTGACCAGGAACTGATCTGAAGAAGGGGAAAAAAAGCAATCCTTTTGTCTTTTATCTCTGTTTTGATTCCTTTCTTCCACTGATTCCAAGATACCCACATACCACCTAAGGTCAAAGAATGTGCTAACTCCATCTAGCACTGAGTGGCTGTTATGCTCTAGGCGGGGAGCTATTATTTTATTATTGATCAGACTATCTTGAATAGCAAAATGTAAACGTTATCAAAAACTTAAAATTGAGTATCCAGCTTTTTTCCCCTATTCAAATCAAATCACAGGGCCAAATCTTTCTTGTACTTGAGCCCTCTTCTCAGATAAAGGCACTGTTCTTTATAGGTAACTGCCTCCCACGCACCCCTTACGCAAACACACACACACACACACACACACACACACACACAGTTTGCCTGATCCTTTACTGGGAAATGTAGCAGCCACCAGAACATGCTGCTTACTAAAGCCTCTGAAGCTCCTTTGGCCATTTATCTCTCATGCCAGTGGTTCAAACTTACCAGCAACTCCATGGGAGAAAAGACCTGGCAATCTGCTCCCGTGAAGACTGCAGCCTAGGAATACCTATAGCGCAGTTCTGCTCTGACAGAAAGGGTAGCTATGAGTTGGATCAACCCAGTGGCACACAACAGCAACAACACGCCTATCTGTGGGGGCAGTGGTGGTTCAGTGGTAGAATTCTCGCCTTCCATCCTGGAGGCCTGAGTTCATTTCCCAGCCAATGCACCTCACACTTAGCCACCATCCGTCTGTCGGTGCAGGCTTGCATGTCGCTATGTTACTGAACAGGTTTCAGCAGATATTCCAGGCTGAGATTAAAAAAAAAACAAACCCATTGGCGTGAAGTCAATTCCGACCCATAGTGACCCTACAGGACAGATTAGAACTGCCGCATAGGGTTTCCAAGGAGCACCTGGTGGATTCAACCTACTGACCTTTTGGTTAGCAACTGAACTCCTAACCACTACACCACCAGGGTTTCCTGGGATAGACTAGGAAAAAAAGGCCTGGTGATTTACTTCCAAAAATCTCTGACACAGGAAGCCAACTCACTAAGTTACCTGAGATATGTTCATCTAACATTGCTAATGTTAGGTGTTCTATGAGTGTCTTATTGAGATTGTATCTTAATAAATACCACATATGTTATATGTAATATATATATATATGGAGCCCTGGTGGCACAATAGTTAAGCACTCAACTGCTAACCAAAAGGTTGGCTGTTCATACCCACCAGAGGCTCCGTGGGAGAAAGACGTTGCAATCTGCTCCGGTAAAGAGTAAAAAAAAAAAAAACCAAACCTGCTGCCATCGAGTATTCTACTTTGTCCCATGGTGTCGCTATGAGTTGGAATCAACTTGACGGCACACAACAGCAGCAACTTAATATGCATTAATGATATATATAATATAACATATCAAGTGGGTGTTTGATAACACCTACTTAATACTTTTTTCCAGGATTAAACTATTGCACTTTATGGCCTAGGACATATATAACAGAGCCAGAATAGTTTCCTGAAGAAAATTTGGCCCCATCAGTGGGAAGTCCCTTTGGCAGAAGGGATGGCCTGCTATCCAGGCAAGGGGCTGGCCTAGACCACCTGAAATTCCATAATGGGTATAAACTCTGCCTCCACCTTGGCTGGCTTTTATATGGAGTTGTTCTTAATTAACGTGTAGATCGATTCTGTAGGGCTAAGTCTGTAATTTTTTAAAAGCTTTTCAGATAATTCTGATGCACAGCCAAGTTTGGGATCCATTAATCTAGGCCAACCCTCTCATTTCACAGATAAAGATACTGAGGCTCCAAAAGACCAAGTCTCATATCTTCTAAGTAACAATGTTTTTCTTACTGCTCCAGGCCACCCTCCTACAAGTTTTTTTTAGGAAGTGCTTTCAGAGATACTATTAAAATTAGCATAACTACTATCAAATAATTATGATTTTGTGCCTTCAGCCAAAACATCAACATAGTCAAAAAGGCAAATAGCCTCTTAGTACTATTATGGAAGCAGTTTGAAAGGGTCTTGGGGACCTATAGAGGACCATAGACTACCATTTGAGAATTTGTGAATTGGACAGTCTATTTCTTGCTCTTATCCCATACTGCACTAAGAATAGGAACAACATGCAAAAATAAACATGCTTCATTTCAATAAGCAAAAATCAATAAGCTTCATTTCAACAAGCAAAATTAAACATAAGCATGCTTCACCTTTACAGTGTAACACTTTAACAACATTTTGGGGTATTTTATTCCCATCACTGTCACTTATTCATCATGCTCCTTTAGGTACTAGGTTTCCTGGGGTGGCAGGGAAATTGCAGTCCATCGGGCAGGGTCTTTGTCTTTCTTGTTCAATCACAGCTCCTCTGTTTATCTCGTCTCCTCCTTCACGGAGGTGATGAGTTGCTCTGTTGTCCGCCTTTCCCACTCTGTATATTTGTTCAGACATGTGTCTTTCCTACTTCATAATGAACTTGTTGAGGGCAGAGTCCGTGTTTATTCATTGTGTGTCCTCAGTGCCTAGTTTAGTACTTAGTACATTATTGGTGTTTAATTAGTTGAACTGAATTAAACTGAAATTGTATACAGCAGGGAGGAGGCTATGTCATTTAGAATGGAAACATAACATACGAAGTCATAGATGCGTTATGCACACACGTGGTCTTCAGGGCATATAACATAGATTTGCTTGCTAGAATAGAGAGTCTGTCTGAAAAAAAATATTCCTGTCATAATTAGGCAAGTTTTTAAAAATCACTGTATGTCTTAGCCCACCACTTGTGTTTCAATTTTTCATTTTGTTTGCCTTCCATGTTGCTGAGATGCTGGAAGCTCTGCCATTGGTATTTCAAATACCAGCAAGGTCACCTAGGTTTCAACAGAGCTTCTAGACTAAGACAGACTAGGAAGAAAGGTCTAGCGATCTACTTCTTAAAATTAGCCAGTGAAAACTGTGGATCACAACAGAATATTGTTCCATATAGTGCTGGAAGACAACCCTAGTTTGAAGGACCCTCAAAATACACCGTGGCCACAACAATGGACCCGAGCATACCAATGTTCATGAGGATGGCACAGGATCCAGAAGCATTGTCTTCTGTTGTGTATGGGGTCCCCATGAATCGGAGCCAACTCAATGGCAACATATTTAACTACAGATTAACTTTTCTAGCAACTTAATAAAACTGTCTAAATCAATGCATATGAACTGATTAGATGAATGTGACCCTCAGGAGGTTTAAACTCCAAAGTGTCATGATTATTGGATTAATGCTGTGATAGAGGTTATCAATAATTTGACTTTCTGACTTGTGAACAGATTTACTAAGTTTGCAGATGACATAAACTGGGTGAGACTGACATGTAATGAATTTACAAACTTCTTAAATTGATAGAAATAAATGATCTACCAAGAATGTGTGACGCACTCCCTCATTCTTGCTGTCACCATTTATTACGTGCTAGATTCTGAGTGAGGCCCAAGAGCTGAAGACCACATGGTTACCTATTTTCATGGAGCTCAGAGTCAAGCTCACTGTTTTTCAATCTGTAGGTTACTATGGATATCAGTTTGGTGGGTTTCAGTCAGCATTTTTAATGAAATGGAATGGAATAGTAATTATCAGAAGATAAATATTTTTATTAAAATTTTACTTAGGCAAAATAGATGAAAAGTTAGATATGAAGATATGCACTGGGTTGTGATGTTAATTTTTTTTTTTTACACTGGACTGTGTCAAAAAAATTTGAAAGCCACTGGTATAACTGTACATTGACAGGGAAAGATTATGATATTCCAAATACTCTATCAAGGCAAAAGTCCCATTAACCACAATCGTTTTAAAACAATTAGAAACATACTATCAGAAAAGTACCAAAGAAATTCAGGGGAAATGGAAGCATGAGTTCAGCACCCAAAGAGAAATTGAAAATCTGAAAAGAAAGTTCCATTTCTGTAAGTCTTAAAATAGTAAGTGCTATGCTTTCTAGATAGTACACACCTGTTATTTTTGGTGATGGGAAGGGCAATACCAAATGGGTGAAGTCAGCACAACTTGACCAGGGTAAATAAAGACACTAAGAAGTACACAAGAAAAAAGGACAATATCGGTAGATGCTGTAACATACCCAACTTTGCAACAACCGTAACAGCAACCAAAAAGTATATGTGTGGTTACATAGGTATATATGTATGCCTGTGTGTCTATAGGAAGGCATACTTGAGTAAATGCATGTTCCATGTATAGCTGTATCTGTATCACTGCCATGAAATTGATTCCAACTCATAATGACCCAGTGGAACTGCCCCATAGAGTGTCCAAGGAGTACCTGGTGGATTCAAACTGCTGACCTTTTGGTTGGCAGCCAAGCTCTTAACCACTTTGCCACCAGGGCTCCTGTGTATCTATTGTTGTTGTAGTTAGGTGCCATCAAGTTGGTTCTGACTCATAGCGACCTTCTGTACAACAAAATGAAACACTGCCCAGTCAGTGCCATCCTCACAAACATTGTTATGCTTGAGCCCATTGTTGCAGCCACTGTGTCAGTCCTTCTCATTGAGGGTCTTCCTCAGTCCTTCTCCAGGGACTGATGCTTCCTGATAACATGTCCAAAGTACGTGAGATGAACTCTCGCCATCCTTGCTTCTAAGGAGCATTCTGACTGTACTTCTTCCAGGACAGATTACTCACTCATCAGGCAGTCCATGGTATAGTCAAAATTCCTTGCCAACACCATAATTCAAAGACGTCAGTTCTTTGGTCTTTCATATTCATTGTCCAACTTTCACATGCATATGAGGCGATTGAAAACTCCATGGCTTTGGATAGGTACACCTTAGTCTTCAAGGTGACATCTTTGCTTTTTAACACTTTAAAGAGGTCTTTTGCAGCAGATTTGCCCGATGCAATGCGTCTTTTGATTTGTTGATTGCTGCTTCCATGGGTGTTGATTGTGGATCCAAGTAAAATGAAATCCTTAACAACTTCCATCTTTTCTCCATTTAACATGATGCTGCTTACTGGTCCAGTTGTGAGGATATTTGTTTTCTTTATGTTGAGGTGTAATCCATACTGAAGGCTGTAGTCTTTGATCTTCATCAGTAAGTGCTTCAAGTCCTCTTCACTTTCAGCAAACAGGGTTGTGTCATCTGCATAATACAGGTTGTTAATGAGTCTTCCTTCAGTCCTGATGCCCCATTCTTCTTCATAGTCCAGCTTCTCTGATTATTTGCTCAGCATGCAGATTGAATAAATATGGTGAAAGTATACAACTCTGACGCACACCTTTCCTGATTTTAAACCATACAGTATCCCCTTGTTCTGTCCGAACGACTTGCTTGGAATACATGAGTATAAAAACAGTCGTGTATTTGTAGGTATATGTCTATACACGTTTGTGTGTGCTGCGTATATATCCATATATATAACAAACCACATAAGAGGCACAGTTACGGGGGCTTCCTAGATATATAAACAACTCGCAGGATTTACTGGGTTAAAAGGCTTAGGACCATAGTCTCGGGAGGCAGCTTAGTCAGTTGGTATAACATAGTTCTTAAAGATAATGTTCTACACCCTAGTTTGTTGAGGAGGGTATGGGGTCTCAAAAGCTTGCCAGCGGCCATCTAAGGTACAACTATTGCTCTCTACTCGTATGGAGCAAAAGAGAGTGAAAGAAGTCAAAGCTCAAAGAAGAAAACAGTCCACAGGACTAATAGCCCACATGAATCACAGCCTCTTCTAATCCGAGACCAGAAGAACTACATGGTGCGTGGCTACCACTACCAACTCTTCTGACCAGGGACACAATAGAGGGTCTCAGATAGAATGGGACGAAAACGTAGAACAAATTAAAATCCCTAATAAAGGTCAGACCTACTGGACCGATAGAGACTAGTGGAATCCCTGAGACTATTGCCCTAAGATACCCCTTGAACTTGGAACTGAAGCTATTTCTGGAGGTCACCTTCCAGACAAATAATAGATCGGCTTATAAAATAAACAATATCACCTGTAAGTAATGAGCTCCCTTAAACATTCAACTATATGAGACCAAACGGTCAACTTTTACCCAAAAGCAAAGGTGAGAATGCAAGGACAGGAAGGGAAGCAAGATCAATGGAAACAGAATAAACAGAATGGAAATAATGAGAATGCTGACACACTGTGAAAATTGTAATCAATGTCACAGAACAATTTGTATAAAAATTGTTAAATGGGAACCTAATTTGCTATGTAAAGTTTCACCTAAAAAAAAAGCACCTATTGCCGTTGAGTGGATTCCAACTCATAGTGACCCTATAGGACACAGTAGAACTACTCCATAGGGTTTCCAAGGAGCTGCTGGTGGATTCGAAAGTTGGCAGCCAGGCTCTTAACCGCTGTGCCACCAGGGCTCCAACTTTCACCTAAAACACAATAAAATGCTAAAAAAAAAAAAAAGAAGTAAGTGCCATGACAATCCCGACCATCATAATGGCATGATGGACCATGAAACTCTAAAAGGAAATTCCTTATGGGGTCAGCAGAGATGTGTGTGGTATGATACATCGTAGCCCCTCCCAAGACTGAACACCAGCGGTTACCGTTTTATAACTCTATTGCCTTCCCCTTTCCACCTGCTTCTGCAGTCATCTATTAAAAACCTAATTTTTACAGCCTTCCCACCAAGAAGATACAGTTTCCAGGTCGTTGTTTTCTCCATCATACTCCTTAACCAGCTAGAATCTAAGTCCTGCTAATTCTTTCTTCAAAAGAGGTATTGGGTTCATGTTTTTCTTTTTCCAGTTCCCTTCTCACCACTTGCCCAAACTGTTGTTTTAACTACCTGTCCATCTGCTTTACTCCACTCCTCACAGTATATCCTACATACTGCCAATTGGTCTTTGATCTGCCATTCCTATATCTAAAGCACTTCAGTGATGTGATAAAAGAGGCAGGCTTTGAATTCAGACAGTATTGCTTAATAGCTATTTGACTTTGGCAAGTTAATTAAATGTTCTGAGCTTCAGTTTCATCAACTATATAAAATGTGAGTTCAGGGAGTAATATCTATAGGGTTACTGTGGAGTTTAAATGAGATGTTTATGAAGTCTTTAGGACATGAGAGTATAGTGACTGCTCAGTAGAGTATTTTTCAGCATCACGTTGCTGTTGTTGTTAGCTGCCTTTGAGTCGGTTCAGACATGGTGGCCTTACGCATAACAGAATGAAACTTTGCCTGGTCCTCTGCCATCTTCATGGTCGTTGGTATGTTTGAGTCCATTGTTATTGCTATTGTCAGGCCATCTTTTCGAGCATTTCCCTTGTTTCCGCTGACCCTCTCCTTTACCAAACATAATTCCTTTCCTAGAGATTGGTCTTTCATGATAACGTGTCCAACTAAAGTGAGTTAAGTCTCACCATACTCATTTCTAAGGAGCATTCTGGTTGTGTCTCTTCTAACATCATAATGCATTGCTAACCTACAGGATGGGGTGTACACTCTTCAGGCTACTATTGAACTCCCATATTGTATCCATAAGATTAAGCGAGAGCCTCCTACTTTACAGCCTGTCTGCTCATTCTAGCTGCTGAAATGTTTACATCTTCTCCCCGACTCACCACTTTTACAATGGATACTTATGCTTCCAGCCTTCACCAAATTCCAGATTCTGCACAGTATTTCTAGTTTTCTTTCATTCACTTGACCCTTAACGATATATGTGTATCTCCTATATGTATCTTTTTTTTTTTTTTTTTTTTTTGGTGCTTTAAGTGAGTTTATAGTTCAAGTCAGTTTCTCATACAAAAATTTATACACATATTGCTAGGTGACCTGGCTGCTCTCCCTATAATATGACAGCATACTCCTTGCCACCCTGGATTTCCCTTTTCCATACAACCAGATCCTGTCACTTTTTGCCTTTTTATCTCGCCTCCAGACAGAGCTGCCCATTTAGTCTCATGTATCTACTTGAGCTGAGAAGCACTCTCTTCACGAGTATCATTTTATGTCCCACAGTCCAATCTAATCTTTGTCTGAAGAGTTGGCTTCAGGACTGGTTTTAGTTCTGGGTTAACAGAGAGTACGGGGGCTATGTATTCTGGGGTCCCTTCGGTCTCAGTCAGACTAGTAAGTCTGGTCTTTTTACTAGAATTTGAGTTCTGCACCCCATTTTTCACCTCCTCCATCAGGGACTCTCTGTAGTGTTCCCTGTCAGGGCGGTCATTGGTGGTAGCCAGGCATCATCTGGTTCTTCTGGTCTCAGGCTGGTGGAGTCTCTGGTTTATGTGGCCCTTTCTGCCCTTGGGCTAATATTTTCCTTGTGTCTTTGGTGTTCTTCGTTCTCCTTTGCTCCAGGTGAGTTGAGACCAACTGATGTATCTTAGATGGCGGCTCACTAGCTTTTAAGACTCTAGACGCCACTCATCAAAATGGGATGCAGAACATTTTGTTAATAAACTTTGTTATGCCAGTTGAGCTAGATGTCGCCTGAAATCATGGTCCCCAGACCCCCAACCCTACTACTCTGTCCCTTGAAGTGTTTGGTTGTATTCAGGAAACTTCTTAGCTTTTGGTTTATTCCAGTTGTGCTGACTTCCCATGTATTTTGTGTTGTCCTTCTCTTCACCTAAGATAATTCTTGCCTACTATCTAGTTAGTGAATACCCCTCTCCCTCCCTCCCCACCCTTGTAACCATCAAAGAATGTTTTGTTCTGTGTTTAAACCTTTTATTGAGTTCTTATAATAGTGGTCTCATACAATATTTGTCCTTTTGCAACTGACTGATTTCACTCAGCATAATGCCTTCTAGATTCATATATGTTATGAGATGTTTTGCTGATTCATCATTGTTCTTTATCGTTGCCTAGTATGCCATTGTGTGAATATACCTTGATTTGTTTATCCATTCATCTGTTGATGGTCACCAAGGTTGCTTCCATCTTTTTGCTATTGTGAACAGTGCTGCAGTGAACATGGGTGTGCATATATCTATTCGTATGACAGCTCTTATCCCTCTAGGGTATATTCCAAGGAGTGGGTGCTGCATTATATAGTACTTCTATTTCTAGCTCTTTAAGGAAGCACCAAATCAATTTCCAAAGTGGTTGTACCATTTTACATTCCCATCAGGAGCATGTAAGTGTTTTAGTCTCTCCACAACCTCTACAACATTTATTATTTTGTGTTTTTTGGATTAGTGCTAGCCTTGTTGGGGTGAGATGGTATCTCATTGCAGTTTTGATTTGCATTTCTCTAATCCTGACCATTTTCTCATGTATCTGGTAGCCACCTGAGTGTCTTCTTTGGTGAAATGCCTGTTCATATACTTTGCCATTTTTTTAATTGAGTTATTTGTCTTTTTGTTGTTGAGGTTTTGCAGTATCTTATAGATTATAGAGATTAGATGCTGATCAGATTTGTCATAGCCAAAATTTTTTTTCCCAGTCTGCAAGTTCTCTTTTTACTGTTTTGGTGAAGTCTTTTGATGATCGTAAGTATTTGATTTTTAGGAGCTCACAGTTATCTAGTTTCTCTTCTGGTGTTTGTGCATTGTTACTTATGGTTCATATTCTGTTTATGCCAAGTTATAGGGCTCCTAGAGTTGTCCCTATTTTTCCTCCATGATCTTTATCATTTTAGATTTTATATTTAGGTCTTTGATCCATTTTGAATTAGTTCTTGACATCATGTGAGGTATGGGTCTTGTTTCAGTTTTTAGCAGATAGATATCCAGTTATGCCAGCACCATTTGTTAAAGAGAGTGTCTTTTCCCCAATTAATGGACTTTGGGCCTTTGTCAAATATCACCTGCTCATAGGTGGATGAATTTACCTCTGGATTCTCAATTCTGTTCCATTGGTCTATGTATCTGTTGTTGTACCAGTACCAGGTTGTTTTGACTACTGTAGCAGTATAATAGGTTGTAAAGTCAGGTAGTGTGAAGCCTCCCACTTTGTTCTTCTTCTTGAGTAATGCTTTACTTATTTGGGGCCTCTTCTCTTTCCATATGAAGTTGATGATTTGTTTCTCCATCTCATTAAAAAATGCCATTGGAATTTGGATCGGGATTGGGTTGTATCTGTAGATCGCTTTGGGTAGAATTGACATTTTCACAATGTTGAGTCTTTCTATCCATGAGTAAGGTATGTTTTTCCACTTACATATGTCTCTTTTGGTTTCTTGCAGTAGTGTCTCGTGTTTTCATTGTATAGGTCTTTTACGTCTCGGGTTAGATTTATTCCTAAGTATTTAACCTTCTTAAGGGCTACTGTATTGATTTAGCGATATCCTCTTGGAATTTCTGTTTGTTGGTGTAAAGGACTCCAACTGATTTTTGTATGTTTTGTATGTATCCTGTATCCTGATACTTTGCTGAAATCTTCTATTAGTTCTGGTAGTTTTCTTGTGGATTCTTCGGGGTTTTCTGTGTATAAGGTCATATCATCTGCAAATAGAGATACTTTGACTTCTTCTTTACAAATTTGGATGTCCTTTATTTCTTTTTCTAGCCTAACTGCTCTGGCTAGCACCTCCAGCACAATGTTGAATAAGCATGGTAATAAAGGGCATTCTTGTCTGGTTCCTGTTCTCAAGGGGAATGCTTTCAGACTCTCCATTTAGGATGTTGGTTGTTGGCTTTGTATAAATGCCCTTAATTATGTTGAGGAATTTCCCTTCTATTCCTATTTTGCTGAGAGTTTTTATCATGAATGGGTGTCGGACTTTGTCAAATGCCTTTTCTGCATCAATTGATAAGATTATATGTTCTTGACTTTTGTTTTATTTATGTGATGGATTATATTGATTGTTTTTCTAATGTTGAACCATCCCTGCATACCTGGTATGAATCCCACTTGGTCATGGTGAATTATTTTTTTGACATGTTGTTGAATTCTATTAGCTAGAATTTTATTGAGGATTTTTGCGTTAATGTTCATGAGAAATATTGGTCTGTAATTTTCCTTTTTTTGTGGTGTCTTTACCTAGTTTTGGTATCAGGGTTATGCTGGCTTCATAGAATGAGTTTGGGAGTATTCCATCCTTTTCTATGATCTGAAATACCTTTAGTAGTAGTGGTGTTAACTCTTCTCTGAAAGTTTGGCTGAATTCTTCAGTGAAACCACCAGGGCCAGGGCATTTTTTTGTTGGGAGTTTTTGAATTATCTTTTCAATCTCTTCTTTTGTAACAGGTTTATTTAGTGGTTCTACCACTGTTTGTGTTAGTTTAGGTAGGTAGTGTGTTTCTAGAAATTTATCCATTTCCTCTAGGTTTTTAAATTTGTTAGAGTACAGTTTTTCATAGTATTCTGTTATGATTCTTTTAATTTCAGCTGGGTTTGTTGTGATATCACCCATCTCATTTGTTATTCAGGTTATTTGCTTCCTCTCCTGTTTTTCTTTTGTCAGTTTGGCCAGTGGTTTATTGAGTTTGTTGATCTTTTCAGAGAACCAGCTTTTAGTCTTCTTAATTCAGTTGTTTTTCTATTTCATTTAATTCTGCTCTAATTTTTATCATTTGCTTTCATCTGGTGCCCGAGGGCTTCTTTTGCTCCTCTCTTTCTGTTCGTTTGAGTTGTAGGGTTAGTGTTTTGATTTTGTCCCCTTCTTCTTTTTGGATGTGTGCATTTACTGCTGTAAATTAACCTCTGTGCACTGCTTTTGCTGTATCCCAAAGGTTCTGGTAGGATGTCTTTTTATTCTCATTTGTTTCTGTGAATTTCTTTATTCCATCCTTAATCTCTTCTATAGCCCAGTAGTTTTTGAGCAAGGTGTTGTTAATTTCCATGTGTTTAATTTTTTTTCCTTGCTTTTTCTGTTATTGATTTCCACTTTTATGGCTTTATGGTCAGAAAAGATGCTTTGTAGGATTTCAGTGCTTTGGATTCCATTAAGGCTTGCTTTATGGCCTAATATGTGGTCTATTCTGGAGACTGTTCCATGTGCGTTGGAAAAGAAAGTATACTTGGCTGCTGTTGGGTGTAGTGTTCTGTATATGTCTATGAGGCCAAGTTGGTTGATTGTGGCATGTAAATCTTCTTGTCTTTATTGAGCTCCTTTCTGGATGTTCTGTCCTTCACTGAAAGTGGTGTGTTGAAGTCTCCTACTATTATTGTGGAGCTGTCCATCTCTCTTTTCAATGCTGTCAGAGTTTGTTTCATGTATTCTGGAGCCCTGTCATTGGGTGCGTAAATATTTATTATAGTATGTCCTTCTGGTATATTGACCTTTAATCATTATGTAGTGTCCTTCCTTATCCTTTGTGGTGGATTTTACTTTAAAATCTATTTTGTCAGAGATTAATATTGCCACTCCTGATCTTTTTTTGATTGTTGTTGGCTTGATTTTTTTTTCCATCCTTTGAGTTTTAGTTTGTGTCTTTAAGTCTAAGTTGTGTCTCTTGTAGGCAGCATATAGACAGATCGTGTTTTTTTTATCCATTCTGCCACTCTCTGTGTTTTTATTGGTGCACTTAGCCCATTTACATTCAGTGTAATTATTGATAGGTATGCATTTAGTGCTGTCATTGTGATGTATTTTTTTGTGTGTTGTTGATAGTTTCTTTGTTCCACTTAATTTTCTGTGCTGAGTCTTTTTTCTTTATGCATTTTCTTTTCATCATTATTGGTTTGTATTTACTAAGTCTTTATATTTTTCTTGTATTTTATTTTGATGTGTAGGATTGTTAGTTCCCTTTGTGGTTATCTTAATATTTACCCCTATTTTTCTAAGTTTAAACCAATCTTTTATTTCTTATATCGCCTTGACTTCCTCTCCATATGAAAGATCTATGACTACATTTTTTAGTCCTTTTTTGTTTTAATGTTTTCCTCTTTTACATATTGACATCTCTGTTTCCCTATTTCAGTGTTTAGCTTTGATTTATTTTTGTGACTTCCCTATCTGGGCTGGTATCTGGTTGCTCTGTCCTATATTCTAGTCTTGGTTTGTTATCTGATGTTACTGATTTTCTAACCAGAGGACTCCCTTTAATATTTCTTGTAGTTTTGGTTTTGTTTTTACAAGTTCCCTAAACTTCTGTCTATCTGGAAATGTCCTAATTTCGCCATCATATTTGAGAGAAAGTTTGCTGGATATATAATTCTTGGCTGACAATTTTTTTCCTTCAAGGTTTTATATATGTCACCCCATCACCTTCTTGCCTGCATGGTTTCTGCTGAGTAGTCTGAGCTTATTCTTATTGACTCGCCTTTGTAGATGACTTTTTGCTTATCCCTAGCCACTCTTAAAATTCTCTCTTTATCTTTGGTTTTGGCAAGTTTGATTATAATATGTCTTGGTGACTTTCTTTTGGGATCTCCCACCTTGTGTGGGGTTTGGAGAGCATCTTGGATAGATATCTTGTCATCTTTCACTATACCAGGGAAGTTTTCTTCCAGCAAATCTTCAACAATTTTCTCTGCATTTTCTGTCATCACCCCCTGTTCTGTCACTCCTGTCACTCATAGGTTATTCCTCTTGATAGAGTCCCACATAACTCTTAGGGTTTCTTCATTTTTTAAAATTATTTTAGCTGATTTTTCCTCAGATAAGTTGGTGTCAAGTGCTTTATCTTCAGTCTCACTAATTCTGACTTCCCATTGCCTCAGTTCTGCTCCTATGACTTTCTTTTGAGTTGTCTAATTCTGAAATTGTGTTGTTAATCTTCTGGATTTCTGATTGCTGTCTCTCTGTGGATTCTTGCAACCTGTTAAATTTGTCATTTACTCTTCTATAATCTTGTTAAGTTCCTCTATTGCTTTGTCTGTGTGTTCCATAGTATGAATGGTCTGTGTTTATCCTGATCTCCTTCCTGATGTCTTGAAGAGTTTTGTATATTCATATTTTGTATTCTGCCCCTGGTAATTCCAAGCAGTTCGCTTCCTTCAGAAAATTTCTTGAATCTTTGTTTTGGGAGCTTGTTGAAGCCATCATGGTCTGCCTGTTTATGTGATTTGATATTGACTATTGTCTCTGAGCCATCAATAAGTTATTATATTTATTTCGTGTTTGCTTACTGTGTTGTAGCTTGTTGTTTTGTTGTGATATGCCCAAACAGGCTGCTTATGTGAGCTAGTCTTATTATTGGCATCTTTGAAGCTCTAAAGTCCTGTCACTGGGTGGTTAGATCTGTTACTTGGTATGTGCACCTAGGAGTCCATTTACTCTTCTTGTATGGATTTAGCTCAGGTGTCCATATCTTTGATCACCAAGTGTGTAGTGCAGGCACTTACCTACAGTCCTAAACAGGCAGTTGTGATTGGAGTAGGCACAGTATGTGACTGCAGTAGGGGGTCACGCACTGAGCAAGGCAGGGGGCTGACAGCTTCCCCTGAGTGTCTGGGAGGAAAGCGTGTCCCTGTTCCCTTGAGTGCATACGTGGGTGGGTTTTGCTGCCAGACTATGGGCACCCAATGCTGTTGGCTGCAAGGAGTGAGAGACAGCACTTACTCTTGGACCCCTGTCATAGGTGACTAGGTGGTGTGGGTGGAACCACCAGTCCTCAAGCCCCTGATGTGTGCTTAATGGGCAGAGTGGTATCAAATGTCATGAACCTGCCACTCCACCATATAGCTGATACAGTGAAGTTAGGCTTCAGGTATATACCCTGTTGTACTGTGCTAAGGGGGTCTATGCTGTTGAAATGGGCCCACACAGGTCTATGCAGGGATGAAAGGCATTCAAAGTCACTGGACCCCTTATGTCTATGCCTAGACAAAGGAGCTGTGCCTGCTCTGAGTTCCTGGTGTAGTGGAGCTGGCAGATTATTTTTGTCCCTGTTTGTTGATTTGTTCCCTCTCTGAGACTGGGAGAATGGCTCAGGGCCCATGATGGGTCCTACTTCCAGCTCAGGGGACCCAGCAATCTATGAAGCAGAGCAGGGAGGGAGCAGGTAAATGGGAGAGAGGTTCTTCCCAAACGGGGTGTTTTTTGATCCACAGGATAGGTTAAACGCACATACTTATCTTTTGCCAGTTGAGCGCTGCGATTCACTGGCTCTGGAGGCTTGAGCAGAGTCTCCGCCACCTGGTCTTTCCTGACATGGAAAATGTGTCCTGAACGCCACGGCCTGCCTCACATCGCACACCTGCCGATCCAGCCTGCAGTGTGCCGGCTCCCACCGGATCAGGTGTGACAACTCCTTGCTGCTTATGAACCGTCTCTCCCTCCCCCTGTCACTCAGTCCAATTCCTTAACTTTTCCTTTGATGTTCAGGGCTCCTAGATTGTTGTATATAATCAATTCACTTGTTTTTTGGGGTCTTTGTTGTAAGAGGAACCATCTGAAGAGTCTGACTACTCCGCCACTTTGGCCCCACCTCCTCCTGTGTGTATCTTGATGCATAAGATTAGTAGGAGAGGCATCACAGAAAACAGAAAAAGTAAAAATGCATAGTAATGGTAGAGCACATATAGGAAAAATAATGTTTGAAAGAATAAGAAATAGATGTGTCATTTGTATTTCCAGACTCAGCAAGGTACTACACTTGTCTGGCAACTTTGATAAGTGAACTTGTGAACTCACCTTTTTGTTTTTAGCATAAAAGAGAATTGCAGGGAGACTTACTTAGTCACTGGATTTTACATAGACCTCAGAAGTCATCAGTGTTAATCCACCTTTTTCATTCTGCAGAAGCCATACAGCCACCACCAGATAAAATGAAGCCATTTTCTATCCTATTTCTCCTATTCCCTTTGCCCTTTCTATGGTGAATAAATTTACCTCATCCTTTTTCTCACTTTCTTTATACTTTTTAATGTCACTATGTAGTCTGTTTTGGTAATGTTAAAGTGATAATTAAACAAAAGTTCTGTGAAATATTTCCTACCAAAATGAGATTAAAGATATTCAAGCTAAGAGAATTAATAAATGTTCAACATTTACATGCTATAGATCAAGTACATACATCTGACACTTCAAAAACAATACTTTAAGTGAAAGGGAAATTTGCTCCCTTAGTTCTTAAAATATTGGAACCCTACTGTTACAGAAAAATATTCCATTCTTTCCAAAAACACTTTTTGAGCACTATTATGTGTCAAATCATGTAGCAAGAGATTGAATTCTTTTGAAGTGCCTGATTGTTTTCTTTAGAGTAAAATGAAGATCTCTGCTGTATAATCCATAATTTTTGTCAACACCTAAGTAGGCTTGAAGAACCACGTTTTGTCCTATACAAGCGAACATGGTTAGAAATAATGGGTATCTTAACTTTAATCCAGCCAAACTGTCATTTAGGCATAATTGTCTCTTGTATCTTCCCTTTTCTGGTGAACTTCATAATAAATTTCATAGTTGAGGAGATAGGAGAAATATGGGGCAGATGGGATTGTAGAGGGGGTGGGGTCGACACTGTTGAACAAACCTAGTTCCAGAAAGTCACTCTAAAAGCAAAATTTAGTGATATAGTAAACTACTGTGGTGATTTTCCAACTCTTTAATGAATGTCTCCTACATTCAACACATTAGCCTGCTGAGTAAATTCATTATTGCTTAATTAAGTGTTAATCTAACTTGCAGAAGATATCCATTTCAACAGGAAGAGCAAGAAGCAGGAATCAGCTACAATGGTCATCTTTGGAAAACGTAATCTGTACCGGAGTATTAGCTATTGTTTAGATAAACAGAAGAATTTTTTACCTTTAAGGAACCAATGACTCATGTAGAAATATTTAGAGCATTTTTCTGGGTGGGCATAAATCTTGCCATCTCACCTTTTGTGAGTTTTTATACCCATGTATCCCAAGCATACTTCAAAATCATGTGTGCTTCTCTTTTTTTCTCCTTCTAAATGATATTTTTAAACTTCTCCTTACAGTTACTCAAGGGTTTATATGAAACTCTCCTATTCTTTCTTCACAGCTGGTTTCTTAAGAGCGGTATAAATGTTTAACAATGTTTAACTATCAAGGGGAAAAAATTATTGATTTGTAGAGTTTGCCAATTTCTGTAGTAAATATCCCCACCATGTCCAATTTCAAGCTCTCTATGTGTTATCACTGATCATGGAGTTGGGAAGACATGCACATAATCTGCTCCTGTGAGCTGGCTCCAGGAAACCACTGTCTGTAAACCTCATCTTCCCATTTTTCACCCCTTATATGCCTTAGTAAGGATCCCTGGTTGCTCAGTGGTTAAGTGCTCAGCTGCTAACTGAAAGGTTGGTGGTTTGAATCCATCAGCCACTCCACAGGAGAAAGATGTGGCAGTCTGCTTCCATAAAGATTATAGCCTAGGAAACCCTATGGGCAGTTCTACTCTGTCACATGGGGTTTCTGTGAGTTGGAATCGACTTGATGGCAATAGGTTTGGGTTTTTATATACCTTAGCGTTGGCTTTCAAATTTCTATATTAAAGGGGCTTGGAGGACCAACATAGCTGAACGGAGTGGCTGCATATTAAGCACACCCTTTTTCTTGAATTATTTGCGTGTTTGGAATGAGCTAGTTGGATGGAGAGAGAGAGAGCAGCGGTTAGGGTAGCTAAAGTGCCCACAGCCACATCACCATCCATCCTTGACACAGCCGCTTATTAGAAGTCTTCTAGTACAGTCCCTTCCCTGTGCTTGAGTCATCTTGGCAACCTCCCCAACACTTTCCTGATCACTCTGGTGTGAAACCTTGGACTCATCCTTGATTCCTTCCCTATCCTTGCCTGCTACATGCTACTAGTCATTAAATGCTGCCAGTGCCACCTGTACAATAGTTTTCATATTCCTTTTCTCCTTATATTCTTAATACTAACAACATTAATGGATTCCTCCTTACATCTTGTTGGGCAAGAGCGTGTTAATGATCTCTGTACCTGTGGATTCTTCCCTGCTAGTCAGTGCATTCTTAAATCTGCTTCCTTCATAAACTTCCTAATTGCTGCACTGTCCAGTTTAAAAACCTTTAGCAGCTACCTAGAAGGCAGTGGTGGTTCAGTGGTTGTCATGGATTAAATTGTGTCCCCCAAATTCATCTGTCAACTTGGCTGGATCATGATTCCCAATATTGTACGATTGTGTAATTTGATGTGATTTCCTTATGTGTTGTAAACTCTATCACTATGAAGAGGTTATATGTGATCTCCTTACTGTTGTAAATTCTATCACTGTGATGAGGTCATACTGATGAAGTTTACAAGATTAGATGGTGTCTTAATCCAATCTCTTGAGATATAAAAGAGAGAAGCGAGCAGAGACACATGGGAACCTCATACCACCAAGAAAGCAGTGCTGGGAGCAGAGCACGTCCTTTGGACCTGAGGTTCCTTTGTAGAGAGCCTCCCAGACCAAGGGAAGATTGATGACATGGGCCTCCCTCCAGAGCCGACAGAGAAAGCATTCCTCTGGAGCTGACGCCCTGAATTTGGACTTGTAGCCTACTGGACTTCAGCCTGCTTACTTTGGACACGTCATTAGGAAAGACCAGTAGCTAGAAAAGGACATCACGTTTAGTAAAGTAGATGGTCAGTGAAAATGAGGGAAACTCTTAGTGAGATGGATTGACAACATAACAGCTCCCAACCACAAACTCAAACAGATCAAGGATCGTGAAGATGACGCAGGACTGGGCAATATGTCATTCTGTTATACATAAGGTCACCTTGACTGGGCGCCAACTCAACAGCAGCTAACTACAACAGCAAATACTGTGAAGCAACAGCGTGTAAAACTACCTCAGCTGGGCAGATGTAAGCCAGATTTCTTCCCGGCTTTCTAATGGAGTCTAATTATATAGTAAAGACTCATGTAGAACCGGTTTAGATAAGGTAAAGAGCTGGTATAATATCTGAAAACCCAGATAGTGCATTGAGATAAAACAAGATCTAAAGGTGAACTTCAGAGAAAAACACTCATGCCATTTATGCACCATGAATATTCTTAGCAATGAGAAACTCAAAGATTTAACATGGATTATAAAATAGGAAACCTCTGGGATGTGGGGTTGAATTTAGTAGTAATCTTGTTTCTCCATTCTTACTCTTCTTTTTAATTTTTGATACATTTTACACATTTGAAATAATACTATGTTTAGAAACCAAACCCATTGCTGTGGAGTTGATTCCAACACATAGCAACCCTACAGGACAGAGTAGAACTCTCCCATAGGGTTTCCAAGGAGCAGCTGGTAGGTTCGAACTGCTGACCTTTTGTTTAGCAGCCGAGCTCTTAACCACTGTAACACCAGGGCTCCAAATGTTTACAGGGTTTTAAAATAGAAAAGAATAAAGTTTTAAAGTCACTCATAATACCACCATATATTAACCCACTATTATTTTAGTGTATTTCCTTCTAATATTTTCCCTACATATGTGTTTTCTCTAAATACGATATTAGAGCTATATAAGTGAAATGAGAAATTATAAAAATGATACATATATTCCTTAGATTTTTCTTTCAGATTAAAACATTTGAAATTATATCATTCACTAGCTTTTTGATACAGCACCAACCAGATGTTTTCTTCGAGAATGGATCCACTGGTTGGAGTTTCATATCCTCTTTTTTACATGAGCTCATACTGCACCTTTGATATTTTTCTATTTTAATTTTGTCATAATAAAGCAAAGCAATCTGAATGAAGAATAAAAATATTAAATGTTTACGATTATTTTCCAAATTTTAACAGCTGTCTCACTCACTTGTAACTCAATAGCAGTTTTGTTTAGGGGCTCACCTTTGTCAAGTCTTCCCAAAGCATTCAGCTTCGTTTCAGAAAAATAAAAACTTTTTTGCACTCATACTTCACCATTTTATGTAATATAATTGTAGTCAAATTATGTGATGACAAGAGCAGGAAGAAATGGCATGAACAAGTTTTGAAATAGTCTCCACCGACTCTTGGTCTTCATACAACATAAGTGATAGGAGCAGAACCAGGCAGGCCCACCAGAGACGGGTCTACCAGCTCCAGAAGTTCCATGTGTCCTGGGCCTCATCAATAAATCTTATACTGGAAATGGAAAGCTAGTTGGTTAAGTGGAGGTTATTTGAGAGTTTCTACTGTATAACCCTACTATGAACATCTTTGTTCATAAAACCTTACCAGCTATTGTGTTTACTTTCTTAGGCTCAATTCCCAGAAGTAGAATTATTGTTTCAAAGGGTATATAGATACTTACAACTTTCTCGATCTTTCAGTCAGTTTGTACTCCCATAAGCAAGACTGAGAATACTATTCTCACCGCACTCTTGCCACCATTGAACCATGTTTAGTCTTTGCCAATTATTGTTGCTGTTTTTAGGTGCCTTCAAGTCGGTTCCAACTGATAGTAACACTGTGTACAACAGAACAAAACACTGCCCGGTCTTTTGCCATCCTCAGAACAATTGCTGTGTTTTAGCCCATTGTTCCAGCCACTGTGTCAATGTATCCTGTTGAGGGTCTTCCTCTTTTTTGCTCACCCTCTACTTTACCAAGCATAAGGTCCTTCTCCAGGGACTGGTACCTTCTGATAACATGTCCAAAGTACGTGAGATGAAGTCTTACCATTCTCGCTTCTGAGGAGCATTCTGGCTGTACTTCTTCCTAGATAAATTTGTTCGTTCTTTTGGCAGTCCATGGTATATTCAGCATTGTTCACCAACACCATAATTCAGATGCACCGATTCTTCTTCCAGCTTCCTTATTCATTGTCCAGCTTTCACATGCATGTAAGACAATTGAAAATACCATGGCTTGGGTCAGGCATACCTTAGTCCTCAAAGTGATATCTTTTCTTTTTAACACTTTAAATAAACAAAAATATGGTGTCTGATTTTAATTTACCTGAATGTGATCTTATATAATGTAGTGGTTCTAAATCTTGCATGCATATCAGCATCACCTAGGAAGCTTCTTAAAATTTTTGGCATGGTATAATTTTAACTACAAAGTATATTGAAGAATAAATAATAAAGAACAGAATGTTGATTCATTATCTTACTTTATAATCTATTATAAAATATAGATAAATTATATTAGGCCTATGCCCACCCTACCAAAAAAGAAAGGGAAATAAGTAAGGAAAGGAAGGAAGGGAGGGTGGGAGGAAAGAAGGAAGACCCAACAATAGTGTAGTAAATAAGTATGAACTGAAATGTTATTGAAATCAAAGAATATTTTAACCTCTAACCTTGTATAAAATCATGGTAATCTGCAATTTTAACATAGGTTAACATATATTCCTAATCACTGTTACCTTAGTGAATTCATCACAAAGTTTTAAATTTTCCAGAAAGATCTCAGAAGGAAATATAAGTAATCTCTAGGTCAGAAAGACAAATCTGAAAGGATATTGTTTAATTTCCTATTTTTTTTTTAATGAATTTATTTATATATTACGTTTTCCCCAAAAGTGTTTGAAGTATTGCAATCAGTTACTTGCAAGCCCCCAAATAAGATGCATTCCGTATCCAGGGATAGAATTAAAAATTGCCTGTCTTCAGAGCAGATATCTTTAGAAACAAAAAAACAGTCACTGTCAAGTCAGCTCTGACTCATGGCGACCCCGTGTATGTCAGAGAAGAACTGTGCTCAATAGAGTTTTCAATGGCTGCTTTTAAGAAAGTAGATATAGCCAGGACTTTCTTCCAAGGTGCCTCTGGGTGGACTCAAACTTCCAACCTTTTGATTACCAACCAAGCACCCAGGACTCTTTAGAGGAGTCAGCTTAAAAAGAACACTGATATAGTATATTTGTATTCCTTTATATTAAAACCATGTCTTTTTAAGTGAAAATTAGGGCAAGTAGAAGAACATTTATGGTGGTGATATAATTCAGTATTTTGAATTACAGTTATCCCCAAAACATCCAGGATGGATGATTACCTCTCCTATATATAGCCTCAAGGAAAAACTTATCCTCAAATGTATACTATGAAATGCATACTATGAAAAAGGCAATCATTTTACTTAACAAATGTTCGCTGAGAGCTTATAACAGGCTGAGCACTGCAGTAGACACTTGGAGAACAAAACCATATTAGTTTCTTAGGGCTGCTGTAACAAATACCACAAACTGGGTGGCTGATAAGAACAGACTGTTACTGTCTGACAGTTCTGGAGGCTTGTCGTCTGAATTCAGAGTGCTGGGAGGGCTCTAGGGGAAGAGCCTTTCTTGTCTTTCTCAGCTTCTGGTAGCCCCAGGTGCTCCTTGCCTGGCAGCTACAGTGTCAGTGCATCCTTACATGGCCATCTTCCCTCTGTCTGTCTCTTCTCATTTATAAAGGCATCACTCAGAATGGATCAGAACCTACCCTACTCCTGTATGACCTATGTTAACTGAAGACATCTTCAAAAACCCTGTTTCCAAGGTTCAAGTTCACAGGTACCAGGGGTTAGGACTTCAACATATCTTTTTAAGGACACAATTTAATCCATAATAATCAGTGAAGGGAAAAAAGAAATTAATTTGGGAGGAGGGGCTCATTGAGAAGGTGACACATGAGCAAAGACCTAATGATTCCTCTACCTTAACTTCTGTGATGGCCCCTCCTCTTCTCTCTTCACACACTCAGCTCCAGCTGCCACCTTGACCTTTTCGTTCTTCCCCGCAAGCTCCTGCTGCAGGGCCTTTGCACTAACTGTGCCCTCTGCCTGGGACTCTCTTCCCCAAGCATGCAGGGATGAGAAAGTGGACAAAAAAAAGCAAAGTATGAAGCCGAATGTGGAAAGTGCCTTGAGGTTGATACAAACAGTGAACAAATTGTTACTGGAGATGAGAGATGGGATAATTGCTTTCGGTTGAAGTTATTAGAAAAGGTTTTACAAAGGAATTCTTTCGGAAATGCTTTTCAAATTCACCCCTCTTGCTATCTCTTCTTTTATCCACATAGATCATTAGTTCATTTTTATCTCTCATTCTGTGCTCTTGGAGGCAATAGTGGTTAAGAACATGAGTTTTGGCATCAGACTGACTTGGTTTTAGTTCCAACCCTGCCACTTACTAAATGTGCAACTTTGGAGAACTGGATTTTTCTGAGTCTCAGTTTCCTCATCGTAAAAATGAAAAAAATAATCTTTCTTTGAGCTTGTTGTAAGATAAATAAGTAATATACAGGATCTGGCAAATGATAATGAGAGAGGATACCAGCCTTTAAAGAAGGTGCGTCAGATAGTGAAGGACATTTTTTAAACAGTGCTGAGGAGAATGTATCGTATTTTATAGGTAGTAGGGAACCATATATATAGTTTGTTGTTGTTGTTATTGTTTTTGCACAGAGACGTGCGATATGTGTGTTAGGAAAATAACATTAGCAGCAAGTGTAGGGTAAATTTGGGGAATTGACTAATAGAGACCAGTGAAGACAATATTGCTTTGTTGTGAGATGTGATAAATTGTTAAGTCTGGTGGTTACAGAAGAGGTGAATTTGAGAACTGACAATTAAAAGATTTTTTTTCAACTCCGTATCTTCATATTTAGTCAATTCCCAAAATGTAGATGGAAAAATAGAAATAAATGAATGTTTCTTAATCATTTTTGTTGACATTTTGACCCAATTTCACAGTCTGGCTTTAGGTGTCCTTAGATTTATAGTCTGAGGGATGTATTATATGAGGACCAGCTGCTAAAGCTAAGAGGAATAGGAAAGAGGGGAAGGAAAAAAAAAAATCAACTGATAAACAGGAGTCAGAGAGTAACTTAAGTAAACTTTATTTTTTCGCTTAACAGACATCCCTTTAAAAGTATTTCTCAGCTGTTGACTTTGAAAAATAATTACTTTGCCTACTTTGGAGCTTGTAGATAAGTAAGATGGATAAGGAAATTATGATTTCCTTTAACTAGTTGCACGGTCAGGCTGCCCTCCTTCCACAGCAAAGAGCAGATGGAAAGAGTATGGACAAATTCATCATCACTGATAGAAAAGCTTCAGGGTATACATTCAATTTTGCCTAGGTGAGAAGCACCAGCTTTTAAATTTTTTTATTATTTTTAAATAGGTAAAACATTCAAATAGTTTAAAATTCAAAAAGCACAAAAGAATATAGAATGAAAATCATCCACTCATCCTTTCCCCCTGGCACTCAGGTTCTCCTCCCCCATAGCAATTTCTTATTTATCCTTGCAGAGATAACTTTTGCAATAGAAGCAAAAGATACATTCTTCCCTTTTTAATGCAAATGTTGGCATACTACACAGACTGCTTTGCATATTGTTTTTTTTTTTTATTTTGTTTTTGTTGATGTTGTTGTTTTACTTAACAATGTGTTTTAAAGATGGTTCCACATCAATACATAAAGACCATCCTCATTAATAATTATGGCTGCCATTGGCGCAAACAGTTTGTGCTTGACTGCTAACCTAGAGTTTGGCGCTTTGAACCCACCCAGTGGTGCTGCAGAGGAAAAGTCCTGGTGGTCTGCTTCTGTAAAGATTACAGCTGAGAAAACCCTATGGAGCACAGTTGTACTCTGTAACACATGGTCACTGTGAGTCAGAATTGACTTGATGGCATCAAACAACAACAGTATTCCATGGTATAAACCACAAAACCAGTCCCGCTGCCATCAAGTTGATTGCGACTCTTAGCAACCCTGTAGCAACCCTGGTGGCACAGTGGTTAAGAGCTTGGCTGCTAGCCAAATAGTTTGGCAGTTCAAAGCCACCTTGGAAACCGTATGGGGCAATTCTACTCTGTCCTACAGGATCGTTATGAGTACCATGGTATAGATGTACAGTAATTGTCGTACCTAAACTTCTATCAGTGGGTCTTGAGAGTGCTTCTAATCTTTTCTTATTTTAATCATGCTGCAGTGAGTACCCTTGTACGTACACCAATTAGCACGTATATAGACTTACTCATAAGGTTGTTACCTAAATAATAATATACAGGATCTGGCCAACAGCTGAGTCAAAGAATATGTGATCTATATTTTGATGCGTATTGACAAATTGTTCTCTATAGTTATTGTTGTTAGGTGCCATCCAGGCAGTTCTGATTCGTAGCACCTCTATGAACAACAGAACAAAACATTGCCTGGTGCTGCGCCATCCTCACAATGGTTATTTTGCTTGAGCCCATTGTTGCAGCCACTGTGTCAGTCCATCTCCTTGAAAATCTTCCTCTTTTTCACTGACCCTCTATTTTATCACACATGATGTCCTCCTCTAGGGACTGGTCCCTCCTGATAGCATGTTCAAAGTATGTGGGACAAAGTCTCACCATCCTTGCTTCTAAGGAGCATTCTGGCCGCACTTTTTCTAAGACAGATTTGTTCATTCTTCTGGCAGTCCATGGTGTATTCGATATTCTTCACCAGCACCATAATTCAAAGGCATCAGTTCTTCTTCGATTTTCCTTATTCATTTTCCAGCTTTCACTCACTTATGAGGCAATTGAAAATACCATGGATTCGGTCAGGCACACCTTAGTCCTCAAGGTGACATCTTTGCTTTTTGATGCTTTAAAGAGGTCTTTTGTAGGAGATATGCCCAGTGCAATGAGTCTTTTGATTTCTTGACTGCTGCTTCCATGGGCAATGATTGTGGATCCAAGTAAAATGAAATTCTTGAAAACTTCAATATTTTCTCCACTTATTATGATGTTGCTTATTGGTCCAATTGTGAAAATTTTTGTCTTCTTTATGTTGAGGTGTAATCCATACTGAAGGCTATCGTCTTTGATCTTCATCAGTAAGTTGTTCAAGTCCCTTTCACTTTCAGCAAGGAAGGTTGTGTCATCTGCATATCCCAAGTTGTGAATGAGTCTTCCTGTAGTCCTTATGCTGCATTCTTCTTCATATAGTCCAGCTGCTCAGACTGTTTACTCTGCATACAGATTAAATAAGTATAGCGAAAGGATACAACACTGACGTACACCTTTCTTGATTTTAAACCACCCAGTATCCTCTTGTTCTGTTATAATGCTGTTGGTCTATGTACAGGTTCCTCGTGAGCACAGTTAAGTATTCTGGAATTTCCATTCTTCACAATGTTATGCATAATTTGTTACGATCCACACAGTCTAATGCCTTTGCATAGTCAATGACAGTTCCCTGTCAATGTACTGCTACAACTTACTTGTGTGAGATATTAATGATATTGTTCGATAATTTCTGCATTCTGTTGGATCACCTTTCTTTGTAATGGGCACAAATATGGTTCTCTTCTAGTCGGTTGGCCAGGTAGTTGTCTTCCAAATTTCTTGGCATAGACAGGTGAGCACTTGCAGCACTGCATCCGTTTGTTGAAACATCTCACTTGGTATTCCATCAATTCCTGGAAGCTTGTTTTTTGCCAGTGCCTTCAGTGCAGCTTGGACTTCTTTCTTCAGTACTATCGATTCTTGATCATATGCTCCCTCCTAAAATGATTGAACATCCACCAATTCATTTTGTTACAGTGACTTTGTGAATTCCTTCCATCTTCTTTTGATGCTTCCTGGGTCATTTAATATTTTCCCCATGGAATCCTTCAGTATTGCAACTCGAGGCTTGAATTTTCTCTTCAGTTCTTTCACCTTGAGAAATGCAGAGCCTGTTCTTCCTTTTGGTTTTCCAACTCTAGGTCTATGCACATTTCATTATAATACTTTATTTTGTCTTCTTGAGCTGCTTTTTGAAATCTTCTGTTCATCTCTTTTACTTCATCATTTCTTCCATTCACTTAGCTATTCTACGTTCAAGAGCAAGTTTCAGAGTCTCTTCTGACATCCATTTTGGTCTTTTCTTTCCTGTCTTTTTAATGACCTTTTGCTTTCTTCGTATATGATATCTTCCCACAACTTGCCTGGTCTTCAGTCATTAGTGTTCAATGCATTAAATCTATTCTTGAGATGGTCTCTAAATTCAGGTGGGATATATTCAAGGTTGTACTTTGGCTCTCGTGAACTTGTAATTTTCTTCAGCTTCAACTTGTGCTTGCATGTGAGCAATGATAGTCTGTTCCGCGGTCGGCCGCTGGCTTTGTTCTGATGATATTGAGCCTCTCCATTGTCTCTCTCCACAGATACAGTTGATTTGATTCCTGTATATTCCATCTGGTGAAGTCCACGTGTACAGTTGCCATTTGTGTTGTTGAAAAAATGTATTTACAATGAACAAGTTGTTGGTCTTATAAAATTCTATCCTGTGATCTCCGACATTGTTTCTATCACCAAGGCCATATTTTCCAACTACTGATCCTTCTTCTTTGTTTCCAGCTTTTTGAATTCTAATTACCAGTAATTATCAATGCATCATGGTTGCATGTTTGATCAATTTGAGACTGCAGAAGTTGGTAAAAATCTTTTATTTCTTCATCTTTGGCATTAGTGGTTGGTGCGTAAATTTAAATAATAGGCATTTGTATTAACTGGTCTTCCTTGTAGGCATATGGAAATTATCCTATCACTGACAGCCTTATACTTCAAGATAGATCTTGAAATGTTCTTTTTGACAATAAATGTGACACCATTCCTCTTTAATTTGTCATTCCTGGCATAGTAAACCAACCATATGATTGTCCAATTCAGAATGGCCAATACCAGTCCATTTCAGCTCACTAATGCCCACGATATTGATCTTTATGTGTTCCATTTCATTTTTGATGACTTCAAGTTTTCCTAGATTCATACTTTGCACATTGCACATTCCTATTACTAATATATGTTTACAACTGTTTCTTCTCATTTTGAATTGTGCCACATCAGCAAATGGTGTTCCCGAAAGCTTTACTTCATCCATGTCACTGAGGTCAACTGTACTTTGAGGAGGCAGCTCTTCCCCAGTTGTATTTTGAGTGCCTTCCAACCTGAGGGGGATTCTCTACAGAAGTTGTACAAATTTGCGATCTCATTGGCAAAGTATGAGAAGCACTCTCCTTGACTTGAGAGCAGAACACTGTATCATTAGGGTGTTTGCTTTGGTGTGATTGGAATTAAAAGGAAGAGATTATAACATCGATTTCATTGAAATTATTACAAAGGACTCCCTTTCATTCTAAGAATGTTTCTTTCCATTAAAGATGAATACTCTAGATCAGTGGTTCTCAACTGGGGACAATCCCCCTCACTGCCTCCTCATGAAATATTTGGCAATGTCTGGAGACATTTTTGTTAGTTAAAACTGGAGGGGAGGGAGGTAAAATTAATGATTTGCTAGAGCTTCTCAAGGACATGAATGTATCTTATTTATATTGTATCCCATGTATCTGGAACACAGAAGGCACTAGCTTATTAAATGAATGAATAGATATTAACAGTAGTTCGTAATTGTCTCAGTGTGACTTAAGGGATTATTTATTTTTAATCAAAGACTATTCTTTTTTACCCTTATTTGCTTCACTTTTAATTCCAAATGTCCAGTTTTCTTTAGACTTACAAAGGCAATGTTTCTAGCCTACAGAATTGTTGTACCAGGAAGTGTCAGTTAAATAAGAAATATTGGCCTTTTCCCTGATTCAGACTTCTATAAAGTGTAGTTTATTACCGCAGCATTAGGCACTTAATTATATACTATCTTTCACTTATAGCTTCTGATTGAATTTGTCTTGTCTCCTGAAATGGACTGAAAATCTAATCAAAGGTTTTATGTACCTCATGATGCATAACTTAGTGTTTTGCAGACTGTAAAGCGAAGAAGTGACAGGTTGTTAGATTCTTTTTTTTTTTTTTTTTAATCATAACTCACAGGTGAAATCCAAAGGAGGTCTTGACCCCCGCAGAGGAACTGCTCATTCTTAAGAGCCTAAACAAAAAAACAAAAAAAAAAATTTATTGCCTTCTAGTTGATTCCAACTCATAGTGACCCTATAGGACAGAGTAGAACTGCCCCGTAGGGTTTCCAAGGAGCAGTTGGTGGATTCAAGCTGCTGACCTTTTGGTTAGCAGCCTGTGCTCTTAACCACTGCACCACTAGGGAGCAGAGCACCTTAAATTCTCTCAGAGCTCAGTTCCTCCTTAAAACAGCAAAAGTGTGGCACAGCAGAAGATACAGCTGACAAGATCCTAGGAATCTACTTCATAACTTTGCCTTCTCCCAGCTTTCTCTGTGTTCCCTAGGAGCACAAGAGCCCAACTGACCACTGTTCCCTTTTCACATCTCTTTCCATTGCCACAAATATTATCACCAGATGCTTTCCCATCATTCACTGTGATTAAAGGCTCAAGTGTAAGAACCAGAGGAGAGAATTCTTACTGGTTTCTGACAGAAGCAAAAAGCAGAACTCACTAATAAGCTTTCAGCCTTCTGCTGGGTAGCAAGAGTCTCCAGCTCAGGTGTCCACCTCTGCACTTGTGAACTGCCTTTGCCAGAGGAAAGCAGGTGGAGTGGAGGCCTGGTTTTAAGGAGAACCTAGAAGGGGGTTTGGGGGAAGCAACATGATCAGCAAGGTCAGGGAGGAACTAAGCAAGGACAAGAATATTGTTTGTAAGGCTAAGTTGGTGCTAAATATACTCTGCAGAAAATTGCGATGCAGGGAAGCTTTGATCATATCTAACAGAGAATTTTTAAAATGCAAATGTCAAAAAAATGCAAATGAACTACTTAGTTTACCTCTATTAGCTTGTTGTTAAACCACCATTTGGCCCTGAGATTCTTTTGCATTCTCTTTGCATTTAAAATAAGCTTGTAAGTGAAATCTTTCAAAGCCCAGAAGCAAAAGGAAGAAAATATTCAGAGTTAAGTATCTGGCAAGCCAAATAGATGATAGGAGCCAGCTTGATGAGAGAAGGTAAAAATAATAAAACCTAAACACTCTAAAGGCATTTTCTCTCCAGAAGACCTCAAATTAAAAAAAAAGAAAAGAAATTTATTTAAGGAATTTTTCAGCAGCAACTTTGACATTTAGCCATGAATATCTCCACAGGTGGGGAAATTGAGTTCTTAAAGGGTTAATTTCCGAATCACCAATTTACCAAAGAAAGAACCCCAAAATCCACATCTCCCACAAAGTTTTCTAAAAAGAAGAGAGCTTGTTTTTTGGTTAATTTCCAAGTTAACTAAAAGTTACTTCTTAAATGATCATCTTTAGACTGGGCATTGGGGGCATATATAGAAAACTAATTTAAATTTTGACCATTTAAGATGGACCCTCTAGAATATATACAGCAAAAATTCCACCTTCTTACATAATGGTGCCAAAATAACAATTTTTTAAATAATAGTAACTCATGTATTTGTTATCTTCCAAGAACCATGCTAAGTGTTTAACTCATATTAGTTCATGAAAAAGTCCCTCGGTGATGCAGTTTGTGCTCAGCTACTAACCAGAAAGTTGGCAGTTCAAACCCACCCAGTCATGCTGCAAAAGAAAGGCCTGGCAGTCTGCTTCTGTAAAGATTACAGCCAAGAAAACCCTATGGAGCTCAGTTCTACTCTGTTAACACATGGGGTTACCATGAGTTGGAATCGGCTGGACGCTAACAGGCTTGGTTTCTCTTTAAATTCTGTAACATCTATTTGAGGGAGATAAATTCCATTCTGTGGCATTTTTCTGCTGCCTTAGAAAAAGGTCGTTAATGTGCAGTCTTTGAAAGGTTCCCAGGTATGAACCTCCTAAAATTATGTGCAAATGTGTGTCTGTCTAAAGAGAGGGTCCATGGTTTTTATCAGCTTCTCAGAGAAGTCTGTGGCCTTTGTTGTTGTCGTGTGCCATTGAATTGATTCTGACTATATCAACCCTCTAGGACAGAGTAGAACTGCCCCATAGGGTTTCCTAGGCTATATTCTTAACAGGAATAGATCACCAGGTCTTTTCTACCACAGAGCTGCTAGTGGGTTTGAACCACCGACCTTTCTGTTAGCAGGCGAGCACTTAAACTTTGTGCCACCAGGTATCCTTCTGTGGCCCTTAAAACATCCAAAACAAACAAACAAAAAAACCCATTGCCATCAAGTCAATTCCGACTCATAGGGGCCCTGGTGGTGCAGTGGTTAAGAGCTCAGGCTGCAAATTAAAAGGTCGGCAGTTCGAATCCACCAGCCACTCCTTGGAAACCCTATGGGGCAGTTCTACTCTGTCCTATAGGGTCGCTATGAGTCTGGGAGTTAAAACATTCCAATCAGATTAATCATTATCGAGAGCAGGTATTTCTGCATTGCTTAGTGTACCTCTGTGAGCTTGAAGTAGTAATACTGTGTAAGGGCTATATGTTCCTATACTGTTCTGCTTTTTGAATTCTCTCTTTCTTTACTTGTCTAATGATGATTCTTGCCCAGGCCTTGGGCTTGCCTCCACAAAAAGATGTCCCTGCCTCTCTCCTGTGTAAAACTGTGCTTAACAATGCGGACTCTGGAGCCAGATGGTCTGAATTTAAATCTGGGCTCTACCACTTACTTATTGTGTAACTTTGCCTCAGTTTCCAGATATAAGTGCTTACTGCATCATATGATCCTAAGCTGCTGTAGATTTAGAACCATCTGCTCAAATTGTATTTGACACATTGGCGGTTCGGTGGCAGGATTCTCACCTTCCACGAAGGAGACCCAGGTTTGATTCTCAGCCAGTGCATCTCATATACAGTCACCAGCCATCTGTCAGTGCAGGCTTGCATACTGCTGTGATGCTGAACGGCTTTCATGGGAGCTTCCAGACTAAGGCAGACTAGGAAGAAAGGCCTGGTGATCTACTTCTGAAAATTAGCCAATGAAAACTCTATGGATCACAACAGAATATTGTTCAACACAGTACTCAAAGATGAGCACCCTAGCTTAGAAGGCGCTCCGAGTACACAGTGGGTGCAACAATGGACTTGAGTTTACCCATGAGCATGAAGATGGCACAGAACTGGGCAGCACGTTGTTCTGTTGTACATGGGGTTGCCGTGAGTTGGAACAATAACAATCAGCTTCTTAGAGTTCTTTTTTACCCCTTGTTTTTTGTTCAGTTCTGCTTACAAACAATGGAATTCAGTGAGATAACAGGCCATGCATTTGTTTTGCTACAACAGTGTTAAACAAAAGAACTGGATAGGGAGCCTTGATTAAAGCAACCATTATAACCAAAGTCCACATGACACTGTTAGTGGCACTAAGCAAAGCAACCTTGTTTTCTTTTCAGCCATTCTGGTTTGCTTCGGCTGCAATTTGAAGGGAAAACACAAGTTTTCAGCTAGTATCTTTGAAAACTGCATTTCAGGCAGCTATCAGTGACAGAGCATGATTTCTTTTCTTTCTTTCATTTTTAAGAAAAAAAAAAAAAGGAGCTGCTTTTTCCAGCCTGTGGATGTTATCGGGGATTGAATCATCTCTCCTTGATAAAGTGCACTGGCAGAATCTACTGGGTCCGGAATGCAAATGATCTAGGCAAAGCTTCCCCATTAAAGAGAGCAAGTAAAATCCCGCTGAGTAGAAGGCCAGATGACATTTCTTTTCCTTATCCCTTTTCTTCAGGAGTAATAATCTCTTACCTCACTGTTGTTTAAGGGTCTTTTCGCCAGCCATCAGAAGACTAAAAGCTGCTGTTCGATGGCTGAAGACAGAGGTGCTCACTGAGGTCCATGTAACTCTTTTGTAATATCACTAAGATGTGATGACATCCTGGAGCCCTAGTTCTAGCAATGTGGCAATTCTGAAGTGAGCAAAGGTAGCTGCTGCCCACAGGATTATCAAAATCCCTGCAGTACATCAGCATCCTGCTGAACTGTGAGCCACCAAGCCTCTCTCCATTCTTTCAGTCTAATGTTCTTTCCACCAGAACAGCTCTGAAGGAAGTCACAAAGGGCTAAGAGATTCCCTGCTGCCTGTCTTTTTAAGCATGGGTGTCTGTTATGAAAATAGGCAGCATGGCGTAGTAGTAGAACCCACTATTTTCTGAATGAGCAGGGGCAGTGTCAGCTTTCAGCAAGCCAGGGCTTTTCATCAGGTGACCAGTTATGAATGTCATTGTAGTTGGTGTTAATGCCATCTCTTTCTCTCTCTGTGTCTTCCACATTTCCATGTATGCACATGTGCTCATATACACACACACACACACACACACATATTTACAGAGGGATTCATTCAGCCTCTGGGCTCCCTATTTGCAACCTTATTCTTGGGGGTTATTAAATCTTAACATAATGGACTCTTTTTATGATAAAGACAATATCCCCTCACTCTAAACCAGCAAGTACTTACACTGTTAAAATGTCTTTAAAGAAAAAAGCCTATTGGAGACCATGTATTTACACCATTTGGTAGGGGAGGGAACAGGAGAATGGGAGCGTTGTTTCAGAACTCGGGGGCAATTCTCTTCTGGGCCCGTGGAGATGCTGCGACAATTTCCTTAGCACCTATGGTTGAGAGTAGTGTTGATTTTTATCTACCAATAAGTCAAGAGATTTCAAATTACAGATGTTAGCCAGGCAACATGGCAGTCTTAAATGACTGGGCTCATCCTCCAGTCCCTACGATCTTACTTTTCTTCTTGATTCTTGAATTTATTAATAATTTAACCTCTATTAGCAAAGCAAACAAATGAAAATGCCCTTTCAAAGATATACTAATAACATCAGCTGTCTGTGGGAAATGGAAGCAAACGTCATGACTTCTGAGAGTTTTATGAAGTCCCTCCTCTTTTTCTCAGCTGAACTGTGAGCTGTTCGTATTTTACAATCCTTTGGCAAACCAGGTTTCTTGGCTCCGGCCATATCACACAGAAGACGTTCTGTACTTCTGGCTTTCTGAGACCTTCCAGCATTTTGTAGCTGGTATCTAGTGTTCTGGGCTTTAATTGTCTAAATCCAAAGGACAAATACATAAACAAGCTACAACCACTTTCTTATTTCCAAGGACAATGCTCTTCTTAATTGGCTTTTCACCAATGTTTTATCCCATGGGTTAAAATTTCTTATTATTTTGAAGTTTGGCAGGACTTTAATAATGGCCATTTGGGTGGAAAACAGGATCAATTAACAAATTTTTCCTGTAGGTTTTTCCTTAACAAGAGACCCTGCACTCTGTCATGTGAAGTGAACAGAAAAGAGTCAATAAGCTTATCTCCTTCCCTCCTAGGGATTGAAGTACTTTTGGAGAAATGCTGCATTTATACAGGTAACAATGGTACAAAACATGCATAATGGATAAAAAACATGACACAGATGACCATAGCTATATAAGATTCAAAAAAGAGAGAGCCTTTATGATTTGAAAGGTTTAGAGGTCTTCAGAAAGGAAATGGAATTTGAGTAGGACCTTGAAGAATGGGTAGGATTTTTGAGGTTGAGGAAGGGAGAGAGTAGGATAAAAGGCATAATGAACACAGATGCAAAAGAAGGAGAGAGAAAGATAGGTTTGAGTGCGGTACGCAAGTGACTGTACCAGAAAACTCAAGTAAGAAAGAAATGGAGTATAAACCTGGAGAAGTGGTTTGAATGAGCAGAAAGCAGTCAAGACCAGGGATGGGAAAGTATTCAATCCATTAATATAAATAATGACGTTAGAAGGAAGAGCTGGTTTGGGGAAGAAAAAAAGTTCAGTTTATTGTTAAATTTCATATGACTGTACGTTAGCCAAATGACATTGTACCAAAAGATAAAACTATATATTTTAGAAACTGGAGCCCACTCATATTTGCCTTTGCCTTATTTTGGCACTTTGTAGTGATAGCCTGAGTGAAGATTGTACTATTTGATTTATCATCAATCACATGAAACAAAGTAAGAGCCTTGAATTTGGAGCTGGAAGGGCCCTTAGAAATACATAATTTTTATTGCCAGCGAGCTAATTTGGTGTCTAGAGAAATTAAGTGATTAGCCTGAGCCATGGGGACTCTTAGTGATAGAGATAATGTTAAAGCACGGTTGTCCACTAATTTCTGATCATCACATCGCCTAGTTTCTAGTTATCCTTCTAAAAAGTGTATAAATAAACATAAATTATACCTTTACATAGCTGTACAACCTAGATCATATCAGATGGACTTTTTAAAATTCAGTCTTTTCTCTCCATTGGTTACTTTCCATCTCTCCTCCCTGTCTCCAACTCATCGCTCCTCCTGTATTCAACACGTAAAACATCTCATTCTAATTAGAGTTGACAAATCAAAATTTATATAATCATATATAAACACATACATATATAGTGTTTCATTTACAAAAATGAAAATGTATGTACTGTTTTCTATATTTTTACTTTTCTCACTCAAACATACCGTGGGAAAATCCTTCATGAGTGAAAGGTTCTAGCCTAATCATTTCTTCTAATGGTTACGTAGTACTCCATAGTAGGGATATATCATGACTTATTCTACCATCTGCCCTACTCATGGGGTTCCAAAATTTTTTACCTTTCCAAATACTACTTAAGTATACATGCTTGTACGTATATCCATACATGCTGGTTATTTTATTTCCATGGGATAGAGTTCCAAGAGTGGAATCGCTGGGTCAGAGGACATGTGTATTTTTAGTTCCAAAAACTATTGCCAAACTGCTTCCCAAGAAAGCTGTAACATTACGCGTGTGCATCAACAGTTAATGAAAGTACATCCTTTACCTAGATCCTCATAGACCGTAGTATTATAAATTTTATTTATTTATTTGCAAAAATTGGTGTAATGTAAAATCTTGGTGATACATTATTTGAATTTCTTTGACTACAGGTGAATTAGATGGCCTTTTCATAAGCTTTCTGGCCATTTGAATTTCTTGTTTTATAAATTGTGCTTTCATATTCTTTTTTCATTTGGTCAACAGACTATTTTGTCTCGTCAGTTTTTAAGAGCTCCTGATACAGATATTTTTGCCTCTCCTCTAGGGTTGAAAATACATTTTTTAAATTGCTTATGGTATATTTTGCCAGGCAAAAGACTTGAATTTTATGTAGTCATCTGTGTTTATATTCTCTCTAATACTTTCTATGTTTTCTGCCTTGCCTAGGAGCCTACCCCTTCCCTGCCCCTAGATTGTGTTTATGATCCCTTAGATTTTCTTACAAGATATTTATTTATTTATTATTTTACTTTTTAATCTTTAATCCTTCTAAATTCATCTAGAATTTATTTTTGGAAATGGTATAAAATAAAGATCTAGTTTTCTCTTTTTCCAGATGAATAAACAGTTTGTCAGCTTTGTTACATTAAATAATCCATCTTTTTGCCACTAAATTGAAATGTCTCCTTGGTCATATATTAAATCCTCATTTATATTTGGATCTACTTCTAAATATTCTTTTTCACATATATATTTGTTTACTCCTATTTCAATACTTATTGATTTGATTACAGTCACTTTATAGGATTTTCTGATATCTGGTAAGGCAGAGTACACAAATGACTTTAAAGGTAGCTATCAAATGCTTAGGTAAATGCATTAAAAATCTATTTGCTAGACAGCAAGCAGAAATTAATACACTGAAATAGTGCTTATGTAATTAAAATTATTTTTTCCAAAATCTTTTTAAGATCTATGTTTATATAAAACAAACGTGTGAATAAAATGTTTACTGTGCTTGTGACATCTTATATAAATGACAATTAGTTATATTTTTTTAAGTCCTTAGGTGATGTACCGTGTTAATGGCACTGTTTCCTTGCTTGATTCACAGATTGATTCTTCTGAGGAATCATCCCTGACTGTGTCTTCTCTGTAAGATACAACTGCTTCCTAGTGGGAATACAATTCAAGGGAACGCTCTGAAGTTTTCCTGAAGAGAAATTCCATGGGGACTGTACCTGACCCTCTGAGATCGGCTAAAACTTCCCTGATTGCTGCTTCTGGAAAAGAAGAAGAACTAGGAGAGGTGAGATCTGCCTCATCTCAGCACAGACCAGCTCTCCTGTGTAAGAATACCAATGGCCTTTCAGGGGCTCCCGCAGAACCAGACCTCAGTCACAGGGCAGTGGCTGAGGCCCTGATGCAGGCTTGTGAGCATGAGACAACCCAGCCAGACATGTCTTCTTCTGGTATCTTCCATGAGGTGGAGAAAGCACTTCCCACAGTCAACTCTCCTGGTAACACCCAGCAGCCAGGAAGCAGCATGCCTACAGCACCAGCCCCCTGTTCTGCAGCAGGAAAGGATCTTACACCGGCACCATTTACCACGCCAGCCAATCATTGCACCAACCAGGCCATCCTGGCTGACCAGCTCAAAGCTAGCCCCTCATCTGTGCCTGAAGACGCCCAGGTGAAATCACAGAGAACTTCAGGTGGAGAGCAGCCTGAGAAGTCAGGTTGTCCTGCAGGAGACAGCCATGGTAGCAGCAAAGATGAAGTGCCCTGTGATTTTCCTTCTCAAGAAACAATCCAGGGAATGGTGCAAACTCCAAATATAGCAACCCCTGTGTCTAGTCATTCAGCCTCTCCTGTAGGTGAATCTGAAGGGGAGAGGCAGCAAGACCTTTGTGACTCTAAGCCAAGGTCCTGTGACTCTCCAGCTAGGGAACTTGGGTATTCAGAAAACAAACAGCCCTTACCCACTGCCTCGGACCCCCAGGCCGTGTCTTCTGTGACACCTCAGCCATCTCATCTCTCCAGCAGAAATCCAACATTTCCTCCAGACTCAAAGAAGGTGCTGCTGCCAGCACAGCATCAAAGGTTAAGGTTCAAAGAGGTAAGCACAATGACCAACCAAGCTGAAAGCGAGATCAAGGACGTTACCAGCAGGACTCGGCAAGATGTTGAGGTGCAGGCAGTGGCAACTGTCGAAAGCAGATCAGTCTCTACCAGCCCCAGCATCCTCGCTGCATTTTTAAAGGAAAACCCCGCTCCTAAGCGTTTTGAACAAGAGCAACTGCGTGTCATCTGCCATGGCAGTGGCAGCGGGAGCCACACGTTGGAGCTGTCTGACGGCACACTAGCCCCCCAGGAGGCGAGTCAGTGCTATGGCATCATGCCAGAGGTACACGTCCTGGCAGCTGGAGCTGGTTTCACAGCTTTGCAAGGGGCAAGTAAATTAATGAGCTTACCAGACGAGGTCCTTCAAGCCTCACCAATCAGTGCAGCATCCCATAACATTCAAGATGTGTGTAAAGAAGATGAGAAGTCAGCAGGAATGACTCCAGAAAGGAAAGATCTGATCTCTAAACAGCTTTCAGGTACTAATTTTGGCTCCCTGAAAGCTAGCCCTATTGACCAGATTTCTATCTGTGCAGGCAGTCAAGATGAAATAAGCCATGGATTAGGGGAATTTCAAGCCAAGCCATCTGAGTTTACAGTGAAAACCATCAATGGCCACCGAACAGACTCAGATTGTAAACTACCAAACTCTTGTGTTCCCGCCGGCAAAGCTGACCAGTCTGAGAAGTTGGATCCCACTGAGAAAAGAGGTACAGGGGAGCAGAAGCCTGCATCTCCTCAGATAGTAAAACAACCAGAGTCTGCTGGCACTGATACCCCAGGTGTAAATGAAAAGGCAGAAGCCAAAACCCTACTGTTCAATCCCAAACCTCAAGAAAGTGGAGGCATAGAATTAGCTGATAATCCCACACCCTCCTCAATGAGAAAGAACCAGGAGAGCGCCTTAGAAGAAAATAAACAAACCAAGGCAGCCACAAGCCTGAGTCTGCCTTCTGATTCCATGGGTGACTCCAGTCCAGGTTCTGGCAAGAGGACCCCTTCTCGCTCCGTCAAAGCCAGCCCCCGCCGGGGCAGCCGCGTCAGCGAGTTCCTCAAAGAGCAAAAATTAAACGTGACAGCAGCTGCTGCTCAGGTAGGACTCACCCCAGGAGAGAAGAAAAAGCAGCTTGGCGCAGACTCCAAACTCCAGTTGAAACAGTCCAAGCGTGTCCGAGACGTGGTGTGGGATGAGCAGGGCATGACCTGGGAGGTGTACGGTGCTTCCTTGGACCCTGAGTCCTTGGGTATCGCGATCCAGAACCACTTACAAAGACAAATCAGGGAACATGAGAAATTAATCAAAGCGCAAAGCAGCCAGTCCCGGAGATCCATTTCCTCAGATACTTCTTCAGATAAAAAGCTCAAAGGAAGGCAGCACAGCATTTTCCAGTCTATGCTGCAGAACTTTCGACGCCCCAACTGCTGTGTTCGCCCTGCCCCTTCATCTGTGTTAGATTGAAAGAGGAGGCATGTGGGAGCCCATGTATACATTTAGGGTATTCAGAAGTGTTGAACTGTGTGTAAGCTTACTTATATATTGCTTTTCTGAGAGACCTGAAAGAGAAAGAACCTATGAATAGAAAACAAGTATTAAATACAGGAAATTGCTATTAAGAATCTTACGGTCCTTTGTCTGGGACCTCATAAATAAAAATGTCATTTGAATTTGAAAGAAAGAGTGAGAGAAGAGAAGCAAGCTTCACTGGATGTTTACAACCTTAATTATGTGGAAATAATATTCACTGGTTTTCTTTAAATATGATATTGCTTATAGAAATAGCATTATCATTATACATGTGTCATTTTGTATTACTGCCTCAGTTTATCACACTATAGTATTTCCATTAAAATCCTTGCTTCATATTAGAAGTAGCAAAAACACTATTAGCAAAACACCATTAGAATTTCTAATCCTATTGTAATAAGGGAGTCCTGGTGGCACAGTGGTTAATCACTCGGCTGCTAACCGAAAGGTCAACAGTTCAAGCCCACCAGCAGCTCCGTGGGAGAAAGGTGTGGCAGTCTGCGTCTGTAAAGATTATGGCCTTGGAAACCCCTGTGGGGCAGTTCTACTCAGCCCTGCAGGGTCACTATGAATTGGAATCGACTTGCTGGCAATGGGTTTGGTGTTTTTTTGCTTTTTTGCAAGGAGAATGCTGTTAACTACGCAAAATTCCAGTAGGCGATAAGAACAATAGAGTAAAAAATCAAAACAAATGTGACTCGTTTCTGGGTCAGACAGCATTAAATAAAAGCATTTAGATGCATAAAATGCCAATAGCAATTAATATTTGTAAAGATACGCAGATAACCCTTTTTATAAACCTTGTTACAACGAAAACCAAAAAACCAAACCCGTTGCCATTGAGTTGATTCCGACTCATAAAGACCTTGTTATACCTGCTAATAGATACAAGAAAGCTATATTATGAAAATTAACTAAGCTTTTGAATATGAATACTACCTACATAAAACACGGATTTATATATACAGATTTTCCTCCATTGAAGGCAAGGTACATCTCTGTGATTTTGACTAGATTTTTTTCTTACCCTACAGGAAGTGCATGAGACTGAATTTTTGAAAGGAGTGATCAAGTTGATGATAATACTAAATTTTATGTTATATGATTGTCTTCCAGTAACATTCTATGGAGAATGTTAAGGTTCTGGTAAGGAATTATAAATAGCCAACTACCAAACACTCTCTCTTCTGTGTTGAAAAAAAAAGAAAAGCCCCATGAGTAACAAAAACAATGCAATTTATGTTTTTCTTCTGCATTGGTTCAGTACCTTCTAATAAAAAATGTAGTCAATACCAAATAGAACACAAGCTTCCTTACAGTATTTGTATGAGACTAGTATCATCAAATTGCTTAAGTTTATAACCTTAGTAAAAGGGCAGCCCCTACAAACTTATTTATTTTAAGAGAAATAACATCATGTCTCATGCTTTAAAACCAGTAACGGTTTGAGCTTTGGGTGGGCTGTGTTCCTTGAGAGCGGGCACCTGTTTAAACTTAGCATGTACTTGTCCCCAGATGAGGAGACTGGTGTACGGAGACCAGTGGTTGCTTTAGGGCTGAGATAGTACAGAACAGAGGAATGAACTAGTGCCCTGAGAAGGTTTCCCTTCCTGTATTCATTGTAGGGAGAGCACTGGTCTCCATCTTACTTTTAGAAAATCAAATGCTGGAGGAGGTGCTGGTTGCCTTCTTTGAATTCACTCCCCCAATCAAACAGAAAAGAGTATCTAACCATGTTATCTATCCAGAGATTCATAAATGCCATTTGTGCAATAAATTCACAATATCTGGTTTTTGTTTTTTTTTTTTTCAAGTTCAATTTTTCAAATTCTAAACGTGCATATGGGGGAAGAAAATCATACCTGAACGTTAAAACCACAAGCTACACTGGACACCTAAATTAGTAAAAAGCCATCAATTTCTTTTAAAGAATTTAACTGTATATGAAACCCTGAGTTTTTAATTCTCCAACATACATACCCTGAGAATGATTAATTACAGTTGTTGTAATTAGAAATTAAAATGAATTTTTTAATAAGGCACTTTTTTTTCAGTTTCTCACCTATTGACCTATATTAAGAATGATAAAGTAGAAATTACAACCTGTGTTATTAATGATCAGAGATTTAATCTAAAACTCTTTCTCTTTTGGTCTGAATTACCCGTTTTTGTAGTGATTATGTTGCATCTGTTGTTTCAGACGCCTTTGCCAGGATATAGTCTCTCTCCTGTCTCCTTCTCCCCGGCTGTCTCTCTGACATATAGGCATACACACTGTATACACAGAATACACCCTGTGTACACAGTAGCAGCTGTCAACAGCACCCACTCCAGATGGTAAGCCCTAGGTAATCCTCTGCTGTGAAACAGCTAGAACAGGCTGTTCCTGCATTAAAGTAAGAGGGAAGAAAGAATTCAGCATCCAGCAATAATATTTATTTTCATGAGTTTGGAGTAATCACATGAGTTATAAATAGTTAAATGAAGCAGAGACCTAAGAGATATCTGTCTTAAATAAATTGAAACAGCTAAATTTAGTGTTGTAGTTATGTTTCTCAAATTAAAGCTTTAAGAAAAACTGTTTGATGTAGTCGTTTAACTGGTTTTCTTTGGTACTAGAACCAAATTTCTTTACTTTTGTGGTGCTCTAGGCACAGCCACAAAATAGTACAAAGCTTTCTTGTTTTGTTGCTTATCAAATCCTGTAAAGCTAGCAGCTTTCAAAAGCAATACCAGAAATATACCATCGAATAGCTAAATAAGATAGGAGCCTATTAAAGACAGTGTTTTTTGCGTTATGATACCCTAAGTTACTAACTCTCACAATAAACCCTTTGTTTGGAAATATTCCTTTACTTTAATCTATGATACAGCATAGACATTTAGTACATCATGAGTGACACGTTAACTTCATTCAACAAATAAAGTAATGACAATTTTTCTGATAGACTCTTTGAACTTGTTCAGCTATTCCTTACTTCACGACACACACTGAAAGTTGTTTGTTTTTGCCTTTAATTTCTTTTAGATGTGATGTGGTCATTCTTAATGCATTTTAGTTTTTGAAATATATGGAGGAAATGTTTTATTAAATCAAGAAATATAAAATGTTTCTTAAACCAGTAGTAAAAGGGATGAATTAGAACTCAGTGTCTGGAAGATAATTAAATATTTAAAATGTTAAGTTGCTATACCACTTACCAGGTAAATGCTAGAAGTTTTAATTTAAATATTGATATTTCTATTTTTATGACCACACACCAAAAAACAAACAAACAAAAAAAGATCGCATAGCTTCAGCTATCATATTCTAAGTTCCCATGTGTTTATCCTGTATGCTTTTCTAATTATGTCTTTCTGGATTGTTGGCTTTTAATGCTGTAGACCAACTACTTTACATACAGTAAAATCCTGATTAATTTTAGTGTTTTAGATCAGTGGCATACGTTGAGTAATTCATAAGTCAAGGTTAACCAGAAACCGTTTTTGTTGTCATCCAAAGTGAAATATCTACAAAATGTATTAGTATGTTTTTCTACCTTGACCAGTTCAACTATATTGAGTATAATTTGATCTGTGATGATTTTTGAATCTTAAGAATTGTCTAATATTTATTATTTTGGATACCAGTGTTTTCCATGTTATATGGTAAGCATCAAAACTGAAAGAAATTGGACTGAATATGTAGGCATAATATACCTAGAGGTTGAAATTTTGGAACCAAATTCTTATAGAAGCTTGTGGCCTTAAAGTAGAAAGCAGAACAGAAAAATGGCATTGGTGACATCGAGAATGTTGAGGGTTTACTATTCCTACATTATTCTAGGTTATTCCTCTTATCTCTGGGTATTCCTACCATTCTGGAAACTTCTGTGTACCACACCAAGAATACAGTATCCTGTGACTTTGAAGTTTGTTTGCAGAGGTTATAGACAACAAATGTGCTGTTAATGTAAACTCTTTGGCCTTTGCTGTATCCACTCAGTTACTGTTTTGCTCCCAAAATGTGAGAAATCATCTTCTCTTCTTCCTACATACTGTGCAAGTGTTAAAAAAATTTTCCACTTATGGTACCACATAATTCACCATACTTCTTGACTACTTTTTTAAAAACCAGGGTAAAGAAAAATAATGCATTAAGGTGAGACTTGCATATATGTATATGAGTTTTTGCTAAAAGACTGGGCACATGTAGCCTTGTGTAGGCCTCTGCTTACCTGGTTTACTAATTGTCTACAATGCTGCCGTGCTACAAAGCTGTTTACTCTCTCCTGCTTTGTCCTAAGCGGTGTTTGAAAATTGAAGCCTGTGAATTTCCCTTTGTGATAATAATACAGTGAACTCAACAGTATCTTGGATAAGCGAGCTGCCCACATTTTCCCCACCCCTGTTTTGTCTACACAGTGAATCAGAAGTCTTGTCCATGTCTGCTTCAGTTTTGCCAATTTTCTATTAAGACCTGAGTGCTTTGTTTTCTATTAGCCATTTCCTGGATGTCATGTGTGGCCCTTTTGTTGTTTCTCTCCAAATGTGGGTCAGCTGCTGCCACCTGGCAAGTAACAGGTGATAATGCCGAATCTCCTGTCCATCCTGGTAACTAGATACTCATAACGAAATTCTTTAACTGACTAATTAGAAATGTCATCTGTGAAGACACACGGGCTTAAGGATGTCTACAAAATGTTAGACATTTTTGCAAAGGGAGAAAAATAGTCTTGTAAATACTGAAACAAGGTTTCCATGAACTTTATCCTACTCTCAGAAAAAAATCCTTTTTGTCTCCAGAAATCAAATGAGCTTCGTCTGCAATGACTAAGAACATAAATGAAGATGGATTGTGGTGGAAAAATTGTCTCACAAATAATCAGCGACATCTGCCGGAGGTCATTATAGCTGCTTTTAACTGTGAACACACACCAGCTAAACTACTCACTTGCCACAACCAAATAACCTCTCTCAAAGTAAATCAAATACATCTGTATATATGTGTAGACAAAAACAAACAAACAAAAAATCCTGAAAAACCACTGCTTGGTATTAGGTAAATCAAAGTGATTATGATTATAAAGGACATTCAAGTAACCGTGGGCCTTGATGATCGGACTGTGTGTATCGGGGCCAGAATGGTGCAGCAAGATGTTATTTACAAGTTTGTTTTTTTTTAAGACTGAGATATCTCAGACACTAATCATAAGAATAAAGACTGTTGAATATGAAATTAAAGCCAAGCAATAATGTGCCAAATAGGGGCAGTTCTACCAGCAAGTGCATCTACTCTGGCCACACCATTATATGATTATGGTTTGCTCCCTAAAGACTGTAACCAAGAAGATAAAACAAGTGAAGGCATCATTTCTGCCGCCTTGCTGGAAAAACTTGTTTAGGAGTGCCGTAAAAAGGTACAGCACTAGTGAGCATTAGAAGAGCTATGGTTAACATCTCCGTTTTTATACTAGCCGAGGAAAAGTCATCAAAAGTCATGCTGGCTTAAAACTGAAGACAACTCCAACTAGAAGCTTTGCTGGCACGGAGGGTAATTCTTCTTCTCGGACACTAGCAGGTAGAAAAGCAATTCAGTTAGCTCTGCCCAGAGGATTGCAGCCCTAGCTATGAAAAATGGGTTCCCAAATGTAGAATCATTCACACATGAGTACTCATAAAGGGGCCTCATAGAATGCCTTACAGAAAACACTGCTACAGATGGCTGCTTCTAAATACTAATTCTTCATCGAGTATGTGTTCTAGCTCAAGACTGATTGATTGCAAAATAATAGGAATAAAAATGATGAAGTTTACACTTCAGAAAAAGATACTGATAATCAACCAGCATGGTATTAATTATGAGATACCCTAGTGACTTCAGTGTGTTAAGGAGAATTAAATGGGAAGGAAATGCTAACTTCTTTCTTGATTGCTTACTATGGGGAGGTCATCCATTTATTTCTGGGGTGAAAATTATAGCTTACTTTTTGACATTGCTGCTAGTATTACTCTTTGTTCATATAAAAACTAGATTGTCTACTCTTTAGCAAATATTTAAGCAGTTAAACAATTTTTTTACTCAAATTGTTTTTAATCACATGTAAAGGCTGTGTATGGGGCAGACTAAATCGAATGAGTAGAAGGGGCTTATGTTTATCAGCATCTTAAAACGATTTTAGTTTAGATTCCTTAGCTTTTAATTTAACCACATCTTTGAGTAAATTAGTTTTTATAATGTTTCCCATCATGCCTTTAAAATAACATTTGTAAATCAAGTGATTGCAGTATTATAGTCATACTTCCCAGCCCCTAGAGGAGGGGAGAGACTAATTCCTGTTTTAAGGGCATGCGGAGACACTTTGTACTGAAGTAAAGAAAGGTCAATACGGCCTGAAAACTCAGAAAGAAGTATACTAACGATTACTAAATTTCTAAATATTTATTCTGCTGTACTATTGTATAAACATGTTGTGCATAATACTGTAGTTGGTTGTGGTATGTCAATACATTCTATAAGTGTGTACACAGTCTGTGAGTGATTGATTTTCTGTTTTTCATGTGTGGGGGAAAAAAATAACGTACTCCATTTTAAGGCCAATTTCAGTCATCAGGTAGGCACATGTACGAAAGTGAATAAAGCCAACAAAAGTGTGCGCGTGTATTCAGCCAAACAATTTGTCCTTTAATGTTTGAATGACAGAAAGGGCTGTTTTTTCTTTTATCATCTCCAAGAATAGATAACATAATTGTCACAAAGACTGAATATAGTAACCGGTACATTGGTATGTTACTAAACGTGCCAGGGCTAATTAACCATGCCATTAGTCACAGGTAAGGTCAGTTGTTTGACCACTGGGATGATTTACATTCCTCACACATCCTCTCTGTGTTAAGTGTGTGACTAGGATGTACATACTATGGGTGTGATTGTGTACATACCTTGTATGAATTATCTAAATCCTCAAAGCAGTTTCAGGAAAGCGGGAACAAGAAGCAGTTGTCCAAAAGCCCCAAAAGGGCTAATCAATACGTATTTTCAGTTTCTACACAGAGACATGTATACATAGCATAACTGCAAATAGCTTACCCACATATAGATGCACATATAAATGCATTTTATTCATACTGGTATTTAAGTAAGTCACAAGTTGAAATAACATTGAAAAGTACATCTTTCCGTGACTGTTCTGTTTTACAGATGTTCATATTGAGTCAGATGCTCCTCATTAAATCATGCTAGCCCCTCGTAGCAGATTTTGTGTGTAGGAAAGCTCAGTCCCTTTGACTACAAAAATCTAGTTAGCATCTTACGTAGGCACAAACAAGGACCAGGGCAGCTTTAAAGTTTTAATTCTATAAGCACCTGATTTTCAATCTGGAAATGGAAAACACCAGGGAAAACCAATTATGTTGTTTAGACTCCATTTGGACATTTATCAGTGTGTGTATTTGCACAGGCTGATAAAACCTCTACATTTTTAACAGATACAGTCCTTGATTTCAAAAAAATATGTAATCACTCAGTGGGAAATGATCGCAGACTTTCTTCTGTGGAGGTCAGCAAAACAATGTTTAGCAACAGCAAAGAGAAGTCAGATTAAAATGAAAAAAAATATTGCAGATGGTAGAACAATAGGGTCCTAGTAAACTGGGAGTCCTTTAAAATGAACTCAAATAAGAAATTACTATTATTGATACAGGTGATGCTGTGTGAAATAAGTAACAAGCTTAGAGCCATCAGCCAACAAGTGTCAACACTGGACACGATTTGTCAGCTCATCACAATTTCAACCAGTATATTCATGTTGTTCGAGTTTGTCTCATTTAGAAACTTTAGGTTATGACTAATTCCTAATACAGAATTCCCTTTTATAAGTCTCTACTAGGGAATTCAAAAAAACTAATATGATTAGTCCCTGATTCCTCGACACTAAAAATGATATTAGCTGGGTATTAGATTGAAGGTATGGAAGAAAATGCTAGAATTGTCCATTAATAGAGAATTCCATTTGGCAAAGTGCAAACATAACCACTTCTTAATAGAAAGTTAATAACACAAACGTTTTAGAGGATGAATAGGCCATTTTTGTATCTTAGATAAAAATAAAAGGTTAGCCAACCATAAGAACGCTACAATTATGACTATAGCTGTCAGTGTTTTTAACTACTAAAAACTTGTTTATACATACAGAATACCTGAAATGTGATGGTTGTCAATATCCTCTGTTTAAAAGATTAATTTATGTACTTAGTTTTGGAAGACATGTATTAAAGCATCACCTAGAAAAATTATAGCTGTCAATATGAGAGTCATTTGTTTGTAAATACTCAGTTTAAAAAGATTTAAAAAATTAGTGTAATATTAAATCACTGAAAAAACAGTAATATTCAAAATGGAAAGTCCATTTATGAATGTATCACTATTGGAACCTAAAGTTATGACTTTTCATGATGTCTATATACAAAGTTCACAAACTGGTTTATTTAAGAAAGTTTCCATCATCTGGATATTGACCTGCCAATGAAACATTTAGTAGAAAAAAAGGTGCAATGTTATGATTTGTATGATAGACCAAGATTTTGGAATGCACACACTTCCACCTTCACTTTGAATTGATTCTTGAATGAATTTTTAGTAATTCTGAAATTCAATTGATGGTTTAGTTTTACCCTTAAGTATATGATTTTTTGCATCTCACTTTCCATAATAAATGTAATATAGAATAAAAGTTTCTGTCTTTGCTGTTGTAATCATTGTTGTTGCTGCCACCACTGTTGAAGTTGTTCTTTTAGCTCGGGGTGTTTACAGTCAGTGATTTTCAGTGTGACAAATGTCTTCTAGGAATCTGTAATGGAGCTGAAAGTATTTACAATGGAAGTATTTTTCTGTAATTAAAATAGAAATCCCATAGAATCAACGATGCCTTCAGGTCACCGGAAGCAGCAGTTTTGCCTGCTCTTGGTTGAACAGCAGTGTGTGTATGCATGTGTGTGTGTTCTTTTGCTCATGTTTGGTGAGAATAAGGAGAGCTTGACATTTCTGGAAGTACAAGTAGGTGTGGGGTTTGGGCACATCTCCTCTGGTGCCCTCTTGTACCATCTTTATTCTGGCTTAGTTTACCTGTGCCCAGCCTTAGCTGCTTCTTACTCAGGGCCATCCAGGTTTCTGCTGTGTAATTCCAGCCTCTCTGCCTAGTCCTGGCAGAGTACATTCCGGTACTGCAGTCTAGGTTACTTTAAGGAACTAGGCAGCCCTGCCATGTCTTCCCATCCCACTTGACCGTTAATAAAACTAACACTATGATTTGATTCCTTTTGGCCTCCTTGAATCTGTCTTTAGTTCATCAAGGAAGAAAAGAGAAGGTAGGTACACGGTTTATGAACCCCAAATCTAAAAAAATAATTTAGTGAATCTTCCATGAACTTTAGACAGTAACTGGTTCAAAATCTCCAAGGTACCTACACTCCCTCCAACTACTCTGTGCATCCGCACACTATTTCAACCTAAAATGATGCCCTGGGGCTGCCGTCATCAACTGTTCTGGATACTTAAGACATGATTCATGGCAAAGTGAAATCTTATGTGTTTCCAAAGATACAAATGCTAATCATGGAGAAGTTAGAAGGTACAATGGTCCTCAGTGTGGCTGAAATAATTTTGTCTTATGCCTGCAGCTGTTTATGTCCCACCAGCAGGTGTTTGTCTTATGAACTGCCATTTCCAGCCAACTGTTCTCATGCAGCCACACCCTCAACGTGGAGTAGTAGACAGAAGAGATTTCTTAGCATCGGTCTGGCTTCATTGGACTGATTGTGAACTCAAATAACCTTTTGTTTCTTGTGAAGGGTCTACCGTTTGTAAATGGTATAAGATCACTTTCAGCCTACCACACGTTCTCAATGAACTCGTGAATACCAACAATGTTAGTTTTCCTCAACACCATCCAGGGCTATCTGTGAGCTCGTTTACAGAGTTCTAAAGTGCTAAGGGAGCCCTGGTGTCACAGTGGTTAAGAACTCAGCTGCTAACCAAAAGGTGCATTCAGCAGCTCGAATCCATCAGGCACGCCTTGGAGATCCTATGGGGCACTTCTACTCTGTCCTGTAGGGGCGTTATGAGTCGTAATCAACTCGATGGCAATGGGTTTAAAGTGCGAAGTCCTTCATAACTATCTTAACAATGTCCTGCAGCCAGTTTTTCTAAATATTTACTAGAGGACTAACATAGTGGGAATTGAAATTTGCCATGGCAGAAGAAGATGCTCACAGAGATTTCTGGTGGAATTATTGACATCTTGGGAATGATATTTTTCTGCTTTTTTTTTAGTTCCACTTGTTACCTCTCAATCAAACTGCACAGGAACCTTGGCCTGCCATTCCAAAAAAAAAGCAAAACATTATTATGTAATATTGTCGGTGTTTAAAAAACAAGATAAGACTTCTTAAAGGGCTGAAAAATATTTGTTGTCTATGTTCTTTTATTCCAAAGTCAATGAAAAGAATAATGGCTCTGTGCCAAACATTCTACTAGGCAGTTCTATATATGTCTCAGCCTTGGAAGGAATTGTATATAAATGAACACTGTTTTTAGATTTTTCTTTTTTAGTTGCAGGTACTTAAGACATATGAATTGGATGGCTAAAGTGATACAGTAAATACCCAGGCTTGGAACCAAAGAACCCTGGGTTAAAATCTCAGCTTTCATTCAAGCAAGCAAAATCCCTTGGCCAAGTCATTTAATCTCTTTGAAGCTCAGTGCTTTCATCTGTAAATGGAGGATTACAACACATAGTTTGCAAAATTGTGGGGATAAAATGACATAAAATAGGAAAAACAAATTTTAGTTCCTTTCTCCTTTGAGTTTTTCCTTCTTCTTTAAACTTTATCACTCTATTATAAAAAGTCTGGAATTTTGGTATTTTCTTCCATTTAATAAACTTTTTATAAGTCTAGATAAATACTAAGAATGGTTTTAAATATGACTATAAGATCCATTAATTGTGATTTTAAAAGTTTTTCCCCTTTTTGTTTAAAACATAAGGACAATATATTCATGTACTTAGAGTTGTCAGGTGTTTAGAATTGGGAACTGATTTTGATTAAGTTTAGTTTTGTCACGTAAAATATGATTTTAAAAAATACACAGTTCAGTACTAATAAAATATTAGCAATTCACAAAAGGAAAGGAAAAAATAAATAGTTGGTAAGTTTAACTGCATTAAAATGATATATAATAGATTATATATCATGATAGATATGATAATAGATTCCATGTGCAAATTCAAACAGCAATCATATAACTGACAAAATCTGGAAAGTATGAAGAATGCCTACAGGTCAGTTACAAAAAGACAACACAAGAGAGACATTGGTCAAACTATTTAAGCAAGCATCATAAACTTACGAAAGTATGCGCAGCTGACTTACAGATCACTATCCCCCACAGCTGAATGCTGCTGGAGGTGATATTCCAGATTCCAGGGCCTGAGGTAGGAGCTTTATGTCCAAGAGTTGTTAAGAAACTACTTCATCTTCATTAAGAGATCTGCAAATTGGTGATCCCTGGGGTGTGTGTGTGTGTGTGTGTGTGTGTGTGTGTGTGTGTGTAAGAGAATGGGGACCACAGGAGTGGGAAAGGTCTTCAAAGAATTACAGAAAGTCCATGAGAGAAAGTCAGACTTAAACACTTGCCACACATCCAAAGACTGCAATACTCAGGACAGCATCAGTCAAATATGAACTTCCCAGATCTCCTTTCCTTCTGTTTCTCAATCTGGTATTCAACCAGATTATTTGGCAGATACAGAGTCTGTAAGAGGGAAAAGAGAAAAGAATCCATATTATAAGCCCCTTCTCTATGTAAGTCTATAGGGCTGGTAAGGGGAGAACCCTCAAATGTAAACAAAATTACAATTATTACATGAGACTGGGCACTTTAAGTCTGAATTGAGACTGCATTTCAATTTTGAATGACCTCTGGCTGCTGAATCAAAGGGATGCCCCAGACTGTAATGGATGATGTCGCTAATGATCATTTTGCCACCTGATAAAGGTTTTGGGTGATGGCAAATACTGGAAGTTCTTGTACTGAACCATGGGAAGCCACCATTCTTAAAACCAAAAATAAATATATCTTGCTTACTGGCAGACAGGCACTCTTGCCTTCCATGTCCCCTGCTCCCTCCCATGCCTTCTGCACTGATCTCAGGAGAAAGATGATTAGGGTGAGGCCAAGGTCTCCCTGTCCTAAAGAGGACCAAGGCCGTAGACACTCATCCTAGTATCCTAGGAAACATTGAAGAGGAAGGGACTCAAACTTTTATAGTTCTACTGACTACAGTCACCCACATCACCATCCTACACAGTCCCATGTGGGCCAGGGTGCTTGAATTTAACTAATGAGTTTTCAGAAATGTTTAGGGTGGGAAATATAAGATAAAGTGACCTTGTGTCTGAATCCCTATGAGCATTCAATATATTGTTATTGTGGCCTCTACATGTAAATATATAGCAGAAATTGGCCCATTTCATAAAAGCCAGAAGGGATTCTCCTGATTGGGAAGAGGTACATGTATAAATATACTAGTAGATTTAGGATGCCACCACTCTAATGGCCCCTTTGAGCTACACATCCCTGTGACTGATGATTTTGCAGATAGGAGCCTACCTTCTTCCAAATCCACTGCATTAATTTTCTTTCACACTCCCGTAGACAATACATCTGAAATCCTAGCTCCACCTTCAAAATATATCCAGAATTTAACTCTTCTTACTGTCAAGACTGTAAGGACTAAAATTTCACCCTACTTGCAAGCTATCTAGTTATCCTGAAATAGTTTCATGGATATAGACAAAAGACATGAGACTGCTGCGTCAGAGACAAAGGACTTTAATCACTCACAGGATAGCAAGCACCAGGAGCATCAGCATATTTGCTTCAGTTCGCCTTGTTTCAAGTCCAATGGAGGCAACACAGATAAGCCCAAATGGAGGCCTGCACACTTAGTGGGCTGCATTATAAAGAGGAACCTTAAACTTAGGAAATCTGAAATTTTATAATGAGCAGGGGGCATGGATGTCGTTTGTTCCACAGGGAGGCACTATCTTACCCTCCAAAGTTGTTTGCTTCACAAACATCCTTGAAAAGATAGTCCAGAACAAGGGCAGTCAGTGCTTTTGCTCACAATATGTGCAGAAATGTGAGAGACCCGTAGACACTTGTCTCCCCAAACTTACTACTTCCCCTGCTATGAGCCTGGTCCAAACCTTGCGTCTTACTGGGATTGTTGCTATAATCTCCTTGCTTCTATCGGTGCCCCTCTTTAGTTTATTCTCAACACAGCAACCAGAGTGATTCTCTTCAGTAGACAAATGAATATATATCTCCTTGGCTGAAAATCCTCCAAAGGCTTTGCATCTCATTCAGAATAAAAGTCAAGGCCCTTACAAAACCAGTTGCCATCCAGTTGACTCTGACTCATGGCAACCCTATGTGTGTCAGAGTGGAACTGTGCTCCACAGCGTATTCAGTGGCTGATTTTTCAGAAGTACATCACTAGGCCTTTCTTCTGAGGTACCCCTGGGTGGACTTGAACCACCAACCTTTTGGTTAGCAGCTGAGTGCGTTAACCGTTCTCAACACACAGCGACTCCAAAGCCCTCACAATGGCCCATAAAAGCCCACACTATCTGATCCTTCTTATCTCTCTGCCCTCTTCTCCTGATACATTCCCCTCACTCACTCGCCTCCAGTAGCACCAACTTTCTTACTGTTCCACTGACACACGCCAGGCATACTCTCACTGTTAGCTCGTTTTCTTGCTCCACGCTTTGCCTAAAACACTCTTAGCCCATATATTTTCAAGCTTTGTTCCTTCTGTCCCGTCTAGCCTTTACTCAAAGGTCACCTTCTCTAATCACACTATCTGAAATGCAAACCATTCTACCCTCACCATACTGCTTTATTAACCATCTAACATGTGATTTTAAAAATCTGTTTTACTCTCTCTCTCCCTGTCATAATTTGAATTGTGTCTCCCAAAAAAGATATTTTGAAGTCCTAACTCCCAGTACCTGTGAATGTGACTTTGTAGGAAATAGTCTTTGAAGATGTTATTAGTTATATGAAGTCATACTGCATAATGTCATAAATACATTAAATAAACTTTCTAAGAATCTCAATATTATACAAGCTGCTTCAGAGATTTAAAAAGAGAAAATGTTTCCCAGCTCATTTTGAGACTAACATATCCTCATTTCCAGAACTATATAAGAGTAGCCCAAGGAGAAAAAATTATATGGCAACTTCACTTATAAATGTAACTTAAATTTTTAGCTTACTGAATCCAATGGTGTGCTAATAAAGCAATAAATTAGCAATAGCCATTTACTTCAAGAATGCAAGGGTGGTTCCACATTAAAAAAAAAAAAAAAAGGGACTTCCAGGTAACATGGCAGTATAGTCAGAAGCACCATACCATCCCTCCACAGCAAAGATCCAAAAAACTAAGTCAAACAGAGTCACACATCAGTCCTGAAACCCTAAGCATCAAATGAAGAGATAAAGAACTCAACCAAGCACTGAATGGAATAAGAAACTGACCGAGAACAGAAAGCGAGGAGAGATACATGCAGAGGTCCCCTATCAGCTACCACAGCACGGCTCCTCCATCTTGGACTCCTATCAGAGATCTGCAAACAGGGGGTATGAGAAAGCAGCTTCACAGAGCTTCCAGCAGGAGACAGAACAACCGGTAACAAACAATATACACTTTCCCACACCCTACCCTTCTTCACCCACACTCAGCCTCCTCTGCTTCCCGCTGCCACAGTCCTTGGCCGGGGAAGCACTGGCTTCACCCAGTGTGACTTGGATTCCACCCGCCCGCACTGACTGGCTGCCTGAGTGCCATTTGTTGGCTGCTGGTGTTACTTTTTTCCACTTCATTAGATTTCTTCCTTACCTCTCACTACCTCCCCCTCCTTTCTCTCAACTACCTGGCTCCGAGGCCATCTTTGCTTCTTCCTGAGGGGCTACGAGATGCCACTCAACTATGGAACTGCTTCCTGGCATGTGCCACCGTGCTGGGACACTCAGGGCTTTTTGTTTGCTTGTTTGTTCTGATTTGTTCAGTTTTGATTTGTTTGTTTGATTGTTTCATTTTCTTTTCTTGGCTTGGGAGCCCCTTGTGGCCGGCCAGTCCCATGCAGCTTTGGAGACATGCCCTTACTCTGCACAGATGCATAGGGATATCCTTGGAGGCATTTCTTTTTTCTTCTTCTTTTTTTCTTTTTGTATCTTTGTTTTGTTTTCTTCTCTCTCTTTTTCCCTTTCTTCATTTACAGTTTATAGATTTATTTATTTTTTTCTTTTACCCTTTTTTCCCCTCATTTTTGTTTTTACCCATTTCTCAGTCTCTCATTTCTCCACTCCAGTAACAATTTCCCTTAGCATCCTTTTTTCTTTGTGTATATGTTTTTGGCTCCTGTTCCTCTCTCTCCTCTTTCCCATACCCGTCTTAGCTCCACACATCACAATCCCCCCCCTTCTTCCTGCCTACCTGCACTGTGCACTGAACAACACACCCCCAAGCAGCACAGGCACGGCCTACCGGAACCTGCCCTGCAGTGATTCCCATCCCTAGTACATGCCACAAACAAACCATCCCAGCAACTCCCCTTCAGCAGGATCTGCCCTGCTGTACCATAACTGAGTGACTGACCCTGCCCAATGTAGAAGGAGGTGAAATGTATCGTGCTTATGGACGAGCAAAAAACAAAGAATACACAGCCCACTTCCTCAGACATAACCAAATAAGACAAAAAAGCAGGATGAAACAAACAAATCTACAATTAATAAATGAGGAAAATACTACCGAATGCCCTGAAGACAGCAGACAAGATCAAAACATATACAAAAACAAGACAGGATGGTTCTAGTAGGCATCCAAAATAAAACACCAGATGACATTCCAGTAGAAAAAAAGGCACTAGAACTGTCTAATAGGGAATTCAAATCTCTAATACTCAGAATTCTCCAAGAGCTGAGGCAAAAAGCTGACAAACACGAGGAAAAAATAGACAAATTCATGGAAAATACAGACAAAAAGTTGGAAGAAATCAGGAAAATAATGCAGGAACAAAATGCTAAAATAAATTCACAACTAGAAATTATACAAAAACAATAATTAGAAATCCCAAAGATAAACAACAAGATTTCAGAAATGGACTGTGTCATACAAGGGCTTAAGAACAGGTTTGAAAAGATGGAAGACAGGATCAGTGAAATTGAAGACAAACACTTGGCTACAGCTCTGTTTGAGGAAAAATCAGAAAAAAGAATGAAGAAAAATGAAGAAACCCTGAGAATTATGTGGGATACAATCAAAAGCAAAAATATGTGAGTGATCGCAGTTCTAGAACAGGAGGAGAAAACAGAAAACACAGTGAGGATCATTGAAGAAATGCTGACAGAAAACTTCCCCAATATCATGAAAGATGAAAAGCTGACCATCCAAGAAGCTCAATGAACCCCATATAGGCTAGACCCCAAAAGAAAATCACCAAGGCATATCATAATCACTCTTGCTAAAACCAAGGACAAAGAATCCTGAGAGCACCTCGAGAAAAACAAACAGTCACATACAGAGGAGAAACAAAAAGACTAAGCTCAGATTAGTCTGCAGAAACCATGCAGGCAAGAAGGCAATGGGATGACATACATAAAAGCTTAACAGAAAAAAATTGCCAGCCAAGAATAATATATCCCTCAAAGTTTCATTCAAACATGATGGTGAAATCAGGTCATTTCCAGATAAACAGCAAAAAAAGACTATGTAAAAACCAAAGCAAACTTACAAGACTTATTAAAGGGAGTCCTTTGATCTGAAAACAAACAACATCAGACCACAGGTTGAATGTAGGACACAGGATTGTACTAGCCAGATACCAACCTAGGAAATGAAATATTAAGGACTATACAAAACCAAAAGAATTACAACAGAGAACCAGAGAGATTAATCTGTAAATGACAACAACAGCAGAACAATAAAAGAGGGAATAAATGGTGTAGGTATAGAACCTTCTAATGGAGGGGAAGGCAAGGCAATACTAAGTAAAAGTAGACTGCTTCAAACCTAGGAAGATAAGGGTAAATTTCAAGGTAACCACAAAGAAAGTTAACAAACCTACTCATCAAAATAAAGAAGAAAAACATAAAGTCTCAGTAAAAACAAAACTTACAAAAACAAAAGAAATGAAAAAAATCCACAGAAAAAAGGAATTCAGCACAGGAGAGTGAGAGGAACAAAGATAATGTTAGCACCACCAAAAAAGCACTACAAAATGACAGCAATAAACTCACGTCTATCAATAATTACACTGAATGTAAACGGCCTAAATCCACCCATAAAGAGACAGAGTGACAGAATGGATAAAAAAACAGGATCCATCAATATGCTGTCTACAAGAGACACACCTTAGAAACAAAGATGTAAATTTATTAAAAATCAAAGGATGGAAAAAAATACATCAAGCAGACCAAAATAGGGCAGGAGTGGCAATACTAATCTCAGATAAAATAGACTTTAAAACAAAATCCATCATAAAGACAAAGAAGGGCATTACATAATGATTAAAGGGATGATCCATCATGAAAACGTAACCATAATAAACATCTACGCACCCAATGACAGGGCTCCAAAATACATAAAACAAACTCTAACAACACTGAAAAGAGAAATTGACAGTTCCACAATAATAGTACGAGATTTCAACACACCACTTGTGGTAAAGAACAGAACATCTAGAAAGAAACTCAACAAAGATGCAGAAGACCTAAAGGGCACAATCAGCCAACTTGACCTCATATACATATGTAGAACAGTCTACCCAACAGCTGTGAAGTACACATTCTTTTCCTATGCACAGTGAGTGTTCTCCAGAATAGACCACATCTTAGGCCACAGAGCAATCCTCAACAAGATCCAAAACATTGAGATAATACAAAGTATCTTCTCTGACCACAACGCCATCAATGTAGAAATTAACAACAGGAAGAGCAAGGGAAAAAAATCAATTACATGGAAACTGAATAACACACAGCTTACACATCACTGGGTAATAGAAGAAATCAGAGATGGAATCAAAAAATTCCTAGAATCAAACAAGAATGAAAACACATCACACCAAAACCTTTGGGACACAGCAAAGGCAGTCCTCAGAGGACAAATTATAGCAATAGATGCACACATCAAAGAAGAAGAAAGGAACAAAACGAAAACATTAACTACAGAACTCAAAAAAAACAGAACGAAAACAGCAAAAAAAGCCCACAGCCATTAGAAGAAAGGAAATAATAAAGAACAGAGCAGAAATAAATGAAATAGAGAGTAGAAAAATGATAGACAGAATTAAACAAAATCAAAAGCTGGTTCTTAGAATGGATCAACAAAATTGATGAACCCCTGGCCAGACTGACAAAAGAAAAACAGGAGAGGATGCAAATAACCCAAATAAGAAATGAAATGGGGGACATTACAACAGACCCAACTGAAAAAAAAAAAAAAGATTTTAAACAGTATTATGAAAAACTATACTCCAACAAATTTGAAAACCTAGAGATAATGAATAAATTTTTAGAAACACACTACCTACCCAAACTACCACCAAGTGATGTTGAAAATCTGAACAGACCCATAACAAGAGAAGAGATTGAAAAGGTAATAAAAATCTCTCAACAAAAAAAACCCTGGGCCCAGATGGCTTCACTGGAGAATTCTACCAAACATTCAGAGAAGAGCTTATACCAGTACTACTCAAACTGTTTCAGAACGTAGAAAAGGAAGGGATACTTCCAAATTCATTTTAGGAAGTCAGCTTAACCCTGATACCAAAACTAGGCAAAGACGCCACAAAAAAAGAAAATTGCAGACCAATATCTCTCATGAATAGAGATGCAAAAATTCTCAACAAAATTCTAGCCAATAGAATTCAGCATCATATCAAAAAAATAATACTCCACGACCTAGTAGGATTCATACCAGTTATGCAAGGATGGTTCAACATTAGAAAATCAATCAGCGTAATCCACCACATAAATATAAAGGAAAGATGTGATACAGGATCATCTCAATTAATGCAGAAAAGGCACTTGATAAACTCCAACACTCATTCCTGATAATAACTCTCAATACAATAGGTATAGAAGGGAAATTTCTCAACATAATAAAGGACATCTATGCAAAACAAATGGCCAACATCATTCTTAATGAAGAGAGGCTGAAAACATTCCCCTTGAGAACAGGAACAAGACAAGGATGCCCTTTATCACCACTGCTATTTAACATTCTGCTGGAAGTCCTAGCTAGAGCAATAAGACAAGAAAAAGAAATAGAGGACATCCAAATTGATAACGAAGAAGTTAAACTGTCCCTGTTTGTGGATGATATGATACTATACATAGAAAACCCTAAAGACTCCACAAGAAAACTACTGGAACTAATAGAAAGATTGAGCAGAGTAGCAGGATACAAGATAAACATACAAAAATCAGTTGGATTCCTATACACCAATAAAGAGAATGATGAAAAGGAAATCAGGAAAACAATACCATTCATAATAGCCCCTAAAAAAATAAAATACTTAGGAATAAATCTAACCAGGGATGTAACAGATATGTACAAAGAAAATTATAAAACACTACTGTAAGAAACCCAAAGAGATCTACCTAAATGGAAAAACACACCATGCTCATGGATAGGTAGACTCAACATTGTGAAAATGACAATTCTACCCAAAGCAATTTACAAATACAATGCAATCCCGATCCAAATACCAACAACATTCTTTAAAGAGATGGAAAAACTAATCATTAACTTCATATGGAAAGGGAAGAAGACCCAAATAAGTAAAGCTCTACTGAAGAAGAATAAAGCAGGAGGACTCACACTACCTGACCTCAGAACCTACTATACAGCTAGGGTAGTCAAAACAGCCTGGTACTGGTATAACAACAGAGACATTGACCAATGGAACAGAATTGAGAACCCAGACGTAAATCCACCCACCCACCTACGGTCACTTGATCTTTGACAAGGGCCCAAAGTCCATCAAATGAGAAAAAGACAGTCTTTTTTTTTTTTAACAAATGGTGCTGGCAAAACTGGATGTCTGTCCATCTGCAAAAAAATGAAACAGGACCCATACCTTACACCATACGCAAAAAACTAATTCAAAATTGATCAAAGACCTAAATGTAAAGCCAAAAACTATAAAGTTCATAGAAGAAAAAATAGGATCAACGCTAGAGGCCCTAATGCATGGCAGTAAGATGATACAAACCATAACCAACAACATACAAACACCAGAAGATAAACTAGACTCCTGGGATCTTGTAAAAATTAAACATTTATGCTCATCAAAAGACTTCACCAAAAGAGTCAAAAGAGAACCTACAGACTGGGAAAAAAATTTTGGACAGTACAAATCAGACAAAGGTCTAATTTCCATAATCTACAAGAAAATCCAACAAAAAGACAAATAATCCAATTAAAAAATGGGCAAAGGAAATGAACAAACACTTCACCAAAGAGGACATTCAAGTGGCCAACAGAAACATGAGGAAATGCTCGTGATCTCTAGCCTTTAGAGAAATGCAAATTAAAACCACAATGAGATACCATCTCACCCCGGCATTACTGGCACAAATCAAAAACACTGAAAATAACAAATGTTGGAGAGACTGCGGGGAGATCAGAACTCTTATGCACGGCTGGTGGGAATGCAAAATGATACAAACATTTTAGAAAATGATATGATGCTTCCTTAGAAAGCTACAAGTAGAAATACCATACGATCCAGCAATCCCACTCCTAGGAATATATCCTAGAGAAATAAGAGCCATCACAGGAATAGACATATGCACAACCATATTCATTGCAGCACTGTTCACAATCGCAAAAAGATGGAAACAACCTAGATGCCCATCAACAGAAGAATGGATAAAGAAACTATAATACATGCACACAATGGAGTATTATGCAAAGATAAAGAACAATGATGAATCTGTGAAGCATCTCATAACATGGATGAAACTGGAGGACATTATGCTGACTGAAATAAGTCAATCACAAAGGACAAATATTGTATGACACCTCTACTTTAAAAACTCATGTAAAAGTTTACACACAAAAAGAAACAATCTTTGTTGGTTACGAGGGATGGGAGGGGTGGGGGCGTGAAACTAAATAGACAATAGATCAGTGTTTACTTTGGTGAAGGGTAAGACAGTACACAATACTGGGGAAGCCAGCACAACTTGTACATGGAAAGGTCATGGAAACTCCATAGACACATCCAAACTCCCTGAGGGCTGAATTGCTGGCCAGAGGGCTATGGGGACCATGGTCTCGGGGAACATCTGGCTCAACTGACATAACATGGCTTATAAAGAAAATGTTCTACATTCTACCTTGGTGAGTAGCATCTGGGGTCTTAAATCCTGTGAGCAGCCATCTAAGATACTCCACTGGTCTCACCCCTTTGGGAGCAAGGGAGAATGAAGAGAACAGGATACAAGGAAAAGATTAGTCCAAAGGACTAATGGACCACAGCTACCACGGCCTCCACCAGGAGAGTCCAGTACAGCTAGATGGTGCCCAGCTACCACCACTGACTGCTCTGACTGGGATCACAACAGAGGGTCCTAGACAGAGCTGGAGAAGGATGTAGAACAAAATTCTAACACACAAAAAAGACCAGATTTACTGGCCTGACAGACTGGAGAAACCCTGAGAGTTTGGCCCCTGGACACCCTTTTAGCTCAGAGGTGAAGTCACTCCCAAGGTTCACCGTTCAGCCAAAGATTAGGCAGCCCCATAAAACAAAATGAGACTAATGGGACACAACAGTCTAGAGACAAGGACTAGAAGGTAGGAGGGGACAGGAAAGCTGGTAATAGGGAACTCAAGCTTGAGAAGGGACAGTGTTGATATGTCGTGAAGTTGTTAACCATTGTCACAAAACAGTATGTGTACTAACTGTTTAATGAGAAACTATCTGTTCTGTAAACTTTCATCTCAGGTACAAAAAAATAAAAAAGAATTATCTCTGTGAGATCAAACTGACAACAGCAGCTTAAAAGGTTTGATGGGAAACCTGAGGGTCAGTGAGTTGAAGACAACGGTGATAGAATAATTTGGAAAAGGATAGTAAGAATAGCAGTACAACTGGAAGAATGTAATCTATGTTACTGAATTGTACATGTAGAAATTTCTGAAATGGTGCATCTTTGGCTATGTACATTTTCACTAAAAAAAAAAGAAAAAGGTCCTCCAAGGTTGAGAAGGGAGAGGGTTGACATGTCATGGGGTTGTTGACCAATGTCATAAAACAATATGTGTACTGAGAGACTATTAATGAGAGACTATTTATTCCCTAAACCTTCACCTAAAGTACAATAAAAAATATTTTTTAAAAAAAACTATCAATGAGAGTTGCTAAGTTAGCTGTAATTTGCTATGCAGCAATAGAAATCTAAGACAACACTATTCCACTCAATTAGAAATTCAAAGTTGCCAAAAATCAATTTAGCAGCCAAGGACTTGCTTGTTTCTATCCTCATGGCACAACCATTAAGTGCTCAGCTGCTAACCAAAAGTTGGCTATTCAAACCCACCCAGCAGCTTTGCAGGAGAAAGATTACAGTCAAGAAAACCCTATGGGGCAGTTCTACTGTGTCATATGGGATCCCTATGAGTTGAAATCAATTCAATGGCACCTAACAACAACAACACAAACATGCCTCCCAAACTGGGACATGCAAACCCTTCTATACTAAAGCATCAATTTTACTGAAACATTTGATGATAAGTCTAATGGGTAAGTAACTGAGCCTTTTTAAATAGTAAAGCAAACATAAATTTATGTATCTGTGCTGGATATCTTCCATTCGCTCTTTAATGTCGACCTTTTTTTGTAAATTTATTTTATTTTATTGTTGTTAAGAATATACACAGAAGAACATACACCAACTCAAGAGTTTCTACATGTACAAGTCAACGACATTGATTACAGTCTTCAAGTTGTGCAACCAGGGCTGGATTAAGGCATGTAAGGGCCCTAAACACTGATAATCTGTGGTACCCCCTCCTCTGCATACTCATGCATTTGAACGGGATGTATGAGTTTTATATATATATATATATATATATATATATATATATATATATATATATATATATGTACATACGTGTGTGTGTGTGTGCTTTAGCTATCCATGATGTAACTTCTTTTTAAATGCAACTATAATATCAGCAGCTGAATGCAAAAGTGTCGTATGCCATTTTATTGGAATGAGATGAACTTGATTATAAAATTTTTAGTGGATGTGAGTACTAAGATTTTTACTATACACGACATTTTCTACTGAAAGAATATTCCATATACTCTACAACAAAGAAAATGAGTCAATGAACTTAGCTGTTTCAACAATCAATGTAAAATTCTATTGCTCTTCCATAATAAAAAATTGACTTTCACCAATTTTGCTTTAAACCGCTGATACTTCAGTTATGATCCTTGTTTCATAATAAATGCTATGATTATAAATGAACAAATGAAAAGACGTCATAAATGAAAATTTAATGATCAGAAAACAAACATTACAATAAATTACTATATTTTATTTTTAGATAGATCTTTCACTTCGAACATATCATAAGTAAAAACATATCTTTCTAATCTTTGCTCTTACAAATTCTTCAATAATTTCATCACAATTAAGCTGCTGAACAGTATCTACTTCCATACATACTAAGAATAATGAATCGAGTCTTTCTTGAACCATTGTTGTACGTTGAGGGTTTTTCAGTCTCTTTAGGGAGGAGGGAAACCCTGGTGGCATAGTGGTTAAGAGCTACAGCTGCTAACCAAAAAATTGGCAGTTCAAATCCACCAGGTGCTCCTTTGAAACCCTATGGGGCAGTTCTACTCTGTCCTATATGAGTTGGAATCATCTCGATGGCAACAAGTTCGGTTTTGGTTTTAGGAAGGAAAATGAGAGTTCTGTTGTGCAGTTTGTGATCATTAAAGTTAGAAATATACATAAACAATTTCAACACTGGGAAATACGCATTGTGTTTTGTCTTTTATTATGGAATCACACATGCCTACATCAATAAAATTTTCCTTTCCTGAATCTGTAAACTTAGTTCTCATGTAAGAATGAAATTGTTGCAGTTTTTTGTAAAGGTTTGTATTTAAGTCATCAGGATAAACCTGCACTGATTTCTTCCATGCCTTCATGCATTCTTTATAAGGTATAACCATATTGTTTAAGCAGGAAAATCTGTTTGAAAGAACTTCATACACTTCTGCCCTTCTTTTCATGAAAGATTCAAGGGTGTCAATGATGGTGTGATACGTGTTTACATGAAATTGGTCTATGGCACTCAGTGACACCTCGGGAGCACTCCTGTCATTTACTTGCGTCTTTCTAATGCTTCTGCAATGGTGAACTGCTTGCTAATCAGTATTTGGCAGTATCTGTTTTTTGTGTGTTCAAAATCTTCTTTTAAGCTATGTAAATATCCTGTTAATGACTGGTAGAGATTTGTGCATGTTTTTAAATTTACTTCTGAGCCTTGGAGAGCTTGACTCGCCTGATGAAAATGCTGCAATATATTATCCCACATAACCAACGTAAATACATACTCTGGTTTTTGCATTTTGTTGGCGATGTTTTCAGCTTCTCTTTTGGTATCTTCTTTTTGTGTCTGGTCTTCAGCAATATTTTCTAAGGCATCTAGAACATGAGTGTAAGATTCTGGGATTGCATTTATCACTACATCATGCACTTCCCAATATGTATTAGGAAAGACATTTTAATACTTGATCACTGCCTCAATGTTCTAAGAACTGTCTATCAGTGAGTAGAGGTGGCAAAAAATGTGTGGAGTAACTGAACAGTAGAAAAAAAAATTAACTGCTTCCAGACAAAAATTTACAAGATTAAGTGAATGTGCAGCATTTAATTCAAAGAATGATATGAAAATAGCTTACTCATTATGTTCTAAAATTTTCTGTTGCATGCATTTATAAGGTCCTGACATATTGGCAGCATTGTGATAGGACTGGCCTCTGCACTTAGAAAAATCAGTTTTGCAAACTTCTCATAAAAAATGAGGTATTTGATCTCCAATTTCTTCAACAGTATGACTTTTTAAGCTAGTAAATGTGATAAATCACTTGACAGGTTTTCCATCTGTTGGAGATATGTATCTTAAAACAATACTTAACTGATCTGTATAAGAAAGATCAGGAGTGGAATCTACAGACAAACTGAAATATCAAGCTATATTATATTTCACTGAAAATAGTTTATTTAACTTTATCACTTATTAAGTTTATTAATTCTTCACAAGCTGTTTTAGAAATATACAGTGGGTTGCCTTTTCCTGTGTTACTGTATTTTGAGATGTGATCTGCTAAAAATAGATCAAACTGAGCAACAAGTTCAAGTAAACCAAAAAAATTTTTGGGGGACCCCAATACTTCATTTCTTCCTCAAAAAGACGGTCCATGTTCAATCATTGTTATGACAGCAACAGTGTGTTGCAAAATGGCTTTCCAGTATTGACGTTCTTCATTAATTTGTATTTCCAATTCATGACTTAAGCCAAAACCATGTCTTCAGTTTAAATATAACAAGATAAATCTCTGAATTGAACTGTTTTTATGTTTATCACTGATATTCGAGTTGTACCAGTAACTAAATCCACCTGTAGCAAATAGAGAAATAATTGCGGACGGCATCGTTAGCAAACAAAACAGTATACAGAGCTGATTGGTAGAAAATACAGCAGCCACTTCCTCTTATACTTTTCACCATTAGGTTTGCACCCTAGAAATATATTCTGGCTACAGAACCTTGTTTGTTTACCATCTAGAAATTTTTGACATGAATTTTCAAATGGTCCACTGTGATGTTGACAATCACTTGGCCTTCTTTTGATCCAATAATTTACATCATTAGAAGAAAAATTATTCCACAAACCAGAATCTGTATTTCTAATTTCTATTATTTATGGGGTCTGCAGATGAGACAATTTCAGATTCTAAAATAGTTTCACTTTGTACACCATTATTAATTTTTTTTTTTACTACAGCAAGGAATGGATGCAGAATTTCACACAAATTCTCTTACAGTCATGTTGCTATTAGTAATTTCAGCCCTAGAGGTACTAGTAGAATGATTTGCACCCATTTATTGAGCATTCAATGTAAGGAGTCTCTTCTGATTCATTACGTTTTAAAAAGGAAGTTATGTACATTTTACCTGGACATAAAATTATGTCACTTTTTAAATTTGTTTCTGCCTTAGCAAATAAATTTGATTAACTGAAAACAAATAAAATTTATGAAGCAAATCAAATGTATAAAATAAAATTTATATTCATATTTGGATATTAACACAAAAATTTATATTTGAAAATTAGTAAAAAAAAATTGATTTGAAACATGTAATATTGTTCTTTAGGTCTGATAGCCAAAAGAAATAGTACTTACAAGGCAGTCAGAAATAATTTCATTCACTATTTGTTGGCATGCCCTTCGCAGATCTCCACGAGTGTTTTTTGTCTTGAAATAATATTTAAAACCTCGTGCCCTCGCCTTCCGTCCTTTGATGCTGTGTCTTCACAGTTCGTTGGACTACTGCTGATACCCGATGGGGGTTAGAGCGATCGCTAAGAGCATAATACAAACACAAGGGTATGCTCAATCTGAAGACACATTTTGGTTCACTTTGGAAGGACAGGATTAGATATGTCATGGTCACATGATTATTGTGCCATTAGAGCATTCTTATGTGGTTGAAAAGAGAGAACAGAATGTAAGGTTATACCTGATTGGTCAAAATAAAAAGGAAAATATAATTGTTGTTGTTACAAAATTTATAAAATGTACATTTCATTTCTTTGTGGAATTCTTCAACTCCCATATTCAGAGATAAGTACATAATTGATGTAACAATAGCACAGCTTTTCAAAGAGCAAGTTTGTTTTATGAGTCATAATAGTATCAATCAATTCCTTAAAGGAAGTCAGTCTGAAGGGAAATGAAAAATAAAATACATTTAAATAATTTTATTATCTAAATATTCATTTAATTTATTTCCTTGAGGAATTATTCAATTTCCTTACACAGAGATACATAAATATTCTGATAAAATATAAATGTAATGCTCTGATAAACACTCTTTGTTGCTTTCTTGAAAGACAAATTTAGAAACACACTTGTTGCAAAACAGAAACATATTGTTATGGACTGAAATGTGTCCCCCAAAATATGTGTCAAATTAGCTAGGCCGGATTCCCAGTATTGTGCGATTGTCTACTTTGTCACCTGATGTGATTTTCCTATGTGTTGTAAATCCTACCTTTATGATGTTAATGAGGCAGGATTAGAGGCAGGACTCAATCTACAAGATTAGGTTGTATCTTGAGTCAATCTCTTTTGAGATATAAAAGAGGGAAGCAAGCAGAAAGACAGAGGGACCTCAGACCACTAAGAAAACAGCATCAGGAGCACAGTGCGTTCTTTGGACCAGGGACCCCTGTGCTGAGAAGCTCCTAGACAAGAGGAAGATTGATGGCAAAGATTGATGAATTCAGACTTCTCACCTTCTAAACCGTGGGAGAATAAATTTCTGTTTGTTAAAGCCATCCACTTGTGGTATTTCTGTTATAGCAGCACTAGATAACTAAGACACATATTTTGTATAATAAACAAACATTGAAATTTATGCCCTTTTAATGTGCTTAATAGTTCGTTCATTAGCATATATAGAGTAATATCAAGCACTGCGTGCTGTGCAACAGACAATAAAAAATGAAACTTGATTCATAAATTAAAACTTTGTGTTAGATAAATATTAATCTTTCTAGTATTTTTGACATTTGCTATGTTAGTATTATATTAAATTTTTACCCATGTTAGTATTATTTTTAATGTATGCTAGAATGGGTCCACATATATGCCAAACATATTTCAAAGTTAAAGTTATAATTATTGTTGTTTACAAAACTTAGGACATAACTCTGTATGTAAAGAGTATGTTAAAAAGTATATTAAAAAGTGACTTGATTGAATTCATTGCAGTGGCTGACTTATTTGAGTTCCCTCTCCTTTGCACATCATCTGAGACTGGAGGTCCCATTGCTTGTTTACCAGGATGTTCACAAGAGCATACCTTTGTGTTTGTATCATGGCAAAAAGCACTGCTGACTCTCCTGGTTGAAGTTGCTGGATCAGTAGACATGGGGTGTACAAGATGGTCCTCTCAAAATGGATCAGAGACCTGCTATCTACTAAATAACACATCCTAGTCCAGTAACTGCTCATGTTGGATTCAGTTGCATATTGGGTGAATGTAGCAAGAGTTATGCTTGACAGCCCACCCCTACATCCTGTTTACCAGAAAGAAATAGTAAACTTCCAAGAGATCCACCGAGATAAGGAATTTCAATTACATGGGAGGGGACCATAGGATACAGATGTTGACGAAGGTGTTGAAGTGATAGGGGCCTCATAGCTTAAACAACCTTGTGCATAGGCACCCTCATGACTCTGCATGAACTGTATTTCCAGCCAGCACATTCTCACGCACTGAAGTTGGTATCAATTTCATTTAGTGCCCTGCCAGTTCCCTTCCACCATGATGCTTGCTTTTCTTTTGTCTTGTCTTCTTGGCATCTATAGGTCTTTGCATTGGACGACTGGTGCCCCTGTTTTATTAATGCCCTAAGCACATGCTTACCTTGCTTTTTTGATAATCCTTCCCTGTGTGCAACCATGCTTACCTTCCTTTTCTGAGTTGTTCCTCCCCCCATTAACATAAACTCACTACCCTCTCAGTTTCCTATCTAATCTTTCAAGTTGCTATTGTCAATTTGATCCCATGTAGATAGACCTTAGAAGAGCACAATGCTCAAGGCAGACATTCTTTACTAGTTAAACTGAACCACCGTTTGATTTTAAGAAGGGTTTGGGTAATGTTTTTGCTTAAGGTTTAAAGATTATCACAGGGGAATAGTTACGGTGGAGGACATGTACTTTTTTTTTTTTCCAAATTTTATTTATTTTGTTGTTGAGAATATTCACAGCAAAACGTACACCAATTCAACAGTTTCTACATGTACAACTCAGTGACATTGATTACATTCTTTGAGCTGTGCAACCATTCTCATCCTCCTTTTCTGAATTGTTCCTCTTTTATTAACATATACTCACTGCTCCCTAAGGTTCCTATCTAATCTTTTGGGTTGCTGTTGTTAATTTGATTCCATACAGATAGTTCTTAAAAGATCATAATGCTCAAGGCAGACCTTCTTTACTAGTTAAGTTAAACTATTTTTTGGTTTTAAGAAGACTTCAGGGGATATTTTTGGTTTAAGGTATAAAGATTATCTCAGGACAATAGTTTCAGGGCTTCATCCAGCTTCCATGGCTCCAGAAAGTCTGGATTCCATGAGAATTTGAAATTTTGTTCTGCATTTTCCCCATTTTGATAAGGATTCTTCTATGGATACTTTGAGCAAAATGTTCAGTAATAGTAGCCAGGTACCACCCAGTTCATCTGGTCTCATGTCAGAGGAGGCAGTTGTTCATAGAGGCAATTAGCCACACATTTCGTATCCTCCTCCTACTCCTAACTCTCCTTCTTCTTCTGTTACTCCAGGTGAATAGAGACCAATTGTGCCTTGGATGGCTGCTTGCAGGCTTTTAAGACCCCAAGCACTATGCAATGAACTAGGAGATAGAACAGAGGCACTAATCATGTTATTAGGCCAATTAACTGGGATGTCCCATGAAACCATGACCCTAAACCTCCAAACCAAGAAGTCAAATCCCATGAGGTGTTTGGTTGTACATAAGCATCCTCAGCAGCTAGTCTTTTTTTTTTAATCATTGTTCTAGATGTATCTAATACACAAGTTTTTCCAATTCAACTTTTTACAGATGTACAACTTATTGACAGTAATTACAATAATAGCTATGAAATCCTACCTTTAATCAATATAATTTTTCCATCACTATTAACTCCCTTTCCCCCTCCCTCCTGCCGCTGGTAGCCACTAATAAACTTTGTCTCTGTACATTTGCCTTTTCTTGTCTTTTCATGTGAGTAAGGTCACACAATATTTGTCCTTTTGTGGTTGGCTTATTTCACTCAGCATAATGTCTTCAAGCTCCAACCATACTGTAGCATGTATCAAGGCTTCATTTCTCCTACTGGCTGAGTAATATTCCATCGTATGTATGTATTACATTTTGTTTATCCATTTATCTGCTGATTAGGCATTTGGATTGTTTCCACCTTTTTTCTCCTGTGAATAGTACTGCAATGAACGTCAGCATACAAGTCTCTTTTTGAGTCTCTGCTTTCAAGTCTTTTGGATATACACCTAAGATTTGAATTGCTGGGTCATATGGTAGTTCTGGGGCCCTGCTGGGACAGTGGTTAAGAGTTCAGCTGTCAACCAAAGGTTGGCAATTCTAATCTAGCAGCCACTCTTTGGAAACCCTATGGGGCAGTTCTACTCTATTCTATGAGGTTGCTATGAGTCGGAATAGACTCGTCGGCAATGGGTTTGGTTTTTTTTTTTTTAATAGTAGTTCTATTTTTATTTTTTTGAGGAACCAGCATACTGTTTTCCAAAACTTCTGCACCATTTTGCATTCCTACCAGCAATGGATAAGGGTTCTAATTTCCCCACATCCTGGTCTTGTTATTTTCTGTTTTTTTTGTTTTTGTTTTTGTTTTTGTTTTTGTTTTTCATCTTAGCCATTCTAGTGGGAGTGAAATGGTATTTCCTTGTGGTTTTGATTTGCATCCTTTGATGGCTAACGAGGATGAGCATCTTTTCGTGTGTCTGGTGTCCATTTGAATGTCCTCTTTGGTGAAATATTTATTCAAGTCCTTTGCCCATTTTCTGATTGGGTTGTCTTTTTGTTGTTAAGTGGTCAAAGTTTTATATATACTTTGATTATTAGATTCTTATCAGACACATAGTTTCCTAAGATATTCTCCCAGTCAGTAGCTTGTCTTTTCACTTTTTTAGTAAAGTCTTTTGATGAAGAAAATATATTCAATATTGTATTAAAAGTCCTAGCCAGAGCAATAAGACAAGAAAAAGAAATAAAAGGTACCCATATTGGAAAAGAAAAAGTAAAATTATTTCTATTTGTGGATGGTGTGATCATATATATAGAAAATCCCAAAAAGTCCACAAGAAAACTTCTAGAGCTAAATAGAGGAATTTAGCAAAATTGTAGGGTACAAGGCCAACAAACAAAAATCAGTTGGGCTTCTATACACCAGCAATGAGAAATTTGAAAGGGAAATTAGAGAAACAATTCCGTTTACAATACCATCTAAGAGAATAAAATACCTAGGAATAAATCTAACCGAGGATGTGGGAAGGACTTATACAATGAAAACTATAAAAGACTGCTGAAAAAGATTAAAGAAGACTTAAATAAATGGAAAAAATGTTAACATGTTCATGGATTGGAAGACTTAATATTGTTAAGGTGTCAATACTGCCCAAAATGATCCACAGATTCAATGCAATCCCAATCAAATTCCAACAGCCTTCTTTACAGAAACAGAAAAACCAATCCTCAACTTTATATAGAATGGCAAAAGGCCTCGCAAAGCTAAAGCAATGTTGAAAAAGAAGAACAAAGTAGGAGCATTCACATTTCCTGATTTTAAAACATATTATACAGCTACAGTAATCAAAACAGCCTGGTACTGGTATAACAATAGACACACAGACCAGTGAAATAGAGTTGAGAATCCAGAAATAAACCCATACATCTATGATCAACTGATTTTTGAAAAAGGTGCTAAGTTCATTTGATGGGGAAAGAAGAGTTTCTTCAATAAGTGGTGTTGGGAAAATTGGATTTCCACATGCAGAAAAATGAAAAAGGACCCATGCCTCACACCATACACAAAAACAAATTTAAAATAGATTGAAGACCTAAAAGTGCAGACTAAGGCCATAAAATTCTAAGAACAAAATGCAGGGGTAACGCTCTCAAGCCTAGCTTTTAACAGTGGATTTTCTAATATAATGATAAAAGCACAAACAGCAAAAGACAAAATAAATAAATAGGACCTTGTAAAAACTAGAAACTTTTGTTCATATCAGCTCCTATGCCTTGTTTATCCTGCTCTGTGAACTTGAAGTCTGGCTTATATAGACAAATTCAACTGGCTTCCTTGCCGTCCTGCTTCCCATTGCATTCAGCCAATCTGAGGTGCTAGCTAGAGATAGACGGTAGGGAGAAGAATAAGGTTGGGGCATTTATTTCCTGGATTCATCCCTATGGGGTGCCTCATGTTGTCTGTGCCACCCTAAAGAAAGTCAGAACTCCTAACAGACAGACCTGTCCATTGAGCTAGGTCCTGGTAACTCCTCCCTCCCCTTGACTCCTCAGGCCTAAAGGTAATGCTTGACTCTAACGTTTGGCTAGACCTAGGGTACTGCACTACTACTTTGTGGTTACCCTAAACCTGACAACAACTGTATAACACTCCCTTGACACAACTCTCTTCAATTATCCACTTTGAAAATGCCAACTGTTTCCTGCCAGAATCTGATTGATATAGGATTCAAAACACAAATTCACAATTCTTAAATGAAAAACTTGACACTTCAGATAAATTTCCCACTTTTGGCTGGCTTCTTCCAGCTGCCCTTTCACCCTCCAGTATTATTAGTTTATCATTCTCACCTACCTTTAGGGATAACACTGTAGAAAATCTGAAAAGCATTGTGTGTGTGTGTGTGTGTGTGTGTGTGTAAATAACGTAGATGAGGTGTGTATAAGATTGTCTTTACTGCATGATAAAGTAATCATTTTTCAGTGAAGGAGAAGCCTACTGGTGTGAAATTGGCACTAGGTTCTAAGACGATGTCTTCAGGTACTAACATCTCAGGGCTTTTAGCATAGACATTTAATGAAGTTACATGCCTGATTTCCCCATTCACATAAATGGGACAATTGGCATTATTTGCTCCTAGCTCACAACTAAAATTCACATATAAATTATACTTTAGTATATTTTTCAGACTGTTACTATCAATAATAGCTAAGATATTTTGAGTGTTTACTACATACTAGACATGATTCTAAGTTTCTTATATACATTATTGCTTATATACATTATTCTCACAATAACCCTATGATATAGGTATTACTATTATCATAACCATTTTACAGATGAAAGCTGAAATACAAAGAGGTTAAGTGCATAGTTAGCAGTGGCACCAAGACGCAAACCCATGCAAGCCTGGTGTCATCATCCGCTCACCTAAATAGTTCACTATGGCTGCCTTAACCATGCTGTCAAGTCAATTCCAACTCATGGCGACCCCATGTGCTACAGAGTCAAACTGCTCCACAGGGTTTTCTTAGCTATCATATTTATGGAAGCAGATTGCAAGGCCTTTCTTCCAAGGCGCCACTGGGTAGGTTTGAACCATCAACCTTTAAGATAGTAAAACCGAAACCAAACCCATTGCCACTGAGTTGATTCTAACTCCTAGTGACCCTATAGGACAGAGTACCACTGCCCCATAGGATTCCAAGGGTATAATCTTTATGGAAGCAGACTATCACATCTTCCTCCCACAAAACTGCTGGTGGGTTCAAACTGCCGACCTTTAGGCTAGCAGTAGGGTGCTTAACCACTGCACCACCAGGGCTCCCATAGCTGCCTTACTGCCACTAAAATGCTGATGACCAAAAAGAGTCATTATCAAGATGTCAGATATTGCTTCAATGAAACCTAATGGTTTCCTCGTTATGACCTTATTTGTTCTCTTGCTGGCTATTACAAAGTTTTACTAACTCAGGCTACTAGGGTACTATTTGATACATCATTAATAAAGTGATAAATCTGCCCAAATCATCAGGGACAGAATATAAAAAAGTGAAAAATTACTTGTACAGCATATGTGAGACTCACTCAAGAATATTTCCTCTAAATAGTGTGCATAAGGAGAGGAGAAAAAAAAAACAAAGCTATCAAAATATCCATTCATACTCTATGCAAATCTCATATTCACAGTAAAAACAATTAATTGTATGCCTAGACTACAAACCAAAAATAATTAATAGGTCTTTCTTACTGAAATAGGGGCATATTTACCTGCTCTTTTCCAGGGATGGCATTATTTTATGTACAGTTTGAAATACAGTTGCACAAATTGACTAAAAGCTGTTTGTTATCTCTTGTAGCAAATGAGATTGCTTTTCTACCCTCACTAGTATTTTAATAATTAAGTTAAATTTTTATGAACTTTACAAATTCAACTCATAAAATATATGAATAGGCCTTGAGCATATTTTAAAATAATTAATAAAATTATTGGAAGGTATAAATTTTAAATTATATTACTGGCCTTTTCTATGAAAAAGCTAAGCCTCATATAACCTTTTTTCTTTGAAGGTGAACAGGATCATCTAAAGATAGTAATCCATTGACCAAATATATGGAGTGAGGCATTGAAGTAATTATGTATTAATAAGTGATATAATCATTTCATTTTGAGAAGGTTTTACATATCTTTAAAGGAGTTATATTGCAACAGAAAAGACCCATCAACATGCCTGACATGGATGAAGACCAAAAGAAAGTCACAAATACAATGTATTAATAGTTCCTCTGTGACTGGGAGAAAATATAAGAACTAATAAAACAGTAAGCACTGACACAGATGACTTGGAAGATAAATTCTCAGTTTTGTAAAAGCAGGAATAGATCATATCTCCTTCTGAGAACTTTCCAGGGAATAATAAGCAGCTATGCTTACTGCTGGGAGAATTTTTCTAAACTAGATCAAATGTCACCCACATCTGAGTGCTAGGATGCAAAACAGAATTCAAACAAAATGACATAAGAGGAAACCATTCTTTCCTTCAATAGACACATATTAAGCACCTGCTCCAAACACATATGCAACATGCAGGTGCTAGAGATGTGAATGACCCATAGTTCTCACACTTCAGAGGCATTCAGATATGTAAACCACTAAACAGCAATATGAGAAGGGCCACAACAGAGTTATTATCAGTTACTATAGGAGCCCAGAAGATGCAGTACTGACATTTACCTATAGAGTTCAATCAAGAAGATAAAGGATGGAAAATAGAAAACCACAGGGCATAGAATGTCTGAGTATATATTTGCACTCCTTTTTATTTATTGTATCTTGTATTGTAATGCTATAAATCATTTGTCACTAAATATATAATATCACCACACTGGTAAATTTTAACTAACATACTTGCTTTTGGAGCCTTAGTGGTGTAGCTGTTAAGCATTTGGCTGCTAAACCGAAAGGTTGGCGGTTCGAACCTACCAGCCTCTTCTCGAAGAAAGATGTGGCAATCTGCTTTCATAAAGAATATAGCCTTGGAAATCTAGGGGGCGGTTCTACTCCGTGCTGTAGGGCTGCTATGAGTTGGAATCGACTAGACAACAACGGGTCTGTTTTTGTTTTTTTTTGTTTTTTTGCTACTTGCTTTTAGTTACACATTAAAAGGTAAGAAATGAGAGAGTTTTAACTGGAGAGTATCATAGAAAATCATTGTTTGAATGAACACTGAAAAAATAGTATAAATATTATGGATATACATATAATATGTGTGTGTAAAACATGAGATTATAATGTGATACAATGACATGATAGGAAGAGATAAACCTCCATTAATCAAGGACCCTAAAATCATGTTTGCAAACAATAGTCAGAGAAGGTACATCAGATCCAAAACAGTTTTTAAGAGTGTTTTTTAACTTTTCTGTAAAACATGAAGAACCACTATCTTCTTTCACTTTTACCTATTGTGTTTGTGATCTCTGGCACATAAGCAGAACAAAGAATGCCAGACGTCAGTGCAAAGAGAAAAAAAACGGTCTACCAGTGCTCAATATTTATTAATACAAAAACAATAAATCACATGATATTTCTGAGTGGGGAAGTTATGTTGGTCAGCATAAAATTGGTGTGAAACAGGAATGTCTCCTTTCCATTGTCCTCAGCTTGGGGTTTTCTCATATGGTTCACTCTGAGGTGCTGGTAGCCCTTTTAGGAATTACGGTTGAGAAGAGGGGAGCAAGAATGTTCTCAAGGAGCAGCCAGATATTTTGTATGTGAGGACTTGAGGTAGAAGCAACATAGTGACTTCACTTATGTAACAGGCAAATGTGGGACATGATAGCAGCCCTGTTCAGAGGACTGGGGTCCACACTGTTGATGTCTTGCCTGATTTTTAATGCATGAAAAACAAAGTATGCCGTCAATCAAAAACTCTCTAACACGTTCTTTCAAATTCTTGAGAGACAGCAGAGTTATTTTCTAACCTTGTCCTAAAGGGTCGAAGGTTGTGCAGTTCTATTTCATAATTCTTATCTTGAGCGTAACGCATGTCTTAGTCATAGAGAAAAGCAAGGTTACTGTGCCCTGGGTTTTCTTCTTCAGTCCCTACTACCATTCTTGCAATAATGAAGTATTTTCAAAACTAAAACTCTCTTAGTTTAAAAGAGCCAGAGAGGAGGAAACCTACTTTCTTATTTTTTTTTAAGGCTGAAGAGATAGCGATTTATTTATTCTGCTCAGAGAACTGTTTTTGTTTTTTGTTTTTTTAATTGTGCTTTAGATGAAGGTTTACAGAGCAAATTAGCTTCTCATTAAACAATTAATACACATATTGTTTTGTGACATTGGTTGTCAACCCCATGACATGTCAGCACTCTCCCCTTCTTGACCTTGGGTTCCCCATTACCAGCTTTCCGCTCCCCTTCTGCCTTCTCGTCCTTGTCCCTGGGCTGGTGTGCAGGAACCTACTTTTTTTTTGACTCTTTGACTTTTCAGTCTCTCAATTTCAGAGACCTTCTGCCCCATAACATGAATAGGATTAATATCTAAGTCTTCTGAGCCTACATGGTGCCTAGAATATAAACTATTGTTGTTGTTGCTGTTGTTAGCTGACGTGGAGTCGCCCCTGGCTCATAGTGACCCCATCCACAACAGAACAGAATGCTGCCCGGTCCTGTGCCATCTCCATGATCAGTTGCCGATAAGACTATTGTGATCCATAGGGGTTTCCTTGGTTGATTTTAGGAAGCAGATCACCAGGCCTTTCTTCCTAGTCCATCTTAGTCTGGAAGCTCTGCTAAACCTGTTCAGCATCATAGCAACACGAAAGCCTCCCTCCACTGACAGATGGGTGGTAACTGTGCAAAAGGTGCATTGGCTGGGAATCATGCTCCTGTCTCCCACATGGAAGGCAAGAGTTGTACCACTGAACCACCAATTCTTCACAATATAAGTTAATGCTTTAAAAATGTTGGCATTTATAACTATCAGCTCCATTCCTTCTTGTATTCCTACTGCATCTAGCACACAATCCTTGCATCCTTCAAGAAATCCTAAAAAGACTCAAGGATCCAGTCCAACTCACCCTTACCAAATGAGTAATCTCAGATGTTTGTCACAGAATGCTTTAAATCAATGGACACTGCCACCCACCTTCTGGGACCACTGAACCCAACTGCCTTGTTTCTTTGCTGCTCCCTCTACTCTCAGCCCTACTGGTCCCAGTGTCAGTAATGAAGTAGTTAAAAGCCTGGTCTTTGGAGTCAGATTGCCTGCGTTGGAATTACTGCGTGATCTTTGGCGGGTTACTTACCTCCTCCAAGCCTTGGTTTCTTCGTCTGTAAAATGCAGATAATAATAGCATGTATCTTATATGGTTATTGTGAGGATTTAGAGATATAATGAATATAAAATACTGAACTCAGTGTTTGGTATGTAGTAAATGCTCAATAAATATGAACGTATTTAATACTATTATGATGAGGCCTGGACAAAAGTTAATGTCCTAGGCTCTTATGCCAATTCCTGAGTTTCCTTTAGTGTGTTCCTCATCCCTACCTCCCACTGGCCTCTGAGCTACTGGGGTTAAATTCTCTTTCTGGTCAAAGGCCTTCTAAATGCATATAAATGCAGTGGCGTCACTAGGGATGTGTGAGGTGGGGGGGGGGGGTGCGAACCGCACTCCCTGACACTGTCAGAGGAGGTGACACCAAAATGAGCCCAGGGTCCACAGTGGCAGCGGCAGCAGTGGGTGGGCCAGCACTGCTGGGGCAGGGGCCATCAGAGCAGTGGCATCATTAGGACGAATGTCACCCGTCACCCAGTGCAGTAATTCATCACCTCCCCAGTCACCCACCAATCCCTAGAGTTGGTGTCACCCAGTGCATCATGGCTGACACACACACCACTGTCACCCACCAGTCAGGGTACAGGCAGCTGGGTTATAGCACTAGCCCACCGGGAATAGACGGTCTCCGCCTTGGCCAATGGGAGAGGGGAGGAGCTGTGAGGAGCTACAGGGGTGGGGCTGGGAGGGGTGAGGCTGTGCAGCAGGGCACTAGGCCCCGTGCAGAGGTGGAGCAGGGCCAGGCTGCTCCACCCACCAGTGAGATGGTGTTCACCAGCTGGCCCCACCCATGGGGGGTGTGACAGCACAAGTTACTGAACTGGGTGACACCAACCCTAGTGACATCACTGTATGAATAATAGCAGATCAAGGTGATCACTTACATTTCAGAGTACCTTGGAGTCTCTCTTCAGGTAGTTTCTGGGTTTTTGTAGAAATAATTGACTATTCCAATTACCTATACTTTCTGTTCATTAACTTCTTATCTGCCAATGATCCTGTCCTCCACCCTATCTCAGCCACTGGAAGCCATGTCACCTCCTAGATTGTCATTTTTGTGGTTGTTAGGTGCCATCAAGCCAGTTCCAACTTATAGTGACCCTATGTACAACAGAACAAAACACCATCTGGTCCTGAGCCATTCTCCTGTTCATTGTTATTCTTGAGCCCATTGTTGCAGCCACTGTGTCAATCCATCTCGTTTTTCTTCTTCACTGACCCTCTACTTTATGAAGCATATTGTCATTACCAGCTAAAATCTCAGCCAAAAGCCAGCATCAGTGTTGACACTGAAATCACTAAAAATTATGACAAAAATAACATTGGTGGAAGCCAAAGCCGGGGCAATAGCAAAAGCTTATAGATGGAGTTATCACAATACCTCAAGGTCCTATTTGCCACTTTATCAAGGTATATGACTTTTCTATAGAGCTCCTGCATAGCAGCCTCTCCATGAGGCTTGAGCTTCCTCACAGCATGGTAACTGGATTCCAAAGGCAAGCACTGAGAGAAGAAAGAGAGGTGAAGAAACTATCCTTTCTATGACCTAGCTTTAGAAATCACATAGCATCACTTCTGCTATACTCCGTTAGTCAAGGCAGTCACAAACTCTTCCCAAATTCAAGGGCAAGGAACACAGACCACACGGACAGGAATGCCAATTACATTGTAAAAAAATCATGTGAGATTGGCTATATATACTGGTACAGCCGTCTTTAGAACATACAACCTGCAATCTGCCACACACTCCCTCCGAGGTACCAAACCAAACGAAACTCATTACCACTGAATCGATACCGAGCTACCCTGTAGGGAAGAGTAGAACTGCCCCATAGGGTTTCCAAGGCTGTGTCTTTGCAGAAGAAGACGGACACATCTTTCTCCCGCAGAGCCACTATTGGATTCAAACTGCTGACATTTCAGTTATCAGCTGAGCACTTTAACCGCTGCACTATCAGGGCTCCTTCCCTCCTAGGTAAGGAGGGCACAATTCTTAGAAGTTTAGTAGCCTTTTTCTCCTGGTTCAAGGGCAAGGAAAATACTCTTACTCTTCATCATGTAAGAATGAAGACAATGTTTCCTCTAAAGCAGAAAAAATAAGTGAAAATTGTATATTTATATCCTGTTAAAAAGGAGCCATGGTGGTGCAGCAGTTAAGAGCTCAGCTGGAAACCAAAAGATCGGCAGTTCAAATCCACCAGCCACTCCTTGGAAACCCTATGGGGCATTTCCACTCCGTCCTATATGGTTGCTATGAGTCAGAATCGACTCGACAGCAGTGGGTTTAGTTTGTTTTGGTTTAAAGGTATATATATATTTTTTTTTTGCCAAATGAATCAGCCAGTAAGAATCTTTATGAGAGGCTTGGTGTCAGAATTGTCAGCTTTGGGAGACAGATTTTGAACTCAGGTTTCTGATTGAGTTACATTACAATTTGGAATCAAAGAGTTCCTTTACTCAATTGTAATATCAATAACTTGTAACTTTACATCAATCAAGAAAATATATCAAGAAATAATATTTAAAAGTACCCCATTAAGAATGCACTCTACCAGACTGCGATAAACTGTCTGTGGGCAGTTTATTTGGAGGTAGGTCTCTTGAATTAACTTTCCTGTTGGAATGTGAAAAGTCTGAACAATTTGGCTAAAATAAACATTGAATTCTAAATTAAAATTTAAAAAGAGAAGGGAAAAAAACAAAGTAATGGGGATCATGCATACACCATTATGATCTGAAACCTAGTAGTTGGTAAAACCAGTTGCCGCTGAGTCAATTCCAACTCATGGCAACCCCATGTATGCCAGACTAGAACTGTGCTCCAAATGGTATTCAATGGCTGGTTTTTCAAAAGCAGATTACCAGGCCTTTCTTCTGAGGTGACTCTGGGTGGACTAAATCCTCCAACCTTTTGGCTAGCCACCGAGGTCATTGACCTTTTGTAAGACACAGGGATTCCAGTTGTTGGTAAGAATAGCATAAAATCACAACAAGCTTTGTTGTTAACGACATTTCGTTTTCTTATTTTTTTTAAATACAAAGTTGATTAACAAAGAGTGTGGACTATGGACTTTAATGAATTATCAAGAATTCCTAGAAAAATAATTATTTGAATAATAAATGCCTTCCAGGTGTTTGAAGTCCCTTTAAAATGTGGAAGTTATTTTTCTCATAAGTATCTTAAATATTTTATATTTTCTACCTTCAAATATCTCTATTTTTTCTCTTACAAGAGATTTTAGCTAAGCAACCGTAACGTCATTCAAGCCATTGTCTAAACGTATTGAATTCTGAAACAGACGTTTTCCAAACTGAGCTGATCAAACTTGAGAGCACAGAAGAAAAAAGATCTTTGTGGATGGACCCTCAGTTTTGTCCCCTGCATGAGAAAACCACATTTCCACCAATATTCTGTCTGTAATTGAGACTTAAATCAAGGCCTTTTCCCTTTCCACCTAGGCAAAAATCCCCCTGCAACAGAGTGAGAACCATTCTACCCCTAGCCTTGGAACCCCTACATTAGTCCCCACCTGGCCGTGAAACCCAGGGAGTGAAACCAACAGTAGATTGAGAAAAATAGAACTATGACTGCCCTCTGCTGGAGAGGCCTGGATGACCACCCTCTCTGAGACTGCAGGACCAAGAGGCCAGTTCCCTTCTACTTGCCCTCCTGCCAACTAAGCCCAGAAGTGCTCTGTCTGAGCTACTTATTACAGTCTTCACTCTCCCTGTTCCAGCTTTCCTGCCATGTTGGTTCTTGATTCTCCTGAGGTCTGTACTGTACCTTCTTAGGTAGTCTTAGCCCCAGGTCTTTGCTTTCCCTAATTATTACCAAGGTGACATTCTGCCACAAGCCTGAGACATCTCTGTCCCCCAGTTGCACCTAACGTCAAAGGTACTTTCATCTTTAGAGCTGCAAAGGATGAAGTCAGGTACTGCATAGCAGCCCGCTCTGCAATTCATTAATTGCTCTGTAGGTTTGCTGAGCCTGATTTTGCTTAAATTATGTGTTTTCTTCCTGTGACACACAGCTATGGACTATCAACATTAAAAATGATGAGAAAAATAAGAATAGAAAACAAGAATAGGAAAACCCTGCATTATAAAATGAGAGCTGAGTTCCAATTCTAGCTTTGTAACTCCAAGACTCATTTATCTGTATCTGAATGGAAAGAGTTGAACTATATCACTATTCTCAATTTAAGGTTCTTAGATCCCTAGAAATTCTAGAATGGATCCTTCATAGAAAGTATCTATGAACTACTTATTTCAAGAGGCCTATGCATGAGCCCTAGTGGTGCAGTGGTTAAAGCAGTCGTCTGCCAACCAAAAGGTCGGTGGTTCAAAACCACCACCGGCTCCAAGGGACAAAGATGTGACTGTCTGCTCCCATAAAGACTTACAGCCTTGGAAACCCTTTGAGGCAATTCTACTTTGTCCTATGCAGTGGCTATGAGTTGAAATCAACTCAACAGCAGTGGGAATGCATGAATGGCGAGTCTGTGGGTGGCACAAATGGCTTAACCAAACAGCTACTAACCAAAAGGTTAGCTGTTCAAAGCCACCCAAAAGCACTTCAGAAGAAAGTCCTGGCAATTTGCTTCTGAAGGTCACAGCCATGAAAATTCTATGGGACACAGTTCTACCCTGCAACACATGAGGTCGCCAGAAGTTGAAATTGACTCGACAGCAAAAATGACAATGCACGTGCTAACTAAAATTACATATTTAAGAAGACTGTAATTATAATTAATTCTGTTCTAGGTTAATAGAACATGGAAAATAAATTATTGTTTACATAATTCAAAAGTCTTGAGACATTACTTCTGTGGATTTGAATTAGTTCACATTATCATTTAAGCTGAAATTTATCTGATTCATACTCTCGTATGTATAACTGTCAGCTACCTCCTTAATCATGTCTCCCATAGTTACTTTTGAGAATGCCTGGGTTACTTTACACTAATGCCACAAACCAGTGAAATCCTTCTCTTTCCCTTCTGCCTCTAGGTGTTGTCTGCTATCTGCAAATCCATTTGAGGTAGATACCACTGCCCCAGCTGGTGGTAGCCTTCTGGAGATGACAGCCACACTCATTAGGTTGTCTCCTTCACTTTCCAATGAGGCAAGACCCTTGAATTGCCAACAAAGTCATGTCCCCTATAGGCTTTTTTGTTTGTTTTTTGCTGCACTTAAACTAAGCCAGATTCAGAACAGAATGAGGGAGAATGGCTTCTCTACATAAAGCTCAGACAGAGCCCATGGGCCCCAGACAAGTTGAGAACTAGGGAAGAGTCCACATACAATCAACCTCTATCTCACTGTTTCTACTGCTCCGCCCTAGCCTCACTTCACTCTCTGAAGAGGATAAAGAGGGGGGAAGAGTCTTTCTCCCCTCAGACTCTGTTCTCCCACACAGGTGAGTTAACTTACTGACACATCAGGTCTCTTGGTAGACAGAGTCATTCAAGTGAGTGAAAAGAGGAAAACTAATAAAAGAAAGCCTTAGCAACGAACAAATTTGAAAACCCTGAGCAGGATAATACTTAAGCTCCCTCCCAGAATTTACTGTCTTAACAATGCAGCCCTTCTGGTATTCCTAGGATACTTCCTCCCTATCACCATTCTCACCACTACCACCTCCCACAAATCCAATACTTTTTCTCAACTCTTTTCCCTCTTGTCCTGTATTACAAGCATTACATATCTTATTTAGGAGGGTTTTAAATATGAAATACAATCTTTATTGTCTAAACTGTTTTTATTTTTCTTACTCTCAGATGTCACCAAAGAGCAATTTGAGAGCTTGATATTAATCAGTCTCTTTATATATACATAAGAATAATAATAACTACAATTTATTGGAAGCCCTAGTGGTGCAATGGTTAAGAACTTGGCTGCTAACCAGAAGGCCAGCAGTTCAAATCCACCAGCTGTTCCTTGGAAAACCTATGGGGGCGGTTCTACTCTGTCCTAGAGGGTCACTTTGAGCCAGAACCAACTCAACAGCACATAACATAACATAACAACAATTTATTGAGTGCTTTTACCAAGTGCTGTAGAGAGATCATCTTATTTTATGTCATACTGTGATAAACGCATTGCTCTTCCCGTTTAGAAGATAAAAAAAATGAAGTGATTTGTTCTGAGTCAATAAAATGGCAGAGCAGGGATTCAAAGCCAAACCTGCCTGTCTTCAAGCATATAACTCTTAATTTTCTGCTCAGAACAAAGCTGAGAACAAGGAAGAAAGAAAAAAAAAAAAAAGGCCTCTATGCAACCAAAATAAATGTCATAAAATCCATGCACAAAAAGCCCATTAATTCATCCATTGGAAAATCCCTCAGACTATTAATCAGAGCCTCTTCTGTTTAATCTTCATCACAATTCTAGATTCTTTGTTCTCCAAATCCATGTCAGACGAGAAGCAGCATGTCAAAAGTAGTGAGAGGAATAGAAGATGTAATTAATGGATTTAGAGTAGGTAAGAGAGAGGACAGCTATAAAAATTAGTCTCAAAACTGAATAAAGTCTAGCAGGATAGCACTAAAAAAACAAGAAAACCAAACCAGTTGCCTTCTAATCTATTCTGACTCATGGCAACCTGATGTGTTTCAGAGCAGAACTGAGCTCCATAGGGTTTTCAGTGACTGTGCCTTTCAGAAGTATATTGCCAGGCCTTTATTCTGAGGTGCCTCTGGGGGGATTTGAACTGCCAAACTATTTAGAAGCAAATAGCTCTGCATTCTAATATCAGATTAGTGCAGTCATTGATATTGGTAAATCCTGGGGCTATCTTTTTGTCACTCTTATACCTCACTTACAATAACTGCATTCAATCTTCCAGAAGACAGGAATCAGTGGCTACATATTCTCATCTGTACTCTTTTTGTCTTAAAAATAACTTCCTGCTTTAAGGATCCTGGTACCATGGTTGAAAAACAATTTATTTGCCCAACATGAAAATTAAATTATTATTGAAGACTACATACAGTATGAATCCATTTTTATAAAGTTCAAAAACAAGCAAAACAAAACAATATATTTGCCTTTTTTGGCCATTTCCTACAAATGGGATCATACAACGGGTGTTCTTTTGTGTCTGGTTTCTGTCACTGAGCATAATGTTTTTGAGGTTATTCATATGGCAGCATTTATCAGCACTTCATTCTTTTCATTGCTGAATAGGTATCCATTCTATGGATATAACACATTTTGCTTATCTATCCACCAGTTGATGGACATATACATGTTTTCATTTCTCTTGCATAGACACCGAAGAGTGGAATTGTTAGGTCATATGGTAAGCCTGTTTCAACTGTTTAAGAAACTGCCAAACTGTTCAATATTGAAAATTCAATATATAATAAAAAGACAATTTTTAAAATATAAGATGATGAACCTTAAGTTTGAGATAATGCTTCCCTTTAGAAGAAGCAGGGAGATGGAGTAAGGAAGGAGCACACAAGCAGCTGCAATGGAATGGATAGTGTTCTAGTTCTTACTTTGGGAGGTGGCATTGACAATGTTCATTTTATTTTTACACCGCATAATTTAACTATCTGTCACACATTCTCTTTTGTATGAGTCAAATATCATATGAAAATAATGTTTCAAAAAACCTTATGAGAAGGTTGATGGTTAGGGAGATGAACAGAGGAAAAGGGTTTCTGATAAGCATCTACTTTAATTGCAATGGTTTGTTTTTATAATCTTAACCTAGATAGAGATTTTTACTTGTTTGTTTTCTTCTTTTGTTTCTGGTTTGTTTTGTTTTTCCTTATTGTGGTAGGAAATCAAATTAAAAATTAAATGTAATTTTATGTGTTAAATATATTTATATTAATATTTACTCATGATATATTTGAATATTTAATCCACTGAGTATATTTCATTGATCTTATTATAATTTTCTTCATCAGTATAAAAATCATCCAAATTCTCTTGGAGCTATCAAAAGCCACCTGTTTTCCTCCTTGATTCAATTGTGATAAAAGTAGAAATAAATTATATCAGAAACATTTAAAAAGCACAACACAACAAGGCAAGAATGTTGCTCCCACCACTTTTATTCAGCACTGTACTGGAGGTTCTATACAGAGTACCTAGACAAGAAAACAGAATAAAGGGCACACAGGCTGGAAAGGAACAATTAAAACTTCTTTATTTATAGACAATGTGATCTCATACAATAAAAAAAAAAAAAAACCTCTAAGGAATTCACAAGCAAAACTACTAAAACTAATAAAAAAGTTCTGAAAGGTGGCAGGATATACAATCAGCATAAAAAAACCAGTTGTACTTCTATACACTAATAAATGAACACTCCAAAAATAAAACGAATAACTCCATTTACAATAGTTTCAAAAAGAATAAAACACTGAGGAATAAATTCAAAAAAGTGCAAGACTTGTACACTGAAAACTATAAAATATTGCTGAAAGAAATTAAAGAAGACCTAAATAAATGAAAAGACACCCCATGTTTATGAATTGGAAAACTAAATGTTGCTAACATGGCAATAATCCCCAAACAGGTCTATGAATTCAACACAATCGCTATCAAAATCCTAGCTGGTTTTTTTTTGCAGAAATTGACAAAATGATCTTAAAATTCATGTGGAAATGCAAGGGACCCCAAATAGCCAAATATTCTTGAAAAAGAGGAACAAGATTGGAGGACTGACACTTCCTAATTTCAAATTTTACTACAAAGATACAGTAATCTAGTCAGTGTGGTACTGGCATAAGGACAGAGGTATTCTATTCAGTGAAACAGAATTCAGAGTCTACAAACAAACCCTTGTATTTCTGGTCAGCTGATTTTCAACAAAGGTATCAAGAAAATTTAATGAGAAAGAAATATCTTTTTAATAAACGGTGCTGAGAGAATTCCATCTCCACATGGATCCCTACTCACACTATATATAAAAATTAACCCAAAATGGATCATAGACTTAACTGTAAGAGCTGAAACTATAAAACTCTTAGAGGAAGACATAGGAGTAAATCTCGGTGAACTTTGGTTAGGCAATGACATCACAGATACAACAACAAAAGCATATGCAAGGAAAGAAAAATTGATAAATTAGACTAAATCAAAATTTAAAACTTTTGCACTACAAAAGACACCATCAAAAAAGTAAAAAGATAACCCACAGATTTAGAGAACGTATTTCCAAATCATATATATATCTGATAAGGGATTTATATCTAGAATTGAGTCGTATCCAGAGTATATAAAGAATCCTTACAACTCAGTAATGAAAAGAGAAGGACTCAAATTTTAAAATGGATAAAGTATACGAACAGACATTTATCAAAAAAAGATATACACTTGGCCAATAAGCACAAGAAAAAGATGTTCAGCATCATTATTCATTGGGGAAATGTAAATCAAAACTACAATAAGATACCATTTCTCACTCACTAGAATGGCTATGCAGAGTTCCTGAGTGGCACAAAGGGTTAAGCACTCAACTACTAACAGAAAGGTTGGCAGTTCAAAACCACCCAGAGGTGCCTTGGAAGATAGGCCTGCTTAGGAAAGGTCACAGCCTTGAAAACACTATGGAGCAGTTTTACTCTGTACACATGTGGGCACCATGAGTCAGAATTGACCTGACAGCAGCTAACAACAACAGGATGGTTATGATAAAAAAGACAGACAATAACAAACGTGGAAGGTGTGGAGAAACTGGAGCCTTCATGTATTACTGGTGAGAATGTAAAGTGGTGCAGCCACCTTGGAAAGCAGCTTTGCAGTTTCTTAATAAGTTAAAACACACCATAAACCCAAACCCATTGCCGTCGAGCTGATTCTGACTCATAGTGACCCTATAGGACAGACTAGAACTGACCCATAGGGTTTCCAAGGAGCAGCAGATGGATTTGAAGTTGACCTTTTGTAGTAGCTCTTAACTACTGCACCACCAGGACTCCAGACTTACCATATGATCTAGCAATTCCACTCTTATGTGTCTACTCAAGAGAAATGAAAACATGCGTGCATCCATCAACTGGTGGATAGATAAGCAAAATGTGTTATATCCATAGAATGGATAACTATTCAGCAATGAAAATATATGACGTGTTGATATACGCTGCAATATGAATGAACCTCGAAAACACTATGCTCAGCGAAAAAAACTAGACACAAAAAGAACACCTATTGTATGATTCCATTTATAGGAAACAGCCAAAAAAGGCAAATATAGGGAGACAGTAAGTAGTTTAGTGGAGGTAGGAATAAGGAGGGACTGACTGTAAATGGGACTGACTGTAAGTATTTTTTTAGTGTGATGGAAATGTTTGAAAATTAGATTATGTGATGATTCATTCAATGTACCCTTGAAATGGGTAGATTTTATGGTATGTAGTTATATCTCAATAAAGCTTTTTTTTAATAACAAATTTCAACTTTTTCTGTAGTTTCATTGCTACAGCTCCAAAAAAAAAAAAAAGAACATACATTAACATTTGGTAGTCTACCCACATTACTCAAAGTCCTCATGAAGTTTTTCTTAACTGAGGCAAAACATAATAATGACTATGCTGTTCATCTCCTAGTTTGCATAACTGTCAGCTGGAAAGGAGAGCTTAATTACCCACAAATTGCTCTCATTATCATTTCTACCAATTTAAGCAACCACAGTGTGGTTATGAGTAATGTCACTAAAAATGTGCCAGTAGCAGTCCCAGGAACAACAGGAAACAGTAACGACTGGTGACCTTTGAGTCATTGTCCACGATAGCATGGGCACATCTAGTTTGCAGCCCTGACTCCTAACTGGATTATGCCAGAATGCAGCCACATTTTTTTTATCTTAAATTCAAAGAAAGAAAGTTGACAGTAGCTCTTTCATTTAAAAAAAACAGCTTTTCCTGATTCATATGTTTTTAATATATATATGATCCACTTACAGGGAAAAATGGCAAAATAGATTAACATGGCAGAACAATATCAAATCCAATAAGAATAACAACAACAACAAAAACTTGGAGATATATTTCCCATACCTCTGTGAAAATACTCATTTGGTTCTTGACATAGAACTTGACAAGGCTGAAGACTTCTATTATGCATATCCTGGCAGAGGCTCAGATGAATGTTTCTATCATAGTTGTTTTTAACAAAGATGTACTCTTCACGGAGCTCTGGTGGCACAGTGGTTAAGCATTAGGCTGCTAACCGAAAGGCTGGCAGTTTGAATCACCAGCCGCTCCTTGGAAACCCTGTGGGGCAGTTCTACTCTGTCCTACAGGGCTGCTATGAGCCGGAATTGACTTGACAGCAACGGGTTATTTTTTGTTGTTGCTATTGCTGTTTGGACTCTCACATTTATGACTAGTATAGTATATCATTGCTCTATGGAGTTTATGGGGTTATTTTTATAGGACTGTTTTGAAAGCCTTCTAGAAAGAAGTTTTAGGATGAACTTAATGGCTTTGTTTATCCTTTTGGTAGAACAGGTTATCAGAGGTTCTTTCTCCCCTGCAAAATGAAAACATTATTTGGGGAAACGCAGCATAGACTGGCAGATTTTTTTCAGATCAGTGGTGTGTTGCGATGAGTCCAGAACTGTCAGAATAAGGCAGAAAAGCCATTGAGAATGCATTAGTACCGAAAGGCTCAGAGCTTACTTTTCTATTACTGGTGGTGCAGTAGGAAAATGCAGCTGAGCAGCAAGGGCACAAATGAAATATTTCCCTCTTTGTTTATCGCTTTCTGTTCAACCTGACAGAGAAAACTAGCAGGAAACCAAACAGCAATAGAGAATTTTCCACTTGCTTATAGAGTAATTCAAATTTAATAAATGTAATAAGTATCCTGGACTATATTAGCTTTTTTTTTTTCTTTTTTTTTTTTGCTCTGGTAGTTCCCTTTTCCTGGAATATCTTCCTCTTTCAACTTCTCTAATAAAATTCCACTCCTCGGGGCCTCTTCCTTCTGGAAGAGAAAAAGGATGTTAGCACAAAAAAATGGAGAAATATTAACCAAGTCTGTAGTTTAGTGTGTAATATTATACTAATGCTAATTTAGTAGTTTTGCTAATTGTACCAAGGGTATACAAGGTGTTAGTGTGGGGAAAATTGGGTTTAGTGTTTATGGAACCTCTCTGTACTATCTCTAGAACTCTTCTGTAAATCTAAAACCATTTCAAAATAAAACTACTAAAGAAAAAAAAACTCAGGAGAGTTACCAAATTCAGATCAACAACAACAAAATTCTACTCTTCATGTAAGGCTCCTATCAGATATTATCTTCCCCATTAACTGCCCTCAATCCCCTATTGAGAAGTAAATTTCTATATCCTATACTCTCATGGCCTTTTGTCCATATTTTTCTTACAGTATGAATCACATTCTTTTATCACTGATGTGCATGTTTCATATCCCTCATTAGGAAGGTAGAATGGGGTAGAACCAGAAAAATATGAAATTAAATACTAGTTTTGCTAACCTTGCACAAATAACTTAATCTCCATGAGTCTTAGTTTCTTTATCTAAAAAAAAAAAATGAAGACAGATACCAATGTTCATTAGCAAGTACCAGGGAAGGAGGGAGGGGGGTGAGAATCACTCTCTAGACAGTAGACACCTGTTATTTTTTTCTTTCTGTTTTGTTTTTGTTGTTGTCGGTGTTGTTCTCGGGAAGGGGTGGGAAAGGTAGCACCGATGTGGATGAAGAGCGCACAGCTTGACCAAGGTAAATGATGTCACTAAGAAGTACACAAGAGAAAAGGACATTTTTGATAAAGGGTATGACACATATAATCTTGCAACAACACCAACAACAACCAAAAACTATGTGTGCAGTTACATATGTATGTATATATGCATATGAGTATGAGTATGTATGTGTGTGTAAGTGTGCACATATAGATGTAGCTATATTACATGTATACACATGTATGTGTGTGCATTCATGTATATTCATATATATAATAAACCACATAGGAGGCACAGTCACTAATACTTCTTAGACATAACCAAACACCTTGTGGGATTAGTCTGCTGGGTTTGAAGACTTAGGACCGTAGTCTCGTGGGACAATGCAGTCAATTGGCATAATGTAGTTCATAGTTTATGTTCTACATCCTAGTTCAGTAAGTACTGTCTGGGACCTTAAAAGCTTGCAAGTGGCCATCTAAAATACAACTATCAGTCTCTTCTTGAGCAAAGCAAAAAAGAAGAAAACCAAAGCTTCTGAGAAGAAAGTAGTCTACAGGACTAACAGTCTATATAAACCATGGCCTCATCTCCACTGAGACCAGAAGAACTACACAGTGCCCAGCTACCACGAATGGATGTTCTGATCAAGGCCACAATATATGGATCCTGACAGAATGGGAGAAAAATGTGGAACAGAATACAAATTCTTCAAAAGGTTAGACTTATTGGACCAGTTGAGACTAGAGGACTCCCCAAGACTCCTTAAACTTTGAACCAAAGCTACCCTGAGGTCACCTTTTAGCTAAACAACAGATTGACTCATGACCCATGCGTACTGCACACCTTTGAAAAATCATCTACATGAGAGCCAGTGGTCAACAATTACTTGAAAGCAAAGATGAAAGGGTAAGGGGACAGGGAAACCAGATTACTGGAAACAAAACATCCAGAACTGAATTAATGAGAATGTTGACACACTGTGGAAAATGTAAACAACGTCACTGAACAATTTGTGTAGTAACTGCTAAATGGTAAACTAATTTGCTGTGTAAACTTTCACCAAAAACACAGTATTATTTTTTAAATGAGGATAATAACTACCATAAATTACTGAGAAGATTAGTTGGGATTACATTCATAAAGGTACTTGGATAAGGCCTAGCACTAGTAAGCATACACAATGTATATTTATATTATTGCTCCCATTATAATTATTAAGCTTTAAGTTTCTTGACATCATGGACTTTCTTGTTCAGGTTCACAGAAACTTAACAACGTGAACGGTCAAAAATGGGTTAGCGAATTGAAGTAGTTCCAGAGTCTGGCTTTTCAGGTCTATATGTTCATGTAACATTCTCATTTTATTAACATACTCTGCTCTAAATTATTATTGTCCTCTTTCTAGCGTTTTCAATTTTCAAAATCCCACATTTATGTTCTATTACATTTAGCCCAACTCATCTGAAGTTTCTTGTCAACTTACAGTAAATCAGGAGAGTTTCTTAATTTTTTTCCGTAAGTTTTTTTCTCTACAAAATTATTAAGAAAATCTTAAATTCTTTTCTTTTCTACTTCTGTATTTAAAGCAGCACTTTAACGGTGGAGGTATAGAACTTTCAAATGGAGAGGAAGTCAAGGCATTATCAAATAATAAAAGATTGGTTTCAACTTAGGAAGATAGGGGTAAATTTCAAGGTAAACACAAAGAAAGTTAACAAACCTACTTGTCATGGATTGAACTACCTCCTGCAAAAAATGTGTTTATCAATTTGGCTGGGCCATGATTCCTGGTATTGTGTGGTTTTCCTCTAAGTTGTAAATCCCGCCTTTATGATGTGAATGAGGGAGGATGGGCAGCAGTTGTGTTAGTAAGGCAGGACTCAGTCTACAAGATTGGACTGTATCCTGAGGCAATGTCTTGAGATATAAAAGAAAGAAGTGAGCAGTGAGACAGGGGAACCTCATACCATCAAGAAAGCAGTGCCGGGAGCAAAGCGCTTCCTTTGGACCAGGGTCCCTGCACAGAGAAGCTCCTAGTCCAGGGGAACACCGAACGAAGAAGGCCGACAGAGAGAAAAAGCCTTCCCCTGGAGCTGATGCTCTGAATTTGGACTTTTAGCCTACTTGACTATGAGGAAATAAACTTATCTTCATTAAAACCATCCACTTGTGGTGTTTCTGTTATAGCAGCACTAGATGACTAAGACATTGGGGTGAGATGGTATCTCATTTTAGTTTTGATTTGCATTTCTCTTATGGCTAATGATCGTGAGCATTTCCTCATATGTCTGTTAGCCACCTGAATGTCTTCTTTGGTGAAGTGACTGTTCATAGCCTTTGCCCATTTGTTAATTAGATTTATCTTTTCATTGTAGAGGTGTTGGATTTTCCTGTAGATTTTAGAGATTAGGCCTTTGTCGGATTTGTCATAGCCAAATTTTTCTTCCCAGTCTGTAGGTGCTCTTTTTACTCTTTTGGTGAAGTCTTTTGATGGGTATAAATGTTTAACTTTTAGAAGATCCCAGTTATCTGGCTTATCTTCTGGTGTTTGAGTATTGTTAGTTATAGTTTATATCCTGTTAATGCTGTATATTAGGGCCACTAGCATTGACCCTATTTTTTCTTTTATGACCTTTATAGTTTTTGGTTTTATATTTAGGTCTTTGATCCATTTTGAATTAGTTTTCGTGTATGATGTGAGGTATGGGTCCTGTTTCATTTTTTTGCAGATGGACATCCAATTTTGCCAGCACCATTTGTTAAAAATACTGTCCCCCATTTGATGTACTGGGCCTTTGTGGAAGATCAGGTGACTGTAGGTGGATGGATTTACATCTGGGTTCTCAATTCTGTTCCATTGGTCAATGTATCTGTTGTTGTACTAGTATCAGCCTATTTTGACTACCATAGCTGTATAGAAGGTTCTGAGGTCAGGTAGTGTGAGTCCTCCTACTTTATTCTCCTTCGATAGTGCTTTACTTCTCTGGTGCCTCTTTCCTCTCCATATAAAGTTAATGATCAGTTTTTTTCATCTCCTTAAAGAATGTTGTTGGCCTTTGGATCAGAATTGCATTGTATTTGTAGATTGCTTTGGGAAGAACTGACATTTTCACAGTGCTGAGTCTACCTATTCATGAGCATGGTGTGTTTTTCCATTTATGTTGGTCTCTTTTGGTTTCTTCAGTAGTGTTTTGTAGTTTTCTTTGTATAGGTCTTTTACATCCCTGGTTAGATTTATTTCTAAGTATTTTATTTTTTTAGGGGCTATTATAAGTGGTATTGTTTTCCTGATTTCCTTTCCGTAGCTCTCTTTAATGGTGTGTAGGAATCCAACAGATTTTTGTATGTTTATCTTGTATCCTACTCTGCTGAATCTTTCTATTAGCTTCAGTTGTTTTCTCATGGAGTCTTTTGGGTTTTCTATGTATAGTACCATATTGTCTACAAATAAGGACAGTTTTACTTCTTCCTTACCAATTTCGATGCCCTTTATTTCTTTTTCTTGCCTATTGCCCTAGCTAGGACTTCCAGCATGATGTTAAATAGGAGTGGTGATAAAGGGCATCCTTGTCTTGTTCCTGTTCTCAAGGGAAATAATTCATCCTCTTTCCATTAAGAATGATGTTGGCTGTTGGTTTTGTATAGGTGAGCTTTATTATGTTGAAGAATTTTCCTCAATATCTATTTTATTGAGAGTTTCTATCAGGAATGGGTGTTGGACTTTGTTGAATGCCTTTTCTGTGTCAATTGAGATGATCATGCCATTCTTTTATTTATGTGGTGGATTTCATTGATTTTCTAATGTGGAACCATCCTTCCATACCTGTTATGAATCCCACTTGGTTGTGCTGTATAATTTTGATATGATGCTGAATTCTATTGGCTAGAATTTTGTAGAGAATTTTTGCATCTATATTTTGAGAGATATTGGTCTGTAATTTTCTTTTTTGTGTGTCTTTGCCTGGTTTTGGTATCAGAGTTATACTGGCTTCATAGAATGATTTCAGAAGTATTCCTTCCTTTTGTATGTTCTGAAATAGTTTGAATAGTATTAATATAAACTCTTCTCTGAATGTTTGGTAAAAATCTCCAGCGAAGCCATCTGTGCCAGAGCTTTTCTTTGTTGGGACTTTTTAAAATTATCTATTCAATCTCTTCTCTTGTTATGGGTCTGTTCAGATTTTCAACATAATTTTGTTTTAGTTTGGGTAGGTAGTGTGTTTCTAGAAAATTCTCCATTTCCTCTAGGTTTTCAAATTTGTTGGAGTATAGTTTTTTGTAGTACTCTTTTATGATCCTTTTTATTTCAGTTGGGTCTGTTGTAATGTCCCCCATTTTATTTCTTATTTGGGTTATTTATGTACTCTCTTGTTTCTCTTTTGTCAGTTTGGTCAATGGTTTGTCAATTTGTTGATCCTTTCAAAGAATCAACTTTTGGTCTTATTGATACTTTCTATTGTTTTTCTGGTCTCTATTTCATTTGTTTCTATTTGCGAATTTATTATTTCCTTTCTTTTGGTGGCTGTGGGCTTCTTTTGCCATTCTCTATTTGTTGAAGTTGTGTAGCTCATATTTTGATATTGTCCCTTTATTCCTTTTTAAACTGTGCCTCTATTGCTATAAATTGACCTCCAAGCACTGCCTTGCTGTGTCCCAAAGGTTTTGGTAGGATGTGTTTTCATTCTCTTTTGATTCTAGGAATTTTTTTATTCCATCTTTGATTTCTTCTATTACCCAGTGGTTTTTAAGCAGAGTGTTATTCAGCTTCCATGTATTTGATTTTTTTCCTTGCTCTTCCTGTTATTAATTTCTACTTTGATAGCATTGTGATCAGAGAAGATACTTTGTATTATCTCAATGTTTTGGATTTTGTTGAGGGTTGCTCTATGGCCTAAGATGTGGTCTATTCTGGAGAATGTTCCATGTGCGTTGGAAAAGAATGTATATTTTGCTGCTGTTGGGTGGCGTGTTCTATATATGTCTATGAGGTCAAGTTGGTTGATTGTGGCCTTTGGATCTTCTATACCTTTGTTGAATTTCTTTCTACATGCTGTGTCCTTTGCCGAGAGTGGTGTGTTGAAGTCTTCTAATTTGTGGAACTATCAATTTTTCTTCTCAGTGCTGTTAGAGTTTGTTTTATGTATTTTGGAGCCCTGTCATCGGGTGTGTAGATATTTATTATGGTTATGTCATCATGGTGGATTGTCCCTTTAATCATTATGTAATGCCCTTCTTTGTCTTTCATGGTGGATTTTGTTTTAATTTCTATTTTATCTGAGATTAGTATTGCCATGCCTGCTCTTTTTTGGTAGCTGTTTGCTTGATATATTTTTTCCATCCTTTGATTTTTAATAAATGTATGTCTTTATTTCTAAGGTGTGTCTCTTGTAGACAGCATATTGATGGGTCCTGTTTTTTTTTGTTTGTTTGTTTTGTTTGTTTGTTTTTAATCCATTCTGTCACTCTCTCTTTTCATGGGTGCATTTAAGCCATTTACATTCAGTGTGATTATTGATACGTGTGAGTTTATTGCTGTCATTTCGAAGTGCTTTTTTTTTTTGTGTGGTGCTGACATTTTCTTTGTTCTCTTACTCTTCTGTGCTGAAGTCCTTTTGTTTGTGTATTTTTTTTTCCATTTCTTTCCTTTTTGTAGATTTTGTGTTTACCAATACTTTGTTTTTCTTCTTTATTTTGATGAGTAGTGTCTTAGTCATCTAGTGCTGCTATAACAGAAACACCACGAGTGGATGGTTTTAACGAAGATAAGTTTACTTCCTCATAGTCAAGTAGGCTAAAAGTCCAAATTCAGGGTATCAGCTCCAGGGGAAGTCTTTTTCTCTCTGTCTGCCTTCTTTGGTTCGGTGTTCCCCTGGACTAGGAGCTTCTCTGTTCAGGGACCCCGGTCCAAGGGAAGCGCTTTGCTCCCAGCACTGCTTTCTTGATGGTATGAGGTCCCCCTGTCTCACTGCTCATTTCTGTCTTTTATATCTCAAGACATTGCCTCAGGATACAGTCCAATCTTGTAGACTGAGTCCTGCCTTACTAATACAACTGCTGCCCATCCTCCCTCATTAACATCATAAAGGCAGGATTTACAACTTAGAGGAAAACCACACAATACCAGGAATCATGGCCCAGCCAAACTGATAAACACATTTTTTGCGGGACATAATTCAATCCATGACATTCCACACTTTGGCCCCCCAAAAATCACATCCTTGTGACATGGAAAACATATTCATCTCATCATATCATAGCAAAAGATTAACTCCAAGTCCAGAATCCAAAAATTCCTCTTCATCTGTGAAATCTAGAATACAAGTTATCTGCTTCCAAAGTTACAATGGCAGAACAGGCATAAGCTAGACATTTCCATTACAAATGGGAGAAATTGCAGGGAAAGAAGGCATAACAGGCACCAAGCAAGTTAGCAGAACACATTGCATTAGCCCCCAAGGCTTTGAAAATAATCTTCTGTTCTCTGAGACAATTTACACAATAGCCCTGCCCTCTAGACTCTAGGTATTGGCCACAGTCTCTGGATTCTGAGGGGAGGCCCATCAGCTCTGGGCTTCAGCTCTGCCTTCCAGGCCCACTGGGACAGCAGCTCTGCTCCCTTGGCTTTAGGCGCACCATTCTCCCAGTCCATCAGAGTGACAACTCCACCCTTAGAAACACCAGAGGCCATGGCTCCACCTTTTGAAACCCCTGAGGTCATGGCCATACCTTTAGAAGCTGAAGCAGCTTGGCTTCTTGTGTCCCTTGTCTCTTCCCCTTCTGCTTCCTATGGCCTCTCTGCCCTCGGGCCTCACGCCCGCATCTGCCCTGCTGGGGCAAGTGTTCCAAAGCTCAGTAGCTCCACCGGTATAAGTGCCCAGAGGCACCCCACTCTGCCAGGAAGCCTCCTGCTCACAGGCATTCAGCTCTCTTCCTTCATGGGTCGGCTCCAGTGCTGTCTTGCACTGGTCTGGTTCTGCTGCCGTTGGTTCTCTGTTGCTGCCACTTCTCTGCTGCTGGTGGTCCTCTGTCACTGCCGCATGTCTATCCATTCACAGTTTTAAAACCACTTCCACATTTTAGGTATCTGTTAGAGCAGCACCCCACTCTCTCTGTACCAAATTCTGTCTTAGTCATCTAGTGCTGCTATAACAGAAATACCACAAGTGGATGGTTTTAACAAAGAAAAGTTTATTTCCTCACAGTCAAAGTAGGCTGAAAGTCCAAATTTAGGGTGTCAGCTCCAGGGGAAGTCTTTTTCTCTCTGTTGGCCTTCTCATCCGTGTTCCCCTGGACTAGGAGCTTCTTGGCACAGGGACCCCTGTCCAAAGGACATGCTCTGATCATGGCACTGCTTTCTTGATGGTATGAGGTCCCCTTGTCTCACTGCTCACTTCTGTCTTTTATATCTCAAGACATTGCCTCAGGACACAATCCAGTCTTGTAGATCCAGTCCTGCCTCACTAACAGAACTGCCACCCATCCTCCCTCATTAACATCATAGAGGCAGGATTTACAACATATAGGAAAATCACACAGTACCAGGAATCATGGTGCAGCCAAACTGATATACACATTTTTGGGGGGACATAATTCAAACCATGACACCCCAAGAAGGCTAGCATTAATCCAAAAAACACAAAATAATAAATGTTGGAGAGGTTCTGGAGAGACTGGAACACTTATACACTGCTGGTGGGAATGTAAAATGGTACAAACACTTTGGAAATCAATTTGGTGCTTCCTTGAAAAGCTAGAAAAGAAATACCATACAATCCAGCAATCCCACTCCTTGGAATATATTCTAGAGAAATAAGAGCCATCACACGAATAGATATATGCACACCCATGTTCATTGCAGCACTGTTCACAGTAGCAAAAAGATGGAAACAACCTAGGTGTCCATCAACAGACAAATAGATAAAAAATTATGGTACATATACACAATGGAATACTAGGCAATGATAAAGAACAATGATGAATCCATGAAACATCTCACAACATGGATGAATCTGGAAGGCATTATGCTGAGTGAAATTAGTCCCAAATATTGTATGAGACAACTATTATAAGAACTCAAGAAAAGGTTTAAACACAGAAGAAAACATTCTCTGATGGTTACCAGGGTAGGGAGAGAGGGAAAGGGTAATTTACTAGCTAGAGAGTAGACAAGAATTATCTTAGATGAAGGGAAGAACAACACACAATACAGGGGAAATCGGAACAACAGGACTAAACCAAAAGCTAAGAAGTTTCCTGAACACAACTAAACACTTTGAGGGATAGAGTAGCAGGTGCGGGGTTCTGGAGACTATGGTTTGGTGGACATCCACGTCAATTGGCATAACAAAGTTTATTAAGAAAATATTCTGCATCCCACTTTGGTGAGTGGCCTCTGCGGTGTTAAAAGCTTGCAAGCGGCCATCTAAGATGCTCAACTGGTCACAACCCACCTGGAGCAAAGGAGAATGAAGAACACCAAAGACACAAGGAAAATATTAGCCCCAGAGACAGAAAGGGTCACATAAACCAGAGACTCCATCAGCCTGAGACCAGAAGAACTAGATGGTGACTGGCTACCACCAATGACTGCCCTGACAGGGAACACAACAGAGTCCCTAATGGAGCAGGAGAAAAGTGTGGTGCAGAACTCCAGTTCACATAAAAAGACCAGACTTAATGGTCTGACTGAGACTAGAGGAACCCCAGAGGACATGGCCCCCAGACTCTGTTAACCGAGAAATGAGACCATTCCTGAAACCAACTCTTCAGGCAAAGATTAGACTGGACTATAAAACATAAAATGATACTTGTGAGGAGTGTGCTTCTTAGTTCAAGAAGACACACAAGCCTAAATGTGCGGCTCTGTCTGGAGGTGTGATAGGAGGGCAGAAAGAGCTGATTGAACGGACACGGGAAACCCTAGGTGGAAAGGAGGAGTGTGCTGTCACATTGTAGGGATTGCAACTAGGGCTACATAACAATGTGTGTATAAATTTTTGTATGAGAAATTAACATGAGCTGTAAACTTTCATCTAAAGCACAATAAAAAAAAATAAAAATAAAAAAATGGCTAACAGATACATGAGGAAATGCTCACAACCATTAGCCACTAGAGAAATGCAAATCAAAACCACAATGAGATACTATCTCACCCCAACATTACTGGCACGAATCAAAAACACTGGAAATAACAAACGTTGGAGAGGCTGAGGGGAGCTTATGCACTGTTGGTGGGAATGCAAAACGGTACAACCATTTTGTAAAACTGTATGGCGCTTCCCTAAAAAGCTAGAAATAGAAATACCATATGATCCAGCAATCCCACTCCTAGCAATATATCCTAGAGAAATAAGAGCCATCGCATGAATAGACATATGCACACCCACATTCATTGCAGCATTGTTCACAATAGCAAAAAGATGGAAAAAACCTAGATGCCCATCAATAGATAAATGGATAAACAAACTATGGTACATACACACAACAATAAAGAACGATGCAACAATAAAGAACAATGATGAATCTGCAAAGCATCTCACAGCATGGATGAATCTGTAGGGCATCATGCTGAGCAAAATAACTCAATCACAAAAGGACAGATATTGTATGAGACCACTACTATAAAAACTCATGAAAAGGTTTACACCCAAAAAGAAACAATCTTTGATGGTTATAAGGGAGGGGAGAGGTGGGAAGGAAAAACCACTTAATAGACAATAGATAAGTGGTAGCTTTGGTGAAGGGTAAGACAGTACACAATACTGGGGAAGCCAGCACAACTAATCAAACGCAAGGTCATGGAAGCTTCATAGACACATCCAAACTCCCTGAAGAACCAAATTACTGAGCTGAGGGCTGTAGGGACCATGGTCTCAGGGAACATCTAGCTCAACTGGTATAACATAGTTTATAAAGACAATGTTCTACATTCTACTTTGGTGAGTAGCATCTGGGGTCTTAAAAGCTTGTGAGTAGCCATCTAAGATACTTCACTAGTCTCACCCCATCTGGAGTAAGGGAGACTGAAGAAAACCAAAGACACAAGGGAAAGATTAGCCCTTTGGGGGGCTACCACGACTACCACAGCCTCCACCAGACTGAGTCCAGCACAACTAGATGGTGCCTAGCTACCATCACTGACTACTCTGACAGGGATCACAACAGAGGGTCCAGGACAGAGCTGGATAAAAATGTAGAACAAAATTCTTATTCAGGAAAAAAAAAGATGAGACTTATTGTTCTGACAGTGACTGAAGAAACCCTGAGAGTATGGCCCCTGGATACTCTTATAACTCAGCTATGAAGTCACTCCTGAGGTTCACCCTTCAGCCAAAGATTAGACAGTCCTCTAAAACAAAATGAGACTAAAGGGGCACTCCAGCTCAGGGGCAAGGACGAGGAGACAGGAAAGCTGGTAATGGAGAACCCAAAGTCGAGGAGGGGAGAGTGTTGCCATGCCATGAGATTGGCAACCAATATCACAAAACAGTATGTGTATTAATTGTTTAATGAGAAACTAGTTTGCTCTGTAAAACCTTCATGTAAAGTACAGTAAAAATAAATTAATTAAAAACAAAAAAAGCAGGACTTTACTTCCCACTGCCAACTCACTAGCCCATGTCATAATCTTAGGCCTGTCAATAGCTCTTCTAGGGTCAGATTGAAAGGGGCTGTGTGGGAAAGAGGCTGCAAAGTTCCAGCTCACTATTATTACTCCCATTGCTAAACCCCGGCATTGTCTCATAATCTTTACTTTCCCTCCCTTTCCAGTCTCTATAAAAAGTTTAAGATTAACCGATACTCCTCCTTGGAGGGTGGAAAACAAGTGATAATGATCTAGGAATGAAAAACCAAACAAAGCACCCATCTTGTGACAAGAAAACCAAGATATAGCCAGATAACCCCCAAAAATGCCAGTAAAAGATTAACTCATCTGAGACGTGACCACCTCAAGAAGGAATAACACAAACTTCTAAGACCCATAATCCAGTCCCTATAAAGCCTTCGGTGAGTCTCCAGTTGGGGAGACAGGTTTTTGAAGGAATCTATTCCCTTCTGTCTCCTATATATCAATATATAATAAAACTCTTGCTGCTCACCTCACCCTGTCTCAGAATTAGCTATTGTGGCAGGCTGCTCCAATCCCCATTATTGCAGTAACAAGGGGCAGATTACCAAGTAAGTAAGGTAAGCATGGGCTTACTTGTGCTTAGTTATTAATCTGTAATGACCAAGTCACAAGTAAGACTGTGCTTAGCTTGCTTACAGGGCAATCTGTCCCTGTCAGGAATTGTAAATTTGAAAAGAGGCTTTGATTCTGTAAGGAAGGTGCTGTGAAGTTAGAAGACAGACAGATGGGAGCCATACCTAGAAGCAGAATCTTTGATGAAGTGAAAAATGTGAAATTGTTCGCTCTAGTTGATACCTTGCCTATTGGATAATCTGCTCCTGCTTACTTCAACGAAACACTCATCTTACCCATCACACAAAAAGCCCTTTCTTGCCTCAGTGCCTTTGCTCATGCTGTTCTCTGCTTGGTGTACTCTCTCTTCATTCCCTTCCCCACCATCTCTGTCCTCATCCTGACTAGTTTCTACTTATTCTTTAGAACAATAGAGCTTTAAAAAGTTCCGTTTGCCTAGGCAACACCCCAGGCCAATTACAACAGAATTTACGTGAATGGCACCCAGAAATCAGCACTTTTTAAAGCTCCTCAGGTGATTTCCATGGCAGTTAAGGGTGAGAACATTGATTTTGAGTCAGTTTAGCAATCCTCTCTCCAAGGATGTCTTGTCTGATATGACACCTCTCTCCTCCTCAGATTGAAATGTTCTTCCACATTCCCATAATATTCTGTAACATCTCTATTATTGTACATTCCACAATGCATTATAATAAGCTGTTTATAAGTTTGTCTTCCTAGGGGATATGCACTTATTTAGAGAACATATTTTTTTCAAGTTTTGTATTTCCAGTGTTTAGCTAAATGACTGGCAAGTACTAAGCATTCAACCACCCCTTAGAAAAAAAATGTATAATTGAGAGAACAATTAAATTTATGCTAATAAACATTTTCAGAATATTCACATCAAGTAAATAAAATATTATCCTGTTTTACTTCGGCACTGTTCATTTTTTGTAAGTCTCAAAGCACATAGGCATGAATAGGGTTAGAATACATGAAGTTTGCTGTATGATTTTAGAATGAAGATACTAGCAAATCAGTGCAAACACAGTGAATTTTGAGCAGGGGATCCTTACGGGGCGGATTAACCAGTAAGCAAGGTACACATCGGTTTACATTAAGCAAAGTAAGCACGGGTTTACTTATGTTTACTTACAGATCTGAGGTGAAAAAATTTCACATGGGTTTCACTACATCTTTGATGTGGTGGAAAACAGGTGAAATTGTTCACTACATACTACTAAGTACACATAAGAAAGCCCATGCGTACTTTGCTTATTGGGTAATCCAGCCCTGTCAGCTGCACACAAATGAGTAAAGGGCACTGGTTTCATCTGTGTCCTTCCTTCTTTCCAATGGCACCATCAGAGGCAAAATGGATTGAGGTAAAGTGGGTGTGTTTTATTGTACTGCCTTAGGCAACTACATCAAATTGGTAGCTGTAGGAAATGGTTCTTTTCTTCCTCTGACCCTGCTATGCATCTGCTTAAATGTTTTTCTATCATAATTGAAGCTTCTTCTTCGTGAAAACAGGATTCTTGTAATATGGCTAAGATGCTGTGACCTTCAATGATCTGCCAAGTACATGTTCGTCTCATTAGACAAGTTACTTGGGCTGAAGGCAAATATATTACTGTATTATCTGCTCATGCTGAAAGACAAGTATTAAAATGGGTGTCTGTGCATATGAAAAGGGAATAAAAGGAAGCTTTGACAGGGAAACTAGTTTATTAAGCATTCTGTGCCACCTGCCTTCTTTGCACTCTTGGATGCAGAAATCTGGGTTGCTATGGCTTCCAACAGCATTAATCAAACATAAGCACGTGACAGTTTGAGCCTTGTGATGGTTAATTTTATATGTTAATTTGGTTAGGCTATGGTGCCCAGTAATGTGGCCAAACACTAACTAGTCTAGATGTTGCTATGAAGGTATTTACATGTGATTAACACAGTCAGTTGACTTTAAATGAAGCAGATTATCTTCCATAATGTGACTGGGCTTCATTCAGTCAGTTGAAGGACTTAGGAGTAAAAACTGAGGCTTTCCAAGGGAGAAGAATTCAGTCTCAAGACTACAACATAGATGTCCGGCTGGAGTTTCCAGCCTGTCCGGCCCAGAGTTTCCAGTCTGCCACCTGACCTGCAGATTTTGGACCTGCGAGTCACAACCATTTTGTGAACCAATTCTTTAAAAAAAAAAAATGAATCTCTCTCTCCCTCTCTTGATTGGAATTGGGAATTTAGAGTAAAAGGAGCTTTCTACTTAGATTTTATTAACACTTTTGCAAACAGTGACCTCCACTATGCAACCACCTTACCAGGGCATGCAGCAGGATCACCAGTAAAATGCAGCCTAAGACATCTCTTTTTTGTTCACATATTTTTGTGTTTCTAAGACTATTTTTTGTGCTTCCTTACACAAGCTTTGATTTTGGTAACCCAAATTGGGATTAAGGTTCTGACCAGTTGCCAGCCTGTAATGGACATCTAAATATCCATTGAATGACAGTCTGTAATGGATACTGAAATGTCATTGGTGCATTACAATTTCACTGAAAATGTAATGAAGTAGAGAAAATTATATTCACCAGAATTCTTCCCAGGGAGTGTTCTCTTTGCAGTTGGAAGGATTACTTTGATATTGCGGTTTCCAGTAGCAATGCTACTGCTATTGTCAGGCTGCCTTTCAGAAGAGCGGTCCTGAGTGTATGCAGGGTTTTATTCTGCTAAGTGGGATGTGCAAGTTTGGGGCCAGAGCTGAACTGCTAGAAATAATGAGAAAGGCCAGTCTGCAGCAGTGGCACATCACCACTTCTTCTCCATGCAGCTTTTAGTATCACCTCAAAATAAATGTTAAACAAATTCTTCAAATTATCAATATGACTGTAAATGAATACAAAAAAATATATAAACCCCAATAGAAAAATGTGGAAAGGCTATGAATTGGCAAATTACAGAACAGGGAACCCAAACGGCAAATGAACATACAAAAAGGATGTTCAGCTTCACTCATCATCAGAGAAACGCCAATTAAAATGGCAGAGATATTGTTTCATGCTTATCATGTCTAACTTTCTGTGATGAGGATGTAGAGAAAAAGGAATTCTTCTGCTTTGGTGATAGGGCTGTAAATTGATAGAAGCACTTTGGAGATAAATTTAGCAAAATATAGTAGAGTTGAAGCAACACAGATCTTTTGACCTAGCAGTTCCACTCTTAGGGATATACCCTAGAAAGACACTCATACATGTACATAAAGAAATGCATGTAAGAATGATCCTTGCAATATGATCTGTAATAGAACAAAATATTGGAAATAACCTAAATGTCCATCAGCAAAACAATGGATATATTATACAATGGATATATATTATACAGTGGGTATATAATATACAGTAGACATATAATGTAGAATATATTATACAATGGATAAACATACATGTATATCTATGTATGTATATATACATACATATATACACATATGTGTATATATATATATATATAAAGAATCCTGGTATTACAGTGGTTAAGCACTCAACTGCTAACTAAAAGGTTGGTGGTTCAAACCCACTAGCTGATCCGTGGGAGAAAGATGTGACAATCAGCTTCTGTAAAGATTTCAGCCTTGGAAATCCTATGGAACAGTTCTACTTCGTCCTATGGGGTTATTATGAATCGGAATCAACTCGATGGCAGCAGGTTTGGTTTGTGGTTTATATATATAATCTCCATTGATCTTCTGATGAACATTTAGGTATTTCCAATATCCAATTTCCAATATATTTCCAATATATAACTTATATTCAGACACTAGATGTAACACAGTAAATAAAATAAATGATCTATATTTACACATGCAAACATTTCAAACAAAATATTAAAAACGAATTGCAAGGAGATATATACCAGCATCTTAACATTTATATTAATTCATAATTATAAAATATTACATACTGTTTACAGACACATATGCAAATGGTAAAAGTACTAAGTGATTTGTGGATATGATAAATTTAGGACAGTGCTAGTTCTAGGAGTGAGCAGTGGTGAGGTAAGGGTGCAGAGAAGGGAATGCAATTAGGGAGGGGTCCATAGATAGTATCGGCCATACTGTAATAAATGATTTCTTAAACTGGGTAGTGGATAAAGTGTAGTTTATTATATTATTCTCTATAATTTTTCATTTGTCTGAAACATTTCAACATAAAGGATTTGGAGAAAAGAATATTGGTTTGAAGGTGTTCCCTCAATGCCCTTTCATCTCATTCTGGCTCTGTGTTAACCACTTATCATTTTGCTTCACATCATGTTGTGTGAGACATCTTCCAATATTCCAGTTCTCACGCAGAAAGTGCCCAAAGACCTTCACTGAAATTTTTTTCAGGCACTGGCATTTTAGGTTCCAGGCATTTTGTGAGGAACTGGGGCACTTAGAGCTGAAGGTGTAGGTGCTAGGGATGGAGGGGGATTTCTAAAACTAGATTGAATGTTTTCTTACTTTCTTTTACAAAATTTCAGAAACAGCAAGTTATAAATTTTATGTTGGGTTGCACACCTTCATGATCCTGAATAACAAGTCCAGAGTTGGTAGGTAACAAGCTTTGAACTCACGTGAAAAGTTAAATGAGAAGATATTAATGACCATAATAGGTAATTATGACATAGACAGCACTATATATCCACCAAATCATTTAATTCTCCTTTTGTGTACACAGGAAGACCACATTTATAGCCTTTCTTGCTACTAATTGTGAGCATGTGACTGAGTTCTGACCAAAGAAAAGTGGGTGGAAGTTGTTTCTGCGACCTCTAGACCTGGCTGCATAATATCTTGTGCAATCTTCCACTCTGTCTTTCCTTGTCCACATGTCTGGAAATAAAGCACTATGTGATGGTGAAGGAACTTCATGAAAGAAGCCTGGATCCCTGAGTCACCACTTGGAGTAGAGCCACCTAGGAGAGTAAGATAGCTAGGAATATCTACATTCATACTGTGAGTGTGTACAAGAAATAACTCTCTATTGTGGTCAGGTACTGAGAGTTTGGGGTTGTCACAGCAATTAATCTATTTTGACTTACCCAGTAATTGTTTTCAGCAAAATAAATTTCCTTAAATGTCCCAGGAAGTTTTTCAAATGTTCAGGACAATTGCTATCTAATTTAGAATTATTTAACTATTTGGCTAGATATTTAAACTAAATGGTTTTGAAATGCATCAATCTGTTTTCCTTCTGCCATTGTCACTACAGGGAAGGGACAATGTCAAGAAGATAAAATGCTTTTTGAAGAAATGACCTAAAAAAGCTGGATAGGAAACTAGATTTTTAGACATGACTGTATAGGTCTCAGGATTTGCTTTTTGTGTGGACTTTCTATTTCCTTTGACAATGTTCTGGGAATCAATCAATCTTTGACTAATTCTCAGGGGCATGCAAGGGTCTGAGACTTTATTCTAGCAGCACGAACTCACCAAAATACATTTTAAACAGATAGGTCTTCTTCGATTTTATCAGCATTTAATCTTGGATTATAGTTGTGACTAGGAGTTGAGATTTTAAAGATATATTTTATGTTAAAGGGATTTTACTTTTGAAGAGGTTAACAAAATGAAAAATATTTGAGATGTAATGAATCTTTGAAGAAAGATCTGAACAGTCACCTAACTATCCATCAATCTACCCATCTGCCCACCTACCCATTCATCCATCCACCTGTCCATCCATCCATCCATCCATGATCTACCAATCTGTGTATCCAATTACACCAAAATCTAGGTACAGTTGAGCCTCCATATCCATGGGTTCTGCATCCACAGATTCAACCAACCACGGATTGAGCATATTTGGGGAAAAAGAAAAAGAAAGTTCCAAGAAGTAAAACTTGAATTTGCTGAGTGCCACGCACTGCGCTGAATCCACGCAAATGGACTGATGTGTAGGCAACCCCTGCTGTAGCCTCCTACTGTTTTACAGATCTCAGTCTCTCTCCAGCACCCATTGTTTGAGCATTGTTCATCTTGCTCTTGTCATTATTCCCTAAACAATACAGTACTGTATAACAACTATTTACATAGCATTTACATTGTATTAAGTATTATAAGTAATCTAGAGATTATTTAAAGTATATGAGAGGATGTGCATAGGTTATATGCAAATAAGCCATTTTATATAAGGGATTTGAGCATTCACAGATTTTGTTTTCCTTGGGTGTTTCCTGGAACCAATCCCCAGTGGATACTGAGGGACAACTGTATATGAGTGGAGCATAGACCACCTGAGAAGGGAAAGAGCAACTATGTGAAGGTAGATAACAGTATCCTCTGCATGCTAATGTATGTACTTTATTTCTCCGGCTCCAGTAGAGTACCTTGTACAAAGTAGGCACTCAAAAACTTTTTGTTGAATGACTTTGAGGAAGAGGCAGTCCCACATGCTCAGGAAGTAGTAAGTTTAAAATATAATTCTTATAAGAAAAGCTATAATATGAAAAATTATAACATGTCATGAATGAGGCTGTTTTGGGGTTGAAATCAATTTCTATCCCCAATTTTTAAAATACACGTACACATCTAGTTGAGTCAAAGAGTGAAATACAAAAATACATGATTGAAAAACAAAAATACGTGGGTGAATGTTTTCTGATCTCTTTAAGAAATATTTGCATAAAAGCAATGCAAGGATATTTTAGCAGAGATTGAAAATTTTCCCTGGCAAATGTTTCCTTCCACTGTCTTAGCAGGGCATATGACCACCTAGCTAGTGATTACATTGCCTATCTTCCCTTGCTGTAAGAAATGGCCATGTGACTAAGTTCTGGCCAAAACAATGGGAATGGAAGTTATGTGTCACATCTTTAAAAAGGGTCACATCCCTAAATAGGAAGCTCTTTGTCCTGCACTTCCTCTTTCTTTCTTGTCTCTGACTTGGCAATGGTTATACCTGGAACAGCTGCCTTGGGTCCACAGATGGAAGAGTCGTATTAAGGCTGAGCCAGCCCAGAACCATTCTCCTCTGGGCTGTTACACTGGGAAGAAACAAAAACCCATTGCTGTTGAGTTGATTCTGACTCATGGTAACCCCATGTGTTACAGAGTAGAACTGCTCCATAGGATTTTCTTGGCTATAATTTTTATGGAAGCAGATCACCAGGCCTTTCTTCTAGCGTACTGTTGGGTGGGTTCGAACTGCCAACCTTTAGGTTAGTGGTAGAGTGCAAGTTGTTTGTACCACCCAGGGACCTGGGAAGAAATAAACATGTCTTATTTGGGCAGCTATACCTTTTGACCTCTTTGTTAGGGACACTTAGCCTACATTCTAATTAACGTAGTCCAAAGGAAAAGACTCAAATATTTAAAAATTGCAGTCTTCCTATACAATAATTTTTTTTATTTTTTTTTTTACCCATTTCAGAATAAAAGCTAACTCCTTAAAATGGCTTCCAGGTCCTGCACCATCTGTGCCCTTCTCCTTCCCCCCTCGCCTGTCTTACCTCTTCACCAGTACTTCACCACTGCCCTTGCTTTGCTCAAACTACGTTGATTTCCTTGCTGTTTCTGGAGCATATCAGAGATGACCCACCTTAGACCACATTTGCTCTTTCCTTTATTTGTAACACTCTTTCCTCCCTTTCCCACAGAGCTTAAATGGCACTTAAGTGTCATTGTATCAGAAAGGCCATCTCAAACCTGGTGCTGTGGAGTTGATTCTGATTCATGGCAACCCCATGTATTACAGTGTGGAACGGCTCCATAGGGTTTTCTTGGCTATAATCTTTACGGAAGAAGACTACCAGGCCTTTTTTCTGCAGTGCTGCTGAGTGGGTTCAAATCATCAGCCTTTAGGTTAGTAGACAAGAGCGAACTCTTTGCACCACCCAGGGATGAGGCCTTCCCAGAGCATGCTCTAAAAACAGGAGACCCTTCCCCACTACCCTCATCCTCCAGAGCACATACTTCCTCCCACCCTTCCAACAGGTGCTTTCTATTTCTCTTTACTTTTTTTTTTTTTTTTCTCCATAGTGCGTATTACCATCTGATATGTTTTTGGTCTCTTTGTTTATTATCTATCCCCCTCACTAAAATATCCCCACCAGGGTAGGAATGTGCTTTTATTCCCTGCTGTATCCTCAGTGCCTAACACAGATAGGCACTCAAAACATGCTTGTTGAACAATGACATGGATGTTACCAATTTCTTTGTATGCTGTCTGCCCCTCCGCTAGAACGTAAGCTCTTTGAGGGCAGCATCACTTTTGGTTTTGTTCACTGGAGAAGCCTCAATGCTTAGAACAGCTCTTGGCTTGTGGTAAGCTCTTAATACACTTTTTTTTTAATGAAGGAATTAATGTTCTAATATGGACAGACAGACAACAGAGGAAGGAAAATGAATAGCCAAGAAAAATATGAAGACATATTCAACCTCACTAGTAATAGAAATGCAAATTTACTTAGCATCGTGTTGGCTTATCCAATTAGTACTTTTTAAAATGTTATTTTTAGCTTGAAACTTAAAGATATAAGAATAGTACAATAAATGCCCATGTAGCCTTCAGCTGGATTTGTTTTTGTTAGAATTTTGCCAAATTTGCTTTCTCTCTCTCTGTCTGTATTTACTTATTTGTACCATCTGAGAGCTTTTGTGGACATCATGGCACCTTATTCTTAAATACTTTGGGTTGTATCTCCTAAGAAAAAGGAAATTCCCCTATATAAACACAATTCAGTTTCCACACTCAGATGATTTATCATTACTATAATACTGCTGTGTAATATATGGTCCATATTCAAACCTTTCTAATTGCCCTAATCATGTTCTTTATTAGGATCTTTTTTCAAAATCCAAATGTCTAACCAAGGGCCATGTCTTGCATTTACTGGTCAGGTCTCTTTATTCTCCTTTAATCTAAAACAGCTGCTCAACATCTCTCACCCTTTTTTTTCCCTCTTTCAAGACATTGGCATTTCTGAAAGTCTGGACCAGTTGCTTTGCAGAATGCCTCTCAGTTAGGGTTTATCTGATTGTTGCCTTATCACTATATTCAGGTTAACCATTTTTGGCAGGAACAATAAATAATTGGCATTGCATCTTCATTGTGTCATGTCAGGTAGCACATCACATCATGTCACTTTGTCCCAAAATTAAAAAAAGAATCAAAGCTAATTCCAGAATTAGCAAGAGTCCAGTTTATAGGCTCTCACATCCTGTAGTGTATGAAAGTTACCAATGACTTCCATGTTATCAATTAAAAAAAAAAAAACTTGCATAAATTTTAGATAGCATATTTAGCAAATAAGTCTTTCCTTTTGCAGAAATAAAGTAAATTGTTTTCCCTTCCTTCCCTTCTGGTAGAAGAGAAGCTAAAAGGTTTGCAGGGCCATCACTGTGGACATTAGCTAGAAGAACTGTAAATTTGAGATTCTGAGTACTGTAGCAATTCCTTCATTACTGCTCTTGGCCAAGTTATTTAGTTGTTGGTTGCCTTGTTTCATCTTCAGAATAATGAAAAATCATGTTGCTGCTCACCTAATCTTTCTCACAAAAGTACTGGTGGTCTGGACCAGCTGAAGGCGTTCAAAGTAGTACCAATATTGCAATTTAAATGAAATACACACAGAAAGGGAACACTCTAGAATTATACAGACTGTTTTCATAATTAGCTTAACAGGATTCCTTAGAAGCTGCAATTTCAATATATTGTACATTTACTAAAAAGTAAACAGATGAGGCTGGGACAAGTGTATCCTCAAGAGCAGATAAAATACTTATCTTCGAAACCTCCCCTACAATTAAAAGCCTACCATCTTAAATACAATCCTGCAATGAAAATGAAGTCCTTTCTACTTAGAAAAATTAACTCGTCTTTTGTACAAGAGTGGTTTATAAAATGAATGGATCAAAGTCTATTAGAGTAAATATTCTCATAGCCCCAGGTGTCTGGGAAGCTTTGGGAAATAACATTGCAACCGTTATACTGGTACTAGTGTTGAAAACAGACACCATTTAGCTGAACAAAATTAACTATATTTTAATTGTTATTTTATGAAACAAATCCTTTACAGCTGCAAAAAAATGCACATAACTATTCATCAGAGTGTTCGTTCCTCCTCATTGTCTTGACTGATATTTGATTCTTGACATAGGACTCTACTCTGTCTGCTGTAACTTGTTCTCCCAGATTACATATGTCAAATGGTCATGAGTGGGGCTGCCATTCCCCTGGCTCTCTGTTGCTTCCAGACCTTGGCCATTCTGGCATGGTGAGGCTTAGGCATCTAGCTACAGCCTTCAAAATCCCTTTTCTATCAGTGACCTGATGTTCTGAACTCTTTGCCTTGTTTATTTGCCATCTTGGAATCCATCCACCCCAACTTCTGCAACAGGAAAGTTCAAACTATATATAGACTATTGTAGGGCCAGTTTCATAGACGTGTGACCTGCGCTGTAACACAGAGCTCCATGGTTAGAAAGATGCCATGCTTCCTTAAATGCTCTGCTATATAGGCAGTCCTGATTTTTTGTTATAAATTGGGTTTCCCAGGAAGCAGATTCTGCGATGGAGATTAGCATACAGGAGATTTACTAGGAATTGCTCTTGGTATAACAACTTGTGGAAGGGAAAGGAAGGAAGGTGCATTTGGCAAAGGGAGAAGCTGAGCTGTGATGCTGTCTCAATGACCCAAAACTCATTGCTGTCCGGTAGATTCCGACTCATGGTGACCCTATAGGACAAAGTAGAACTGCCCCATGGGGTTTCCGAGGAGCACCTGGTGGATTCAAACTGCTGACCTTTTGGTTAGCAGCCATAGCTCTTATCCACTAGGCCACCAGGGTTTCCTGTCTCAGTGAAGGCACTGCCAATTCTTTAGAGAGCTCTGGTGCTAGGATGGTCCTTCAGAGTTGTTCTAAGTCAAGGCAAGAGAGCCAGACTTTTATACAACTGTGTTTTATACAACCAGTCACAGGATGTGGATTCCCCAGGAATATAACATTGACTTGGAGAGTTGACTCTCTTCAGCCAAGGAAATTCCAAAAACAGCTTATAGCTGAGGGTTGTTTCTTAGCAGTTAGGGGAATCCTTCAGTCCTGAAAGGGAAACTGGGTGGCACATCACAGTATCCAATACAGCTATCCATCTAACAATTTAGCCCCTAATTCTTTCAAAAATCTTAAACTGCATTCTTCCAATAACCTTAAAGCATTCCTGTGCACTTTGTCATTGTATGGACTTGCTTCACCTTAGAAATTTTTATGTCCTTATTCCCAGTGCTGTTGCTAAGTCCATATTATTTGTTCACCGTACAAGAAAGTCCGTGACATCGAGAAACTTAAAGCCTAGTAATAGTGATAATGGAAACAATAATATAAATATATATTTGAGCACTTATTAATGCCAGGCATTGTCCAAAAATCTTCATGCACATAATCTCATCTAATCTTGTCAATAATTTATGATAGTTGTCATTATTATGCTTGTTCTTTTAGATGAAGAAACTAAAACTCAGGGAGATTAAGTCGTTTGCCCTAAGGTTGGTAGAACTAGGATTTAAATTAATATTTTTCTGGTTCTAACCCAGAAAACAAGAACAAGAAACCTGTTGCTGTCCAGTCTATTCCGACTCATGGAAACCCCATGTGTTGCAAAGTAGAACCGAGCTTCATAGGATTTTCTTGGCTATAATCTTAGCAGACACCTTACTTTCTTTCCAGAAAAGAAAATCCCTAGAAATAATCTCCTTCTAACTTCCTTTAACTGTAAATTTATAGACAGAACTCAAAACAGTTTTGTGAGTAGAAAGTATAGTTTTCCAACTTTACATTTTTCTCCTTTTTTTTCCTAAGTTAAATTACAGTTGAAATCTGCCTTTGAGCCCCTATTCACAGAGCTGTGAGAAATTTAATTTCTCTTTTGTCTTAAGGTTGTACAAGAAGCCAGAGAGCTTGTGTGGGGCCTGGCATAAAAGGTAAAGGCTTCTGGATTCCTGTCAGTTAATGTTGCTATTGATATTTTAAGTGTTCAAGGCTGTGGGGCACATCTGAGGTATGGCAGCTCCACTGCCTTGTGCCTATCTCCCGCTTCTTAAAGGTGGGGCACCTCTGTGCCTGGTGTCCAGCCTTTCTCCGCAGTCTCTTTGGATACTTTCAGAGTAGGGAACCTGACCTCTGCTTCTCCCAGAACATATCCAAACCTTCATGCCTTCCTAGCTTAGGGAAATTCTATGTCCTTTTTTTGGACTACTTCGGTCTCTCTTCTTAAAAGGTACTCAAAAGGAATGTCCTAGCAGAATTCCCTCACTGAGTTTCAGCTTTCAAATGTAACAACCTAGAGGCATTCTGTTTTCAAGAAACTTCTGCTTTCTACTGCTGGTGGGCACGCAGAGTAGTGCAACCATTCTGGAAAATGATATGATGCTTCCTTAGAAAGCTACAAGTAGAAATACCATACAATCCAGCAATCCCACTCCTAGGAATATATCCTAGAGAACTAAGAGCCATCACATGAATAGACATATGCACACCCATATTCATTGCAGCATTGTTCACAATAGCAAAAAGATGGAAACAACCTGGGTGCCCATCAACAGACGAATGGATAAACAAACTATGGGTACATACACACAATGGAGTACTATGCAATGATAAAGAATGATGAATCTGTGAAGCATCTCACAACATGGATGAATCTGGAAGGTATTATGCTGAGTGATATAAGTTAATCACAAAAGGACAAATATTGTATGAGACCACTACTACAAAAATGCATTAGAATATTTACACATATAAAGAAACAATCTTTGATGGTTATGAGGGAGGGGAGGGGTGAGAAGGAAAAAACACTTAATAGACAATAAATAAGAGGTAACTTTGGTGAAGGGTAAGACAGTACACAATACTGGGGAAGCCAGCACACCTTGTACAAGGCAAGGTCATGGAAGCTTCATAGACACATCCAAACTCCCTGAGGGACTGAATTACTGGGCTGAGGGCTAAGGGGACCATGGTCTTGGGAAACATCTCGCTCAATTGGCATAACATAGTTTATAAAGACAATGTTCTACATTCTACTTTGGTGAGTAGCGTCTGGAGTCTTAAAAGCTTGTGAGTGGCCATCTAAGATACTCCACTGGTCTCACCCCAACCGGAGCAAGAGAGAATGAAGAAGACCAAAGACACAAGGGACAGATTACTCCAAAGGACTAATAGACCACAACTACAACAGCCTCCACCAAACTGAGTCCAGCACAGCTAGATGGTGCCTGGCTACCATCACTGACTGCTCTCACAGGAATCACAGTAAAGGGTCCTGGACAGAGCTGGAGAAAAACATAGAACAAAATTCTAACTCACAAAAAAAGATCAGACTTACTGGTCTGACAGAGACTGCAGAAACCCCAAGAATATGGTCCCCGAACACCCTTTTAGCTCAGTAATGAAGTCACTCCTGAGGTTCACTCTTCATCCAAAGATTAGACAGGCCCATAAAACAAAATGAGACTAAAGGGGTGCAGCAGCCCAGGGGCAAGGACTAGAAGGCAAGAGGGGACAGGAAAGCTGGTGACTGGGAACCCAAGGTCCAGAAGGGAGAATGTCGACAGGTCATGGGGTTGATAACCAATGTCACAAAACAATATGTGTACTAACTGTTTAATGGGAGGCTAGTTTGTTCTGTAAACCTTCATCTAAAGTACAATTTAAAAAATTAAATTAAATTAAAAAAAAAAAAAAACAGAAACTCCTCCTTTCTGCCTCCACTCAGCAAATGCCCTTGATGGAGGGAACACGAATGCCTGAACACTTCATAGGAATGGAGAGAAAAATTTAGTAAGAACAAAACCCACATTTATAACTCATGCCACTCCTAATTGCATCTACCTCCATCCTTCTTTTTTTTTTTGTTTTTTAGGTTTCATGCAGTCCAACACTAACCTCTATGTCTTCCCCTTCCTTTCTCCTCCGAAACCTTGAAAAGGAATGTCTTCTGTTTTACAGCATCTTCAACATTCCTTTCTCTTCTCTCCTTCACCCTGGAAACCTGCCCTCAATTGTTTCCATACCTAAAGTGTGTCCTTTTACCCCATGTCCATCCTCAGTACTGATCTTTTATCTCTTCCCTTCTCTATCTAAGCATCCTCAAAAAGAGAGTCTTATTTCCTCATTTTGCATTCAATCCTCAAGCCCCAGTATTCTGTCTTGTGACCACAATTCATTGAAAGTGCATTTGCTAAGGTTACTTGTGACTTCCAATTGTCAATTCCACTGAAAGCAGTTTAATTTTGATTTGATGAGATTCCCCTCTGTACTGGAAGTTTCTGGAAATTGTCTAAACTGTTTCTTCTCATATCTATGAATCGTCTTTCTCTGACTCCTTCAAGGGCTCATCCTCTGTGGACCTGTTAGATGTTGGTGATTTCCATAGATTTACCAAAAATCACTGCTTTTCTCACCATACTCACCCTTCCTGGGTGATTTCATCTACTCTAATTTTTTAAAATAGGCAAAAAATGGTTTCAGAATTTATATCTAGGTGTCCACTAAATCAAAATCTCCATCCCTGCGCTCTCTGCAAAGGCTCAGACACTGCTATCCAATTGTCTTCTGGGAATTTGTTGTAGGTGAGGAACAAACTTATTCTCAGAAACCCCTAAGCAGACATACAAGGCAAGTTCCTTGTCAGCTTCTATTATGTCTGCACATGACTTTAAAATACCATCTCATAGTTAGTGTTACAGTATATATCTGCTGGATATTTTAACGACATTCACCAACCCTCTATACATAGAGTATAAAAGTTTAATGAGTCCTATAGGCTGTAATCTTTGGAATGGTATCCTAAGCTTGATTCCTAAAGTGTCCCATGGGCCACAGCTATTCCATATTCTTCAACATTATATGGTAATAAAATAAAATAAAATAAATGATTAGTCAAGGTCTACCACTGAAAAAGTACCATATTTGCTTCATGTGAACCTTTTTATGGAAAGCATTATTGGAGTAGCAAAAAGGACAAAGGCATCATCATTCATAAAGAACAGGTTGTATGACTGTGTTGTGTCTGCTTGCTAATTGTGGCAGATTGTATTTTCCTCAGATAAACAGTACAGATTGTACTCTCCACAGAAAACTAAATGATCTTCTGCAATGTGACCTTGTTGCTTAAAATGATCTGCAGTGTGACCTTGTTGCTCTTCCATCAAGACATTGGAGTTTATTTCTTCACCCACTTGACTCTGGAGAGGACTTTGGATTCACTGGTGACAGAACACTGTAGAAATGGCACTGTGCCAGTTCTAGGCAAAGCCCGCCTTAACTGACTTGACAGTTTCTGCTTCCATCTGCCATGTGGCTAGAATGTTTTCCATAAAAATTTCACTTGGAGCAAATATGATACTAATCCAGTGGTAGAGCTTGGCTAATTTTTTTTTTTTTTTTTTAACCATACAGTGTCAAAGAATCTGGACTAGCTGTGGCCCATGGGACACTTTAGGAATCAAGCTTAGGATACCACTCCAAAGATTACAGCCTATTACTCATCAAACTCTTATACTCTGTGTATAGAAGGTTGGTGAATATCTCTAAAATCCAGCATATACGTACTATTACACTAACTATAAGAAATATTTTAAAGTCATGTGCAGGCATAATAAAAGAAGACTAGGAATTTGCCTTGTATGTCTACTTAGGGGTTTCTGAGAGTAAGTTTGTTCCTCGTCTACAAAAAATCCCTGAGCCATGAAGAGGATATGTGGGTATTCTAGCCCTAGGTGAGCTCCTAGCCAACAGCCAACATCAAAAGCCAGGCATATGAGTAGCCATATTGGATGTTCAATGCATTTCGTCTTCCTGAACCCCAGCTGACATGACTCCTGAGAGACTCCAAGAGAAAACCACTCATCTGAGATCAGTCGTAACTCAGAACCCTGAGAGATAATAATGCAATTGTTATTTCAACCCACTAAGTTTTAGGGTGGTTTGTTATACAGAATATATAACTGGAACACTAATACATGCCTATCTGTGTGGCTGAATTTGGTCTGAGATTTGATATCTTTATAACCTGATATTGAAACCGTGGGGAGGTTTAATACCCATCTACCTCTAAATATTTTTGCCTACTGAGCTATAACAAGAAGAACCTAAGGGATGTGCACGACCAAATCGACTTGGGTAGGTAATCAAGTTCGTAAAAATGCTAACACAATAAGGATCTCAAGGCTCAGAACCCATTAGACCTGTGTGATGTGGTATGTGGAATAGCAGAATGTGGCTTCAAATGTTATCACAAATTACCCGGTGCTGGCATGGCTCGGAATATAAAAGTAAGCCCACAGATCTATAATTCTTTTGATCTGGTGGCCAGATTTCCATGCAGACTGCTAAAACCGAATGCATCTGCAATGCATCTCCTTAAGAAAAAAAGGAGGCAATGGGGAAATGCATCCAGCCATTTGCATCCTTATCTTTGCATTGCTTATTTGCTGTTTCAGAAGCAAGCTAAAGTAAAAGTAACCTTGAATGAATCCAAGTAATCATTTTCATGCATTCTCACCTTGTGCCAGGTGGCCTAGCACAATATTGCCACCTGAACACTCCAAAGGCATCTCATCTCAAATATAATGTGTTCCAAACTGAACTCAGCATAATTTCCCCCTAAACCTACTGCCATTACTTTATTCTCTGTCACAGTGGGCATTAATCTCCATCTACCTGTTCACCAGATTTCTCCTACCTTCTTCCGTACATTCAAGCAATACCCAAATTCATCTAATATTACTTCCTACATGGTTTTTAGAACTCTTTTTGCAATGTCATTTCATAATTCTGGCTTTAATTGTGCCTCACCTAAATCTCTTGACTGTTCTCCCTGACTCCAGTCTTGCCCCTCTAAAACTCCCCCTCCACATAGCTAGCAGAGTAATCTATACTTGGTGTGAATATGACCATGTCATTTCCTTGCCCCACATCTGTTGTCCTGAAAGCAGTGTACTGGCCTCTCTGCCTTCCTCTCCTCCTCATCTCCCAACGCTGCTCTATTCTACACTCTTACACCCAGTCTATCTTGATACTGGGGTGTAGATGAGGAAGCTGTTTCCGTTAGATGAGTTTTAAGTTTAAAGAGCTCTAGTTAGATGTGGGAGCCCTGATGCGGTGGTTATCAGCTTGCCTGCTAACCAATAGGTTGGAAGTTAGGATCTACCAGCTACTGCTTGGACTCCCTATAGGGGCAGTTCTATTCTGTCTCTATGAGTTGGAATCAGCTTGACAGCAACGGGTAGCCAGTTAGTTGGTCAGCTAGATGTGAGGACGGCAATGGTGATTCAGTGGTAGAATTCTCAAGACTTCCATGTGGGAGACCCAGGTTCAGTTTCTGGCCAATGCATCTAATGCACAGCCACCGCTTTTTTATGTCAGTGGAGACTTGAAAGTTGTTATGATGCTGAACAGGTTTCAGTGAAGCTTCCAGACTCAGACCTTTTTTCCAGACTAGGAAAAAAGACCTGATGATCTACTTCCAAAAATCAGCCAGTGAAAACCATATGACTCACAGTGGCTCAATCCCATTTGTGCATGGTGTCGTCATGAATCGGGTGCCGACTCAATGGCAAAAACAAGTTAGATGTAAAGGTAACAAGGGAACCCTGCAATCTGAACTGACATGTGCAAGCCACCACATCACTGATACACCTCTTAGTTGCCTATAGATCTGACTAAGGCTGAATTTCCTCCTACAAAGTATTGAAGCTTCAGCATCCTCTGTCCCTTCTCCACTGAGGGAAGATTGCTTGGGCTTAATGAGATGGAACCTTGGAAAACCTAGCCTGGCACCACAGTCCTTCTGCACCATTCACTCTGCCATGAAGCTGTCGTGTTGCCCACCTCCCGCCCCACCTCCACGACATTGTCTGGTGCAGGACTAACTCCAGATTTATAACAGCAATCAACCAGGAAATGGAATTTCATCAAGAGAAAAAGGAATATGGACTAAAGTGTGGCTTCTTCTCAGTTGTTTTTCAGAGTGTTTACGTTTTATCACTTTTATCTCAGATAAGTAAACACTTTGTTTCCAACAAGTGATTTTTAAAATTAGTTTAATGTATCTTAAAGCAACGATTTTCGAAGTTCTCTTTGTTATCACAGCATTCTGAAAAGTATTCCTCACGATTCTACTCCTTCCTTTTACTTTTTTCCTTCCCTCTTCAGATTCTTTTTTTCACTCCATTAACTAAAATTGTACTAGTGCCATCGCACCAGGGGATCATAACACCACCCTCTCATTATGCTAAGAGGAAACCACATACACTTCCTTAATTTTCTAGATGAAATAAATTTGCTTTAAATACTGGCTGGGCATTCTGCACCACCACCTTCGGTACAATGCATGTCCATCAATCAAAACACTCTCTTCTTTGGCAAAAGAATACAGGCTCATCAAAAATTTTCACTGAACTATGTTAACTGATGGTAACTCTTTCATATTATTTTTTTACTTGATTTTTTATCTTTTGGTTTGGTTTTCTTTCAAGGAAGGAAGCACAGCTGTTTATCAAGATAATTAATTGTCAATTTCCCAAAAAGTACTGCTCTAAATATTTCTTGGAGTCCCCGGGTGGAGCAAACAGTTAAGTGCTCGGCTACCGAAAGGTTGGGTGTTCGAATTCACCCAGAGGTATCTAGAAAGAAAGTCCTGGCGATCTACTTCTGAAAGACCACAGTCATTAAAAACCTCATAGAGCACAGTTTTCTGTACACATGAGGGTCGCCATGAGTTGAAATTGACAGCAACTGGTTTGCTTTGATTTATTAATATTTCTTAAATTACTCTGCTTCTCCACCTACTCACTCCTCCTCCTTCCCACAAGGGAAAATAAATAAAAGTCCTCTGGTCAGGGGCTATAACAGGATAATCTGACAACTGTATTCCAACTAGTCCAACTAATTTAGATAACTAAGCTAGAATTTGTATGAGTCGTCAGTAAAAGACAACCACGGGTGGTATCTCATCAGAAAGTGTTAACTCAGTCTTTGTTTATTTTGAACAACTTTATTGTGCTTTAGGTGAAGGTTTATAGAGCAAATTAGTTTCCCATTCAATAATTTATATACAAATTGTTCCGTGACATTGGTTGCAATCCTCACAACGTGTCAGCACTCTCCCCATTACCATCCTGAGTTCCCCGTTTCCATTTGTTCAGTTTTCCTGCCCCTTCCTGGCTTTCTCATCTTTGCTTTTGGGAAGATATTGCTTTTTTGGTCCCATATAGATAACTGTTCTAAGGCGCCCTTTCCTCACAGTGGTATTGTTTATTTTATAGGCCTATTATTTGGGTGAAAGGTTATCTCCAGGAGTGGCTTCAGTTCCAAGTTAGAAGAGTGTCTAAGGGCCATAGTCTTGGGGGTTTCTCCAGTCTCTATCAGACCAGTAAGTCTGATCTTTCTGATGAATTTGTAACTCAGTCTTTATTACGCCAAGGTAATTGAAAGTTTACCTGCTAGAATGATTGACTTAAACTTAAAGCAACAGTTAAGAAGTTAAGAAGATGTCCATAAAATTGTCATTCATCCAAGCCGATGCTAAGTCTCATTTTTGTTTTCTTTATAAAATAGGATTATTGCTGGAATAAAGCAGTTTTACTGTGCTTGTTCTTCTGTAGGTTGAAGGCTCAGTAAACTCAACTATTTTCTACTTCTGGGTGTCTTGCCTCTAGGACCCATCAAAGTGTTTACCTCAGGGAATTAGTCCCTAAATAGTTTCATTCAAAGCTGTTTGAAACATAGGAAATATATGGAGATCAGATTTTTGTAAATTAGATTTTCTTTTCACTTATAATTTTATACTTCCTGCCTTTCCTTTTATTTCTGGTTAATCAAACTTTGACAGAGGTATCTAATCAATTATTAAAATTTACTTTGCCTGAAACCATTGTGTTCAGATGTTTATGATTTCTTAAATGTTGAAAGTATCTACAGAAAATTTCTTCCAGTAAAACTCTTAAACTTCACAGTATATTAAAAGAACACTATATCATGTCACTGTAGGGTTCATTCCAGTAATTGATAATAGTTCAGTATTATAAGCTATATTAATATAACTTATCATATAGTAGATTCAAACAATAATAATCACTAACACTTATCAAATGTTACTGCATTTATCGAGTATTACTTAAACACTGCTGTAAGTGCTTTACTGACTTAACGCCTTTAAGTCCTTAAATAACTGTTGCCATCGAGTCATCTCTGACTCATACGACCCTACAGGACAGAGCAGAACTGCCCCCATAGGGTTCCTAAGGCTGTAAATCTTTTCATTAGCAGCCTGCCACATCTTTCCCCCCTCGGAGCAGCTGGTAGGTTCTAGCCACTGACCTTTCAGTTGGCAACCGAGTGCTGTAACCACTGCAGCACCAAGGCTCCTTTATTGTATGTGGTAGGTACTATTATAATCCCAATTTTAGAGATGAGGAAACTGTGACACAGAGAGATTAAGTAACTTTCCTGAGGTCATATAAGTAGTAAAGCTGCCCGGTCAGGATTCAAACCCAGGAAGAAAGCAGCAGCCAGTGAGCAGGGAAGCAAGAGTAGAACAACGAGGGTGAGAAAAGAAGCTGCCCTGCAGGCCTCAAGCCTTTGGTAAAGCCCATCTGGGGTGAGGGGAGAGGCTTTAAATTAGAATCAGCATCAGAGTTATAGCAGTCTGTTAGAACAAATGGACATCCTAATCACTGAATTGAGGCTATTTTAAGACCAGAAGAGATGCTGGGTGGGTTTAATAAGAAAAGAGACGAAGAATAAAGTTGTTTAATGACTGCACCCTATTAAGCTGAAAAAAAAACAGTTGCTGTCAAGTTGACTCCGACTCATAGCGACGCCGTGTATGTCAGAGCAGAACAGTGCTCCATAGAGTATTCTGTGGCTGATTTTTCAGAAGTAGATCACCAGGCCTTTCTTCTGAGATGTCTCTGGGTGGACTCTAACATCTAACCTTTTGGTTAGTAGCCAAGCGCATTAACCATTTACATCACCCGAGGACTCTGTATTTTTATTAGGTACCGTGGAGTCTATTTAGGCTCATAGTCACCCAGTGTGACAGAGTAGAACTACCCCATCAGGTTTTCTAGGCTGTAATCTTTACAGGAGCAGATCACCAGGTCTTTCTCCCATGGAGCCACTGGGTGGGTTTGAATCACCAACCTTTCGGTTAGAAGTTGAACTCTTTGCCATTTCACCACTAGGACTCCTATTAAGCCTCGACTTTTCAAAATACCTAAAATATGCATGTTTTTTACACACACATACACATACACAATAATTCAGTGGAAAAAAAAACTAGAAATCTGGAACAATGATTCTTAATAGCTTCCACCCCAGTCTGACAGATTCTTTAAGATGAAGATGGGGATGGATGGTAAAGATATATAGCTCAAAAAAAATTATTCAATCTATCATTTTCATAATTTTAAAAAAGTAATAAAGTCACAATTTCACAATATTTTCTTCACTGTGGGATATGTAAAAGATAGAATGATAAAGTGTTTAGAGGCTATGGCTTTTAAAAAATTGAAAAATGCTACCAGGATAGAAGTTGATTAAAATCAGGATAAAGGCAAGTATGCTTATTTATGATAGACTTGGAAATGCTAGCCAATACAATCAGACAAAAAAAAAAAAAAAAAAAAAGCCAGGATATATATGATATATAAGGATATATATGAAAGTGGTTAGCAGCCGAGCTCTCACCACTGCACCACAGGGCCCCTTACATGTGAATACACACACATATATGTGTAGCAAATTATCATTTTTTATAAGTAATATGATTGTATACCTGAAAAACCAAAGAAAAGCTACTGAAAAGCTATTAGAAATAAAGAGTGTTTACAACACAGCTAAATATATATATGTGTGTATATATATATATATATATATATATATATACGCATATATATGTGTAAAATCAATAACTTATCTTTGTACAAACAACAATCAGAAACTACAAAGAAAAAGAAAAGATCCTGTTCACAACAGCACAAAACAATAACTTACAAATAAATATAGTAAGAAATATATAACACTTACATGATTTAAGACTCTATTAAAAGACTTGCATGAAAACAGACCCATGTTCTTGGATGACAAAACTTCACAATTTGATTATTCCAATTCTTCCAAAGTTAATCTACAAAATTGATGCAAACCCTATAAAAATTCCAATGGAGTTTCAGGCATGGGTGGGATAGGGGGTATTGAAAGGAGCCCTGGTGGCACAGTAGTTCAGCATGCAGCTGCTAACTGAAAGGTCGGCTGTTGGAAACCACCAGCCACTCCACAGAAGAAAGATGGGACAGTCTGCTTCTATAAAGTGTACAGACTTGGGAACCCTATGGGGCAGTTCTACTCTGTCTTATAAGGTCACTGAGTTAGAATCGACCCAATGTCAGCAGGTTTGGAATGGGTTTGAGGGGTATTGGTAAAATTACTCTTCAATTCCACTGGAATAATAAACTTACAGGAAGGGTAGTTTATTTCTGAAAAAGGATAATGTGGTAGAGACTTTTCACACCAGATATTACAATTAATAAAAATAATATCATAAGACAATGCAACATAGATACAGGTTTAGTCAGAGAAAAAGTAGGGAAAAAGACTCGATTATAGATCAGAATTTAATATACAAATTAAAGTTGCATTTTAAATCAGTGTTAAAAGGTTTGTTAATCAATAAACTATTTTTGGATAACTGCCTAGCTATTTGAAAAAATAATAATTCAACTGAGGCTCTACTTCATACCAAAATGAATTCTAGAGGAATTAGATAATTAAAGTAAAATACATGTATAAGTAAAAGGCAAATATAAATATTTATAATCTAAGAGTGGTTAAAACACTTTTCTTTTTTTAATATTTCACTGTACTTTTGGTGAACATATGCACAGCAAAACAGGTTTCCATTCAACGATTTCTACACACATTGTTCTGTGACATTGGTTACACTCTTCACATTGTGTCAACATTTTAATTATTTCCATTCTTGTTGTTCCATTCCAATCAACTTAGTCTCACTGCTCCCCCAACCTTCTCATCTATGTTTAGAGTAACTATTGACCATTTGGTCTCATATAGATAATTTTTTTAAAGAGTTTAGTACTCAAGGGTGACATTCTTTACTTTTATTTTTTATTTTTTTAACTGTGCTTTAGGTGAAAGTTTACAGCGCAAATTAGTTTCTCATTAAACAGTTAATACACAAATTGTTTTGTGATATTGGTTGCCAACCCCACGATGTGTTAACACTCTCCCCTTCTCTGCTCGGGGTTCCGTTTCCACTTGTCCAGTTTTCCTGTTCCTGCCTGCCCTCTCATCTTTGCTTTTGGGCTAGTGTGCCTGTTAGTCTCCTATGCGTGAATTGAACTACAAAGCCCATTCCTCACGTATGTTATTGTTGGCCCTATAGACCTGCCTAATCTTTGGTTGAAGGGCGAACCTCAAGAGTAACTTCAGTACTGACTTAAAAGGGTATCCAGGGGCCATACTCTCAAGGCTTCTCCAGTCTCTATCAGTCCAGCAAGCCTGGTCTATTTTTTTTTCTTTTTGTGAATTTGAACTTTGTTCTACATTTTTCTCCTGCTCTGCCTGGGACCCTCTATTGTTATTGCTGCCAGAGCAGTCAGTGGTGATAACCAGGCACCATCTAGTTGTTCTGAGATCAGTCTGGTGGAGGTTTTGGCAGTTGTGATCCATTAATCCTTTGGACTAATCTTCCCCTTGTGGGTCTTTGGTCTTCTTCATTCTCCTTGTTTCAGCTGGGATGGGACCAGTAAATGTATCTTAGATGGCCATTCTCAGGCTTTTAAGACCCCAGAAACTACTCACCACAGTCGGATGTAGAACAATTTCTTTATAGACTGTGTTATGCCAGTTGAGCTAGATGTCCCCTGAGACCATGGTCCCCAGTCCTCGGCCCAGTATCTCGGTCTCTTAGCGCGTTTGGGTTTGTCTGTGAAGCTTCTGTAACCTTGCCCTGGTTGTGCTGACTTCCCCAGTATTGTGTACTGTCTTTCCCTTCACCAAAGTCACCACTTATCTACTATCTAGTTAGTCATTTCCCTTCTCATCTCTCCCCTCCCTTGTAAAAGATAGTTTCTTTTTGTATGGAAACATTTTCTTGTGTTTTTATAATAGTGATCTCATACAGTATTTGTCCTTTTGTGATTGACGTATTTCATTCAGCAGAAAATGTTTTTTAAATGTGTCAAAAGATAGATAAATGTTGAGTCAAAAATAAAAAACAAAAATAAAAACTTTTTAAATCCTTAAAAACCCATAAATGATGTAAAAAATAAAGAACAAACTGTGGGAAATATTTGTAACAAATATATGGCAGAAGTTTAACATACCAAGAACTCTTACATATTATTGAGGAGAGGAGAACAATGGGCACAAGACATAAGTAAGTAACTCAGAAAAGCAGAAATACTAATAACACTCAAATGAATGTACAGGGCAGAGGTCAAGTGCACAGGCTCTGGAGCCAGACTGTCTGGATCCAAACATGAACTTTGCCAGTATTTAACCATATGACCTTGGGCGATTTACTTCATCTCTCTGTGCCTCCCTTTTCTCATCTTTTTATTCAATCCAGATTTGCCCAAGCTGGATTTTCTTAAATTAAAGCACACTTCTACAGAAGAGGAGTCTGAGTGGTGCAAATCGTTAACTCACTCAGCTGCTAACTGAAAGGCTGGAGGTTTGAGTCCATCCAGAGGTGCTTTGGAAGAAACACCTGGCGAGCTACTTCTGCAAAGTCAGCCATTGAAAACCCTATGGAGAACAGTTCTGCTCTGACAAAAAATGCGATCGCCATGAGTGGAAATAGGTTTTTTTACAGAAGAAATACGAGTTTTAGTTTAACATGAAGATTTCCAAATGTTCATTTCAGAAGATTGCTAACTTTGAAACATTAGAAAAATGACATTTCTTGGTACTTTAATTGGGTTCAATAGGGAAACACATAAGTGTTCAAAGATACTTAATTTGAGCAATAATAGGAATAGAGTTTTCATATTTTTCTTTTTGAGAATTCTGATGCTTGAACTGTCAGAGATGCCATGTCAGTGGTGCCAGCAGCCACGTCATTCCACTTTTGTGTTTCTTGCTCTTTCTTGGATACCTGTCAGAGTTCTGTTCCATGGGCACAGGCGAAAGATGACTGCTGACAATGCAGTCCTCAGGAAAGAGGAGCTTGTCAGGGGCTAATGCAAAGACCCACACATTTAGTGAGCTTTCCTGATGATTGGACTTGGGTAGAAGCCCTGGGGATTTATTCCATTTCACACAGCTAACAACTTCTGTTCCAGCACAGGACCTCGAAGCTCAGTTACAGAGCCAGAGAGGAGGGAGAAAATACAGGTTTATGGACTAAAAAGAAAACTAGATCACTGCCCTTTGAATTCTCCTTCCATTTATACTTCCTTGGTAGAAAGCCATTAAATATCATGTTTATGTTGTTCATTGGTTGTTACTCCTTTCCATAAATTCTGTTCCAGTCTGGGCAGGAAAATTTCTTTTCTACTGGCTCCACTGAAACCTCTGAAGTTCTTCTAGGTGGTACTGGAGAAGGTTTGTCATTTCTTTAGCTGCTCCTGACTAGTGAGCAAAGATGGCAATTGTTAACGTAGGTAATTTACAAGGCATTTCCTACAAATTTCTCAGAAATGCCTGGTCCATATTCTAAACACATCCAGAAGATCAAATTGGTTCCTGTTGATACTACACAGCACTTGTACCAAAAGTGCTTAGCAACTTCTCTAGCGCCTTTTTAATTTTAATCTCGCTTTTAGCATTCTCACAGAGGGAAACCAAATACAAAATGTTAATAAGGGCCTGCTAGCTTTCAAGACTACTCTTGGGCTAAGGCCTAAATTTATGCCAAGAAAGGAATTAGTAATAATCGACCCTTTGAGAAAGGATTTTTAGTTTTTGTTGTTGTTTGTTATGTTGGCAACTTAGTTTGAGGGAATTCACTATAAATCTTTTTCTTTTAATACATACTTATAAAATACTTAACACCATGACAGTAATACACCTTGTAGAGGTAACATTCTATAAGGGGTGGTGGTGCTTAACTGGGCTATCAACTCTTGGTAACAAAATAGTGATTGTCATGGTCAGTTGGCTCCAGCCAGTTCCAATATTTATCTTTAATTTTTTTAACAGATTTTTTAACTTAGGATACTATAAAGACAAAAAAATTAAATGAGAATGACTATTAGTTAAGAATTGCTACAATAGCAATGACCTTTATGCAATTGATTATTAAATTAACTTAATTTTGGATACATGTATTATATACAAACAACGTAGTGTTGTTGTTGTCGTTAGGTGCCGTCAAGTCAATTCCAACTATAGCGACCCTATGTACAACAGAACGAAACACTGCCCAGTCCTGCACCATCCCCACAATTGTTGCAGCCATTGTGTCAATCCATCTCGTTGAAGGTCTTTCTCTTCTTTGCTGACCCTCTATTTTACCAAGCATGATGGCCTTCTCTAGGGACTGGTCCTTCCTGATAATATATCCAAAGCGTATGAGACGAAGTCTCCCCATCGTTGCTTCTAATAAGTATTCTGGCTGTACTTCTTCCAAGACATATTTGTTCATTCTTCTGGCAGTCCGTGGTATATTCAGTATTCTTCGCCGACACCATAATTCAAAGGCATCAACTTTCCTTTGGTCTTCCTTATTCATAGCCCAGCTTTCACATGCATATGCGGCAATTGAAAACACCATGGCTTGGGTCAGGCACACCTTAGTCCTTGGAATGACATCTTTGCTTTTTAACACTTTAAAGAGATCTGTTGCAGCAGATTTGCCCAATGCAACGTGTTCTCTGATTTCATGACTGGTGCTTCTGTAGGCATTGATTGTGGATCCAAACAAAATGAAATCCTTGACAACTCAATCTTTTCTCCATTTATTATGATGTTGCTTAGTGGTCCAGTTGTGAGGATCTTTGTTTTCTTTATGTTGAAGTGTAATCCATACTGAAAGCTGTGGTCTTTGATCTTCATCAATAAGTGCTTCAAGTCATCTTCACTTTCAGCAAGCAAGGTTGTGTCATCTGCATATCTCAGGTTGTTAATGAGTCTTCCTCCAATCCTCATGCCACGTTCTTCTTCATAGAGTCCAGCTTCTCGGATTATAATGTAGTATACCTCTGGTATTAATTTCCAATCCCGTCTCACAAAGCTTCTGGAGGAATCCTTTGAGAACAAGGATTAGGACTGAGATTTGTTTATGTCAAGCTCTTATCCAGATATTGATATGGATGTAATGCAGATGCAGATATGATATGGATACAGATATACATGTAGATATCAAATTTTTACTGTTCTGCAGTGTTTTGCTAATCTCATCTCTTTCTCATGACTGTTGTTCATAGACCATAATGCCTATTGTTCGAATGATTATTTCTTTGCATCTCTCTGAGTACAGTTGCTCAAAGTTCATTTTGTCAATTCAACCTTCAAAGATATTTGATTTCCTTTTCTGGGATGTTCTGGTTAGGACTATGTCTTAGTTTCTTAGCACTGCTGTAACAGAAATACTGTAAGTGGGTGGCTTTAATGAACAGAAATTTATTTTCTCACAGTTTAGGAGGTTAGAAAGGTCTAAGGTTCGAACCCACCAGCAGCTCTGTGACAGAAAAGATCGGCAATCTGTTCCAGTAAAAACTGTTGTTGTTGTTATGTGCCGTTGAGTTGATTCTGACTCATAGCGACCCTATCGGACAGAGTAGACAGGACTCCTTCTTGTAAAGATTACAGCCTAGGAAACTCTAGGGGCAGTTCTACTTTATCCTATAGGGTCACTATGAGTAGAAATCTCCTCGATGGCACACAACAACAGGAGGCTAGAAGTCCAAATTCAGGGCACCAGCTCTAGGGCAAAGCTTTCTCTCTCTGTTGGCATTGGAAGAAGGTCTTTGTCTCTTTTCAGTTTCTGTTCTTCTGTTCCTTGGTGATTTTTACTGTGCTTCTTCCCTTATGAGTCTAATCTGCTCTTTTATGTCACAAAAGTGCCTGGCTTAAAATATGCCCTACACTGCTATGGCCTTATTAACATACAAAGAAAATCCTCTTCCTAAATGGGATTACATCCACAAGTATAGGGGGTAGGATTTACAACACATATTTTGGGGGGCACACAATTCAAATTATAACAGACCATTACTTAGAAATGTTTTCTCTTTCTCTCTCTCTCACTCTCTGTGTTCCCTCTCTTTCTCTCTTCAGCTGTGCTGAAGGTTACAAGGGGCCTACGTTGGGGGAGTTTAATAAGTGTCCAAACACCCAAGAATTATGCCCTATTATCCAAAACCATGGAATCTAACTTAAACTATTAAAAAGTTGGACTCATTGAAGATTCTAGACTTTTACTACTTAACTTTTCCATACCCACGTTTGTAGTCTATGTGTGCTAATGTATTTTTAAACTGTTTTTACTTAAGATTAAAAAAAACAAAATTAGGATTTATTCAATTTCTCTCCATGTATTCTGGGACTCCACTATTGGAAATTTTTCTTCCAGTTCTCAAAAAATGGTAAAATTGGGAATTCACTGGATATGATTTATAAAAAACCGAACTTGTTGCCATCAAGTCAATTCTGACTCATAGCAACCCTATTCTGACTCATAGTGACCCTATAGAGCAGAGCAGAATTGCCCCATAGAGTGTCCAAGCAGCAGCTGGTGGATTCGAACTGCCAATCTTTTGGGTAGCAGCCGAGCTCTTAGCCACTATGCCACCAGGGCTCCAGATATGGTTTACAGGGAGTGTTAATAAACAAATGTAAGAAAAATAGCAGTGCTTTGTATTAATTCCAATAAATTCCTTTTATCATCACTCTCACGGTTTCAGTTTCTAAATGTATCTTATTAAATAATTCAATTGACAAGTCTCTAAATATTGTCCCAAACACAATTCTAAGGGCTTGGGAGAAAAAAAAAAAAAGATGAATAAGACTCAGTTCTTGTCCTCAAGGAGATCAGAGCCTAACAAAAGAGAAGGCACTTAAGTAATAAAGGATAATTAACTCCTCTTAATAAATAAATATGGAACAGTGTATTCAATAGAAATAAGGGTTGTAGTTAATTATTACATATGATCATGTTTATAAAAACTAAAATAACTTAATTATTTTCATCTTCTTCAAGGCTTTGTTCAAATGAGGCCTACATTGACCATCCTAACTAAAAACTACAACCCACCTCGTCTCTCTTTTTCTGTTCTACATTTTCTTTTTTCCATAACATTTATTATCTTCTAATATACCATATAATTTAGTTATTTATTATACTTATTTGTTTATTGTTGCCATCTGCTAGAATGTAAACTTTATTAGAGCAGGGATCTTAGGTTTATTCAATGATGTATTCCATGAGCATAGGACATTGCCTGGCAGATAGTAGGTAATAAATAAATGTTCGTTGAATGATTGAAGAGTGAATGCTTTGTTGTTTGTAATAGACTGTGTATATATTAATTTCCCAAGATCCACTGTAAGACTGATATGATTCCATGCTACAAAACCATTTTACTTGCTGCCTGATAGTTTCTCAGAAATCAGAAGACTAAAGATGAAATGTGAGACAATTAAAGTCCCAATTTTCCATATATTGGATAGAATCAGAGTATTAGATTCAATAACAGCAAGCTTGACTTAGATAACAAAATTTTAATGCTAATATTTATTATTCATTACTAATTATCATTAATAATTAATTAATAGTTTTAATGTAAATGGAACTAGATACACATTGCTGCTGATGGTAATAAGGCATCCTATGAGATTATTAGCAGTTGATGGTGGTTAAGATTCTTTAAGAAGAGTTTAAATTGTCCACTAAAATATTGAATCTTGGAGTCTCATAATGATAAAAAATTGGATTATTGAATTTTGTTGCCACTGAGTAGCTTGGGATATTTGTAACTCAGTCAAGTATTTCAGAAGCCAAATGTCTAAATTATGTATCTTGCACATTACTCTTTAAATATACCACTGAGCTGAAAAGTTAGGCTTCATCATCATTGAATTAAGGTTCTATAAAGCAAATAAAATTTTGTTTGTTTGTTCATTTGGTTTGTTTCTTTTGATTTTATTGTTGTTATTCTTTTGTTTTTTGTTTTTCTTTTCTTAAGGAAAGCCATTTTAAAATAACTTTTGTTAGTAGAGATAATATGAGTAAATATGGTTTGTCAAACTTTTATTTATCTAAGAATGCATTGAGGACTTTGTTTTAAATGTATATTCCCAGGTACTTCTCCCAGAGAATCTTACTCAAAATGCCTGAAATAAGGGCTAGAAATTTAAATTTATAACAAGTTCTCCAAAATAAACCAGATAGCATGCTGAGAAATATTGGTGTAGAAAAAAAAAAAAAGGAAGGATACCAGAACCAAGATGGCACAGTAAGAAGCTCCATGCTCCTGTCCTCCTACAGAAAAATTAAAAAAAAAAAAAAAAACCAGGAATAAAATTACAGTACTAGGTAGCCTTGTCAGAAGTCTGGTGAACAGTCAGGGGATTGATCGTAAAAATAAACAATCACAAGACATACAAAAAAGAAGAAGAAGGAAGGATGTTCCATTCAAAGGAACAAATTAAGCCAACAGAAACCATCTTTGAGGAAGATCAGACACTGGATGCACTAGGTACCGATTTTAAAACAATTATTTCAAATATGTTCAAAGAGCTCAAGGAAAATAAGGAAAAAAATCTAAAAGAAATCAAGAAAATGATGTATGAACAAAGTGAGAATATTAACAAAGATAGAAATTTTAAAAAGAAATCAAACAAATTCTGGTTTGATAAACACAGAAGTATAAAAATCACAATAATTGAAATTAAAAATTTGCTAGAGAGATTCAACAGTGGATTTGAACTGGCAGAAAAAAGAATCTATGAACTTGAAGACAGGGAAATTGAAATGATTCAGGCTGAGGAGCAGAAAGAAACAAAAATAAAGGTGAACGAACAGAGCATAAGATATCTGTTGGACACTGCATTACATATGCAGATTGCCTCAAAATTCCGAGCAGCCATAAGACTGCTAAGATAAGCATTCCATCCAGTGGCATCAATCACTCCATGCGTGCATATCCGTCTAGTCTGTAGAGCCACACACATGAGAAACTTGCAAAGTATTGGCAAATAAAAGCTGTTTATTATTTACAGAAAGTAGCTTACTTTTATTTATAGATAACATTGATCGAAGTAACCATCTAGAAATCAAACACCAAAGCAACCATCCGGAATCCCTCACCCATTTATCTTCCCCCCCCCCCCCCAACCAAAACTCCATGCTTCCTTGAGTTGGGAGTCATTGCACTGGATGTCACTTTTATTGACACCAATTTGTGATATTAAACAAGTCCATGGAAAATCTCAGCCTACCTTCCCTGGTCAATCCAGACCTCAGCTGCTTCATACAGCCCATTCGGGGCTAATTCAGCAGGTACCAGCTGCAAGTTAGGGAGTTCACATTACTCCCTCCACTTGAGACTAGTCACAAATTAGGGAGTTCATATGGCTCCCTCCATTTCAGACCACTCCACTTTGGTTAGCAGCTGAGCGCTTTAACCACTGCACCATGATAACTTGTTGCAAAAGGGCTATCTACTTCACAGAGAAAGGATATAAACACAAAAAGGATATACACAATGAGATGCACAAATGAGGATGGGAGGGGGGTCTCCACATGGAGCTTCATGTCCCCAGAGACATGTGGTCCTACTACATGCATCATCAGTCCTGAAGCTGGTGGTGCAATGGTTAAGCACTCGGCTGCCAACCAAATTTTGGTAGTTTAAACCCACCCAGCAGCCCCATGGGAGAAAGACCTGGTGATTTGCTCGCTTAAAGATTATAGCCTAGAAAACTCTACAGGGGCAGTTCTATTCTGTCACATGGGGTCACGATGAGTCAAAATCAATTTAATGGGCACCTAACAACAACCACAAGCCTTTATTGACTCATGCATAGTCAATGATCAGGGCCTCATTGAATATGCATGCAACGAATATGTACGATTGATTGTATCATGTCCCCCTCCCTTCCTGAATTTAATCCTAGGTGTGGTCTTTGGGACTCCCACTGCATTTCCACATAGAGGCTCTTCAACTGCTGGCAAATTTCAGGAATTATTTTTAGGAAACCAGAGACAAAGGCCAAACCAAGTTCTCTGTTCCACAGACACCATTAAGAGAACCAACATACACAGTATATGCAGAGACTCAAACAGATGCATGTACACAATATTCATTGTAGCACTCTTTACAATAGCTGAAATGTGGAAATAACCCAAGTGTTCATCAAGAGGTAAATGAACAAAATTCGACCTATGCATACAATGGAGTATTATTCACCCACAAAAAGAAATGAAGTTCTGATACATGGCACCGCAGGGATGAACCTTTAAAACATTACGCTCAGTGAAATAAGTCAGACAAAAAAGTATTGTATGATCAACTTTTATGAAATATCTAGAATAGGCAAATGCATCAAAACAAATGAAGATTAGTGGTTACCGGGGGCTAGAGGAGAAGAGAATGAGGAATGGAAGGAAGGGAAGGATGGAGGAAGAGAGGAAGGGAGGAAGAAAGGAAGAAACTTATTTTAGAAAATAAAATTAGTCTTATTATGAACCAATAGATATTATCTGTAGTGGTTGTCTCAGTATGCGTATGCAAAAACATTAATTAAAAAAAGAAAAGAAAAGAATTAAAGAGAGCTCTCACTTGGGCTAGCATCAGATCTTGTTTGAAAATTTTGGTGACACACTGTTGTTCTAGTTAATGATGATGATGCCAGCAGAGGCGTCTTTCTATGTGATTGAAGATTGCATGAAAGATCAGGTGTGGAGTGCTTTTAAAAGGCAGTGCCTCAGCTGTACTCAAAGGCACATGGACAGGGTAGCTCCCTTTAGAATGAGCCTCCAAGCATCAGGAAACCCAGGCATGGGGTCTTTGGGCTACTTTCACTCTTACACACAGGATCAAGTGTACGTGGCATCTCAGAGGTGCATGAGCAGTGCATTTGCAAGGGTAAAGTTATGTATGTTCATTTCAGACTATAGTGTCTTTGACTTCCTGCTGAGCCCAGCACCTCCTATGTAAAAGTGGCGTGGCATCAGACCTCCTTATCTAACTGCATGAGGGGGGCAAAGAATGAAGATCAGCAGTATCAGCCCAAAGCTGATTTCTATGAGGTGGAGGTCAGATACACCTCCACTTACCAACCTTTTTATCAATTCTGATACCAGTCGTCCATCCCATGGCACTCTCTACTTCTCTGCTGGATTCCATAATCAGTTTCAATGGTCATGCAGAACTCACAGACCACACTCACAATTATGGGGTTTATCAGGGAGGTAACAAGTTGCAAATCAGGATCAGGATCAATTAGGAAGTAACAGGAAAAACTCAGTATTACAGTTCTTCAGTCAGGACAGCTTCTTCTCTTGGCATGCCCACAGGCAGGCCTCTACTGCCAGGTCCTGCTCAGGCCTGGCCTCTTTCACTCAGCCTGGGACCTTGAGTTCGGCCTGGGCCCTTGCACTTGGCCTGAGCCCCCACATAAGCCTGGCCTCTATCCTGCTTGGGTAAGTGTTACAAAGCTCTTTACCTCCGCAGATAAGTGCCCCGAGGTACCCCACTCCACCAAAGCCTCCTGCCTGAAGGCCATCAGCTCTCTCAGTCCATGGGTTGGCACCGCCACTGTAGCTGCCTCATTCGGAGGGCCAGGAAGTACTCACTACTCCATTTCACACCAGTCTTCTGGTTCTGCTGCTGCCATTTTTCTGCTGTTGGACTATGCCATGCTTGCCGCCACTGCTCACCAACTCGCGTCTAGCTCTCTCTGTCTCCTAGGGCTACAGGGTTCACAGCTCAGGGACACTGAGTCCAAATGACACACTCTATCCCCAGCTCTTCTTCTTGATGGTAGTGAGATTCCCTTCCAACCTTTAAGCCTAGCAGGGTAACAAAACTGACCAGTTCCCTACAAGGGTTCCATGTAGCTTATTTGCATCATCCCAGCCCCACAATAAATATACTTTTTCAATCTGTATGCTGAGCAAATAATCCAAGAAGCTGGACTATATGAAGAAGAATAAGACATCAGGATCAGAGGAAGACTCATTAATAACCTGTGATATGCGGATAACACAACCTTAACTTGCTGAAAGTGAAGAGGACTTGAAGCACTTATTAATGAAGATCAAAGACTACAGCCTTCAGTATGGATTACACTTCAACATAAAGAAAACAAAAATCCTCACAATTAGACCACTAAGCAACAACATGACAGAGAAAATGAAATTGTCAAGGATTTTATTTCACTTGGATCCACAATCAACGCCCATGAAAGCAGCAGTCAAGAAATCAAACAACACGTTGCATTGTGCAAATCTGCTGCAAAAGACCTCTTTAAAGTGTTAAAAAGCAAAGTTGTCACTTTGAGAACTAAGGTGTGCCTGACCCAAGTCATAGTATTTTCAATCACCTCGTATGCATGTGAAAGCTAGACAATCAATAAGGAAGACTGAAGAAGAATTAATGCCTTTGAATTATGGTGTTGGTGAAGAGTACTGAGTATATCATGGACTTCCAGAAGAACAAACAAATCTGTCTTGGAAGAAATACAGCCAGAATGCTCCTTAGAAGCAAGGATGGCAAGACTTCATCTCACTTACTCTGGACATATTAGGAGGGACCAGTCCCTGGAGAAGGACATCATGCTTGGTAAAGTGGAGGGTCAGCAAAAAAGAGGAAGAGCATCAACAAGATGGACTGACACAGTGGCTGGAACAACGGGCTCAAACCTAGCAATGATTGTGAGGATGGTGTAGGACTGGGAAGCATTTCATTCTGTTGTACACAGAGTCACTATGAGTTGGAACTAACTCAATGGCACCCCGACAACAACAACATCCCTGCAAGGTTTTTATGCAACTTATTTGCATTAGCAAAACTGTCTGATCCCCTTGGTGGGCCGCAAGTACCTTATTTACATAGTCCCACTCAATTATTTTTTGAGAGTTACAAGACATGGCTAGAAGGGCCAGATTAAGGCAATTCACTGCACCACACCTTACAACCATCTTCTTTTAGTCATATATCTGCTATGGGCAGCAAGCGGAAGGACATATGTGAACAATTTGGCTCCCTGAGGGTCTATAATTTCAGGTGTTTATTTAGACAGAAATTAAATGTAAACATTCCATCTGGCTTCCTCATACCTCAGACAGCACAGGCCAGATACTGGCTCTAGGCAGGCCACCGCTTCCAAGTGCCCCTTACATGCCAGCGCTATGACAGGAATTTTAATACATTAAGTTGTCATAACCATGCTAATGGGTAGGGAGAAATTCCATTTTACAGCTGAGGCCTCCGAGACTCACAGAATTTGTGATTTGCCTTGTTGTTGTTGTTAGGTGCTGTTCAGCCAGTTTCCACTCGTAGCGACCCTATAAGACAGAGTAGAACCGCCCCATGGGGTTTCCAAGGCTGTAATCTTTACAGGAGCAGCCTGCCACATCTTTCTCCCATGGAGTGGCTGGTGGGTTCAAACTGACGACCTTTCAGTTAGCAGTCAAGCGTTTAACCATTGAGCCATCAGGACTCCTTTAATAAAAGGTAGAGCTAGGTTATAAAGAAACTGAAAAGGGTATGAATTAATTCCTTGAAAAATTATTTGAGATTTCCGGTCCCAATGCCCCTTTCAAAATGCCAGCAAAGATTGCACCTATCCATTTATCTGCTGAGTGGGCCGCTGGCCACATTTCTCTAAGCAGAGAGCCATTTCTGCCACTCCATGGGGAAGAGCAAAGGCCGAGTACATTACTCTGGGAATCCTTGGTCAAGGATGGAATTCTGTGACAGGATTTCTTGATTAACATTTGAGGAAGCCTCCTCTGCTCCCATCTCTTCTATTTCAAGAGTAAAACTGTCTACAGCTAGTGGTAAAATTAAAGTTTTGGAAGCAGACTGACTAGTTCAAATCCTTTTACCTCCACTTACCAACTGTGTTACTTTGGCAAGTTACTTAGGCTCTCTGGACCTCAGTTCCCTCATTTGTCAAGTGGAATAATAACAATAGTTGCCTCCTAGGGTGATTACAGGATTAAATGTGGGGAAAAAAAGCATGAAACTGAGACCAAACATCATGGATTTATACTGGTTTTGTCTTGTTCAGATTCAGTAAATTGTAATTTTTTAGGTGACCAAACACAAGTTAGATCCCTGCCCCAAACTTCTCTGGATACATACTTTTGTTGACTAGCATATTTCCTTTATTTAGTAGTTATTGAATTATGTTTATGTTCCACTGTAGTGGAAAGAGCATGGGTGTCTGGCAGAGCTGGGTTCATATCTAAGTTCTACTGCCTGACTAAATAATTTTGAGAAAATTGCTTAGTCTCTCTAATCTTCACTTTATCTGCCTTATATGAGTAATAATACCTAAATCTTTAAGGATTAAAAGAATTAGCATTTATAAAGTAATTATCTAATGCAGGAAAATCCTGAAAAATACCTAGTTAGATTATGAGAATTCTACTTTATGAAGAGTTACATTGAATACCCTCTCTTGGTTTAGTAAGCGTTTCTTTGCATTTATAAGAACTATTTTGTATTTTATCTGTTAGATGACTATGCCAGTCATTCACCTGTTTGCCCTCAGATCCATTCACCTCCTCCCCACCTCTGCTCTGTATCACAGGAAGCAAGCCCCTGCAAACTACATTTCCCAGATCATCTTGCTAACCAGCTACTATTTTCAGACTCTGGAAGTCACTGAGGGAAGATTGAAAGGTGAAAGAAGAGGGAGGGTAGATGACCTTTCCAGCAGGGATTACATCTCCTCTGAGTTCCAGGTGCTGTCCTGAGCTCTGTTTAAACCACCTTTTCCCATTATCCCATCCAGCCCTAGGGTTGCTAGCAGCTTCCTACAGCTGTGAATGTAAAGGTTGCTTCACCTTCCTCTGCTTGGTCTTTCAGCTCTTCTAACACCTTTTTAATAGGATTCATTGGAGGCTTATGTGTTGCTATTATGGTGAACAGGCTTCAGTGGAACTTCAAGACAGACAGACTAGGAAGAAAGGCCTGACTATTTACTTCTGAAAATCAGACAATAAAAACTCTATGATCACAACAGTCTGATCCACAACCTATTGTGGGGATGACACAGGACCGGCAGGGTTTCACTAGTTGTCCATGGGGTAGCCAGGAGTTGGGGCCTACTCAACAGCTGCTAACAAGTGTTTTTAATATAAACGGGTTTTTGTTTGGGGGCTTGGAATGCATAAAAAACAATTAACTATTAAAAAGAAAATTAATTAAAGTTTCAATTATAAGATTTTTTCTTAAGAAGAGATTTTAAGAAACCAATTACTCTCCTGGAGCATAGAAAGTCTACTCAGAGTAAGAATTCAGAAAATGTTAATTTCCCCCTTGCCTCCTAAAAGAAAAAAAAAAGAAATGGGTATAATCTCTCCACCCCCTTAACTAAAACAATCTTTGTTTTCCCATCATATGAAATCTATATTTTTGTTTTCATATAGAGATGAATAACTAAAGGAAGAATTTTTAAACTTCATATTGTGTAACATTGTAAGAATGTGTGGGAATCTTAAAAAGAATACATGAAATTGGGTAGATATTTTATGCTGTCAAATTAATTAGATTAAGCTGAATTTTTTCAAGTTACATATTTGTACAATCTTGTTGAAGATTTTAAAATCACTTTCTGGCTATTGGTCTCAGCACCTGGACTGCGTCTTGGACTGTAGCCAAGGCTGTTATCCATAGGGCATTGCCTTACATTTTGGTGTCCAACCATTCACAGTTTCATTGTTACCCTAGCCCAGTCTTAGCTGAAGTTGACAGCTGAAATTTCTGCTACAGAGGTTTGAGATGAAATTTGTTATATTTCAGAACATTTTGAAAAGTAACCCAACACATTAAAAAAGTGCAGTACTTTCCTTGGAATTATCCTACAAAACACAATGTAGATTCTATACAAAGGCTTCTGGCACATTTTTTCTTAGAACTAATAATAGATCACCACCACCAGACTGTCAGTTTGTCATACTGTGGTGGCTTACTTGTTGCTATGATGCCGGAAGCTATACCAACTGCTAAATTAAGATGGACTAGGAAGAAAGGACTAGCAATATATTTCTGAAAATTAGCCAGGGAAAGCCGTATGGATCACAACAGAATATTGTTCAATATAGTACTGGAAGATGAGTCCTCTAAGTTGGAAGGCACTCAAACCACAGTGACTGAAGCAATGGACTGGAGCGTAAGAACATTCATGAAGATGGTGCAGGACTGAGCAACATTTCCTTCTGTTGTACATGAGGTCATCATGAGTCAGAGCCAACTCAACAGCAGCTAACAACAGCAACAGCAAATAATAAGAGAAATTTCAAAAATACATTGTTCTCGTTGTTAGGTATCATTGAGTTGGTCCGACTGATAGCGACCCTATGAACAACAGAATGAAACACTACCCAGTCCTGCACCAGCCTCACAATCATTGTTATGCATGAGCCCATCACTGTAGCCACTGTGTCAATCCATCTTGCTGAGGGTCTTCCTCCTTTTTGCTGATCCTCTACTCTACCAAGCACGATGTTCTTCTCCAGGGGCTGGTCCTTCCTGATAACGTATCATTACATGAGAATTCTCGCCATCCAGGCTTCTAAGGAACATTTTAGCTGTATATTTTCCAAGACAGATTTGTTCATTCTTCTGGAAGTCCGTGGTATATTCAATATTCTTCACCAACACCATAATTCAAAGGCATAAATTCTTCAGTCTTCCTTATTCATCATCTAGCTTTTGCATGCATATGAGGTGAATGAAAATACCATGGCTTGGGTCAGGTGCACCTTAATCCTCAAAGTGACATCTTTGCTTTTTAATACTTGAAAGAAGTCTTTTGCAGCAGATTTTTCCAATGGAATATATCGTTTGATTTCTTGGCTGCTGCTTACATGGACATTGATTGTGGATCCGAGTAATATGAAATCTTCGACAACTTCAATATTTTCTCCATTTATCATGATATAGTTTATTGGTCCAGTTATGAGGATTTGTGTTTTCTTTATATTGAGGTGTAATCCATACTGAAGGCTTTAGTCTCTGATCTTCATCAGTAAGTGCTTCAGGTGTTCTTAGCTTTCCACAAGCAAGGTTATGTAATCTGCATATTATGGGTTGTTAATGAGTCTTCCTCCAGGCCTGATCCTGTGTACTTTGTATAGTTCAGCTTCTCAGATTATTTGCTCAGCAGGCAGATTGAATAAGTATGGTGAAAGGATACAATCCTGACGCACACCTTTCCTAATTTTAAACCACACAGTGTCCCTTTGTTCTGTTCAAATGACTACCTCTTAGTCTATGTACAGGTTCCTCATGAGCACAATTAAGTGTTCTGAAATTCCCATTTTTTGCAATGTTATCTATAATTTGTTATGATTCATACAGTCAAATGCCTTTGTATAGTCAATAAAACACAGAGAAACATCTTTCTGGTATTCTCTGCTTTCAGCCAAGATCTATCTGACATCAAGAATGATATCTCTTGTTCCACTATCTCTTTTGAATCCAGCTTGAATTTCTGGCAGTTCCATATCAATGCATTGCTGCAACCACTTTTGAATTATCTTCAGCGAAATTTTACTTGTGTGTGATATTAATGATATTGTTCTATGATTTATGCATTTGTTTGGATCACCTTTCTTGGGAATGGGCACAAATATGAATCTCTTCCAGTTGGTTGGCCAGGTAGCTGTCTTCCAAATTTCTTGGCATAGACAGGAGTGAACTGCATCTGTTTGTTGAAACATCTCAATTGGTATTCCAATAATTCTTGGAGCCTTGTTTTCTGCCAATGCCTTCAGTGCAGCTTGAACTTCTTCCTTCAATACCATCGATTCTTGATCATATGCTACCTCCTGAAATGGTTGAATGTGCACCAATTCTTTTTATTACAGTGACTCTGTATTCTCTTCATCTTCTTTTGATGCTTCCTGCATCATTCAATATTTTGCCCATAGAATCCTTCAATATTGCAACTGAAGGTAATTTTTTCTAAAGTTCTTTCAGCTTGAGAAATTCTGAGAGTGTTCTTCCCTTTTGGTTTTCTAACTCCAGGTCTTTGCACATGTCATTATAATACTGTACTTTGTCTTCTTGAGCCTCCCTTTGAAATCTTCTGTTTAGCTCTTTTACTTCATCATCTACATTCAATAGCAAATTTCAGAGTCTCTTCTGACATCCATTTTGGTCTTTTCTTTCTTTCTGCCTTCTAAATGATCTCTTGCTTTCTTCGTGTATGATGTCCTTGATGTCATTCCACAATTTGTCTGGTGTTCAGTCATTAATGTTTAATCTATTCTTGAGATGGTCTCTAAATTCAGGAGGGATATACTCGTGGTTGTACTTTAGCTATCATGCACTTGTTCTAATTTTCTTCAGCTTCACCTTGAACTTACATATGAGCAGTCAATGGTCTGTTCAGTGGTCAGCCCCTGGCCTTGTTCTGACTGATGATATTGAGCTTCCCTATTGTCTCTTTCCACAGATGTAGTCAATTTGATTCCTGTGTACTCCGTCCAGTGAGGTCCACATGTATAGTTGCTGTTTATGTTGTTGAAAAAATGTATTTGCAATGAATAAGTAGTTGGTCTTCCAAAATTCTATCATGAGACCTCTGGCATCATTTCTATTACCAAGGCTATATTTTCCAACTACCTATTCTTCTTTGTTTCCAACTTTCACATTCCAATCACCAGTAATTATCAATACACCTTGATTGCATGTTTGATCAATTTCAGACTGCAGAAGTTGGTAAAAGTCTTTAATTTCTTCTTCTTTGGCATTAGTGGTTGGTGCATAAATTCAAATAATAGTCATTTTAGCTAGTCTTTCTTGTAGGCATATGATATTATTCTATCATTGATAGCATTGTACTTCAGGTTAAATCTTGAAACGTTCTTTTTGATAATGACTGCTATGCCATTCCTCTTCAATTTTTTATTCCTGGCATAGCAAACCATATGATTATCCAATTCAAAATGGCCAACATTAATCCATTTCAGCTCACTAATGCCTAAGGTATTGATCTTTATGTTTTCCACTTCATTTTTGACAACTTCCAATTTTTCTTGATTCATACTTCATACAGAGCCCTGGTAGTGAAGTGGTTAAGTGTTCGACTGCTAATCAAAGGGTCAGCAATTTAAATCCACCAGCCGCTCCTTGGAAACCCTATGGGAAAGTTCTGCTCTGTCCTATAGGGTCACTATACTTCATACATTCCACATTCTAATCTATAATGCATGTTTACAGCTTTTTCTTCTCATTTTGAGTTGTGCCACATCAGCAGATGAAGGTCCCAAAAGCTTTACTCCATCCACATCATTAAGGTCCACTCTACTTTGATAAAGCAGCTCTTCCCCAGTCATATTTTGAGTGCCTTCCAACTTGAGGGGCTCATCTTTTGGCAGTGTACCAGACAATGTCCCACTGCTATTCACAAGGTTTTCACTGGCCTTTTTTTTCAGAAGTAGACTGCCAGGTCCTTCTTCCTAGTCTGTCTTAGTCTGGAAGCTCTGCTGAATCTTGTCTACCATGGGTGACCCTGCTGGTATTTGAAATATTAGTGGTATAGCTTCCAGCATCACAGCAAAGTGCAAGCCACCCATAGTATGACAAACTGACAGACAAGTGGTGGAAAAATGCATTAAGTACTTACAATTCTACCCTAAGAGTTTATAAGTAAGTTCATGAACTTACTTATATAACCCCATGAAGTACGTATGATTGTTCTCATTTTTAGATGAGAAATAGTTTTAAGAGTTTCATTAACTTGTCTGTCGCACTACTTGTAAAGAGAGAGTAAGAATGCAAACTCAGATCTGTGATGTGATTCCGAATTCCATGTTTTTTAACCACTCAATTATATGGTTTCCCTGTTTTTTCAACTTCTGCGTTATATGTATAATCTCAAATTTTTCTTCTAAGACTTTTATTCTTTTTTTTTTATATTTAAGTTATTATTTGATCTGGTGTTTATGTTTATATATGGTGAGAGATGTAAGTCCGATTTTATTTTCTTCCAGATGGATAGATAACTATGCCACCACTATAAATTTAGTATACACTCTTATCCCTGAAGATTAAAATACACACACACACGTGCACATCTTTGAATGGCATTTTTCTTAATAGAATGCAACTTGTCCATCTGATATTATACGGCTAGACATAACTCTAGATCCTTAGGCTGGAGTTCTGGTGGAAGGTGAGAGCTGTTCTTGTTCATTGTGGACCTGGTTTTCTCAGCCAATAGAAGCTGGCATTCAAATGATTATTGAATAACATAAGGTGAAATATCAATATCCTTCTAATTTATGACTTTAATTCATTGATTTATATAAGATCCCAGGGGCCTCCCACCCAAGAGTTCAACCATTTAAAAATGTATATGTGATATATATAGTGTGATGGCTTACTTGTTGTTATGATGCTGGAAGCTATGCCAGCTATTGGACTCAGACAGTCTTGGGTGAAAGGCCTGGTGATCTATTTCCTAAAATTATCCAACGGAAACCCTATGGATCACAATGGTCCAATCTACAACTGATCATGGGGATGGTGCAGGACCAGGCAAGTTTTTCTTCTGTTGTGCATGGAGTCACCATGAGTAGAGCAGCTAACTACAACAGCTAAGTGTCCAGCCGTGTCATTTATGTATTTCTTAAAATAACCATCAAGCTACTTTCTATATCTGATGGTTTAAATGTGTCAAGACTTCTCTGAATTTTTAGATGGTTGATAATAAAGTAGATACAAGGAAAGGATTCAGCAAAAGAGGCTCTTACAAGATTTGTGAAGGTTAAGAGGAATGGCAGTGAATATTTCAAGAAATTTTTAAAATTTCAATAGCAATTTAATAATGAGTCATTTGTCATTGAAGGCACAATCGGTTACTTGGAGAATACTCCAGTGATTGGAGACAGTATGCATTCTTGTGTGGAAGAAGATCTCCAGAGAGATTCCGGAGCCTGTCTCAGCATTTGGTATAAATGCCAACACTGGGTAGAATGTCTAACACGATGTGGCTGTTCAATAAATCAAAGAGTCAGAATTTTACAGCTGAAAAGGACCTTAGAGATCAAAGTAATTGATCATGATTGACATTCTTCCCTCCTGAAAACACACCGAGAGCATACATTAGCAAAATGAATTTTCACACATTCATTACCCTCACAGTAAAATCTGCTTCTTGGGGCAGTTTTCAGGATGTTCCTGTAATTTAAGAAATGATGCCTCATCATTTCATTGTCCATTAACTAGAAACTCATTTACATAAGTGTGACATCATTGTCTATAACTTTAGATAAATGCATTCAAATAAGTTATATCACAGAAGCTATCCAACTTTTTAATCAATGTTATGAATCTCCATCTCCCTGAAATCACATTTATTAAAATCTCTATTTCACTAATCAGTGATACTTGAATTTAATGTTCTTCACCAAAAGCCTGGCCTTATACCAAATAGAGCTAACTTATTGTTCTAACTCAAACATAAAACAGGATCAGATAATGGGTACAAAGTGCTGTTGGCTTGTGGGAGTCATGTGCATTTTTAAAATGGAACATCAAGAGCATCTCTAAAGAGATGCAACAGGGAAAGGTCAGAGCCTCATTTTAAAACCCTGAGTCCAAAAACTGTGCAAAAGGCCACAAAATTTATCTGATATAATATTTTACTTATTATGTTAGTAATACAAAAGCAGCTGATTTCCTCTGATGGTTTCTAATGTCACGCTGGAAAGGATACATACTAATTAGAGATAAAACTTGCTAGCCAGGATCTCTGACAGAGGAAGAACTTCCTAAGGAGCCACCATTCCCACCAAGCCTAATCAGGACAGTATTCAGATTCCCCTCTAAAAGATAGATAGTTGTTTGAGAGGTTTTAAGCAGGAAGTAGTACCTTAAACAAATACAAGTGATTAAATTTTAGGTCCCTAAATTTTTTTTTTTTTAATTTACTTTTAAATGTGTTCTGGATTTATCACCTCTGATTGAAAGGTAATCTGACACAGGACAATAGCCCACATGAACCACGGGCTCTTCTAACCTGAGACCAGAAGAACTAGATGATGCCCGCTACCACTACTGACCATTCTGACCAGGGACGCAATAGAAGGTCCTGGATAGAATGGGAGAAAAATGTAGAACAAAATTCAAGTTCCTAAAAAATGCCAGACCTACTGGACCAATGGAGACCAGATGAACCCCCCAGACTATTGCCCTAAGATATTCTTTGAACTTGGAACTGAAGCTAGTTCTGGGGATCACCTTTCAATCCAAATAATAGATTGGCTTATAACACTTCTAAGTAATATGCTCCCTTAAACAATCAACTATATGAGATCAAACGGTCAACATTTACCCAAAAGCATCGATGAGAAGGCAGCAAGGGAAGGGAAGGTAGATCAATGGAAACAGAGCAAACAGAGTGGAAATAATGAGAATGTTGACACATTGTGAAAATTATAACCAATGGCCCAGAGTAATTTGTATAAAAATTAAATGTAAACTTTCACCTAAAATGTAATAAAATATTTTTTAAAATAAAAAGTAATCTGAATGTTTGATTTAATATCACCCTATAATAAAGTTTAGGAGTCCACGGGTGGTGCAAATGGTTAAACCCTCACTACTAGTCAAAAGGTAGGAGGTTCAAACCCACCCAAAGGCTCCTTGGAAGACAAGCCTGGTGATCTGCTTGTGAAAGGTCACAGCCTTGAAAACCCTATGAAGCAGTTCTACTTTGCACACACGGGCTCACCATGAGACCTACAGCAACTATCAGCAACAGAATTTATGGCAGCATCATGCGTGTCAGAGTAGAACTGTGCTCCATAGGGTTTCCCATGGCTGATTTTTCAGAAGCAGATTGATCACCAGGCTTTTCATACATGAGATTCATCTGAGTCACAACAGGGTAAAGGGTAACTGGCTGAGCAAGAGAGCTAGGCACTGTTCTAAAACCTTGAAGATTAACTCATTTACACCTCACAACAACCTTATTTGATAAATACCATTATTATGATCTACATTTTACAAATTAAGAAACTAAGTCAGTGAGAATTTAAGTAACCATCCAAGGCCACATAGCTAGGAAATGACAGAGGAGGATTTGAACTCAGAAAGTCTAATGTATCAGTTTCTTACGGCTCCTGTAACAAAATTCCATGAACTGAATGGCTTATAAGAACAGAACTTTATTGTCTCACAGTTCTGGAGGCTAGAAGTCCGAATCAATCTTGTGAACCTGGCCATCCATTCTTGTCTCTTCCAGCTTCTGGTAGCCCCAGGCATTCCTTGGCTTATAGATGCATCTTCATATAACCTTCTTTCCTCTGTGTTTTGTTTTTTCTGTGTTTGTTTTTGTTTTGTTTTATTGGTCTCTTCTCCTCTTTTATAAGGACACCACTCAGATTAGATTAGGACCCACCCTTCTCCAGTATGACCTCATGTTAACTGATAATATTTTCAAAGACTCTATTACCAAACAAGGTAATGTTCACAGGTACTAGGGGTGAGGACTCAACATATCTTTTGGGGGGACACAATTCAATTCATAACATCTAACTCCAGAGCTCAGATCTCACGCACTTAACCATTATGGTATGCTGACTGTCTCATACACTTTGTATATTATAGATGTGACATCTAGTTTACAGTATATCATTTATTGTATGCTCTGTGTCAGGTGCTGCACTAATCTCTTTATATGGTTGATTCCATTTTATTCCTATCAACCCTATGAGATAAGTACTACATTTTTCTGATGAGGAATAGGCTCAGAGAGGCACAGTCCTTTGTTCAGTCACACTGCCAGTGAGCAACAGAGCTCAGACCTACCCCAGGTCAGTCTATGTCCAAAGCCCACAATATAACAACTCCACCGAAGTTTTTTCCTACATATATATAATTAACTTTATTTGTTGTTGTTGAGAATGTATACAGCAAAAACATAACACCAATTCAAGTTTCTATAGTGACATTGATTACATTCTTCAAATTGTGCTACCATTCTCACCCTGCTTTTCTGCATTGTTCTTCCCCCAGTAATAGCATAAACTCACTGCCCCCTAAGATTCCTTTCTGATCTTTGTATTGCTGTTGTCAATTTGATCCCATATAGATAGATCTTAAAAGAGCATAATACTCAAGGCAGACCTTCTTTACTAGTCAAGCTAAACTATTGTTTGGTTTTAAGCAGACTTCAGGGACTGTTTTTGGTTTAAGGTTTAAACATTACCTCAAGGCAATAGTTTCAGGGATTCATCTAGCCTTCGTGGCTCCAGAAAATCTGGATTCCATGAGGATTTGAAATTCTATTCAGCATTTTCCCCCTTTTCATCAGGATTCTTCCATATTTGATCAAAATGTTCAGTGATTGTAACCAGGCACCATTCAGCTTTAATAAAGGAACCAAGGAATCCCTTGATGATATGAAGACACATGACAAACACCCAAACTTTAAGATGCTTTCTCTATAAATCCTGATAATGAAGTATTTTTAGAGTAGGAGGTAAGTAAGATCATCTAAGCCCCATCTCCCACCTTTTTACTGATGAGGACCCAAGGCTCAGAAAGTTTAAATAACTCTCAAAATCTCGGACGTGCAAGCCCAGAATGACTCCTAGCTCAAGCTTTGTTCCAAAATTCCATGGCATTTCTTCTACATGATGTATCCATACTCACATAGCAGTTTGTATTGTAAGTGGATACAACCGTATCTATTTCTAAGATATTTTGCTATCCCTGTGGAGCTCAGCAAGTTTCCCTCTTTGTTGAAATTGTCTTTTTTGGCTGTACTATGATTGTTTAAAGGTCATTGTATTCATGCTTGCCGAAACATTTTCAGTGATGGGATGAAAAACTATATTTACAGACACTTTTTCCTGCTTTTAATGTATCTTCTTAGATTTTTTTTAACTCATGTGCAGTTCTATTCTTTTTTAAAGGTATTGTTTTATTGAAAAAGGTTTTTTTAAAAAGGTAAAAAGGTATCAGCCTTAAACAAAGGCCTATAAATCCTCAGTGCTTTTAGTTTTGATTTTTAATTCAACAAAGGGAGAAAGAGCTTTTAATTTGAGACAATTACCCTGTTCTTTCCATTCATCGTGTGGCCCAAGCTCACTTCAGTGCCAATTCCCAGCATACCTCTCAAGTCTCTAATTCTTCCATGTATCCTTTGTGATTCTGGGATTGTTGCCTCATGTTCTTCCCTACTTTGACCCAGCATTCTTGTCAGGTGGGGAGAGTGGATGGGGAAGCAATCTGCTCCTTTTCTTAGCCTGGAGATTTCTCTGATACTTCAGCAGGAAATAAAGGTGCAAAACATTGACAACAAAAACCCTGGTGGTGTAGTGGTTAAGAGCTATGGCTGCTAACAAAAAGGTTGGCAGTTCAAATCCACCAGGAGCTCCTTGGAAACTCTTATGGGGCAGTTCTACTCTGTCCTATAGGGTTGCTATGAGTTGGAATCAACTTGATGGCAATGGATTTGGTTTTTTGGTTTTAATCTACTGCAACTGTAACAGTAGAGACAGAATTCTCCCAGGTCAGCTACCTGATCACTTACCTGATTTTCTTCCTTAAGATGTAAAAATATGGACCAGCACTTCTTTCATGTACAGTTTTTATTGTGAGTATATTAATGGAGTTTATTTTATAGCTTGGGAGAATCACAGCTTGAGCCAACATGGTATTACACCGACTGAATTCCCACGTGTCCAGCTGACAGACAGCTTACTTGTGATTCAGAGCCTAAAGGGGATGGGGTTGGGAAAGAGAATGGGTGGTTAAATAGGGGGAATTTCTCTGTGCAAAACCAAACCAAACCAGTTGCTGTTTAGTGGATTCCAACCTTCAGAAGCAGATCACAAGGCCTTTCTTCCAAGGCACTTCTGAGTGATTTCAAAATCTTTACCCCACTCAGGGACTCCTTCTCAGTGCATGGGACTCAGTTATTAGGTCTTCAGAGGTTTTGCAGGCAGGGAGTGTAAGATCAAAAGAAATAAAGTGGTTGGTCAAGAAGAAAGGAGTGGGGATAGAAGGCATGAGGTCTCTTAAAAAAAAAAAAAAAACCCATTGCCATCAAGTTGATTTGGACTCATAGTGACCCTTAGAGGACAGAGTAGAACTGCCTCATAGGGTTTCCAAGGAGCTGCTAGTGGATTTGAACTGCTGACCTTTTCATTAGCAGCTGAACTCTTAAGCACTGTGCCACCAGGGCTCCATCAGGCCTCTCCTCAAGGCTAATTCAGATCCTATCTGCTTTTTTGTCTAGGATGTGCCTGGAACGCAGGCTGATCCCCCTCCATGTTTTGAATCTCATGACACAAGTCTCCCCTGGGCCTCTCTAACAGCATGAGGAGGAAGGGGAGCTGGAGGGCATGAGGGGTTCTGTTCCCTCAGGAATTTTATCAGTGAGCTTTGGATTTGGATGAGTCTGTCTTCAATGTGTCTTCACCTACAGGGGGCTAGGCAGGGATGTCCATCAGATGCTATTTGTAAGTGTCACAAATTACCAGCAAAGTGCCTCACAAGAGGAGCCTCATGTTCCCTCTGCAGAGGTGTCCCCATTTAGGAGATGTGAACTGAAGTAACCTTGCAAAATAAATTTCTCATATATAACAGACATTTGGTAGTTTTGTTTTTTTTTTAAATTCTTTTTATAACTTCAGGGAACTTTTCCCCCTCTTCACATGTTCTTGCTATTACTAAAGAATAGAGACTCTTGAAATGTCATTGTCAGCATTTTCAGGCTATGATTTTTCCTGTCTGATTAACAAAGCCCTCTTGTACTTTCTCTCCCAGCTTTCAGAAAGGTGAGTGTGCTTGATTTATTCTTGATATTCACACGGAACTTCTATCCTCAACTGTCAACCGCCCACTGCTGACTTTCTGAACTTGACCTTGGAATGGTTTGGAAATTGATTTGTCTATTTAGATAAACCAGTTACAAGTGCTCTTTTGTCGTGTTGGTCTTAACAAGAGCATTTATATACAAGCTGGATAATTTTTCCTGCACTCCTAATTTTTATTTTAAAAGCACCTCTCCTTCACACTAATGGGGTCCTCGTAGCACAGTGGTTAAGTGCTATGGCTGCTAACCAAAAGTTGGAAGTTCGAATCCACTATCACTCCTTGGAAACCCAATGGGGCAGTACTACTCTGTCTTATAGGGTTTGCTATGAGTCGGAATCAACTCAACAGCAACGGGTTTGGCAACAGGTTTCACACTAATTGGTATATACCCACTGACATCCAGTCAATTCTGACTCATAGCGATTCTACAGGGCAGAGTAGAACTGCCCCATAGGGTTTTCAAGGCTATAAATCTTCACTGAAGCCGACTACCGTATCTGGTTAGCAGACAAGCACTCAACCACTCCACTAACAGGGCTCCTTAATTGGTAGAGTATTCAACAATTGACTTCCTTATTTTAGTTTGAAGCCAAAGCACTGGAAAAGAATAGCCAACAGGTAGAAACTTACACTAAAACTAATGTCTGTAATACTTAAGTATAATAACAGCCCTCTTCCTTTGGTACCTGGAGTCCCTGGGTGGTGCAAACGGTTCATGTGTTCAGCTGCTAACCAAAAGGCTGGAGGTTTGAGTCCGCCTAGAGGTGCCTCAGAAGAAAGGCCTAGTGATCTGCTTTCAAACAATTAGCATTGAAAATCCTATGAAGCACAGTTCTACGCTGGCACACATGGGGTCACCATGAGTTGTAATCAACTCCACAGGAAGTGTTTTGGTCTTGGTTCCTTTTGTACATACAGTGCCAAAATCACTGAGATGAAAGTTGTACGTACATTATCTCATTTAATCTTCACAACACTATCAGGTAGGTACCTCATGTTACAGATGAAAAACTACTGCTCACAGCTGTCTTTTGCTCATGGTGGTCATACAGTTAATAAGTAGCAGAGCAAGATTCAAACATACAACTGATCCCAAACACATTATTCTCAAATATATTATCTTTAAGTAGAACATAATTAAATAACATATTTGTTGTCATTGTTGTTAGCTGCCATCAGGTTGATTCTGACCCACGGTGACCCCATGTGTGCAGAGTAGAACTGCTCCATAGAGTTTTCAAGGCTGTAACCTTTCAGAAGCAGATCACCAGGCCTGTCTTCCAAGGCATCTCTGGTTGAGTTTAGAACAACCAACCTTCTGATTAACTGTTTGTGCCACCCAGGGATAGGTAACATATTAGCACTATTAAAAGGGATTTCAGTAGTAAGATGTGTCATTTTCTCATGCAGCAACATCCTTTTTCAAAAGAAAGAAATTAGAATACGAACTGGCAAGGCTTCACAATTTGTTGAATATGACTAAGAGATTCAAGAACTACATAAAACAGTGTCGAACTTTCAGTTTCTCCCTTGGTGTTATGTAGGTATTTCCGAGTGGCTTCAAAAGCTATGGTTACTGAAGGCTTTTAAGTCTGACTAAATACTCTTTCTACCCTGTTAGATTTGGCCTGTATGGAGGCTGAAGCTGAAGTAAATGTTCTTGCTCTATTTAGGTGCACATGTTTGCTTTTTTTTTTTTTTTTTTTTTCCTCAAGTCCCTTGGATTCTAATGACATCTGTGTGAGTGTGTCTGAGTGTACGTGGGTGTGCTGCTGAAATGAGAGGAGAAAGAGCAAGTATAATTTATTGTCACCCACCAAAGACTAGGCGCTATGGCTTTCCGTATGTTCTCTCAGTTAAACTCCACATCAACCCCATGAACTAAGTGATCTCATCCCTATTTTACAGCTGAAGAAACTGAAGCTCAGAGAGCACAAAGAGCTACAAGGTGGCAGAACTGAAATTCAGACCTAGGGATATCTGTTGTTGATTAAATAAATGAATAAATAAATACAAAATGTGGGTCACTTTGTGATTTTACATTAGTATTAACACAAGGTTTTCAGAATGCAAGAGCTATAATATCAGAAAAGATTTCATATACTTTTATTTATCTGGAATAAGGAGGCCACACTTAACTAATTAGAAAAAAAGATTCATTGCCTGGCTTTTTAACATAAGGCATTGCTGTTAAATCTCTGGAGACCCTTGTCTAAGCTTTCATTAAACTGCTGGCTTGAAACATGTGCATGATCCTTTAAGTCTGGCACCAAATATTATAAACTGAAACATCACCAAATATGTTATTACGAAACAGGCTGTTTGTTTTGCTGTGCTGTTGACAGTTATATACCACTTGCTGATAAAAGAAACACTGCTCTATATTACTGCATTGAAATATGTGCAATAGAGATTCCTACCCTTGCTGTCTATTTCCAGTAAATGAAGGCCTCTGCTCAGTCATGCTGTGCTTGATAGTTGTGAAAAAATCATTCCTGTCCAAGCCTTAAGCACACAGGCACAAAACAATTGCCAGTTTCAAGAACAAAAGAGCAATTTGAAACCATCTGTTTGGGAGTGGACTTGTTGCAACGAAGAATTCTTACTGGACAAATTTCTAGACAAGGCAAAGGCAACTGAAGAAGATAGAAAGCATTTCTTTTATGTTACTGCATCATTCCAAAATCTGTCATCAGGCTTCTGGAGGTAACAAAAGTTGATTTTCTGTCCTCATTTTGTGTTATATATGTTGTCGTGGATTGAATTATGTCCCCCCAAAAAGTGTGTATCAATTTGGCCAGTTCATGATTCCTGGTATTGTGTGGTTTTCCTATATGTTGTAAATCCTGCCTCTATGATGTTAATGAGGGAGGATGGGCTGCAGTTGTGTTAGTGAGGCAGGACTCAGTCTACAAGACTGGATTGTGTCCTGAGGCAATGTCTTGAGATATAAAAGAAAGAAGTGAGCAGAAGGACCGGGGGACTTCATACCATCAAGAAAGCAGTGTCGGGCTTCCTTTGGACCGGGATCCCTGCGCCAAGAAGCTCCTAGTCTCAGGGAACACTGATGAGAAGGCCGAGAAAGAGAAAGCCTTCCTCTGGAGCTGACCCCTTGAATTTGGACTTTTAGCCTACTTTACTGTAAGGAAATAAACTTCTCTTCATTAAAACCATCCACTTGTGGTATTTCTGTTATGGCAGCACTAGATGACTAAGACATATGTCCTGTTATAAAAGGAAGAAATTATGCTGTTTCTAAGGTTTACTTCTTTTGAAGTCCTCTAAGCTATATTGTACACAGGTGTCCCTGGACAATGCAAACAGTTAAGTTCTCAACTACTAACCAAAAGTTGGCAGTTCAAAATCACCCAGAGGCACCTCAAAAGAAAAGCCTTGCAATCTACTTCTGAAACGTCACAGCTTTGACAACTCTATAGAGAAGTCCTACTCCTCACACATGGGGTCACCATGAGTTGGAATCAACTTTATGACCAATGCTTTGGGTTTTCTTGGTATATTGTGCATGGAATTAATAGTAAATGTGGGCCGTGATGGCTTCACTGGAGAATTCTATCAAACTTTCAGAGAAGAGTTAACACCACTACTACTAAAGGTATTTCAGAGCACAGAAAAGGATGGAATACTCCCAAACTCATTCTATGAAACCAGCATAACCCTGATACCAAAGCCAGGTAAAGACACTACAAAAAAAAAAAATCACAGACCAATATCCCTCAAGAACATAGACACAAAAATTCTCAACAAAATTCTAGCCAATAGAATTCAGCAACATATCAAAAAAATAATTCACCATGATCAAGTGGGATTCCTACCAGGTATGCAGGGATGGTTCAACACTAGAAAAACAATCAATGTAATCCATCACATAAGTAAAACAAAAGACAAGAACCACATGATCTATTAATCGATGCACAAAAAGCATTTGACAAAGTCCAACACCCATTCATGATAAAAACTCTCAACAAAATAGGAATAGAAGGGAAATTCCTCAATATAATTAAGGGCATTTACACAAAGCCAACAGCCAACATCATCCCAAATGGAGAGAGTCTGAAAACATTCCCCTTGAGAACAGGAACCAGACAAGGATGCCCTTTATCACCACTCTTATTCAACATTGTGATGGAGGTCCTAGCCAGAGCAGTTAGCCTAGAAAAAGAAATAAAGGGCATATAAATTGGTAAAGAAGAAGTAAAAGTATCCCTGTTTGCAGATGATATGATCTTATACACAGAAAACCCCAAAGAATCCACAAGAAAACTATTGGAACTAATAGAAGATTTCAGCAAAGTTTCAGGATACAAGCTAAACATACAAAAATCAGTTGGATTCCTCCTTACCAACAAGGGGAGAACTTTGAAGAGTAAATCACTAAATCAATACCATTTATAATAGCCCCAAGAAGATAAAATACTTAGGAATAAATCTAACCAGAGACATAAATGACCTCCTATACAATGAAAACTACAAGGCACTACTGCAAGAAACCAAAAGAGACCTGCGTAAGTGGAAAAATATACCTTGCTCATGGATAGAAAGACTCAACATTGTGAAAACGTCAATTCTACTCAAAGCGATCTACAGATACAATGCAATCCGATACAAATTCCAATGGCATTTTTTAAGGAGATGGAGAAACAAATCACCAACTTCATATGGAAAGGGAAGAGGCCCCGAACAAGTAAAGCATTACTCAAGAAGAAGAACAAAGTGGGAGGCCTCACACTACCTGATTTTAGAAGCTATTATACTGCCACAGTAGTCAAAACAGCCTGGTACTTGTACAACAACAGATACATAGACCAATGGAACAGAATTAAGAATCCAGACATAAATTCATCCACCTATGAGCAGCTGATATTTGACAAAGGCCCAAAATCCATTAAATGGGGAAAAGACAGTCTCTTTAACAAATGGCGCTGGCATAACTGGATATCCATCTGCAAAAAACTGAAACAAGACCCATACTTCACACCATGCACAAAAACTAACTCAAAATGGATCAAAGACCTAAATATAAAATATAAAACAATAAAGATCATGGAAGGAAAAAATAGGGACAACACTAGGAGCCCTGATACATGGCATAAACAGAATACAAAACATAACTAACAATGCACAGACACCAGAAGAGAAACTAGATAATTGGGAGCTCCAAAAAATCAAGCACTCATGCTCATCAACAGACTTCACCAAAAGAGTCAAAAGACAACCTAAGGACTGGGAAAAAACTTTTGGTTACGACAAATCTGATCAGGGTCTAATCTCTAAAATCTACAAGATACTGCAAAACCTCAACAACAAAAAGACAAATGACCCTATTAAAAAATGGCAAAGGACATGAACAGGCACCTCACCAAAGAAGACATTCAGGTAGCTACCAGATACATAATGAAATGCTCATGATCATTAGCCATTAGAGAAATGGAAATCAAAACTACAATGAGATACCATCTCACCCTAACAAGGTTAGCATTAATCCAAAACATACAAAATAATAAATGTTGCAAAGGTTGTAGAGACACTGGACCACTTATACACTGCTGGTGGGAATGTAAAATGGTACAAACACTTTGGAAATCAATTTGGCGCTTCCTTAAAAAGCTAGAAATAGAAGTACTACACAATGCAGCAGTCCCACTCCTTGGAGTATATCCTAGAGAAATAAGAGCCATCACACAAATAGATATGTGCATACCCATGTACATTGCAGCACTGTTCAAGATAGCAAAAAGATGGAAACAACCTAGCTGCCCATCAATGGACAAATGGATAAACAAATTATGGTATATTCAGACAGTAGAATACTACGCAACGATAGAGAATAACGTTGAATCCATGAAACATCTCATAACATGGTTGAATCTGGAAGGCATTATGCTGAGCAAAATTAATCAGTCACAAAAGGACAAATATTGCATGAGACCACTACTATAAGAATTCAGGAAAAGGTTTAAATAGAGAAGAAAACATTCTTCGATGGTTACAATGGTAGGGAGGGAAGGAGAGGGGAATTCACTAACTAGAGGGTAGACAAGAATTATCTTAGGTGAAGGGAAGGACAACACACACTACAGGGGAAGCCAGCACAACTGGACTAAACCAAAAGCTAAGAAGTTTCCTGAACACAACTAAACACTTTGAGGGATAGTGTAGCAGGGGCGGGGGTCTGGGGAACATGGTTTCAGGGGACATGTAGGTCAATTGGCATAACAAAGTTTATTAAGAAAATGTTCTGCATCCCACTTTGGTGAGTGGCTTCTGGGGTCTTAAAAGCTAGTGAATGGCCATCTAAGATGCATCAGTTGGTCCCAACCCCCTGGAGCAAAGGAGAATGAAGAACACCAAAGGCACAAGGAAAATTTTAGCCAAAGAGACAAAAGGAGCAGCATAAACCAGAGACTCCATCAGCCTGAGACCAGAAGAACTAGATGGTGCCCAGCTACCACCAATGACCTCCTGACAGGGAACACAACAGAAAGTCTCTGACAGACCAGGAGAAAAGTGGGGTGCAGAACTCAAATTCCAGTAAAAAAAACCAGGCTCAATGGTCTGACTGAGACTGGAGGAACCCCAGAAGACAGGGCCTCTGGACTCTGTTAATCCAGAACTAAAACCATCCCCGAAGCCAACTCTTCTCACAAAGATTAGACTGGATATAAGACATAAAATGATACTCGTGAAGAGCATGCTTTTCAGTTCAAGTAGATACACGAGACTAATTGGGCAGCTCCTATCCGGAGGTGAGATGAGAAGGCAGAAAGGATAGGAGCTGGTTGAATGGACACAGGAAATCGGGGTGGAAGGGAGAGGAGTGCGCAGTCACATTATATGGATAGCAACTACGGTTACATAACAATGTATGTATAAATTTTTGTATAAGAAACTAACTTGAGCTGTAAACTTTCACCTAAAGCACAATTTAAAAAAAAAAAAAAAAGAAGTAAATGTGGCAAGAGAAAAAGACTCAGGCCTGAAGGCATGAGAACAGAATTCTAACCTTGATTCTTTGTAAATGTTTAAGTGTAAGATATGATTGTGGCTCTCAGATATTATGGACACAACCATCATACACACTTCTCTGGCGTCTTCTAGCTTCTTTCTCTTACTGTCAAAGTAGGTAAATCCTTATGGACTCAATTCAATTTTTAAGCCTGTGGATTTTCAGTTCTGCCTGCTAAACTCAGAATTGTCCTGAGAGTTTTCGTAAGTAGTGGTACTTTCCATGGCATTTCTATAGTTACTCTGGATTTTGCTATACTATATACTATCATTCTTGGCTTAACTTGATTCCACTGAGACTAGAAGATGCAACTAAAAGATTATACCTTACAGTAAGTTAAATTTAGAAAACAAGAAAACCATGAATTAACACTTGAATTATACACATATGATTTTTAAAATATTATATATAATAAATAGTGAAAGTCTCTCTCCCTTCCTTGCCTTCTTCCAACCAATTTGCCACCTCTGTTAATAGTTTATCGTACATGCTTTCAGAATATCTTTATGCACAAACAAGAAAATACAAATATATTTATACTTCCCCTTTTACACAAAAGATGGCATTTAGTACATAGCATTCCATACCTTACCTTAGAGATTTTTCCTTTTCAGCACTCAATGGGCTTCTCTTTCTTTTTTGAAGCTTCATAATATTATAGCATATGAATTAGCATAATTTATCTAACCAGTGTCCTATTGATGGACATTAAAACTATTCCCAATCTTTTGCTTTTACGAATACTCCGTAATGAATAATTTTGCATATGTCTATGTCAGCATATGCAAATAAATTTGAAGGATATATTGCAAGATGTAGACTCTCTGGGTCAAAGGATGACATTTGTAATTTAGATACACATTGCCCAGTTGCTCTTCATAGGGTCTCTAACAATATACACACTGTGCTATGAAATATTCAGATTTCTGACAATCTAATAGATAGGAAAATGGTATTGGTTAGGTTTAATTTGCATTTCTCTCATTACAAATCTGTGAAGTTCAGCATATTTTCACATGTTTAAAAGCTGCTTGTATTTATTTTCCTGTGACCTCCATATTTAAATCTTTTGTCCATTTTTCTACTGATTTTTTCCTCTTTTTCTTATCTATTTCTAGGAGTTCTTTAAATAATAGGAAAATTACCCCACTCTCTGTAACATGACTTACATTTTTCCTTCATTTTGGCATTTGGCTTTTCATTCTGCTTATGATATTTTTGCCATACAAAAATATTTATTTGTATGTAGTTACGCTTCTGAATCTTTATTTTATTGCTTTAGATTGTGAGTCATAGTTAGAAAGATCCTTCCTCTTCAAAGGTAATAAACAAGGTGATAAATTTTCCATACATAGGCATATTTAGTTATACATTATCAGTAAAAATACATACCAGATAACATATACAGATTAATTTGGTGGTAGAGCAGTATGAAAATCGTTTGCATAAATGAAAACATTAGTATAGTATATAAAATTTACTATATAAAGTGCTTTTCCCAATTTCTCTTATTTTCAAAATTCAACTTTATTCATAATTCAGTGATCATGTGAATTAGATAGTACATATAAACACAAAGGAGAAAGCCTTGTATGTAGTAACGTTTGATAATAATTTGGTTGTCTAATAATTTATGGAATAACAGCATTTTCACTAAAATATATGTCCTGAGATTCAATTATCAAATTTCATAGTATATAAAATTTAAAAGAGAAAAAATAATAATAAAATTATGTAGCACACTGTCCTCCCTTTGTATGAATTGGAGTTTATTAGCTGCTGCTTCTTTTTTTTTTTTTTTTAGCTTTATAGGTTCCAGTTACCATGAATTTTCACAGAGGATAATTATTTCTTAAAATTAATTTTTTGCATGGGCTGCAAATGTTCTAGACAATAGGGTGTAGGCCTCCCTAGCAACTATTTACTGGACGTAGAACTTGCCAATGTTGGTTTTCTTTGTGAATCTTACACACTCAGAAAAATGACCACTGTGCTTAAAAGGATCAGATGTAAAAAGAGTCCAGCTGACTCCTTGATCACTGCTTGCAGGGAGCTGAGATACTCACTGGCACAGCTGCATTGGTTTTCACTGCCAGGGACGCTTTCAATCAGTCATGATTCCATTCTGATTGGTCAGTGCCCATGCCATTCTGGATATTTTGAATATTCCCTCTGCTCACAGGGGAAAGAGAGTACTTTGACAACCATGGGTCCAGGATGTGGCCTTCAGCTTTCTAGGATCAAAACTCAATCTTTTCAGTTCATTGGGAATTGTTACTGAACTTAAGGACACTGACTTGGCACTATGTAAATTCATTGGATGCTTATTGTTAATCTAGAAATTAAAATTATAATTTACTACAAGAATAATACTTACCAAGGAACCTGGAGCATGTGTCTGTCAGTAAAGAAAATTCTCCCTTGAATAAAACTGGTAAAACACTAGCATAATCTTCAGTTTTGACTCTCTTCTTTCCAGACATCAAAAAACTTTCACATTAACACAGTTCTGTGGATAGTCTGGTTATAAATAAACTGCTTTGTTAGCTTTGAGCTTTTGGTTTGTTTGTTGGTTTTTATTGAATATGTTTGTGAGTATGTGTGTGTGTACTGGTACAGTCTTAAAATTTCCTTAAATTGATCTACTTATTCCCAAATCTTTCAGTAATGTAGTTATAAATCACATCTCAGGATGGGGCATCTCTGCAGATAGCTAATCGAAAAAAATGTTAATTTTTTAAAAAACTGATTTCAATCTTTTCTTAATTTTGAGTCCAAATTCTAAAGGTGTCTTTTGGTATCCCCAAAGAGAATGACTATATTGCCCTGGTCTCAAATCTATCTTTACCAATATTAATTTTTTGCATTATAACACAGTCTTTAATTATCATGCATAGTTATATGCCCCTAAATGTAACATAAAATACCATATCCCTTCCATATCTTTAATTATCAGTCATCATAATATATATTTAGTAAATTACATTAAAATGCATTGGTATTGCTATCCTAAAATTGTTATTAATTGAGTGTGAATTAATGTTGTTATTTACTGAGGGGTTGGAACCAATCAAGAGGCACAGGAATCACATAGGTGGAAATGAATACTGTGGCTGTGGTATACAACTTCAATGACTTGAACAACTGTCTCTGTGCATCAGTCTATCCAGTCTAGATCTTGGTATAGGCCTCCTAAGAAAAAGTTTTAGTAGGCAAGAGAGATTTTTATGCATCCTCAAAACTCAGGATGGGTATGGAAAAAGAGACTAAAACTAGAACATTACTGTCTTTTAATAGATTAGCTCCACCTCTACTAAACTGAACAACAAGAACCAATAGAAATTGTCAACCAAGTAATTCACTGTTTTGTGTTGAAGGTAAGGATTGGCAAGAGGGTAGAGTGTTCCTCCATCATGAGGCATGGGGGATAAATGTTTTTACATAACATTATTGATCATACACATGTGAAATTAACACCTGAGTAAATAACATTCATAATGTACTTTTTAATAGACATTAGCCTAACTGCATTCTCAAAATAATTCTGTGAGGTAAGTTCTTCATTCCTAGTTGAAATGATGTGAAAACAAAGTCACTGGGTCAAGGTCATAGTATATGCATAATATATAGTGACGTTAAAGAACTTCAAATACAAGTCTTCTGATTCCAAATTCAGCGGCCTTTTCAAGGTACAAATTAATTTTCTGCTTAATTAGTTGACTTTCACTGTTGGAAAGGGGTGTCAAAATAAAAATATGAAAAAAATGTTGTATGCAACATTGTTTTAAAACCTAGAATTCAAATAATCAACTCCAAAATGCCATCTTTCATTAGACTAAGACAAGTTTTTAAAAATTTTGGCAACATCTTCCAAACTTACTACCCTCTTTCCCTAATTTTCTTCCTCACCAAAAAAAAAAAAAAAACAACCCAAGCCTGTTGCCATCCAGTCAATTCCGATTCATAGCGACCCTATAGGGCAGAGCAGAACTACCCAATAGGGTTTCCAAGGAGCAGCTGGTGGATTATGAACTGCCAACCATTTGGTTAGCAGCCAAGCTCTTAACCACTATGCCACCAGTGTTCCTTCTTCCTCACAAGAAGCAAAAAAGTATGTGTTGGAATCAACCTGAGAGCAAACAGTTTGTGTGTATGTGTTTTTTTTTTTTTAATAAATGTAAACAGCTCTTAATTAAAGAAAAAATGGTAAAAGTCTGTGAGTTGAAACAAATTAAATACACACCTCACCTGTTTATAAGAAAATAAGTATCTGGTGGGATTGGATCAACTGTGATCCATCCTGCCTTGAATTTTTTTTTTTTTTTTGAAAATTTTTTTTAATTGTACTTTAGGTAAAGGTTTACAGAACAAATAGTTTCTCATTAAACAGTCAGTACACATATTGTTTTATGACGTTGGTTAACAACCCCATGACCTGTCAACCCTCTCCCTTCTTGACCTTTTTTTTTTTTCTTTTTGGTGAAAATATACGTAGCCAAAGATACACCATTTCAAAAATTTCTACACGCACAATTCACTGACATCGATTACGTTCTTCCAGTTGTGCTTCTATTCTCACTTTGGATGAAGGTTTACAGAACAAAATAGTTTCTCATTAGACAGTTAGCACACATGTTGCCCTATGACAATGGTTAACAACCCCACTACATGTCAACACCATCCTTACTCAACTTTGGGCTCCCTATCACCAGCTTTCCTGTCCCCTTCTGCCTTCTAGTTCTTGTCCCTGGACTGCTGTGCCTCATTACTACCGTTTTGTTTTATGGGGCTGTCCAATCCCCCTTGCCTTGAATTTTGTTTGTGACAGTAACTCCAAAAGATATTGATGAAGCTATAGTACCTCTGTTTTATGACACCATGCTCAGGGATTAGAGGTGTTTTAACATATTAAAAAGCTATCATCCATGAATCTATATAAACTTTTCTAAAAGCTTTTTATATTACATTTTATTTCTAAATTTATAAGCTCTAGTTGTAACAAATTGGCCTCTGGCCTTGTTCTGACAGGTGATATTTAGCTTTCCCATTGTCTCTTTCCACAGATGTAGTCAATTTGATTCCTGTATATTCCATCTGGTGAGGTCCATGTGTATAGTACCCGTTTGTACTGGTGAAAAAAGGTATTTGCAATGAAGAAGTCGTTGGTCCTGCAAAATTGCATCATGCATGCGATGTCCAGCATCATTTCTATCACCAGGGCTGTATTTTCCAGCTACACAACCCTTCTTTGTTTCCAACTTTCTCATTCCAATTACAACTGATTATCATTGCATCCTGACTCCATGTTCAATCAATTTCAGACTGCAGTAGTTGGTAAAAATCTTCAGTTTCTTCATCTTTGGCCTTTGTGGTTGGTGCGTAAATTTGAATAACAGTCGTATTAACTCATCTTCCTTGTAGGCATATGGTTATTATCCCATCACTGACAGCATTGTTCTTCAGGATAGAGCTTGAAATATTCTTTTTAATGATGAATGCAATGCCATTCCTCTTCCAATTGTCATTCCTGGCACAGTAGACCATATGATTATCTGATTCAAAATAGCTAATACCAGTCCATTTCAGCTCATTAATACCTAGGATATCAATATTTATTTGTTCCATTTCGTTTATGACTATTTCCAATTTTCCTAGATCCATACTTCGTACATTCCACATTTCGATTGGTAATGGATGTTTGCAGCTGTTTCTTCTCATTTTGAGTCATGCCACAACAGCAAATGAAGGTCCTGAAAGCTTGACTCCATCCCCATCATTACGATTGACTCTACTTTGTGGAGACAGCTCTTCCCCAGTCATTTTTTGAGTGCCTTCCAACCTGGGGGTACTCATCTTCCGGCACTGTATCAGACAATATTCCACTGCTATGCATAAGGTTTTCACTGGCTAATTCTTTTCAGAAGTAGACTGCTGGGTCTTTCTTCCTAGTCTGTCTTAGTCTGGAATTCAGCTGAAACCTGTCCACCATGGGTGACCCTGCTGGTATTTGAATACCAGTGGCATAGCTTCCAGCATCACAGCAACACAGAAGCCCCCACAGTATGACAAACTGACAAACACATGGGGGAATACACAGGAATCAAATCGACTACATCTGTGGAAAGATGATGGAAAAGCTCAATATCATCAGTCAGAACAAGGCCAGGGGTCAACTGCAGAACAGACCATCAACTGCTCATATGCAAGTTCAAGTTGAAGCTTAAGGAAATTAGAGCAAGTCCGCGAGAGCCAAAGTATGACCTTGAGTATATCCCACCTGAATTTAGAGACCATCTCAAGAAAAGATTTGATGTATTCAACACTAATGACTGAAGACCAGACAAGTTGTGGAATGACATCAAGAACATCATACACGAAGAAAACAAGAGGTCATTAAAAGACAGAAAATAAAGAAAAGACCAAAATTCAGGCTGGATTCAGAAGAGGACGTGGAAGCAGGGGTATCTTTGCTAATGTCAGATGGATCTTGGCTGAAAGCAGATAATACCAGAAAGATCTTTACCTAGTTTTATTGACTATGCAAAGGTATTCAACTATGGATTATAACAAATTATGGATAACAACATCACAATTTAAAGGCATCAATTCTTCAGTCTTCCTTATTCATTGTCCAGCTTTTCATATGCATATGAGGCAACTGAAAACACCATGGCTTGGGTCAGACCCACCTTAGTCTTCAAGGTGACATCTTTGCTTTTCAACACTTTAAAGAGGTCTTTTGCAGCAGATTTGCCTAATGCATCTTTTGATTTCTTGACTGCTGCTTCCAAGGGCGTTGATTGTGGATCCCAGTAAAATGAAATTCTTGACAACTTCAATATTTTCTCTGTTTATCATGATGTTGATTATTGGTCCAGTTGCAAAGATTTTCTTTTTCTTTTTGTTGAGGCATAATCCATACTGAAGTCTTTAGTCTTTGATCTTCATCAGTAAGTGCTTCAAGTCCTCTTCACTTTCAGCAAGCAAAGTTGTGTCATCTGCATATCACAGTTGTTAATGAGTCTTCCTCCAGTCCCGATGCTGTGTTCTTCTTCATATAGTCCAGCTTCTAGGATTATTTGCTCAGCATACTGATTGAATAAATATGGTGAAAGGATACAACCTGACACATACCCTTCCTGATTTTAAACCATGCAGCATCCCCTTGTTCTGTTCAAATGACTGCCTCTCGGTCTATGTACAGGTTCCGCATGAGCACAATTAAACATTCTGAAATTCCCATCCTTTACAATGTTTTCCATGATTTGTTATGATCCACACAGTTAAATGCCTTTGCGTTGTCAACAAAGCACAGGTAAACATTTTTCTGTTATTCTCTGCTTTCAGCCAGAGATAAGCATTGATATAAGCATTGATATCTCTCTTTACACATCCTCTTCTGAATCCAGCTTGAATTTCTAACAGTTCCTTGTCAATATACTGTTGCAACTGTTTTTGAATTATCTTCAGCAAAATTTTACTTCGGTGTGATATGAATGATATTGTTTGATAATTTCTGCATTCTGTTTAATCACCCTTCTTTGGAATGGGCTCAAATATGGATCTCTTCCAGTTGGTTGACCAGGTAGCTGTCTTCCAAATTTATTGGCATAGGAAAGTGAGCACTTCCAGCATTGCATCTGTTTGTTGAAACATCTCAACACGTATTCCGTTAGTTCTTGGAGTCTTGTTTTTCACTAATGCCTTCAGTGCAGCTTGAACTTCTTCCTTTAATACCATCAGTTTTTGATCACATGCTACCTCCTGAAATGGCTGAATGTCAACCAATTCTTTTTGATATAGTGACTCTGTTTATTCCTTCCATCTTCTTTTGATGCTTCCTGCATTATTCAATATTTTGCCCATAGAATCCTTCAGTATTGCAACTACACTATGTCTCTAAAATTTTAGCATAGAAGAAGTTTAAATTATGCATCTCTTTCAAGAACCAGATTTTTGGTAAATCATATAAATTTTAGTGCTGGAATAAATTTGTATTGTAAATTTAAGCTGGAAAGAAACCAGCAGATGTGGGGTAGATCTTGGGTACCCATTTCAATGTCAAGGAACACAGCTGAAAAAGCATTAACACTGAAAATCTGCTTCTCTATCACCTGAGCAAATGTGTTTGTGGCGTTTTGTTTTTCCAACCTAAATTGTGTTTCTCCCATTCTAGAACTAGAAAGCTTGCCTGATTAGTGTGACTGCTCAATTTAGTGCAAAGAGGCAGACTTTGGAAGTTATACAGGACTGGGGCTGAAATTTGACACTCATTACTTGTTAAAAGTGCAATAGGATCAAGTTACTTAACCTGTCGAGGGATATTAATACCAACCTCACATGGTCACTGAGAGGATTAAGTGATGTAACTTACATAAAAAATCTAACACAGTGCTGGCATGTTCTAGTTACCCATCAGTTATTAAGTCCCTTTCTTATCTCTTCTGCTGAGTATGAGGTAAATATTTATTCCATTGAACTTGTTTGACTCTCTTCACGTTAGTGTTCTTAAAGCTTTCTTCTTCATGTGAGCATTTTATACCTCATCTTACTGAGCTCTCCCACTTTTCAAGGACAGGAACCATAACTCTTTCACTGAGCCAGAAGATCATGAGGGCTGTTTTTTTTTTTCTCAAAGATAGTGTGGTGCTCTTAGCACTATCATATGGTAACTATCTGAATATTTCTATCTTGTCCTCTGTAAAACTCTTTTTGATAGTAGCTGCTATGTGTGCCACACTTTGAAGGATTCTGAAGTCATTGGAAAGAGTTCTGTGGTCCAGTATCACCATGTGCACAAAAGGGAAAGGGAAAGACAGCATTGATGTTACAAATTGGCCATCCTTGTTATGGACCTCTGAGGAAATGGAATTATGCTAAATTAATCTTTGAAGCCCTGATCTTGCACCAATACCTAATCTTGCTCTTCATATATAGTCGGTCTTCACTATTTATTTCTTGAGTGAATGAATAAATAAATGTACAAATGAACAAATCTTTGCCCAAAAGTGACAAATCAACAAGAAAGACTGATGAATCCATGTGTATGGCCAAAAGTGAAATATAGATTCTTTAAAACCATTAATTGTTAACAGTACCAGCAAAAGTTAAGAGAGTAAAGAGCAGGGGCTGCCTGTGAAATTTTCTTTAAAATTTACTGGACAGGGTACTTCTACTCCTAGTAACACATTATTAATTGATGCATTGCTTAATGATACCCTTTATAAGTAGTATTAATTCCTCCCATTATGATGCAGATCAATTTCATTTGTTGGGACCAAGTGAAAATGGTTAATTCTGGGAACCCTTTTCTCTATAATAATCTTTCCAGGATGCTTTCAACTACATCTCCCTGAGCCACCTGGTACTACCTTAGAGATGGGCCACTCTAAATAAGGCCACGTAAAATTAAAATAACTCCCCAGCAGTGTTCTCCCAATGAGCTATACAAGACAGTCAATTTAAAAAAAAAAAAAGGTGAATATTTGTTATTGAAAAGACTTGACACATAAAGAATAGGTAGGGAACAGGGGAAAAACCAGATTGGGATAAGGAATCCTATCTCTTGCTCTTGGATAGAACTTTGTTATCTTATCAAATAGATTTTTCTAGATGTTTGGTAAATTGAGGACATGCCTAAGTATAAAGGATCATTTTTATGTTATCTCAGTATCTTGTCTGACTAGATTAGAATTCCTTTAGGGAATCTTTGTTGTCATTGTTGTTGTTAGGTGCCATCAAGTCAGTTCTGACTCCTAGCAACCTTATGTACAACAGAATGAAACACTGACCATTCCTGCGCCATCCTCACAATCGTTGTTATGCTTGAGCTAATTGTTGTAGTCACTGTGTCAACCCATCTCCTTGAGGGTCTTCCTCTTTTTCGCTACCCCTCTACTTTACCAACCGTGATGTACTTCTCCAGGGACTGATCTCTCCTGATAATGTGTCCAAAGTATGTGAGACGTAGTCTCATCATCCTTGCTTCTCAGGAGCATTCTGGTTGAACTTCTTCCAAGACAGATTTGTTCGTTCTTTTGGCAGTCCACAGTATATTCAGTATTCTTTGCCAACACCACAATTGAAAGGCATTAATTCTTCTTTGGTCTTCCTTATTCATCATTCAGCTTTCAAATGCATATGAGGCAATTGAAAACACCATGGCTTGGGTCAGACCCACCTTAGTCTTCAAGGTGACATCTTTGCTTTTTAATACTTTAAAGAGGTCTTTTGCCACAGATTTGCCCAATGCATCTTTTGGTTTCTTGACTGATGCTTCCATGGGTGTTGACAGTGGATCCAAGTAAAATGAAATCCTTGACAACTTGAATCTTTTCTCCATTTATCATGATGTGGCTTATTGGTCCAGTTGTGAGGATTTTTGTTTTCTTGATGTTGAGGTGTAATCCTTACTGAAGGCTGTGGTCTTTGATCTTCATTATTAAGTGGTTCACTTTCAGCAAGCAAGGTTGTGTTGTCTGCATAACACAGGTTGTTAATGAGTCTTCTTCCAATCTTGATGCCCTGTTCTTCTTCATATAGTCCAGTTTCTTGGATTATTTGCTTCGCATTCGGGTTGAATAAGTATGGTGTAAGGATACAACCATGACGTACACCTTTCCTAACTTTAAACCATGCAGTATCCTCTTACTGTGTTCAAACTACTGCCTCTTGGTCTATGTATATGTTCCTTATGAGCAAATTAAGTGTTCTGGAATTCCCATTGTTCGCAAGGTTATCCATAATTTGTTATGATCCACACAGTCGAATGCCTTTGCATAGTCAATAAAACACAGGGAAACATCTTTCTGGTATTCTCTGCTTTCAGCCAAGATCCATCTGACATCAGCAATGATATCGTTGGTTCCACGTCCTCTTCTGAATCTGGCTTGAATTTCTGGCAATCTGATGTCAATGTACTGCTGCAGCCACTTTTGAATGATCTTCAGCAAAATTTTACTTGCGTGTGATATTAATGATACTGTTCAATAATTTCCACATTCAGTTGGATCACCTTTCTTAGGAATCGGCATAAATATGGATCTCTTCCACTCGGTTGGGCAGGTAGCTGTCTTCCAAATTTCTTGGCATAGATGAGTGAACACTTTCAGAGCTGCATCCATTTTGTGGAAACATCTCAACTGATATTCTGGCAATTCCTGGAGCCTTGTTTTTTGCCAATGGCTTCAGTACAGCTTGGACCTCTTCCTTCAGTACATTGGTTCTTGCTCATATGCTGCCTCCTGAAATGGTTGAACATTGACCAATTCTTTTTCTTATAGTGACTCTGTGTATTCCTTCCATCTTCTTTTGATGCTTCCAGAGTCTTTTAATATTTTCCTCGTAGAATCCTTCAAATTGCAACTCAAGGCTTGAATTTTTTCTTCAGTTCTTTCAGCTTGAGAAATGCAGAGCATGTTCTTGGTTTTCTATCTCTAGGTCTTTGCATATGTCATTATAATACTTTACTTTGTCTTCTCGAGCTGCCCTTTGAAATCTTCTGTTCAGTTCTTTTACTTCATTATTTCTTCCTTTTGCTTTAGCTACTGGACGTTCAAGAGCAAGTTTCAGAGTTTCTTCTGACATCCATTTCAATCCTTTCTTTCTTTCTTGTCTTTTTAATGACCTCCTGCTTCCTTCAGGTATGACATCTTTGATATCATGCCACAACTCATCTCGTTTTTGGTCATTAGCATTCAGTGCGTCAAATCTATTCTTGAGATGGTCTCTGGAATTTACTCAAGGTCGTACTTTGGCTCTCGTGGACTTGTTCTAATTTACTTCAGCTTCAACTTGAGTTGCATATGAGCAATTTATGGTCTGTTTCACAGTCAGCCCTTGGCCTTGTTCTGACTGATGATATTGAGCTTTTCCATTGTCTCTTTCCACTGATGTAGTTAATTTGATTCCTGTGTATTCTATCTGGCAAGGTCCATGTGTATAGTCACTGTTTATGTTGGTTAAAAAAAGGTATTTGCAATGAAGAAGTCATTGGTCTTGCAAAATTCTATCACGTGATCTCCATCATCATTTCTATCACCAAGACCATATTTTCCAATTACCAACCCTTGTTCTTTGTTTCCAACTTTGGCATTCCAATCACCAATAATTATCAATGCATCCTAATTGCGTGTTCAATCAAGTTCAGACTGCAGATGTTGGTAAAAATCTTCAATTTCTTCATCTTTGGCATTAGTTGTTGGTGCATAAATTTGAATAATAGTCATATTAACTGGTCTTCCTTGTAGGTGTATGGATATTATCCTATCACTGATAGTGTTGTACTTCAGGATAGATCTTCAAATGCTCTTTTTGAGGATAAATGCAACGCCATTCCTCTTCAAGTGGTCATTCCTGGCACAGTAGACCATATGATTTACTGATTCAAAATGCCCAATACCAGTCCATTTCAGCTCACTAATGCCTAGGATATCGATATTTATGCATTCTATTTCATTTTTGATGATTTCCAATTTTCCTAAATTCATACTTCGTACATTCCACGTTCCAATTATTAATGGAAATTTGCAGCTGTTTCTTCTCATTTTGAGTCGTGCCACATCAGCAAATGAAGGTCCCGAAAGCTTGACTCCATCCACATCATTAAGGGTAACTCTACTTTGAGGAGACAACACTTCTCCAGTTGTCTTTTGAGTGCCTTCCAACCTCAGGAGCTCACCTTCTTCTTTACATGAGGCTATTTCTCCTCTTTTACTTTGATACAGCCAAGAACAACGGTATGCTGTTTAAATGCGTGAGGACTTAATTTTCTGATATTATTGTCTTTGGTATAAGGTTAGAAATTGAACTACTACTATACATGTGTTGAGCTTCTAGTTGCACAAAACTGCCATGTATAGGTTAATAATAAATTACATGAATAGTTGTGATTCTTTATTCTTTCAGGATTATACAGTAACGAATCTATAGCCCAACTAATAGCAATGAGGGAAACTTGGCCATGAGCATTGAAGTCACTTATACAAGATCATAAGTAATTAGTAGCAAAGGACTGGAATCCACAAGTCAGAAAATATAGACCTATATCCTCACCCCGGCTCTACCTATTACTGTTGTGTAAACTTATTCAAATCATTTAACTTCCCTGCCTGAATCCTCAGATATAAAATGATAAAGATATTTATCTTTCAGTATTTAAGAATGAGAGATAAGTTATGTAATGAGATAAGTTATCCAGCACATATTAGGCACTTTTTAAATGATAAAACCTGTTTCCAAACCCATTGCCATTGAGTCAATTCCAACTTACAGTGACCCTATACAACAGAGTAGAACTGCCCCACAGGGTTTCCAAGGAGTGATTGGTGGATTCGAACTGCCGACCTTTTGGTTAGTAGTTGAGCTCTTAACCACTGTGCCACCAGGGCTCCCTAAGAATAGTAGTGTTGTTATTTTATCATTATTATGATGATTATCATGTGGGGTCACCATGAGTTAGAACCAACTCGAGGGCAAGTAACAGCAACAATAAAAACAAAATGTTAATAATTATGTAAGGTTTTGACTTCAGTATTGAATTTTGAAGTATTCATTAACAATTTTCAAAGTTCAAGTCATGTATATACAAACGTTGTGGTACCAAGCCTCCAAGATGGCCCCAATGATCCCCACATCTTGTTATTCACAACCTTGTGTAGTCCCCTCTCCTCATCATACCAAGGTTGTTTTGTGGGACCAATAGAATATGGGAAAAGTGATGGTATGTGTAGTAAGCAGAATAATGATCCTCCAAAAATGTCCATGTCCTAATCCCCAGAACCTGTGAATGTATTACCTCGCATGGCAAAAATGATTTTGCAAATCTGATTATCTTAAGGATTTTAAGGTGGAGAGATTATCCTGGATTATTGGGGTGGTCGAAATGTAATCAAAAGTGTCATTAATATCACATAGAGAGATTTGAAGATTCTATGTTCCTGCCTTTGAAGATAAAGGTGCCATGAACCAAGGAATGAAGGTGGCCTCTATAAACTGGAAAAGCAAAGAAACAGATTCTCTCCTAAAGCCTCCAGAAGGGATACAGCCCTGTTAACAACTTGATTTTAGCCCAGTGAAACCCATTTTGGACTTCTGATCTGTAGAACCGTGAAATAATAAATTCTTATTGTTAAACCACTGAATTTATGGTAATTTGTTACATTAGCAACAGGAAACTAATAAAGTATGTCACTACCAAGATTAGACTATAAAAGACTGTGACTTTCATCTTGGGTTCTCTCTCTCCTCCTATCTTTTGTATCACTCGCTTTGGGGAAAGCCAGCTACCGTGTCATAAAGACACCCAAGTAGTTTATGGACAGGTCCACATGATGAGGAACTAAAGCCTACCAGCACGTGAGTAGGCTTGGAAGCAAATTTTTTAGTATCATTTGAGCCTCAGATGACTCTAGCCCCAGCTGACTGCTGAACAGGAACAGCAACTTCATGAGAGACCCTGAGCCAGAACCATGCCGCTAAGGTGCTCCTGGATTCCTGACTTAGACAAACTGTGAGATAATGTTTATCATTTTAGGCTGCTAAATTTGGGGATAATTTGTATCGAAGAAATAGATAATTAATATATCCTTGTGTAGTCCCCTCCTGCACAGAGTCAAGCTAGCCTGTGTGACCAGTGGAATACTGCAGAAATGATGGGACAGTCTGAAGCTTCTGCAGCTGGGTCCTAAGAGATATTGCAGCTTCTTCTTTGAACCCTTGGATTGCTCAATCTAAGGAAAGCCAGATGCCATGTCACAAGGATACTCAAGCAGCCTGGTGGGGGAACCAACTTGCCAGCCCTATGAGTGAAAGACCTCAGAGGCGTATCCTTGAGTTCCAGTCAAGCCTTTGATGATTCAGCCCTTTAGCCTTCAAGACTTTCAGCTAAGACCAAAGTGTGCCCCCTCTGAATTCTTGATCTACAGAAAACATGAGATAATAAGTAATAATTGTTTGAAAATGCTAAGTTTTGAGAGATTTATTATGCAGCAACAGATAACTAGTACAAATGTATCAAATATTTAGTATCTTCCTATTGCATTTGAGAAAAATGCTTTTTCATGTCTATAATGTAAATGTATTATATCATTTTATGATATTGATTTAGGTGTGCATACAACAGTTTCAACACTGTTTTTCCTCTGACAGTAACCCCTTTAGAAATTGTGTATATTGTGGACATCAGAGAGAATTTGTGACAACAGAGAAAACAGATTAATGTTGCAGGGTGAGTAGTAGACTGAATTATTGGATGGAAAGCAGCTTGTAGGTTTTTAGATCTGTATCGAGTTTTTTATAATCACAATTCATAAGGACAAATATTTCTTGAGTCTATAACTAGCTCAGCTTGCTCATGTATTTATTTCAGTTAGTTGTTCATGGGAAGGAGATGTAGGAAATGAGATTCATTGACACTAGTCAATTAAAGGCAATGTAGACACTTCCTGTGTAATTCTTAGTCTCCTTTGGGAATTTTGTTAGTTCATTCAAACTCCATATCAGGACATCATTAACTCTTACATGTTCTCCCCTTCCCTCTTTCTCCCCAAAAGGTGGCCTGGGTCCAGGCAGAAGCTTACATAATGTCTAGAAATGAGGGTGGAGTGCCCATCTGATCTGTGTACTGACCTCTCATCTTTACTGGCCTTCTCTACCCTGCAGCTTGTCCTACTTCATTTTGGGATGTTCTCTGTCCTCACTGCGCTGGCTGTAAAGCTCCCTGTTGTTATTGTTGTTAGGTGCTATTGAGTCAATTCCTACTCACTGCAACCCCTTGTGACAGAGTCAAACTGCCCCATAGGGTTTTCTTGACTATAACCTTTATGGAAGCAGATCACCAAGTCTTTCTCTCACAGAGTGGTTGGGTGAGTTTGAAAAGCCAACCTTTCAGTTACGAGCTGAGCAGTTAAACACTTGTGCCACCAAAGTGCCCTAGGCTGGTATAACTAGAGGACTATTCTCTTGCACAGTCAGTTCCTAGTCTCCCCACTTTCTGCAATGCTCCACCTTGCCCTTGCCCTTGACATATCAAGTCACCCTGCAGGATCAACAACTGCATCCATTCACTCCTTGAAGATAGGAAGCCTCTAGCAGGCACAGTAGTTCTCAGCTATTTGACTTTTCTCACACTTCTCAATAAGCTTGGAAATTTTTCTTACATCTCTTCTACATTCCTCTTGATCTGAGGGGTACTTGCGGGGTGGGGGCTAATTTGATCAGTGAGTCTACTCTTTTCTAGCTAGCCTGTGCTGCAGAATTCTACAGTACTTCCTTACTTATATGAAGAGAACAACAACTCCTTCTCTTGCCAGGAGGAAGTCTGAGAAATATGTAAAGAATTTTTTCCCATATTTCAGTTGTTATGACTAGCCAGTTAGTTATGGGAGACCCAGTCATCGTTAAGTTAATCTGTCACCTTATAGGTAGAATTGGTAATGTGGACAATTTGTAAAAGCATCCTCTGTATATTCAGTTGCAACCCCATGCACAATCGGATCAGACTATTCTGATCCATAGGGTTTTTATTGGCTGATTTTTCAGAAGCAGATCACCAGGCTGTTCTTCCTAGTCTATCTTAGACTGGAAGCTCTCCTGAAACCTGTTCAGCAATGCACAAGCCTCCACTGACAAATGGGTGGTGGCTGTACTTGGCCTGGAATTGAACCCGGGTCTCCCGTATGGAAGGCAAGAATTCTACCACTGAACCACCACTGTGTGAGTTCGCCATGAGTCAGGGGCTGACTCGACGGCAGATAACAACAACACATCAAACAATACTGGATAAATACTTTTAAATGCTTTCTTATTCTTCGTGGCTACAAATGTACGTAGATTTTTGCTCAATTAATTAAAGTAAAACATGCAGATTGATAACTTCAAGAAAACGGTATGCCATATGGGGCAGCGTATAATGTACCAGACCATTAGCATTAATCATATCTGCCAGTGCCTAGCTGACTATGCTTCTATATAAAACCAGCTTTCAGAACTGGGGCTCCAGGAAGTGCTGAAAAGGCTTAGAAATTCAGGCTATGAAAAAAAAAGGAAAGAGGGAAAAAAGGGGGAAGGCGGGGAGACGCACTTAAAAATCATGTGCAGATCTCTACGGTCAAGATCTCACAATGAGCTGGGCCTCTGGGGACCCACCAGCTTTGAGAAGCATCTCTCAGGAGTAAACTGAGCCCTGAGAAAGCTGCCCTGAGAGAAAACAACAGACTCTGATCACCAACACTAAGCTCACCGTGTAAATCATTTTCTTCTTCCTCTTTCTCTCCCTGACTTCATTTGCCACTGCTCCTTTCTTAGCAGTATAAAGCAGCAATTCAGAGCACAGCTTTTAGAGATGACATCTTTGATTCAAATTTTGACTCTGCCACTTATTAAGCATGCTACTTAAACTTTTTTTGCCTTAGTTTTCTCTTTTGAAAATAAGGATGCTAGTAATAGTACATTACTAGCCTCACTGAATTGTGATGATTAGATGAAATTATACATGTAAAGTCCTTAGAATGCTAGAAAGCATTCAGTAATCGTTAGTTATCATTATTTTTTCTCTGTTTTGCCTTTTCATCTCCCCTGATGCCAAGTTTCTTCTTTACCCTCACTTCTTTTACATAAAGTCAAAACTCAATTTACTAAATGGCTAGAAATAATAAATGGCAAGCAGACCAAAATATCTGAGGCAGTGGAATGCTAGTTTACAGGTACTCTGCAGTTGCCATATTTTGTTAAAAGAATTTATCTGGATTGGTCATGAGCTTTTGTATAGTTAGTAATAAAGAATAGTTTGGGTTTTAAAAAATACAAGTGAATTTTGAATAAGTTAAAAAGCTGCGTGTAACAGTTATCTATTCCACATATACACACAGAAACTGTTGTTGTTGAGTCAGTTCTGACTCATGGAGAGCCCACGTGTTCAGAGTAGAACTGCTCTCCATAGGGTTTCATTGACTGTAATCTTAGAAAAGTAGATTTCCAGGCCTTTCTTCCACAGCACTACTGAATGGATTCAAACTCTCAGTTCACAGCCAAGCACAAAACCATTTATACTACCCAAAGAACTTATTCCATAAATATTGCTGCATAAGCCAGTAAAATCAGTTGCTGTCAAGTCGTTTCAACTCATGGCAACCATGTATGTGTCAGAGTAGAACTGTGCTCCATAGCATTTTCAATGTCTGATTTTTCAGGCCTTTCTTCTGAGGTGCCTCTGGGCAGACTCAAACTTCCAGCCTTTCAGTTATCAGCTAAATGTGTTAATTATTAGCACCAGCCAGAGACTCCATACTCTAAACCTCAGTGATTAAAAGTAATAAGCATCATTGCTGACAGGAATGCAAAATGGTACAACCATTTTGGAAAATGATATCGTGCTTCCTTAGAAAACTAGAAATAAAAATACCACATGATCTAGCAATCCCACTCCTAGGAATATATATCCTAGAAAAATAAGAGCTGTCACACGAATAGACGTTTGCACACCCATGTTCATTGCAGCATTGTTCACAATAGCAAAAAGATGGAAACAACCTAGATGCCCATCAACAGATGAATGGATAAACAAACTATGGTACATACACACAATGGAGTACTATGCAACGAGAAAGAACAATGATTAATCTGCGAAGCATCTCACAACATAGATGAATCTGGAAGGCATTATGCTGAGTGAAATAAGTCAATCACAAAAGGACAAATATTGTATGAGACCACTACTGTAAAAATTCACGAAAAGGTTTATACACAAAAAGAAACAATCTTCGATGGCCACAAGGGAGGGGAGGGGTGGGGATGGAAAAACACTAAATAGACAATAGACAAGTGGTAACTTCAGTGAAGGCTAAGACAGTGCACAATACTGGAGAAGTCAGCACAATTCGTCCAAGGCAAGGTCATGGAAGCTCCATAGACACATCCAAACTCCCTGAGGGACCAAATTACTGGGCTGAGGACTGTGGGGACCATGGTCTTGGGGAACATCTAGCTCAATTGGCAGAACATGGTTAATAAAGAAAATGTTCTACATTCTACTTTGGTAAGCAGCATCTGGGGTCTTAAAAGCTTGTGAGTTGCCATCTAAGATGGCTGTCTCACCCCATCAGGAGCAAGGGAGAATGAAGAAAACCAAAGACACAAGGGAAAGATCAGTCCAAAGGACTAATGGACCACAACTACCACAGCCTCCACCAGACTGAGTTTAGCACAACTAGATGGTGACTGGCTACCACCGACCACTCTGACAGGGATCTCAATAGAGGGTCCTGAACAGAGCTGGAGAGAAATGTAGAACAAAATTCTAACTGACAAAAAAGACCAGACTTACTGGCCTGACAGACTAGAGAAACCCCAAGAGTATGGTCCCTGTATACCATTTTAGCTCAGTAATGAAGTCACTCCTGAGGTTCACCCTTCAGCCAAAGATTAGACAGGCCCGTAAAGCAAAACGAGAGTAAAGGGGCACATCAGTCCAGGGGCAAGGACTAGAAGGCAGGAGGGGACAGGAAAGCTGGTAATAGGGAACCCAAGGTCAAGAAGGGGAGAGTGCTGACATGTCATGGGGGTGGTAACCAATGTCACAAAACAGTATGTGTACTAATTGTTTAATGAGAAGTTGGTTTGTTCTGTAAACCTTCATCTAAGTACAATAATAATAATAAAAAGAAAACAGAAAGAAGTAGAAAACATTCAAAAAGAAAAAATTAATATGCATTTATTGTTCATGCATCTGAAATCAGCTGCAGGTCAGAGATTTATTCTCCTTGCCTCAACTGGGCCCTCTTGTTTGTCTTAGAGTATCATGGCTGTTGGTTAGGGTCTGGCTTTTCAGGAATTCATCTGGTTGGACAACTCACCTCTGCTCCATAAATCTAGTTCTCCAAGTGTCTCTCACATCCTTCCAGCAGACTAGCTCAGGCATGTTCTCATAAGGTGCAAGAGCCAGAAAGCCCAGTCCCCAATCCTGGAAGCAGAGAGGAAAAGGAAACACTCAAGTTGTCCTGAAACTTAGCTCAGAAGTGGCATGTTGCTGCTTCTACCACATTCTATTGGCCAAAGCAAATCACAAGAGCAGTTCAGATTCGAGAGGTACTGAAATAGACTCTGTCTTATCATGGGAGGAATGAAGAATTATAGCCATTTTGCATTTTGCAGTAGCCGTTTCTACTACACTAAAGATCATTTTGTCACCTCCACCTTGCCATCTCCACCTTTGCACAGATCTTAATTAGAGAGAGTAGGTGGTATATGTTGGGGAAAAAGTTTTATGCAATTCATAAATTACCCTTTGAGCATATAGACCATGTTTCTGTAAATGAGATCGTAGTGTCTACAGTAGAAAAAATTTTCTTCATAAAAATCTTTTAAAAAAATAATTTTTTTTAGAGAGAGCTCTGAAGATAATTTAACTTAAACTTCTTATTGCGAAACTTTTTTACGTGTGCTGGATGTGGCACAGAAAAAAGCATACTAATAATATCAACTAGAATGTTGAAATTTATCAAAAGCTCTTTCCTGAAAATGTATTACATTCCAATTATTTTACAGTTTACACTTAGCATCCAGATATGACCAGAAGTGAGGGAGTTTGATTTTTGGATTTTAAATTATGACGTGCTGCCACCTTGTGTACCAGGCCTGTAAACACAATTATTTTCTATGAGCATTACAAGAATACTAGTCAGAAAAAATACTGCAACAAAGGGAGACATTTTGTCCCTATAAAAGGCAAGACTCTTTGGCAATCTATGGACCCTTTTCATAATAATATTTTAATTGCATAAAATAAAATACTAGGATTAGAAAGGAAACTAATTATATCGAAATACGGTTATGAAAAGATTTTTAAATGACAAATTTGTGATAAATTAATATATGTGCTTCTTTTTGTTTTTATTAATATATGTGTTTCTTAATCAACACATTAAACAACAAAATCCAGTGGTGAGTCTAATAATTACTATGATTTCAAATTAGTAAATAATGCAAATATATTTTGAAATATCTCCAACAACAGTAATGTGATATGAAAATATGTGCCACAGGCTATACTATTGTGGTTTGTTACCTATATTCATAATTGAATGAAATGCTAAAGCACAGGTAGAAATTAGTGGGAAAAATGTTTTTTCCCCATTTAACTTCATGGACCACCTGAGTTCTAGCCATAGACCCCTTGGGATCCAGAGATTTCAAATTAATCATTCCTGAAGCCCAACGTGGTTTATATTTTATCACTAAACAAAGAAAAATTAAACATCAAAACTTTTAAAAATGAATAGCCATGGAAAAACGAACCCATGGAAGTGTTCTTTGAATTAGGTATTTTTAAAGAACAAAGCACTAATTTTTCTCTCACAAATACTACTCTTCTACCTCATGCTATAATAAACAGTTATACGATATTGGATGTTTCTAATAATTTTAGAATCACGAATTACCAAGTGTAGGTCTACAAAATACATGTGTAGTTTTATTGGATTTCTTAAGGAACTGACTAGATCCCTAGATTCTAGTCCAAAATTTGTCTTTCATTGATTGGGTGACCTGATATGTTTCTCTCCTTCCTCTTTGTAGGACACATCCTGCTCCACTACACCATAACTGTAAGACAACACTCTAAATCATTGTGGTGCTCACAAGTGGTACCCAATTTCTACATAGTCAGAAGGCCATCAGAAAAAGGGCACCAATAATATGGATTGCTCCATAAACATCACATCCTTCCAATCAGAGCCTGAACACACATTAGCACATGGAAAGTACCTTTCATTACTTACAAGAATCAGACTGCATAGAACCAGGAAACTTCCCATCATGAGCAGTCCCTCCTCCAAAGCTGTCTGGGCAGAGATGATAACTCTTCCTTGCAGGCCCATTTGTACCATTGGTGAGGGGCTTAAATGAGAGCATATCTACTGCTAGTCTCCTCATGGCCAGATAGGTCCATTTAGGTGGACTGTAAGCTTATGTTATGTGTACCCCACCTGCACCATAGCTGAGAGACTCAGAAAGCTTCCTCTCCCAGATATTTTATACCCCCAGCCTAAGTAACAAATTGTATCTTTTTAGCCCTGCTAACAAACATCCTAGGGCACCATGCCCCCTGACCTCCTGGTCGGGGAGGGCAGCCCAGAATGCTATCTTTTTAACCCAGTTAACAAGCATCAGGCCTCAGCGGGGGTGGGGGTTTGTTCTAAGGCCTACAAATGCCAGCAGGGAGAGCAGCAGAGAAAACCATGGCCATTTGGCTTGTCCGAAGGACGCTGGTCCTCACACTCTCCCTCCTCTCTTTTTCTTCCTCCTTTTCTCCCTCCCTTTCTCCTTTGCTGACTTTCTCCCTCCCTTTCTCCTTTGCTGACTTTCTCCCTCCCTTTCTTTCTCTTTTGCTGACTTTCTCCCTCCGTTTCTTTCTCTTTTGCTGACTTTCTCCCTCCCTTTCTTTCTCCTTTGCTGACTTTCTCCCTCCCTTTCTTTCTCCTTTGCTGACTTTCTCCCTCCCTTTCTCCTTTGCTGACTTTCTCCCTCCCTTTCTCCTTTGCTGACTTTCTCCCTCCCTTTCTTTCTCCTTTGCTGACTTTCTCCCTCCCTTTCTTTCTCCTTTGCTGACTTTCTCCCTCCCTTTCTTTCTCCTTTGCTGACTTTCTCCCTCCCTTTCTTTCTCTTTTGCTGACTTTCTCCCTCCCTTTCTCCTTTGCTGACTTTCTCCCTCCCTTTCTTTCTCCTTTGCTGACTTTCTCCCTCCCTTTCTCCTTTGCTGACTTTCTCCCTCCCTTTCTCCTTTGCTGACTTTCTCCCTCCCTTTCTCCTTTGCTGACTTTCTCCCTCCCTTTCTCCTTTGCTGACTTTCTCCCTCCCTTTCTTTCTCCTTTGCTGACTTTCTCCCTCCCTTTCTCCTTTGCTGACTTTCTCCCTCCCTTTCTCCTTTGCTGACTTTCTCCCTCCCTTTCTTTCTCTTTTGCTGACTTTCTCCCTCCCTTTCTCCTTTGCTGACTTTCTCCCTCCCTTTCTCCTTTGCTGACTTTCTCCCTCCCTTTCTCCTTTGCTGACTTTCTCCCTCCCTTTCTTTCTCTTTTGCTGACTTTCTCCCTCCCTTTCTCCTTTGCTGACTTTCTCCCTCCCTTTCTCCTTTGCTGACTTTCTCCCTCCCTTTCTTTCTCCTTTGCTGACTTTCTCCCTCCCTTTCTCCTTTGCTGACTTTCTCCCTCCCTTTCTTTCTCCTTTGCTGACTTTCTCCCTCCCTTTCTCCTTTGCTGACTTTCTCCCTCCCTTTCTCCTTTGCTGACTTTCTCCCTCCCTTTCTCCTTTGCTGACTTTCTCCCTCCCTTTCTTTCTCCTTTGCTGACTTTCTCCCTCCCTTTCTTTCTCCTTTGCTGACTTTCTCCCTCCCTTTCTTTCTCCTTTGCTGACTTTCTCCCTCCCTTTCTCCTTTGCTGACTTTCTCCCTCCCTTTCTTTCTCCTTTGCTGACTTTCTCCCTCCCTTTCTTTCTCCTTTGCTGACTTTCTCCCTCCCTTTCTTTCTCTTTTGCTGACTTTCTCCCTCCCTTTCTCCTTTGCTGACTTTCTCCCTCCCTCCCTTTCTCCTTTGCTGACTTTCTCCCTCCCTTTCTCCTTTGCTGACTTTCTCCCTCCCTTTCTCCTTTGCTGACTTTCTCCCTCCCTTTCTTTCTCCTTTGCTGACTTTCTCCCTCCCTTTCTTTCTCCTTTGCTGACTTTCTCCCTCCCTTTCTCCTTTGCTGACTTTCTCCCTCCCTTTCTCCTTTGCTGACTTTCTCCCTCCCTTTCTCCTTTGCTGACTTTCTCCCTCCCTTTCTCCTTTGCTGACTTTCTCCCTCCCTCCCTTTCTCCTTTGCTGACTTTCTCCCTCCCTTTCTCCTTTGCTGACTTTCTCCCTCCCTTTCTCCTTTGCTGACTTTCTCCCTCCCTCCCTTTCTCCTTTGCTGACTTTCTCCCTCCCTTTCTCCTTTGCTGACTTTCTCCCTCCCTTTCTCCTTTGCTGACTTTCTCCCTCCCTTTCTTCTTCTCCTTCTCTGTTTTCTTCTTCTTTGTTATTGTCATCATCATCTTCTCTATCTCTCTGTGTCTCTCTGTTTCTCTCTTTTTGTCTCTCTCTTCCTCCCTCCTTCCCTCTCTCTCTTTCTCTTCCTCTCTCTTCCCCCATCCCCTACCTTTCAGTCTTCCTTCAACAAACATTTAACGACAGATGGATGAATATCTGTTAATCACTGTGGTAAACAGTGTGAATAGTGATCTCAGGAATCTCATAATCAATAACAAGCTCCAGAGGCAGCTTTACCGTTCAGCTAAAGAAGCTTAAGCTTCAAAGTACTTCGCTTGCACCAGTTTCTTCCAGGGAGAGTAGGCAATGGTTTCAAATGTTTTTATGGTTTTGTAAAATTTGCAGAAGTCAGAAATCTTAACCACAGTCAGTTAAGATCACTATGTCTTTCAGCTACCCTTTCCACTCATGTTCACTGCTTTTAGTGCTCCTTTGAGGACTAAGGTGCAGCTGACCCAAGCCATGGATGGTATTTTCAATCACCTCACACACACGCGAAAACTGGACAATGAATAAGGAAGACCGAAGAAGAACTGATGCATTTGAATTATGGTGTTGGCAAAGAATATTGAATATACCATAGACTACCAGAAGAACGAACAAATCTGTCTTGGAAGATGTACAGCCAGAATGTTCCTTAGAAGGGAGAACAGTGAGACTTTATCTTACATACTTTGGATATGTTATCAGGAGGGATCAGTCCTTGGAGAAGTACATCATACTTGATAAACAGAAGGTCAGCAAAAGTGAGGAAGACCCTCAACATAGCAACAATTACAAGGATGGCGCAGGACCAGGCAGTGTTCTGTTGTGTTGTACATGGGGTCGCTATGGTCAGAATCAGTTTGACAGTACCTAACAACAGGCATTTTTGAGACCCTGCTAAGGAAAAGTTGAGTTGGGGGATACATTTAGTTTGAGTTTAGTAAGGTATATTTATGTGGTTCACAATCATTTTCATACACAGAGGAGTTTCTTGACCTCATAGGTACATATCAATAAATACTTAAGAATTTTATCTAATCAGTTTTCCTCTCCCTGTTAATTTTGCATCCTTATGAAGAAATCGAAATTGAATTTTGTGATTTTTATCCCCAAGAAGATAGAGGCCAAGTCTATAGGCTGCGAAATTTTATATTACATAACACTCAATTTAACATTACATAACTTACAAGGCACCAGGAAAGACTGAGCCTTTTTATTTTGTTTTACTGGTCCATATCCTAAAAAATAGCTTTGTTAATTTTTAATAGCTCAACGGTCACCTCCTACTCAAGGTATTCCTCAATTCCTTCAGACAGAACTAGAATATTCTCCTTTGTTTAATATATAACATCACTGTAGCAAACAACACATTATACAAGGATTGCGTGTTTCTCCAGTTCATCCACAAGATTGCAAACTGCTCAGGGTTAGAAGTCACATTTTATTCACTTTTGTCTAACTAGGTGCATACTGAAGACTTTCATTAAACTTTTGTTGAATGAATTTTTACAAGTTTTTTGTTATCTTCTCTAAATGTGCCATGCTGGGGTAAAATAACTCATTGTTACTTTTATGTGATACCAATATCTGGATGAAAACTGAGACTCTACATAACAATTAAAATGTTTATTAGCATTTCTGACCTTGGATGAGTACCATCTTGCTGGACTGACCTCTCTGCAGTGACGGCTAGGCTATCGCAAACTTGAAAAGTTGCTGGTGTGATCAATATTATTTAATTTTAACTAATTTAAATTAAATAGCCAAATGCAGTCAGTGCAGCTCTGTCTGGCATTAATGCAGACACCTCCACAGGAGGTAATCTATATTATAACTTTTGAGTCTTTTACAACTGTTTTTAAAACTGCCACAAAGAAAGCTTTATCAGCTTCTCTCTAAAAGCCAGCTCTCTGAACCTAAACTAACTACAGAGAGATGAGGAAAATAATGTCATCCAGGAAGAGATATTGATAAGATAATCTTTTTGTAAAAAAATAATGGCCTTGGAGCCCAATAGTATCATTGATCTTTGGTTGTTATTGATAATCTTTAAAATGTTTCCCATTCAGTCTTAAAAGCTTGTGAGCGGCCATCTAACATACTCCACTGGTCTCAACTCTTCGGGAGCAAGGGAGAATGAAGAAAACCAAAAACACATGGGAAAGATTAGTCTAAAGGACTAATGGACCACAAATACCACAGCCTCCACCAGACTGAGTCCAGCACAACTAGATGGTGCCCAGCTACCACTACTGACTGTTCTGAGATGGATCACAACAGAGGGTCCCAGACAGAGCTAGAGAAAAATGTAGAACAAAATTCTGACTCACAAAAAAACACTAGACTTAGTGGCCTGACAGAAACTGGAGAAAACTCTGAGAGTATGGCCCCTGACACCCTTTTAGCTCAGTAATGAAGTCACTCCTGAGGTTCACCCTTCAGCCAAAGATTAGGTAGCCCCATAAAACAAAATGAGACTAAATGGGCACACCTGCCCAGGGGCAAGGACTAGAAGGCAGGATGATACAGGAAAGCTGGGAATAGGGAAGCCAAGGTCAAGAAGGGAGAGTGTTGACATGTCATTGGCTTGGTAACCAATGTCACAAAACAATATGTATACTAATTGTTTAATGAGAAGTTAGTTTGTTCTGTAAAACTACATCTAAACTGCAAAATAAAAAATGTTTTTTAATATTAAAAAAAGTTTCTGATTCATTTATTATACGTTCTGTTCTATTTTTTAAAGCCTTTTTTTTTTATTCTCTAAAGAATCTGATGAAATGGAATAAAAGTAAAGCCAATCACACTAATGTCACTTCTATCATAAACTCATAGGACTTTTTAAAGAAAATATATGACTCTAAGTTCAGAGACAATTTATGCATAATAATGTATAGTGTATTTAATTTAATGTATAAAATAGTAAAGGGAATATGCTGTTGTAGGATAAATAATCTTCAGGTTAATTCAATCTGAAAAAAAAATTTCCTAAGAATGTAGAGCTATTCTCTTAAAAGAACTATGTACAATTCAATAAACACATTTCTACAAAGCTGTCTGCTAAAGACAAATAACGAGTTCTCAAGCCAATGCTAATTTTGTTTTATGGGTTATGAGGAGGGCCATTTTTGCTCTTTCCATCAAAAAAGAGAAAAACAACAACAAAAAAAGACTTCCACGGAAATGATTAATTAATTCAGGGTTCTTGATGTCTTCTAGGGGCTTAATACACAGAAAAAGACATTTAATGGAAGCAAGATAGGTTTCAATTAGTGAAGTTTATGCGAAGAGGATTGTAAAATCAATCGTGTAACTGAAGCTTTATCAAATACATGTTATCTACTTGTTACTTATCGAGGAATCCAGGAGATAAATTGGCAAGCATTATTTTTTCCCATACAAAAATTTATACATACATTGTTATGGGACTCTAATTGCTCTCCCCATACTGTGACAGCACACTCTTCCTTTCCACCCCAGATTCCCCATGTCCATTCAACCAGCTCCTAACCCTCTAGGCCTTCCCATCCACCTCTGGACAGAAGTTGCCTGTTCAGTCTCTTGTACCTACTTGAGCTAAGAGGCACACTCCTCACGAGTATCACTTTAGGTCCCACAGTCCAGTCCAATCCCTGTCTGAAGAGTTGGCCTCGGAAATTGTTTTAGTTCTGGGCTGATAATCTGGGAGCCATGATTTCCAGGGTTCCTCCCATCTCAGTCACACCATTACGTGTGGTCTTCTTACTAGAATTTGAGTTCTGCACCCCACCTTTCTCCTGCTCCATCCAGGACTCTCTGGTGTGTTCCCTGTCAGAGCGGTCATTCGTGGTAGCTGAGCACCATCTAGTTCTTCTGGTCTCAAGCTGATGAAGTCTCTGGTTTATGTGGCCCTTTCTGTCTCTTGGGCTAATACTTTCCTTGTGTCTTCGGTCTTCTTCAATCTCCTTTACTCCAGGTGGTTGGGACCAATTGATGCATCTTAAATGGCCACTTGCAAGCTTTTAAGACCCCAGAAGCCGCACATCAAGGTAGGAGGCAGAACATTTTCTTAATAAGCTTTGTTATGCCAATTGACCTAAACGTCCACTGAAAGCATGGTCCCCAGACCCCCACGCCTGCTACTCTGTCCCTCAAACTGTTTGATTTTATTCAGGAAACTTCTTAGCTTTGGTTTAGTCCAGTTGGGCTGACTTCCCCTGTAGGGTGTGCTGTCCTTCCCTTCACCTGAGATAATTCTTATCTACTATCTAATTAGTAAACAACCCTCACCCTCCCTCCCCACCCTCATAACCATCAAACAATGTTTTCTTCTGTGTTTAAATCTTTTCTTGAGTTTTATAATAGTGGTCTTATGAAATACTTGTCCTTCTGTGACTGACTAAATTCACTAAGCATAATGACCTCCAGCTTCCTCCATGTTATGTTTCACAGCTTCATCGCTGTTCTTTATTGTTGCATACTATTCCGCAGTGTGGATATACCATAATTTGTTTTTCCATTCTTCCATTGATAGGCACCTAGGTTGTTTCCATCTTTTTGCTATTGTGAACAGTGCTGCAGTGAACATGGGTGTGCATGTATTTATTCATGTGACGGCTCTTATTTCTCTAGGATATATTCCAAGAAGCAGGATAGCTGGATCTTACAGTACTTCTATTTCTAGCTTTTTAAGGAAGTGCCAAATGGATTTCCAAAGTGGTTGTACCATTTTACATTCCCACCAACAGTGTATAAGTGTTCTAGTCTCTCCACAACCTCTCCAGCATTTATTCTTTTGTGTCTTTTGGATTAATGCAAGCCTTGTTGGGGTAAGATGATATCTCATTGTAGTTTTGATGTGCATTTCTCTGATGGCTAATGATCATAAGCATTTCTTCATCTGTCTGTTAGCCGCCTGAATATCTTCTTTGGCAAAGTGACTGTTCATATCCTTTGCCCATTTTTTAACTGGGTTATTTGTCTTTTTTGTTGTTGAGGTTTTGCAGTATCTTGTAGAGTTTAGAGATAAGACGCTGATCAGATTTGTCAAGGCCAAAATTTTTTTCCCAGTCTGTAGGTTGTCTTTTTACACTTTTGGTGAAGTCTTTTGATGAGCATAAGTGTTGATTTTTAGGAGCTCCCAGTTATCTACTCTCTTCTGTTGCTTGTGCATTGTTGCTTATGGTTTGTATTTTGTTTATGTCATGTATTAGGGCTCCTAGTGTTGTCTCTAGTTTTTCTTCCATGATCTTTACCGTTTTCGATTTTATATTTAAGTCTTTGATCCATTTTGAGTTAGTTTTGTGCGTGGTGTAAGGTATGGGTCTTATTTCAGTTTTTTGCAGATGGATATCCAGTTATGCCAGCACCAATTGTTAAAGAGACTGTCTTTTCCCCAATTAACGGGCTTTGGGCCTTTGTCAAATATCAGCTGCTCATAGGTGGATGAATTTATGTCTAGATTCTCAATTCTGTTCCATTGGTCTATGTACCTGTTGTTGTACAAGTACCAGGCTGTTTTGACTACCGTGGCTGTATAATAGCTTCTAAAATCAGGTAGTGTGAGGCCTCCCACTTTGTTCTTCTTCTTCAGTAATGCTTTACTTATTCGGGGCCTCTTTTTTTCTCATATGAAGTTGGTGATTTGTTTCCCCATCTCATTAAAAAATGCCGGTGGAATTTAGATCAGGATTGCACTATATCTGTAGATTGCTTTGGGTAGAATTGACATTTTCACAACGTTGAGTCTTCCTATCCATGAGCAAGGTAGGTTTTTCCACTTATGCAAGTCTCTTTTGGTTTCTTGTAGTAGTGTCTTCCAGTTTTCATTGTTATAGATCGTTTATGTCTCTGGTTAGATTTATTCCTAAGTATTTTATCTTCTTGGGGGCTATTGTAAATGATATTGATTTGTGATTTCCTCTTCAAAGTTCTCTTGGTTTGTGTAAAGGAATCCAACTGATTTTCATGTTTATCTTGTATTCTGAAACTTTGCTGAAATCTTCTATCAGTTCCAGTAGTTTTCTTGTGGATTCTTTGGGGTTTTCTGTGTATAAGATCATATCATTTGCAAATAAAGATACTTTGACTTCCTCCCTACCAGTTTGGATGCCCTTTATTTCTTTTTATAGCCTAATTGCTCTGGCTAGGACCTCCAGCACAATGTTGAATAAGAGAGGTGATAAAGGGCATCCTTGTCTGGTTCCTGTTCTCAAGGGGAATGCTTTCAGACTCTCTCCATTTAGGATGATGTTGGCTGTTGGCTTTGTATAAATGCCCTTAATTATATTGAGGAATTTCCCTTCTATTCCTATTTTGTTGAGAGTTTCTATCATGAATGGGTGTTGGACTTTGTCAAATGCCTTTTCTGCATCGATTGATAAGATCATATGGTTCCTGTCTTTTGTTTTATTTATGTGATGGATTACATTGATTGTTTTTCTAATGTTGAGCCATGCCTGCATACCTGGTATAAATCCTACTTGATCATGGTGAATTTTTTTTTTTGATACATTGCTGAATGTTATTGGCTAGAATTTTGTTGAGGATTTTTGCAACAATGTTCATGAGGAATATTGGTCTGTAATTTTCTTTTTTTGTGGTGTCTTTACCTGGTTTTGGTATCAGGCTTATGCTGGCTTCATAGAATGAGTTTGGGAGTATTCCATCCTTTTCTATGCTCTGAAATACTGTAGTAGTAGTGGTGTTAACTCTTCTCTGAGAGTTTGGTAGAATTCTCCAGCGAAGCCATCCAGGCCAGGGCTTTTTTGTTGTTGTTGTTTGGAGCTTTTTAATTACCTTTTCAATCTCATCTTCTGTTATGGGTTTATTTAGTTGTTCTACCACTGTTTGCGTTAGTTTATGTAGTCAGTGAGTTTCTAGAAATTTGTCCATTTCCTCTAGGTTTTCAAATTTGTTAGAGTACAATTTTTCATAGTATTCTGTTATGATTCTTTTAATTTCACTTGGGTCTGTTGTGATATCACCCATCTCATTTCTTACACAGGTTATCTGCTTCCTCTCCTGTTTTTCTTTTGTCAGTTTGGCCAATGGTTTGTCAATTTTGTTGATCTTTTCCAAGAACCAGCTTTTGGTCTTAACTCTTTCAATTGTTTTTCTGTTCTCAATTTCATTTAATTCTGCTCTTATTTTTTTCCTTTCTTCTGGCGCCTGAGGGCTTCTTTTGCTGCTCTCTTTCTACTTGTTCCAGTTGTTGGGCTAATGTTTTGATGATGGCCCTTTCTTCTCTTTGGATGTGTACATTTATTGCTATAAACTGACCTCTGAGCACTGCTTTTGCTCTGTCCCAAATGTTCTGGTAGGATGTGTTTTCATTCTCATTTGATTCTATGAATTTCTTTATTGCATCCTTAATTTCTTCTATACCCCAGTAGTTTCTGAGCAAGGTGCTGTTCAGTTTCCATGTGTTTGATGTTTGTCGCTTGCTTTTTTTGTTGTTGATTTCTACTTTTATGGCTTTATGGTCAGAAAAGATGCTTTGTAATATTTCAACGCTTTGGATTTTGTTAAGGTTTGCTTTATGGCCTAATATGTGGTCTATTCTGGAGAATGTCTCATGTTTGTTGGAAAAGGAAGTATACTTGGCTGTTATTGGGTGCAGTGTTCAGTATATGTCTATGAGATCAAGTTGGGTGATTGTAGCGTTTAGCTCTTCCGTGTCTTTGTTGAGCTTTTTTCTGGATGTTCTGTCCTTCACCAAAAGTTGTGTGTTGAATCTCCTACTACCATCTATTTCTCTTTTCAGTGCTGTTTGAGTTTGTCTTATGTACTTTGGAGCCCTGTCATGGCATGAGTATGTAGTTATAGTTATGTCCCCCTGGTGTATTTACCCTTTATGTCCTTCCTTATCCTTTGTGGTGGATTTTACTTTAAAGTCTATTTTGTCAGAAATTAATATTGCCACTCCTGCTCTTTTTTGAGTATTGTTCGCTTGATATATTTTTTTCCATCCTTTGAGTTATAGTTTGTTTGTGTCTTTAAGTCTAAGGTTGTCTCTTGTAGGCAGCATATAGATGGATCCTGTTTTTTTTATCCAAACTGCCACTCTCTCTCTCTTTATTGGTGCATTTAGTCCATTTACATTCAGCGTGATTATTGATAGGTATGAGTATAGTGCTGTCATTTTGATGTCTTTTTTTGTGTGTTGGTCACAGTTGCTTTGTTCCACTTAATTTTCTGTGCTGAGTCATTTTTCTTTGTGTATTTTCTTTTCATCTTTTTCATTGTTGTTGATTTTATATTTGCTGAGTCTTTATATCTTTCTAGTTTTTTATTTTGACTTGTAGGATTGTTAGTTTCCTTTGTGGTTACCTTAATATTTACCCCTATTTTTCTAAGTTTATACCAGTCTTTTATTTCTTTATATAGCCTCGACTTCCTTTCCATATGAAAAATCTATGCCTACATTTTTTAAGTCCCTCTTTTTTGTTTTAATGTTGTAATATTCTAGATATTGACATCTGTTTCCCTATTTTCAGTGTTTTAGCTTTGATTTACTTTTTTGATTTCCCTATCTGGGTTGATATCTTGTTGCTCTGTCCTGTGTTCTAGTCTTGGGTTGTTATCTGATGTTACTGATTTTCTAACCAGAGGACTCCCTTTAGTATTTCTTGTAAATTTGGTTTGGTTTTTGCAAATTCCCTAAACTTCTGTTTATCTGGAAATGCCCTAATTTTGCCATCATATTTGAGAGACAGTTTTGCTGGATATGCATTTCTTGGCTGGCAGTTTTTTTTCCTTCGAGGCTTTATATATGTCATCCCATTGCCTTCTTGCCTGCATGGTTTCCACTGAGTAGTCCGAACTTATTCTTATTGACTCTCCTTTGTAGATGACTTTGGTTTATCCCTAGCCACTCTTAAAATTCTCTCTTTATCTTTAGTTTTGGCAAGTTTGATTATAATATGTCTTTGTGACTTTCTTTTGGGATCTATATTATGTGGGGTTTATAAGCATCTTGGATAGATATCTTGTCATCTTTCACGATATCAGGGAAGTTTTCTGCCAACTAATCTTCAACAATTTTGTCTGTATTTTCTGGTATCCCCCCCTCCCCTTCTGGTACTTCAGTCACTCCTAGGTTATTCCTCTTGATAGAGTCCCACGTAATTCTTAGGGTTTCTTCATTTTTTTAGTCCTTTTATCTGATTTTTCCTCAAATAAGTTGGTGTCAAGTGCTTTACCTTCAATCTCGCTAATTTTGACTTCCACTGCCTCAATTCTGCTCCTATGACTTTCTACTGAGTTTCTAATTCTGAAATTTTATTGTTAATCTTCCAGATTTCTGATAGCTGTCTTTCTATTGATACTTGCAATCTGTTAAATTTGTCATTATGCTCTTCTCTAATCTTTTTTATTTCCCCTATTGCCTGTTCTGTATTTTGCTTAATTTCCTTCCTAATTTCTTGAAGCGTTCTGTATATTAATCTTTTGTATTCTGCCTCCAGTAATTCCAAGAAATTTTCCTCCTCTGGAAAATTTCTAGATTCTTTATTTTGGGAGCTTGCTGAAGTCATCATGGATTGCCTCTTTATGTGATTTGATATTGACCATTGTCTCCGAGCTGTCAATAAGTTATTATATTTATTTATTTTATGTTTGTTTACTGTGTCCTAGCTTCTTGTTTTGTTTTGATATGCCCAAATAAGCTGCTCATATGAGCTAGTTTGATTATTGGCACCTTTGAAGCTTTAATGTCCTGTCACCAGGTGGTTAGATCTGTTACTAGGTATGTGAGCTCAGGAGTCCACTCACTCCTCCTGTATGGATTCAGCTCAGGTGCCCACGTAGATAGCCACCAAGTGTGTGGGGTAGGCTCTCACTTACAGTCCTAGACAGGCATGGGTGATTGATGTAGGCACAGGCATCTGGCTACAGCAGAGGGACACACTCTGAGCAAGGCAGGGGGCTGACAGTCGCCCCTGAGTGTCCAGGATGAAGGCGTGTCCCTGTTCCCTAAAGCACATAGGTGGGTGGGTTTTGCAGCTGGACTATGAGCACCTAATGCTGTTGGCTATAAGGACTGGGGGGCACTTCTTATTCATGGGCGCCTATCGCAGGTGGCTGGTGGCATGGGTGGAGCCACCAGTCCTCATGCCCCTGATGTGGGTAGGTGAAGACCCTGCTTAAAGGGCAGAGCAGTGTCAAATGTCAAGAACCTGCCACTTCACAGCTGAAACAGTTGAACTTAGACTTCCAGTATATACCCTGTTGTACTGCGGTAATGAGGGCATATGCTGTTGAAATGGGCCCACACAAGTCTATGCAGGGGGAAAGGCACTCAAAGTCCGTGGATCCCATATGCCTGTGCCTAGGCAAAGGAGCTGTGCCTATCCTGGGCTCCTGGCTTAGGGGAGCAGGCAGTTTATTTTTTCCCCTGTTTGTTTATTTGTTCACTCTCCAAGGCAGGGAGAATGGCTCCGGCCATGTGACGGATCCTATTTCCGGCCAGGGGACTCAGCAATTGCTGAAGCTAGTCCGGGACCCAGTGCAGAGCAGGGAGCAGGGAGATAAATGGCAGAGAGGTTTTTCTCTAAGGGGGTGTTTTTGATCCATGCAGTCAGCTGTACCCAGTTACTTATCTTTCACAGATGAGGGCCACTTCTCACTGGTTCTAGGTGGCAATGTAGACTCTCTGGTGCTGGGCCTCTCCCAGTATGGAAAACATGCCTCCTGAGAACCGTTGCTTGCCTGCCTCACTGCTCACCCACCAGCTGCTCAGGCCTGAAGGGCTCAGGCTCTCGCCGGGTCAGGTCTGGCAACTCCTCGCTGCTTCTGAACCATCTCTCCCTCCCCCTGCCACTCTGTCCAGTTCCTCAACTCTGCCTTTGATGTTCAGGACTCCTGTATTGCCATATATAATCAAGTCACTTGTTTTTTCGGATCTTTATTGTAAGAGGATCCACCAGAAGTGTTTGACTACTCCACCATCTTGGCCCTGCCTCAAGTGTTAAGTTTTTTAGAGTTTCAATTCTGAGACTCTAATTTAAACTAATAATCTCAAAGGAAATTATCTAACCAACTAGCTCCACAATGACTAAGTTAAAAAAAATTTGCATTTATAAAGTGGTTCATCTATTATTTAACAATAGTGTTTTTAGAGTGAAACAAGATCCATTTTTCAAAAACATGAAGTAATACTACAAATGTGAAAACAAATTAATAAGAGTCAAGGGAATTACAAGGCAAACAATACAAAAAATGCAATTGGTTCTTTACATAATACTCATTTGTGTGTTCATATACTACATTTGCAAGCAGCTTAATGAATCTGTTCATACAATCATGGGTTTGAATCTTTGCTCTATCACTTACTAGGATCCTTGGACCAGTTTTGTCCAGTGTTTGTCAAATTCTCCATAGGTAAAAAATGTGGGTTATAACCATGACTTTTTATATGGAAAGCATTTGGAATATTAAGTACTGAATAAATATTAACTATTATCACTAAATACAAGGTTGGCTAATATTGTTATTATTGTTGTTAGCTGCCACAGAGTGGCCCTGACTCATGGAAATCCCATATACAACACGAATGGACCATTGTGATCCATAGGGTTTTCACTGGCTGATTTTTTAGAAGTAGATCAACAAGCCTTTATTCCTAGTCTGTCTTAGTCTGAAAGCTCCAGTGAAACCTGTTCAGCATCACAGCAACACACAAGCCTCCACTGACATATGGGTAGTGGCTGTGCTTGAGGTGCATTGGCTGCAAATTGAACCTAGGTCTCCCGCATGGAAGGCAAGAATTCTACCACTGAGCCACCATTAACCCTGGCTAATATTAGGAGGGTTTTTTTTTTTTTTTCTCTCTGAAATTCCTAATATTCAGGTCTCTCTTCTTTAGCTATTTCTTAAAATGACATCTTGATATATGTTATCTTCAATAATTTTTTGTTATATTTCAAATATAAACTATAGCAAGATAAATCAAGGCAGTTGCAAGTCTGCAGAAAGGTCAGAGGTTAAAAAATTATAAGCCACAAAGTCAAACTAAAATTATACTCATTACCATATTAGGTTCTAAGAACATATGCAAATATGATCATGAATAGTAAATTTAACAGCAATAGCAAAAGTATTTCTTACTAATGATGCACAGTAGCAATTGCTAATATTATTATATTACAACTTGAAGCGATTAGAGAGAATCTCATTAAAAAATAGTTTTTTTAATCAGAAATAACAGGAACAGAAAAAGAAGGGAATCTATATCCTGCTGCAGAGTCCTAGTAGGAGATGAACCACGAGAGGGAGAATTGGCAGTGACAACTGGAAAGAAGTAAGGTGATCAGAGCAAATGTCTAGGGCCTGCAGGAAGAAAGGATTATACTGAAAGCTGACCCCAGATTAAGAAGGTGACCTAAGTGCTTAAGCATCAGGAGGGCCCATATGTTCCCTAACAGCAATGAGACTGGAAAGATGCCCAGTCAGGGATTCTATCAACCCTATAATTAGACAATGAATGAAAAAGTCCACTGGAGTCATATAGATCTTAGTCTAAATCTTGGCCCAAACATTTGCTAGTAATGCAACATCAGGCAAGGTGTTCAAACTCTCTAAGCTAAAGTTCCATTATCTGTAAAATGAGAATAGTAATTGTAGTTTCTTAAAATTTTGTTGTATTAAAAGATAATGTCTGTAAAGTGCCTAGCACAATTCCTGGCAGAAATTAATTTTCACAATATTATTTGAAGCAAATATTATTTGAAGATGAGGCGAGACCTCTAAATAACCTTAGATAAGTAGATCTCAATGAAGCTATTAACTGTCAGGGAGAGTCTGCCAGCTACAAACTGACTAATAGTCCTATACAGTCACTTATTAAAGATGTGCCTTTTATCTTTTATGAATCTTGGCAGTGTTTCTCAGATTCCTTTTTTATTTTTGTTTGTTGACCTTTCTCATGACCTCCTCACCCTGTACTTCTAAAGTCAGCTATGGTGGGATATGGGGACATGGTAAAAATGTCTATATGCTCCTGCAGTTCAGGACCAGCCTCTACCTGATCCCTGACTTAGAAATTTCTCTTCTGCCTTAACCACCCAACTACCCTGAGGAAGGCTTCTGTCTTTGAGAAGGCAGTGTAGATTTCACATGTACCTGCTTCATGGCATTATGCCTTTAATAAGAACAGGTCGGTCATATGCAACCACATTCTATATAGCTATTAATAGCAAATTTGCTTACAGCTTCAAGATAACTGGCAAATAATAAACATTCTTACTCTTACTCTTAATAGGCCATTACGCTATTAGCTTTGAGGAAAAAAAAACCACTGGAATCAAGAAGACGCTGACTCATAGCAACCTCCTAGTGTTTCCAAGCCTGTAAATCTTTACAGAAGCAAACGGCCACATGTTTCTCCCACGGAGCCGCTGGTAGTTTAGAACTGCTGACCTTTCACTTAGCACTATGTGGAGGATAGATAAAAGATCTAGAAAATCTCCCCTTAAAACAAAACGGAACTAATAAAGCACAGCAGTCCAGGGACAAGAACTAGAAGGCAGAAGGGGACAGGAAAGCTGGTGATAGAGAACCCAAGGTTGAGTAAGGACAGTGTTGACATGTAGTGGGGTTGTTAACCATTGTCATAGGGCAATATGTGTACTAACTGTTTAATGAGAAACTATTTTGTTCTGTATACCTTCATCTAAAGTGAGAATAGCAGCACAACTGGAAGAAAGTAATCGATGCCACTGAATTGTATACGTAGAAATTTTTGAAATGGTGTATCTTTGGCTATGCATATTTTCACCAAAAAAAGAAAGGTCCTCCAAGGTCGAGAAGGGAAAGTGTTGACATGTCGTGGGGTTGTTAACCAATGTCATAAAACAATATGTGTACTGACTGTTTAATGAGAAACTGTTTGTTCTGTAAACCTTCACCTAAAGTACAATAAAAAAAATTTTTTTTAAAAGATCTAGAAAATCTGACACCACTAGACCTTTAAAATATGCTGAAATCCCTAGTACTGTGATCCAGAAAGGAAGGCTATAATAAGTACAATCTTTAGACTGTGCATCAGGAGACTAAACTACTTAACCAGAAAAGTTAACCAGTTTTCCTCCTCTGAGAAATAAAGTAGTTGAACTATCTGATCGGTTAGTTCCCTGCTAAATTAACCACTGTGTGATTCTGTGACTGTGGTAGACACTTAAGGAGCTGAAGACAAACACGTGTATTTGTTCCTAGAATATAAAAATAGACATTTTAGAAGATAGCACTTGGTAGTCAAAAAAATAAAATAAAAAGACACTAACAGAGACAGCCTTTGAAAAGTATATCAGCAAGAAGACATAAAATGAAGAAAATCCATGCCTAACCACCACATTTGTAAATTACTCCAGCTTGTTTTCACTCACCAATCAAAAATAATCTCATTAGTTCACTTTAATCTGGAAATTAAGTATACATTTCTTCAAATCCACACTGCATGATTCTCAAGAAAAAAAGAAAGGATTAATTGTAGCCTCCTCAGTTTTTAGTAAAGAGTGAAAAAAATAAATAAACAGAGAGTTGATAAATCTATGATATCCCTCCTATTCCAAAAAATTCTGTGAATATACTAGATATAAAGTTTTTTTCAGGATCAGGAACAGAAAAAAACTTCATACAGGGCTTTCATCACTTGTATCAACAAGATATAGCTTATTGGACCATCAGGAAATTTAGAGATACTGATTAAGATGGACTTTTGTCCAGCTGGCTGAGTTAGTACCTTGGCAAATAAAATACCACAGAAATATTCATATTCATATTGTTGTTGCTGTTAATTGCCATCACGTCAGCTCCAACTCTTTGGTGACCTTATGTATAATAGAATGAAATGTTGCTCAGTTCTGCACCATCTTCATAATAGTATGTTTGAGTCCATTGTTGGAGCTATTGTGTAGTATCTTCCAACCTAGGGGGCTCATCTTCTAGCAATATTCTGTTATCCAAAAGGTTTTCATTGGCTGATTTTCAGAAGTAGACCACTGGGTCTTTCTTCCTAGTCTGAAAGCTCTGCTGACACCTGTCCACCATAGGTGACTGCTGGTATTTGAAGTATCGGTGGCATAGCTTCCAGCATCATAGTAACATAAGAACCGCTGTAGTATAACAAACTGACAGGTGATGGATTCATATTCATAATAGCTCCTATTTTTTTAGAGCTTAATAGAGGTCAGACACTTCGAAATGCTTGATCTGTATTAATTTACTTAATTCCTTCCATAACCATATGAGGTAAATATCATTATCTCCATTTTATGACTGAGAAAACTGAGGCACAAAGAGATTAAGTAACTTGATCAAAGCACCCAACTATTAAGTGGCAAAACTAGAATTTGAACCCAAATAGTCTGGATCCTGAGCAAATAATCCGACAAGCTGGACTATACAAAGAAAAATGAGGCATCAGGATTGGAAGAAGACTCAGAAACAACCTGCAATACACAGATCACACAACTTTGCTTGCTGAAAGTGAAGAGGACTTGAAGCACTTACTGATAAAGATCAAAGACTACAGCCTTCAGTATGGATTACACCTCAACACAAAGAAAACAAAAATGTTCACAACTGACCCAGTAAGTAGTATCATGATAAACGGAGAAAAGATTGAAGTTGTCAAGGATTTCAATCAACACCCATGGAAGCAGCAGTCAAGAAATCAAATGGTGTAATGTATTGGGAAATTCTACAGCAAAAGACCTCTTTAAAGTGTTAAAAAGTAAAGATGCCACTTTGAGGACAGGGTGCACCTGACCCAACTCATAGTTTTCAATCACCTCATATGCATGTGAAAGCTGAACAATGAGTAAGGAAGATGGAAGAAGAATTGATGCCTTTGAATTACGGTGTTGGCGAAGAATATTGAATATATCATGGCCTGCCAAAAGAACAAACAAATCTGTCTTGGTAGAAGTACAGCCAGCATGTTCATTAGAAGCAAGGATGGTGAGACTTCATCTCACATACTTTGGACATGTTATCCGGAGAGACCATTTCTGGAGAAGGACATCATGCTTGGTAAAGTAGAGGGTCAGCAAAAAAGATGAAGACTCTCAACGAGATGGATTGACACAATGGCTGCAACAATGGGCTCAAGCATAACAGTGATTGTGAGGATGGCACAGGACGAGGTACTGTTTTATTCTGTTGTACATAGGGTCGCTATGAGTAGGAACCAACTCGACCACATCTAACAAGAACAGTCTGGACCCAAGACCTGTGCTTTCAATCACTATGACTGGTCCCAGTTTTTATAATCTAGTCAGTGAAACAAGACATATTACCATGAAATGACTTAAAACAAGTCTTTTTTTTCACATATAAGAGATCAAAATGTTAAACAGAAAAGTTGAAGGACTGTACAGGTTATTTTAAAAGAGACTAGATTGGTACATTTAGTAACTATCATTTGAGCAAATTTTAATAAGTCTGACTAGCATTTTTAGCTTCAAAAATATTAAAAGATCATAACGTTATGAAAGGATGTTAACTAGAAATAATGATGTCAAGTACATGAGAAATAGACCAATAAACTATTGATATGTTAATATAAAGTTTTCCAAACATAATTTTCATAGAATCTCTATTTATCTGTAAATATAAACTACATTTTTCAGTTAGAAAAATTTAACCTGCGTTTGTCTTAATAATGAAGAAATGTGTTTTCTAAAAATGCTAAATGACTTTTTTTCCTTAGAGAATTTTTATTATCCTAGAGTATATAATCCTTTGGAAGAAATTTCTGTCTAGTCCTCTTGGTAAAATTATTTTAAAATCTACTAGTTCCTTTTAACATATAGACACAATTAAATATAAACATTATTACTAATTATTGATTTAAATATTCCTTTTAAGTGACATTAAAATGAATGTATTAATAAAACCTCAATGCTAAAAAAATGAATTATCAAATTTTAAAACTGCAAACACAGCTCTGTTGAGCTTTTAACACGTTTAAAATTTCTGATCGGGCTATTATTTTAAAATTAAACAAAAATATGTTAAAATACAAAAAATTTTAGCCCAGATATCTATCAAGGTAAAGTCAACTTTTAGCCAATATGCTTAAAGGTTGTATCCATGACCGGAACCGACAGGCCCAAATGTACTGAATTGCATATATTCTCCTTGTAATCCACAGTTTATGTGTAGTTTCTTGACTCTGTTTTGTACCCAATAAATTACCAAACTGTTATGTTTTAATTTAAGACTTACTTAGATTAATTTTGGAGCCCTGGTGGCACAGTGGTTAAGAGCTACATCTGCTAACTGAAAGGTCAGAAATTTCAAATCCACCAGCCCCACCTTGGAAATTCTATGGGGCAGTTCTACTCTGTCCTATAGTCACTATGAGTCGGAATCAACTCGACGGTTAATAGATTTGTTTTTTTTTTTTTTTTAGATTAAATTTGATTGTACTAATCCTTTAACTTCATTGTTTATTATATGGTAAGTGGCATATTATTTTTCACTTAATGCTAACATTGTTTTTTCAGAAATGTTTTATAAGGGAATTATAATTTGTATTAAAGAAGTAATGTTTATCAACAGAAGGCAGTTAAATTTTGCATGTAAGAGCAATGCTGCAGGCAAAGAGACAAAGTTTTTAATGATCTTTTTTTTAAGTCACTATTACATTACTGGCAGATATTTTTAGGAATAAGAACGCGTCAAAGCCACCAAACTGGTCATAATATTTTTCTAACTGAATGCACATAATAAGAGATTTTTTAGAGAAGCCATATTTCACGCTCACAAGTGCTTTTTGCATTATATTAAAGGAAATACTGAATATTATACTCTGCAGATTTCTTTCAATAGCTCATTATAAGTGTTATTATTACATTGCTGACTTTTAAAAATATATAGATGTATCAAGAAAGTATTGTAAAATGAAACTGATCATTGTGGCCTTAATACAAACCCAGTTAAGCTGGTTGATTTTTTGAATAAAATAGCTTCATTACTTCATTGCAAATGAATGCATTTTATTTAATATCAAGAAAAAAATCTGTTTAAAGGCACAAGAAAAAAATCTGTTTAAAGGCAGACGATATTCGTATTAATCTAGGCTTACTTATTATGTAAGCCTTTATCTAAATTAATATACTTTTTAAAATAAGTGATACCTTTTTCATAAAACATAAACTCTTCCTAAATCCTGAGGAGTTAAAACAGAATTCCTATGGGCATATTTTCTTCCTTGGGGTAGTCCCTGTTTTCACCCTGCATTCACCTTAAAGCAAGATTTCATTTTTCTTCATGTATCCACAAGGATAATTCACTTCATAAGGCATTAATATTGTTAGCAGACAATTCTCCATGGGTCGCTAGCATTTTCGTATGTGTTGCCAGCAGAGGCACTGTCTTTATTCTAGACTATCTTTTCAAAGATGTTTGTATATTTAACAGATAGATAGTATCTTCCTCCAGAGCAAAGGGCAAATGTGTGTACTATTCAGTTTAATAAAGATAATGTCTCTCTCTGGGGCAAAGTTTGGACAGGTTTGCTTGCATTCCCTTATAAAACATAGGGGTTTCCTAAGTTTGAGGATCCTCAGCTGTGTGCAAACCCACTGTGTGTGTGTGTGTAGCATCCATCATGGGACCTGGGGAGAAGGTGAATCATCACAAACAGGAAGCATGTGCTGCTTGTTGTGCCCTGAGTAATAAAGCCCTTTGTCTCTGACACGTCATTTTTCATATCTCCCTATTAATTAGCCATATACATGCCAAACTGGCTTGAACAATCGTGCCTTGTTTCCATTTTTTTCATTTCCAGACTACCACAGGAATTGAATTTTTCAAAATTATTAACGTATGTAAGGTAATTATTGACTACAGTAAGAGGAAATTCCTTTAGGATTTTCTCCAAATAGCTATACCTTCTCAGTGTGGAAGGAATAGGAATTTTGATCAGCTAATTCTCTTGATGGTGTTTTTAGGGAATGGAAACTATTGTCTTTGTTCCCATACTAGGCTGGCTTCTGCCCTGGCCACCATTACTAGTGGATGAGGTGACTAGGGTTAAAAGGTCAATACTAATTCACAGAAGTCTTTCTTGCTATTTTTGTGTTCCATTTCCTTTTGGAAAACATCCTCAGGCAAGCCTTGGGGGAGATCATCCCTTCAATTTTATGCAGCTGGATGAAAACATAGATTTAGCACCCATCTGGGGGTCTGGTTCTCAGGCTGTCTCTGTCTTTCTCTCTCTCTCACTTTCACACTCCCTCTCCTCCTCCTTCTTCCCCTACAGGTGAAGGAGCTGGTCATAAGGTATAGATCTGAGGAGACAAAGGAGGCCCACAGAAATGTGTACCAACCTACTCTTACTTGAGAGTTCTATGAAGGATTAATAAATACTAGTTATCAAGGAAGTGACAACGGTTTTACATTTTTCTTTCATTTCTTACCTGTTACTCCCTTGGGAACCTTACAGTAGAAGAGGTAATTGACAGATCCAGGATTGGACATTCTTGTGTCTCTGACCATACCATCCCCTGGCCCCACTCTAACCCCTCACAGTGTCCCCTGCATGTGGTCAGGAAGCCATGGGAATCTTTCTTCCTGATGGTGCCCTGCTACTTCTTTACGATTCCAAATATAAACACTAAAAGTAAATCCTAAATGCAAATAATTTTTTGCTCCTGCAAACTAGTACTTCCTTCTTAATCACTTTCTGAAAACACAGAGTACATTCTTCACACCTTATTAATTTAAGTAATAGAAACTTGCCCTCTGTGGTCAGACTCTAAGGTGCCCCACCCCCCGTGATCCCCATGGTATTCACAACTTTGTGAAGCCCCCTCCCCTTGATTATGGGCAGGACCTTTGACTTGTTTCTGACAATAACTAGTTATCATGAAGCTGATTCTGACTCATGGTGATCTCATGTGCTACAGAGTAGAACTGTGCTCCATAAGGTTTTCAAGTATGTGACCTTTAGGAAGCAAATTACCAGGCCTTTGTTTCAAGGCACCTCTGGGTGGACCCCTACCTTCTCGTCAGCAGCCAAGTGCATTAACTGTTTGCACCACCAAAAAACTCCACCTTCTAACAACAGAATATGTCAAAAGTGATGAGATGTCTCTTCCATACTTATGTTACGTTATAGAAGATTCCGTCTCACTAGTCAACTCACTCTGAACACTCTCCTCGCTTGCTTGATTAAGTAAGCAGCATGTTGGGGAAACCCAAATGGCGAGATTATGCAACCAGCCACTAGGAACTATGGGTGACCTCTATATGGTTAGGGTGACCAACAGCCAACGAGAAACTAGAGCCCCAATAGCCAACATTATACTTAATAGAGAAAGACTGAGAGCTTTCCCTTTGAAATCAGGAACAAGTCAAGTGTGTCTGCTCTCACTACTTCTATTCAGTATTGTATTAGAAGTCCTAACCAAAGCAATAATACAAGAAAAAGAAATAAAAGGTGTTCAGATTGGAAAAGAAGTAGTAAAATTATCTCTATTCACAGATGATACGATCATATATATAGAAAATCCCAAAGAGTCCACAAGAAAACTTCTAGAGGTAATAGAGGGTACAAGTCAATAAACAAAAATCAGTTGGGTTTCTATATACCAGCAATGAGAAAGGGAAATTAGGAAAACCATTTCATTTACAATAGCATCTAAGATAATAAAATACCTAGGAATAAATCTAACCAGGGATGTGAAGGATTTATACAATGAAAACTATAAAACACTGCTGAAAGACATTAAAGAAGACTTAAATAAATGGGGAGATGTTCCATGTTCATGGATTGGAAGACTTATTATTGTTAAGATATCAATACTACCCAAAGTGATTTATAGATTTAATGCAATCCCATTCAGAATTCCAACAGCCTTCTTTACAGAAACAGAAAATCCAATCTTCAACTTTATATGGAATGGCAAGAGGCTCTGAATAGCTAAAACATGTTAAAAGAGAGGGAAAAAGTAGGAGAACTCACACTTCCTGATTTTAATACATACTGTAAAGCCACAGTAATCAGAACAGCCTGGTGCTGGTATAACAATAGACACATACACCAATGGAATAGAATTGAGAGTCAAAACAAACCCACACATCTATGGTCAACTGATTTTTAACAAGTGTGCTAAATCCATTTGGTGCTGGGAAAATTGGATTTCCACATACAGAAAAATCAAAAAGGATCGATGCCTCACACTATACACAAAAACAAATTCAAAATGGATTAAGGACCTAAATGTGCAAACTAAAACCATAAAGCTCTTAGAAGAACAAGCGGAGCAATACTGTCAGGCCTAGCTTTCAACAATGGATTATCAAATATAATAACAAAAGCACAAACAGGAAAAGACAAAATAAATAAATGAGACCTCATAAAAATTAAAAACTTTTGTTCATCTAAAGACTTTACCAAAAAAGTAAAAAGACAAGCTACCAACTGGGAGAATATCTTCAGAAACCATGTATCTGACAAACTCCTAATAACCAAAATATATATAAAACTTTGACAACTTAACAACAGAAAGAAAAATAACCTAATCATAACATAAAATGGGCGAAGGACTTGAATAGATATTTAACCAAAGAGGATATTCAAATGGCCACCACACACATGAAAAGATGCTCAGCGTCATTAGCCATCAGAGATGCAAATCAAAACCACAATGAGATGCCATTTCACTCCCACTAGGATGGTTAAGATCAAAAAAAGAAAAAGAAAATAACTATTGTTGGCAAGGACATAGGGAAAACTAGGACACTTATCCACTGCTGGTGGGAATGGAAAATGGTATAGCTGTTGTGGAAAACAGTGTGGTGGTTCCTCAAAAAACTAAAAATAGAAATATTGTATGACCCAGCAATTCCACTCCTACATATATATATACCCAAAATACTTGAAAGCAGAGACTCAAGAAGAGACTTGTATACCAAGGCTCATTGCAGCACTATTCACAATAGCCAAAAGGTGGAAACAACCTAAATGTCCATCAGTAAATGAATAGATAAACAAAATGTGGTACATACATACAACAGAGTACTACTCACTCAGTAGGAGAAATGAAGTCTTGATACATGCTACAGTATGGATGGAGCATGAAGACATTATGCTGAGTGAAAAAAGCCAATCACAAAATGACAAAAACTGTATGACCTCACTTATATAAAAAGACAAGAAAAGGTAAAGTATAGAGACCAAAGTTTATTAATGGGTACCAGGGGTAGGAGGAAGGGGAAAAGAAGGGCTAACGGTGAGGGAAAAATTGCATTGATTAAGAGTAGGATTGCACAGCCAATTATTGTGATTGCTGTCAATAGGTTGTCCACCTGTAAAAAAATTGAATTGGCAAAAGTTGTTATAGATATATTTATAGTAATACAAAAAAGAGTAGCTCCTGAGGCTGCTTACGTACTATCAAACACGTGACAGGATTTGGTTCCTCGGTTAGGAGGTTTACAGTCATGGTTTCATGGGACATGCCAGCTAACTGGCCTAACAATGTGTTTAGTGCTTCTGCCCTACCACCTAGTTTGGTGCATAGTGCCTGGGGTCTATTCACCTGGAGCAATGGAGGAAGAAGGAGAGTCAGGAATAGGAAGAGCATATAGAATGTGTGGCTAATTGCCTCTATGAACAACTGCCTCATTTGTCAAGAGATCAGAACTAGATGGTGCCCGACTACCATTACTGAATATTTTGATCAAAGATTACATAGAACAATCTGATCAAAAGGGGTAAAATGTAGAACAGAATTTAAAATTCTCATGGACTGTAGACTTTCTGGAGCTATGGAGGGTGGATGAACCTCTGAAACTATTGCCCTGAGATAATCTTTAAAAATATCCCCTGAAATCATCTTAAAACCAAACAATAGTCTAGCTTAATTAGTAAAAAAAAGGTCTGCCTTGAGCATTATTCTCTTTTAAGAAGTGTCTATATAGGATCAAATTGACAACAGCAACTCTATAGGAACCTTAGTGGGCAGTGAGCTGATGTTAATGAGGGAGGAAAAACTCAGAGAAGGAGGGTGATAATGGTTGCACAACTTGAAAAATGTAATCAGTGTCACTATACGATACATGTAGAAACTGTTCAACTGGCATATGTTTCACTGTGTATATTCTCAACAACAGCAACTAAATAAATAAAATTTAGAAAGGAAAAAAAAAAAAGAAGCAGCCAGAGCCCTCCTTCAGTCCTGCAGCTGCAAGGAAATTAATTCTGCCATCAACTTGAGTTTGAACATGGATTTTTCCCCAGTCAAGCCTCTAGATCTTGATTGCAGCCAACACCATAATTCAAAGCCATCAACTCTTCTTCAGTCTTCATTATTCATTGTCCAGCTTTCTCATGCATATGAGGCAATTGAAAATACCATGACTTGGAGTGAGGTGCACCTCAGTACTCAAAGTGACATCTTTGCTTTTTTTTACACTTGAAAGAGATCTTTAACAGTGGATTTGCCCAACTCATTATATCATTTGATGTCCTGACTGCTGTTTCCATGCATGTTGATTATGGATCCAACTAAAATCCTTAACAGCTTCAATATTTTCATTGTTTATCATGATATTGTTTATCGGTCCAGTTGTGAGGACTTTTGTTTTCTTTGTGTTGAGGTGTAATCCATACTGAAAACTGTAGTCTGATCTTCATCAGTAAGTGCTTCAAGTCCTCTTCACTTTCAGCAAGCAAGGTTGTGTTATCTGCGTATCACAGTTGTTAATGAGTCTTCTTCCAATCCTGATGCTGTGTTCTTCTTTATATAGTCCAGCTTCTCGAATTATTTGCTCAGCATACAGATTGAATAAGTATGGCAAAAGGATACAACCATAACGTACACCTTTCCTGACTTTAAACCTCACAGAATCCCATTGTTCTGTTTGAATGATGCTTCTTGGTCTATGTGCAGGTTCCTCATGAGCACAATTAAGTGTTCTGGAATTCCCATTCTTCACAAGGTTATCCATAATTTGTTATGATCGCACAGTCTAATGCCTTTGCACAGTCAATAAAACACAGGTAAACACTTTTCAGATGTTCTCTGCTTTCAGCCAAGATCCATCTGACATCAGCTACGATATCCCTCATTCCACATCCTCTTTTGAATCTGGTTTGAATTTCAGATCCCAACGAAAGACGTAAATTATATAGTACAACACTCATGAAAATTATATCAGATTATCCTTGTTAATAATGATAACTATCTTTTATTGAGTACTTACTATGTGCCAGGCACAATACTAAGCACTTTACATATATTTTTGCATTTAATTTTTCTAGCAGCCCTATGAAGCAGGTATTATTATTCCCATTATCATAGATAAGGAAACTAGAGCGATGATATAGCTTGCCAAAGTCATACAGGTAGTCAGTGAAGGAGCCAGGTTTCAAACAGGTTGATTCCAGCCCCAATGTTCTTAAACACTATACTAAACATTTATCTTGCTCCTCTCCTGGCCTTGATCTTGAATCTCAGTTTTAGCAATTGGAGTTTTTTGCCATGTGTAAAACCCAAAGTTTGTAGTATTAGAATCTAGGACTAGAATTTAGTCTTTTAACTCTGCAATATAGTTGGACTCTACCAGGGATACACATTAGTCACATAAATAGATAGAAAGAAACAAGCAGCAATTGGCTTTTAGGATAGGCTGCTGTGTTTATGAGAATTGGACTCAGTTACTTTGAGGTCCAAAGTGGGAACAGAATATTTCAGCTTCAACACAAAATACAAGGCCCAGAAGGAATGAAATGAGACTGAGTTGAAGCATGTCAGAAATAGCCAAGAGTAGCCTTTTCTAATCTTTTTACCCTGAAGGAATTCTTGAAATACTTTTCAGGTTTCAGGCAATCCCTACGTAAATATTCAGATATATACAAATCACAAAATGTTAGTGTGCTCAATAAGTTATAGATATAATAACTTAATGATAATTGTCAATCCTCTTTTGAGCAGAGAATGATATTTTTCTGTGACTGCCTTGGAGAATTTATTAGCCTAGTCTTTTTGTGTGGTTTCCCTTCTCCACAAAAGATGTCAACTCTAATGGAAGTTGGTAGTGTAAGTATAGAAAATTTAACTTTTCCATTTTATTTTTATTTTCTCCTTGATTTTTTTTTTTTTTTTACCATATCCAATGTGTTAGTCCAAGTCCTCCAAGACACCAACATGCAAGGATTTTATTAGAAGAAATATCTTTGAGAGAAAATGGAGAGGGAGACAGGGAAAACTAAGAGAACCATCAGACCATGATGTGAGCATGATCTTGAGTGAGGAGAGAAGGAAAGAAGATTGGGTGGAAGTGTTCAAGACTGCCCTGCAACCTAAGAAAGGGTCAGGAAGGCTGTCAAGGAGTCTTTGACCTAAAGGCAGCCATCAGAGATGTCTAATGACTTCCAGGAATAGACCTGCCTTAGTATTCCTGCTGTACTTAGTCGCTGGCTTGGAGCAGTAAGTAGGAAATGTGGCCTCAGTGCAAACACAGGGATGAATTTCAGAGCACAGCAGCTAGGGCCCTTGGTTAATTAAGTTTCCTGTAGTTCTGCAACAGGCACATCTCATGGCCATCAAATTTAAGAAGGCCTAAAAGTTTATCATAAATGTTTACAAGTTACCAGTATTGTGTGTGGCATGTGGTAAATTCAAGAGTTTTTTTCCTCCTACGTAAAACTAAAAATTATTTATTACCCAAACTTTCTTGAAAAAAGAGTCAGGTTTAGCATACCTTTCTTGAAGTTACTGTCTTACTTTCCTTTTCCTAAATTATAAAAAACATATAAGGCAAACATCATAAGTTTAGGTTAAATGCCTGGTTTAAGCTAAAAATGTGATTCAGTTTTACTAAAGATAGACTTAGAGGGCAGTGGTGGTTCAGTGGCAGAATTCTCACCTTTCATGTGGAAGACCTGGGTTCAATTGCTGGCCAATGCAACTCAAACAGAGCCACCACTCTGTTTTGCTTTGATGATGTCTGTGTGGCTTTGACGATGAACAGGTTTCAGCAGAGCTTCCAGACAGAGTCAAACTAGAAAGAAAGCCTGGTAATCTACTTCCTAAAAATTAACTAATGAAAACCCTATGGATCACAACGGTCTGATCCCCAGTGAACCATGGAGATGGAGCAGGATCAGCATTTTGCTCCGTTGTTCATGCAGTCACCATGAGTCATGGGCTGATTCAACAGTAGCTAATAACAACAGCAGAAAGATACTCTTGGTTGCCTTAATTTAAATAAACATTTTAAATATATTTAATGTTATTTACAACACGAAAATGACAATTATTGATTAGTAAAGTTATTAAAATCATGTCAACAAAATATGAATAAAATTATAGCCTAAGATACATTTTTATACAAAGCTTTGAAAAAAATCGTTTTTTCCCAAGTAACATGATTAGGCTCAAATATAGGCCTAACTATACCCAAACCAGTTGCCATTGAGTCTATTCCAACTCATAGCGACCCTATAGGACAGAGTAGAACTGCCTCATAGGGTTTCCAAGGAGTGGCTGGTGGATTCAAACTGGCAACATTTTGGTTAGCAGCCAAGCTCTTAACCACTGCGCCACCAGGGCTCCTAAATATAGGCCTAGCAGTTACAAAATTATACACATGTGTTGGATATTATTGTCTCTTTTATACACTTAAGAAATTCCGAACTTGTCTACAGGAAGATCAATAAACCTTACCTTGACTGTATGATCAGACTGCAACTCACAAAGTTCTTGCTCTTCTCTCAAAATCAGGTTCTCAGGCTGAGCAGAAGATTCAGAGAAAGGGTCCTTTACCTTTGTGTTGAAAGGAATAGAAAATACTGTTCTATTTTGTTCTTCAGATCTTCCAGGTGATTTTTAATAAAACTTATTAAGTCCTTTCTCACACTCAAGCCCAAGCAACAGTGGGAACATTTCACGATTTCCATTGCAACATGATTTTTCTAGAGATTCAGATTCCTATTAATCCAAAAAATCTTGTCACTTGAGGTCAAACTATTTTCTCCAGGGCATTATAGAGACTTGTTCGACTGGTTCACATGAGACACACACACAAAAAAAAGCTTGCTAAGTAGCAAGTTGATGTAGCTGTTCTTTCTCTCTAAAACACTCTGGTCTACTGTTTTCTTGAAAATACTGCTGCAATTTACCTTTCAGCTAAAGCACACTTTTGAGAAGATTTCCTTGGCTAAGCTGAAAGATTTCTACATATAACAGGAGATTAGATGTTCTTGGTCCAAATTATAACACGATTTTTATTTCATTCTTGAATAAACTGTTAAAAATTTCTTTTTTAAAGTTAACAATTCTGTAGTAGCATTCAGAACTTTTTTCATTTCATCTACAAGAGTTTTTGACATCAGTGCCTCTCTGTAAAGAAAGCAGTATATTGTGACAACTTCAGATCCAAGAAGTTCAACAAACCTAAGCATAAGAAATATGAACAAAATTATACCAAGGAATATTATAATCAAACTTCTCCAAATCAGTGAGAAAGAGAAGAGCCTAGCAGCCAGTGAAAAAAGATGCAGCACCTACAGAGGAACAAAGATAAGGATGATACCTGATTTCTCATTGGAAACAATGTAAGTGAGAAGAGACTACAGCAAAATCTTTAAAATAGTAAAAGAAAAAAATGGCAACCTAGAATACTGTATCTAGTAAAATATAATTTAAAAATGAAAGCAAAATATTTTTTCAGACAGAAAAAGCCAAAAGATTCATCATCAACAGACCCACACTACAAGAAATATTAAATAGCATTCTTTGATTAGAATGAAAATGATATCAGATGGAAATATGGATCCATACAAAGAATGAACAGCACTAGAAATGGCAGCTCCATGGTTAAACATATATTTTTTTCTTATTATTTAAATCTTTTTATTATTTAAGGATCCCTAGTGGTGCATTGGTTAGGAGCTTGGCTGCTAACCAAAAGGTCAGCAGTTTGAATCCACTAGCCACTCCTTGGAAAATCTATAGGGCAGTTCTACTCTGTCCTATAGGGTCACTATGAGTAGGAACCGACTCAATGGCAACGGGTTGGTTATTATTTAAATCTATAATTAAACAAAACTAATTATAATGTACTATGTGGTTTATAACATATGCAAAAATAAAAAGTATTACAACAATAAATACAAAGGTTGGGATGGGAGAAGTGGAAGTAAACTATTGAAACCTTATGCTATATATGAGATGATGAAATATCACTTGAAGACAGTCTGTGATAAGTTAAAGATATATACTGTGAACCTTAAAGCAACCAGTAAACTAAGCAAACAATGAGACAAAATGGAATCAGAAAATATCCAATTAATCCAAAAGCAGGTAGAAAAACATAGAAAAAGGAAACAAGAAAGCAGAGGGAACAAATAAAAAACAAATAGCAAGATTACATATTTAAACCTAACCATATCAACAAATATATTAAATGGAAATAATCTAAAGACTCCAATTAAAAGGGCATCAGATTGGATTAAGAAACAAGACTCAGTTATATGTTGCATGTAAGAAACCCATTTTGAATATAAAGACAAGTAGATTAAAAGTAAAAAAATATAACAGGAGATATGTCATGCTAACACTAATCAAATGAAAGCTGGAGTGAATATATTAATATCAGAGAAAGCAAAATTAGGAGCAAAAAATATTACCTAGGATAAAAAGACCATTTTCTACTGATAATGGGACCAATTCATCAAGATGACATAACAATCCTGAACATTTATGTACCTAATAATAGAACTGGAAGGATAAATAGACAAATTCAGAATTATTGTTGGAGATTTCAATACATCTATCTCAATAATTGATAGAACAGGTAGACAGAAAATCAGTAAAGATATAGAAAATCTGAACAATACTATCAAACAACCTAGTTCACATTTATAAAACACTCCACCCAGTAATAGCACAATACAGATTATTTTTAAGATTATTCTGGGCCAGAAAATAAGTTTTGATAAATTTTAAGTGATGCAACTTATACAAAATAAGGTCTTTGGACTAATTATAATTACATTAGAAATAAATACAGAAAGACCTCCGCAATATCAGCAAATATTTGGAAACTAAATAATAAACCGCTAAATAACCCATGGGTCAAAGAAGAAATCAAAAGGGAAATAAGAAAATATTTTGAATGGAATGAAAACATAACAAAATTTCTAGGATGCCAATAAGGCAGTGCCTAGAGGAAAATGTGCAGCACTAAACACCTATATTAGAAAAGACTGTCTCAAATCAATGACCTCAGCTCCCACCATAATAAACTAGACAAAGAAAAGCAAATTAAATGAAAATGAGCAGAAGAAAGGAAATAATAAAGATCAAAATAGAATCAATGAAAGAGACTAGAAAAACAATAGAGAAAAATCAATGAAACTAAAAGCTAATTCTTTGACAAGATGAATAAAACTGATAAATCTCTGGCCAGACTTATCAGGAGAAACATACACCCACAGACCACAAATTAGCAATACCAGGAATGAGAAAAGAGACATAATTAGAGACTTTACAGATATTTAAAGGAATATAAGGGAATATTAACAACTTTATGCCAATAATATTCAACAACATAAATGAAATTCCTTGCAAGACACAAATGCCAAAGCTTATTCAGGAAAAAAAGAAAAGATAAGGTAAATAATATACATCCATTAAAAAAAAATTGGAATGTCTAGATAAAAACCTTCCCACAAAGAAAACTTAGACTGAGATGGCTTCAATGGTGAATTCTACGAAATATTTAAGGAAATAATACTAGCTCTACACAAACTTTTTCAGATAATTGAAAAGTAGGGAATACTTCCTAACTCATTCTATGAGGCCATTACCTCAATATCAAAACCAGACAAAGAAGGCAGGGGCTAACATGGCACCCTAGATGGACGTACCATGTTGTCCCTCTGCAGCAAAAACCTGAAAAACTAAGTAGAACAGATACAAATGTCAGTCCTGGAACCCTTAGCATCAAATGAAGGGATAAAGAACTAGATCAAACACCGAATGGAAGAAATTGACAGAAAACATAGAATTAGGAGAGATATGGAGTGGAGGTCCCCTCCCAACTAACAGGGCACAGTGTCGCCAGCTTGGAACACAGCTAGCAATGCCCCCAGAGGTGAATACAAGAAGGCAACTTCATGGAGCTCCCAACAGGAAGCAGAACAACTGGTAACCAGAGAAACATGCTTTTCCACCCCTCACCCTTCTGGTGAGCAGCAGCAAGAAACTCCCTCCAACCTGGCAGTCCCCACAGTTGGGGTCCAAAATACAAGATCCCCTTGCCCTCCCCAAGGCACACCTCAGTCCCTCCTGCTACATGGCCAACATCATAATTCAAAGGCATCAATTCTTCTTCGGTCTTCCTTATTCATTGTCCAGGTTTCCCATATACGTGAGGCAGTTGAAAAGACCATGGCTTGGGTCAGGTGCACCTTAGTCCTTAAAGTGATATCTTTGCTTTTTAACACCATTTTTTTAAAATTTTTAAATTTTTCACCATAAAAAAATTTATACAAACACTGTTATGTGACTCTAATTGCTCTCCCCATACTGTGACAGCACATTGCTCCTTTACACCCCTGAATCCCCATGTCCATTCAACCAGCTCCTAACCCTCTCTGCCTTCCCATCTCACCTCCGGACAGAAGCTGACTGTTTAGTTTCTTGTATCTACTTGAGCTAAGAGGCACACTCCTCACGAGTATCACTTTAGGTCCCACAGTCCAGTCCAATCCCTGTCTGAAGAGTTGGCCTCGGAAATTGTTTTAGTTCTGGGCTGATAATCTGGGAGCCATGATTTCCAGGGTTCCTCCCATCTCAGTCACACCATTACGTGTGGTCTTCTTACTAGAATTTGAGTTCTGCACCCCACCTTTCTCCTGCTCCATCCAGGACTCTCTGGTGTGTTCCCTGTCAGAGCGGTCATTCGTGGTAGCTGAGCACCATCTAGTTCTTCTGGTCTCAAGCTGATGAAGTCTCTGGTTTATGTGGCCCTTTCTGTCTCTTGGGCTACTACTTTCCTTGTGTCTTTGGTGTTCTTCATTCTCCTTTACTCCCAGGTGGTTGGGACCAATGGCTGCATCTTAGATGGCCGCTTGCAAGTTTTTAAGACCCCAAATGCCACTCACCAAAAAAGTAGGATGCAGAACATTTTCTTAATAGCCTTTGTTATGCCAACTGACCTACATGTCCCCTTAAAGCATGGTCCCCAGACCCCTACCCCTGCTACTCCGTCCCTCAAACTGTTTGTATTAAAGGAAACTTCTTAGCTTTCTTTAGTCCAGTTGTGCTGACTTCCCCTGTAGTGTGTGCTGTCCTTCCCTTCACCTAAGATAATTCTTATCTACTATCTAGTTAGTAAATAACCCTCACCCTCCCTCCCCACCCTCGTAACCATCAAAGAATGTTTTCTTCTGTGTTTAAACCTTTTCTTGAGTTCTTATAATATTGGTCTCATACAATATTTGTCCTTTTGCAACTGACTAATTTCACTCAGCATAATGCCTTCCAGATTCCATGTTATGAGATGTTTCATGGATTCAAAGTTATTCTTTATCGTTGTGTAGTATTCCATTGTCTGAATATGCCATAATTTGTTTATCCATTCATCCACTGATGCGCACCTAGGTTGTTTCCATCTTTTTCCTATTGTGAACAGTGCTGCAATGAACATGGGTGTGCATATATCTATTCATGTTACAGCTCTTATTTCTTTATGATAAATTCCAAGGACCAGGATTGCTCTATTGTGTGGTACTTCTATTTCTAGCTTTTCAAGGAAATGCCAAATTGATTTCCAAAGTGTTTGTACCATCTTACATTCCCACCAGCAGTGTATAAGTGTTCCAGTCTCTCTACAACCTCTGCAACATTTATTATTTTGTGTGTTTTGGATTAACGCTAGCCTTGTTGGGGTGAGATGGTATGTCATTGTAGTTTTGATTTACATTTCTCTAATGCCTAATGATCATGAGCATTTCCTCATGTATCTGGTAGCTACCTGAATGTCTTCTTTGGTGAAGTGCCTCTTCATGTTCTTTGCCCATTTTTTAATTGGGTTATTTGTCTTTTTGTTGTTGAGGTTTTGCAATATCTTGTAGATTTTAGAGATTAGACCCTGATCGGATTTGTCATAGCGAAAAATTTTTTCCCAGTCTGTAGGTTGTCTTTTGACTCTTTTGGTGAAGTCTTTTGGTGAGCATGAGTGCTTGATTTTTAGGAGCTCCCAGTTATCCAGTTCCTCTTCTGGTGCCTGTGCATTGTTACTTATGGTTCATATTGTGTTTATGCCATGTATTAGGGCTCCTAATGTTGTTTTTTTCTTCCATGATCTTTATAGTTTTTGAGTTTATATTTAAGTCTTTGATCCATTTTGAGTTAGTTTTGTGCATGGTGTGAGGTATCGGTCTTGTTTCAGTTTTTTGCAGATGGATATCCAGTTATGCCAGCACCATTTGTTAAAGAGACTCTTTTCCCCAATTAGCAGACTTTGGGCCTTTGTCAAATATCAGCTGCTCATAGGTGGATGAATTTATGTCTAGATTCTCAATTCTGTTCCATTGGTCTATGTATCTGTTGTTGTACAAGTACCAGGCTGTTTTGACTACCATGGTGGTTCTAAAATCAGGTAGTGTGAGGCCTCCCACTTTGTTCTTCTTATAGAGTAATGCTTTACTTATTCAGGGCCTCTTCCCTTTCCATATGAAGTTGGTGATTTATTTCTCCATCTCATTAAAAAATGCCAGTGGGATCTGGATCGGGATTGCATTGTATCTGTAGATCGCGTTGGGTAGAATTGACATTTTCACAATGTTGAGTCTACCTATCCATGAGCAAGGTAGGTTTTTCCACTTATGCAGGTCTCTTTTGGTTTCTTCAGTAGTGTCTTCTAGTTTTCATTGTCTAGATCTTTTACTTCTCTGGTTAGATTTGTTCCTAAGTATTTTATCTTCTTGGGGGCTATTCTAAATGGTATTGATTTGGTGATTTCCTCTTCCAGGTTCTCTTTGTTGGTGTAAAGGAATCTAACTGATTTTTGTATGTTTATCTTGTATCCTGAAACTTTGCTGAAATCTTCTATCAGTTCCAGTAGTTTTCTTGTGGATTCTTTGGGGTTTTCTGTGTATAAGATCATATCATCTGCAAATAGAGATACTTTGACTCCTTCCCTACCAATTTGGATGCTCTTCATTTCTTTTTCTAGGCTAACTGCTCTGGCTAGGACCTCCATCACAATGTTGAATAAGAGTGGTGATAGAGTGCATCCTTGTCTGGTTCCTGTTCTCAACAGGAATGTTTTCAAAGTCTCTCCATTTAGGATGATGTTGGCTGTTGGCTTTGTATAAATGCCCTTAATTATATTGAGGAATTTCCCTTCTATTCCTATTTTGTTGAGAGTTTTTATCATGAATGGGTGTTGGACTTTGTCAAATGCCTTTTCTGCATCGATTGATAAGATCATGTGGTTCTTGTCTTTTGTTTTATTAATGTGATGGATTACATTGATTGCTCTTCTATTGTTGAAACCATGTTGAACCATCCCTGCATACCTGGTATAAATCCCACTTGGTCATGGTGAATTATTTTTTTGATATGTTGCTGAATTCTCTTGGCTAGAATTTTATTGAGGATTTTTGTGTCAATTTTCATGAGGGATATTGGTCTGCAATTTTCTTTTTTTGTGGTGTCTTTACCTGGTTTTAGTATCAGGGTTATGCTGGCTTCACAGAATGAGTTTGGGAGTATTCCATCCTTTTCTATGCTCTGAAATATCTTTAGTAGTAGTGGTGTTAACTCTTCTCTGAAAGTTTGGTTGAATTCTCCAGTGAAGCCATCCGGGCCAGGGCTTTTTTTTTGTTGGAAGCTTTTTAATTGCCTGTCAATCTCTTCTTTTGTTATGGGTTGATTTAGTTGTTCTACCTGTTTGTGTTAGTTTAGGTAGGTAGTGAATTTCTAGAACTTTTTCTATTTCCTCTAGGTTTTCAAATTTGTTAGAGTACAGTTTTTCATAATATTCTGTTATGATTCTTTTAATTTCAGTTAGGTCTGTTGTGATATCACCCATCTTATTTCTTATACGGGTTATCTGCTTCCTCTCCTGCTTTTCTTTTGTCAGTTTGGCCAATGGTTTATCAATTTTGTTTCTGTATTCAAAGAACCAGTTTTTGGTCTTGTTAATGCTTTCAATTGTTTTTCTATTCTCTATTTCATTTAATTCTGCTCTAATTCTTATTATTTCCTTCCTTCTGGTGCTTGAGGGCTTCTTTTGCTGCTCTCTTTCTACTAGTTCCAGTTGTAGGGTTAGTGTTTTGCTGATGGCCCTTTCTTATTTTTGGATGTCTGCATTTATTGCTATAAACTAACCTCTGAGCACTGCTTTTGCTGTGTCCCAAAGGTTCTGGTAGGATGTGTTTTCATTCTCGTTTGAGTCTATGAATTTCTTTATTGCATCCTTAATTTTTTCTATACCCCAGTAGTTTTTGAGCAAGGTGTTGTTCAGTTTCCATGTGTTTGATTTTTTTTTCTTGCTTTTTCTGTTATTGATTTCTACTTTTACGGCTTTATGGTCAGAAAGTATGCTTTGTAATATTTTGATGCTTTGGATTTTGTTAAGGCTTGCTTTATGGCCTAATATGTGGTCTATTCTGGAGAATGCTTTATGTGTGTTGGAAAAGAAAGTATACTTGGCTGTTGTTGGGTGAACTGTTCAGTATATGCATGTGAGATCACTTTGGTTGATTGTAGTGTTTAGATCTTCCGTGTCTTTGTTGAGCTTCTTTCTGGATGTTCTGTCCTTCACCAAAAGTGGTGTGTTGAAGTCTCCTACTACTATTGTGGAGTTGTCTATCTCTCTTTTCAGAGTTTCTTTTACGTATTTTGGATCCCTGTCATTGTGTGGGTAAATATTTATTATAGTTATGTCCTCCTGGTGTATTGACCCTTTAATCATTATATAGTGTCCTTCCTTTTCCTTTGTGGTGGATTTTACTTTAAAGTCTATTTTGTCAGAGATTAATATTGCCACTCCTGCTCTTTTCTGAGTGCTATTTGCTTGATATATTTTTTTTCTATCCTTTGAGTTTTAGTTTGTTTGTGTCTTTAAGTCTAATGTTGTCTCTTGTAGGCAGCATATAGATGGATCCTGTTTTTTTTTATCCAATCTGCCACTCTCTCTCTCTTTATTGGTGCATTTAGTCCATTTATATTCAGCATAATTATTGATAGGTATGAGTTTAGTGGTGTCATTTTGATATCTTTTTTTGTGTGTTGTTCACAGTTTCTTCATTCCACTTAATTTTCTGTGCTGAGTCATTTATCTTCGTATTTTCTTTTCTTCTTTTTCATTGTTGTTGATTTTATGTTTGCTGAGTCTTTATATTTTTCTAGATTTTTATTTTGACTTGTAGGATTGTTAGTTTCCTTTGTTGTTATCTTAATATTTACCCCTATTTTTCTAAGTTTATACCAGTCTTTTATTTCTTTATATCGCCTTGACTTCCTCTCCCTATGAAAAATCTATGCCTACATTTTTTAAGTCCCTCTTTTTTGTTTTAATGTTGTCATCTTTTACATATTGACATCTGTTTCCCTATTTTCAGTGTTTTAGCTTTGATTTACTTTTGTGACTTCCCTATCTGGGTTGATATCTAGTTGCTCTGTCCTGTGTTCTAGTCTTGGGTTGTTATCTGATGTTACTGATTTTCTAACCAGAAGACTCCCTTTAGTATTTCTTGTAATTTTGGTTTGGTTTTTGCAAATTCCCTAAACTTCTGTTTATCTGGAAATGCCCTAATTTCACCATCATGTTTGAGAGACAGTTTTGATGGATATGTATTTCTTGGCTGGCAGTTTTTTTTCCTTCAAGGATTTATATATGTCATCCCATTGCCTTCTTGCCTGCATGGTTTCTGCTGAGTAGTCCGAGCTTATTCTTATTGACTCTCCTTTGTAGATGACTTTTCGTTTATCCCTAGCTGCTCTTAAAATTCTCTTTATCTTTAGTTTTGGCAACTTTGATTATAATTATGTCTTGGTGACTTTCTTTTGGGATCTACCTTATGTGGGGTTCGATATGCATCTTGGATGGATATCTTATCATCTTTCACAATATCAGGGAAGTTTTCTGCCAATACATCTTCAACAATTCTGTCTGTATTTTCTGTTATCCTTCCCATTCTGGTACTCCAACCACTCCTAGGTTATTCCTCTTGATAGAGTCCCACATAATTCTTAGGCTTTCTTCATTTTTTTAATCCTTTTATCTGATTTTTCCTCAAATAAGTTGGGGTCAAGTGCTTTATCTTCCGTCTCACTAATTCTGACTTCCATTGCCTCAAGTCTGCTCCTACGACTTTCTATTGTCTAATTCTGAAATTTTATTGTGAATCTTCTGGATTTCTGATTGCTGTCTCTCTGTGGATTCTTGCAGTATGTTAAATTTGTCATTATGCTCTTCTCTAATGTTTTTAATTTCCTGTCTTGCATGGTCTGCGTTTTGCTTAATCTCCTACCTAATTTCTTGAAGAGTTTTGTATATTAATCTTTTGTATTCTGCCTCCAGTAATTCCAAGAAATCTTCATATTCTGGAAAATTTCTAGATTTTTTATTTTGGGAGCTTGCTGAAGCCATCATGGATTGCTTCTTTATGGGACTTGATATTGAGCGTTGTCCCTGCGCCATTAATAAATTATTATATTAATTTATTTTACATTTGCTTACTGTGTGCTAGCTTGTTTCATTTTAATATGCCCAAATAGGCTGCTCATGTGAGCTAGTTTGATTATTGGCACCTTTGAAGCTCTAATGTCCTGTCACTAGGTGGTTAGATATATTACTATGTATGTGAGCTCAGGAGTCCACCCACTCTTCCTATATGGATTCAGCTTAGGTTCCCAGATAGATAGCCACCAAATGTGTGGTGTAGGCTCTCACTTGCAGTCCTATGCATGCATGGGTGATTCGTATAGGCACAGGCATCTGGCTGCAGCAGGGCAACACACTCTGAGGAAGGCAGGGGGCTGACAGCTGCCCCTGAGTGTTCAGCAGGAAGGTGTGTCCCTGTTCCCTAAAGCACGTAGGTGGGTGGGTTTTGCAGCTGGACTATGAGCACCTAATGCTGTTGGCTATAAGGACTGGGGGGCACTTCTTATTCATGGGCCCCTATCGCAGGTGGCTGGTGATGTGGGTGGAGCCACAGTCCTCAGGCCCCTGATGTGGGTTGGTGAAGACCCTGCTTAATGGGCAGAGCAGTGTCAAATGTCAAGAACCTGCCACTTCACAGCTGAAGCAGTTGAAGTGAGACTTCTGCTATATACCCTGTTGTATTGTGGTAATGAGGGCCTATGCTGTTGAGATGGTCCCACACAAGTCTATTTAGGGGGAAAGGCACTGAAAGTTCATGGATCCCTTATGCCTGTGCATAGGCAAAGGAGCTGTGCCTACCCTGGATTCCTGGCTTAGCGGAGCTGGCAGTTTATTTTTTTCCTGTTTATTTGTTTACCCTCAAGGCAGGGAGAATGGCTCCAGGCGTGTGACGGATCCTACTTCTGGCCCAGGCAACTGTGCAATTGCTGAAGCTGGTCCAGGACCCACTGCAGAGCAGGAAGTGGGGAGGTAAATGGGAGAGAGGTTTTTCCCTAAGGGGGTGTTTTAGATCCACATAGTAAGCCATACGCAATTACTTATCTTTCGCCAGATCGAGGGCTGCTTCTCACTGGTTCTGGGTGGCCCCATTGCAGAAAACGCGCCTCCCGAGCACTTCTACTTGCCTGCCTCACTGCTTACCCCCGAGCTGCTCAGGACTGAAGGGCTCAGGCTCTCGCTGGGACAGGACTGGCAACTCCTCGCTGCTTCCAAACCGTCTCTCCCTCCCCCTGCTACTCAGCCTTTGATGTTCAGAGCTCCCAGATTGCCATATATAATTGAATCAGTTTTTTTTGGGGTCTTTGTTGTAAGAGGGTCCACTGGAAGCGTCCAACTACTCCGCCATCTTGGTCCTGCCTCCTGCTTTTTAACACTTTAAAGAGTTCTTTTTGCAGCAATTTTTCCCAATGCATTACATCTTTTGATTTCTTAACTGCTACTTTCATAGGTATTGATTGTGGATCCAAGTAAAATGAAATCCTTGACAACTTCAATCTTTCCTCTGTTTTTCATGATGTGGATTATTGGTCCAGTTGTGAAGATTTTTTATTTTTTATGTTGAGGTAATTCATACTGAAGCTGTCGTCTTTGATCTTCATCAGTAAGTGTTTCAAGTCCTCTTTACTTTCAGCAAACAAGGATGTGTCCATCTGCATATTGCAGGTTGTTATTGAGTCTTCCTCCTATCCTTATGCCGTGTTCTTCTTCATATAGCCCAGTTTCTCAAATTATTTACTCAGCATCCAGATTGAATAAGTATGGTGAAAAGATAAACAACCCTGTCACACACCTTTCTTGATTTTAAACCAAGCAGTATCCTCCTGTTCTGTTTGAACATCTGCCTCTTGGTCTATGTACAGTTTCCCCACGAGCACAATTAACTATTCTGGAATTCCCATTCTTCACAAGGTTATCCATAATTTGTTATGATCCACACAGTTGAACACCTTTGAATAGTCAATAAAACACTGGTAAACATCTTTCTGGTATTCTCTGCTTTCAGCCAAGATCCATCTGACATCAGCAATGAATCCCTTGTTCCACGTCCTTTTTGGAATCCAACTTGAATTTCTGGCAGTTCCCTGCTGATGTACTGCTGCAACTGCTTTTTAATGATCTTCAAAAAAATGTTACTTGTGTGTGATATTCATAATATTGTTCACTAATTTTCTCATTCTGTTGGATTACCTTTCATTGGAATGGGCACAAATATGGATCTCTTCCAGTAGGTTGGCCAGGTAGCTATCTTCCAAATTTCTTGGCATAGACAAGTGAGTGCTTCCAGCATTGTATCTGTTTGCTGAAACATCTCAATTGGTATTCTGTCAATTCCTGGAGCCTTGTTTTTAGACAATGCCTTCAGTCAAGCTTGGACTTCTTCCTTCAGTTCTTTTCTTGATCATATGCTACCTCCTGAAATGGTTGAAAGCTGACCAGTTCTTTTTGATACAGTGCCTCTGTGTATTCCTTCCATCTTCTTTTGATGCTTCCTGCATAGTTCAATATTTTGCCCATAGAATCCTTCAATATTGTAACACAAGGCTTGAATTTTTTCTTTAGTTCTTTCAGCTTGAGAAATGCTGAGTGTGTTCTTCCCTTTTGGTTTTCTAACTCCAGGTCTTTACACATTTCATTATAATACTTTCTATATATTTATTAGTAACAATCATAAAATTAATCTCATTTACAGTAGTATAAAATTATGAACTATTTAGTGATAAACTTGACAAAAGTTGTGAAATACCTGAACACTGAAAACTGAAATTAAAGAGAACCTAATTTAAAGGAGAGATATATCATGCTCATGAGTCAGAAGGCTCAATATTGTGCAAAATGTCAATTCTACCCCAAGTTGGCCTATAGATTCAACACAATCTGAGTCAAAATCTCAGCAGGTTTTTTTTTTTTTTTTGAAATTGGCAAAGTGATTTGAAAATTCATATGAAAATGCAAGGGACTTACAGTCAAATCAACTTTGAAAAATAAGAACAAAATTAGAGAACTAGTACTACCTGATTTCAAGACTTGCTATAAAGCTACAATATTGGTGTCAAGATAGAAAATAAATCTAATGAACAGTATAAATTGTCAACCCCCAAATTCTGTACATTCCTCTCATTGAATTGTGGGATCTATATCCAGCCCCCCTGAGATTGGGTGGGTTTGTGATTGCTTCAACCTATAGAATGAAGTGGAGTAACATTGTGAGACTTCTGAAGCTTGGTAAGAATGGGCCAAATAGCATGTATAAAAGCATCTAGGCCAAGTAGAACAGATCAACTGGTTCACTTGTTCTAAAACCTAGGTGAAACCAGCCACCACATAAGAAATTTGTCTATGCTGAGACTGCAATGCTGTAAAGACCACATATACACAATCCTGTTGACAATTCATTTGAGCACCCAGCCAACAGCCAGCATCAACTGCCAGCCAAGTGAGTGAGCTCTGTTAGACTCCATCCCAGAAGAGTCTTACTATTAATACAACCCTGGGTGACATCTGACTGCCTACCAAACCAATCCTGAATTCCTGTCCCATAAAAATCTTGAGAAAAATAGTTATTTAAAGCCACTAAACTTTAGGGGTAACTTATTACTAAGTAATAGTAACTGGAACAAAGAGTTTTCAGTGAAATAGCCATAAGCCCATCAATTACCCTACATATATATACATATACTATATATATATATATATAGTAAAGCTCTTTTAGGGATAAACTTGCCCACTTAGACACTTCCTCACAGCTTTTTAAGGTTTTACTATTTAATATAAATAGCTATCCAAAGATTATAAAACAATTGAAAGAGGAAAACAAATCAGAAAAAAGGACCCAGAAGAATCAGAGACAATGCACAGAACAGGAGAAAACTTGATTTAAAAAAAGGCATATCCTCAGAGAGATGATAAGGTAATGAAATAAGAATAGGGATCTCCTGGGCCACAGTAGATGGTCCTGGATAGAATGGGAGAAAATTGTAGAAGAAAACTTATAATTCTTTTAAAAAAAAAAAGACCAGATTTACTGGACCAGTAGAGACTAGAGAAACCCCCAAGACTATCACCCTGAGATACTCTTTAAACTTTGAAATGAAACTATTCCTGGAGGTCACCTTTCTGCTAAATAACAGATTGGCTCATAAACAATATCACCAGTGAGTGCTGTGCTCCTTTTAATTTGAAAAAAAAAAAAAAAGGCATCATCTATATGAGACCAAACATCAACATTTACCCTAAAGCAAAGATGAGAAAGTCAGGGGGGTCAGGGAAGCAAGAATAATGGAAATGGAACAACCAGAATGGAAATAAGGAGAATGTTGACACAATGTGGAAATGTAATTAATGTCATTGAACAATATGTATAAAAAAAAAAACAAAAAAAACTTGTTTCCACAGAGTTGATTCCAACTTACAGCGACCCTATAGGACACAGTAGAACTGCCCCATAAGGCTTCCAAGGAGTGGCTGGTAGATTTGAACTTGTAACCTTTTGGTTAGCAGCCAAATGCCTAACCACAGCACCACCAGGGCTCTGAACAATGTAGTGCACTGGTTAAGAGCTCGACTGCTAACTAAAAGGTCAGCAATTGGAACCCACCAGCCACTCCTTGAAAACCCTATGGGGCAGTTCTACTCTGTCCAATAACGTCGTTACAAGTTGGAATCGACTTGATGTATTGGGAACAACAGGTATAGAAATTGTTAAATGAGAATCCAATTTGCTGTGTAAAGTTTCACCACAAACTCAAAAAATATTTTAAAAAAAGATAAAGAAGTAAGAATAGGGGTCTCTGAAAAGTAACAAGCTATTTTAGTTTCCTACTGTTACTATAACAAATGATCACAAACTTATCAGCTTAAAACAACACAAATTTATTATTTTACAGTTCTGGAAGTCAGAAGCCCAAAAGCAATCTCATGGGGATAAAGTCAAGATGTCCATAGGGTTGGTTCTTTCTGGAAGCTTTGAGGGAAGAATCCACTTTCTTGCCTTTTTCAGCTTCTAAAGGCCGCCTGGTTTCTTGGGTCATGATTCCTTCCTTGCATCATTCCAGCCTCTTGCTTTCATCCTCACATTTCCTACTACTGATTCTGATCCTCCTGCCTCCTTCTGATACAGATCCTTGTAATTACATTGGGCTCATCAGGAAACTCACCCCATTCCAAGAGCCTTAACTTAATCATATCTGCAAAGTCCCTTTTGCCATGTATAAAGATTGAACGTTGCTGTCAAGTCAGTTCTGACTCATGGCAATCCCACGTGTGTGGAATAAAACTGCTCCATAGGGTTTTTCAAGACTGTCACCCTTCAGAAGCCTATGACCAAGCCTGGTGGTACAATGGTTAAGAGATTGACTGCTAACCAAGAGGTCAAAAGTTTGAATCCACCAGCCGCACCTTGGAAAACCTATGGGACAGTTCTCCTCTGTCCTATAGGGTTGCTATGAGTTGGAATCGACTTGACGGCAACGAGTTTTTAGGTCTTCTGAGGTACCTAACCCCCAGTACCTGTAGGGTGACCTTGTTTGGAAATAGGGTCTTTAAAGGTGTTATCAGTTAACATGAGGTTTTACTAGATTAGGATTGGTCCTAATCTAACATGAATGGTGTCCTTATAAAAGAAAAGAGACACAGACTCACAGAGGGAAAAACACCATATGACAATGGAGGCTGAGATTGTTTTAGCTGCAAGCCAAGGAATACCTGGGGCTACCAGGAGCTGGGAGAGACAAGAAAAAACCTTCCCCCATATCTTTTGGAGAAAGAGCATGGCCCTACAGACACCCAGAATTTGGATTTCTAGCCTCCAGAACTGTGAGACAATAAATTTGTCATTTTAAGCCACTCATTTGGTGGTACTTGACTATGGTGGCCCTAAAAAATGAACACTCTACATAACATTATATATTCATAGGTTCTGGGGATTAGGATGAGGAAATTTTGGGATGTGGAGGCAGTATTGGAAACCAGCTAAAAGCACTGAAAATAATTGTATTTGGGCCAGAGACCTAGGGATGCCAAAGAATAGGGAAGGAATTGCTGTTACAAACTTTGTAGTACTCTGATTTTAAAACTATGTCTATGTTTTACTTTGCATAATACAGTTTATATATTCATTTAATTAATTTGAGTGAATAAAATTTTAATTTAAAGACATTAGAAATATATATACCAAAACGTTAACCGGAAGTATCTTTAAGAGGCTATGGATATACATATATATTTCACTTTCATTGTATCCAATGTTTTACAAAAAAGCACACAATCATTCTATAATGGGAAAAAGTAAGTGTTCTTAAAATACATGATTTTTAACTTTTAATAAATGAATTCAGTTCACTATATTAATAGTAACCATGTGTTTATATCAGTCATATAAAAAGTAATTTAAAAACTAAGAGAGCTACATACTACTAGAATATTTTCTGAGAAAAGGTTAAAAATAAAACCATTTAGTCTTTCCAACAAAGGATATGCCTGATATTATCAGTTGTCAGCAACAACTAACTGTTGTAAGGCATAAATGATTATTTAGAGGTTAGAGTTTTACAAAATTTATGGAAAAAGACATTTTATTTCAGACAAAAAGTAATTTGTTGTTCTACAAAGTAAGTAAAACAAATAAACAAAAAGAAGCCCCCCCCATGCATTCTTTTCTCTCTTATGTAAGTGTATATTTAAACAATAAATTGGACGAAAAAGGCCATTGGAACGTGAAGAAACTATTCTACTTATTCTCATCCATTTGTTTTGCCACCAAAACTTACTTTAAGTATTTTTTTGTTATTGTTCCAATCAGGAGCTCAAATGTTTAGGGAGATTTTTTTAAAACTATTTTGGATCTGCAGTTGGCCAATTTTATCCAGTAATATAACAGGTTTATGCACTTTATTCTGGGTCACAAAATAAAACTGCAAAGCTGGGACAGCGTAGTGAACCTGTCAAAATGGATTGAATGCTCCTGTGTGCAAAACACAATTAAACAGCATCTCTCCCAAATCAAAATGGTTAAAATACTTGTTCAAGGAACCTGGTCTCAGTAGCAGTCAACTCCATTTTCATGCAGGGGCTTGCGTAATATTGACCACAAACTGCTTTTCTCCTTAGGAGGAAAAATGTTATGTGGGAAAATTTTCATCCTTGGGTTTCAGCAAAGCAAAAAGAGAGTATGTTGTACGGATTTCTTTCTTATTACTTTAACATCAAGTATTCAATAAATATTTGCTTTATGAAGAATAAGAGTTTAGTTATACAATAAAACCTGTAGAATTGTAATAAAAATGAAAGAATTGATCCCTTAACTTTTAGGTATGCATAATGTAAATGTGAAGAGAATGCATCAGTATCAGTTGACCTTATTAGAAGTTACATATTTAACATAATAATTTTTGCGGAGTTAAACTTATTATTATGTTCAGTGTGTAAACTATAACACTGATCAACTCTAACAATGGTCAGAATTTGCTGATAAAAGCCTTTCCAAAGGAGAGCATTAGCCTTTCATGTCAAATGGACCTTCTCTTATCATGTGCATTATCTATTTATGAAAAGAATAAATATGGCGACAATATGAATTAGAATTGATTTTTTATGTACTCTTATAGAAGTAGCTTTCTGTAGTGGCCATGAATAGGAATAAATTGAAATATAACATAACATCTATTAAATTAGAAAATAATGTCTTCACACTGAAAATTAATCTCAAGTTTGTTTAATACTGTTACTTCAGTCAGAACTAAATTTGTTGCTAAAGATTTATTTGAATATTTTCGGGCTAATATTTGTGCACAGTTATGACTTAAGTGAACTGGCTTAATGTCACTATGTCACCTGGAGAGGATATTGCTGAAAAGATAAGTTATTGCTAAACTAGAGAGCAAAGTAACTTTCTTTAGGCTTTTAAGTCAAAGAAGCAGAGGTGAAAAGGACTTCTGACATTTATTTATAAGCGAGGAAAATGAAATCCAGAGAGATTCCAGGACTCCCTCACAGTCATATAGCTAGTTGGGGATTAAAGCAGGACCGCAACGTACGCCTCCTGTATGACAGGGTGGAGTTGCTTCTCTTATAGCATTCTCTGTTTCCTCACTGCAGAAAGAACAGGTGCTACTGGCATTTTGTTGTTGTTGTTAGGTGTCATAGTGACCCTATGTACGACAGACTGAAACACTGCGCTATCCTCACAATCATTGTTGTGCTTGAGCCCATTGTTGCAGCCACTGTGTCAATCCATCTCATTGAGAGTCTTCATCTTTTTCACTGACCCTCTACTTTACCAAGCATGACATATCCTTCTCAAGGGACTGATCCCTCCTGATAACCTGTCTGTCTTAATTATCTAGTGGTGCTACAACAGAAATAACCTTAAGTGGATGGCTTCAGCAAAAAGAAATTTATTCTCTCACAGTCCAGTAGGTTAAAAGTCTGAATTCAGGGCACCGGCTCCAGGGGAAGGTTTTCTCTCTCTGTTGGCTCTGGAGGAAGGTCCTTGTGATGCACCGGTCTCCCCTTGGTCTGGGAGCATCTCAGCCCAGGAACCTCAGGTCCAAAGGACATTCTCTGCTCCCGGCACTGCTTTCTTTGTAGTATGAGATTTCCATGTCTCTCTGCTAGCTTCTTTCTTTTATATCTCAAAAGAGATTGGCTTAAGACACTATCTAATCTTGTAGATCTCATCAGTGTAACTGCCACTAGTCCATCTTCTTACATCTTATTGATAGGATTTACAATATATAGGGAAATCACATCAGATGACAAAATGGTAGACACTCATACGATACTAGGAATCATGACCTAGCCAAGTTGACATATATTTTTAGGGGACACAATTCAACCCACGACAATGTTCAAAGTATGTGAGACATAGTCCCACTATCCTTGCTTCTAGGGAGCATTATGAAGTACTTCTTCCAAGACAGATTTGTTCGTTCTTTTGGCAGTCCACGGTATACTCAATATTCTTCGCCAACACCATAATTCAAAGGCATCAATTCTCCTTCAGCCTTCCTTATTCATTGTCCAGTTGTCACATGCATACAGCATTTTAGTATTTCAGTTTTCGTGCTACAGGACTCCCTCACACTTTGCAGGACTTTAGCATTCCTATTCCAAGCCCATTGAATGTCGTAACACCCACAAATCCTTAAATGCCTTCTAGAAAGACAGTATTGCTCCTGGTTGAGAAATAACAAATATTTCAGAAGTTTATGTATTAGGAACAAATGATGAGGAACAAGACTCCCAGATGTCTGTCCTATGACGTTCTTCTTTCTTTCATTCCTTAATTTTCTAAGTATCCTGTGGCTTTTTTTTTTTTTTTTAAGATAGGAGGAAGAGCTGTCTTCTGATCTTTATATTCCCATTGCCAATATGTGTTCAGAAATGAAAAATAAACACTATTGGGACGTTTCACTAAAAAATAGACTATTTATATTCCCATTTAATGCTGCTTGTGGGTATACGCACTATAGATCTGTTGAGTAACACACACAAATATCACACTATCAAACAACTATTAAGTACAAGTACGCTTAATTGTTCTGACATATCTTAAGTGGAAGAGTTAGAAAGTTCAGTCTTATCCCTTAAGTTTTAATAATCCTCAATGAATAAGCTAACTCAGATAATAAAATATTTCCTTATACTGATATAAGGGAATTATAAAGTCATTATCCTAATGTGACTATATAAAATATGAGAAATTACTATATTTATAATAGTATACATATTTAACCACCTGCATATTATTTACTATGCCAAGCCTGGTTCTAAGCATTTTACATACATTAACTCACATAACTCTTGTAACAATCCTATGAGGAAACAGAGATGGAGAGTAAGATCACACAGTCAACATGTGGCAGAGCCAGAATTCCAGCCCAGGCAGTCAGAACCCATAGTCCATGTACTTTACTACTTCACTGTTCTGCTTCTCTACAGCATAAGGATTACATGGGGCAGAACATTGTGAAAACTAAATTTAGGATTCTGGCCGAAGAAAACCCAAAGTGGCCACTTGCCAATCAGATGTTGTTTTGCTTCCTCTGAAGCATCAAGGCTTCTCAACATCCTGTTGTAGGAATTTAGTTAAAATCTGGCTTTCCCAGGGCCTAGTTTTATAACCTCAAGTATATATGTTCTTTTTCATTTATATTAATATAAGATGGTTTCACATATGTGAACTTTTTTTTAAAAAAAAAAAGTTAAGGTTGAACAGTAAATAAGAGTAGGGTAAGAATTCTTTTTTCCTTAAGTTAAAAATCTGTTTAATATTTCAGGAAAATCTTTTTAGACATCCCATATCCTCTTTCTTTCAACTAGTGGTTTAAGAAATCTCCACTTGGGGTAAAGGACGGTGGTGGAGAAAGCCTTGAGCACAAGTCTAGTATCAGAGAAACTTTCCTTTCAGACTGAGATTTTATGTGTCTAAATAAAACTAGTTCTTCCTTCTGGAAGCCAGATAATTATCCCTGCTTACACTGGAAATAATCAAAATTTTACATTTCTTCACTACGTATGGTTCCTCTTTAATTATAATCACTCAAAACAATATTATTTTTATTATGAGTATATGATTGGGAATGATACAATAAAGCATTGATCTTATATTCTCAACTCCTAAACAAGTGGTACATAGGAGATACTCAATAATTGCTAAATCAGTAAGTAACTGGAGAATGGCAAAGAGAAAGGAGAAATAAGCCATTGTGTCTAGATCAAAATACACAAATTATGCTTGTATATTTTTATTATATTTCATTTATCAATTTTTAAACAGTTTTATGTAAAAATAAAATCCTGGTATGTGCCGTTAGATTCCAAATGTCTATTTTCTATTTTAGGGGAATGGAACAGGAATAAGCATGAAAAGTCTGTATATAGCTATATTAATTGATGAATAATGAAAGCTTTTTTGTGCTCTAGCACTTCATATTAAGTACCATTTTACTTCAGTCAGTATCATTCCACCTATACTTTTACATTAAATAAATGCTGTTTTCGTCTAAAATTTTAGGGTCAATATAAACTAAAATGTCAAAGTAAGGGCTCAATCCTTGGTCCTCATTGCTATTCACTGACTGAAAATATATTAGCCATTGTAGATCCAAGCCAACTATACATTTAAAATGGCCCTTGCTTTAAAAACCTTAGGCTATGCTTGAGCGCAATATATATGAAAGAGGAAGATCTCAAAATGAGAGCAAATATCAAACTTTACTCTTTCAGTATTTTTTATAAAGCCAGCTTTGGCCAATACTTGCCTAAACCATATGTTGTTTGCCACCAAGCACTCATTCCTCCTACTAAAATATGAGGTAATAGTGCTAAAATTTTCTTTGAAAACCACCCCTTTCTCATTCTCAACCATGCTGTTTAGAGGGGACTGTCCCTGCCCTACATTTAAGAGCTATGGCTCTCTGACCCATCCTGCTGGCCATAGTTACAGCTTAGGCATACACATAAGCAATCACAGCCAATAAGGTATAAGGAGACATTTGCTGGAGGTGGATTTGATGGTGTGAGAACATGGGTCTTGGGGCTCTATAATACCCTTCTGTGATTAGAGGAGCTGATATGCAGGGAATGCTGACCCCAGGGATGGATCCTAGAAACATGGTTAGAGTCTGAATCAAGCTCCACCTAAAGCCAGGTTTATCCCTGGGTTACTGAATCTTATGCTCAATGAATTATCTTATTCTTTTTAGGCCAGTGTGGGTTGGATTTTGACATTTGCATTATAAAGAGTCATAATAGTGGGAATATTTTTCAAGTAGAAGCATGTTGTGGAGAAAATGTGATTGTCATTCTGAAGTATTTTGTAAAATAAGATGGAAAGCAATCACTAGAATTGAGAATTACTGCTTCTAATTATATAATTTTGTTATACTTTTATTTGAAATGCTTTGACTTGCTGTTTGAAAATAAACAAAAATGCATATACTTGTTAAATTTTGGTCTAAAAATTATATTGAGCCTTTTCAAAATTACTGACTTTTAACTACATTCAAAGTGAATAGAATAAATGTTTAATCCTTTGCACTACAAAGTCAAGAAGATGAATTATATTTCTGTAGATCTATGAACTCCAATAGCGGTTTTCCTCCCCCTTCTCTTGCTCTCCTTGCCCTAGGCTTAGCTCTCTGAGAGGCCTAAACTATGTAAAAACAAAAGAAAAGTAATCCAGGCTGACACTGAGCATCCTAATTTATACTTTTTATTTTTATGAGGTAGTGATGTTTCAAGGTTTGCAGAATGCAGCTTGTCACTTTTGGTCAGGTTCAAAGCCAATTACTCTAGATGAAAATGAAGTTAGAGGCAGTTAGTGTTAAAATTTAAAAAGAATAAATTTATTTATAATATACAATGAGAAAAATCACAATATAATGTTAATTTTCAAAGCGATTGATGCAGTACTTGTTTCACATGTTCCCCATTTCTCTCCTGTAATTTTTTCTCCACTGCCATAGCTTAAGTCCAGCATAGGGGCAAGAGGATTGATCAATGTAGCCAAGTGGGTTTTCTCTTTGTCCTTTCCCCTTTCAATTCCCCTTTCATTCTTATTGATATTCCCTTTTCCCTTTTCTCTCATGTTCCCACTCTCCCTCCCTTCCCTTCATCTCCCTTTTTCCTTTTGTTAAGGAAATGGAAAAAATAATAAGCAGAATTGGTATCTGGGAGTAGTAGATACAATGTTGGAGGAAGAGGTTTCCTAATCACCATTATTGTATTGTCACCACAGAAGGCTACTAGAAATAGTCTACACTCATCATCCTCATCTCTCATTATCATCTATTTATTTTTTAAAAATTGTAAAATGTGACATTCATATAGAAAACACACGTATGCACAGTTCATTTACTGTCATTAATTCTTCAGTTGACTGTTCTCTTGATTCTGTCCCCATCTATCCACTGACCCTGCTCTGACAAAGGTCTCAATGACTTAATTGTAATTATTATATTAATTACTGTATTTTGTTTTTAGAAGTTCTATAGTTTCTTTTTCAAATTTCCTTGATTTTTTTTATCTTCTATTCCTCACTCATGTTTTAAATTCTCTCTTTTAAGAAACTAAACTTTGCTTTTACATTCTGCACATAATAATTCCAATAACAGAAGTCTGAGTGGGTCTGATTCCGCTCTCAGTTGTTTCTACTGTTCTTACTCATGGTGTCTATTTCCTTGTGTGAGCTCTTGCTTTTAGGAACTTTATCCATGGAAATCCTTTGAGGTCTGTGTTGAAGTTGTATTCCTTCAGAGGATATTTGTGTTTACTACTGCAAGCACTATCAATTTAAACTAAATTCTCAGCTTGATGGGTTTTGGACCACATGGATAGAAAAAATTCATATTGCAAACCTTTGTGAGTTCAGGCTTGTGTTTACAAATTCTCAGGGAAGATTTTTTTTATGCTTTCCACCCAATGCTAGGCCAAGTTAGGAAAGTTTTCATGCTACCATCCTCTGGTGCAAGTTTATTCCTAATTTTCTTTCATGAAAGATGTAGTCTTTTGTGGTTCTTACCTTATGGGAAATTTCCTACTGGACTCACCACTGTGGAAGGCTCTAGGTTATAGCTTCTATGTAACTCTCACACCCATCAAAACAGAATCTAGACTCAGCAATTCCAATCTTATCTTACCCAACAGACTTGAAAGCAGAGATTCAGAGATTCAGAGATTCAGAGATTTGTATACAATGTTCATTGCAGCACTATTCACAATAGCTAAAAGGTAGAAACAACCTAAATGCCCATCAACAGATGAATGAATACACAAAATATGGTACAGACGTACAATGGAATACTATTCAGTCAGTAAAAGAAACAAAGTCTTGATACATGCTATAATATGGATGGAGCTTGAAAACATTATGCTGAGTGAAATAAGTCAGTCACATAAGGACAAATATTGTGTGACCTCACTTATATAAAAAGACAAGAAAGGCAAATGTATACAGACCACAGTTTATCAGTGGGTACCAAGGGTGGGAGGTAGGGGGAAGCGGGGATTAACGGTGATGGAAAAATCGCATTGATTAAGAGCAGGGTTGCACAGCCTATTATTGTAATTGCTATCAATAAGTGGTACATCTGTAAAAAGTAGAACTGGCAAAAGTTGTGTGATAGATATATTTACAACAATGACAAAAGAAAAAAGAAAAGAAAAAAAACCAGCAGCTTCTGAGGCTGCTTATGTATAGCCAAAAGCTTCATGGGACTCAGTTCCTTGGTTTGAAGGTGTAGGGTCATGGTTTCATGGGACATCCCAGTTAATTGGCCTAATAACTTGTTTAGTGCTTCTGTTCTAGTTCAGTGCATAGTACTTGGGGTCTTAAAAGCTTGCAAACGGCCATGCAAGGCACAACAATTGGTCTCTATTTGCCTGCAGCAACAGAGGAAGAAGGAGAGTCAGGAATAGGAAGAGGATATGGACTGCATGGCTAATTGCCTCCATGAATAACTGCCTCTTCTACCATGAGACCAGAAGAATTGGATGGTGCCCAGCCTCCATTACTGAACATTTTGATCAAAATTCTATAGATGGATCCTGATCAAAAGGGAAAAAAATGCACAACAGATTTTCAAGTTCTCATGGAATCCAGACTTTCTGGAGCCAAGGGGACTGGATGAATCCCTGAAACTATTGCTCTGAAATAATCTTTAAAACTTAAACCAAAAGCATCCCCTGAAGTCTTCTTAAAACCAAACAATAGTTTAGTTTAATTCATAAAAAATGTCTACCTTGAGCATTATGCTCTTTTAAGAGCTATCTACATGAGATCAAAGTGACAACAGCAACTGGAAAAATTAGATTGGAACTTTAGGGGAAAGTGAATTTATGTTAATGGGAGAGGAACAACTCAGAAAAGGAGGGTGAAATGGTTGCAAAACTCAAAGAATGTAATTAATGTCTCTGAATTGTACATGTAGAAACAGTTGAATTGGTGTATGTTTCGCCATGTATATTCTCAACAACAAAATAAGATTAAAAAAAAAAAAGAATCGAAAATTACCAGGATTAGGCAGATACCCTCTAGTCAAAAGTCAGTTTATGTATCAACTACCTTCTAAGATTCCTACATTTTTTTATTATTTTTTTACTTTCAAAAAATAGTAAAGCCAACTTTTTTATTGAAAAAAATTACTGAGAAGTGCGGAGATCCCAAGTGTAAGTTCGAGCTCAACAAATTTCTCACAAACTGAACGTATCTGTGTAACCCAAAACAGAATATTACAAGCCCTCCATGCCCTGCCCCAGAAACCCCTCTTCAATCTCCTTTGCAGCCACTAATTCTATCAAGGATAATCATATTCTGACTTCTAACAACAAAGGTTAGATTAGTCTGTTTCTGTATTTTATATAAGTGGCAAGAATTCTCACTTTTACTTGATTTCTGAACTGTGCAGATTCTACACTTTCATGACAGCTCAGTAACGCATTTGAAATAAAAGGGTTTTCCTCTACTTTACGTAGTATTTTTGGTGGTTTTCAGCACAAGTTGATTCAAGGAATCTAATCTCCTATGCTGGTGGATCAATGACTTTTTCACTGCCAAATCCAATGGACTCTTTTTAGCCCTCCTCTTATTTGTTCTCTGTTTATCAGTTCTTTTTTTAAAAAAAAATACTCTTCCTTCCTTGCTTCTGACACTACTCTTCTAATTTTCTCCTACCTGTCTGGTTGTTATTAAGCAATTCTTTAATGATTTGAGTAAATTATGTTCTCTTCCTCCTGTATTATAAAATCCTTGAAAATAGAACTTTTATCTTAATCGTATATATAGTGTCCAATTCATTCAGTCAGCCAGTATTTACTGAACATGTTCTATATGCTAAGATAATTTAGGGTCAGGATATATAAAAATGGTTGAGGCATTTATCTCTACTCTCCTGGAGCTTAAACTCCCTAGGGCACATTGTAGACATTGAAAAAAAAAAGTGTTAGTCAAATGAATGATTCAATAAAGAATAGTGAAAGGAAAAACAAAAAGAGGAAAATTGGCAGCCACAAAACTGGGTAAGTTTACATTTAGAAAAATAGCAGCAAAAAGAACCTTAAGAGAGAGTTAAAATTAGCTGCCTAAGGAGGGCATTCTAGAACCAAACCCATATTCAGAGTGTTAGGGTCCCAGATCAGAATAACCTGACTCAATTAACTGTAGAAAAGTCTAAACTAAAAAAACCCTCAACCCATTGCAGTCGAATCTATTCAACTCATAGTGACCCTACAGGACAGAGTAGAACTGCCCCATGGGGTTTCCAAGGTGCGGCTGGTGGATTCAAACTGCTGACAATTTGGTTAGCCACCAAGCACTTAACCACTGTGCCACCAGGGCTCCAAAAGAAGTCTAGAAATAGGAAACTAAACAATCTCCAGCAATACCTGCACTGTGCTTGAATGCCTTGCTTTTTATTACAGCTTCCTATTTGTATGCCATTTAAGAGTATTGGCAAATGAGTTAAGATGATGACAAGGACATTCTCTTTCTCTGAGCTTCACCCTCAATGGAGAGAGGGCTGCTCATCTCAGCATTTAAATCTCCTTTTATTCTTACTTCTTCAAAAATTTACACCTTTGAATCTCCATTTAAGTCTGTCTTCCATTCTCCATTTTTTCTCCAGGTTTTCTCAGGTATCTATCTTTCTTCTCTTATTTCCCTATCTATATTCTTTCCATTCTCCCAACCCCCATCTTCCCTGTGCCTTTACCTGTCTTGGTTGAGTCCTTAATTGTAGGTATTGAACGTTCAATTCTTGACTTTTCAGGTCTTACAATTTTCCTTAGTGATCATGTCCAATTTCATGATTTAAACTAACAACTCTAGGTGACTGACTTCCAAATCTACATCTTCAGCTCCAGACTTTCTTTCAATTTTACTAAATCACCTTATCAGTACTTTATGAACCCCTTAAAGTATTGGTTGAATTCCAATTCTCCATGTAACATCATAAAAGTTGATAACACTTCAACCTTTTCACCATCATTTTACTAGTTAGATGGCCCTTTTCTTTGTGCCGAAGATTATGCTGGCAGTAGACAAAGGCTGGCATTCTTATCATCTGCATTCCTATCCCCCACAAATCACCACATAGAAAAATAAACATCAGTGGCTTTAAAAAGTACATTGCTTAAGTCAAAAACTCATAAAAGTTTAAGCTTTAACCAGCTTCGTGTTTGTTTTGACCTATGATGCTTTCGCTTTCTTTGGTTTTTAAGAAACCCTTAAAGGAACACTGATTATTAAAATTACTCTGTTGAGAAAGAAACAGTCTTTGATCTTTGCTGAGTGGCGTTGGGGGTGGGGAGGACACTAACCAGACAATATAAGTGGTAACTTTGGTGAAGAGTAAGACAGTACATAATATTGGGGAAGTCAGTACAACTTGACCAAGGCAAGGTCATGGAAGCTCCATAGACACATTCAAACTCCCTGAGGGACCAAATTACAGGGCTCAGGGCTGGGGACCATGGTCTTGGGGGATATCTAGCTCAGTTGGCAGAACATGGTTAATAAAGAAAATGTTCTACATCCTACTTTGGTGAGAATCATTGGGGTCTTAAAAGCTTGTGAGCAGCCATCTAAGATACTCCACTGGTCTCACCCCATCTGGAGCAAGGAAGAATGAAGAAAACCAAAGACACAACGGAAAGATTAGTCCAAAGGACTAATGGACCACAACTACCACAGCCTCCACCAGTCTTAGTCCAGCACGGCTAGATGGTGCCTGGCTACCACCACTGATTGCTCTGACAGGGATCACAATGGAGTGTCCTGGACAGGGTTGTAGAAAAATGCAGAACAAAATTCTAACTCACAAAAAAAGACCAGACTTACTGGTCTGATATAGACTTGACAAACCCTGAGAGTATGGCCCCCGGACATCCTTTTAACTCAGTACTGGAGTCAGTCCTGAGGTTCACCCTTCAGCCAAAGATTAGACAGGCACATAGAACAAAACTAGACTAATGGGCACACCAACTCAGGGGCAAGGGCGAGAAGGCAGGAGGGACCAGAAAAGCTGGTAACAGGGAACTCAAGGTTGAGAAGGGGAGAGTGTTGACATGGTGTGGGGTTGGAAACTAATGTCACAAAACAGTATGTGTATTGTTTAATGAGAAACTAATTTGCTCTGTCAACCTTCATCTAAAGTACAATAAAGAAATTTAAAAAAAGAAAAGAAAATTACTCTGTTGATACTTATAGTGTGTATTGCAAAACAGTTGGAATTTATTAAAGTGAAAAAGTAAAGTATAAACTTTTGCTAAACAAGCTTTAAGATTAGTAATCCAAATCTAATATTTATTCACCATAAATATAAAATCACTGAGAAAGGTTAAGAGAAAAATTGGCCCTAATTCTCAAAAATGCTAAAATAAGAAAAGATCTAGTACAACCACATAAACATGAAATGACAAAATTGTGGCTATTGACTACCAGAATACAAAAGCACAGCTAACATGCCATTTGAAGAATTGGCAAAAGGATGCAAAAAATAGATAAAGGGTGAAAAAACAGAAAATGACATTGAGAAGAACCCAAATTATCAAAAATAGCTAAAACAATCCTGTAACATAAAAGTAGTGGAAATTTTTGTTTCCAACATGGAGTAGTTGGGATAAATTAACTGATAGTGATTTGCAGAATCATGAAAGGTCTGACAGTAGCAGAAAGGAACTAAACCCTCAAATCTGAGATCTATTAAACATAAATACAAAATCATACAGGAAAAATTAAAAAATACATTGGTTTTAAAATTTTTAAAGGCTAAAAGATGAGTAAATAGATGACTATCAGTCAGAATCAACTTGACGGCAATGAGTTTGTTTTGTTTTTTTTGACTAAGTGACAGGAACACTTAAAGTACTAAAATTATAATACTTAGTTTTGTTATTCTAAGACTGAAAACTAATTGAAAAAATAGGTGAAAGAATAGTAAAATTGTTTAAAGGTAGAAAATTATGCTTAAAAAAACTTAAAGGTAATCAGTATAAATGGAAAAATACCTAAAAGTCCTAAAATTCTGTTTGCTGTTATTGAAATAAAAGTTCCTGAATATTTAATATATCCACTAAACCACCTTATAACTCTTAGGTTTCAACAAACTGGTTATTCCTTAAAATGCTATAAAGATAAAATACAGGCCTGCCAACTAAAACTTCTTAGAAACCTTCAAAAGTTTTTCCTGTAACCATTTTAAGTAGGGCAATGAAACAAGTTTTAGGTAAATAAATAAATTTGGAAAATTACTCATTTATCTAGTTGATTCTCAGCAAACTGACCTAGAACAGGCAGGCATGAAGGTCATGTTGTTTAGCTATTTTACAAAGAATTAAATGAGGGAGGGAACTTGTTACAGGATTTGCAAGGACTGAAATATGTGAGTTCTGTGTCAAAGACTGTATAACCCAAGATGGGGCCAAATGAGAGTCAAGGCCACACCTCTGAGGGGCTTATAGCATGAATGAGAACCAACTGAGGCTGAATGGGCTAGGAGTCATTAATGGCCCATGAGCAAGGTGGGAAGAGCTCAGCCAACTTCTGACACCAGATTCGTATTTGGGGTAAAGTTCAGCAGGGAAGAAGGTAATCAATGTCACTAAATTGTACATGTAGACATTATTGAATTTCTGTATATTCTGTTGTACATATTTTCACCACAATTTTAAAAAAAAGGTCAGCAGGGCAAGTATGTAGTCAGGTAAACCACAGGTACTGCTCCAAAGACCAAAGATGACAGAGGAGAGTTCAAGGGTAGCACTTGAGGATTTCACCTTCTCAGCTATACTGAGACATTGATAAATCTGTTCACACTTTCCCCTTATAGCTACCTCCTACTTCAAACCAAGAATCAGGGGAACAGGCAAGCCATTTGAGAGATCAACCAGTTTTATCAGAGAGGCTAAATGCCACCTTAAAGAACTATTTAAATTATCAGATTGTACCAAGTTTAAGAGAGAATAGATATTTAAATTCCTTCCCCAACTACAAATCAAAAGGTTGGGTCTCAGGAAGCCAGATTAGTCTTAGACAAAATTTAAAAATAACATTTCCCTTCATATATCCAAGTTCTAGTATGAATTAAGATTTATGACTTTGCTATATTCATTTTTCAAATTGTTGTTGTTAGGTGCTGTCAAGTCTGTTCTGATTCATAGTGACTCTATGTACAACAGAATGAAACACTGCTCTGTCCTCCGCCATCCTCACAATCTTTGCTATGTTTGAGTCCATTGTTGCAGCCACTGTATCAATTCATCTCATTGAGGGTCTTCCTCTTTTTCACTGATCCTCTACTTTACTGAGCATGATTACTGAGTCCTTCTTCAGGGACTAGTCCCGCCTGTTAACATGTCCAAAGTACAAGAGACAAAGTCTCACCATCCTCGCTTCTAAGAAGCATCCTGGATGTACTTCTTCCAAGACAGATCTGTTCATTCTTCTGTCAGTTCATGGTATATTCAATATTCTTTGCCAACACCATAATTCAAAGGCATCAATTCTTCAGTCTTCCTTATTCGTTGTCCAGATTTCACATTCTTATGGGGCGACTGAAAATAGCATGGTTTGGGTCAGGCGCACTTTAGTACTCAAAGCAACTTCAGTAGATTTACCCAATGCAGTATGTTGTTTGATTTCTTGACTGCTGCTTCTATGGGTGTCGGCTGTGGATCCAAGTAAAATGAAATCCTTGACAACTTCAATCTTTTATCCGTTTATCATGATGTTGTTTATAGTTCCAGTTGTGAGGATTTTTTGTTTTCTTTATGTTGAGGTATAATCCATACTGAAGGCTGTGGTCTTTGATCTCCATCAGTAAGTGCTTCAAGTCCTCTTTTCTTTCAGCAATCAAGTTACTATTCAAGTACTCTCTATAATTTATTTTTTATCTTCCTTATCTGTCAAAGACTGAGAATAAGCTAAATAATTTTATTATATTTGTTTCTATCAATTTGTCTTTGCATGATTAATAATTTTTATTTTATCTCTTTAAGTGCTAGGTTATGTGTAACACAGCTTTATTATTATTATTACTGTCATTAATATAAAATAACCACTTTTGTTTGACTTGCATTTTCCTAAAATTCTACTGTTAGTACATTACCACTCTTAATTTTCTTTATTCTTTACATTTTTCTGTGACTTTTTGTTCCTTCTGTGTCTCTGGTAAACTGCATACAGCTGCTTTTATTTGAATTAATCCCAGAATAAAGACCTTCACTTTTTGTTTAAATGTTTCTATGCTCATTAAAAACACTATCATGTTTTTATTTTCCCCAGTCTGTTCTGTGTCTTTGAGCTTCTCTATCATCTCTTTCCACAGATGTAGTCGATCTAATTCCTGTGTATTCCATCTGATGAGGTCCAAGTGTATAGTCACCATTTATGTTGTTGAAAAAGGGTATTTGCAATGAATAAGTCTTTGGCCTTACAAAATTCTGTCATGCAATTTCCAGTGTTATTTCTATCACCAAGATCATATTTTCCAACTACTGATCCTTCTTTGTTTCCAACTTTTGCATTCCAATGACCAGTAATTATCAGTGCATCTTGATTGCATGTTTAATCAATTTCAGACTGCAGAAGTTGGTAAAAATCTTCAATGACTTCATCTTTGGCATCAGTGGTTGGTGCATAAATTTGAATAGCTGTATTCACTGGCCTTTCTCATAGCATATGGATATTATCCTATCACTGACAGTGTTGTACTTCAGGAAAGATTTTGAAATGTTCTTTTTGATGATGAATGTGACACCATTTCTCTTCAATTTGTCATTCCAGTATAGTAGACCATATGACTGTCCGATTCAAAATGGCCAATACCAGTCCACTTCAGCTCACTAATGCCTAGGATATGGATCTTCACACATTCCATTTCATTTTTGATGACTTCCAATGGAAGAGGAAAACAGGCTTTGTGAGGTCAAACATGGCTGCCCTCATGCTTTCTGTCAGTTCACTGCTGTTTCTGTTAGTTCACTGCTGTTTTCCAAGCCCCTGTTATGTGACCTTGCTGAGGCAGCCTTATGTAACATCCCTTGCATGTAGCCACTATTGTCCTTACCACTATAAAACCTCTGCCTTCCACTGTGGAGCATGGCAATCTCTTTGGTCTTGTGGCCGCCAGGGACTGCTTCATACTAAAGTCTCCCTAATAAACTTCTTCACTGACACACTGGAGTTGGCCGCCTCCTTCTTCAGTCTCTCAGCACTCTCCAATTTTGGAGGCAAATTTCAAGTTACTGGTCCATGCCTGGAAAATTGGCAAGCCACCTAGGAAACCAAGGAAATGGCAAGTGGGAGTGAGGCATCTGCAGGGGAAATCTTGGGCTGGCCAGTGATGTCCATCTGGGTACATTTGGCTCACATGCTTGATGAGTGCAATCTGCCACATGAGTATGAGGATGCCCCAAAAAATGCCAAGCAGCATAGCACAGCCGTGGGAAGACGCATGTCTTCATAAGTGTGGAAAGGAAGCTAGGAGAGCAGTAGCGGCCATAGGATAGCCACTGCTCTGGGCAGTTTGGCTTGCCACTGATGCCCAGCTAGCCACTGAAGTGTCCCTAAGATCCCTGCAGGAAGAGTTGTAGTTAGAAAGGGATGTGCGCCAGCAGCGTGTGACCATGACTGACGTATTGAGTAGCCGTGTCTGAGGGCAGGACAAGCAATTAGAGATGCTCGCCTGCAGGTTTGTAAAGATGAGGGGAAGGAAAGTACCAAAGGCAAAGATTAGGGCAGTGTTCATGAGAGGTGACTGGGATGCGAAAACATGGAATCCGTGGGAGAATGGATGTATTAGTGAATCAGATACGGAAGTGATAGTGGAGGAGGAGTCTGACTGTGCAGAGTGGCCCTTCTGAGCATGGCCACTCATTACTCATAAGATGAAAGCTACCTGGGAGTCTGATGACACCAGACAATAAATCCTGCCAGCCAGCTAGCTCCACGACAACGCAGAATACACACTCACTGAGCTGACAGCATTGTGTGGGAAATTCCAGCAGAAAGGGAAGGAAACTATTGCAGTTTGGTTACTACTTCTGTGGGATACTGGGACAGATGGTATGTTTTCGTTTTTTAATTGTTCTAGTTTAAATGAAGTTAACGTTTCAAGTTAGTCTCCCATACAAAATTTTATACATACATTGTTATGTGACCCTAATTGCTCACCCCATTCTTCGACAGCACACTCCTCCTTTCCACCCCTGATTCCCCATGTACATTCAACCAGCTTCTCTGCCTTCCCATCTCACCTCTGGACAGAAGCTGCCCCTTTGGTCTCTTGACTAAGAGGCACACTCTTCACGAGTATCGCTTTATGTCCCATAGTCCAGTCCAATCCCTGTCTGAAGAGCTGGCCTTGGAAATTGTTATAGTTCTGGGCTGATAGAGAATCCATAGGCCATGCTTTCTCGGCTACCTCCAGTCTCAGTCAGACCATTAAGTCTGGTCTTCTTACTAGAATTTGAGTTCTGCACCCCATCTTTCTGCTGCTCCATCAGGGACACTCTGCTGTGTTCCCGGTCAGGGTGGTCATTGGTGGTAACCGGGCACCATCTAGTTCTTCTGGTCTCAGGCTGATGAAGTCTCTGGTTTGATGTGGCCCTTTCTGTCTCTTGGGCTAATCCTTTCCTTATGTTTTTGGTCTTCTTCATTCTCCTTTGCTCCAGGTGGGTTGGGACCCATTGATGCATCATAGATGGCCACTTGCTAGCTTTTAAGACCCCAGATGCCACTCACCAAAGTGGGATGTAGAACATTTTCTTAATAAACTTTGTTATGCCAGTTGACCTAGATGTCCCCGAAACTGTGGTCCCCAGACCCCTGCCCCTGCTACTCTGTCCCTCAAAGTGTTTGGTTGTATTCAGGAAACTTCTTAGATTTAGTCCAGTTGTGCTGATTTCCCCTGTAGTGTGTGTTGTCCTTCCCTTCACCTAAGATAATTCTTGCCTACTATCTAGTTAGTGAATACCCCGTCCCTCCCTCCCCACCCTCGTAACCATCAAAGAATGTCTTTTGTGTTTATACCTTTTCTTGAGTTCTTATAATAGTGGTCTTATACAATATTTGTCCTTCTGTGACTGACGAAATTCACTCAGCATAATAAGTTCCAGCTTCCACCATGTTGTACGATGTTTCACGGCTTCATCATTGTGCTTTATCATTGCGTAGTATTCCATTGTGTGGATATACCATAATTTGTCTATCCATTTGTCCGTTGATGGGCACCTAGATTGTTTCCATCTTTTTGCTATTGTGAACAGTGCTGCAACGAACATGGGTGTGCATATATCTACTCATGTGATGGCTCTTATTTCTCTAGGATATATCCCAAGGAGCAGGATACCTGGATTGTATGGTACTTCTATTTCTACCTTTTTAAGGAAGAGCCAAATCGATTTCCAAAGTGGTTGTACCATTTTACATCCCCACCAACAGTGTATAAGTGTTCCAGTCTCTCCACAACCTCTCCAGCATTTATTATTTTGTGTTTTTTTGATTAAGGCTAGCCTTGTTGGGGTAAGATGATATCTCATTGTAGTTTTTATCTGCCTTTCTCTAATGGCTAATGATTGGCAGCATTTCTTCATGTGACTGTTAGCCACCTGAATATCTTCTTTGGTGAAGTGCCTGTTCATATACTCTGCCCATTTTTTAATTGGGTTATTTATCTTTTTGTTGTTGAGGTTTTGCAGTATCTTGTAGATTTTAGAGATGAGAAGCTGATCAGATTTGTTGTAGCCAAAAACTTGTTCCCAGTCTGTAGGTTGTCTTTTTCTCTTTTGGTGAAGTCTTTTGATAAGCATAAGAGTTTGATTTTTAGGAGCTCGCATTTATCTAATCTCTCTTCTAGTGCTTGTGCATTGTTACTTATGGTTCGTATTGTGTTTATGCCATGTATTAGGGCTCCTAGCATTGTCCCTATTTTTTATGCCATGATCTTTATCGTTTTTGATTTCATATTTAAGTCTCAGATCCACTTTGAGTTAGACTTTGTGCATGGTGTGAGCTATGGGTCTTTTTTCAGTTTTTTGCAGATGGATATCCTGTTATGCCAGCACCATTTGTTAAAGAGACTGTCTTTTCCCCAATTAATGGACTTTGGGCCTTTGTCAAATATTAGCTGCTCATAGGCGGATAAGCTTATATCTAGATCCTCAACTCTGTTCCATTGGTCTATGTATCTGTTGTACAAATACCGGGCTGTTTTGACTACCATGGTGGTATAATAGGTTCTAAAATCAGGTAGTGTAAGGCCTCCCACTTTGTTTTTCTTCTTGAGTAATGTTTTATTTATTCAGGGCCTCTTCCCTTTCCACATGAAGTCGGTGATTTGTTTCTCCATCTCATTAAGAAATGCCGGTGGAATTTGGATCAGGATTGCATTGTATCTGTAGATTGTTTTGGGTAGAACTGACATTTTCACTATGCTGAGTCTACCTATCTATGAGCAAGGTATATTTTTCCACTTATGCAGGTGTCCCTTACTTTCTTGCAGTAGTGTCTTGTAGTTTTCTCTGTATAGATCTTTTACGTCTCTGGTTAGAGATATTCCTAAGTATTTTAACTTCTTGGGAGCTTTTGTAAATGGTATTGATTTGGTGATTTCCTCTTCAATGTTCTCTTTGTTGGTGTAAAGGAATCTAACTGATTTTTGTATGTTTATCTTGTATCCTGAAACTTTGCTGAAATCTTCTATCAGTTCCAGTAGTTTTCTTGTGGATTCTTTGGGGTTTTCTGTGTGTAAGATCATATCATCTGCAAATAGAGATACTTTGACTCCTTCCCTACCAATTTGGATGCTCTTTATTTCTTTTTCTAGGCTAACTGCTCTGGCTAGGACCTCCAGCACAATGTTGAATAAGAGTGGTGATAGAGTGCATCCTTGTCTGGTTCCTGTTCTCAACGGGAATGTTTTCAAAGTCTCTCCATTTAGGATGATTGTTGGCTGTTGGCTTTGTATAAATGCCCTTAATTATATTGAGGAATTTCCCTTCTATTCCTATTTTGTTGAGAGTTTTTATCATGAATGGGTGTTGGACTTTGTCAAATGCCTTTTCTGCATCAATTGATAAGATCATGTGGTTCTTGTCTTTTGTTTTATTTATGTGATGGATTACATTGATTGTTTTTCTAATGTTGAACCATCCCTGCATACCTGGTATAAATCCCACTTGATCATGGTGAATTATTTTTTTGATATGTTGCTAATTCTATTGGCTAGAATTTTGTTGAGGATTTTTGCGTCAATGTTCGTGAGGGATATTGGTCTGTAATTTTCTTTTTTGTGGTGTCTTTACCTGGTTTTGGTATCAGGGTTATGCTGGCTTCATAGAATGAGTTTGGGAGTATTCCATCCTTTTCTATGCTCTGAAATACCTTTAGTAGAAGTGGTGTTCTCTCTTCTCTGAAAGTTTGGTAGAATTCTCCAGTGAAGCCATCCAGGCCAGGGCTTTTTTTGTTGGCGGTTTTTAAATAACCTTTTCAATTTCTTCTTTTGTTATGGTTTTATTTAGTTGTTCTACCTCTGTTTGTGTTAGTTTAGGTAGGTAGTGAGTTTCTAGAAATTTGTCCATTTCCTCTAGGTTTTAAAATTTGTTAGAGTACAATTTTTCATAGTAGTCTATTGTGATTCTTTTAATTTCACTTGGGTCTGTTGTGATATCACCCATCTCATTTCTTATATGGTATATCTGCTTCCTCTCCTGTTTTTCTTTTGTTAGTTTAGCCAATGGTTTATCGATTTTGTCGATCTTTTCAAAGAACAAGTTTTGGTCTTGTTAATGCTTTCAATTGTTTTTCTATTCTCTATTTCATTTAATTCTGCTCTAATTCTTATTATTTCCTTCCTTCTGGCGCCTGTGGGCTTCTTTTGCTGCTCTCTTTCTACTTGTTCCAGTTGTAGGGTTAATGTTTTGATTATGACCCTTTCTTCTTTTTGGATATGTGCATTTATTGCTATAAACTGACCTCTGAGCACTGCTAGATGGTGTCTTTCTAAATGGAGCTGAGGTAGAAAAATGAGCAGTGTAACCATCCACCCTGTTTTCTGGCAGTGTTTACATACAGCCTGGAACACAGATGGCATAAATACTGTCTTAGGCTGGGTTTTTTAGAGAAGGAAAACCAGTTCAGTGTATACATATATATGGAAAGAGATTTATTATAAAGGAGATGGCTCATGTGTTTGTAAAGGCTGGAAGGTTCCAAGTCCGTGGGTGAGGCTGGAGGCTTCTCTTGACTCACGTAGCCACAGGTGCTGGCACATCCAAGATAGGAAGGTCAGATAGCAGGCCTCTGGCTCACAGACTATGGGGGCAGACAAATCCAAAATCGGCAGGTAAGATGGCAGGTAAGCTGCTAACTCAAGTCCCAAGAACCGGAGATAAGATGAACAGGAGCCAGCTGCAGGATCCAGAGAGAGCAAAATCTAGTGAGCTTTGCCAGAAAGTCCACCTATATTGGATGCAGACCACACCTCCAAGGAAACTCCCTTTCAACTGATTGGCTGCTTATGACAGATCTCATCATGGAGGTGATCACATTATAACAGATCTCATTATGGAAGTGATTATATCATTAAAAATTTGCCAGACTACATCATAACTGCCAAAACCACTAAGGATAATGGCCCAGCCAAGCTGACACAAAACCTTAACCATCACACATGCCCTCACAGATTGGATTATCTGGTGTTATAGAAAGGTGTGGCCAAATGAGGGGCATCTTCCCTGCAAGGTTGGGGAATGGTCTTCCATAGAGTAGTTATAGCAGTTAATCTGGGAGTTACGTATGTGCCACACCATTTATGCTAAGCATTTTCAGGGGCGAGACAATGAACTTTTTACTGCAAGAATCGTTCAGGTGGCTCTGCCCTCCTGGTACAGCACACTAGTAGCTATTGTTACTCCCTTAGTGGGCCAGACAGTGTACTAGGTGGGACAAGCTGTAGCTGATTTGGGTGAAACTGAGAAGGCTAGAGAGAAAAGGGTGAAACCTGTGGGAAGAGAGAAGGACTGAAACATCAGTGAGACAACCGACCAACTGTACAAGGGCCCTTTGAAAGTGACCTGAGGGCAGATGTGGGTGGACCTAGTGGCTGCCAGAACAGCAGTGGACAAGATAGATAAACAAACCAAATGCAGTTTTGGTTAGCTTTTGGAAGGATCAAAAGCCAGAGCAATAATATCGCCCTCTGGGTCCTACTGTCCCTCACGAGGAAGTGCCCCCTTGCCCTTGGGTGGACCCTGCCATCCTTAGGGACTAGGGGTGGGGCCGAGATCACCCACAGTTCAGGGCCTTACAGGGGACTGAAGGCCGCATGTAGAGATCACAATACATTGGTCAAGAACAAACAGTGAGTGTTACCTCTGGTTGATACCATGGCAAGATGCACCCTTACCTTTGGAAAGTCTGAGTGTTTCAAGGACCCATCTTGGCAATTGATGGGTACAACGGAAAGTCCATCCATGTACGCCAGGTACTTCTGACCATGCAAGTAGGACGTACTCCCCCTAAACCATATCAATTTGTATTTCCCCAATACCAGAATACATTGTGAGGGTGGATGTCCTCATGGGGCTGACTTTGACCATGTTTGTGGGAGAATTCTGACTGTGAGTGAGGGTAGTGAAGACAGTGCTGAGGGGGAATGCAGCAGAGGAATCAGTGACCTTGCCCCCACCACAAAGCATGGTAGGCATCAAGCAATGTAAGTTGCCTGGAGGACATAAAGAAATTAGTGAAACTATTTTGGAATTAAAAAGAGTATCCTCCAGGAAGCCCATAGTGCTTTTAATAGTTGTGTGGCCTGTGAAGAAACCAGATGGGACCTGGCGTGTTACTGTGGACTATAGGGAACTTAACAAGGTGGTCCCTCCTATACATGCTGCAGTCCCAAACATAACTTCCTTGTTAGAAAAATTTAGTAGAGAGCTGGACACCTATCAGGTTGTGTTAGATCTGGCCATTGCATTCTTCAGTATCCCTCTAGCCCCATCCACCCAGGATCAGTTTGCCTGGATATCTACATAGTCCCACTATTTGCCATGGTATTGTTGCTAGAGATCTCTTTTCCCCTTCCCTGCTGCTGTCCATTGGTTTCATCATAGTGATGACATCACATTAACTGCTGAAGATGTTTCTCTGTTACAGAAGTGTCTAGACGCCCTAACCATCCACTACAGGGGAAAGGGTGGGCTGTGAATCCCCACAAGTTGAAGGGGCAGGAACATCAGTAAAATTCCTAGGGGTTATCTGGTCAAATAAGACCTGTGTGTTGCTCGAAGCCATAGTTGATAAAATACAAGCTTACCCCACCCCTACGATGCCAAAGGAAATGTAGGCTTTCGTGGGTCTTTTGTGGTACTGGAAAGGTTTTATTCCCCACTTGGCGGAGGATTTGAGATCACTTTATTGACTGGTAAAAAAGGGTGCCTCTTGGGATTGAAGTGATGAACAGCAGCAAGCTTTTGAGAAAGCAAAAGTGTTGACTGCACAAGTGAAAACACTGGGCACAATATGGGAAGAGTTACCCTTCCAGTTAGACATGAGCAGCACCAAAAACAACTTTGGCTGTAACTTATGGCAAGATCAGGATGGAACTAAGGTCCCCCTCAGTTTTTGGTCCCAACTGTGGAGGGGGGCAGAAAATCTATAGAGTCTCATGGAGAAGCAATTGTTAGTGGCCTATGACACTCTCCCCCAGGTAGAGCCATTAACAGGGGCAGGAGCTGTCACCCTTCACACAACTTTGCCCATAAATGGGTGGGTCCATGGGCTGTTTTCCAAGCCACTATCAGCTATCACCCAGACAGCTATGCTGATCAAACGGCATGTATACCTGCAACAGCACAGTGCCCTTTCTGCCAGTCCATTGTCCCAAGAGTTACAGGCTGCACTTGGTCCAGTGACATATCAAGATGACCCCCTAGCACAGGCTAGTGTGCCACTGGAGCTTTCTCCCCTCTCCTCTAAGAGAGGAGAAGGCCTGCTGCCAGCAGACGCCTGGTACACAGATGGCTGGCTATAGCTGAGGACTGTGGACGGCATAAGAGGATGTGGAATGAGGGATATCATTGCTGATGTCAGATGGATCTTGGCTGAAAACAGAGAATACCAGAAAGACATTTACCTGTGTTTTACTGACTAATTTACTATGCAAAGGCATTCAACTGTGCGGATCGTAACAAATTACGGATAACACTGTGAAGAATGGGAATTCCAGAAGACTTAATTTTGCTCATGAGGAACCTGTACGTAGGCCAAGAGGTACTTGTTTGAACAGAACAATGGGATTCTGCATGGTTTAAAATCAGGGAAGGTGTGCATCAGAGTTGTATCCTTTTACCACAGTTATTCAATCTGTATGCTGAGCAAATAATCTGAGAAGCTGGACTATACGAAGAACACAGCATCAGGCCTGGAGGAAGACTCATTAACAACCTGTGATATGATGTGTCACAGCCTTGCTTGCTGAAAGTGAAGAGTTGAAGCACTTACTGATGAAGATCAAAGACTACAGCCTTCAGTAGCAATTACACCTCAACATAAAGAAAACAAAAATGCTCACAACTGATACAATAAGCAGCTCACAATAAATGGAGAAAAGACTGAAGTTGTCAAGGATTTCATTTTACTTGGATCCATAACCAACGCCCATGGAAGCACCAGTCAAGAAATCAAACAACGTATTGCAGTGGGCAAATCTGCTGCAGAAGATCACTTTTAAGTGTTAAAAACCAAAGCTGTCACTTTGAGGACTCAGATGCAACTGACCCAAGCCATGGCATTTTCAATTGCCTCACATGTATGCAAAAGCTGGACAATGAGTAAGGATGACTGAAGAAGAACTGATGCCTTTGAATTGTGTTGTGGGTGAGCAATACTGAATATACCATAGGCCACCAAAAGAACAAACAAATCTATCTTGGAAGAAGTACATCCAGAATGCTCCTTAGAAGCGAGGATGGCAAGGCTTCATCTCCTGTACTCTGAACCTGATACTGGGAAGGACTAGTCCCTGGAGGAGGACATCATGCTTGGTTAAGTAGAAGGTCAGCAAAAAAGAAGAAAACCCTCAATGAGTTGAACTGACACAGTGTGACTGCAACAATCGGCTCAAACATAGCAACAATTGTGAGAGGGGCGCAGGACTGGGCAGTGTTTCGTTCTACTGTACATAGGGTCACTATGAGTGGGAACTGACTGGACAACACCTAACAATAGCAACAACAATTCTGGGTCTTAGTTAATATAATCTGTAATTTCTATACCCAGACAACATTGGTAACGTGTCATTATACTTTTTATATTTGAGAGCTTTTCCTTTCAAAATAATTTTTCTTATTTCATATTTCACATTTTTTTTCATATTTTATATCTGTTTTATAGCTACAGAGTATTTATAATTATTTAATCATCTATATGCAAGTAATTTCAAAGCTAACTGCCAATCCTTTTACAACATGGTTAACAGATTCTTTTGTTTTCAATTTTGAATCAGCTAGAGTTCATTAACAATAAATCCTTACTTTTTTTTTTTTTACTATCATTTACACAGTGGTATGATAAATTGCTGACCTCTTGCATAAGAGAGAATTTTCTGTGTTGCCATTACTCAAAAATAACATGTGAGTAGATATGGAATTTGCTTTCAACTCTTCTCTCTTAAAAATCTATGGAGACTGGGGGCGGGGCCAAGGTGGTAGAGTAGTCAGATGCTTCCGGTGGTCCCTCTTACTACAAAGACCCAGAAAAACAAGTGAATCAATTATATACGATGATCTAGGAACCCTGAACATCAAAGGCAAAGTTCAGGAATCAGGCTGAGCGGCAGGGGGAGGGAGAGATAGTTGGGAAACAGCAAGGAGTTGCCAGACCTGACCCAGTGGGAGTCAGCACCCTTTAGGCCAGATTGGCTGGTGTGTGCTGAGGCAAGCAGTGGCGCTCAGGAGGCATTTTCCACATAGAGAGACGCAATGACAGAGAGTCTACTCGGGCCTCCAGAACCAGTGAAAAGCAACTACCAATCAGCAAAAGATAAGAACAGGTGTATGACCTACCATGGGGATCAAAAAACACTCCATTTTGGAAAAACCTCTCTCCCATTTACCTACCCTCTCCCCACTCTGCACTAGGTCCCGGGCCAGCTTCAGCAATTGCCACGTCCTCTGGGCTGGAAGTAGGGCCCGTCATGCACCCTGAGCCATTCTCCTGTCCTTGGAGAGGGAACAAATTAACAAACAGGAAAAAATAATCTGCAGATCCCTTAAGCCGGGAACTCAGGGTAGGCACAGCTCCTTTGCCTAGGCACAGGCATAAGAGATCCACAGACTATGAATGCCTTTCACCCCTGCATCGACGTGTGTGGGCCCATTTCAACAGTATAGGCCCTTATTAGCACAGTACAACAGGTTATATACCTGAAGCCTAACTTCAAATGTATCAGCTATATGGTGGAGTGGCAGGTTCATGACATTTGATACTTCTCTGCCTATTAAGCAGGGTCCTCACCTACCCACATCAGGGGCTTGAGGACTGGTGGCTCCACCCATGCCATCTAGCCACCCATGACAAGGGTCCAAGAATAAGTGGTGCCTCCCAATCCTTACAGCCAACAGCACTGGGTGCCCAGAATCTGGCTGCAAAACCCACCCACCTACATTCTCTAGGGAACAGGGGCACACTTTCCTCCCAGACAATCAGAGGCAGCCATCAGCCCCCTGCCTTAATCAGCACATGACCCCCTCTGCAGCCAGATATCTATGCCTACACCACTCACCCCTGCCCATCTAGGACTGTAGGTGAGAGCCTGCACCACACACTTGGTGACTGACTACCTGGACACCTGAGTTGAATCCTTACAAGAAAAGTAAATGGGCTCCAGGGTTCATATACCTCGTAACAGATATAACCATGTGGTGACAAGATGTTAGAGCTTCAAGGGCACAATAATCAAACTAGCACATACAAGCAGCCTATTTGGGCGCATCAAAACAAAACAAAACAAGAAGCTAGGACACAGTAAGCAAACATAAAATAAATAAATATAATAACTTATTGATGGCTCAGAGACAATAGTCAACATCAAATCACATAAAGAGGCAGACCATGATGGCTTTATCAAGCTCCCAAAACAATCAAGAAATTTTCCAGAGGCAGAGAACTTCTTGGAATTACCGGAGGTAGAATACAAAAGATTAATATACAGAACTCTTCAAGAGATCAGGAAGGAGATCCAGCAAAATGCAGAAAAATACAAGGAAAACACAGACAAAGCAATAGAGGAACTTAAGAAGATTATAGAAGAGTATAATGACAAATTTAACAGGCTGCAAGAATCCAGAGAGAGACAGCAAACAGAAATCCAGAAGATTAACAATAAAATTTCAGAATTAGACAACTCAGTAGAAAGTCATAGGAGCAGAATTGAGGCAATGGAAGTCAGAATTAGTGAGATGGAAGATAAGCACATGACACCAACTTATTTGAGGAAAAATCAGATAAAAAGAATTTTTAAAAATGAAGAAATCTTAAGAATTAAGTGGGACTGTATCAACAGGAATAACCTACGAGTGATTGGAGTACAGAACGGGAGGATAACAGAAAATACAGAGAGAATTGCTGAAGATTTGTTGGTAGAATATTTCCCTGATATTGTGAAAGACGAGAAGATATCTATCCAAGATGCTCACTGAACCCCACATAAGGTAGATCCCAAAAGAAAGTCACCAAGACATATAATCAAACTTGCCAAAACCAAAGATAAAGAAAGAATTTTGAGAGTGGCTAGGGATAAACGAAAAGTCATCTACAAAGGAGAGTCAATAAGACTAAGCTCAGATTACTCAGCAGAAACCACGCAGGCAAAAAGGCAATGGGATGACATATATAAAGCCTTGAGAGAAAAAAACTGCCAGCCACGCATTATATATTCAGTAAAACTGTCTCTCAAACATGATGGCGAAATTAGGGCATTTCCAGATAAACAGAAGTTTAGGGAATTTGTAAAAACTAAACCAAAATTACAAGAAATACTAAAGGAAGTCCTCCAGTTAGAAAATCAAGAACATCAGATAACAACCCAAGACTAGAACACAAGACAGAGCAACCAGATATCAACCCAGATAAGGAAGTCACAAAAATAAATCAAAGCTAAAACACTGAAAATACGGAAACAGAGACATAAATATATAAAAGATGACAATATTAAAACAAAAAAGTGGAACAAAAAATATAGTCATAGATCTTTCATATGGAGAGGAAGTCAAAGCAATATAAAGAAAAAGAAAAAAGAGTGGTTTAAACTTAGAAAAATAGGGTACATATTAAGGTAACCACAAAAGAAACTAACGATCTTAACACATCAAAACAAAAAACAAGAAAAACATAAAGACTCAGCAAATACAAAATCAACAACAATGAAAAAGATGAAAAGAAATACATAAAGAAAAACTACTCAGCACAAAAGAATCTGTCAACAACACACACAAAAAGATATCAAAATGACAGCACCAACTCATACATATCAATAATTACACTGAATGTAAATTGACTAAATGCACTAATAAAGAGACAGAGAGTGGCAGATTGGATTAAAAACAACACAGGCTGTCTATATGCTGCCCATAAGAGACACACCTTAGATTTAAAGACACAAATAAACTAAAACTAGAAGGATGGAAAAAAATATACCAAGCAAACAACGATCAAAAAAGAGCAGAAATGGCAATGGTAATCTCTGACAAAATAGACTTTAACGTAAAATCCACCACAAAGGATAAGGAAGGACACTATATAATAAAGGGTCAATACACCAGGAGGGTGTAATTATAATAAATATTTACTCACCCAATGACAGGGCTCCAAAATACATAAAACAAACTCTTTAACAGCACTGAGAAGACAGATAGATGGCTCCACAATAATAGTAGGAGACTTCAACACACCAGTTTTGGTGAAGGACAGAACATCCAGAAAGAAACTCAATAAAAACACGGAAGCTCTAAATGCCACAATCAGCCAACTTTATCTCATAGACATATACAGAACATTTCACCCAATAGCAGCCAAGTATACTTTCTTTTCCAACACACATGGAACATTCTCCAGAATAGGCCATGTATGAGGCCATAAAGCAAGACTTAACAGAATATAAAGCATTGAAATATTACAAAGCATCTTTTCTGATCATAAAGCCATAAAAGTAGAAATCAATAACAGAAAAAGCAAGGAAAAAAAAATCAAACACATGGAAACTGAACAACACCTTGCTCAAAAACTACTGAGTTACAGAAGAAAATAAGGACAGAATAAAGAAATTCACAGAATCAAATGAGAATAAAAACACAGCCTACCAGAAATTTTGGGACACAGCAAAAGCAGTGCTCAGAGGTCAGTTTATAACAATAAATGCACACATCCAAAAAGAAGAAAGGGCCATATTCAAAACTTTAACCCTACAACTCGAACAAGTAGAAAGAGAGCAGCAAAAGAAGCCCTCAGGCACCAGAAGAAAGGAAATAATAAGAACTACAGTGGAATTAAATGAAATAGAGATTAGAAAAACAATTGAAAGAGTTAACAAGACCAAAAGCTGGTTCTCTGAAAACATCAACAAAATTGATAAACCATTGGCCAAACTGACAAAAGAGAAACAGGAGAGGACGCAAATAACCCGAATAAGAAATGAATTGGGCAATATCACAACAGACCCAGCTGAAATTAAAAGAATCATAACGATACTACGAAAAATGTACTCTAACAAATTTGAAAACCTAGAGGAAATAGACAAATTTCTAGAAACACACTACCTACTTAAACTAACACAAACAGAGGTAGAGCAACTAAATAAACCTATAACAAAAGAAGAGATTGAAAAGGTAATTTAAAAACTCCCAACAACAAAAAAAAAAGCCCTGGCCCGGATGGTTTCACTGGAGAATTCTACCAAACTTTCAGAGAAGAGTTAACACCACTACTACTAAAGGTATTTCAGAGCATAGGAAAGGATGGAATACTCCCAAACTCGTTCTATGAAGCCAGCATAACCCTGATACCAAAACCAGGTAAAGACACCTCACACACACAAAAAATTAGACCAATATCCCTCATGAACATAGACACAAAAATCCTCAACAAAATTCTAGTCAATAGAATCAACAACATATCAAAAAAATAATTCACCATGACCAAGTGGGATTTATACCAGGTATGCAGGGATGGTTCAACATTAGAAAAACAATCAATGTAATCCATCGCATAAATAAAAGACAAGAACCACATGATCTTATCAATTGATGCAGCAAAGGTATTTGACAAAGTCCAACACCCATTTATGATAAAAACTCTCAGCAAAATAGGAATAGAAGGGAAATTCCTCAATATAATCAAGGGCATTTATACAAAGCCAACAGCCAACATCATCCTAAATGGAAAGACTTTGAAAGCATTCCCCTTTAGAACAGGAACCAGACAAGTATGCCCTTTATCACCACTCTTATTCAATATTTTGCTGGAGGTCCTAGCCAGAATGATTAGGCTAGAAAAAGAAATAAAGGCATCCAAATTGGCAAGGAAGAAGTCAAAGTAACTGTATTTGCAAATGATATGATCTTATACACAAAATACCCCAAAGGATCCACAAGAAAACTACTGAAACTAATAGAAGATTTCAGGAAAGTGTCAGGATACAAGATAAACATACAAAATCCATGGAGATTGATCAATTTCTTATAGCACTTTCAGCTCCAACGAAACTTGACAACAGCCTGATTTTGTGTTTTAACTTTTTCTGAGGGGATGCTTTTTGATATGTCTTGATAGCTTTAAGTGTATAATCTCTTTCCACCAATATTTCCTGCTACTCAGTAAACATTACTCAGTATTCTGGGTAGCCACTCCTGATTTTTGCTAGGGCACATGAGGGAATTTTTTTTAAATGTTTATTGTAGTAAAATCTATGTAACAAAAATATTCGCCATTTCAACCATTTTTATTTATATAATTTAGTGATATTAATTACATTCACCATAGTGTACAACTATCATTTTTCATCACCCTTGACAAAAACTTTATACCCCTTAAGCAATTACCTTTCCCCATCCTGTCATTTTACCCTCCTATCTGCCCTTGGAAACCACTAATACACTTCGGTGTCTATGCGTTCGCCTATTTTGGATATTTTCCTGTAAGTGTGATCATATAGTATTTGTCCTTTGTGTCTGACTTATTTCACTCAGCACAATGTTTTCAAGGCTCATCCATATCGTAGCATGTATGAGAATTTCATTTCTCCTTATGACTGAATAATATTTCATCATATGCGTATGTTGTTGTTAAGTGCCGTTGAGTTGGTTCCGACTCATAGCGACCCTATAGGACAGAGTAGAACTGCCCCATAGGGTTTCCAAGGAACGGCTGGTGGATTCAAACTGCAACCTTCTGGTTAGCAGCTGAGCTCTTAAACACTGCGCCACCAGGGCTCCATGTATATACCACATCTTATTTATCCATTCATCAATTGACAGACACTTGGGTTGTTTCCACCTTTTTGCTATTGTGAATAATCCTACAATGAAGATTGGTGTACAAGTATCTGAGTCCCTGCTTTCAATTATTTTGGGTATATACTTAGATGGAATTGCTGGGTCACAAGGTAGTTCTATATTTAACTTTTTGAGGTACTGCCAAACTTTTCCACAGCAGCTGCACTATTTTACAGTCTTACGAGCAGTAACTAGATGGAGGTTCCAATTTATCCACATATTAACCAACTCTTGTTATTTTCTATTTTTCTGACAATAACTATCCTAGTTGGTGTGAAGTAGTAGCTCATTGATTTTGATTTGCATTTCCCTAATGATTAATGTTGTTGAGCATTTTTTCACGTGCTTATCGGTCATTTGTATATCTTCTTTGGTAAAAAGTCTATTCAAGTACTTTGCACGTTTTTTTAATTGGGTTGTCTTTTTCCTGTTGAGTTGGAGTTCTTTATACACTCTGGATATTAAACTCCTATCAGATACATGGTTCCCAAATATTTTATCCCACTCTGTAGATTATCTCTGCATTTCGTTGATGAAGTCCCTTGATACATTAAAGTTTTTTTTTAATTTTGATGAGGTCCAAATTTATCTATTTTGTCTTTTGTTACTCATGCTTTTGGCATCATATCCATGAATTCATTGTTGAAAACTAAGTTTTGAAGCATTACCCATTTTATAGTTTTAGTTCTTACATTTCTTTCTTCGATCTATTTTGAGTTAATTTTCATATGTGGTGTGAGATATGGGTCCAAATTCATTCTTTTACATGTAGAGATACAGCTGTCCCAGAATCATTTGTTGAAGAGACTATTCTTTCTTCAGTGGATGAACTTAGCACCCATATTGAAAATCAAGTGGCCATAGATGTATAGGGATGGAATTTAATTTTGACTGCTGCAAATTTAAGGTTTGGGTCTTTACTTTCTGTCATCTCACCACTTTCATCCTGTGACCTTCTCTTCTGCATTCTGGGAAAATGTCTGAAGTTTATCATGAAAATTACAATTTAGCGTTTTAGAATGTCAGTTCTGCTCTTCACAGTCTCCAGTGAAGATTTAAATTCTGATACTGTATTTTCACTTTCCTGGAAAATTGTTCATTTTGATCAACTCACCATCTCAGTCTGTCCAATGTGTATCTCTGGTCCTGTTTCATAGAGTTCATGTATTTTACATTATATATATATATATTTAACCATTAATCTGTTGAATGAACAACCCAAACCACAGTGATGGGTGACCCCCAAGGGACTGCACCTGCTGAAAGGTGCTTAGTACCTGGGTCTGCAGTGGGCAAGAAGCTTGCCCCAGCCAACCTGCCCACCAAATGCACTACAGCACTGCCATCCCACGGCAGAATGGCTGCTGCCTTACCCCACCCAAAACGCCACTGAGCAAAGTTCCCAACCCTAGGCCGCCACCAAGGTAGGAAGATGGCAATGGTTGCTGGAAGGGAGTGGGAAGAGAAGCTAGGCAGAGTGTGGGCTGCCAAAGGGGAGCTGGCAGTCGAGAATCTGTCCTAGAAGGTGGCAGGAGGAGGGACCAGGTGAGCTGAGGCTGCAAGCCCCCAGTGCATGTGCCATTGTCTCATCAGACTTCATTTACAAACATACATTCGAAGACAAAATTATTCAGAACTTCAAGGTGTCGGCTGCAGGGCATTAAAGTCCAAGTGTGGGGCCCTTTTGAGCATGGGTTTTGTGTGACTGCACTGTCCCATGCCAATGGAGCTGGCCCTAATGGTAGGGAAGAGTGGGCCCGTATCTTGCTGCCTCCAAAGGCAATACTCCACATATGGGATATAGTCCCATTTTCTTACTTCTGCATCTCTGAGTTAAGCGCAGATCAGGAGGTAGTGTAACTCCTTTCTTATCTACTTCCTTGAAGGTATTGCTGGTCTAAATCAGATGGCACTCAGTTCTCAAACCAGCGTCAGTTGCACTGGAATTAATGGAGGTACTTTCTATCCTCTTTGAAATGGTTTGCAGATATACTGTTCTTACTTTAAAGAGCTGTTCTGAGCTTTTGTCTGTTTCATGCCTGCAAGGCATTTTACTAAGAAGTTGAAAGAAAGCACACCAGGATTTCTTTGCCTGACAGCATTTTCACTCACAGTGGTACTTAGGCTTTAAAGAAGGTAAAGGCAATCCTTTCCTTTTCTTTCAACAACCCTGTACTGGTGTATCTAGCATGATGAGGCCCTGAGACTTCCTCTATTCACTGAGGCAGGACAGCAGACAGGTATAAGGTGGTGAATAACAAGTTTAACAGCTAGCACTAGAATTCTTCTTTAAGAGGAAAGTCTTTGTCAAGGAAAAAATCTTTCATAAACCACCTAGAGTGGAGGGTGAGATACAAAGATTGCTGGCTCAAGCATTAAAAAAATGATTGCTAAATCAGAGTGTGTGAGACAAGGAGAGGAACTTGTCTGGTTCTTGAAATTGAGGGGTATGAAAGCAGAAGGGAGAGGGATTACCCCTGAGATGACAGAAAGCTCTATACTCTGTGATAGAACTTTTCCTTGGAGACTCAAATTCACAAAATGTAGGATATTTTTTCTGGAGTTAAAATGCAGAATAGTACCTTAAAATCAATAACCAACATACACTTCATTATCAGTAATTCTTGTCCTGTAGCCTCAGTGCTTCAGGGGAGAAGCAAATAAAGTGGACAACAAAGAAGTCATTGCTCAGCTTTGACTTTCAAAATAGACTTTAGAAAAAATGAGAGAGCACAGTGGAAATAATCCAGAACATAAGATTTCCTCTTGCACAAGCCAGGCTAGTCAAGAATGGAAAGAAAAAACCAACCAAAAAAAAGATTTGTGATTCTAAGTCAAAGTTTGGCAGACTAAGCATCTATCCATGGAGTGATAATTAGGTAAAATGTTTCTTGCCCTCGGGAGAAAAGCCAGATAGTTTAGATGTGAAAGTGGGGCCTGCTCCATGAATCCAACTATTAAGGGTTGAATCCCAGAGGACAAGAAATAGTGACCTCAGATAGGTTTGGGAAGGCCCAGAGCAAAGGTAAGTGTTTCTACATTCCTGTTCATAATGTTAGGAGATTATCTCAGATTCCCCTGAGTTGGTTAATCAGGCACACTCCTAACATTTGCCAGGCTTGGGACAAGATTCCAAATGCAGCCCTGTATCAGATGCTTAAATATTTAAGTTATAAATCAAGTTCTTCTCTCCTACCTTACAAATATACCATCACAATGCCCTGGAATATCAGGTTCAAATTTTGAATTTTTAGACTTTTTGGAGTTTGGTGGGAAAGTGACATGGCCTGCCCTTCTCTTCCCACCCCAGAGTCTTGACCTGCATATACAAGCCTTGTCCATGCTCCTGCATAAAGTCACCCATGACTACTGCTTGGGCCTGGAAGTCTGCACACTGGTACCACAGACTGCTTTCAGGACTGACCCAGGAAGAGGTCCTTGCAGTCCCTGGAAGCAGGTTCACAGCTATTTGGGCAATGAATCCCAGGGTCCCAAGTACCCAGAGCATGGTCTCTAAGGAGGAGGAGTGGTGCACAGGCTCCTGGTGAACTCGTCCCTTTTCATACTGCAAAGTCTTTGCCCTGTGATCAGGATACCACCCAAATAAGGCCGCAATAGGGCTCTGCAAAGCATGGAGCTCAGGTTGGAGCTCCTCTTGCTCGGGAATAAGGGTGGTGGACTGGTCTCAACCCAGGCCAGCAATATTGAAGTAAAAACAGTAATGTTTTGTTTCTGCAGAGAGGACTCAAAATATGCCCCACCGCACTCCCTATTCACCTATGGCCTATTTGAAGCATGGAAGAGATTCAGAAGTTCCTGCATGTCCTAAGAAGAGAAGGAAAGTACTTGAGTGTTGAGAGTCAGTGGGTTGCTGGGAGTTGCCAACATGGAAACAAGGGGCCCTTACAGAGGAGCCCTAATCAGAAAGGAAATGGGATGGAGAGCCAAAGATGACCCAAATAGGGTTATGTGGCTTAGTCTGAGCATAAAGTTGGGATGAAATCAGAGTCATTCTCCTCAATGGCATGGACCATGCTGAGACTACAGACCATGAAGTATACCAGTTCTCACTTTGGTGGAATATGGTGAGGACAGAGGGTCAATGCCCAATAAATCAATGGAAGGAGCGGCCCCCAAACTAGAGGAGCTAGCAAAGAAAGGCCATGCACAAGAGGCCTCTTCCTGGAGGTCAATAGTTACATAAATCCTCCCCTTCCTCCCAGTCTAGATGGCATGCTGGGAATGAGGAAGGAGGAGAAAACCCTTGAGAGAGGAGCCAATATCATATAGAGTTTGATTTTCAACTATTTGAATGTGGAGTTGAGTATTTACTTAAAGACAGTAAGTCTGAAATCAGAAGTGGCTGGTTAAGATAAAATATTTTTTGTTTGGTTTGGTTTGGTTTGTTTGTTTCCTTTTGGTTTTCTTTTTACTTACCATCAGTAGAAAAAAAGTAAGAAGCTGAGTTCAAAGAACAATAAAGTTATATTTCTGCACATCAGTTAACAGAAATCAAAGAATGAGGTCATGTAGGGTCATTGTGGTACAAAGAAGAAATTACACAAGCTGTAAAGAGGGGCAGAATATAAGCTCCCTGGAAAATCACAGCCATCCTTTGGAGGGCTTTGGAACTCTCACAGGCCATGCTGTGTGTGTGTGTGTGTGTGTGTGTGTGTGTGTGTGTGTGTGTGTGTGTGTGTGTGTGTGTGTGTGTGTGCGTGTCTGTGTGCACGCGCGTGTGCGTGTGTAACATAGAGGCAACGTCACTCAAATTTCAAGGGACAAGGAGGCCTCAAGAGATTTAAGACACTCTGCAGAAAAGGTATGTAATACCTGGCAGGAGTATTCCTTGTGTTGTATCTGCCAGGTATCTGAATACAATAGTTCGTGATTTGACATAATTATCACTATCCTACTAGAAATTCAATTCTATATCTCAAATTTGTTTGACTTCTTCCTTGCACTCTGATATGAGGTCAGCTGTCAAAGTCTATGCCATTACCATTCATTCTTTTCTTCCTATAAACACCTCTATTACCCTAGAAGATACTTTCATTCTTGTCCATTTTCTGGACAATCACATTAGCTCTTAAGTAGTTTCTATGCCTATAGCTTTGCATTCTTCTTCCTTCCCCATCTCCATAAATTACTGCGTAATTTTTCTTAAATTTAAATTTGACTATTTCATTATTCTTATTAAAAGATGCCTATGAGAAAGGCCCCAAATCCTTGCCTTGACAAGCTCTCTACAATATGGTTCCTACCAAACTTGGTATCTTTAATTCTAATTATACCATTAGTAAACTTCATGCCGCAATCATATCAGTCAGTTTATTACTAGAAGATTACCTGCCTTTCCCATATTCAAGCTACACCCCCCATCCCACCCACAAACACAGAAACACAACCAACTTCTCCAAAAACCAAACCAAAACTCGTTGCCTTCAGGTCCATTTGAGCAGAACAGCCCCATAGGGTTTCCAAGGAGTGGCTGGTGGATTCAAACTGCTTACCTTTGGTTAGTAGCCGTAGCTCTTAAATGCGGCAAGCTTAAATCCTATTTGTGATGAAAAGCCTTCCCAGATCCTCATCAGAATTTACCTTTCTTTCCTCATAGTTTTATATATCTTTAATCATGGCGTTTTCATGATCCGCTTTGTGTTGGAGTAGGCAAGGAATACACAAAGAAGAAAAAAAAATTATGTACAAAAGACATTCTACAAAATACCTGATAGTGCTTCTCAAAACTGTCTAGGTCACCAAAACCAAGGAAAGGCAGAAACTGTCACAGCCAAGAGGAGCCTAAGGAGACATGATGACTAAATAGAACGTGGTATTGTAAATAGAATCCTTGAACAGGAAAGGACATTAGGTAAAAAAAATAAGAAAATCTGAATAAAGTAGAGACTTTAGTTAAAACAAACACACAAAACCCCATTATGGTATGTTATCCTTAGCTTATGGACAATTGTGTTATGGGCATGTAACATATAAACAAGGTAAGCAAGTTATTCTTAAATAATCTAGAAACTTCTTACCAAATTAACAAACATATAAATCATTAGAGGTAAGGCCAGTAAAATCACTATTTGGCTACACTTTGTTAGGTCGTCAATTTATTTTCTGTATTCAAAAGAAATAATGCAGCATGCCTAAAAAAAATTTTTTTTCAGCAATTTAGTAGGGTTACTCTACCTTTCCTCTTATACTAGTAAAACATGTATGAGTGCAATTAATGCTATTACAAAATAAGATTTCTGAAGATGGACTATATTATAGAGATACCTAACTTTTGCATATTCACATGTAATATATAACTACACTTTTATAAATATAAATCTAACCAAAAACCAAACCAGTTGCCGTTCAAGTGGATTCCAACTTATGGCAACCCCACGGTGTGCAGAATATAACTGCTCCATAGGGTTTTCAAGGCTATCATGGATTGAATTATGTCCCCCAAAAAACGTGTGTCATCAGTTTTGCTGGGCCATGATTCCTGGTATTGTGTGATTTTCTTATATGTTGTAAATCCTGCCTCTGTGATGTTAATAAGGGAGGATGGATGGCAGTTGTATTAGTAAAGCACGACTCAATCTGCAAGACTGGATTGTGTCCTGAGGCAATCTCTTGAGATATAAAAGAGAGAAGTGAGCAGAGAGACTGGGGGACCTCATATCACCAAGAAAGCAGTGCCAGGAGCAGAGCACGTCCTTTGAACCAGGCGTCCCTGTACAGAGAAGCTCCTAGTCCTGGGGAACATTGATGATAAGAAGGCCAACAGAGAGAGAAAGCCTTCCCCTGGAGATGATGCCCTGAATTTGGACTTTTAGCCTACTTTACTGTGAGGAAATAAATTTCTTTTTGTTAAAGCCATCCACTTGTGGTATTTCTGTTGTAGCAGTACTAGATGACTAAGACAAAGACTGTGACCTTTCAGAAGCAGATTTCCAGGCCTGTCTTCTGAGGCACCTCTGGGTAGGCTCAAACCACCAACCTTCCAGTTAGTACCCAAGCACTTGACTGTTTGCACCACTCAAGAGACTCCTAAATATAAATCTTCTAGATGGAAAATTTTTGTTAGTACCAACATGGAGTTTCTAGTCCTCATTTCAAAAGGAAGGCAAGATTTACACAAAAATTTTCATTATTGTATTTCACAGAATCTATATGACATCATTTTGTACCATTAAGACAAAAATGCTACCAACTATGATTGTAAGTAGGATGCTGATCTCACAGATATTCATTTGTGAAAAAATATGCATCTTTAGAATCAATGAAATATGTATTCTTTTCTCATGATAGTTTTGTTTTGTACATGGTGGCAATTTTACTCTGTCCTATATGGTTGCTATGAGTCGGAATTGACTCAGTGGCAATGGGTTTGGTTTTCGTTTATTGGGAGACTTCAGCTAATCATTTCAAATTCTGTTTCCTCTACAGTACAAAGTTCATCTTTAACTTCATAAATCTATCCTGGCATCAAGCGACTAGCACCTAATAAACTCTTAACCACTACACTACCAGGGCTCCAATATCTGGATAGTAACTCTAAAATACCATATCCTCCTGTGATTTAATTAGTTGCAGTGGTAAAAGCTGATAATCTCATTACAGTAATCACTATGAAAATGAAAATTCCCAAAGGTCTGTGTTTAAAGTTCTAAGGATAGTCATAAATCACACTTAAAGCTCCATAAAGAAGCTACACTAAATATGTTGAAATCTATTTTTAGATTGGTCACAAATGCGGTAGGAGATAGTATGTTTTATGCATTTCATTATACACTTATAACACCTTTTGTTTCTGGCTTCCGAAATTATACCAAACAAGTGTTCTCTTAGCTTCCACTTTCCCAGTTAGTCTGAGTTCTGTTAAATCTCTCAAATGTGTACAGTTAAATGAGAGCACAAATGCCTGAGCTTCTCAAACCCAGCAGATATAACCATGAGGGGAATGTGGTTATCCAAGATAACCATGGATGCATCTTTCTAAAGGATCTAATATATTACAATACTTGGAAGGAGAAAGATTTTTGTTTTACAACAGATTATGGAATTATAATGCACAATTTATATAAACATTTATGATAAAACACAAAATTAAGTAATTTCAGTATCAGATGAAAGAAGTTTGAGAAGTAATGTTAGCAAAAAGCACCATGAAAAAATGCAAAGCACTATTGCAAGTGACAAATAACAACATCATCACCAGCGTCAAGTTTCAGGATCTCTTGGTCTACAGGAAGCCAGGTAGCCTCAGGACTTATCTGTGCAGAGTCCCATTTTCTTAGGCCTATCTGGTAAGTGAAATTGTCTAGACCTAGGAAGATGTGTTAATAATGTATGAATTCCCCAAAATAAAGTGGATTTTTAGAAATCTGAAAAGGCCATCCTCACACCCAAAGCCTCAGCTCAAAAGGCAAATTTTCTGAGTGCTTATGATAGCCCTATGCAGGAAAAATAGTCAGATAAGGGCTCTAAATAAACCAGATGTGGTTACTTGTAAAAAAACAAAAAACAAAAACAAAACGAGAAACCTATTACTGCATATAGAGGGCTGGACCTAATGACTGTAACTGGGTCTCCTATAACCCTTCTTTTGATCTAATTTTCTATTGATCCAGTACTACTTTAGTTTAGTAAAATATTCCAAGGGCCCAGCTTACTGCTATCTTACCTATTTTAAAAATATTTTATTACCTTAGTGAATCATGCCAATATTATTAACAGATTTTCTTCTATACACAAAGCCCACATCTGTTTTTTATTAGCAGGGTGCTAGCAGGCCTGAAGCAAAGAAATTACAATGCCATTCTCATTTTCTGTTATAGTTCATTCTAAGATGTCTTAAACATCCCTGTATAGCTCATTGTATTTAGCAAGAAATGGTCAGTAAACAGTTTATAAATTGGATTAACCTCTCGGTTTCCACTGAGAAAAATTATTATTGAATTTCAGCTGACACTAGTTATCCGTTTGTCTCTTATCTCAGGAAAGAGATGCCTTATAAGGGTTTTCCCAATGCAGCAGCATCACTTTGAGTCACACAATGGATGTTTAGCATACTTCCGAAAACCCTTAATTTCGACAACATATTAACAATAGCTAACACTCAAAGGAGTCCCTGGGTGATACAAACAGTTAAGCACTTGAGGATAAGCCAAAAGGTTGGTGATCTGAACCCACCCATACGAGCCTCGGAAGACAAGTCTGGTAATCTGCTTTCGAAAGGTCACAGCCTTGAAAACCCTACGGAGTAGTTCTACTCTGCACACATAGGGTTGCCATGAGTCAGGATCAACTCGATGGCTACTAACAATACTCAAAGATTTATTCTGAGCCAGGTGCCTTCTCGGCGCATAGTATTTAAAGTCCACACATCAACTCATTTACTCCTCACAGAAACTCCATGAGGCAGGCATTACCTGTTTAACAGATGAGTCAAGTAACTAGCCCATGGTCACACCGAAGTCTGGCTCCAGTGTCTGTGCTTTTCTATAGGGCCTCTCCTACACTCTAGTGAATGTTAGTCCAGATATCATGTGCTGGTTCCACAAATTAAACGTATGCCCTTTTATTTTCAGTGCCGGCTTTCACTGACAAATATGCTATATGAAGTCATATGACATACTTTGTAAGGTTTAAAGAGTTACATAAATGTCAAAACCAAAAAACCAAACCTCTTGCTGTCAAGTCGATTCCGACTCATAGCTACCATACAGGTCAGAGTAGAACTGCTCCATAGGGTTTCCAAGGAGCAACTGGTAGATGTGAACTGCCAACCTTCTGGTTAGCGGCCGAGCTCTTAAGGCAAGCTTTTAACCACGGCGCCACCAGGGCCCCACATAAAGGTCAAGTAGCTTATGAAAGAGAAAAAACTATTGACAAATATGTACTACTAAAGAGTCAAAATGACAAAAAAAATTAACCCTTACCTCTTCTAATCTCAATGGTTTGGGAACTTATTTTCCTAAAATGAAATGGCATTCTCTCCACAACTATGAAGAAACTTTTATTGGTCAAATAGAAAAGCCCTCTCCCTAGGGACAGTTTGACCTTATTCTATCTTCATTACACTCAGAGATAGCCAATCTGAATTGCTGATTGCCCAAATACTGTTGGTACAGAAATGGCATATTTAAGACTCTATTTTCTTCAGTTCCCTGTAGTCATAGTGAAATCCTTTTTAACGATATGTAGTCCCCCCTTATCCGCAGTTTTGCTTTCCTTTGTCAACTGCAGTTCGAAAATGTTAAAGGAATACATAGCATGAAGAAATCTCACGCCATCCCACTCTGTCATTCCCGTAACTTTTATTACAGTATATTATCATAATTGCTCTATTTTAGTTATTGTCGTTAATCTCTTACTGTGCCTAATTTGTAAATTAACCTTTATCATTGGTATGTATGCAAACGACAAAACATAGTCATATATAGGGTTCAGTACCATCTGTGGTTTCAGGCATCCATGGGGGGTGGTCTTAGAACGTATCCCCTGCGGATAATGGGGGACTAGTGTACAATCTTTGGTGAGCTCTGCTAAGTTTTTCAGCAGTGGAAAGTAAAGTACAATCTTTGGTGAGCCCTTCTAAGTTTTTCAGCATGGAAAAAAACGGAAATGGAAACTTACCTCCACCATATTTCAGTTTGGAAACTGAAGTTCAGAAAGTCATAAAAATTCAATTTAAGTAGGATTTATTGAGTGCCAATAGTGTGAATGATTCTCTACTACACATAGTGAAATTCAGGCACAGAAGAGACACACAATCCCTGACCTCAGGTACCTTATGATCTAATTTGTATAATACAGATTAGAAACAACTGATAGACAAGTTACGTGTTAACGCTCAATTACTAATGTTAACATTACAGAGTTATAGTTTAAGTAATCCAAAATGGCAGCTAATCCTAAAATCATTTATAGAATGTATTTGGCCTTGGAATCCACAGCACTGGTAATTAAGTTCCACTGCAGATAAACAGTCACAAAGATACAAATACAATGAAACATTTAAGAGCCCTATTAATGATTTTTGCTATTTTGGATCTTCTGTTTTCTTCTTATTATTGTTCGAAGTCTCCGCAATACCAATTTATCAGACAGAAGCATGTCATCTTGTTGTTCTAAATAATCCAGTAAATTTTCAGTCCATTCAAGTGCGGCTTTATGACTAATATGCTTTTCTGGATTCGGTTCTGTTTTTCTAGCCTTACTGGAAGGCTTTTGCTCAGCAGGCTTGGCCTGGTCCTCAGCACCTTCATTGTCAGTTAGCACCTTACAGCTTGAGTCATTACTCTGAGACTCAAACCACTGATCGATATTCTCAATGTCAACATGTTCGCAATCTTCGGTATTCTGTAAAACCGTTGCTAAATTAGCTGCTAAAATGGCTCCTTCATCAATGTTCACACATGAATTCTCTTCATTGCCAGGGAAAAGTTTTTTCCATGCTTTGGTTATGGTACTTGATTTTACCATATTCCAAGCCCTTGACACTCCATAAATTGCATCCAACACTGTCAAGTTCTTCCAAAACATTTTTGAGTCAATTCCTTCATCCATGTATTTCTGGAGAAGTCCTGCTCTGTAGTATCTTTTCACTGTGGCTAGAACTCCCTGGCTCATAGGTTGAATAAGACTTGTAACATTAGGTGGCAAATATTTCACAATTATTCTGCCATCATCTGAACTCAACAGTTCTTCATCCGGATGTGCTGGGGGAAAATCCAAAAGAAGTACTGCTTTTTCTAAAAGCCCCTTGGATTTCAAATGCTTCTGTACTTGCGGCACAAAGCATTTTTCAAACCACTGCCTGAAAACAGAATGTTCTATCCACGCACCCTTTTGACTGAAATAAGTTACAGGAAGGTTAGAAAGGTCAGTTCCTTTGAATGCACGGGGTTTTTTTGCTTTCCCCACAACACAAAGATTAAGTTTGTGTAAGCCTGTGGCATTTGCACAACACATAATAATGATTCTCTCTCTGCTTGACCTGTACCCAGAAGTACTTTGCTCACTTTCAAGAGCTAATGTCCTTGATGGTAGACATTTCCAGAACAATCCAGTTTGGTCAGCACCATAAATTTGCTCTGGTTGTAGATTCTCTTTCTCAACAAATTCTTGAAAGTTACCGCAAAATTGACTGGCAGCAGTTTCATCTCCTTTTAATTTTGTTCCTTTACCAGCAGCCTTTGGAATACCATGGCGCTGCTTAAATCGAGTTAGCCAGCCAGATGAGGCATTAAAATCACCTTCCATCCCTAACGCATCAAAAAAGAACTTGGCTTGTTTTGCACAAATTGTTCCAGACACTGGAATCCCATCTGTCTTCTGTTGATTAAACCACTCTATCATAACTCTGTCAAGTTCCTCGTATGTTGATGATTTCATGGATTTACGTTTGGATACCCCACTTGTAGGATCTGAACTGTTTGCATAGTTTATAATCCTTTCTTTGTTCTTTTTAATGTCACGAACTGTAGATTCACCAATTCCATACACCACAGAAAGTTTTTTGAAAGAGATGCCTTCCTCAAGTTTCTTAATAATATCAAGCTTGTCTTTAATTGTCAACACCACACGCTTTCGTTTGCCCAACATTTTAAGTGTCTAATATTTTGGCAATTACTAGATCAAGATACTTAAGAACTTAGTTCTTTAATACAAAGAGACTAGAACATGGGGTCATAAGGTTCCTCTCTTGCCCCCCAGGACCTGTATGGGTAGTGTGCTGGCCAATTTCCAGGCAAGGTTTACATTTGAGTCTCTTCACTTGTTGTTTTAAAACAGTTAGGACTATTTTAAAGTCATAAAAACAGAAAGTCATAAAAATTCAATTTAAGTAGGATTTATTAGTGCCTATAGTGTGCATGATTGTCTATTAACACACAATGAAACTCAGGCACGGAAGAGACAAAAAACAGCTAGGACTCTTTTAAAACAACAAAGACTAGTTTCAACTCACTCTATGTCATTCTTCCTCCTTACTTAGTTTAAGGTAAACTAAGTTTATGAATTCAGTTTATGAACTGCAATCTCACTGGAGATTAGAAATTTAACGAATACTGTTCTCTAAAACAGTCGGTTTAATACGCAATTCTCCTCGTCATCATGGCAGGTGTTTTGCTGAAGACACAAAAACTCAGGGGAATATTCTGGGAAATGTACTAGGAAATAAACAGCTTAATTCAAGAGAAGACTTGCAGACTCTACAACCCACTGTCTGTCAGACAGTGCATGGTATGGAATGCTGGCTTTCTAAGCAAAGACTGTTACATGTTAGCAGGTGAATGGTTATGAGAGTCATAGGAGCAAGATAAGGAGAGTTGGACAGAAGTGAGCAGTACAAGATGAAAGTGGTGGAGCAAAAAACTCTGTACTTAAGCAGGTCACAAACTTATACCTAATATATTTACAACTGGAAAAGCGGAAGGTGGACAAGAAGTAGTGTCACATGATCAGAAAAGAAAGCATCAAAAAACTTCATCAAAAAACTTCATTGGTGGCAATCAGGACCCACGGCAGAGGCTATGGGGCCGAAGGCTCAGCGAAGCAGGTGTTAACAATAATCCTGGTAAAAGATGATCCTCAATGAGTCAACAGAAGTTGTTCACTGTGGGGGCTGTATAGGAACTCGGAGCCTCCGAAACCTAAAGGAAAATACGAAAAACATTTTTTTTTTCTTTCAATTATCAGGGTCTGTGGCATTACCCACATTTATCCTGCAACTATGTTGAGAAAATTAACACTTCATATTAATTCGATAGCTAAAAACATTACGCGTTATCTGGGATGACAGAGAAAGGGACCTAAATTGCCTACCTCCCGAAATTAACAGGTTAGAGAGAAACCGCGTTAGCGAGGGCCTCTCCTCGTAGGGCGAGCTCCGGGGCGCGGGGCGTCTTTCCTCACGCGGAGGGAGCCCGGTTCCTATGCACGGCGGCTACGGTGTGTCACCGCCGCTGCCAGCGAGCGAGCGGCCGCCTGGCGCAGGGGACACCAGTCCGCTGGCCGGGACATCGCTCTCCGCCCGCCTGCACAGCGGCCAGACCGCACTGAGAGCAAATGGAGTCTCCCGAAAGAGGCTGACACTCGCGGCGCGGCAGTGGCGAGGTGCGGCGAGGGACGAGCGTCTCTGCCGGACCCGGAAGGCGGGGGATTAGGGAGCACGCGCGCGCCCCCGCAGGAGCGTATGTCGGCGAGGGGGCGGGGCCTGCGCGGGCGAGCGCGCGCTCGGCCGGGGGCGGGGACTCCGACGAGTGAGTTGGAGGGGCGGGGCCTGGCGCCGCGCCGCCACTAAGACGCCTCCGAGCGTCGCTTGGGTCCGAATAATCGCCCAACGGCTCCGGACTGCAGATTGGTATGTTGGCCAGCAGGGGGCAGCAGGTGCTGACCCCGTCTTGGCCCTGCACCCTGTGGCCCGACTGCGCTGTGCGAGGCTTCCCCTCCTCTTCCAGGGGGAATAAAAATTGCACCCTTTGAGGGGTCGCGAGAAAGCTACGCATCCTCTGGTGCCTGGAGCGGGCTGCGAATGGGGCAGGGCGAGCGCACGTGGAGTTTGTTTACAAACAGAGGCCGCTGCTGTGGCGCGGAGACGACCCCGGCGCTCGCGCCTCCTAGCGCCCCTTCCCGGGAGCCCCGCGCCGGCCAGCTCCCAGGGCTGCCCGCCTGGATAGGACGAACCGCAGCAAGGATCGTGAGCCACGGTGAGCCATAGTGGGGACGTGGGTCAGGGGAGGAGCAGGTGATTACATTCTGCAGCACCCACCCAAGCAAGCCGTGGGTGGATGGGGCGCAGCGGGAGGTGGCCAGGCTGGGTATCGGGTCTCCCCTCCCTGGTGGTGTTGCTTGAGGGGTGGGGATGAGAGGGTTTAAGTCACCGAACGGACTCTGCAAAACCACCTGCTCCTGGGAGATGCGTGAACCTATGGGAGGAACCGTCGTGAATTTCCTGCCACCCCTTTACGCCCCCTGCTCCTCAATAGTAATAAGGCAATAGAAGTTTGACAAAAACTCCTTTTATTTTTTTCAAACAGATACTATAAATTTATAGTTTTAAAAAATGGAGCGAGTACTGGCATCTGTGCACTAATCACCGCCGTAGATGAACCGTGCCTTCGCCGCCGGGTTCCCCGGCTCTGTTCCCTGCAGAACCCCGAGAACCTTCCCGGGAGACGGGAGAGGCTGCGTCTTTTGCAGCACCTTATTGCCGAGAAACAAGTCTGTCTTTGTCCCGTTGTTTCTTTCTACTCCTTCTTCTGTGTAATAGTAATTGGAAGAATGGAAAGGGCTTTTGTTAAATTTCTCTAACATCTGTACGTAAATGTCTAGTTCATTTTCCTTAACACAAAGTAGCATAGTAATTCATCCTTTATTTGACAAGGCTATGTTATTGCTAGAATGTTTCCGAAACTCAGAAAAGGGAGTCAACTTGAGCATTCATACTGCAGAAAACAGTTGTTGAGTCTAAACTTTGTAACTGTTAGGCTCCCCCGCCAAAGCTGCTAAACTGCCTTCCTCAAAATCGCAGCCTTTCATTATCTGGCATGATGGAAATTCTTTGACTAGCCTCATAATTATGCTGCGAGATTATAGTGGTTTTAAATAAATACCTGTTTTCCCTGTAGTTGGACCCTCTCCTCCCTCGCTCCCCATGTAGCTTCCAGTTAACCAGTTCCTTTTGGCAAAGTCCTGGCTGGTCTTTTGGGTAAAGTACAACGTCATACTAGTTTTATATCACTTTAAAGTTTTCCCTTTTTTCGTAATATTTTGTTGGAAGCATGAAAACAGTTGTATCTGTTGTTATTCTTTATAATGGAAGAGAGTTAACACTTACTAGCTGCCAACCGTATGCAAATGAGGCAGCTGGTAACCCGATTGCAGTTCCCTGGCTTTCCCTGACACCTTCCAGCCTCCTGGGGTCACTGTGTCCCGCGATATTTAAATAAAAATGAATCCTGCCTCTTATCTCCCTCCATCAGTATTTCTGGGGTTTAATTTTCTCCCAGATACCAGGTGCATAATTTCTCTGTTTCTGCTGAGTTGTCCAAATTGCTGGTGTCTTACCTCTTAGAGCTGTTCCCTTTTCATCACCGGCTGTGAGTTCAGATCTGGAACACAGTCTACAAGTTCCCTGATTTCTTCAAAACACCTCTTCACACAAGGCAGTTGTATTTAGCTTACTTTAACTAAGACTTTACACATGGCAGTTGTGTCTCTACACAGTTTTTTTTTCTAGCAGACTTTTTACCTTTTTGATGGGGACCAACCTAAAAACCAAACCTGTTGCCATCGAGTCTGTTCCGACTCATAGTGACTATAGGACAGAGTAGAACTGCCCCGTAGGGTTTCCAAGGAGCGCCTGGTGGATTCGAACTGCTGACCTTTTGGTTAGCAGCTGTAGCTCTTAACCACTATGCCACCAGGGTTTCCTTTGATGGGAAGGGGGTCACTAATTGTAGTGCACATACGTATTAGATCATAACCTTGAGGGACAGGACCTTAAAATAGAATGCTGGACATCCTTGTTTTATTAAAATTTCCCTGGCCACGGGGAACTTTTTACTGTCAGTTCTATCCTTTGCTTGCGCTTGTTATATGCTATTCTCTCCTTTTGCCTTACCCAGTATTTTTATATCTCACGGCTCCCTTTCGCCTTTCTCTTTCCGTATCAGCTGCTTGTGAAAGCTTAAGATTCTTTTTACGTTATTGTCTTAGTCATCTAGTGCTGCTATAACAGAAATACCACAAGTGGATGGCTTTAACAAAGAGGAATTTATTTCTTCACAGTAAAGTAGGATAGAAGCCCAAATTCAGGGTATCAGCCAGGGGAAGGCATCTGTCTCTGTCAGCCTTCTTATCAGTCTTCCCTCGGACTAGGAGCTTCTCCACACAGGGACCCTGGGTCCAAAGGATGTGCTCTGCTCCCGGCACTGCTTTCTTGGTGGTATGAGATCCCCCCTCTCTGTTTGTTTCCCTTTCCTTTTTATCTTTTGAAAGATAAAAGGTGCTGCCGGCCACATTCCGGGAAAGCTCCCTTTATATTGGATCAGGAATGTGACTCGGTTAAGGATGTTACAATCCCACCCTTATCTTCTTTAACAGATAATTACAATCACACAATGGAGGATCACCAGACAATACTGGGAATCATGGCCTAATCTAGTTGACACATATTTTGGGGGGACACGTTTTGGTTTCCATTTACTTTATTCTTAAACGAGAAATTTAATCACAGATTTTTGCTTTATGATACCTGAATTACCTACTCCAGTAAACTTAAGATGAGGTCATGAAATTCTTCATCATGATACTAGTATTATTCCATGTGTATTAAATCTATTTAATATCAAATAGTATTTATCTCTATTAGTAATTTAAAAATATTTACTGCCAATTGAAAATCAATGGTTTACACACAAAAAAATTTATTGTCACCTACCTGAAGGGGCATAAAATATTGAGGGGAATTTTCCAGCTAAAATATAATTTACTTTTCTTTAGGATGTGTGTGTGTTAGGGCAAACAGGATGTGAAACAGTTCTCATCAGTAAAATGAAAGCTTATTCTTTGAAGTCTTTTTCAACTTTATTGTTATTTTGTATTGTAGACAAATCCTTAAATTACTCATTTTTAACATAAAAATTTTGTTTTTGAATGGTTAAAGGTAGCAACACTTTTCCACTTGAAAATCTCTGGATATCAGTGAAAGGTCATATTACTCATTGGAAAATCACAGATCCTTTTTTTTTTTTTTTTTAAGTTGCTAATTTATGATATTGTAAGACAGTGAGTTCTTAAACTCTTGAGTCACACAGAAGCCCACTGGGGGACTTTTAAGCTTAATTTTGTTTTCTCTGTTTCTTAGTTGGCTGGTGGTAAATTTTCACATGGCTGGCAGTGTAGGCAAAGATGAGAGAATGAGTTCCTAGGATGATAGAAAATATTTACTGGGGTCAAAGATGAAAATTTATTGTGGAAATGTTTAAGGAAGAGTTAGACTTGCTGCCTGAAAAACCTGTGGATATAAGTTGAAGAAACCAGTGAATTGGCTGATTGATGGCAGAAGTGTGTGTGGGAAGCATGAGTGAAACTTACATACCCAGCTTACCTTTCCAAACCCACCAAGTTTCCAACTGTTCCCTAGAGGAGCCCTCAGTTCTATCAGGTTGGTCAAATCAGGTTTATTAAGAGCCTGTTGGAGTCCCTGAAGGAGCCCTGGTGGTGTAGTGGTTAAGCATTTGGCTACTAACCAAAGGTTGGCTGTTCGAATCCACCAGCAACTCCTTGGAAACCCTATGGGGCAGTTCTACTCTGTCCTATAGGGTTGCTATGAGTCAGAATCCACTTGACAGCAATGGGTTTGGTTTGGAGTCCCTGGAAAGTGCCCTGGTGGCACAATGATTAAAGTGATCGACTGCTAACCAAAAGGTCGGCAGTTAGAAATCACCAGTGGCTTCACTGGTGGCAGTCTGCTTCCGTAGAGATTTACAGCCTTGGAAAACCTATGGGGTCATTATTATGAGTCGGAATCGACTTAGCATTAATGGATGGAAGTCCCTGGGCGGTGCAAAGGTTAATGCATTCAGCTGCTAACCCAGAGGCACCTCGGAAGAAAGGCCTGGCCAGCTACTGTTGAAAACTCAGCCATTGGAAACCCTATGGAACACAGCTCTCTTCCGACACACATCAGTTCGCCATGAGTCAGAATCAACTGGAGGGCAGCTGGTTTAAGAGCCTGCTATGCATCAGATCACTCTCCCTGTCCTCAGCACACACAGCTTCATGCTTTTAGAATCTTCATGCGTCTCCTTTAGCCTGGAAAGTCCTCCTTCCTCTGTAAATCTGTACATCCTTCAAGTCCTGGTTTGTTCAAAAAGCTGCATTTCTCAAGGTTGTGCCTCATACCATACGAGTCACAATCACTTGGGGTCCAAAATGTAGATTTTTGGGGCCAGTTTCAGGGGTGATGCCCAGGAATCTTTATTTTCAGTAAGTACCCCCAAGTGATTCTAATATGTTAAAGTTTGAAAACCTTACATGATTGACAGCTGTTTTGGATATGAGACTCCTCCCTCATAGCATATTCTTTTGGGGTGGAGTTTTTCTTCTTCCTCCTACTTCTCTCCCCCCGCCCCCTTCTTTTTCTTATTATTAAATTGTACACATTCTTTGAAGGAAAATATGAAATACAGAAAAGCAACAAGGAAAATAATAACTCCAACATTCAGAAATAACTATTCTTACTGTTTTAGTTGTTTTTCTTGTATGGATGTAACTATCCTATACATATATACAAACTTTATAAAAATGTGAACATGAGATCGTACTTTATACATATTCTTACTAACATGTTACAAGTGTTTTATTATGTTGTTGATTCTAATCAACCAAATATCACTAAGAACACACTTAGAGTCAAAATTGGGCTTATTACTGCAGTCATGGAGACCCATTTCTTGAAGAACCATTGGGCGTCTCAGAGGGAATCAGGAGGGGCTTATAGGATTTGGGCATGTGGAAGGTGGTTTTAGGAAGGGTTAAAGAAAGTGGGTGGTCTGTTCTGGATTAAGTGCTGTCAAGAAGCAGGGAGATTTTAGTTATTAGGTATCTTAATTTTTTTATAGGAAACTGGAGGAGTACAGAGAGATTAGAATTGTCATTGGAGAAGAAGCAGTATTCACTTGTGTTACCAGGAGAGGAGGATCTTTGATCATTTTTGTGGTTCCACGATATCCTCCTCTCCCCTCCCTTTTTAAATTTCTATTCAGGAATGATTGTAAAGTGGTGGTGTTTAGTCTTGTTTCACCATAGCCACAGGGTCTTTCTCTAATACTGATATTCTGTGAAATTTTTGAGGTTCAGGAGGTACCACGATGACTAACTTGTCCATAGCTTTCATCGCATTCTCCAAGGGTCTGTGATCCAAAAAGGTTTAAATAATAATCATTGATAGATAATTCATTCAGTTAATTGATGTCAGTCCTTGAAGTATCCCTAACTCATCTGGATGGATGTATCAAAATGCAGTTCTACCTTAGTGAGGTTCTCGTATGGCTGAAGAAGCCAATTATTGATTGTTATGGCTTAAATATTTTTAGAACAAAATAATCCCTTCAATGCCTTATAACTGTGTTTTTCAAACTTGACTTCACAGTCTTATAGGATGTATCTTGGCAGTTTAAAAGTTTTAGAAATTTTATTTCTTTACTTTGTGATCATACAGAAAAATTATTTCTCCACATATAAAGACAGACTTTTTCCTTATGCTAATCTGACATTGGAAGACATTTTCGTAAAATAAGACTTTAATTGCTTAAATAAATACTTGTCCCGGTGAGCTTCTCATAAGTACACACTTCTTTATGGGACATCACTTTGTTCAAAGGTTGGAATGAGCTCAAAATTCTTGATGAGAAAAGAAGTTTTACTTCACTCATAGGATTAGCTTCCACTGTTATTACCAACAACCAAAATTTGTATACCTTTAATTCCAAGAAGCAGATGCTACCACAAAGAATCGATGAAGAGGAAGGAAGGAAACTAATTCATGAAATATAGAGCAAAAATCAGAGTTTCTGCTTTGGTTACTTAAATTTGTCAAAAAATGAAAACTGGGGAAACTTGAAAATTAAAAGGCACAGGAAGTCTCAAGCCCCATTTTTATTAATGATTTTAATTCTGTTCTCACCAAACTACTTTCCAAAGATTGTTTCCAATGGCACCATTTTCTAGTTAGTTTCCTTTCCTCTGTTTAGATGATCTACCAGACAATGTCAGCCTTACTATCTGCACATTCAGTATTTCTGATCAGTTACTTGGAATATCGGCTCTTCAGGTTCTCTAGTTCAATCATGTATTGACTGCAGTCTAGACTTGTCAGAAACACAGTTGAGATGCTTGTCAGTGTAAAGATGGTCTAAAGGACAACAACCGCAAATTGTGAGTAGTAGAAAGCATTGTTTCAGCTCTTTGTTCACTGTTTGAAGAAATATTTTCACAGAATTACAGTTTTTTTAATGACAGCTTTATTGAGATACAGTTCACCCATTTCCAGTTCCATGATTTTTAGTATATTCAGAGTTGTACAGCCATCAGTAATAATTGTTGATAATTAACTGAGTGAGCTAATCAGTGACACTCCTTGAAGCTATCCCTAACTCAACTGGGTAGATCTTTCCTGATGCAAGTCTACGTTAGTGAGATCCTCTTATGGTTGAAAAAGTCAATTGTTAACACCTGCTTTAAATGCTTCTGGAGCAAAATAATCCCTTCAAAGCCTCATGATGCTGTTTCTCAAATTCAGTTTATGGTTAATTTTAGAACATTTTTATCACCCCGAAAAGAAATCTCATACCATTAGTAGTCACTTCCATTTCCCCCAGGCCCCCACAACTAGCCCTTGACAACATCTAATTTACTTTCTGTCTCTAAGGATTTCCCTCTTCTAGACATTTCATATAAATGGAATCATAATATGTGGTCCTTTGTGACTGGCTTCTTTCAGTTTTCTTAATGGTTTCAAGGTTCATCATTTTGTAGCATATATCAGTATTTCATCCTTATTGCTGAATAATATTGCATCATATGGATATACCAGATTTTTTTATCCATTCATCTGTTAATAGGCATTTGAGTTGTTTCCTCTATTTGACTATTATAAAAAATACTACTGTGAACATCCATATACACATAACATGTGGTTATATGTTTTCATTTCTCTTGGATATATAAATAAGTTGGGTCATATGATAACTTTATGTGTAACCTTTTGAGGAACTGCAAAATTGGTTTCTAAAGTGGCTGCACCATTTTTACCTTTCCAGAAACAGTGTGTGAGGGTTTCAATTTCTCCATATCCTCACCAACACTTGTTATTATCTGTATCTTTGATTATAGCATCCTAGTGGGTGTGAAGTGGTATCATTGTGGTTTTGATTTGCACCTCCTTGATGGCTAATGGTGTTGTGCATCTTTTCATGTGCTTATTGGTCATTTGCATATCTGTTTTAAAGAAACATCTATTGAGATCCTTTGCCTACTTTTTAACTGGGTTATAACAGAGTTAGGAACTCTGGGTAGTGTAAATTGTTAAGCTCTGGGCTACCAACAGAAAGGTTGGTGGTTCAGATCCACCTAGAGGCACCTTGGCAATAAGGCCTGGGGATCTGCTTCCGAAAGGTCACAGCCTTGAAAACCTTATGGAGCAGTTTTGCTCTGTGCCATGAGTCAGAATTGACTCTGAGGCAACTAACAACAACAACAGAACAGAGTTACAGTTTAATACTGTAGTTTAATGTTCTGCCACTGGCTGTCCTATCAAACCACTGCAACTGAGTCGATACCTAGGGTAGATACAAGAAATAACCTTATGAGAAGAATCTTCTTATTAGACCAACTGATGTTGAAGATACTGCTCATGATATACCCTGTCACTTTAAGGATTAATGTGATAAATGCTGGATATATTTAATGTCAGAAAAAAGTATGGTATCTAGTTGAAATTTCACTTCCTTTTATCAGACACAAGATCTAGATACGCCCATTTTAGCATTGGCTTCCACAAAGCTACGTGCTTAATTTTGTGCTTAATTGCTTAACTAGTTCATTTTTGAATACCTGGTACTTTTGTTTTTCTTGTCCATTGATTGGGCTCTGTTATAATTTGCTATCTTAATGGTAACTCTTTATAATGTAGTTATCTCAAGCATTGTTTTGGAATCACAGTCTCTGGGTTGTACTTCTGACTCTGCCACGCAGCAGCCATGCAACCTTGGACTGGTTATATAAAATACTTCACATCTGGAAAATAGCCTGTTTTACTAGTTTCTCTTTTATTTGTTATTCTTGACTCTTCTTCCTTTTTCAGATCTCTGAAATATTTTCTCTAAAATCCCTTTGAAATCATATCCCTGCTCATACTTTTCAGCTCTTTTTCTGAGGGCACTCATATGATCCCTATTTCTAGTCCTGACTTAAATGAGTCCCAGATTGCTTCCAGGAGCAACCCAAGGATTTATCACCACATACTGAATGTATTAATTGTACAAATATTTGTATTACAAAGCTTACTGGTGACAATGAAAAGAATAAAATATTGAACTTGTCCTTCAAGGAGTTCACAGTCCAAAAAGACAGGTTTACAAACAGTAATAATGCGAAGTGTAAATGTGACAGCAGTGGTTTAAACCAGGAACATGTGCACACAGAGGAGCAGGGTTAGTCAGGAATGCAGTGACACAGTTGCTAGGAGTTGAAATGTGTGTGAATTCCCTGGGTAGAAAAAGAAGAGAAAGAAATTTCTGGAAAATAAGAGATCATGTACAAAGGTTTTGAAAAGAGAAATAGCATACCTTGTTCATTTGGGGAGCAGCAATGTGTTTGCCACCTATGACAACTCTAAACCACTACAAATTTAGTGGCATGAAACAACACACATTTATTATACTTCTGGAGGTCAGTAGTCTGAAATCAGTTTCACTGGGCTAAAATCAAGGTCCTTCTTGAGCTTCTAGGGGAGACCTTGCCTTTTTCAGGGTCTAGAGGCCACCTGCATTCCTTAACTCAAGGCCCTTTCCTACATCTTCAAGCCAGCAGCACAGCATCTTCAAATCCTTCTCACTATGACCCCTGCCTCCATCCTTACATCTTCTTCTCTGACTCTTACCCTCATGCCTCCTACTTATACGAACCCATGTGATTAGGTTGGGCGACCCACATAACCCAGAATACATAATCTCATTGCAAGATCCTTTAGTTAATCACATGGCAAAGTCCCGTTGTCATGTAAAGTTGCATATTCACAGGTACTGGGGATTAGGAGCCCTGGTGGCGTAGTGGTTAAGAGCTTGGCTGCTAGCCAAAAAGGTTGGCAGTTGGAATCCATCAGCCGCTCCTTGGAAACCCTATGGGCCAGTTCTACTCTGTCCTATAGGGTCACTATGAGTCAGAATCGACTTGATGGCAGTGAGTTTGTTTTTTTCTTCTTTTTTTTAGTTTGAGGATTAAGATGGGGGGCATTATTTAGTCTACTGTAAGCATGAAGACTAGAGTTTAAGGTATAAAACAGAGATAAGGCCAGTATGGTATTAGAATCAGAAAAACTTGTAAACCATACTAAAGCAATTGAAATTTTTTTTTTTGTGGTTAATTTTTTGTTGTTGTTAATAATATACACAGCAGAGCATACACAAATTCCACAATTTCTACACGTACAATTCAGTGACATTGATTACATTTTTCAAGTTGTGCAACCATTCTCACCTTCCTTTTCTGAATTGTTCCTCCCCCATTGACATAAACTCACCCCCCCACCCAAGTTTCCTATCTAATCTTTCAAGGTGATGTTGCCAGTTTGATCCCATATAGCTTGCAAGCGGCCGTCCAAGTTACAATTGCTCTCTGTTTGCCTAGAGCAACAGGAAGGAGAGTCAGGAATAGGAGGAAGAAATGGAATGTAATTGCCTCCACGAACAGCTTCCTCCTTTACCATGAGACCTGAAAAACTGTATGGTGCTCAGCTACCAGTACTGAACATTTTGAACAGAGTCTATAGAAAAATCCTGATCAAAAGGGAGAAAATACGGACCAGAATTTCAAATTCCTATGGAATCCAGACTTTCTGAAGCCATGGAGGCTGGATGAATCCCTGAAACTATTGCCCTAAAAAAATCTTTAAACCTTAAACCAAAAATATTCCCTGAAGTCATTTTAAAACCAAATAATAGCTTAGCTTAATTAGTAAAAAATGTCTGCCTTGAGCATTGTGCTCTTTTAGGAACTACCTATATAGCATCAAATTGGCAATACCAACTCGAAATATTAGATAGGAGTTTGAAATTTAATGTATAGACCAGCAGTTTTTATTTGTAAAAAAGGATAAAAACATTAAGACGACAGCTCACTTCAGTGCACATACGCACAAAATTTCAAATGTAATTTCATTGGTGGTCACAGATCACCTGAAACCCATCCATGGAACCCCCAGACCTAACGAGAAAGGGAACGAGCAAGAGAAAAATGTAATTATATCTGAGTTTCAAAAATGTAGTGGTGTAGTTGTACCAGAGGAATAATGGTGACATTCTGAATTTTAAAAATGGCTGTGGGAATAAAGAGGAAATGGATTTGGGAATATTTCAGAGGCAGAATAAATAGGCCATGATGATTTTATGGGTAGGATTGAAGAAGCCAAAGGGGGCTGCAGCAAGCTTTTAGAAGATTAACGTGAAGATGATCCTACTGTCCGATTCCCTACTGAATTTTTTTCCCCACAATATGACTGATTTTTTCTGCTGTTAAATCCTTTAAGGAGTTTTGATTTTACATATTTTTAAGCTCTAGAATTTTTTTTTTTTTTTAAGAATTTCTGTTTCTCTCATAAAACATTCCATTCTTTACTGTCTGTTCCATCTGTTTCTGTAAATTCCTTAAGATATTTATAATAGCTGTTTTTTTTTAATTGCGATGAACATGTACATACCAAAACATTCACCAGCACAACTTCCACATTTACAATTCAGTGACATTGATCACAGTTTTCATGTTATGCCACCATCATCACTATCCTTTTCCAAAATATTCCACCACCATTAACATAAACTCAGTGCTGCTCAAACAGAAACACTACCTTTACCCCGCCTCTCACCCTGGTAACCATTAATAATTGTTAGTTTCTGTATATTTGCTTGTTTCATATAAGTGAGATACACAGTATTTGCCCATTTGTAACTGACTTATTTTGCTCAGCATGTTTTCAAGGTTCATTCATGTTGTGGCATGCATCAGAACTTATTTCTCTTTGCAGCTGTGTAATATTCCATTGTGTGTATATACCACATTATGTTTATCCATTCATCTGTGGAGGAAATTTTGGTTGTTTCCACCTTTTTGCGGTTGTGAAAAGTGCTGCAATGAACATTGGTATTCAGGTTTCTATTACATTCCTGCCTTCACTTCTTCTGGGTATATATATAGGACTGGGATTGCTGAGTCATATGGTAGTTCTGGGTTCAAATTTTTGAGGAACCGCTGAACTATTTTCCACAGTGGCCATACCATTTTACATTCCCATCAGCAATGATGAGGGTTCCAGTTTCTTACAACCTTGCCAACATCTGTTGTTTTCCTTTTTTTTTTTTTAAATCATTACCGTTCTAATGGAAGGTGAGGTGGTATCTCATTTTGATTTTGATTTGCATCTCCCTGGGGGCTAATGATTTTGAGCATATTTTCATGTGCTCGTTGGCCATTTGAATACCCTTTTTGGTGATCTGTCTGTTCAAATCCTTTTCCCATTTTTTCATTAGGTCATCTTTTTGTTGTTAAGTATAAAAGTTGTTTTAAAGTGTATGTCTGCCAATTCCTATAACCAGGTCTGCTTCTATTGATTATCTTTCCCTTGATTATAGGTCACATAATCGTGCTTCTTCCCATATCTCCTTTTTTTTTTTTTTAATTGTATTCTTTCCATCATGAGGACTTAAATAACCCAAATCTCAGCTCTTCCGTACTGCAACTAATCTTCAGTGTCGTAGTAGACTTCAGACATGTTCTTTGTGGTGTGCAGATCCATCTGCCCAGATGAAAGTCTTGATTCCTGCCTTCCCAGGATCCTGGTGAAGGAGATCCTTCTCAGAGTCTGATAGTAGCCTTTGTTGTGCCTCACTTGACCTCAGCTCACGCAGGATACTTTAAGAATGAAAGGGGCACTATTAATAATTACATTGAGTCAACAAGTGTAAATTGGAACTTTCTCAGGCAGACTAGAGTTCAGGGTATCGAGGTATTAGACACTCCTGTAGTATCTTGGACAAAAACTTTAGAATCATCTTTCGTGCTTCTCTTTCCTTGATTAGCATGGTACTCTTTTGCCTCTTATATAAAGTCAGTTATTAGTGTTATGAGTTCTTGAAAATTTCTCTGATTTATCTTCCACTATCTAAATTCAAGTCATCTTCATCTTGGCTGAATTGTTGGTAACAGGTCCATTTATCTGTAATACATGGTCTTATGCTAGCACATTCCAGTCAGACTTCCACATTAATCTAGCACTACTTTTATCAAGTTACTCATCCTATTAAAGAACATAAAGTGGTTCCTTCTTGTTTATCAGGTCCAGCCCAGATTTCCTATTCTGCTATTTAAAGCCCCTTGCATTTTGTGCTGATGTATTTCTCCATGCTCATCACACGTATTCACATTGGAATGGCCTCCCGCTTCTGTGCTGTCTAAACCAATGACCTCCTTATAAGTCAGCTTAACACCTGCTTTCTTGCAGCTTCAGCTAGTGTCACTTTCTGTCTTCTAATTCTCAAGTACTAAGAGCATACATTTTAAATTTGCTTTTATAATTTAGTATGTTTTACTTGCAATTGAAGGATTAAAACTGACTTCTGGCCTAGAATATGCAATTTTTCAGATGCATGTACTGCCAGGGGTATAAAAACTGAAACAATTGAACCCCTTTGGCTGGTCAAGTGAAAGTACATAAATAATAAATAGTTGTTGACTAACATCTGATATCCTGTTAGGTTGAATGCCATTGGTTCTGGTCCAGACTGGGATACTCATTGAGAAATAGCTGAGAGGGACTAAGCTGAGGTAGAGACTCTGAGTTTGGAGGGAACAGCCTCCAGTGCCCCATTTCCAATGGGCCTTAGGTACTTCGTCTGGTTGCTACCACTCACCACCGCTACCCGATGATGCTTTGCTGGTGCCTGCTACATGGCTATAAGTTCTGTGTCTCCACACTATTACTGTTCTTCTGAAAACAAGTGTTATTTTCACTCCAGCTAAAGATAACTTGTCCTTTTTTGTTAGATAGCTCTGCTAGCTAACATCAGAGGTCTTCGCTTTGAAGCATTTTTAACTATTTTAGGGCTTAGAGAATCACCTGGCTGTGTTAATTTCCTAAGGCTGCCATAACACAGTGCCACAAACTAGGCCACTTAAAAGAACAGAAATTTATTGTTCCACAGTTCTGGAGGCTAGAAGTCTGAAATCAGGGTGTCGACCATATTGATTCCTTCTAAGGGCTCTAAGGGAAAATCAGTTCCATGCCTCTCTCCTAGCTTCTGGTGGTTTTCAGAAATCCTTGGGATTCCTTTGCTTACAGCTCTGCCTCTTATAATCTCTGCCTTTGTCATCACATGGCAGTCGTCCCTCTGTGTCTCTCTGTCTCTTTTCTTTATGTAAGGACACCAGTCATATTGGATTAGGGGTCCACCTACTCCATTATGACCTCATGTTATCTGATTGTTGTTGTTAATTGCTGTTGAGTTGATTCTGACTCATGGCAACCCCATTTGTACAGAGGAGAACTGCTCCATAGGGTTTTTAAGGCTGTAACCTTTCAGAAGCAGATTGCCAGACCTTTCTTCTGAGGCATCTCTGGGTAGATACGAATTGAACCTTTCTGACTAGTAGTCAAGTGCTTAACCATTTGCACCACCCAGGGACTCCTTTTGTTAACTGATAACATCTTCAGATACCTTATTTCCAAAAAAAGTCACATTTACAGGTACCGGGGGTTAGGACTTCAACATATCTTTTTGGGGAACACAATTCAATTCATAACATTGGACCTTTAAGCTTCTTCTATCAAGAAACATTCCCTAGTTTTGCCAGGTCAGAGAGTAGTTTTGAGTGACAGTACCCTGGGGACTTGACCATCAGTTGTGAAGTCACGACTTCACATCCTCCAGGATACCCAGGGATCTTTGTGAAACTAGGACATGCTTTGTCCTGCCATAGTATTTCAGAATTTCTGGTAGTCATCATGGAATTAGCCCACCATAATGGGCCATTCAGATGAGCACTTTTAAGTTCCCCTTTGTCCTTTCTGGGGGAAAATAATAGCTCATATTTTATATCAGCAAGTCTTCTCTTGACTGTGGCTTGCATATCTGAAGGTTCTTTATAAATCAGTAGTCAGGAATAAGTATATTGTGTGACAACTAAGAGATCTTTCTGTACTTAATTGGGCTCTAATATCATTTGGACCCATTTTGACATCAGGAAAAAATTATATTTTCAGAATCTAATTTTAGGCATATATGGAGATAATAGAAGTGAACATTGTTTGAAGTGAAAAATGTCCTTTAGTACTTTTTGTTAAATGGCCTATTCAGGGTGTCTTTTTGCAAGTGAACGCTAGTCATCACAGAAAAGAATAACTAAGGATAGAAATTTGTTAGGCACAAGACTGTACAAGCAGTCAGGAAAAGTAGGCCTAGATTTTTTTCATCCTTATGCCTTTGTAGATGACATGCTTCCTCTTCAACTGAGAAGGGTAGTGATCAGATTTGCAGCTATCACTAGCTATCTGCTTTCTAGGATTTTGCCTCATAAAAGCTGCAATTTCTACATAACTGTGATGGTTAAGATTGTGTGTCAACTTGGCTAGGATATGATTCTCAGTGTTTATATGTGATCACTCCCATGACTGAATATGCTGTGAGTAGCCAGTCAGTGGAGAGGGAGTTTCCCTAGGGGTATGGCCTGCATCTGAATATAAGCAGACGTTCTGACTTTTTGCTCGCTCTGGATCCTGCGACTGCCTCCTGTTCATCTGACCTCTGGTTCTTGGGACTTGAGCTGTCAGCTTATCTGCCAAACTTGGGATTCGTTAATCTTCACTGCCTCTGAGCGGAGCCCTGATCTCTGACCTGCCGATCTTGAGTTTGCCAGCCCCTGCAGCTACATGAATCAGGAGAAACTTTCCGATCTTGCTTGCTGATCTTGGAATTTGTCAACCTTCACAGCCTGTGAGTGGGAGCCCTGCTCTCCAACCTGCCGATCTTGGGCTCGCCAGCTTCTGCGGCTGCATGACTTGGGAGAGGCATCTACCCTGATCCATGGACTTGGGACGTTCTGGCCTCTACAATCACGTGAGCTGTTTCTTTGATATAAATCTCTCTCTGTATATATTTATACGCTTTACTGGTTTTGCTTCTCTAGAGAAACCATCCTAAGACAATAACTTTCTTCTTGCTTTACCTACCCTACCCTCTCCCTCTCCATATACCTATTGCTTTTCCCCTGACCTCTCATAGCTGCCAGTAATGGACACCTGTCCATTCATTCTTCTGTCCAGTAGCCTCTGGACCAGGTTTACTTGAAACTTACTTGTGTATTTTAGTCCAGTCACTGCTAAAACTTGATGCTGCACAAAAATCAAAAGGTTAGATATGCAAGAACCTTCCACTTACCCAAAGCCATAAAAAATGTTGGAGGATACTGGCTACTGTTTTGAAGTTTGCTCTTTCCCAAATTTGATTTTATTACAGCTCTAAAGCTTTGTCAGTTTTACACTGATTAAATCAGTACTGCAGTATTTGATTATTTAAAAAAAATGCTGGAGGAAGGCGTAGCAGAGTGTGAAGAGAAACCCTGCAATCAGGATCTTTGGGAAATCTACTCCTTTTGATAGGAATGATGCTAGAGATCACATGATGGAATTCTGAAAGACCAATGATGTACTCACTAGAAATACCTTTTTTCTACAACACAAATGACGACTATACACATGGAAGATGTATCAACAAATGGATACAGTGCTGGAAGTGATCACTCGTCTCTGCCAAGAAATTTGGAAGACAGCTGCCTGGCCAACTAACGGGAGGAGATCCGTATTTGTGCCCATTCCAAAGAAAGGAGATGCAACAGAATGCGGAAATTATAGAACAATATCATTAATATTACACGCAAGTAAAATTTTGCTAACGATAATTCAGAAGTGGTTGCAGCAGTACATTGACAGGGAACTGCCAGAAATTCAAGCTGGATCCAGAAGAGGATGTGGAACAAGGGATGTCATTGCTGATGTCAGATGGATCTTGGCTGAAATCAGAGAATACTAGAAAGATGCTTACCTGTGTTTTATTAACTATGTAAAGGCATTTGACTGTGTAGATCATAACAAATTATGGATAACATTGTGAAGAATCAGAATTCCAGAACACTTAATTATGCTCATGCAGAACTTGTACATAGATCAAGAAGCATTCATTTGAACAGAATGGGGGATACTGCATGGCTTAAAATCAGAAAAAGCGTGTGCCAGGGTTGTATCATTATTCAGCCTGTATGCTGAGCAAACAATCCAAGAGGCTGCACTGTATGAAGAAGAATGTGGCATCAAGATTGGAAGAAGACTTATTAACAACTGTGATACGCAGATGACACAGCCTTGCTTGCGAAAAGTGAAGAGGACTTATAGCACTTACTGATGAAGATGGAAGACCACAGCCTTCAGTATGGATTACAAAGAAAATGAAAATCCTTATAACTGGACCAATAAACAGCATCATGATAAATGGCAAAGAAATTGAAGTCATCAAGGATTTCATTCTTCTTGAATTAACTATCAATGCCCATGAAAGCAGCAGTTAAGAAATTAAATGATGTTTTGCATTTGGGCAAATTTGCTGCAAAAGACCTCTTTTAAAGTGCTAAAAAGCAAAGATGTCACTTTGAGGACTAAGATGAACCTGACCCAAGCCAAGGTATTTTCAGTCATTTCATATTCACACTAAAGCTGGACAGTCAATAAGGAAGACCAAAGAAGAATTGATACCTTTGCATTATGGTGCTAGCGAAGAATATTGCATATACCATGGACTCCAGAAGAATGAACAAATCTGTCTTGGAAGAAGTACAGCCAGAATGCTACTTGAAAGCGAGGATGGCGAGACTTTGTCTCACTTATTTTGGACATGTTATCAGGAGGGACCATTGCCTGGAGAAGGACATAATGCTTGGTAAAGTAGAGGGTCAGCTTAAGAGAGGAAGACCCTCAGTGAGATGGATTGATACAGTGGATTCAACAACGGGCTTAATCAAACATGCCTACTATTGTGAGGATGGTGCAGGACCAGGCAGCGTTTTGTTCTGTTATAAATAGATCACTGTCTTAGGCTGGGTTCTCTAGAGAAGCAAAACCAGTAAAGCGTATAAATATATATAGAGAGATTTATATCAAGGAAACAGCTCACGCGATTGTAAAGGCTAGAACATCCCAAGTCCATGGATCAGGGTAGAGGCCTCTCCCAAGTCATGCAGCCGCAGAAGCTGGCGAGCCCAAGATCGGCAGGTTGGAGAGCAGGGCTCCCACTCACAGGCTGTGAAGGTTGATGAATTCCAAGATTGGCAAGCAAGATCGCAAAGTTTCTCCTGATTGCCTGCAGCTGCAGGGACTGGCAAACCCAGGATTGGCAGGTCAGAGATCAGGGCTCCGCTCACAGGCTGTGAAGATCGATGAATCTCAAGTTCAGCAGATGAGCTGACAGCTCAAGTCCCAAGAATCGGAGGTCAGATAAACAGGAGGCAGCTGCAGGAGCCAGAGTGAGCAAAAAGCCAGAATGTCTGCTTATATTAGATGCAGGCCACACCCCTAGGGAAACTCCCTTTCCACTGATTGGCTACTCACAGCATATTCAGTCATGGGAGTGATCACATATAAACACTGAGAATCGTGGCCCAGTCAAGTTGACACACAGTCTTTACCATCACAGTCACTGAGTCAAAGCCAGCTCAACAGCACCTAGAACAACAACAACAAAACCATACCACAATCTAATTTTATTATATTTCCATTGCCCCGAAGAGAAACTTGCAGTCACTGCCTGCTACCATTTCCAGCACCAGCCAACTATTAATTACTTTATTTCTCTTTAGATTCACCTTTTCTGGTCTTTTCATGTAACTGAAATGTATAATCTGTGAATTTTTTCGGGTGCTTTTCTGACTTTTAGTTATTATGGAGTTTCATCCATGTTGTAGCATAATAATACTTCATTACCTTTTATTGCTGAATAATATTCCAATGTATCAGTATACAATTTTGCTTTTCCATTCACAGGTTGATGGACATTTGGATTGTTTCCTCTTTATTGCTGTTATGGGTAATGCTGATATGAACATTCTTGTGAACATGTTTTCATTTCTCTTAGGAGTGAAATTGCTAAATCATATTTTAACTTTATGCTTAATACTTTATGAAACTATCAAACTGTTCCCAAAGTAGCTTCACTGTTTTACATTCCCACCAGCAGTACCTGAGGATTCCAGTTTCTCCACATGTCTTATTTGTGCGTTTCATTATTCTCTTGTAGGTGTGAAGTAGAATCTCATTGTGGGTTTAATTTGCATTTTCTTATTGTTGATTCTCTATTGATAACTATTGATGTTGAGCATCTTATGTGTCTACTGGCCATTTGTGTATCTTCTTTAGAAAAATGTCTATTCAAATCTTTTGTACAGTTTTAATTGAGTTATTTATTCTCATTATTTGTTTCCTTATTATATATACACATATATATTACAACTCAAAAATAATATTATAATAATATATAACAATGATATATATATATATCCCCTAGATACAAATCCTTATTAGATATATGATATGCACATATTTTTTCCTAGTTTGTAACTTGCTTTTTTTACTTTCTTAATGGTGTCTTTTGAAGAGCTAAAGCTTTTATTTTGATGAAGTCTAATTTATCAGATTTTTTTTCTTTTATCTTTTTTTCTTTTGGTGCCATGTCTAGGAAATCTTTGCATAACCCAAGGTCAGAAAGATTTATTCCTATAATTTTTTTCTAAGAGTTTTGTTTATTTAGCTCTTACATCTAGATCTGTAATCCATTTTGAGTTATTTTTGTGTATGATGTGAGGTAATTATCCACATTCACCTTGTTGGCTGTGGATATCGAATTGTCCCAGCATAATTTGTTGGAAAAAACTTCCCTTTCCCAATTCTGTTGTCTTGGCATCTTTGTGAAAAATCAGTTGACCATAATTATAAGGGTTTATTTATGAACTTCTAATTCCATTCCATTGATCTGTATGTCTATCCATATTCCAGTGTCATACTCTCTTCATTATTGTGGCTCTGGATCAAGTTTTAAAATCAGGAAACGTACATTTTCCACCTTTGTTCTTCTGTTTCAAAATCATTTCGGTCATTCCTTGGCTTTGAATTTGAATTTTAGGTTCAGCTCATCAATTTCTGCAAAAAAAAAAAAAAAAGAGAATCTAACTGAGATTTTGATAGGGATTGTATTGAATCTGTAGATTAGTAACATCACGTCTTAAAAATTGTAAACAAACATAAAAAGTATACATATAAACACATTTAAAAAATGTAGACCAGTCTCACTATGGATATACTTAAAATGTGGATACAATTTTGGCAATTCAAAATCAAATTTATTTTAAATAAAATGTAGTTAAGTAGCATTTATCTTAGGAACGAGTAAGTGGGATGCTCTTAGGAAATCTACTAATTAATTCATCAGAGCAGAGAAAATAATCTTAATAAATGCCAAAAACGAATTTAATAAAATTCAGTACAAACACATGTTTAAACTTGTAAAACTAGAGGAATATTCTGTAATATGGCAAACAAAATCTATCTTAAATAGTTACTATTTTTAATGATGGAATACTAGAAATAATTCTATTAAAATTGGGAACAAAAGAAAAATAACCATATTACAATTTTACAGCATTGTCCTAGAAGTTCTGACTATTACAGTGATACCCAAAATAGAAAAATATGTGTGTGTGAACACAGACACACACACACACACACTAGAAACAGTAACAAGTGGTGTAATGATAATCTGCATTTGAAAGCAGTGTGATCAGAAACCTAGATAAATCAGAATAATTTTTAAACACACACACATACACAAATATACACATACACCACATTCATATAAAAGCTTAAAATTATTAAAGGAACTCAGAGTGACTAGATATAAAAAAATAAAATTCATTAATAAATTACATTGTTCTGATAGCTGGTTTTAGAATACATATACTGGAAATAATTTGAACTGCTGACCTTTTCTTTAGCAGCCAAGCTCTTTACTGCTGCACCACCAGGGCTCCATTGTGTTATTGGTTAATAAAATCATAAAATATCCAGGAATAACAGGAAAAATGAGATCCCTTGAAGAAAACTACAAACCTTTACTGATGAAGATTACTTTAAGCTAAAATTAGGTATTATAGAGATGTAGAACTGATTAGTGGTTGCCAGGGATTAGGAATTGTGGATAGGGGAGAGCGTGGGAGTAGTTATAAAGATATGAGCGAGTTTTATTGTGATATTATTATTGATAAGAAATCATTGCATTGATAATTATAATAACTCAAACATACCTATTGTCTAGTTATTCCAACATACTTTGTAGTTATTCTAGTGATTATTATTGGTGCAATTTAAGTTTTTTAAAGTTGAGTCAAGTAGAACTTCGCATGTAATATTATTAGTCAGCATTCTGTAAGTGTGCCAGATACATAAAAAAAGACCTCACAGAAAAGTAATACAAATAAAAATAGGACAGTTTCCTTCTGCTTTGTATAAAATAAATATTTTAATTATCTGTTCAAATATTTGCAAATTTTAGAATCTACCAAATTTCCTGGTGACACAGCACATGAAGTAGGAAGTTACTGAAAAATCAGCTAGAGGCAAATTTTCAAGGCAGCAAATCATGTGCAGAATTATGGCTGTCTAAAAGTTTGCTGTTAAGTTACCAGTATATGTGAGTTAAATAAATCAGAAGTAATTAGAACCAGTAACAGATATATAAAAATGGAGCATTTTCATTTAAAACAATTATGATAGAATGAGAGGGAGGGGAAGAAAAATTTGGTAGAATTTAGATGGTTTCTAGGGGCAGTAGTAGTGAAAACTGCTTCAGAAAAATAAGTAATGGCCTGTATATTTAAACCTGCATGTGAATATATGAATTTCTCTTAGAGTTGAGTAATGACAAAGCAGAAAGTTTGTGTTGTCCCTTTAAACTCTGTTTGTGGTTAATGAATACCACCAAATGACGGGCAATTTTCTGAACTGAAGAAGTCTGTGTGTAGTATCTAGCAAGTCCTGTTTAAGAAAAAGATGTCAGTGACTTAAGATCTGTGTCACATGACTCCCTCTGCTTGCCAGTACTAGATGCTCTGGATCAAATTTCAACTCCAGACAGTCATCCCAGCCATGTGGGTTTAGCCGAATGAGAAGCAAAACCTCACTTCCTAAAATGTTAGGAACTGCTCTCCGCTTACTGTGGAGCCTTTGGATTGGGAGCTGTTTTTTAAAAATCAAAGTATATCCACTAAATGGAATTTTAGTATTTTGCTGTCATTTTAATGTTTTCGTCTGGTCTTCATTAGTTCTTCTAGACACTTCCTGAGAGAATGGGGGCAGGAGCTCTAGCCATCCGTGTAAGTACAGGCCTTTTACAGTCTTCTGTGGATACTCCGGTATTAAGCAGAGGCCTTCGCCTTCCTTATTTTGCTGAGATGTTTAACTTTGTTTTTCCTTCCTAGGGGGTGAAGGAAGATACTTTACTTAAACTCCTGCCTATTCAAATGGATATTAAACAGTATTTTGGGTAGCGTTCAGGATTTTTATCCTCTTCCCTTTCCAAAAAATGTGAAGGAATATGCAGACAGAGTTTATTTGATTAAGTCAACTTGGTTCAGTGTAGAGTCCTCTCAAAACCTTTAGACTGTCTTATTCCCAAAGAGTTAAATATCAGTGTTGAATTGTAGTTACTGGGAAAATCTTGTGGCTAGATTGAGAAAGAATTAATCTATTCCTTAATTTATTACCTCTGAGTATGTGTATGATATTTTTCTATCTCACATTCTTATCTTTATTTAGTAATTTTAGAATTTCTGTTTCAGCATAGTTGCTGAAAGTGACGGTGAGAAAACTAGGTTGGTATATGTTTGAATTCTTAAAATCGACTGCAGAAACTTCTGGCTCTTAAAATACAGCAGCGTCAATAACACTGTATAAAATCAGTGGGAAAATGTGTCTATTTCTAGGACTGAAATTTATGAATTTCATAAGTAAATCTGTTGGTGCTTGTACCTAACCTTTTGCAGTGATCAAATAGTGTTCATTTTATAATTTACAGAATGCCATAGTTTAAAACTTTATTTTAATGTAGAGAAAATGCACATATGGACATATACATGAATATAATACATATTTATTTTCAAATTGGTATTGTATTCCAAAGGGGCTTAAATTGCCTTGTAATTGTCCTTAGAGATACCAAATGAAAAATAATCGTATTCTTTATTATCAACTTAACTGTTAACTCTTTTTTCTTTTTTTTAATTACATTTAGGTTAGGCAGTACTTATTTTTTTGTTTCCGAGAGAGTTGAAATTTATTGTAGGTTGTGATAGAATCTGGAAGTATGCAAAAATATCTGTGCAGTTCTTGACACACTGGCCCTAAGTGGTCACCAGATGGTGTACTAGCCCCACAGATTGAATTTTCCTAGTAAAACTGCAGTTTGATGTCCTTGTTCCCGTATTTGGAACTTTTCAGCATCCTATGTGTCAATTTTGTGAGCCTGTCTGTCCCGCTGTCTCTTTTTTAAAGCTTATAACATCCAGATATCCAGGTAATTATATTTCTTTCAAGGAGCCCTGGTGTCACAGTGGTTAAGCACTCAGCTGCTAACCAACCAAAAGTTTGGCTGTTTGAACCTACCAGCTGCTCCACAGGAGAAAGATGTGGCAGTCTATTCCATAAAAATTTACCATCTTGGAAACCCCATGGGGCAGTTCTACTCTGTCCTACAGTGTCATTATGAGTCAGAATCGACTCAATGGCAACAGTTTTTTCCCCCCATTACTCCATAGAACTTCCTTCAAAATTTTATTTATCTTTGTAAAATACTGAGCTTTTATTTTACCAATTACTACAGAGACAGGTGTTCCATTTTCCCAGCCTTATAAAGAAACTGGAGCTGTGTAGAATGAGGCAGCTTATTGTTCTTAGGTGCCATCAAATCGGTTCCGACTCATAGGACCCTGTGTACAACAGAACAAAACACTGCCTGGTCCTGCGCCATCCTCACAATCATTGCTGTGTTTGAGCCCATTGTTGGCAACCACTGTGTCAGTCCATCTCGTTGATGGGTCTTCCTCTTTTTCACTGACCCTCTAGTTTACGAAGCATGATGTCCTTCTCCAGGGGGTAGTCCCTCCTGATAACATATCCAAAGTAAGTGAGATGAAGTCTTACCATCCTCACTTCTAAAGAGCATTCTGGCTGTACTTCTTCCAAGACAGATTTGTTCATGTGGAGTTCATGGTATATGCAGTATTCTTTGCTACCACCATAGTTCAAAGGCATCAGTTCTTCTTTGGTCTTCCTTATTCATTGTCCAGCTTTTACACGCATATGAGGTGATTGAAAACACCATGGCTTGGGTCAGGTGCACCTTAGTCTTCAAGGTGACATGTTTGCTTTTTAGCACTTTAAAGAGGTCTTTTACAGAAGATTTGCCCAATGAAATGCATCTTTTGATTTCTTGACTGCTGCTTCCATGAACTTGATTGTGGATCCAAGTAAAATGAAATCCTTGACAACTTCAATCTCTTCTCCATTTATCAGTGATGTTGTTTATTGGTCCAGTTGTGAGGATTTTTGTTTTCTTGATGTTGAGGTGTAATCTATATTGAAGGCTGTAGTCTTTGATCTTCATCAGTAAGTGCTTGAAGTCCTCTTTACTTTTGGCAAGCAAGGTTGTGTCATCTGCATATCACAGGTTGTTAATGAGTCTTCCTCCAATCCTGATGCCACATTGTTCTTCATATAGTCCAACTTCTTGCTTTATTTGCTCAGCATACAATTTGAATAAGGATGGTGAAAGGATACAACCCAGACACACTTTTTCTGGTTTTAAACCATGTAGTATCCCCTTGTTCTGTTTGAATGACTGCCTCTTGGTCTATGTACATGTTCTGCATGAGCACAGTTAAGTGTTCTGGAATTCCCATTCTTCACAGTGTTATCCATAATTATGTTTTTAGTATGTCTCGGAAAATTGTAGCTATTGGAGAATAAAGAAATTTTTCAAATTTTTGTGGCAGAAAAGTGAGAACTATGTCACAGATATATACATGGATATTGTTAAAAGGAGCCCTGGTGGTGCAGTGGTTAAAGTACTCTGCTGCCAACCATAGGTCAGCAGTTCGAACCCTCCAACCGCTCCACGGGAGAAAGATGTGGCAGTCTGCTTTCATAAAGATTGCTAACTCTATGGGGCAGTTCTATTCTGTCCTATAGGGTCACTATGAGTTGGAAGCAACTCAACAACAGTGAGTATATTGTTAAAATAAAAATCATATTAAGCCAATAATAGGCATTGATTAAAGTTTATTGAGTATATGGTTTGCAAATCATATATATTTTGACTGTTGTTGTTAGGTGCTGTTGAGTCGATTCCAGCTCTTAGTGACCCTGTGTACTACAGAACGAAACACTGCCCAGTCTAGGGAGTCAAAACACTAGGAAGTCAAAAATGTTCCAAAAATGAAAGAACTTCCAAAAATTCTTATACTCCATATTATTGACATTGCCATAGAAAAGGATAGAAACAGTGTTTATGTAATAACAATTTACCCTAAAACACAGCTTCTAGTCTGACTTTGGAGTTTCTGTTCTTTGAAAATGACTGCACATAGATAATTCTTCAGAAGAGCCCAATGCCTCAGGCAGAATGGTCTCCACTAAGCTACTTACTAGGCTATTGTTTGACTTAAAGATGACTTTAGGAAACCAGTTTTCTAAAGGTTCAGGGTTCAAAAGAAAGTCTCAGGGCGTGGAGCCCAGAAATCTGGATTCTAGGAGAATTAAAACTGTTTTCCAGTATGGGCTCATATACTACTTTTTTAGTTTGGAACTTGTCTGCTTAGACCTAACTTATATATGGCAACTGCTGGAGTATCCTGCTACTGAAAATAGTCATTCTTCAGACAGTATAATAGAGTATCAGATATTTTTCTGTGTGTGTGTTTTAAGGATTCTCGAAGTAGAACACAGACAGATTCAAGGATACCTAGTTTCTATGTGTCCGTTTACTCACCTGCTTTGTCTTTCTCATTACTTTTATTTATCTCTCCTCCATATTTTGTGTTATGGGATTTTGTTTGTGAACTGTAGTGGGTTTGCAAATTTATTGACATGTCTGCTCATATGTGCAAAGAAGATGTTGCTTCTTTACTATAGGAAGTCTTTTTTCCTCAGTAGCCCACCCTCATAGCCCCAGGCAGATTGGGAAACTTTATACTTGCCAATTAATGTTATTTCAGTGTCTTCTAGTTTTAAAATTCACTTTTGGATAACTCTGGCTTTTGCAGGTAAATCCTACATCTTTCAGATTTCCTACCCCTCCTCCTGTTCTGTGCAAGGTAGAATCTGGGCCTGTTGAGGAGTAGTGGGTTGAGTTATCTTATGTATATGATAGTGGGTGAAGAAGGAGGGGGGCTAGAATGCATGTGTGTAGATTCTTATAATATAAAATGGGTGATCTGATTTGTGGGCGAGATGAGGGATCAAATCTGTGATCACTGAACTTGCAGGTCAGTTCCCTTGGTCTTATTAGAAACCAGTGGACCATTACGCCTAACTTAACCCCAACTCTTGCTGGTGCTGGCGACAATCCCAGTGATATCCTTGTAGCTTTTGTCCTTAATTTAGAAAGCTCATCTCCTATAGCCTTACCACCTATACTATAGGTTTTGTGACAGGTACCATCAGCTACCTTCGACATATCCTATAGCAGAGGCAGGAACTATGGTCACAGTTCAAAAAGACTCACAGACCAGATTAAGTACTCTGGTCACGTGATTTATTGAATCAATTTAAAGCATAGCAAGAAGCAAGGGGGAAAAGATATGTTTACCTACTTAGAAAGCGTAAAGGTGGGATGTAAGGACCATGCTTTTTGGATCCTGTGTTATATAGTGTTCTTATGTCCTAGCTCTGTCTATGTCTCCCTCTTTCTGCCATATGAGCCTTCCCTAATCATGAGAAAATTTTAAGTTTGCCATTTTAACCATTATTAAGTGTACAATTTAGTGGCATGAATTATATTCACAGTTTCATGCAACCATCACCAATATTCATTTCTAAAACTCTTTCATAACTCCAAACAGAAACTCTGTACCCATTAAGCAATAACTACCCATTCCTCCTTCTCCCTAAAAAAAAAAAAAAAAAAACCAAAACCAGTTGCTGTCAAGTTGATTCCGACTCATAGCGACCCTATAGGACAGAGCAGAAACTGACCTGTAGAGTTTCCAAGGAGCAGCTGGTCCATTTGAACTGCTGGCATTTTGGTTAGCAGCCGAACTCTTAACCACTGTGCCATCGGGGCTCCTCCTTCTCCCTAGCCCCCGGTAATCATTAATCCACTTTTGCCTTTATGTATTTGCTTATTCTAGATATTTCTTTTAACTTTTTTAATCATACAATATTTATCCTTTTGTGCCTGGCTTATTTCACTTAGAATAATGTTTTCAGGGGCAAGTACTCCTGGATGTAGCTGTAACTTGCCAGTAAACCACTGAACAAACTACTGAACAGCTATGGATTTTTACCTGCATGTCTCAGGCAGAGAACACACTGGGCCAGAATGGGCATAATCAATGGTTGACTCATTTAAGGCATAAATGGTTAGTGCCTCATATTTGTTGGATGTTTATTTGGTTCTTCCGTCACTAGTTAATTATCTATGTTTAATGTCTCCCAAACTATTTCCTTGCATATTATCTCTACTTAGTTGTATCTGTCCTCCTCATTGTTTATTTCTCTCATTTTCTGTTAAGCAGAATTGAATTTTCTAAACTATGTCAACAAAAAAATATTATGCACAAGTTCAAATTTTGAAACTATCATGGTCATCTCCTTTTGCAGTTTCTAGTCTGATGTTTGGTGCCAAATTCACCCCACACAGACTATAGTTACATTTCTAAAATACCATAATGAGTGTCTTGATTTAAAAACAAAAAAACAAAACCTGTTACTTTTTATTTGGAGTTTTAGAAAAGGTATAAGCTTTGTTTTGAAACAGGTAAACCTGAATTTAGATGCTGATTCTGTCACTTACTCTGACCTTAGACATTAATGAGCAATATACCAAATCACAAATTCTTAGTGTGAAAGACCATTTGGTGCAAAGCACAGATCAGACATTATTCAGATGGTGTGATCAATGGGCATTTATTACTCACAGAATAAACAAGACAGGATGAGTAGACACATCAGCCAAGGTTCCCCAAAGTTAGGTGCCTGTCCAGGGTGTGATGTTATGATCACCTCCAAGCATGCCCCACTTTGCATCATAGGAGAAGAATCCCGAAGTCCTTTTCTCCTGGGGTTAATATACTAGCTGGCTACAATGGCTGTGTGCCAAACAGCATGTATGGCAAGAGAGTAGGGGACAAGGTAATAAAAAGGGAGAAGGATAATAGAAGAGAAAGCCCCCCTGTGTCTGATGGACATTACTCGTTGCTCCTGTTCAGGGTGGGTGACCATCTCCTGATTGACTATTCTAGACTTACTGGTGTCAGAGAACAGTCCTTCCTCCTTTACCCTACTAAGATAAAACAGTAAATGTTTTGGGTCTCTCAGAGGGCAGTCATCTCCCCCAAAGGCCCATACTTTTTGTCTCTTAGTAGCTATTATTCCCATTAGCAGCTATAGAGATGGTGAGAGCAGTTAAAGGCAGTACACCTGTGCATCCAGCAGTAGATTTTGAGGAATATTTGAACATCTGTTCAACATCCTTGACATTAACTGTCTCACCACTAAACTGTAAACTTTCGACAGAAGGGATCGTTTTTGTGTTTCTTGTATCTTGCTCAGGGCTAGCCAGTAGTAGTTGTTAATAAATTTTTACACAGAACAGAATGAATAAGTTAGACTGTGTTTTGAAGTTTTATCTATGTATATTTTATTATTAAATAGATATTTTAAATACCCTCAAGAAGCCAAGGGCATGTTGCAAAAGTGTTCTGTCATTTGATGGTGCATTTTGCAAAAATTACACAATTTTCCATCTAGCAGGAGTTAACAGTATAATTTGTCGCAGCGGTGACGGTAATCGAGACGGCGAAGACAGTAACCAACTGCACAACTCTTACAGAGAAGTGGGGCCAGGAGGGTCACTCTGAGGAGTCGACCCCCACTTCAGTCCCAGGAGTTTATTTTATAGTCAATACAGCAATCAATAAGGCAATTAACAAAACAATGGGCTTTGAATGCAGGCAAGGAAGAAGGAATTCAGATAAACAAGTTAATCAGTAAAGGGACAATAGGTTTGGGAAAACACATCCGGACAAGTCTCGACATGTCGGAGACAAGTCTCCACATGCTGTGCAGCATAGAGGCCTGTGGGGGCTGCAGTTGTCAATAGTGCAGCCATGTTTAAATGGCACATATCCCCACAATAATTATAATATTTTGTACTGATTTTTTTTTTTTTTTTGGATGCTGTAAAATTGCATGCAGTCAATGCAGGTAACTCCACACATCTAGTCCATCTCAGATGATAAGCATAGGCTGCTCAGTGCATGGTTTTCCCTCAGTGAGCAGATAGTCTACATTAGTCAGGATAATTAATGCTAGATGCCCCAGCAGATAAATCCTCAAATCTCAGTAGCTCAAGGAAACAAAGATTTATTTATAGATCTTAATGTAGGTTGACAGACTCTCTTCTTCATCCAGTGATACGATATCCAGGCTGCCTCCATCCTGTGATGTATTTGCTGTCTTGACATGGGATCATGTAACCCCCGAGGTTACATCAGAGAAAGAAAAACATGGAGGAGGCACACATGCCTTCATCTGCCTCATCCTAGATGGGACTCACTTCTCTTCTCCAAACAAATCATTGCTTTGAACTAGTCATATGTTCCCACCTAAATGCAAGGGTGTCTAGGAAATGGATGGAAATAACCCATGGAATATTTTGTAAACATTGCCTCTGGCCTATAACCTAAATTACTTAAATGAGACACGAGAAGGACATATGTTCTATGTAAACAAGGAATTATGTGCTCCATGTGCTGCTTCGGGAGCCCTGGTGGTGCAGTGGTTAAAGCGTTAAGCTGCTAACCAGAAGGTCGTCAGTTCAAATCCTACAGCCACTCCTTGGAAACCCTATGGGGCAGTTTTACTCTGTCCTATAGGATCACTGTGAGTCAAAATTGACTCGAAGTCAGTGGGTTTGGTTTTAGATTTTTTATGTGCTGCTGGCAGACATCTAATCTATGAATCAAGAGGAAATAGCGACATCCATGAGCCACTGTGAATCAACCAAATTAGAGTCTTCCCTTTCCACAAATGCCTTCTTATTATTATAATAATGTCATCATGAATGTCCTTATTATTTTAGCCAGATTGCACTGGAACTTCAGTTACTTGCAGTCAAAAATATGTTAACTGATAACACCTTATCATGCAATATCTTGCTAGTGGATTTTGAGAAAACATGTCATGAAATGGAATGAGGCAGGATTTTAAGACAGGAGACATAGCTTTGAGTCCTGGCTCTACTACTTGCTGGCTGTATGATCTTGAGCAAGGTACTAACTTCTCAAAGGCTCAGGATCCTCACATATCAAATAGGGATAATTAACAGCTTATAACAGGTCATTGTGAGAATCAAACAATAATATGAAAATATGTTGCAAACTATATAGCATCATAAAAATGATACTTTTATTATATGGCAGGCTACATCATTTTCAACATTATAATGGCTTTTATTTGTGTCTTGCCTTAAGATGGTTTCTTAATGCTGTCATATAGGGGGATTCTACTTTATTTTAAATAAAATGAAAGGAACTCTAAAATCTGAAGGGACTGTTTCTGTTATTGGATTTAGACAGCTAAGTTTTAAACAAAATTTAGTTTTGCTTTTTTACCCACAATAAACTGACAGTGAGATGTGGGAGGAAAACTAGATTAGTAATAGACAAACAAGGTCATTATGCATATTTGTTCTGCAAATCTGAGTTGTAGTACAGGTACATCTCTGCTATACAGAATTAAAACACCAAGCAAAATCATGGTTAATAAGGAAGTTACAGATTAGCATTAAGAGACTGTTAGAGTGTGGGTAAACTCACTAGAGTCTAGGTTATTTATTAAGAGTCTGTTTTGAAGCATAGTTAGTCATGTGCATTGGTTTAATGTTCATACTTAGTCATGTGCATTGGTTTAATGTTCATACTTAGTCATGTGCGTTGGTTTAATGTTCATGTCCAGAAGATCGTAAGTAAGCTTTAGTGACAGTGGTGGAAAGTCCAAGCCAGAATGAAGCAGTGTTTACAGTGAAAGAATGGGATAATCGTATAGAGAAGACCTTGCTAAGATGACGAGAGTTAAATTAATTCAGATCTAAATCTTAAAATTAATTTAGGGAAATTCCAAAGACAAGGAAGAAAATCATGACTAGTAGTTCCTGGAACAGAAAACAAGAAGAAAGCACACTTCAGTTGTTAAATCTGTACCCATGAGTTTACAGTGGTTTACAAAGTGGTACTGCAGCAAGTAATAGCATACTTAAGTTGTTATAAGTTATATAGTAAAGTATTTATAAGTTTATATAAATAACCAGCAGGCAGATTTGAGATTTTTTTGTGTTTATCATTCAAAATGAGTGGTTTATGAGAAAAGATTCTATAAGGTTTTATTTTATTCCAACTTTGAATTATTTCAGTTAATCCTTTAAGAATGTTAAATTTGGAAGGCTACACTATAAGATGTAAAAAGATGGGAATTAAAACAGTTTAGCAATGGCTAGCCACCTGGAGAAAAATACTCGGCTGTATTTTTCTTCCTTACTCTTTAAAATATAGGTGGGTCAAGGGTGTAAATGCCAAAATGAAACCATAAAAATACTATAAGAATACATGTGTGAGTTTTAAAAATAATACTGGATTGAGGAATGTCTTTGAAAAGAAGATCCAAGTCTAGAAGCCATAAAGAAAGATTGGTGATTTTTTTTCTACCAAATAAAAATGTCTACACAATCCCAAATATCATAAACAAAAACAAAAATTCCAAAAGCAAATTAGGACAAATACTGGTAGCATACATGACTAAAAAAGGTTATTTCAGTATATAAAACCAAACCAAACCTGTTGCCTTTAAGTCGATTCTGACTCCTAGGAACCCTACAGGACAGAGTGAAACTTCCCCGTCGGGTTTCCAAGGAGGAGCTGGCGGATTTGAACGGGTGACCTGTTGGTTAGCAGCCACCAGGGCTCCTCAGTATGTAAAAAATTTCTACAAATCAGTAAGAAAAAAGAAAACTACCCAATTAAAAAATAACAAATCTTATGAATGAGAAGTCGCAAATAAGAAATATAATTGCTAATAAGCATATGAAAATTGCTCCGTTTCGTCTGTGATTAAATATTGGCAAATTTTAAATTTTTTGTAATACCCAGAGTTGACAAAAGAATGGGAAACAGGCACTTTCTCATGCTACTGATCCAACCATAAACTGTTGAAGCATCTTTGTTGGGCAATATAGCAGTATATCAAAATTTCTAATTTATATACTTGTTGATGTAGCAATTTCACTTCTAAGAATTTACTTTACAAGTACTTGCACAATTATGTAAAAAAATGTGCACAAGGATGTTTATTTCTACAGTATCTGTAATAGCAAGAACTGTAAGTAACCTAAATGTAAATAAGACATCGTTTAAATCATTTATAGTATATTGCTATAATAGAATATTAAACAGCTGTATATGTTAATATGGAAAGACCTCCAGCATAGATCACTAAGTGATAAAAGCAAAAGCAAGTTGCATAAAAATACACAGTCTCTTGTGTTTGTCTTTTTCAAAAGGATATGCATGTTGTTGTCAGGTGCCAGCCAGTTGTTTCCGACTCATAGTAACCCTATGTACGATACAATGAAACACTGCCCAATCCTGTGCCATCCTCACAGTTGTTGTGTTTGAGCTCATTGTTGTACCCACTGTGTGAGTCCATCTTGTTAAGGGTCTTCCTCTTTTTCACTGACCCTCTATCTTACCAAGCATGATGTCTTTCTCCAGGGATTGGTCCCTCCTAATAACATGTCCAAAGTACATCGGACAAAATCTCACCATCCTTCTTTCCAAGAAGCACTCTGGCTGTACTAGACAGACTTGTTTGTTCTTCTGGCACTCCATGGTATATTCAAAATTCTTCTCCAACACTGTAATTCAAACACATCAATTCTTCTTCAGTCTTCCTTATTCATAGTCCAGCTTTCACATGCATACGAGGCCATTGAAAATATCACGGCTTGAGTCAGGTATTCCTTAGTCCTCAAAGTGACATCTTTGCTTTTCAACATTTTAAAGAGTTCATTTACAGCATATCTGCCCAGTGCAATAGATCGTATGATTTCTTCACTGCTGCTTCCATGGGCATTGATTGTGGATCCAAGTAAAATGAAATCATTGACAACTTCAGTATTTTCTCCATTTATCATAATGTTGCTTATTGGTCCAGTTGTGAGGATTTTTGTTTTCTTTTTTTTATTGTTGTAGTTTAAGTGAAAGTTTACATTTCAAGTTAGTCTCTTATACAAAAATTTATACATACATTGTTATGGGACCCTAACTGCTCTCCCTGTACTGTGACAGCACACTCCTCGTTTCCACCCCTGATTCCCCATGTCCATTCAACCAGCTCCTAACTCTCTACGCCTTCCCATCTCTCCTCGGGACAGAAGCTGCCCGTTTAGGCTCATGTATCTACTTGAGCTAGAAAGCACACTTTTCATGAGTATCATTTTATGTCCCACAGCCCAGTCCAATCTTTGTCTGAAGAGTTGACCTCGGAAATTGTTTTAGTTCTGGACTGACAGAGAGTATGGAGGCCATGCTTTCCAGGGTTCCTCCAGTCCCAGACCATTAAGTCTGGTCTTTTTTCTAATTTGAGTTCTGCACCCCACATTTCTCCTACTCCATCAGGCAATCTCAGTTGTGTTCCCTGTCAGGGCCGTCACTGGTGGTAGCTGGGCATCATCTAGTTCTTCTGGTCGCAGGCTGATGACGTCTCTAGTTTATGTGTCCCTTTCTGTCTCTTGGGCTACTACTTTCCTTGTGTCTTTTGTGTTCTTCATTTTCCTTTGCTTCAGGTGGTTGGGACCAATTCATGCATCTTAGGTAGCCTCTTGCAACCTTTTAAGACCCCAGATGTCACTCACCAAAGTAGGATGCTGAACATTTTCTTAATAAACTTTGTGATGCCAGTTGACCTAGATGTCCCCTGAAAACATGGTCTTCAGACCCCCGCCCTTGCTACTCTGTCCCTCGAAGTGTTTGACTGTATTCAGGAAACTTCTTAGCTTTGGTTTAGTCCAGTTGTGCTGACTTCCCCTGTAGCGTGTGCTGTCCTTCCCTTCACCTAAGATAATTCTTGCCTACAATCTAGTTAGTGAAGAGCCCTCTCCCTCCCTCCCAACCCTCGTAACCATCAATGAATGTTTTCTTCTGTGTTTCAACCTTTTCTTGAGTTCTTATAATAGTGGTCTTATACAATATTTATCCTTCTGTGACTGACTAAATTCACTCAGCATAATGACCTCCAGATTCCTCCATGTTATAAGATGTTTCATGGCTTCATCGTTGTTCTTTATCATTGCATAGTATTCCATTGTGTGAATATACCATAATTTGTTTATTCATTCATCCATTGATGGACACCTAGGTTGTTTCCATCTGTTTGCTGTTGTGAACAGTGCTGCAATTAACATGGATGTGCATATATCTATTCGTGTGATGGCTCTTATTTCTCTAGGATATATTTCAAGGAACAGGATTGCTGGATCGTATGGTACTTCTATTTCTAGCTTTTTAAGGAAGCAGCAAATCGATTTCCAAAGTGGTTGTACCATTTTACATTCCCACCAACAGTGTATAAGTGTTCTAGTCTCTCCACAACCTCTCCAGCATTTATTATTTTGTGATTTTTGGATTAATGCTAGCCTTGTTGGGGTGAAGTTTTGATTTGTATTTCTCTAATGGCTAATGATTGTTAGCATTTCTTCATGTGTCTGTTAGCCACCTGAATGTCTTCTTTGGCAAAGTGCCTGTTCATATCCTTTGCCTATTTTTTAATTGGGTTATTTGTCCTTTTGTTGTTAAGGTTTTACAGTATCTTGTAGATTTTAGAGATTAGATGCTGATCGGCTTTGTTGTAGCCAAAATTTTTTTCCCAATCTGTAGGTTATCTTTTTACTCTTTTGGTGAAGTCTTTTGATGCGCGTAGTGTTTGATTTTTAGGAGCTCCCAGTTATCTAGTTTCTCTTCTAGTGTTGGTACATTATTAGTTATGGTTTGTATTCTGTTTATGCCTTGTATTAGGGCTCCTAGCATTGTCCCTATTTTTTTTCCATGAACTTTATCGTTTTTGATTTTATATTTAGGTCTTTGATCCATTTTGAGTTAGTTTTTGTGCATGGTGTGAAGTATGGGTCTTGTTTCAGTTTTTTGCTGATACCCAGTTATGCCAGAACCATTTGTTAAAAAGACTGTCTTTTCGCCAATTAATGGACTTTGGGCCTTTGTCAAGTATCAGATGCTCATAGGTGGATGAATTTATGTCTGGATTCTCAATTCTGTTCCATTTGTCTATGTATCTGTTGTTGTACCAGTACCAGGCTGTTCTGACTACTGTGGTGGTATAATAGGTTCTGAAATCAGGTAGTGTGAGGCCTTCCACTTTTTTCTACTTCTTCAGTAATGCTTTACTTATTCAGGACCTCTTCCCTTTCCATATGAAGTTGGTGATATGTTTCTCCATCTCCTTAAAAAATGCCATTGGAATTTGGATTGGATCGCATCGTATCTGTAGATCGCTTTGGATAGAACTGACATTTTCACAATGCTGAGTCTTCCTATCCATGAGCAAGGTATGTTCTTCCACTTATGCAGGTCTCTTTTGGTTTTTTTACAGAAGTGTCTTGTACTTTTCATTGTATAGGTCTTTCATGTCTCTGGTTAGATTTATTCCTAAGTATTTTATTTTCTATGGGACTATTGTAAATGGTATTGATTTGGTGATTTCCTCTTCAAAGTTCTCTTCGTACGTGTAGAGGAATTCAACTGATTTTTGTATGTTTATCTTGTATCCTGAAACTTTGCTGAAATCTTCTATTAGTTCCAGTAGTTTTCTTGTGGATTCTTTGGGGTTTTCTGTGTATAAGATCATATCATTTGCAAATAGAAATACTTTTACATCTTCCCTACCAATTTGGATACCCTTTATTTCTTTTTCTAGCCTAATTGCTCTGGCTAGGACCTCCAGCATAATGCTGAATGCGAGTGTGGTGATAAAGGGCATCCTTGTCTGGTTCTCGTTTTCAAGGGGAATGCTTTCAAACTTTCTCCATTTAGGATGATGTTGGATGTTAGCTTTGTATAAATGCCCTTTATTATGTTGAGGAATTTCCCTTCTATTCCTATTTTATTGAGAGTTTTTATCATGAATGAGTGTTGGAATTTGTCAAATGCCTTTTCTGCATCAACTGATGAGATAATGTGTTTCTTGCCTTTTTTTTTTTAATAAATGTGATGGATTACATTGATTGTTTTCCTAATGCTGAATCATCGCTGCATACCTGGTATAAATCCCACTTGATCGTGGTGAATTATTTTTTTGGTATGGTGTTGAATTCTTTTGGCTAGAATTTTGTTGAGGATTTTTGCGTCAATGTTCATGAGGGATATTGGTCTGTAATTTTCTTTTTTTGTGGTGTCTTTACCTGGTTTTTGTATCAGGGTTATGCTGGCTTCATAGAATGAGTTTGGGAATATTCAATCATTTTCTGTATTCTGAAATATCTTTAGTAGTAATGGTGTTAACTCTTCTCTGAAAGTTTGGTAGAATTCTCCAGTGAAGCCGTCTGGGCCAGGGCTTTTTTATGTTGAGAGTTTTTAAATTACCTTTTCAATCTCTTCTTTTGTTATAGGTTTATTTAGTTGTTCTACTTCTGTTTGTGTTAGTTTAGGTAGGTAGTGAGTTTCTAGAAATTTGTCCATTTCCTCTAGGTTTTCAAATTTGTTAGAGTACAATTTTTCATAGTATTCTGTTATGATTCTTTTAATTTCAGTTGACTCTGTTGTGATATCACCCATCTCAGTTCTTTTACGGGTTATTTACTTCCTCTCCTGTTTTTCGTCAGTTTGGTCATTGGTTTATCAATTTTGTTGATCTTTTCAAAGAACCAGCCTTTGGTCTTGTTAACTCTTTCAGTTGCTTTTCTGTTCTCTATTTCATTTAATTCTGCTCTAATGCTTATTATTTCCTTTCTTCTGGAGCCCGAGGGCTTCTTTCGCTGCTCTCTTTCTATTTGTTTGAATTGTACGGTTAGTGTTTTGATTATGGCTCTTTCTTCTTTTTGGATGTGTGCATTTATTGCTATAAACTGACTTCTGAGCACTGCTTTTACTGTCTCCCAAAGGTTCTGGTAGGATGTGTTTTTCATTCTTGTGTGATTCTGTGAATTTATTTATTCCATCCTTAATTTCGTCTGTAACCCAATAGTTTTTGAGCAAGGTGTTTGATTTTTTTCCATGCTTTTTCTGTTATTGATTCTACTTTTATGGCTTTATGTTCAGAAAAGATGCTTTGTAATATTTTGATGCTTTGGATTTTGTTAAGGCTTGCTTTATGGCTTAGTATGTGGCCTATTATGGAGAATGTTCCGTGTGCATTGGAAAAGAAAATATACTTGGCTTCTGTTGGGTGGACTGTTCAGTATATGTCTATGAGATCAAGTTGGTTGATTATAGCATTGAGATCTTCCATGTCTTTATTGAGTTTCTTTCTGGATGTTCTGTACTTCGCCAAAAGTGGTGTGTTGAAGTCTCCTACTACTATTATGGAGCTGTCTGTCTTTTCAGTGCTGTTAGAGTTTGTTTTATGTATTTTGGAGCCCAGTCACTGGGTACGTAAATATTTATTATAGTTATGTCCTCCTGCTGTATTGACCCTTTAATCGTTATATAGTGTCCTTCCTTATCCTTTGTGGTGGATTTTACTTTAAAGTCTATTTTGTCAGAGATTAATATTGCCACTCCTGCTCTATTTTGAGTGTTGTTTGCTTGATATATTTTTTCCCATCCTTTGAGTTTTAGTTTGTTTGTGTCTTTAAGTCTAAGGTGTGTCTCTTCTAGGTAGCATATAGACGGATCATGTTTTTTAATCCAATCTGCCACTATCTGTCTCTTTATTGGTGCATTTAATCTATTTACATACAGTGTAATTATTGATAGGTATGAGTTTAGTGCTGTCATTTTGATGTCTTTTTTTGTGTGTTCATAATTTCTTTGTTCTACTTAATTTTCTATGCTGAGTCATTTTTCTTTATGTATTTTGTTTTCATGTTTTTCATTGTTGTTTATTTTGTATTTACTGAGTCTTTATATTTTTCTTGTTTTTTATTTTAGCTTGTATGACTGTTAGTTTCTTTTGTGGTTACCTTAATATTTACCCTATTTTTCTAAGTTTATACCAGTCTTTTATTTCTTTATATCACCTTGACTTCCACTCCATTTGAAAAATCTATGTCTACGTTTTTTAAGTCCCTCTTTTTTTGTTTTAATGTTGTCATCTTCTACATATTGACATCTGTTTCCCTATTTTCAGTGTTCTAGCTTTGATTTATTTTTTTGACTTCCTTATCTGGGTTGATATCTGATAACTCTGGCCTCTGTTATAGTCTTGGGTTGTTATCTGATGTTATTGATTTTCTAACTGGAGGACTCCCTTTAGTATTTCTTGTAATTTTGGTTTGGTTTTTGCAAACTCCCTAAATTTCTGTTTATCTGGAAATGCCCTAATTTTGCCGTCATATTTGAGAGACAGTTTTGCTGGATATATAATTCTTGGCTGGCAGATTTTTTTCCTTCATGGCCTTATATATGTCATCCCATTGCCTTCTTGCCTGCATGGTTTCTGCTGAGTATTCCAAACCTATTCTTATTGACTTTCTTTGGAGATGACTTTTCATTTATCCCTAGCCACTCTTAAAATTCTCTGTTTATCTTTGGTTTTGGCAAGTTTGATTAGAATATGTCTTGGTGACTTTCTTTTGGGATCTACCTTATGTGGGGTTCGATGAGCATCTTGAATAGATATCTTCTCATCTTTCACGATATCAGGGAAGTTTTCTGCCAACAAATCTTCAACAGTCCTCTCTGTATTTTCTGTTATCCTCTTGTTCTGGTACTCTAGTGACTCATAGGTTATTCCTCTTGGTAGAGTCCCACATAATTCTTAGGTTTCTTTATTTTTTTAAATCCTTTTATTTGATTTTTCCTCTAATAAGTTGGTGTCAAGTGCTTTATCTTCACTCTCACTACTTCTGACTTCATTGCCTCATTTCTGCTCCTATGACTTTCTGTTGAGTTGTCTAATTCTCAAATTTATTGTTAATCTTCTGGATTTCTGATTGCTCTCTCTCTGTGGTTTCTTGCAGCCTGTTAAATTTGTCATTATGCTCTTCTCTAATCTTTTTAATTTCCTCTATTGCGTGTTCTACATTTTGCTTAAATTTTTTCCTAATTTCTTGAAGAGTTCTGTATATTAATCTTTTGTATTCTGCCTCTGGTAATTCCAAGAAATTTTCTTCCTCTGGAAAGTTTGTAGAGTCTTTATTTTGGGAGATTGCTGAAGCAGTCGTGGTCTGTGTCTTTATGTGATTTGATATTGACTGTCTCTGAGCCATCAATAAGTTATTATATTTATTTTATTTTATGTTTGCTTACTGTGTCCTAGCTTCTTGTTTTGTTTTGTTTTGATATGCCCAAATTGGCTGCTTGTGTGAGCTAGCCCAGTCTCCAGCACCCTTGAAGCTCTAATGTCCTGCCCCCAGGTGGCCAGACCTGTCACTAAGTGTGAGCCCTAGTGTCTGCCCACTTCTTCTCTAAGGATTCAGCTAAGATGTCCAGGTAGTTGGCCACCAAGCATGTTGTGCAGGCTCTCGCCTATAGTTCTAGACAGGCATGGATGATTGGTGTAGGCACTTGTATCCAGCTGCAGCAGGGGGACATAGGCTGAGCAAGGCAGGGGGCCAATGGCCACCTCTGAGTGTCCCTAGAGTGCATAGATGGGTGAATTTTGCAGCCAGACTATGAGCACCCAATGCTGTTGGCTGTGAGGACTGGGGGCCACCTCTTATTCTTGGGCCCCTGTCACAAGTAACTAGGTGGCATGGGTGGAGCCACAGTCCTCAGGCCCCTGATGTGGGTTGGTGAAGACCCTGCTTAATGGGCAGAGCAGTGTCAAATGTCACAAATCTGCCACTTCATAGCTGAAACAGTTGAAGTTAGACTTGAGGTATATACCTGTTGTACTGCAGTAATGAGGGCCTATGCTATTGTAATGCGCCCGCACAAGTCTGTGCAGGGGGAAAGGCACTCAAAGTCCATTGATCCCTTATGCCTGTGCCTAGGCAAAGGAGCTGTATCTACCCTGAATTCCTAGCTTTGGGGAGCCGGCATATTATTTTTTCTTCTGTTTGTTAATTTGTTCACTCTTCAAGGCTGGGAGAATGGCTTAGGGCATGTGACGGGTCCTACTTCTGGCCCAGGGGACTTGGCAGTTGCTGAAGCCATTCCTGGACCCAGTGCATAGCAGGGAGCTGGGAGGTAAATTGGAGAGTGGTTTTTTCCCTAAGGGGGGTGTTTTTGGTCAGTGCGGTTGGTCAGACGCAGGTATTTATCTTTAACTGATGGAGGGTTGCTTCTCACTGGTTCTGGATGGCCAAGTAAACTCTCTGCTGCTGGGTCTGTCCTGATGTGGAAAACGCCTCCCAAGCACCACTTCTTGCCTCCCTCACCACTCACCCCCAAGCTGATCTGCCGTGAAGGGCTCAGGATCTCACTGGATCAGGTCTGGCAACTCCTCGCTGCTTCCGAACCATCTCTCCCTCCCCCTGCCACTCAGTCCAATTCCTCAACTTTGTCGTTTTTGTTCAGGGCTCCTAGATTGTCATATATATATAATCGATTCATTCGTTTTTTTTGGTCTTTGTTGTAAGAGGGAGCACCAGATGTGTCTCACTACTCTGCCATCTTGACCCCGCCTTGATTTTTATTTTCTTGATGTTGAAGTGTAATCCGTACTGAAGGCTGTATTCTTTGATCTTCATCAGTAAGTGCTTCAAGTCTTCTTCACTTTCAGCAAGCAAGGTTGTGTCATCTGCAGAACACAGGTTGTTAATGAGTCTTCCACCAATCCAGATGCCACATTCTTCTTCTTATAGTCCAGTTTTTTGGAATATTTCCTCAGCATACAGATTGTATAAGTATGATGAAAGGATGCAACCCTGGCACACACCTTTCCTGAGTTTGAACGATGCAGTATCCCCTTGTTCTGTTCAGATGACTGCCTCTTGATCTGTGTACAGGTTCCTCATGAGCACAGTTAAGTGTTCTGGAATTCCCATTCTTCACAATGTTATCCATAATTTGTTGTGATCCACACAGTTGAATGCCTTTCCACAGTCAATAAAACACAGGTAAACATCTTTCTGGTATTCTCTGCTTTCAGCCAAGATCCATCTGACTTCAGCAATGATACCCCTTGTTTCACATCCTCTTCTGAATCCAGCTTGAATTTCTAGCAATTTCCTTTTGATGTACTGCTGAAATTGCTTTTGAATGATCTTTAGCAAAATTTTACTTGCGTGTGATATTAATGATATTGTTTGATAATTTCCACATTCTGTTGGATATGCATATATATATGTAATCGTAGAAAATTTCTATTATTTAATTATAGAAAAACTCTGAAACGGTATTCAAGAACCCTTGGGGCTATGGCAGAAGGGATGGCATAGGCAGACTTTTCCATTTAAACTCTTCACTATTGTTTTAGTTTTGATCCAGTGTATGTATTAGTTTCATTATATTTAAATTAATAAAAATAAAGACTGCTCAAAGAACAGGGTCTATCTGGATGAAATAAATATTGGTTTACAGTCATAAAGGCAATGAATATTAAATTGGTAATGTGTAGAGTACTTGTCTTTTAGATAAACAGATTAAACATAAACACTGCTAAAATATAAATACCATGATGTCTGGGTTTGGGGTTTTTTTGTTGTTATTGTTAGCTAATTTTTAGAATAATTGGGGGCCATGGAAAGAGTTTAGATGAAACAGGATTGGCCATGTATTGATACTTTTTGAAACTGGGTAATAGGTAAATTGGGTTCATTAAACTATTACCTGTTTTTATAAATGTTTGAAGTTTTTCAGTATAAAAGGTTAAAGTAAATTAAAAACTTGAATAATTTTTGAATGTGTACTAAAACAGCAATGATACTGGATTGTAAGCACAAAATAGAAGGCTGAGCAGACATAAATGATACCTTAAATTACTTGAAGTTATTTAAATATATAAAAGAAAATAAACTTTCCTTGCAAAGTTCATAGAGCTGACCTAGAGCTGGGTAGAATGTAATGGCAGTTACAGCCCAATAGAAAGAAATATCTAAAGATTCAAGTGTGTAGAAATGATCTGGTCGTCTATGACTGTCTTAGTCATCTAGTGCTGCTATAACAGAAATACCACAAGTGGATGGCTTTAACAAAGAAAAATTTATTTTCTCACAATCGAGTAGGCTACAAGTCCAAATTCAGGACATCAGCTCCAGGGGAAGGCTCTCTCTCTCTGTTGGCTCTGGAGGAAGGTTCTTGTGATGCATCAGTCTTCGCTTGGTCTGGGAGCATCTCAGCACAGGAACCTTAGGTCCAAAGGACATACTCTGCTCCCGGCACTACTTTCTTGGTGGTATGAGGTTCCCATGTGTCTCTACTCACTTCTGTCTTTTATATCTTATAAGAGTTTGGCTTAAGACACTACCTAATCTTGTAGACCTCGTCAGTATAACTGCTGCTAATCCATCTTCTTACATGGTAGTGATAGAGTTTACAACGCATAAGGAAATCACATCAGATTACAGAATGGTGCACAATCATACAATACTGGGAATCATGACCCAGCCAAACTGATACACACATTTTTGGGGGACATAATTCAAACAATGACATTGACCTAGTCAGTGCCCCATCATCAGAAGTGTGAAAGAGAAGGCTGAATCATCATGGGAGGATTTGTAGAGGCATCTATCATGGAATTAGATTTATCAGCTGAGATGTCTTGTAGTATTCCAGGATTCTCAGAATCATTATATACTTCCCAGAATTTGTTGCCATTAGCCAATTGTACTTTTTCATTTGTTAACCTGTTGGAAATTTAACACATGACTCTTTTTTCCATTGTACTTGCTTCAGTTACCTGGAAGACTGAAAGATGAGCCAAGGCTGAAAGCAGAATTCCATGATCTTAATAATAAACATAGGTCATTGAGAGAGAATAATATTTTAATTGGTAAATGATGTCTTATTAGCTTTTATCAATTTTTCTTCCAATTCAGTAATTTATTCAATTTCAAATGAACGTCATAGCAATTATTTATTTTTATGGCATCTTCTTCCTTCAAGTTAATTTACTGTTCTGACATATCGTAAAGTGAGAATATTCGAGATTTTTTAAATGAGGGAACTAGAGAATATTTCTACAGAATTGTTTAATTTTTACTGTTTCAGTGTATGAAAAATGTATAAATGACTTAAAATTGCACAGTAGAACTCAGTAAACAGTTTTCTCTAGGAAAAATCTAGATAGCATAAGTGAAAAAGATACGCTGGAAGAAAAACAGTTATACTCCTAAGGAACATGTTAGAATAAAATTGTCTTATAATAAGTAGTTAATTTACTTTCAGTCTTTTTTTTTTTCTCTTAATTTGTGATACTTTTCCTTTTTTAAAAGTTTTGTTGTGCTTTAGGTTAAGGTTTACAGAACAAAATAGTTTCCTATTCAACAATTTGAACACAGAATGTTCCAAGACATTGGTCGTAATCTCCTCAGTGTGTCAGCACTCTCCCCATTTCTGCCCTGTGTTCTCTGTTACCTTTCATCTGGTTTTCCTACCACTTCCTGCTTTCTCATCTTTGCTTTTGGGCATATTTTGCCCTTTTGGTCTCATAAAATTAACTGTTCTAAGGAGTTCGTTCCTCTTGGGTGTTATGGTTTATTTCGTAGTGTAGGCCTGTCTATTGTTTGGCTGAAAGGTGGTCTCTGGGAATTCCTTCAGTTCCAGGTCAGAAGGTGTCTTAGGGCCATAGTCTTGGAGGTTCCTCCAGTCTCCATCAGACCAGTAAGTCCAGTCTTTTTTATGAATTTGATTTTTATTCTACATTTTTCTCCCACTCTGCCTGAGACCCTCTATTGTGATCCCAGACAGAGTGGTCAGTAGTGGTAGCCGGGTACCATCTAGTTCTTCTGGTTTCAGAGTCATGTAGGCTGTGGTTCTTGTGGTCCATTACTCCTTTAGGCTAATTGTTCCCTTGAGTCTTTGGTTTTCTCCACTATCCTTTGATCTGGACAGGATGAGACTAGTAGTTATATCTCAGATGGCTGCTCACAAGCTTTTAAGACCCCAGACACTACTGACAAAAGTAGAATGCATAACACTGTCTTTACGAACTGTGATATGCCAATTGATGTAGATGTCCCCCAAGCCTATGGTCCTTAGCCTTCAAGTCTAGTAAGTTGGCCCTGTGAGGTGTTTGGTTATGTCTAGTAACTTTCCATGAATTTGTCCCTTGTGTGCTCTACTGTCTATATCAATATACATGCAGCATCTACAAAGGTGTGTGTAGTTACATGTGCAGCCAAACCTATATCTGCAGGTGGGTGTGCTCCCTTGCACTTTCCCACCCCTTTTCAGAATACCTCTTTATGTGTATATCCATTTGTAGATTATTTGTTAATACTATTGTTCTAGGGTTGTCTGTTATTATAATTACTGTGATTGCCCTATAGTCTTGCATTCCTCTCAGTGCCTTCCTTTGCCTTGATCCTGTGATCCTGTTGTGCTCATTTCTCCCCTGTTGTGTAATGTCTTTCCCTTCACCAATATTAACACATTTTCTTTCTAGTTGATTTTCCCTCCCTCCCCTTCCCATCCTTGGTAAACATCAGAGAATGTTTGCATGTGTATGTATAACTCTTTTCTTGATTTTTTTATAGTAGTGGTCTCATACAATATTTGTTGACTTATTTCATTCAGCATAATGTCCTCCAAGTTCATCCATTTTGTGAGATGTTTTGTGGATTCATCATTGTTCTTTATTGTTGGATAGTATTCCATTGTGTGTATGTACCACAGTCTGTTTATCCATTCATCTGTTGATGGGCACTTAGGTTGTTTCTAGCTTTTTGCTATTGTGAATAGTGCTACAATGAACATGAGAGTAAATATGTCTATTCATGTCATGGCTCTTTTTTCCCTGGGGTATATACCTAGGAGTGGGTTTGCTGGATCATATGGTATTTCTATTTCTAGCTTTTTAAGGAAGCACCCACCGTTTTCCATAGTGATTGTATGATTTTATGTTCCCACCAGCAGTGTGTAAGAGTACCAGTCTCCCCACAATCTTGCCAGCATTTGTTGTTTTCTGTTTTTCTGATTAATACCATTATTGTTGGGGTGAGGTAGTATCTCATGGTAGTTTTGATTTACATCTTTCTGATGTCTGATGATCATGAGCTTTTCCTCATGTGTTTGTTTGCCACCTGAATGTCTTCTTTGGTGAAGTGTCAATTCATATCCTTTGCCTATTTTTTAATTGGATTACTTGTCTTTTTGTTGTTGAGATGTTGAAGTTTTCTATAAATTTTAGAGATTAGACCCTTGTCAGATATGTGTTAGTGAAAACTGTTTTCCCAGTCTGTAGGTTCTCTTTTTACTCTTTTGGAGAAGTTTTTGTTGAGCATAATTGTTTAATTTTTAGGAAGTCCCACTCATCTAGTTTATCTTCTGCTGTTTATGCATTTTTAATAATGTTTGGTATGCTATTTATGACATGTATTAGGGCCCCTAGCATTGTCCCTATTTTTTCTTCCATGATTTTATAGTTGTAGCATTAACATTTAGGTCTTTGATCCATTTTGAATTGGTTTTTCTGTACGTGGTGAGGTATGGACCTTGTTTCGTTTTTCTATAGATAGATATCCAGTTTTGCTAGCACCATTTGTTAAAGAGACTTTCCTCTTCCCCATTTAATAGACTTTAGCCCTTTATCAAAGATCAGCTGTCCATAGGTGGATGGATTTACTTCCAGGTTCTCATTTCTGTTCCATTGGTTGTTGTACCAGTACCAGACTGTTTTTGTTACTGTAGCTGTATAGTAGGTTCTGAGATCAAGAAATGTGAGGCCTCCTACTTTGTTGTTCTTCTTTAATAATGCTTTACTTATTCAGGTCCTCCTTCTCTTCCATATAAAGTTAGTGATTAGTTTTTCCATCTTGTTGAAGAATGCTGTTGGAATTTGGATTGGGATTGCATTATATCTATATACTGCTTTGAGTAGTATTGACATTTTCACAATGTTAAGTCTTCCTGTCCAAGAGCATGGCATGTTTTTCCATTTATGTAGGTCTCTTGGTTTCTTGCAGTAGTGTTTTGTAGTTTTCTTTGTATATGTCTTCTATGTCCTTGATTAGATTTATTCCTAAGTATTTTGTCTTTTTTAGGGGCTACTGTAAATGGTATTGTTTTCCTGATTTCCTTTTCAGAGTTCTCTTTGTTAATGTAGAAGAATCCAACTGATTTTTGTAGATTGATCTTATATCCTGCCACTTTGCTGAATCCTTCTATTAGTTCCAGTAGCTTTCTTGTGGACTCTTTGGGACTTTCTATATATAGGATCATATCATCTGTGGATAGTTTTACTTCTTCCTTACCAGTTTGAATGCGCTTTATTTCATTTTCTTGCCTTATTGAAGTAGCTAGGATTCACAATACAATGTTGAATAAGAGTGGTGATAAAGGACAACTTTGTCTTGTTCCCATTCTCAAGGGGAATGCTTTCAGTCTCTCTCTGCTGAGGAATACGTTGACTGTTGTTTTTGTATAAGTGCCTTTACTATGTCAAGAAATTTCCCTTCTAGTCCCACTGTGCTGAGAGTTTTTATCAGGAATGGGTGTCGGATTTTATCAGATGTCTTTTCTGTGTCGATTTAGATGATTGTGTGGCTGTTTTCCTTTATGTATGTGGTGGATTATGTTGATTAATTTTCTAATGTTGAACCATCCTTGCATGCCTGGTATGAATCCTACTTGGTAATGATGTATTATTTTTGATATACTGTTGAATTCCATTGGCTAGGATTTTGTTGAGAATTTTTACATATACGTGCATGAGGAATATAGGTCTGTAGTGTTCTTTTTTAGTCTTGTCTTTGCTTGGCTTTGGTTTCAGGGTTATGCTGACTTCATAGAATGAATTTGGGAGTATTCCTTCCTTTTCTATGTTCTATAATAGTATGAGTAGAATTGATGTCAACTTTTCTCTGAATGTTTGGTAGAATTCTCTAGTGAAGCCTTCTGGGCCAGGACTTTTTCTTGTTGGGTATTTTTTTAATGACTTCTTCAATTTCTTGTTTTGTTATGGATCTTTTCAAATTTTCTACCTCAGTTTGTGTTGGTTTAGGTAGATAGTGTGTCTCTAGAAATTTGTCTATTTCCTCTAGATTTTCACATTTGTTGGAGTACAAGTTTTCGTAGTAGTCTATTAGGATCCTTTTTATTTCAGTTAGCTTTGTTGTAAATGTCATCTATCTCATTTCTTATTTGGATTATTTGCATCTTCTCCTGTTTTTATTTTTTATTTTTTGGTGAATTTGCTAGCGGTTTGTTGATTTTATTGATCCTTTCAAGGAATGAGTTTTTAGTCTTGTTGATTCTTTCTATTGTTTTTCTGTTCTCTGTTTCATTTATTTCTGCTCCAGTTTTTATTATTTCATATTTCTGGCAACTGTGAGCTTGTTTTTCTACTCTCTTTCTAATTGTTTGAGTTGTAGGGTTAATATTTTGATTTTTGCCCTTCTTTTTTGATGTGTGCATTTATTGCTGTAAATTGACCTCTGAGCACTGTTTTTGCTGTATGCCCAAAGTCTTCACAACTAGACCAGTAAGCAAGATCATGATAACTGGAGAAAATATTGAAGTTGTGAAGGATTTCATTTTACTTGGATCCACAATCAGCACCCACAGAAACAGTAGTCAAGAAATCAAATGCTGTATTGCATTGGGCAAATCTACTGTGAAAGACCTCTTTCAAGTATTGGAAAGCAAAAATGTCACTTTGAGGACTAAGTTCACCTGACCCAAGCCGTAGTGTTTTCATTTGCCTCATATGCATGTAAAAGCTGGACAACGAATAAGGAAGACTGAAGAAGAATTGACTCCTTTTGATTATGGTGTTGGTGAAGAATATTGAATATACCATGGACTGCCGGAAGAATGAACAAATCTGTCTTGGAAGCAGTACAGCCAGAATGCTCCTTAGTAGTGAGGAGATGGTGAGACTTTGTCTCACGTACTTTGGGCATGTTATCAGGAGGTACCGGTCCCTAGAGGACATTGTGCTTGGTAAAGTAGGGTGTCAGCGAAAGAGAGAAAGACCTTCAATGAGATGGATTGACACAGTGGCTGCAACAGTGGGCTCAAACATGGCAATGATTGTGAGGATGGCACAGGACCAAGCGGTGTTCTTTCTGTTGTACACAGGGTTGCTATGAGTCAGAACTGACACAATGGCAGCTAACAACAAGGGATTATTGAATATTTTTTTATTACTTACCACGAAGGATATTTTATATGTGCTCTAAGTTGTTGTATTTTCTTACAATAAAGTACTTCAGTAGTTTATATATAAACTACTAGTTATATCTCCTTTTTGGTTCCTGTTACCTGACTCTTGGAGCTACTGGGTCAGATGAGCATAACCCTATAATATCTATTTATGATCACTGAAGGATTAATTGGGATGCCTCAGAAAGTGTAACTGTTATATTTCATTGTAGTCTTTTAAATAATATTTACTTTTTAAAAAGTGTTAGCCTAAATTAGATTACCAATTAAAAAGTATAATCAGATCTTCCTTTATTGTTATGAAAGTATAATTGCTGTTTCCTTGATTTTTAAACAGTGTTTACTTTTGTAAAACTGTTAGCCTGAATTAGATTACCGATTAAAAACAGTAATCAAAGCTTCCTTTCTTACTACGATTATATATAAATATGCTATGTAATATGGTTATATTTTGAGTAAACAGGTAGTTTAATTTGCAGTCACTTCAAAATGTGATGTTAATTGCACGTCTCTTATTTGAAAACTTTCTGAGCCACAATGCCAAGATTGCTTATTTACACTGTCTGTTAACAGGAGATACAACATTTGCTGTCTGTAATTCTGACTCAAGGGCAGGGCAAAGAGCAGGCCTTTTAGCAGAAAGAATATTAATTCAAGGTTTTAAACTCAGATGTAGACATGATTTTCAAATAAAACCTTGAGAATTTCTGGGAAAAACTCTAGGGAGTCTGAGAACAATTTATGAAATTATTTTATCTTTGTCATTCAGAAATCATATTTATATGTTTTAGAAGATTAGGCATATATGGAGAATAGTAATTAGGTCCTTAGACAATTCACCAACTAAACATGCCTCGACCATGATGTCTTTCTTAAACAACAGCTTTTAGTGTGCAACAGGTGTTTAATGTAGGAATGGTTAAGTAGCTCTCCATTATTTTTAGAAGAAATCAGAAGGATTCCCAGAAGAATGATGATGATTATACAATAATCAACACTTAGTGGTGTGCTAGGCACTGTTCTCATTCCTTTATGCGTTTGTTTCATCCTTGTACATTCCTGTGAGGTAGAACCTCTTAGTATCTCCATTTTACATGTGAGGAAACTGAGGCACATTTTACATATGAGGAAAATGACTTGCCCAAGATTACACAGCTAGTAAGAATAAGAATGAGATTGACACAAGGCGGGCTGATTCCATAATCCATGGTCTAAAGTGCTATACTGTATTATCCTTTTAAAAAGATAAAAATTAGCTAAAATTTGTATAATTTAACCTCATGATCAGCTGTTTTTGATGCTGCAGTTGAAACTATTTTCAAAGTTTCATTGTTACTTGTTATTTCTTGCCTGCTTGCTCACCAGATATACCTGGTTGGCTACAATTTCCTATATATTCAGTTGAAGAAGATATGTTTTTACACCCAAAGAAAATATACAAATTTCTCTTACTTCAAATTTCTGTTACAAATTTCTCTTACTTTTTTAAACAATCACTTAGTTATATTAAACCATATTAAAATTTATCTTTTATAAAATTTTATTCAGGTACAAATTTCTAATACAAAGAAGAAACAAACTTGTATGGATATTTCATTGTGGTGGTAACTTAATTGAATGTAAATTGCAGTTTTAAAAATATATACAGTTTTGTTGAAAAACTTTATATCATGAGTACCTGAAATGTTGTTGTTTCAGAGATAGGCATTTTGACCCTCAGTGGATTTAATGTGCCAAATAATTACAGAGATATTTATAAATTTAATAAAATCATAGAAATAAAATATTGACTACATTTATAAATTTTATTTCTGACACTTCAAATTAAAGCTACCTTAAAAATGACATCTAGGTAATTTTTCATCTTTTGAAACTTGTTGTTTCAGGATCTCCCTGACTTGTTAGTGGTTTCTTTTCCTGTTAACCAGGTACTTGTGGGTCACACCCCTTGGTTACTGTAGTAATATGTTTTAGATACTGCAGTGTATTGCTCCATCTCTTAGCTACAGTTAAGTTGCGCCTTTAGGTTTCTCATTATTTTTCACTCTTTTTTAACGATGATATCAGTGTGCACCATTTGTAACACTGAGCAACATGTTAGAGATTTTGAGTTGAAGTAAAAAATAAGTGGGGACCATTACTATACGTCTCCAAACACTTAAATTTTAATTGAAGTGTTTTTGTTGTAACCATGCAACCTCCTGTGGTAAATATGACTGACTGCTCTTTCTTCGTATGCATTTTTAAGCAAAGTAAAGCAGCGGTTCAGCTGAAAGAAGACATGAAAAAGATAGTGGTGCTGCCACTAAACGAGCAGAGGGCTTCTACCTATACTAAGTTATTTGGGGTCAGTCTCCAAGAACTTCATCAGCAGGGGCTCACCGAGAATGGCATTCCAGCTATAGTGTGGAACATAGTGGAGTACTTGACACAGCATGGTAAGTTAAGTCATGTTTTAATTCTGTTTGTTTTTTCAGTTTCTCACATGCAGAGAAAATGTTTTTGTGTTAATTAATAAAGTATGATTAGGATATTCCCTAAAACATCTTAATTAAAATATCAAATTACTGTGTGATATATTTTTCCTTAAAAAAAAGGCCATTAAGAGCATTAAGTCTTTGTACCATTATTTTGACAGTGCTAATTAGTCCTGATGGCGCAATGGTTAAGAGCTTGGCTGCTAACCAAAAGATTGGCAGTTCGAATTCACCAGCTGCTCCTTGGAAACCCTATGGAGCAGTTCTTTACCCTGTAGGGTCGCTATGAGTCAGAATTGACTTGACGGAAATGAGTTTAATTTGATTAACCATAAAACAGTATATTAGTTATTGAAGGTTCTAGTTTGAAATGATTCATGGTAAGTGCTAAAATACAGATATTCTTCTAATATTAATAGTGAGTTCTCTGGATTAATTGAATTCTGATTGATAGTCAATAATTTTTAACACAACATTTTTGGGGGGTTTCTTTCAGCTGAACTTATTGGACGCTTTGCTTATGTTCATAAGCTTAATAGGGTTACCATTGAGGGGGAGCATTTACTTTTGGAGTGATAAAAATAAGCATGTAAAACAATAGGAGAGTAATATAGTAGTACATTTTATAATAAGATAAATTATATCTACTCTATGTCAGAATTAACTCCAGCAGGTTTGCTATCTACATGACAGCTATGCAGCCTACTGAGTCGTTGAGTGAGAGAGAGGTGCCCTTCCTTTCTTTTTCTTCTGGCCTTGATCTGTGTAAGGAATTGGTCACCAGTCTTTTATGTAATGGGCATTGATCTGTGTATTTGATGATGATTTTTATTTTATTTTAAAAATTTCAAACAATCTACATGTAGCTTTTTCTTCCATTGACCATCAGTAACTTCAAAGAGCAGGATGTTAAGGCGTAGTTGTACAAAGGTAATTCTGCAAAGTGACAGAGTGATATGATCCAGATATGCAACTTTTTGATCATTTTATTTGAAATAGGACTTAAACCTGGATAATTGAAGAGAATGATTCCCTATCCCCTAAATCTGTACTTTTCAAACTAGGGTAGTGTGATAGGAGAACTCCAAACTATATTTAAAAAAAAAAAAAAAAAAAACTTCAACAAAAGATTTGAGAAGGAAATATTCTGAGGGAAAAGTTTGCAATTTTCATCATTCGTATACTAAAACAAACATGGATTCATTGCAGAGTAGAATGTTAAAATTGTGGAGATTTTCCAAAGGAAAAACTTGAGACTTCAAAGAAATTCTATACTTTACTTCAGGCCCCCTTTCTTCCCAAGATAACAAATCCATTCTCTCTGCCAGTAAGAATCCTTCATTGGAAATGTATGAGAAGCATTGTCCTGTATAGAAACTTTACAGAGGCTATATGGAAAATAATCCAGGCCTGAGAAGTTCAGGTGTTTTTTGTTAATTAAGAAAGGGGGTCTATATGTTCTCGTTACCATGTATGTAGATGACAACAATATTTTGTTCTGAAAACTGAAGAGCCAGGTTTATGTCCTTACTTTGTAGGAGTTGTCTCTTTTATTTTTATTTTATTTTATTTTATTTTATCTTTTTCTGTTCACAAGCAGTAATTCTATGACTAACCTTTGACGTGTTGTTTCAAGCATGTGTCAGTGTATTAGTAGACTATCTAGAAGTGGACAGGCTAGGTCAAAAGATACGTGTATTTACCGTTTTGGTCATGTTGCTAACTGCTCTCTATAGGGATGAACTACTCTTTATAGGTGTGAACTCACACCATCAGTGTTTGAGAATTTTAGCAAATTTTGAATAGAGGATTGGTTTTCTTCTACATTTCTTTAGCATACTCCGGAGTTACACTTTTTTATAGGTGGTTTATTTAGGTAATGCAAAACTAAAATTTTTAATAGTCCAAATTAGTCATTCTTAACTAAGTATGTGAAATAGAATCACTAGTGGAATCTTTCTAGAATGCACATGTGTTGGCAGTACCCCAGACCTACTGAACCAGAAGCTTGATTGGACAAGGGAGGGCCTGACACCTGTATTTAAAAAGGAGCCTGGGTGGTGCAAATGGTTAAGTGCTCTACCACTAGTAGAAGGACTGGTGGTTGGAACCCACTCAGAGGCGCCTCCAAAGACGAGCCTGGCAATCTGCTTCTGAAAGGTCACAGCCTTGAAAACCCTCTGGAGCTGTTCTATTCTGCAAACATGGGATCACCATGAGTTAGAATCGACTTGACGACAACATATATTTAATTACTTTGTCAATCACCAGAAGTTCCTTATTGTATGTAAAACTATCGTGTTAATAAACTAAAGAGACTGTATAAGTTTGAAAAGTGGTATGAAGTTGAGGGCAAGATACATCAATTAGTTTTATTTATGTACTTTGTAATTTTTTTCAAGTTGACAAATATGCACTTGTTATATACATCCGATACTCTGTCAGGTAAGGAGACATAGGGGGTGATAGATCATTTAATTTAAACAAAGGTAGACATTTTGGTCATACTTTACTGTTTTTTAATGTAAATTCAGGCATTTAACAGCTTGACATGAGGGAAAACTATCTTTATAAAAGAATTTTAGGAAAGAGGTTGAATCACTACCTATATCAAAGCCTTTAAATAAACTTGACTTTTTCCTTAAAACACACACACACGCACAGTTATTTTTCATTTCAGAGGAAAATTTTATTATAAATGAGGAGTCATATCGCCTTTTTACTATTTTAAAATATCTCATCTTGTTGATGTTAATGGATTCCTTCTGTTACTTTACTGTGAAGTTACTAAGGTACTGTGATTATGAGGTTTTAAATAGTGTAGGATTCCCTAGTCGCCGCTAGATGTCAGAAGATGCTTATAGATAGTTATACTACTTAATGGGCCAAAGTGAAAATTCTGACTTCTGATATATTTAATTTCAAATGATGTATTCATACTGTTTTGAAGTAAATATTTAAATTGTACAAAAAAGTAGCCATCAATGGTGTTGACATTGTTTAACTTATATAATTGTTCTTTCATTCTAAACCACTGTAAGTTATGTTTTATGATAATTAACCCATATCTGCTTAAATTAAAAAAAAAAAGAATCTCTGAAATGTATGAGAGTAACTCCACTCCATGAAGCCTTCTCAATATCTCCTTCCTTTGAATTTTTCTGTGATAATCACAAATTCTTAAAAATTTAGAATAGGAAGAGGACTTGGAGATTACATAGATAGTTTAATGAGCAAGCCTCATAGAGATATTGGAGGTATTTAAGCTCTTAAGGGGCTTTTCTAAACTGTATGGATTCTTTTCCCTAGAGTGTGTTAAATCCACGTCCAGAGGTATACTTCCCCTGGTTGAAAATCACTAAGTATGATGAGAGTTGTTTTGGGTGGGAGATGTTCCTGAGACAAGAGAGTTATGCAGATAAATGGAATGGAGGCAGCAAAAAAATGGTTGAGAAGCATAAGCGTCTGTGACTTCTATTTGCGCTTTATCTTTCCACTAGTATGGCCCCGTGTGATCCTGGAAGACTGCAGCCAGTTCTTGGAACTGAGTTATTTTGGAATGACTGGAAGTATATTTATTTGAGGGAAGGTTAAAAAAAAAGACCTTGTTGGAAGAGAAAGCTTAAGGTCAAAGCTAGAAAAACACTATGTGAAATCAGATCCAAGGGGCATTTGCTAGGCCAAGAACAGGAGGCAAAGTTAGGCTCAGGAGCGGGGTAAGTACAAGAGGACACAAAATTTGAAATTTTCAGGATTTGGGCAGTGAACAGGGATAGGATTCTCTTTTGTTAGGTGCTAGTTGCTTGATGCCAGAATGAATATATGAAGTTAAAGATGAACTTTTTACTGTAGAGGAAACAATTTGAAATGATTAGCTGAAGTCTTCTAATAAACCAAAACCAAACCCATTGCCATCAAGTCGATTTTGACTCATAGCAACCCTATAGGACAGAGTAGAAGTGCCCCCATAGGGTTTCCAAGGAGAGGCTGGTAGATTCGAACAGCTGACCGTTAGTACCTCTTATTCTGCAGGTGCTTAAAGGAATGGTTGTCTATTGCTTCCTAACAAATTGTTGTTGTTGTTAGCTACTGTCAAGTCAGCCTCTGACTCTTAGGGACCCCATGCACAAAAGAATGAAATGTTGCCTAGTCCTGCACCATCCATATGATGGGTTGTGGGTTGGACTGTTGTGATCCATAGGGTTTTCATTGACTGTTTTTCATAAGTAGCTAGGCAGACCTTCTTTTCTAGTCCATCTTAGTCTGGAAACTCTGCTAAAACCTGCTTAGCATCATAGCAACACGCAAGCATCCACTGACAAATGGGTAGTGGTTGTGTGTGAGGCTCATTGGCTGAATTGAACCCGCATCTCCTGCATGGAAAGTGAGAATTCTACCTTGGAACCACCAATACCTCAACCTTACAAATTACCCCAAAACATAGTGGATTAAAACAACAGTATTTATTATTATCTCACAGTTTCTGTGGGTTAGGAATCAGGGCACAGCTTAGGGTCTGTCTTCCAAGACTGCAATCCTCGTGTAAGCCAAGGCTACAGTCATCTCAGGACTTGACTGGGGAAAGATCCATTTCTAAGCTCACTCACATGGTTATTGGCAGGATTCAGTTCCTTGTGAGCTGTTGAACTGAGGCCCTCAGTTAGTCACTGGCTGTTGGCCAGAGACCACCCTAAGTTTCTTGCCACATGGACCTTTCCGTAGGATAGCTCGTACAATAGTAGCAGCTGTTTTCTCAGAGCAAGCGAGCAAGAAGAGCCAGAGAGAGAGAGTGTAAGCAAGACAGACATCATAGTCTTTTATAAACTAATATCAGAAGTAACATCACATCACTTTAGCTGTATTCTGTTGGTTAGAAGCAAGTCACTAGATCCAGCGCACGCTTAGGGGGAGGGGATCATACAAGAGCATGAATACCCGGAGGTAGAGATCATTGGGGCCATTACAGAAGCTGCCTATCACAGATACTGACTAGTATCTCTTCTGATTGGCTGGTGCTCTGGCCATACCAAAAACCTATTGCCATCAAGACAATTCTGACTCATAGCAACCCTATAGGACAGAGAACTGCCCCCACAGGGTTTCCAAGGAACAGCTGGTGGATTCGAACTGCTGACCTTTTGGATAGCAGCCAAGCTCTTAACTACTATGCCACCAGTGCTCTTTATCATCCCTGGTTTCACAAATAATTTTGTCAGAATTGGAAACTAAAATCCATATCAACTTTTGATATTCTTAATGTTCTTCACACCAAATAGTATACATACATGTGAGAATCCCAACATCTTACCAGACTACACACTTCATAAGGGTAGTAATGTTGAGCTTTTTTCTCACAATTGATTTTTTTTTTTAGTACCTAGCATAGTGCCAGGCACTCATTAAATATTTATTGAATTAAAGGATTCATAAAATGTTTTATCAAATTACAGATTAGAAGAGAATTAGCTTCCTTCTTTTTCTTTAAAAAGAGCAATACGTTTAGCAGGTAAGAAAAAGAAGCATAAGCTGATATAATAAATGGCTCCCATATAGAACAATCTAATAAACTTAAATGCTTATGTCATTGCTAAAATTCACCATTAGGTTTTCAAAAAAAGAGTGGCGAGATGCATCCTTGGCTTGCTCTTTCTTAGAAGATTGTTCACCTTCAGTGAACAAAAGTGTTCATTTTATACCTTCAGCAATCCTCCAGTGTCTGCTGTGCTTGCTTATGTGGATGTGCTGTCTTCTTAAACCCAATTGCTGAGCTAAAAATCCTTACCTTCTGCCCTAAGCCAGCTACGCCTCCTGACTTCACCTTATCTCATACATTTTTTTTTTCCAAGTTCCCAGTTTTCAAACCTTAAAATTATCTTTCACCCCTTCCTTTCCCTTACTTGTCTTTTATACTAAGTTACCAAATCATCCTTATACTTTTTCTTTTCCTTTTCCACCATAATCTCAGTCTCACTGCTGTATAATAAAGTGTAGCTTCCCTCAGGCAAGCTCTGTGCCCTCACCATTCTCTGCCTGTAGTTAGCTAAATCCTCCCGAAATCCGATTATATTGTGTTTTTCTCCTATGTAATGCTCCTGTGATAAAGTCTTCATTCTTCAACTTAATATTCATGGCCCTTCTAGTTTCTTCGATTTTATTACCGCATCATTCTTTGACCTAAATAACTCCACGTTTTTAACTGCCTTACTTTCTTTATGCTATCCTATCTCTACCTATCAATTTATATTTTTGTTCTTCATTAGTGGTAGAACAAGGTTTTATGGGGCTGGAAGCTTAATCCTTTTAGGACCCTCTTTAAAAAAAAGAGTACATAATTAACGAACAAGAATTAGAGACAGAACCTTGGAAAGGGCCCAAGCATATAAGGGTCCCTGAAGCTTAATGAAGCTTCACAGTAAATCAGCATCAGTCCTTCCATGTTGCCTGTGCTTTAGCCAAAGATTAAGGTTTAGCTTCACCATGAAATGTTAACCTCAGCCTACACCAAATCCCTCGTAAATTGACCGAAGGTAAGAATCTTATCTTATACCACTTTATATTCTCATAGAGTTTTGTACGTTGAATTTAGTGACTACTAAAGAAACACTACCTATTTCTTAATTAAATTATTACAAAGATAATTGCATTTAGTTCAGAGGTTTCTTACACACATACAATTTTTTAAATAGTTGCTCACGAAATACTAAGCTGCTAATTGGAACCCAGGGTCAGTTTCTGTTATGTATTATATAATACTTTATGAATGAAATTTCTTTGCATGGTGTTATATATTATATTATTATATAATGTATTATACGTGTCATAACCATATTTGTAGATGTCAGATTTTATGACAATCATACCTGAATGCTTTTTAGTTGATATGTAGTAGATATGGACATTTATTATTCTAGGAAATATTTTTATAAAATGTGAAAATCTTCTAATGCTTAATAATTATAGTAGTCAGAAAATCCAGTGTTGGGATTTATATATTCTTGTTGTTGTTCTTTAGGTTTTTTTGTGAGAGACTTCTATTCTGTATGTGTCTACTTTGCTGTTCCAGGACTTACCCAGGAAGGCCTTTTTAGGGTGAATGGTAATGTGAAGGTGGTAGAACAGCTTCGACTGATGTACGAGAGTGGAGTGCATGTGGAGCTCGGGAAAGATGGTGACATCTGCTCAGCAGCCAGTCTCTTGAAGCTCTTCCTGAGGGAACTGCCAGAGAGAGTGATCACCTCAGCATTACATCCTCGATTCCTTCAGCTGTTTCAGGGTTAGTAGAGTAATTCCTTTTAGAAGTTAGAACAATTTTATTTTTCAGTAGAAACTAAGTTTTGCTCTTAAATGTTTGTGGTCTTTCTACAGCCACATCTTGTTATTTTATTCCATGCCTTCATCTTCAATCCTAAAGTCATATTAAACTGATTGTGAAATATAGTACTAAACGGAATTTCTAAGATCACTGGTGTATGAACACTTCAGTAGCATAGTACTGAAAGAACCTGAGGCTGTGGGGCAGAAGAAATCCTTTTCTGACTAGTGACTGCCGTAGAAAGAATAAGATATTGAATTCTATGTAGAAAAGTATTAATTAAATTGTGTTTGGTCAGTGACCTGTGAGACAGAAAGCTCACAGGCATGCTTTCTTTTTCTTGTAAGTAAGATGGAGTCCTAAAATAATTATGTTCATAAAAATTGGTTCTTCGTTATAGGATAATTTTATGTTCATGAAAATTGGTTTTTGGTTTTAGGATAAAGTGATTTTAAATGAAAAAATTCCATTTTAGAATGTAATAACTATAGGAATGATCATTATTGAGTTCTCCTTCCTAAATACAGTAAGAAAAATGTTTTACTCTTGAAATCATTTCTTTCCTTATTGTGGCCAAGTTACAGTGAAAAGGGGAAAAATGTATTCATGAGTGTTTATTGCCAGATTGAGAAGGGTATTTACTTAAAGCCACATTCCTTTAAGTTGTTTTGAAACATGTGGTATACTAAAACATGCATTATACTAAAGAATGGGATAAGTGAGAAGTCCAGATAGGATCAGTAAGAAGGCTCCAGAAGTATTTTTACCCTATTAAAGACCATTTTCAAATATTAGATGAAAGTGACTGGTAAGGTTGTGTTGGGAGACTACTCTAAACACTCAGCCAAGCCATCCATCCGCTAATGCCAGCAATGCCTCCTCACGCTGGCCCCTTATCATCCTCTACAGCCCCTGGATCTCTGTGGTAACTTCCAGGGAGTCCTCTTGGAAGATGACCCACCTCTTGCTCCTTTCTTCAGAGTTCTCATGTGGTCCTCAGGAAACTCATGCACATCTTTGCCAAGTTCTGAAAGTGGTGACCAGGCCAAGGGGGGAGCCTGGCCTTTTTGCCCTGCCACCCAAGGCACCGGCAGCCAGCTTTCTGCATTAGACTCTTGCAGATGTGAATCAGTCCCAGTCCATATGTCACCTGGGCTCCAGAGGATACATTTCAAACTTTCTAAGTGATTTTCTGATGCCCCTCTCGCTTGGCTTGGGAATGGTGAGGGAAGCATTCTATCTCTCTAACAACTCTTTCTTTAAAGAAATTCTCACTCTCTAATCCTTAACTTCAAGTTTTAAGTTTCAAGTTTCCACTTCAATGTCTTTGTGGTAGATGGTGATCCAAGGCTGGCCAGGCCTGTTTTTGGGGTCTCACCTTATCAAGTCCCACATAGCTGATCTGGCACCTCTCCTTAGAACAGGTGGGCCCATAACAATGTTTGTTTTCACGTTTGAGGCCCCAGCCTAAAAGTGATACAACAGGAAAAATTCCGTAAGCCTCGCCCTTTTTTTTTTTTTTTTTTTTTTTTGCTATTTTGTTTGTGATCTTATTTAGCCACTTCAAATCATTTTTTTTTAAAGGCATGATATAATAATATAGAAAAAACTATTAAATAATATGCTCTGTTGGGAGTCCCCGGTTGGTGCAAATAGTTAATGTGCTTGGCTGCTAACATTATTAAATGGAATTAATAATGAAAGTTTGGCAATTTGAGTCCACCCAGAAGTGCCTCAGAAGCAGGCCTTCGAAGGGATTCTTCCTGGTTCAGTCATGGCCGAGGAAGTGAAACTAGAACAAACCCAGACTTTTAAAATTTGGGTGAACTGGAACGATAACCAAAATAGGAAAAATTATGGGTCAAAACCATGCTAGAAACCTAATCTTCCTCTTAGAAAACAAATGCGACGTAACTTGTTCCATAGCAACCAAATCTCTTGTCCGTCAGATTTTGAGCAGTTGGAACCAGCAGTGCCCTGCTGAAAGATGGCAGACGAACTTGCCACTTTGAATGTGTGTTGGTCTCCATAGTCGTGACAATAATCCAGTCTCCTGCATCAGTCTCCTGAAAGGGCTCCCTGCACCTCTTCTGAGTCTCCTGTTCCAGGGCTTTGACCCATAATTTTTCCCCTTCCAGTTAATTTCCATATTCACCCAAATCATAAAAATTTAGGTCTGTTCTGGTTTTGTGTCAGCCATGACACCAGTTCAAACTGGTTCAAAGTTCTGCTCAGAATAAAAGCCTAGTGATCTACTTCTAAAAAATCAGCCGTTGGAAACTCTATTGTGAAGTGATGTGATGAGTTACCTGGAAAAAAGCAGTTTGGTCCCCAAGAAGGACCATCTAGGGGCCTGATGTTGCTAAGCCTCAGGAAGTATGATTTCTCTTGGCCATGTGGGGAGGCCAATAAGAGCCCTGAACCCTAAGGCTGAGATGAGCTTCCTGATTGGTGACTATGCACAGGAAAACGTTGGTACCGCCTTCTTTGGGACATGGAAGCTCCATGCTGGGACCCCTCCCAGATCTTTCCCTATACATTTCTTTCTTTGTATCATTTTTGGTTGTAATAAATCTGTAGTCGTAGGTATGGTATATTCTCCATGAGACTCTGTGACTCGTTGCAGCATATTATCAAAATGATATGTTTTATCTTGGAAATTTTTAATGACTAGCATAGCTAGGAAGGAAGAAGGAATGAATTTTTAAAAAATTATATACTGTGGGAAAAAATGGTAGGAGGATGTGTTTTTTCCATTATTTGCATAGATGATTTTTTAAACGAATTTTTCCTTTTCTTTTTTTTAATTGTGCTTTAGATGAAGATTTACAGAGCAGATTAGTTTCTCATTAAACAATTAATACACATATTGTTTTGTGACATTGGTTACCAACCCCATGATGCGTCAACACTCTCCACTTCTTGACCTTCAGTTCCCCATTGCCAGCTTTCCTGTCTCCTCCTGCCTTCTTGTCCCTGCCCCTGCATTGGTGTGCCCATATAGTCATGTTTTGTTTTATGGGGCTATCTAATCTTTGGCTGAAGGGTGAACCTCAGGAGTGACTTCAATACTGAGTTAAAAGGGTGTCTGGGGGCCATACTCTCGAGGTTTCTTCAGTCTGTCAGACCAGTAAGTCTGGTTTTTTTTTTTTTGTGAGTTAGAATTATGTTCTGTATTTTTATCCAGCTCTGTCCAGGACCCTCTGTTGTGATCCCTGTCAGAGCAGTCGGTGGTAGCCAGGCACCATCTAGTTGTGCTGGACTCAGTCTGGTAGAATCTGTGGTAATTGTGGTCCGTTAGTACTTTAGACTAATCTTCCCCTGTGTCTTTGATTTTCTTCATTCTCCCTTGCTGCAGACAGGGAGGGACCAGTGAAGTATCTTAGATGGACACTTACAAACTTTTAAGACCCTAGACACTACCACCAAAGTAGAATGTAGAACATTTTCTTTATAAACTATGTTTTGCCAACTGAGCTAGATGTCCCGTGAGGCCAAGGTCCCCACCCCTCAGCCCACTAATTCTGTCCCTCAGAGAGTTTGAATGTGTCTGTGAAACTTCCATGACCTTGCCTTGGTCAAGTTGTGTTGGCTTCACCAGTATTGTGTACTATCTTATCCTTCACCAGAGTTACCTCTTACCTTGAGTTTTTAGTGTTTTTCCCTCCCCACCCCCACCGCGACTCTCCCGCGTAACCATTAAAGATTGTTTCTTTCTGTGTGTAAACTTTTTCATGAGTGTTTATAGTAGTAATCTCATACAATATTCATCCTTTCGTGATTGACTTATTTCACTCAGCGTAATGCCCTCCAGATTCATCCATGTTGTGAGGTATTTTGCAGATCATCATTGTTCTTTACTGTTGCATAGTACTCTACTGTGTGTATGTACCATTGTTTATCCTTTCATCTGTTGGTGAGCACTTAGGTTGTTTCCATCTTTTTGCTATTGTGAATAATGCTGCATTGAACATGGGTGTGCATATGTCTATTCATGTAACAGCTCTTATTTCACTAGGATGTATACGTAAGGGATCAACTCGATGGCACATAACAACGTATACCTAGGAATGGGATTGCTGGATCATATGGTGTTTCTAACTTTTTAAGGAAGTGCAATATCATTTTCCAGAATGGTTGTACCATTTTGCATTTTTACCAGCAGTGCATAAGAGTTCCAATCTCTCTGCAGCCTCTCCAACATTTCTTATTTTCTGTTTTTTTGGTTGGTTGGTTGTGGCCTTTAGATCTTCTGTATCTTTGTTGAGTTTCTTTCTAGATGTTCTGTCCTTTGCTGAGAGTGGTGTGTTGAAGTCTCCTACTATTACTGTTAGAGTTTGTTTTATGTATTTTGGAGCACTGTCATTGGGTTTGAAGATATTTACTATGGTTATGTCCTCATGGTGGATTGTCCCTTTTATCATAATATAATGCCCTTCCTTGTCTTTATGGTGGATTTTGTTTTAAAGTCAATTTTATCTGAATTAGTATTGCCACTCCTGCTCTTTTGTGGTTGCTATTTGCTTGATATATTTTTTCCATCCTTTGATTTTTTAATATATTTATGTCTTTGTTTCTAAGGTGTGTCTCTTGTAGACAGCATATTGATGGGTCCTGTTTTTTTAATCCATTCTGTCACTCTCTGTCTCTTTATGGGTGCATTTAAGCCATTTATGTTCAGTATGATTATTTATAGATGTGAGTTTATTGCTGTCATCTTGTAGTGCTTTTTTCGTGATGCTGATGCTTTCTTTGTTCCTCTTACTATCCTGTTCTGAATTCCTTTTGTTGTGTTTTTTTTTTTCATTTCTTTAGTTTTTGTAGGTTTTGTGTTTACTGACACTTTGTTTTTCTTTTTATTTTGATAAATAGTTTTGTTAACTTTCTTTGTGGTTACTTGAAATTTACCCCTATCTTCCTAAGTTTGAATCAGTCTTTTATTGCTTAATATCGCCTTTACTTCCTCACCATTTGAAAGTTTTATATCTACCTCATTTATTCCCTCTTTTATTGTTCTGACGTTGTCATTTACAGATTGACGTCTCTGGTTCCCTGTTGTAAATTTTTTTAGTTTTGTTTTATCCTTGATAGTTTATTACCTAGTTTGGTATCTGGCTATGCTCTCCTGTGACGTAGGTTCAGGTTGTTGTTTGATGTTGTTGGTTCTCTAACTGAAGGACTCCTTTTAATAATTCTTGTTTAAGTTTTTTTGGTTTTTACATATTTCCTTAATTTCTGTTTATCTGGAAATGTCCTAATTTCTTGATTATATTTGAGCAAGAGTTTTGCAAGATATATTATTCTTGATTGGCAGTTTTTTTCTTTCAAGGTTTTTATATGTCATCCCACTTCCTTCTTGCCTGACTGATTTCTGCTGAGTAATCAGAGCTTAGTCTTATTGTTTCCCGTCTGTATGTGACCTTCTGTTTTTCTTTAGCTGCTCTTAGTATTCTTCCTTTGTCTTTGGTTTTAACAAGTGTGATTATATGTCTTGGTGATTTTCTTTTGGGGTCTATCCTATATGAGGTCATTGAGTTTCTTGGATGGTCAACTTTTCATCTTTCATAATATTAGGAAAGTTTTCTGTCAGCAGATCTTCAATGATCCTCTGTATGTTTTTCGTTTTCTCCCCCTGTTCTGGAGCTCTGATCACATGCATATTTTTGCTTTGATTGTATCCCACATCATTATCAGAATTTCTTCATTTTTCTCTCTGATTTTTCCTCAAAGTGGTATCTAAGGATTTGTCTTCAATTTCACTGATCTGTCTTCTATTGTTTCAGCTTTGCTCCTAAAACCTATTTCACTGTTCGTTTCTGAAATCTTGTTTGTCTTTTGGATTTCTAATTGCTGTTTTTGTATGATTTCTAGTTGTTTGTTTATTTTGACATTTTGTTCCTGTGTTATTTTCCTAAATTCTTCCATTCCTTTGTGTTTTCCCTGATTTTGTCTGTCTTTCCCATGATTTTGTCTATTTTTTCATTATTTTTGTCTGCGTTTTCCTTTATCTCTTGGATAACCCTTAATATTACAGTTTTGAATTCCCTATCAGGTAGTTCCAGTATCTTTTATACCAGAAAATCAACTGGTGTTTTATTTTGGTCACTTTCTGGCGCCATCCTGTGCTTTTTTTTTTTTTTTTTAAGTTTTGATATTGTCTGCTGTTTTTGGGACATTCAGGAATTACTCTCTTTGTTTATTGATTGTAGATTTGTTTGTTGCATTCTGCTTTTTCGTTTTATTTGGTTATATCTGGGCAGGCAGGCTGAGCGTGCTTTGTTGTTGCTTGCACGATACTTCTTATCAACTTGTACAGCTGGACAGGGCTAGTTGCTCAGCTATGATGCAGCAGGGCAGGTCCACCTGGGGGAGGGGGCAGGAATGGGTTGCTTGCAGTACATAGTGGGGCTGATGGGGTGGGACCAGGGGGCAGTGCAGGGCGGGATCTGGTGGTCTGTGCCTGTGTCACTTGGGGATGTGGCACTCAGCGTGCGGTGCAAATAGACACAAGGGGAGGGAGAGAATATGATGTGTGAAGCTAAGTGGGTGATAGAAAGAAGAGGCAGAAGAGAGAAACAGAAGCAAAAAGAAGGAAAAGAGAAAAGTAAATAAAGTGGCAGTGCAGTCGGATTTGGTGGGTGTGGGTGAGGCAGACCCAGTAAGGCTGTTTGCCTGTGGCTCTCTAGCTGAGCAGTGCAGCTCAGCCCATCTAGTAGAGGCATGGGTGGTGCCTGGGGCTAGGTGGGCAGGAGAAAGGAAAGGAAAGAAGGGAAAGAGAGAAAATAAAAAACGAAAACAACAACAACAATAACAAAAATAAATATGTTGCTGGGGGAGCCAGCCATTGGGGGTAAGGTGGAACTGGGATGGCTGTGAGTTGGTGTCTCTCTTGCCAAGCAGTGCTGCATAGCCCATCAGGAAGGGGTGGAGGCAGCACAGGGCCTAGATGAGAGGGAGAAGGGAAAGGGAGAAGGGAAAAGATAAAGAAAAATAAAAAATGTGGTGCTGAGGGAGCTAGCCTTTGGAGGCAGCACAGACCCAGGGAGGCCATGTGCCAGAGACTCTCTAGCCAAGTGGCACAGCACAGCCTGTCGATAAGGGGGGTGGCAGTGCACAGGAGTAGGTAGTTGAGAGGAAGGAAAGAAAGGAAGGGAGAGAGAGAGAAGAAACAACAACAACAAAAAAGAAAAAAACAAATATGTTGAAAGAACCTGCCAGTAGCGGTGACGTGGACTTGGGGAGACCGTGTGCCAGCGGCTGTCTAGCCGAGTGGTGTGGCACAGCCTGTCAGGAAGGGGTGGGCATGGCACATGGGGCTAGGTGCATGGGAGAAAAGAAAGGAAGGAAGGGAGAGAGAAATAAGATACTGGAAAAAAAATGGCACTGAGGGAGACCTGCCAGTCGGGTAGCATGGACCTGGGGAAGCTAGGTAAGTCAACTAAGCTTTTTGTGCCTTAGTGTATTAGTTACCTATTGCTGTATAAAAATTACTCCAAACTTTAGTGTCTTAAAACAACAATAAACATTTATTGGTATCTCTCACAGTTTCTGTGGGTCAGGAATTCGGGTGTGGTCTAACTGGCTGGTTCTGATTCAGGGCCTCTTAGGAGGTTGCAGTCAAGGTGTTGACCAGGGTTGCAGTTATCTGAAGGCTTGACTAGGGCTGGAAGATCTGCTTCCAAGGTGGCTTACTCACAAAGCTAGCAAGCTGGTGCTAGGTTTTGGCAAGAGGTTCAGGTCCTTTTGCACATGGGCCTCTCGAGACGGCTGCTTGAGCGCTCTCATAACATGGTAGCTGGCTTCTCCCAGAGCAAGCAATCCAAGAGAGAGATTCCCATATAGCCGCAGAAGTCAAACAGCATGACTTACACCACAATCTATTAATTAGGAGCAAGTCATTAATCTGGCCCACATTCATAGAGAGGGGAATTAGGTTCCATCTTTTGAAGGGAAATGTCAAGCATTGCAGATACTTTAAAACCGCCTCACTTATAACAACAACAAAGAGCAGCTGCTTAGGCTACTTACGTACAACCAAACACGTCATGGGATTTGGTTTCTTGATTTGGTGGTTTAGGGTCATAGTTTTATGGGACATCCCAGTTAATTGGTGTAATATCATTTTTAGTGTTTCTGTTCTACATCCTAGTTTGTTGCATAGTGCCTGCATTCTTAAAAGCTTTCAAACAGCTATCCAGGGTACAGCAGTTGGTCTCTGTTCGCCTAGAGCAATAGCAGAAGAAAGAAAGTCAAGAGTAAAAGGAGGAAATGGAATGCTTGGCTAATTGCCTCCATGAACAACTGTCTCCTTTGTCATGAGACGAGAAAAACTGAATGGTGCCCAGCTACTATTACTGAACATTTTGGTCAGAGATTCCATAGAAGACTCCTGATCAAAAGGGGGAATGTAGAACAGAATTTCAAATTACTATGGCATCCAGACTTTCTGGAGCCATTGAGGCTGGGTGAACCCCCAAAACTATTGCTGTGAGATAATCTTTAAACCTTAAATCAAAAATATCCCCTGAAGTCTTCTTCAAATCAAACAATAGTTTAGCTTAATTAGTAAAGAATGTCTAACTTGAGCATTGTGCCCTTTTAAAGAACTATCTCTACGGGATAAAATTGACAATAGCAACTCGATAGGTTGGATAGGAAGCTTATGAGATAGTGAGTTTATGTTAATGGGGGAGAAACAATTCATAAAAGGAGAGTGAGAATATTATACAACTTGAAGAATGTAATCAGTGTAACTGAACTGTACATGAAATTGTTGAATTGGTGTATCTTCTGCTGCGTATATTTTCAACAATAAAAATAAATTATTTTTAAAAAACTCACCTCACTTAGTTTTTCTGTTAAATGGAAATAATAATAGTACCTACTTCCTGAAGTGATTGTAAATGTTGAAAGAATTTATCCATGTAAAGCACTTAAAACAATGCCTGTCATATAATAAATATTTAATAAATGTTAATCCAGGACTTCTCAACCTTGGCAGCCCATTAGAATCACCTGGGAAGCTTTGAAAAAATCCCAGAGATCAAACATACCCCAGAGCAATTAAATTATCATTTCTAGGGATGGGATGCAGGCATCAGTACTTTTAATGCAGTCTCCTTCCCCCATTCTTATGTACTCAGCCCAACCTCAGCCCCCACTCCTGCCCCTTGTTTTTTTAGTTATAAGAATACAACTCATTTAGTGTAAGTTCCTACAACCTTTTTTTTGCTTTCAACCTTAAAATCTGTCTCTACCCTTTCTCTCTGACTTCTTTGTCTCTAAAAAAGTTACTGAAGGGTTATGGAAGATAACTCTGCCTATTCATTAGATTCAGTGGTTAAGAGTTCTGCTGCGAACCAAAAGGTCAGCAGTTCGAATCCACCAGCTGCTCCTTGGAAACCCTATGGGGTCGTTCTACTCTGTCCTGTAGGGTTGCTATGAATCGGAATCAACTCAATGGCAATGGGTTTGTTTGTTTGTTCTTTTAATAAGATTAGGAAGCAGGAAGGAAAAGGGGGAAAATGGGTTTCAATTTGAAGTTAAGATTTCAAAATTATTGCCTAAATTAAAGTGAAACTCAACTTGAACTTCTGCTTGTGGGTTCAGATGGTGCCATGGATTGAATTGTGTCCCCCAAAAATGTGTGTATCAAGTTGTCTGGGTCACAATTCCCTGTATTGTGTGATTTTCCACCATTTTGTCATCTGATGTGATTTTCCTATGTGCTGTAAATCCTGCCTCTGTGATGTTAGTGAGGGGGGATAGGCGGCAGTTGTGTTGATGAGGCAGGGCTCAATCTACTGGATTGGATTGTGTCTTGAGCCAGTTTCTTTTGGGATGTAAAAGAGAGAAGCAAGCAGAGAGACAGGGACACCTCATACCACCAAGAAAGCAGTGCCAGGAGCAGAGCATGTCCTTTGGACCCAGGGTTCCTGCATGGAGAAGCTCCTAATCCAAGTGAAGATTGATGAGAAGGACCTTCCTCCAGAGCCAACAGACAGAGAAAGCCTTCCCCTGGAGCTGGTGCCCTGAATTTGTACTTTTAACCTACTTTACTGTGAGGAAATCAATTTTTCTTTGTTAAAGCCATCCACTTTGTGGTATTTCTATTATAGCAGCACTAGATAACTAAGACAGTTGGTAAATAACACAAGGTGGATGAAACCTTCCATAAATTCTTCTGGGCTGATATTTGGATTGACTCACAATTATCTGTAGTTTTTAGTTTTTATGTTTTGTGTAATTTTAATGAAAGTGTGAGCCCACAAATATTTTTTGCATATGTGTAGCATATAGCATAGGACTCTTTTTGTTGTATTAATTAGGTGATTGATGAATTATTTTTCAATTGTTGAATAGAGGGGAAGGCATCAGATTTTGTTCTTTTAGTGCTCAAATAGAAAATTAGGACACTGTCTTACCAAGAGTATGCCAGTTTTGTTATGGAAATAGAACATTTACAGAAAGAGCCAGGAGGCACAGAATAAAGTAGAATTGAGAGAGGGGAGGAATCATTTCTAAGTAAGATGGTCATAAAAGTTTTATGGAAAAGAAAGGTAGTATTTGAGCTGGACTTTGGAGCAATAGTACTGCTTCCAAAGGTGATGGGCACTTCAGGCAGAGGAGATTCTAGGAACAAAGGAGTTGAGAATACACAGGCATGCGATCAGAACAGTGAGCATAGTGTGTGTGTAGGCTGTAGATGTAATTGGATTTGGTGATCTTTCAGTAAAATTATTAACTAAATACTGAAGTGGCACATTCCTAAGTTATTTTATTATCCTAATAAAATTCATCATTTTCATTGCCTTGGACTTGTTTTCCTTTACTTAAAGAATGTTTTTATCAAATTAATACATAAACAGTTTTTTGTTTTAGTAATCAAATGAAATAGAAAGCTTTGTAAAGAAAACCTGCAGACCCCATCCTACCTTTTGGCAGCCCTCAGTTATTTCCTGGAGGAAATCAGTTTTAACTCAGTTGGCTGTTGTTTTTGATAACTTGCCTCCATTTAATAATATACTTACAGTGTTATATCTTGATTTTTCACTTTTTTAGACATGATTTCATTGCTTCTGCTTATGAAATATGTGAAATGAAATCTGTTAAATTGTCCCTTCCTCCAAACAATTCTTTCCAGTGTTGTTAAACTGATAATTTATTTAATTTTAGTTAAATTCAAAATTAATAGTTACATTGTTGTGGCTATTTAAAGTGTGCCTGTGTGAGAATCTATGTGTGTTGGGGGTATGTTTCCTGAGTTAATATTTGTCTTTTTTTCCCCCTCATAATTTTCTATAAACCTGTCTGCAGTTTTTCAAACTGCTCCAATGGATCCAACTTTTTTTTTTTTTTTCCCAGAATTATCAAATAATTTGTCAATTCTTTATTTCTGGGTGATTCTTCTTGAGGCCCTTCTTTCTTCTTCTCCAGCCTAGATTGGCTGCAGCTGTCATCCTGATCTTTCCCTTACAGCCTCTTTTTCTGGACCTGCTATTTCCTGGATCCTGTGTCTTCCTCCAGGAGGAGCCTTGGTGATACAGTGGTTAAGCACTCAGGCTGCTAACTTGAAGGTCGGCAGTTCGAACCTACCAGCTGCTTCATGGGAGAAAGATATGGCAATCTGCTTCTGTGTAAGATTTACAGCCTTGTAAACCTTATGGGGCAGTTCTGCTCTGTCCTGTAAGGGTCGCATTATGAGTTAGAATCGACTCCACGGCAACAAGTTTGGTTTGGGTTTTTATGTGTTCCTCCTTCTTGGGTTATTCCTTCATATTTTTGAAACTCTTCATCTAGTAGCTTTTGAAGAAGGTGTTCATGGGAGGCATACTTTAGTCATTTCCTATCTAAAAATATTTTTTTTATCTTAACATTTGGTCGATAGTTTGGTTAGGTGTAGGATTTGATTGGAAAGTCATTTCCAATAATTTAGAAGGCACTAGTCTACTGTCAGAGCGCTGGAGGCACAGTGGTTAAGTGATTATGGCTGTTAACTAAAAGGTTGGCAGTTCAAATCCACCAGCCGCTCCTTGGAAACCCTATGGGGCAGTTCTACTCTGTCCTCTAGAGTCGCTATGGGTCGGAATCAACTCCATAGCAACGGTAATGGGGAACTCTGCTGTCAGCAGTATCCCATGATGCTCCTGAGAGTCCATTGCTATCCTGGTTCTTCTTCCTTGGTATGTAACTTCTTCGTTTTCTCTGGAAGATTTTAGGATCTTGTTTTCATTCCTAATTTTTGGAAACTTCAGAGTAACATCCCTTCATGTGGATCTTTTTTTATCCGTTGTATCAGACACTCAGTGAACTCCTTTAATTTGGAAAGTAGTATCTTTTGGTCTGAAAATATTTTCTGTATTATGTTTCCTATATTATTTTAAAAAATTATTCTTTTTTCTTTTTTCCATGAAATTTTCTCAACTTTATTTTCCAAACTTGTTTGTTTTTTAAATTTTAGCTTTGATTTAACATCCAGTATATTCTTACTCTCTCTTTTCCTTTTTCAAAGCACCGTATCCTTGTTTTATAGCATTCTATTCTTATTCTTATCTGTCTAAGGATAATAACGAGAGGATTTTAAAAAGTTTTCTTCTGTTCCCAATATTATTTCTGTTTGTTTGCTTCTGGGTTTTCTTTCTATCTCTCTTTATTCAAACTTGTCATGATTCTTGGCTGTTTTTATTTCAGAATAATGCTTTGTATATGGGGGATGGGGTTTGTCTAGAGGTGAACTTTGCTTTAGGACAAATACGTAGTGTGAGGGAGAAATCTAGCTGTTCCATTTGGGAACCCACAAATGTCACCAGGTGGACACATTTTTCTCTTCAGCCATTCATTTCTCAGGAGCAAGGGTAGGAGGGAGGTGGGAAGTATGCTGATGAATCCATTATTTCTTTGCAGACTTTCACTAATCCTCACAGTTTCAGCTATGTTCCTCACTCCAGCCCCTAAGTATCCCAGGTATCCAAAAATCCTTTGATACTATCAAGGGACTAAGCCTCAGCCCTCCCACCTGAGCGCATGCTTGCTGAAATGTACATGATGATGGAGGCCTGCCTGGAGCCTAACCACCTGCTTGTAGGCTTTTGAACAGTCTGCAGGTTTTCAGTCACTTGCATCAATTCTAAACGTTGTTGAAATCTCACCTCCTCTGTCTTCTCTGTTCTTTTTGTTTTTGAGTGCTTACACTTCTAAAAAAAATATTTTGCTGGCATTGCAGTGGAGTCTTGGGAAGAGGATTAGATAAACTCGTGATCAGTCCATCATCTTTAAGTAGAAGTTCTCATTTGCCTGTTTTTTTCCGTACTTGAATTTATATGGAACAGAATGTTGTAATAGCAGCTATGCAAACAAGTTGTGAGAGTTAAGTGCCTGTGAATTTTAGCTTATGAGCATTAGTGCCCTTTGATAATTTAGACAGTATCTTAGCCTGGGTTCTCTAGAGAAACAAAACCAGTAAAGTATATAAATATATAGGGAGAGATTTATATCAAGGAAATGGCTCACATGGTTGTGGAGAACATCCCAAGCCTGTGGGTCTGGCTAGAGGTGTCTCCTGATTCACATAGCCAAAGGGGCTTGCAAACCCAAGATCAGCAGGTCAGACAGCAGAGTTCTTGCTCGCAGGCTGTGAAGATTGACAGATCCCGAGATCATCAGGCAAGATGACAGGTAAGCTGCTAATTCAAGTCCCAAGAACCAAAGGTCAGATGAACAGGAGCCAACTGCAGGATCCAGGGTAAGCAAAAGCCTGAGAGCCTTGCCAGAAATTCCACTTACATTGGATGCAGGCCACATGCTCAAGGAAACTCCCTTTCAACTGATTGCTACTCACAGCAGATCCCATCATGGAGGTGATCACATTATATCAATCTCATCATAGTAGTGATCACAGCATCACAGGACTGCCAAACTACATCATAACTGCCAAATCACTGAGAATCATGGCCCAGCCAAGTTGGCGTACAGCCTTAATGATCACAGACAGTGTCTTAGTATTTTAACATCCAACCTTTCCGTTGACAGCTGAGTGCATTAACCCATTTGCACCACCCAGGGACTTCTTAGTTTTCTGTTGTTGTTGTTAGGTGCCATTGAGTCTGTTCCAGTTCTGTCTTGGTTATCTAGTGCTGCTCTAACAGAAATACCAAACGTGGATGGCTTTAACAGAAATTTATTCTCTCACAGTCCAGTAAACTACAAGTCCAAATTCAAGGCATCAGCTCCAGGAGAAGGCTTTCTCTGTTGGCTCTGGAGGAGGGTCCTTGTGATGCATCAGTCTTCTCTTGGTCTGGGAGTATCTGAGCGCAGGAACCTCAGGTCCAAAGGAGGTGCTCTGCTCCCAGTACTGCTTTCTTGGTATGAGGTTCCCAACTCTCTGTTTGCTTCCCTTTTATCTCTTGAGAGATAAAAGGTGGTGTAGGCCACACCCCAGGGAAGGTCCCTTTACATTGGATCAGGGATATGACCTGGGTAAGAGTGGTGTTACAATCTCACCCTAATCCTCTTCAACATAAAATTACAATCACAAAATGGAGGACAACCACAGGATACTGGGAATCATGGCATAGCAAATTGATACACACATTTTTTGAGGGACATAATTCAGTCCATGACAAACTCCTAGTGACCCTGTGTACAACAGAATGAAACACTGCCTGGTACTGTGCCATCCTTGCAACCGTCGCAATGTTTGAGCCCATTGTTGCAGCCACTGTGTCAATCCATCTTATTAAAGGTCTTCTAAGGCTGTCATAACAAAATACCGCAAGGTAGGTAGGTGTCTTTAGAGAATAGAAATCTATTTTCCCACACTTCAGATGGTTAGAGGTCCCAATTCAGGACATGACTCAAGGGGAAGGTCCTCCTTTGTCCATTTCCTGATGGCAGAATTTGCTGGGCTTGTTGTAGATTCATCTGCCTCCATCGTCACATAGTGTCTTTCTACCTCGTGTGTGCCTCTGCATCTATTCCGCTCTTTTTATGAGTCATCTCTCAGCAGTGATTATATTTATGACGTACCCTACTCTGATATGACCTCAGTAGCATACAAAAGGAAGCCCCTATTCCCAAACAGGATCATATTCACAGATACAGGGATTGGGACTTCAGTGTAACTTTTGGGGGGATACATTCAATCCATAATAGCAGCAGCAGTTTTTCTTTAAAAAAAAACCACCCTAATTATGGGGCCATTTTAATTAGTGCAATGGCTAATTGTACAGAAATCTAATTTAGTAAACTGTCCTGCAGTAGAACCTTGAGTTCCATTTGTCTTCATTACATGGGAAACTCAATAGGTGACTCTGTGTCTTTTATACATTTGTACTGTATGAGTTTAGCAGAGTGGTTTTTGCCTCACAAATTTAAAGTACAATGCAAATGTTGGATAAATGTTGTTGTTAGGTGCCTTCGAGTCAGTTCCAACTCATAGCAACCCTGTGTACAACAGAACGAAACACTCCTGGTCCTGTGCCATGCCCACAATCCTTGTCATGCTTGAGCCCATTGTTGCTGCCACTGTGTCAGTCCATCTCATTGACGGTCTTCCTGTTTTTCACTGACCCTGTGCTTTACTAAGCATGATGTCCTTCTCCAGGGACTGATCCCTCCTGACAACACGTTCAAAGTATGTAAGACATAGTCTCACCATCCTTGCTTCTAAGGAGCATTCTGGTTGTACTTCTTCCGAGACAGATTTGTTCATTCTTTTGGCAGTCCATGGTATATTCAATATTCTTTGCCAACACCACAATTCAAAGGCGTCAATTCTTCTTCAATCTTCCTTATTCATTGTCCAGCTTTTGCATGAATATGATGCAATTGAAAATACCATGGCTTGGATCAGGCTTACCTTAGTCTTCAAGGTGACATCTTTGCTTTTCAACACTTTAAAGAGGTCTTTTGCAGCAGATTTGCCCAATGCAATGCGTCTTTTGATTTCTTGACTGCTGCTTCCATGGGTGTCGATTGTGGATCCAAGTAAAATGAAATCCTTGACAACTTCAGTCTTTTCTCCATTTATCATGATGTTGCTTATTGATCCAGTTGTGAGGATTTTTGTTTTTTTTATGCTGAGGTATAATCCATACTGAAGGCTGTGGTCTTTGATCTTCTTCAGTGCCTCAAGTCCTCTTCACTTTTAGCAGGCAAGATTGTGTCATCTGCATAACGTAGTTGTTAATGAGTCTTCCTCCAATCCTAGTGTCCCGTTCTTCTTCAAATAGTTTAGCTCATCAGATTATTTGCTTAGCATACAGATTGAATATATATGGTGAAAGATACAACCCTGACGCACACCTTTCCTGACTTTAAACTATGCAGTATCCCCTTGTTCTGTCCAAACAACTGCCTCGTGATCTGTGTACAGGTTCCTCACGAGCACAATTAAGTGTTCTGGAATACTTATTCTTTACAGTGTTATCCGTAATTTGTTATGATCCACACAGTCAAATGCCTTCACATAGTCAGTAAAACACAGGTGAACATCTTTCAGGTATACTCTTGTTTTTAGCCAAGATCCATCTGACATCAGCAATAATATCTCTGGTTCCACATCTTCTTCCTGTTGGCTAAATACTAGTTGTTAAAGTGGTCAGTCCTTGGATAATACAAGCTCCATAGGAAGCATATGGCATACTTCCTTTCCTAGGTTAATTTCTTCTTACTGGGAAGTTTCTTTTGAAGTTATGCAACTCTCAGAAATTTCTGTTTCTATGAAGAACGTAATCATTATAATTAAACTCTAAATTTTAGCCTGTTTCCATTTTCAGAATATGCCTTTTAGGTTTTCTATAAGCAGTGCAAATATATAAACTCTTCTTTTTTTGTCTAGGTAAAGACTCAAATCAAACAGAATTAAGGGGTGGCCATCTGCATGTGCCAGAGTGCCAGTCAATCAGATGGAGTGTGAAATCCCCACTGGAACAAACTGGAAATGTGGTGCTAGGAAACCCAGGTTTCAACATAGGATGCCATACATTTTGACATTCTAATTGGTTCTGCTTCCATCCAGATCCATGTTACAGGAAGAATCTTATTTGTATTTATAACCTCCCATAATCTCTAACATTATAAATCTTGATAAGTAGATGATCTTTGGTTTACTGAATTGGCATATAAATATTTCCCTTATGATGGCCTTTGACAGTGTGAGATAGAATTAAGTAGTGGATGAGGTTATGCAAGCTTAGAAGGGAAGCCATGACAGCAAAGTTGTTCTGTATAACAACAACTGGTCTAGAAGTATGTGTGTGTATGAGTGTATGTGTAAACATTTGTTGAAATCTCTCATCTACTGTTGCCTTTCCAGCTATTCACTTTATACTTGAGGGCTTATTCCTTTTAAAAATGTCTTTATTGTCATTTTAGTGGGGTATTAGGAGAAAAAGTATGGTTCACCTTTTAGCTGCTAAGGAAGGGTTGGCAGTTCGAACCTACCCAGAAGTACTTTGGAAAAAAGACTTGGCAGTCTGCTTCCAAAAGATCACAGCCATGAAAACTCTGTGGAGCGTACCTAGATCTACTCTGCAACACATGAGGTTGCCATGAGTCAGAATTGACTCCATAGCAACTGTTTAGGAAGAAAAATAGATGAACTTATGTGGCCAATCTGTTATCTTCAATTGAAAAGTCTCCTCTGGCTTTCTTTTTCCCGTACTTAATTTTCAAGGCAGTAGAATTTTTTTTCCATAGCAGCTTTGTTGAGATATAATTTAAACACCATAAAATTCACACTTTTAAAGTGTAAAATTCAGTGGTTTTTAGTATTTTCCCAGAATTGTGCAATACCAGTACCATCTAATTTTATGATATTTTCATCACCCCAGAAAGAAATCCCATCTCCCTTTGTAGTCACTCCCCATTCTTTCCTTCCCCCAGCCCTAGGCATATTCTAATCTATTTTCTATCTCCCTGCACTTGCCTATTCTGGACATTTAATATAAATGGAATCATGTTTGTGATTGGCTCCTTTCACTCAGCATAGTATTTTCAAGGTTCATCCATTAATCAATACTTCATTTCTTTTTATGACTGAATAATATTCTGTTGTATATATATTGGAGCCCTGGTGATGCAGTGGTTAAGAGCTTGACTGCTAACCAAAATGTCAGCAGTTCAAATACACCAGCCAGCTGCTCCTTGGAAACCCTATGGGGCAATTCTACTCTGTCCTACAGTTGCTATGAGTCAGAATTGACTCAACGGCAACGGGTTTTTTTTGGGGGGGTGGGTGGGTATGTATATAAGGAGCCCTGGCGGCAGAGTGGTTAGAGCAAGTGACTGCTAACTGAAAGGTCAGCGGTTCAAAACCACCAGTGGCTCCGCGGGAGAAAGATGTGGCAGTCTGCTTTCGTAGAGATTTACAGCCTCAGAAACCCTGTGGGGTCACTATGAGTTGGAATCGACTCAGTGGTAGTGGTATGCATATACCACATTTTCTTTATACGTTCATTTGTTGATGGACGTTTGGGTTGTTTCCACTTTTTGCCTATTATGAATAATGCTATCATGAACATTTGTGTGCAAGTTTTGGTGTGGACGTATGTTTTCATTTTTCTTGATCATACACCTGGGAGTGGAATTGCTGAGTCAGAAAATAACTCAATGTTTAACATTTTGAAGAACTGTTTTCCAAAGCAGCTGCACTATTTTACATTCTCACTAGCAATAAATGAAGGTTTTAATTTCTCTACATCCTCATTGACACTTGTTATTGTCTTTTTTTTTTTAAGTCATCTTAGTAGTAAAGGCAATAGAATTTTATAAAAGCAGGATGATTATGAGCTTAAAGACAAAAGAAGGAAAGGAGAACCAGCAGCTCCAAGCTAAGAAGAGAATGTCTGTTGGGGATTTTTGGAGTGAAATATTGTGAACTGCGTGAAAAATTCCATGTTTATTAACTAATGGCTTTTGTGTAAGGGATAACTTATTTGGAGTAAGTGAGCTGGAAAAAAACAGTCAACAAATGACATAAAAAAACAGAAAACCAAACTCCTTGTCATCACATCAATTCTGACTCATAGCAGCCCTATAGGACAGAGTAGAACTGCGTCAGGGTTTCCAAAGAGCAGCTGGTAGATTCGAGCTGCCAACCTTTTGGTTGGCAGCTGTAGCTCTTTAACAACTGTGCCACCAGGGCTCCTATAAAATGAAGAAGTGTACAATTTGTATTAATAGAATACCGACCCCCATAAAATAAATATTGAAAGTTTGTTTTAAGAATATCAGTTTGCCTTCTTAAAAAGCTAGAAATAGAAACACCATACAATCCAGCAATCCCATGCCTAGAAATAGATGCTAAAGTAATAAGAACTGTCACACAAATAGACATGTGCAAACCCATGTTCGTTACACCATTATTCACAATAGCAAAATAATGGAAACAACCTAAATGCCCATCAGCAGATGATTGGATAAACAAATTATGGTACATACTCACAATGAAACACTACGCAACGATAAAGAACAATGATGAGTCTGCGAGACGTTCTCATAACATGGATGAATCTGGAGGGCATTATGCTAAGTAAAATAAGTTAATCACAAAAGGATAAATATTGGAGAGGTGGGGCTGGGATGGTGGAGTAGTCAGACACTTCCAGTGGTCCCTCTTACAACAGAGACCTGTAAAAACAAGTGAATCAATTATATATGACAATCTAGGAGCATGAACATCAAAGGCAATGTTGAGTAGTTGGACTGAGTGGCAGGGGGAGGGAGAGACAGTTCGGAAGCTGCAAGGAGTTGCCAGACCTGACCCAATGGAAGCTGGAGCCCTTCAGGCCAGATCAGCTCCTGGTGCATGGTGAGGCAAGCAGTGGTGCTCCAGTAGGCATTTTCCACATTGGGAGAGACTCAGCGGCAGAGAGTCTACTTGGCCATCCAGAACCAGTGAGAAGCATCCCTTGATCAGAAAAAGATAAGTCCTTGCATCTGACCTATATCATGATTAAAGGGTCAATACACCAGGAGAATATAACTATAATAAATATTTACACACCCAGTGACAGGGCTCCAAAATACATAAAACCGACTCTAACAGCATTGAAAAGAGAGATAGCTCCGCCATAGTAGTAGGAGACTTCAACATAGCACTTTCGGTGAAGGACAGAACATCCAGAAAGAAGCTCAGCGAAGACACAGAAGATCTAAATGCTACAGTCCAACTTGATCTCATGCACATATACCGAACACTCCACCCAAAAGCAGCCAAGTATAGTTTCTTTTCCAACACACGTGGAACGTTCTCCAGAATAGACCACGTATTGGGCCATAAAGCAAGCCTTAACAGAATCCAAGGCATCGAAATATTACAAAGCATTGTTTCTGACCATAAAGCCATAAAAGTAGAAAGCAATAACAGAAAAAGGAAGGAAAAAAAATCAAACACAAGGAAACTGAACACCACCTTGCTCAAAAACTACTGGGTTATAGAGGAAATTAAGGGTGGAATAAAGAAGTTCATTGAACCAAATGAGAATGAAAACATATCCTACCAGAACCTTTGGGACACAGCAAAAGCAGTGCTCAGAGGTGAGTTTACAGCAGTAAATGCACACATACAAAAAGAAGAAAGAGCCAAAATCAAAACATTAACCCTACAATTCGAACAAATAGAAAGAGAGCAGCAAAAGAAGCCCTTAGGTGCCAGAAGAAAGGAAATAGTAAGAATTAGAGCAGAATTAGTTAAATGAAACAGAGAACAGAAAAACAGTTGAAGGAGTTAACAAGATCAAAAGCTGGTTCTTTGAAATTATCAACAAAATTGATAAACCATTGGCCAAACTGACGAAAGAAAAACAGGAGAGGAAGCAGATAAACCGTATAAGAAATGAGATGGGTGATATCACAACAGACCCAACTGAAATTAAAAGAATCATAACAGAATACTATGGAAAATTGTACTCTAAAAAATCTGAAAACCTAGAGGAAATGGACAAATTTCTACAAACTCACTACCTACCGAAAGTTAACAAAAACAGAGATAGAACAACTAAATAAACCTGTAACAAAAGAAGAGATTGAAAAGGTAATTAAAACACTCCCAGCAAAAAAAGCTCTGGCCTGGACGGTTTCACTGGAGAATTGTACAAAACTTTCAGAGAAGACTTAACACCACTACTACAAAAGGTATTTCAGAGCATAGAAAAGGATGGAATACTCCCAAACTCATTCTATGAAGCCAGCATAACCCTGATACCAATACTAGGTTAAAACACCACAAAAAAAGAAAGTTACAGGCAAATATCCCTCATGAACATAGACGCAAAACTCCTCAAGAAAATTCTAGCCTATTGAATTCAGCAACAGGTCAAAAAAATAATTCACTGTGGTCAAGTGGGATTTATACCAGGTATGCAGGGATGGTTCAACATTAGAAAAACAATCAATGTAATCCATCACCTAAATAAAACAAAAGACAAGAACCACATGATCTTATCAATTGATGCAGAAAAGGCATTTGACAAAGTCCAACACCCATTCATGATAAAAACTCTCAACAAAATAGGAATAGAAGAGAAATTCTTCAACATAATTAAGGGCATTTATAGAAAGCCAACAGCCAACATCATCCTAAATGGATAGAGTTTGAAAGCATTCTCCTTGAGAATGGGAACCAGACAAGGATGCCCTTTATCACTACTCTTATTCAGCATTATGCTGGAGGTCCTAGCCAGAGCAATTAGGCTAGAAAAAGAAAGGACATCCAGATTGGTAGGGAAGAATTGAAAATATCTCTGTTGACAGATGATATGGTCCTATACACAGGAAACCCCAAAGAATCCACAAGAAGACTACTGGAACTAATAGAAGATTTCAGCAAAGTATCAGGATACAAGATAAACATACAAAAATCAGTTGAATTCCTCTACACCAACAAAGAGAACTTTGAAGAGGAAATCACCAACTCAGTACCATTTACAATAGCCCCCAAGAGGATAAAATACTTAGGAATAAATCTAACCAGAGATGTAAAACACCTGTACATTGAAAAGTTTAAGATGCTACTGCAGGAAACCAAGAGAGACCTGCATAAGTGGAAAAACATACCTTATTCATGGATAGGAAGACTCAACATTGTGAAAATGTCAATTCTACCCAAAGCGATCTACAGATACAGTGCAATCCAGATCCACATTCCACTGGCATTTTTTAATGAGATGCAGAAACAAATCACCGACTTCATATGGAAAGGGAAGAGGCCCCAGATAAGTAAAGCATTACTGAAGAAGAAAAAAGTGGGAGGCCTCACACTACCTGATTTTAGAAGCTATTATACCGCCACAGGAGTCAAAAACAGCAGGTACTGGTACAACAACAGATGCATAGACCAATGGAACAGAATTGAGAATCTGGACTTAAATTCATCCACCTATGAGCAGTTGATATTTTACAAAGGCCCAAAGTCTGTTAATTGGGGAAAAGGCAGCCTCTTTAACAGATGGTGCTGGCATAACTGGATATCCATTTGCAAAAAACTGAAACAAGACCCCTACCTCACACCATGCACAAGAACGAACTCAAAATGGATCAAAGACCTGAATATAAAATCGAAAGCAGTAAAGATCATGGAAGAAAAAAAGGGACAATGCTAGGAGCCATAATACATGGCATAAACAGAATACGAAGCATAAGCAACAATGCACAAACACCAGAAGAGAAACTAAATAACTGGGAGCGCCTAAAAATCAAACGCTTATGCTCATCAAAAGACTTCACCAAAACAGTAAAAAGACAACCTATAGACTGGGAAAAAATTTAGTCGGATCAGGGTCTAATCTCTAAATCTACAGGATACTGCAAAACTTCAACAACAAAAAGACAAATAACCCAATTAAAAAATGGGCAAAGGATATGAACAGGCACTTCACCAAAGAAGACATTCAGGCAGCTAACAGACACATGAAGAAATGGTCATGATCATTAGCCATTAGAGAAATGCAAATCAAAACTACCCAGCAGTGCTAGCATTAATTCAAAAATCACAAAATAATAAATGTTGGGAGAGATTGTGGAGAGACTGGAACACTTATACACTGTTTGTGGGAAAGTAAAATGGTACAACCACTTTGGAAATCGATTTGGCGCTTCCTCAAAAAGCTAGAAGTAGAAGTATCATACGATCCAGCAATCCCGCTCCTTGGAATATATCCTAGAGAAATAACAGCTGTCACACAAATAGATATATGTACACCCATATTCATTCCAGCACTGTTCACGATAACAAAAAGATGGAAACAACCTAGGTGCCTATCAGTGGACGAACAGATAAACAAATTAGGGTATATTCGTGCAGTTGAATACTATGCAACAATTAAAGAACAGTGATGAATCTATGAAACATAGCATAGAGGAATCTTGAGGTCATTATGCTGGGTGAATTTAGTCAGTCACAGAAGGACAAATATTGTATGAGACCACTATTATAAGAACTCATGAAAAGGTTTAAACACAGAAGAAAACATTCTTTGATGGTTTCAAGGGTGAGGAGGGAGGAAGAGTGTTATTCAGTAATTAGATAGTAGACAAGAATTATCTTAGGTGAAGGGAAGGACAGAACAGGGAAAGTAGCACAAGTGGACTAAACCAAAGCTAAGAAGTTTCCTGAATACAACCAAACACTTCGAGGAACAGAGTTGCAGGGGCAGAGGGGGACCATACTTTCAGGGGACATCTAGGTCAATTGGCATAACAAAGTTTATTAAGAAAATGTTCTGCATCCCACTTTGGTGAGTGGCATCTGGGGTCTTAAAAGCTAGCGAGTGGTCATCTAAGATGCATCAATTGGTCCCAACCACCTGGAGTAAAGGGGAATGAAGAACACCAAAGTCACAAGGAAAGTGTTAGCCCAAGAGAAAGAAAGGGCCACATAAACCAGCGACTGGATCTGCCTGAGACCAGAAGAACTAGATGGTGCCCAGCTACCATCAGTGACTGCCCTGACAGGGAACACAACAGATATTCCCTGATGGAGCAGGAGAAAAGTGGGGTGCAGAACTCAAATTCTGGTAAAAGGACCAGACTTAATGATCTGACTGAGAGTATAGGAACCCTGGAAATCATGGCCTCCGGTCTCTGTCAACCCAGCACTAAAACCATGCCCGAGGCCAATTCTTGAGACAAAGATTAGACTGGACTATGGGACATAAAATGATAGTCGTGAAGAGTGTGCTTCTTAGCTCAAGTTGATACACGGGACTAAATGGGCCCCTCCTTTCCAGAGTTGAGATGAGAAGGCAGTGAGGGTCAAGAGCTGGTTGAATGGACACAGGAAATCAGGGGTGGAAAGAAGGAGTGTGCTGTCACAGTATAGGGAGAGCAGTTAGGGTCACATAACAATTTATGTACAAATTTTTGTATGAGAGACTCACTTGAATTGTAAACTTTCACTTAAAGTACAATAAAATTTAAAAAATTTTTTTAAAAAAGGACAAATATTGTATTAGATCACTATTATAAAAACCCAAGAAAAGGTTTACATAGAGAAAAAAATAATCTTTGACGATTACAAGGAAGGGGAGGGTTGGAGAGGGGAAGTCACTAACTAGTTAATAGACAAGTGTTAACTTTGGTTCAGGGAAAGACAACACAATATAGGTCAGGACATCTTGACCAAAGCAAAGCCATAGAAGCTTCTCATACACATCCAAAAACCTTGAAGGACAGATTTACTGGGACTGAGGGCTGGGGCCATGGTCTTGGGGGACATCTAGGTCAACTGACATTACATAGTTCATAAAGAAAATGTTCTACATTCTACTTTTGTGAGTAGCATTTGGGGTCTTAAAAGCTCGCAAGCGGCCATCTGAGATACATTTATTGGTCCCGTTGCGTTTGGAGCAAAGGAGAATGAAGAAAACCAAAGACACAAGGAAAATATTAGTCCAGGGGACTAATGGACCTCATGAACCACAGCCTCCCCCAGCCTGATCCCAGAAGAACTAGATGGTACCTGGCTACCACCACTGATTGCTCTGACAGGGATCTCAATAGAGGGTTCCAGACAGAGTGAGAGAAATTTTAGAAAATTTAAATTCACAAAGACCAAACTTACTTGTCTGACAGAGACTGGAGGAACCTCTGAGACTATGGCTCCCTGATACACTGCTAACTCAGAGCTGAAGCCACTCCCGAAGTCCACCTTTCAGCCAAAGATTAGACAGACCTATAAAACAAACAGTAACACATGAGGAACGTGCTTCCTAGTCCAATCATGTATACAAGACCTAATGGCAACACCTACCCAAAAGCAAAGACAAGAAGGCAGGAAGGGGCAGGAAAACTATACAAATGGATACACTGAACCTGGGGGGTAAAGAGAAGGGGAGAGAGTGCTGACACATTGTGGGGATTGCAACCAGTGTCACAAAATAGTTTGAGTATAAATTTTTGAATGAGAAACTAATTTGAGCTGTAACTTTCACCTAAAACACAGTAAAATTAAAAAAGAAAGAATATCCATTTGAAGAGATGCCAGAAGATGAGCTTGCTAACCACATACAGTTCTGCCCCAACTCAAAAGCAGTATTCTGAACACCTGCTTTACTGAACTCAGAAAAATCATCAACCTTTTACACTGAGTCCAAAAACAATTTGAGGCCTTAATGATTTAACTCATACCACACTACAGGTGAGCATGTAATCAGTTGTTGTAGCTGTTGGGTGCTGTCGAGTCACTTATGACTCATAGCCACCCTATGTACAACAGATGGAAATACTGCCTGGTCCTGCACCATCCATGTTTGAGCCCTTTGTTGAAGCCACTGTGTCAGTCCATCTTGTTGAAGGTCCTCCTCTTTTTTGCTGACTTTGTACTTTACCAAGCATGATGTCCTCCTCCAGGGACTGGTACTTCCTAATAATATGTCCAAAGTACATGAGATGAAGTCTCACCATCCTCACTTCTAAGGAGCATTCTGGCAGTATTTCTTCCAAGAGATTTGTTTGATCAGTAGCACCTGGAAAAAAAAAAAAAACCAACAACTGGTAGTAAAACTTCAGTGGACTCTGAAACTATATACATACTGTACTTTGCCCATTTACTGCAGCACTAGTTTTATGGAGAAAGCCAAGTTTTATTAGCTGGTATATTGCCAATATTATTCAAGATTAGTATATTTTATTGTGGGAGTCTCCCCTGCGTTTATGTTATGACTGTTTTCTCTATCCATCTGTGTAGTTATGTTCCCATATAAACAGGTTCTTTGGCTGTTAAATGCTTATGTCTAACAACTAGTGTAGATATGAGCTCCCGGTTTTGAAATTTAGGTAGAACATTTTTATGCTTTTCTTATACAGCCGTCCCATAGTATCTGCAGGGAATTGGTTCCAGTATTCTCCACAGATACCAAAACGTGAGGATGTTCAAGTTCCTTATATAAAATGACGTAGTATTTGCATATAACCTATGCATATACTCCCATATACTTTAAAGCATCTCTAGATTACTTATAATACCTACTACAATGTAAATGCTATCTAAATAGTTGTTGATAGTGGATTTTTGAGGGAATAATGACAAGACACAAGATGAACAATGGTCAAACAGTGCGTACGGGAGAGACTGAGGATGTATGAAATGGCGGGAGGCTACAGCAGGAGTTGCCTATGCATCATTTCATTTGCGTGGATTTTTCGAATATTTTCCATCCATGGTTGGTTGAATTCGTGGATGCAAAACCTGAGAATATGGAGGGTCTACTGTATTTTGATCTACCCCACCTGCCTCAACTGGCAAGCATTCATCACCCAATAAATACCTACAGAATAAATAAATTCACTAATCTACTGTTTAGGTGTCATCAGGGGTTAATTTTTGCTTGTAGGACTGAAATGTAAACTATTGCTTAATTCTTTGTTTTTCCTGTAGGTCTTTGCCTTTGCTTTAACATGTAGGTTCATTGGGGTAGCAGGAATGTTAGTGTAGATATGGGTTAATTTGGCAATAAATACACCTCTGCATCATGTAGAATCTAATCAAAATGATAAGAATTTCCATTTCATTATTAATGTCTAAGAATAAACTGTAATGTATTAATTTTTATTAGTCACTTTATCATCCTGCCTTTTGTGAAAGTTGTATGAGGTCTTTGAGAACTTTGTCATGACCAAAGGTTGCAAGAGAGATGTGAAAACATCACCTGTCCTTTTTCATATAAACATACCAGTTCCATTTACCATCATATGTAATTAATTATTGTTGTCTACATAAGCTTTAATCACTAAAGAAATGATTCCACAAAGACTCCTGGGAATGAAATACAGAGGTAAAACCCAGCCTAATCCAGTGCAACTAGCGTTTTGTGATTATTTTCTCATTCTTCTGTAAATGCACGTTTAGAGAAAAATATAATTTATATTTTGTTTATTCTCATGTATTTTAAAAACATTTTGTACCCGAACATTCTTGTAGGCTTTAATTAAAATGTGGTTTCTCTCTTCCCCCAAGACTAAGAAGCTATAATCTATCTATCTCAAATGAATTAAGATCCCCACCACTCACTAATTCTACTTATTTATTTATTGATTCAGGAAACATTTCCTAAATACAAGTATGAGACACTGTGTGAGGTGCTCTGTAATAATGATTAATAATAATAGCTAACTTTGTTAGAACACACTGATCAAAGCATTTGCTTCGAGGTCACACTGTCTGGATTGAATTGCAGCTCGGCTACTTGGCAACTGTTGAACACGGACAAGTTAATCTTTCTCTGTTTCAGTCTAGTCGTCTCTAAATGGCGTTGTATTTGTTTTCAATTCTGCTGTAACAGATGATTACAAATTTAGTAGCTTAAAACAACACAAATTTATTGTCTCAAGTTCTCTGGGTGAGAAGTCTGTGTGGGCTCAGCTGGTTTCTCTGCTCCAGATCTCATGAGGCCACTATCAAGATATCGGCCAGCTTGGACTCTTATCTGGAGGCTTTGGGGGACAGTCTGCTTTCAGGCTCATTAACTGAGTTCCATGTGGCGTAAGCTGGAGGTCCCCATTTCCTTGCTGGCTATTGGCTGGGGTCATTCTTAGCTTCTATAGGGTACCCTCATTTCTCTTCATCTTTAAAGTTGGCAACAGCTCATTGTTTTATCTGATAGATTAGCAAATTTCTATAAATTCTTTTGTGAGGCTTAATAAGAAAATAAAGACCTATTTCAATAAATCTGGCACCAGGAGGCTAAATATTTTGATTGTTTTAATGGCTGACCTTCTCATGGCTCTGAGATATAGCATGGTTGAGATTAGCATTTTGCCTGTTAGTTTTTATTTTTTTCCTCCTAGAGGTTGAAAATTAAGTATGGCATAACCTCATGGCTGTTAAGAAGCAAGACATGTGACAAGCAGTAGGCTAAACGCCTAGATTAAAGAGTTGGGTGCCATCTATATCTCTGGTGTTATATCGATGTGGCATTGCTGATTATGATCATAATCTTTTTTTAAATGAAAGCAAGTATTTGTCACATGGTTCAATTTTTGCTACTTAATCTGGAACCAAAGTATTTATGGTATAGCCTTTAAATGCTGAATAGTTTTCTCTGTACATTCTGCTAGTTGCGTGCTTCTTTTAGTTTGAGAAACTGGTCAAATTTAAACAACAACAAACAAAAGAAAACTTGAATAATTTGAAATGGCACTTTTCAAATTATTAGTCATGGAAAGAGTCAGTTGTTGTCCTGAAAAAAGATAATTATTAATGGAAAGAGTTCTTGTCCTGAGAAAAGATTAAAAGAAAATGGTGACTATTTAAATCATTAGTTTTCTTAAAACTTTTAGACTCATGAATTATAAAAAATTATTCTGATTTTTGTCCCAATTTAATTCTGGAAATAACTTCAAATTAGAAACAATTAAAATATTTTAATACATCTGAAGAGGTACATTTTATCTCTATTTCTGAGACCTTTCTGTGGAATTGCATTGCTGAATATTCTTACCCTCTGACCATCAAATGAGCCTTTTTTTATCATTTAAATGGTCTCTGTAATCCAGTTCCTACATAACGCTTCATCCAACCTAGTTCTGTAAATGGGCTAAATTTCACATTTCTTTAAAATGTATTTGAGGATACCCCCTAAAAAAATATCTAGTTGCCATTGAGTTGATTCCGATTTATGATGACCCCATGCATGTCAGAATAGAACTATGCTTCATAGGGGTTTCAGTGGCTGATTTTTCAGTAGATCACCCAGCCTTTTCCCAAGGCACCTGTGAGTGGACACAAACCTCTAATCTTTTTGTTAGCAGGTGAACACGTTGACCATTTGCACTACCCAGGGACTCTAAAAATTTCTTTTCATTCCTTTGTTAGTTTGTCCTGCTTATTTTCTGTGTGTCTTAAAAATGTGTATCAATCTATTAACTATTTCTTGGTCACTTTTTTATGGGAGACATTGAGCAATTTAAATATATTTAAAATTCAGCCTCCAAACCGGAACAATCTTACATTTGCCAGTTTGTAGATTTTTTACTTTTATCTGCTGAAGACATCAATTACTTTCTCAGGGAGGCCTTCCTGACAATATTATTTATAATTATAATCACCACCCCTAACCTAGAGCCAGTACTCCCAATTCCCACTAAGCCTGTTATTGTATTTATTGTTTAATTTCTGTCTCCTTCGCATTCTCTTACCCCTTAAGCTCTACGAGGGTGTAGGGGTTTTTGTTTTGTTTACTGATGTATCCCCAGTGCTTAGAAGTGTGCCTGGCACAGAGCAGATATTGAATAAATATTTGTTAAATGATTCAACAAATATTTCACAAATGTATTTTTCAAATTGAACGAAATAACACCCTCCACCGCTGCATCACTCTCCTTTACTCCCCCTTACCTGGTTTTATTTTTCTTTATAGCGCTTACTTTGCAACTTGACATACATATTTTTATTTTTATTGTCTGTGCCCCCCCCCCAATTAGAATATAAGTTTCATAAAAATGTAGACTTTGTTCAGTGCTGTATCCCTAGCGTTAGAGAATGTCAGACACATAGTACGTGTGTGATAAATATCACACATACCTACCCTACTCACTGCTGTCGAGGTGATTCCAACTCATAGCACATAGGACAGAGTAGAACTGCCCAGTAGGGTTTCCAAGGCTGTAATCGTTCCAGAAGCAGACTGCCACAACTTTCTTGTACGGAGCAACTGATGGGTTCAAACCACCGAACTTTTGGTTAGCAGCCGAGTGCTTTAACCACTCCACCACCAGGGCTCCCTGTAGCACACATGGTGTTTGATAAATTTATATTATGCATAAAAGTACACTAGAATAGAAGCATTGCTAACTGTCTTTTATCGTGTTCTGAGACCTTGAGGGAGCCATTGTGATTATCAATATAAATGCAAGAACATGAATAAATAAGGAAGTTTATTATATTTAAGTATCCACAGATCAAAAACTAATGTAAGCCATAGTAATTATCATGAACTTTGTTTCTCGAAAGCATCAAAAGGCATCTTCTTAAAGGACACGTTTGTACCACTCCCACAACTCAGTGCTTCTGCAAACCTCCTGTAAAGGTGTTGAATAATTATTATTCTCACTTGTGGAAAATCTTGAATGTAGGATTGCTGCAGGCTGGCAATAATGGTGATATTTACCACATATTTCTGGAATAGCAGCGCAGATTGCAAATTCTCAGTACGTTGTTGTCAGGTGCTGTTGTGTGGTTGTGACTCATAGTGATCTTATGTATAACAGAACAAAACATGGCCTGGTCGTGTGCCATCCTTACAGTACCGTTGCTTTGTTTCAGCTCATTGTTACAGCCACTGTGTCAGTCTATCTCGTTGAGGGTCTTCCTCTTTTTCACTGACTCTGTTCTTTACCAGGCATGATATCTTTCTCCAGGAATTGGTCCCTCCTTATAACATATCCAAAGTAAGTGAGACGAGGTCTCCCCACCCTCGCTTTTAAGTAACATTCCAGCTGTGCTTCTTCTAAGACATATTGTTAGCACGTAATTAATCAGTGTGAAAAGCGGTAAGAAGAAATGTCATGCTAATAAATTAAGGTCTTTACTGCACTGTCAAACTAGTTGAACAAAAATTTGAAAGGGTAATATGAATATTTAAGGCTCAAATGTGGATATGGTGCTGGCAGAGCAACTAATGTGTAGAGGACATTCAGATACTTTTCCAATGAGCGAATCAATGAATCTACTTCCCGTTATAGAAACAGAAATTCTTTTTGGTAGAAGGAGATAGATATAAGATCTTTTTTCTTCACCTACTTTTACCTTTTGAGAACATATTCAGTGATCTGTACATTCATGCCATAAAGGATTTAATGTTATTTTGTTAAACTTGAAATTCTCCAAGTATATCTGTTTCCTTTCCCATTATCTGTCTTGGCTTTTTCTGGAGAACTTATTTACTATTTTTCAAAAATTGGAAGTGACTGATGAGATTGCTTCTTTTTTAAAGATGTTATTGTCATAAATTCACAAATATTTTGAATATTTGTTTTATTTGACCTGGTGTCTTCTTACATTGCCTGCCTTAGGGTTTGAGGTTTCACTTCAGAGCCAGAAGGCCAGAGGCCCATTGTCAAAGTCAGTGGAATGTTGTTGCTTGTGTCTTTAAATGCAGGGAATTAGATAGCAATTTTAACCAGAGTGCACACACCTATGAAAACAACAAAACTCACTTTTAATTAATCACCATTAAAAACAAAAGGAAAAATAGGATGACATTTTCTCTTCCTTCCTGTTTGTTTCTTTGTTTTTATAAGTAAAGGTGTGTGAATAGGTAGTCTTTAATCAGTTTTTAATCACTCTAAACTTAATTAAAGGAGTCCCTGGGTGGCTCAAATGGTTAAGTGCTGGACTATTACCCAAAAGGTTGGCCGTTCAAACCCATCCAGAGGTGCCTCAGAACACGCGTCTGGCGATCTGCTTCCATAAAGATTACAGCCAAGAAAACCCTGTGGAGCACTGTTCTACTCTGATACACATGAGGTTGCCATGAGTCAGAATCGACTTGATGGCAACTAACAACAGCAATAACAGACTTAATTATTTCCATTTCTTATATTTCCCATCTAGTCAAAATCATAGTGCAGTGGAATCCTAATGCCATCGTAAGCAGCATATCATATGTTTTTATGGATTATCCAAGTATTTGAAAAGAATTTCTTTTTCTAAAAATTTCTAATATCAAAAAATCTAATTTGCCCTAAAAATTATATAGTTTGTTGGATCACACTGTGAGTGGTAAGAAATAATAATTATGTCCATCATAAATGAAATGTTCTCCAAAAAGATTCTGACAGATTGAAATCTCTACAGTACATTTTTGGCATTCCTGTTTTTGACAGTTTCACTTTATTCTAACATTCGTAAAGGTGAAATGGTCTCATATTAAAAGGCATTTCAATAAAACCTTGGTGCACTCATAAAACCAAATTAATGAAGATAAAGGAAGTTATTTTGTTTAACAAATGTGTGTATGTGTGTGTATATATATATATATATATATATGTATATATATATATATATATATCACTTTCTAAAGTGTCAAACACTGTTTTAAGTACATTACAACTACCAACTCATTTAATCCTCATAAAACCCCTATGAGGATTGAGTAAGGACAGTGTTGACATGTAGTGGGATTGTTAACCATTGTCATAGGGCAACATGTGTATTATCTGTTTAACGAGAAATTATTTTGTTCTGTAAACCATCTAAAGTGAGAATAGCAGCACAACTGGAAGAATGTAATCAGTGTCACTGAATTGTGCATGTAGAAATTTTTGAAATGGTGTATCTTTGGCTATGTATATTTTCACCAAAAATAAAAGGTCGGGAAGGGAGAGTGTTGACATGTCGTGGGGTTGTTAACCAATGTCATAAAACAATATGTGTATTGACTTTTTAATGAGAAACTATTTATTCTGTAAACCTTCACCTAAAGTACAATTAAAAAAAAAAAAAAAAGCCATATGAGGTAGTTAATGTTACCATTTATAAATGAGGAAACCCAGGAACAAAGAGTTCAGTAAAGAGCTGAATGTCACAGAGCTAAGGGTGGGAGAGCCAGAATCCTAACCCCGGAAATCTGACTATCAAGCCTGTGTGCTTAACCTGTGCTCTGCAGCCTCTTAAGTATCACTTTTTGTCACTTTCTGTGTGTTTTCATTGCCTGTCAAAAGTGTCATGATATTCATGCATTTTGTAACACTAATTCACTTCTTGTCCTTTGTATCTCATTTGCTGTACTTTCCTTTTACTCACTTGGTTGGCTAAAGTTGTTGGACTGTCTGAATGAATGAATCCAGTTGGTGTATTGAATGTAACCGGATTAAGTTTTTATTCTCTTAGACTTCTGTCAAAAGGATGAATATTGATTATTCCTCCAAATTCTTTGCTATAAAATATTTTTATTTTTCTCTGATAGAAAGCACTATATAAAGTTACTTAAATTTGCAACTTTATTATTTTTAAGATTGACAAGACAAATTTTCAAGAATTGAGGGAAATTTTTCCTGTGTATACCTGTGAATTTTGGCACATCATTAGACATATTTGGCTGGATGCAAGATTATTAAGCTTTTGTGTGAGAGAAACATATGGAGTTCTAAACTCTATGACATGTTAGAGATGAAAAAGCCATGTATAAATTTTATATTTCCTTCCATTTTCTCTATGTACACTATCCTGACCACCAAGCATAGAGTTACTCATGGTGACCCAAGAAGATCTCCAGTGTTAAATTTTATTCAAGCAAAATATTTTTGTTTTTAACCAACTCGAAGACAAAAATTAAATGGCAGATTCTTCTTACAATAAAAACCTAACCATTATTTTAATTTCAGGGGAAAACCCCATAAAATTGAAATATTGAATCCATTTTATACACAGAATAAGGTTTGTGGTTTTTAGGATTTATTGAATAAGTTAGTTCTTTAACATAAATGAAACAAAAGTCAAATGCTCAGGCATCAAAACATGGCAGAAATGCCTTTTTTTCTTCTTTTTTGATGGCTTGTCTCAATCTCTGAGGAATTTTTTTCTGAGTTAAATGTTAGGATTTATTACATCTGTGTGTTTTTGTTGTCCTTACTGTGAATTATACCTGAGAACGTTTTTTATTCTTTGTCTTTCCAGATGGCAGAAATGATGCTCAGGAGAATAGTTTAAGAGACTTAATAAAAGAGCTACCAGACACCCACTACTGCCTCCTGAAGTACCTATGCCAGTTTTTGACAAAAGTAGCCAAGCATCATGTGCAGAATCGCATGAATGTTCACAATCTCGCCACTGTATTTGGGCCAAATTGCTTTCAGTAAGTTAGTGGAGTTTTGCTTTTAATATTATCCTGTACTTCTTTTCCATTACTGCTGCCTAAAATTATTGGGATGTAGAAGCATATTTCAGTCTCAGAGTTGAACCAGTCACATAATTAACGTTGGAGAAATTCCATCTTGCTCTTAGGCATCTTAATCTTGGTTTCCATCCCAATTTTGAAGGCAGCAGATAGACCTTTTTATGAAACAGTAATTTGCAATACTTCAATCTCATTTAAAATTCTGGAAATAAGTTTTTTTTTCCCACTAAAAAAATTATAATCTGAAACAATTGACAGAAAGGATAGGAATACGGTATACTGGTAATCCCTGATTTATGACTTAAGACGTATTTAGTTGCAATGAACTGCACTTAGGACAATCTGTGTCATCCCCCCCCCACCGCCCCCCTGCCACCCTTGGTACATTTTGTTGCTAGTCTTATGTACTATATACAGTGTTGCAGCCCATAATTTGCTGATGTTATTGTTCTCAGATGTTCACTTGCAAATGTTTATATGTAATGTTTCCAACCTCCAAAGACAAATAAAGGTAAGATTTATAAAGATATGGATAATAAAAGGCAATAATAATGAAAGCTAAAAAAAAAGGAAGAGGTATCTGACTTACGTCAGAACCAGCTTACGGCAGAGTCATTGGAACTGAGCTCTATCGTTAAGTCAGGGACTATCTGTAGTAAGTAATAGTGATAAAGCTTAAATCATTGCTAATAGATGGAAAATTATAACCGGAATATGTCGTAACAGAAAGATACAACTTCAAATTCATTTTTTAACTTTTTTTAATAAACTAGACTAGAAATCAATTGTTTGCTTTGATATAGCTGTTACATCACTAGCCACAAGAATCATTGTAAAGTTTTAATGTTTTAAGTTATAGTCCCTGTTACTTTTTAAAGACTTTTAATTGTTGGTATATGAAACATGATCTAGTAATCGAGGAATTTTGCTTTTAACTCTCCTGTTAATCCCTTCTGTTATCAAACATGTTCTTACAAAAGACAGAGAACACTTACACTTTAAAAGCTCTTAGAAAGTTTTGTTTTGTTTTGGGTTTTCTTTGGTAGGGCATCTGCTTATATACTCCATGAATCTGCAGGCTAATTTAGCTGCCCAGAAGTAGTAGTGTTACCGTCCTCAGAATGACTACCTAAATGTAGACCCTGGCTAGATCTTAGTGACGGCAGGGTTCCAGGCCTAATATGGGGAGAAGTTCTACCTTAATAACTGTCCTCGTTGTAGCTTTAGAGATATTAAACTTTAAATAATGGCATTTCATAGGAACTGTTAATCTTGTGAATAAGTATATCAAACACAGGCTCTACTAAGAGTTCTTGTCTTAGGAGCTTTGTAGTAGTAAAATGTCTGTATCAGTTCTTTTTACTCCTATCTGCAGAGTGACGTGCTTGTGAGAAGTAAAGGTGTAAATAGAAACTATTCAATAAGTGTGAAACCTTAGATTGTACAAGAGGTGAAAATGGATTCATAAATAGATGTTTATGTAATAATACATAGATACCGATTTCATTGCTGTCTTGTAAATTGGGCTTGATTTGGAATTTCTGGTAACCTGCTTCAGTTAGTCAATCAAAATATCCACAAATGATGAGTTTTTATTTTAGCCTCTACTGTTTAATATGTATTTCTAAATCTGTGGAGTAGAAATCATTGCCTAGTACTTTCTCATTGAAGTAAAGTGTAATCATTGTAACAGATAGTGTTTATTGGACACTTACCAAGCCCTGGCGGCACAGTGGGTAAAGCAGTCGACTGCTAACAGGAAGGTCAGCGGTTCTAAAACACCAGCAGCTCCAAGGAAGAAAGATGAGGCAGTCTGCTTCCATAAAGATTTATAGCCTTGGAAGCCCTGTGGGGTCACTGTGAGTCAGAATCGACTCACCAGCAGTGGGGTTTGGTTTTGTTTGGATTACCAAGCACTATACTGTATCATTTATCTCATTGAGTTCTAAAGGGAAGAGTAATTTATTTTGTCATTGAAGTTCCTCTGTTTAGGTCAAGAAAAAGTAGACAGTTCAATTCCAGTGACTACAGTTAGTCCATAATTGTTATAAAGATGATAGGTGGAAAACTTCTATTCAAGGATAATTATCTCAGCCATGAGTCACTGAAGGGCAAGGCAAAGGAAACGCTTTCCTTAATAACTAAGGTAAAGCACTGTATAGTCAATAGATGGGGAAGAATTTTTTAATAATAAGGGAAAATGCTCGTGAAATAATGTTAATTTCTAAAAAGTATACAAAGTGTTATATACAGAATGATAATGGCTATGAAATATGTAATCATAAAATTAGAAGAAAATACACCAACAAGTTTATGGTTGTTTGGTGTTCTGGATGCTGGGCATAATTATAAGTGGCTGTTAATTACCAGATTTTCAACGTCCACTCCCTCCAGTTATGGATTTATTAAATTTAAATGATTGAGTAACACATTCTCCTTTTAAAAACTTCAAACAATATAGAGGTATATGAAACAAATATCCTCCGTTACTCCTTCCCATTCTAACCTCACCTCCCTAGAGATAAAAAGTTACCAGTAGGTGTGTATCCTTCCATCCCTTTTTTGAACACAGCCATAGTCTATTCTTAAATATAAATGAGATCATCATGCACATATTGTAAAGCTGGATTCTTTTTGTAGTAATACTAGAACTTTCTTTGTCAGTATATTTATATTTCTCATTATTTTAACCATTGCCATAACTTATTTAACCATCCAACTATTGATGAGCATTGAAAATTGTCTTTTTTGCTATTAAAACAGTTACAGTGAACATCCTGAGTATGCTTCTTTATGCACAACTATTTCTTTAGAAATAATTTCTGTTTCTTTAGAATAAACTAGAAGCAGAATTGTTTGGCTAAGGGATTTACATATTTCAGAATTAATGTGCGATGCCCTTCATAAAGGCTGTAACAATAATTTCTACCGTCAGTATTTAAGAATACCTGTTTCCCTGTAACTTTGCCATGTTGAGTGTTATCAAATATTTAAATTCTTCTTGATTTAATGGGGAAAAAAATGATATCCTAATTGCATGTGAAATTGAGTGTATTTTTGGAGAGGTTACTAATGTTTGAGTTTCTGTGTATCCTTCGTGTATATCCTGTGCTTATTTTTTGTTTTATTATTTATTTTTGGCTCTTCCTTACTGCTTTATAAGAGTTTTGCAGGTATGATAGCAGTTAACCTTTTGTCTGTTATAAATCTTGCAAAACTTTTCTTGTATTGTTTGTCTTTTAGTTTTATTTATGGTGCTTTATTAAATTTTTAAAACTTTAATTTACTCAAATGTGTCAACTCTCTTCCCTTTTTATTTTCTGGGGTTTATCTCTTGCTTAATAGTAGTTCCCAAACGTAAGGGTATTAAAATACACATTTTTTTTAATATTTATAGCCTTTTTTTGATTAGCTTTTTACTTTATCCAGAATTTACTTTTGTATATGATAGGACATATGGCTACAATGGAAACCCTGGTGGCGTACTGTTTAAGAGCTACAACTGCTGACCAAAATGTCAGCAGTTCGAATCCACCAGGTGCTCCTTGGAAACCCTATGGGGCAGTTCTACTCTGTCCTTTAAGGTTGCTATGAGTCTGAGTTGACTTGATGGCAATGGGTTCGGTTTTGTTTTTTATGGATGCAATTTGAATTTTCTTCAAATACATGATCAATTATTGTCAAGCTGTTCATTGCATAATGTATCTACCTGCTAGTTGGTAATACCAACTTTATCACATATTAACTTCCAACATATATATGTCTGTTTCTAGTTTTTGTAATGACTCTTCCTTCTCTTCCCTTCCATTTTTTATTACATTTTCTTTTCCAGTGGAATTTTGGAATCTCCATCTTAATTTTCATTTTTAAAAATTATTTGGAATTTTTTTTTTTTACTTTTTTTTTAATTTGAATTTTTTTAGTTGTTTTTCAAGCTTTTTCTCAATTTTTTATTATGAAAAATTTCAGTCATACAAAGGATTTCAAGTAATAGTACGGTAATGATTCATTCACTCACAGACAATTTGAAAGGACTATATAATAATCGTCCATTTTCTCATTAACTGGATAGTGTACTTTATCTCTGTATGTGTATAAGTTGTTTCTGAACCATTTGAAAATAAGTTGTGACCTCATGATACTTTACTGCTATATACTTAATCCTGTGTCTCTTAAAATTAAGAACATTTTGCTGCATAACCACAATATACTTATCACAGCTAAGAAAATTGACAGTTCCACATTATCGTCTGAATAGTCCATATTCGTATGTTCCCAGTTTGTCACAGTAATGTCTTCAGTGCTGTTTTTCTCTATACAGGATCCAGTGGCTCACATATTGTATTTGGTTGTTAGATTTCTTTAATATCTCGTAATGTAGAACAGTCCCTCCTCCATGTGTGTGCAGTGTGCGTGGGTACTGTGTTTTGGTTTTTATTTTTGTTTAACCAGATTGACTTTTTTAAGAGATTAGCCATCATCTTGTGGAATTTCTCACATTCTGGATGTGTCCGATTATTTCCTAGTGGTGCTGCTTACATCGTTCTTCTATCCCCTGATTTGCTGTAAACCTGTCACTCAGATATAGTCTTGGTTAGATTCAAGTTAATTTTTTGTAAAAAATACTTCATTAATGACATTTTATACTTTATATTGCATCCTATTAGGAGCCACATAATGTTAGATTGCCTTACACTTATTGATGCTTTGCTCCATATCTTAGTTAAGGTCACCACTGTAAAGGTATGGCTTTCCCTTTGGAATTAGCAAATAATCTGTTGGGTGATAATTTTGGCATCATGCAAATGTATGCTCCACAAAAACTTTCCACTAATGGTTTGATTTTCTCTTAGTTTTCTTATCCTGAATAAGTTATTTCATTTGAGGTTATAGGATGGTCATTTCCTATTTCTACTATTCTTTCTTCATGTTTTAGTTGATACTCATCTATAAAGAAGAGCTTTACCTCATCAATTAGGAATGAACAACATTAAATTTGAATATTCAGATTATTCGATATTTGGCCATTTGTGGGAATTCCTTTAAGCTGGCTACTGAGTCCTTTCGACATGACCCCATTCAGTTTTAGAATGCAGGGTTTGTTTGGTGTTTCCATTTAACTTTATGTTTTAAATATGTAAAACATTTACATGGTTTATAAGTAAAATTTATATAAAAAGGTATACTCAGAGAAGTTTCATTTTCACTGTACTCCATTCACCCATTAACTGTCTTTCGGGAACATTTTTATTAGTTTCTGGTTTATCCTTCCAATGTTTCTTTTAGTAAAAGTAAGTGTGTATATATAGGTAGGTTTCATATATATATGTGATGTGCGTATGTGTGTGTCTGTGCATGTGTGCATTCTTATTTCTCATCTTTCTTACTCTGGTCTTCACTTTACTTTTTATCTCGAGATCTTAGAGATCACTCCAAATCAGTTTATTCTTTTCATTTTTTTTAATGCCTGTGTATTATTTTGTTGTTTGGATGAAGTAAAGTTTACTCAACAATACTTTTCTGATGGCCATTTAAGTTGTTTCCAATATTTTGTTGTTAGGGTGATGCCACAGCAAATAAACTTGTGCATATATATCATCAGGATTAATTCCTAGACATGAGGTTGATAGATCAAAGGGTAAGTGCACCTGTGGGTTCATTAGATACTCCCGAATTCCTCTTCATAGGCGATGAACCAGTGTTACATTTCCACTAGCAATGTACAACAGTGCCTGTTTTTTCACTCTTACCAATTGTGTTTTGCCAAAGTTTTGGAGGTTTGCCACTCTGATAGGTGAGATGTGGTATCCCCAATGTATTTTTTTGAATACATTTATTGAGATATCATTTACATGCCGTATAATTCACCCATTTAGAGTATACAATTCATTGTTTTTTTTAGCATGTTCGCAAAGTTAAGCAGCTATCACCCAAGTCAATTTTAGAACATTTATATCCAGAACCCAAAACAAAACTCGTTGCTGTTGAGTCAATTCTGACTCACAGCGACCCTGTAGGACAGAGGAGAACTGCCCCATAAGGTTTCCAACGCTATAAATCTTTACAGAAGTAGACTGCCACATCTTTCTCCCGCAGAGCAGCTGGTGGGTTCGAACTGCCAACCTATTGGTTGGCAGCTGAGTGCTTAACTACTGCACCACCAGGGTTCCTTACATTTATATCATCCTCCCAGAGCCCTGTACCCATTAGCAGTCACTTTCCACTTCCCCCAGAACCATCTCACCCAGCCGTTGTCAACCACTAGTCTACTTGTCTCTATAGATTTACATATTCTGGACATTTCATATAAATAGATTCATACAATATATGGTCTTTTGTGACTGGCTTCCTTCATTTAGCAATATGTTTTCAAGGTTCATCCATTTTGTAGCATGTATTGGTATTTCATTCCTTTTTATTGCAGAATAATACCCCATTGTATGAAAGTTTGTTTAGTCATCATTTGATGGACATTTTGGACTGTTTCCAGTTTCTGTCTATTATAAATGACATTGCTATGAACATTTATATACAAGTTTTACGGTAGCTTTTTAGTCATTTTTTGAGATCACAGTGTCAATTCTCCAACTTTATTATTTTTTTTCAAGATTGTTTTGGCTATTCTGTGTCCTTCACTTTTCCATATGAATTTTAGGATCAGTTTATGAATTTCTGCAAAAAAGATCAACTGGTATTTTGATGGGAATTGTGTTGAGTCTGTGGGTCACTTCAGGGAGTGTTGCCATCTTGACCTTTTAAATCTTCCAATCCATGAACATGGGCTGTTTTCCATTTACTTCTTTAATTTCATTCAACAGTGTTTTATCATTTTCAGAGTACGTGTTTTGCACTTCTTTTGTTAATTTTTTTCCTAAGTATTTTATTCTTTTTAATGCTATTCTAAATGCAATTGTTTTCTTAATTTTGTTTTCAGATTTTCATTGTTAGTGCCAATGTAGTTTTAATTTGCATTTATTCTGTTATGAATGAGGTTGAACAGCTTTACTTGTATTTAATGGTCATTTTTCTTTCTCTTGATATGTTTGTTCATGTCTTTGCCCATTTTCCTATCAGGTTCTCAGGCTGTTATTTTTCTATTTGAATACTTATTTTATTTTTAGTCTTTTTTTCCACTAATAAACACACTGAAAGCTCTACTTTTCCTCTCATTATCACTTTGCCACAACACTTTAATTCAACTTGTATTACTTCTTGTTACGGATTGGATTCTCTGAAATACTAACTCTGAGTAAGTTTTCATGCAGGAGGTTTATTGGCTAGTACTCTATGGAACCATACATGTAAGGAATAGAGGGAAGCAAGATTGGGCAGAAGGAGAAGTTGAACTGTGATGCAGTTCAATCCTATAGGATGAACCTTAACAACTGGAAACAGGTACCAGGAGGAAACTAAGTAGATGCATGACCCTTTCATGACCATTTCTTTCTTTCTCCCATGGAATATTCCATCCCAGAGCTGCTTCTTACAGCCCATTTGGGGAAGTCCAGAGTGCCAAACAAGGTATCTGTCAAGCAAATTGTTGTGTGTATTGTGGTTCTTTTTGAAATAGCTGTGCACACTTTACATTGTTTAACTTCTCCCCTTGTATCCTTTTCTACTCATGCTGCCCTCCTCCCAAAATAAAGCACCAACACTCTCATTGCTGCCTTAGTTCCTGTTTTCTTCAGAATCTTCTGTAAGGTACTGTGCAATAATGACACAGGAGACTATTCCAATATAGGAGGAAAACCTATTTTCTTATGACAAAATTTGTACTTCAAGAATTTTAAAGGATAGCTTTGCCTAAACATGATTTTTTGTTTACATGCTGATTTTGGAAACTAATCTTTTCATAAACTCGTACACAGCAACTCCACTTTAAATATTATACTCCCTGGTGGTGCAGTGGTTAAGAGCTCGGCTGCTTACCAAAAGGTCGGCAGTTCAAATCCAACAGTTGCTGCTTGGAAACCCTATGGAGCAGTTCTGTTCTGTCCTATAGGGTCGCTATGAGTCTGAATTGACTCGACTACAAAGGGTTTTGGTTAATATTATTTTATGATTCCTTTGAATTTGAAGTTTTGCTTTGGCAAAAAAGTACTCAAGGCTAAAATTCATAATATTAGGAAAATGTAAATATTTGTATTTTCTGTTGTTTAAAGTTAATTTTAAAACCAACTTTTTAAGCGATATTGGTGAATAGACCAGGATTCCCTAACAACCTTTAGCCAAGGAGTAAAAAAAATTATTTTGTTTGGTTGTTTATTAATATTCTTGACACTTTATATTAAATCTAGTGTGCACCCTTAATTAGTTTTCATGATTTAATAATATCAATGTCCTTAGCCTCCAGTTATTAAAACAAGTCTGCTAATTGGTACTAAGTAAGCCATTTGATCAGAATCTTTTTTTTTTTTTTTTTTTTTGCATCATTTGCCTTTTGTTTATAGTTCTGTAAATTAAGCTTGTTTCTTGAAACAGGTGTTGCAATGTTCATCAGTAATCAGTAATGCTGTGGGTTCCTAAAGCTTAAAGGGATAAATCAATTTCAGATCTTTACTGATAAGCTCTTTTACATATACTTCTTTCCAAGAAGTTACATTTTTGCTTAGTGGCAACACCAAAAAGATTTTATAACTGCTACCAGCCTTCTTCAAAGCTTGCAGAAAAAAATAACACAATAAGGTAGTGGTACCAAATGACCAACTCATAAACTGTAGTTGCATGATCTTTGTGTGTGTATATGTGTGTGTATGACTAGGTATTTGGACAACGTCAGTAAATGTTAGATGAGATCAGCTAAATCTGTAGACACAAACCAGATAATCCTACAATGTTGCCATCATCCCCTAACTGCTACTAAGCAGCTTTGTTTAATTTGAAGCCCAAAAGTTACTTTTGGAATATTATTAATTTGGATTGAAAAGAGTAGTTAGTTGAAATTTTGTTTTTGATTAAGCCCTAGTCATACCTATTCATACATTTTAACCTGTTAGCATATCTATTTATAAAATGCAAGTTGTTCACTTGTTAACATATTTCTTATCATCATCTTTCGTAGACATGTTTTTGGTATATTAAAGAATGAGTGATAGGAAGTTTGGCTTTTCTCCACCTAAACCTGTCTAGTGGTTACTTCCTTGTCTGTAGTTCTGTGTTAACCTACTTGTGGCTGTAATAATTGGCTTTCCTATTGCCTTCTTTTTTTTTTTTTCTTCTTCTAAATGGCTGTAAGTTTATTTTTATTATAAAAATAACATATACTCATAGCAAAAAAATTTTTTCAGACAAAATAACATAGTATAAAGATGAAAGTGAATATCATCCATAACTATCCTATCTAGGTGCAATCACTGTTCACACTTCAGCTTATCTATGTCTATATTCCTTTTTCTTCATGCTTACACATATATTTATGTTTATGTTTGATTAAACATGGGATGATAAAATAATACTATTTTATAATATTTATTTAAGAAGTTAATATTATTTATCATCACATTTTTCTATGCTTATAAATATAAGCCTTTATCATCATTTTTAGTGATGATACTGCATTCTGCTAATCAGCATCATTTATTTAAGCCACCTCTGTAAGTGGCATTTTAAGATTCCCCCCCCACCTTTTTTTGCAATAATACCAAAAAAAAAAAAAAAAAAAAAAAACCCGTTGCCATTGAGTCAATTCTGACTCATAGAGATCCTATAGACCCTATAGGACAGAGTAGAACTGCCCCATAGGCTTTCCAAGGAGTGCCTAGTAGATTTGAACTGCCGACATTTTGGTTGTAGCCACACTCTTAACCACTACGCCACCAGGGTTTCCTTTGCAATAATAGTAGGTAATAGTTATTGAGTGCTTACTAAGTTCCTGGCAGTGTTCTAGGGTCTTTTTAGGTTGAACCATATTTCCTTGGTTTAGCTTTAAAGCTTTATGAGGTATGTACTGTTATTATCTCTACTTTACCTGTGTGGAAACTGAAGCATACAAACTCGTAGAAGGTCACTTGGCTGGTAAGAGTTAGCGTCAGGATTCTGAACCCAGACAGCCTGGCTCCTCAGCTCCAAGCTCTTAATCACCTCTCTATAAATGTTTCCCCTATAAACAACATTGCAATAGCTATTCTTGAACATAGATTTCTTCACACTTCACTAATTATTTTCTTTGGATGTACTTTTAGAAGTAGAATTGCTTGGTCAAAGAATATACATATCATCAAATGTGTACTCCAGAAAGGCTGTCCCAGTTCATGCTGTGAGCAACAAAATGAGTATGTCCCATTTACCACTCCTTCTCTAATACTGGTTTTATCATATTTTTTAACATTTGCCAACATAGTAAGTGATTTCTTTGAATATTTTCACTTATTTGATTATTGTGAGATTTAACACATTTAAAAGCTTATTTTCCCATATAGTTATTCTTTTGTGAATTGCCTTTTTACTCTCATGTTCAATTTTTCCAAGCTGGTGCTCATCATCTTATTATTGATTTGTGAGAGTTCCTTTTGTAGTAAAAATAGTAATCTTTTGTTATGTATTAGAAATATTTCTCTCATCTTGTAATTAAAGTTATCTTTGAACCTCACAATTCTTATTTTTTGCCACAAAGAAGTTTAAAATTTTTTTATTAATTCTCGATGTCATCTTGGTTGTCCAGGTTTAACGTCATCTTTAAAAGACCTTCTACCTCAAGGTTATAAAAATATGCATTTCTCTTTTCTCTTAGTATTTCTTATAGTTTCATTTTTTATTTATTTAAATCTTTAATACTTACGGAAATTATGCTAGAAAAGGTATGAGTTAGGGATCTAAAATTTATTAAATATCCACTTATGTTTTCTTTTAACATATTTTTTTATTTTTAAATGTTTAAATCCTGAATTCAAGTAAAATTTTCTTTGATAAAATATGATTTAAGGATTTAATTTTGCACTCAAATAATAAGCCTGCTAACCAAACAACATCTAGAGAAAAATTCATACTTTATCAAGTGATTCGAAATACCATTTTTATCATTATATTAAATTCTTAAACATATTTTGGCTTTTTCTGGGCTCTTTTCTATTACAATTATCTATATATTTCTATGGTGCTAATATCATACCCTTTCTATTTTAATGTTAGGAGTGCTATTCACCCACGTAATTCTTCTTTTTCCTATCTTTTCTGGGTAATTGTGTGCATATGTTCTCCCACAAAAAGTTCAAAAAAATTTTTTTCTACATTTAAAAATTCCTGTTAAATTTTTAGGTTTACTTGGAGATAATTGAAAGAAGTCTTTAATATTGAGTCTTTCATATAATAAAATGATGTATCTCCCCACCTACTCCAGTTTTTACTTATTTTATTTTTGTTTTCTGAAATTGTAGGATCTTGGAAACGTATAGAAAATTGTGGCATGCAGAGTAAAACTTAGCCACTAATCCTATTACTCAGAAATAATAACTTAAAAAACTTTATTACCTTTTAGCTTTTTCTCCTTGTATATATTCTTTTAAAAAAATTTATCGTTACATTCTGTGTACCTTTTTGCAAACAAAACATTAAATTATAAACCTTTCTCATGTCTTATAATGAGTTTAGTTTATATCATTTTTATTTGCTACAACCAAGGCTTTTTATATTCAGCCACCTAGAAAATAGAAAATAAATTTGTTTAGATTATATGTGCATACAGAAGGTTGGTTTTCAATCATCTATTCCTTGGGGTGAATCCATAAGCATAATTGTTGCTGTCATATTTTTATGGCTTAAGAAAGCTGAGTGTAGAGAAAACTATTTAAGATTACAGAATGTAAATGGAACTAATAGTATTTATTTTAGACTGTTTCAGTTGAAACTCTGATTGAGACAAGAGAGAAATCAATTGCTTTGTAGGTCAAAAAAAAGCCAGATTGGTGTAGAAAGATTTCAGATGGGTACAGATATTAGGTTGAATCATATGAAATTGCCATTTTTCTAGTTCAAACTGGTCAAAGACCACAGTTTCATATATCGCAATATAATAGTAAGCTCAGATCTGTTATTGCTTGGGTTCAGTCAAGAACATGAGTTTGTATCATTAATTAAATATAGTTATTGAAGAAGATACTACAGAACCTCCATTACAGATCCATTTGCTTATATTTTTTCCCAGAATCATGATAGTTTCTAACTTTCTAAACTGAACCATACATAGTCTTCTTCCAGATATTGTGTATGAAGGCTGAAGTAAATTTTATTACAGGCAGTCTCTGGATTATGAACAAGATCAGATTCTAAATGTGCTTTTAAGTCAAATTTGTAAGTAACAAATGCATTGAACAGTAATGACTGCAGACCAGACAGGTTGTGGGATGACATCGAGGACATCATACATGAAGAAAGTAAGAGGTCATTAAAAAGCCAGGAAAGAAAGAAAAGACCAAAATGAATGTCAGAAGAGGCTCTGAAACTTGCTCTTGAACATGGAGTAGCTAAAGCAAAAGGAAGAAATGATGAAGTAAAAAAGCTGAACAAAAGATTTCAAAGGGTAGCAAAGTAAAGTATTATAATGACATGTGCAAAGACCTGGATTAGAAAATCAAAAGGGAAGAACACGTTTGACATTTCTGAAGCTGAAAGAGCTGAAGAAAAAATTCAAGCCTCAAGTTGCAGTATTAAAGGAATTTATGGGCAAAATATTGAACAACACAGGAAGCATCAAAAGAAGATGGAAGGATTACACAGAGCCACTGTACTAAAAAGAATTGATCAACGTTCAGCCATTCCAATCGGTAGCATATGATCAGGAACCCATGGTACTGAAGAAAGAAGTCCAAGCTGCACAGAAAGCATTGGCAAAAAACAAGGCTCCAGTAATTGACGGAATACCAATTGAGATGTTTCAACAAACAGACGCAGCACTGGATATGGTCACTCATCTATGCCAAGAAATTTGGAAGACAGCAAAACAGGTCCATATTTACACCTATTCCAAAGAAGGGTTATCCAATGGAATGCAGAAATTATTGAACAATACCATTAATATGACACACAAGTAAAACTTTGCTGAAGATCATTCAAAAGCACTGCAGCAGTACATTGACAGGGAACTGCCAGAACTCAAGCCAGATTCAGAAGAGGATGTGGAACGAGGGGTATCTGCTAATGTCAGATAGATCTTGGCTGAAAGCAGAGAATACCAGAGAGATGTTTACCTGTGTTTTATTGACTATGCAAAGGCATCCCACTGTGTTTGCTTGTTCTTGTTGTTGTTAGGTGCTGTCAAGTCAGTTCCAACTCATAACAACCCTACATACAACAGAACGAAACACTGCCCAGTCCTGTTCCAGCCTCACTATCGTTGTTATGCTTGAGCCCATTGTTGCAGCCACTGTGTCAGTCCATCTCGTTGAGGGTCTTCCTCTTTTTCGCTGACCCTCTGCTTTTCCAAGCATTATGTCCTTCTCCAGGAATTGGTCCCTCTTGATAACATGTCCAAATTATGTGAGACAAAGTCTTGCCGTTCTTGCTTCTAAGGAGCATTCTGGCTGTACTTCTTCCAAGATTTGTTCATTCTTTTGGCAGTCCATGGTATATTCCATATTCTTGGCCAACACCATAATTCAAAGCAGCAATTCTTCAGTCTTCCTTATTCATTGTCCAGCTTTCACATGCATATGATGCGATTGAAAACAAAATGGCTTGGGTCAGGCACACCTTAGTCTTCAAGGTAACATCTTTGCTTTTTAACACTTTAAAGAGGTCTTTTGCAGCACATTTGCCCAATGCAGTGTGTCGTTTGATTTCATGATTGCCACTTCCATGGATGTTGATTATGGATCCAAGCAAAATGAAATCCACTGTGTGGATCATAACAAATTATGGATGACATTGCGAAGAATCAGAATTCCAGACACTTAAGTGTTTTCATGAGGAACCTGTACATAGACCAAGAGGCAGTCGTTCAGACAGAACAAGGGGATACTGCGTGGTCTAAAGTCAGGATAAGTGTGTGTCAGGGTTGTATCCTTTCACCATAATTATTCAGTCTGTATACTGAGCAAATAATCCAAGAAGCTGGACTATATGAAGAAGAACGAGGCATTAGGAATAGAGGAAGACTCATTAACAACCTGCGTTATGCAGATGACACAACCTTGCTTGCTGAAAGTGAAGACTTGAAGCACTGATGAAGATCAAAGACTACAGCTTTCAGTATAGGTTACACTTCAACGTATAGAAAAAAAATTCTCACAACTGGACCAATAAGCAACATCATGATAAATGGAGAAAAGATTGAAGTTGTCAAGGATTTCATTTTACTTGGATGCACAATCAACGCTCGTCGAAGCAGCAGTCAAGAAATCAAATGACACATTGCACTGGGCAAATCTGCTGCAAAAGACCTCTTTAAAGTGTTAAAACGCAAAATGTCACTTTAAAGACTAAGGTGCATCTGACCCAAGACATGGTGTTTTCAGTCGCCTCAGTTGCGTGCGAAATCTGGACAATGAATAAGGAAGACCAAAGAATTATGGTGTTGGAGAAGAATATTCAATATACCATGGATTTAGAAGAACGAACAAATCTGTTTTGGAAGAAGAACAACCAGAATGTTCCTTATAGCGAGGATGATGAGACCTCACCTCACATACTTCGGACGTGTTATCCAGACGGACCAGTCCTTGGAGAAAGACAGCTTGCTTGGTGAAGTAGAAGGTCAGCGAAAAAGAGGAAGACCATCAGTGAGGTGGATTGATGCAGTGGCTGTAACAGTGAGTTCAAGCATAACAACGATTATGAGGATGTTGCAGGACAAGACAGTGTTTCGTTCTGTTGTACATAGCGTCCCTATGAGTCGGAACCGACTTGATGGCACCTAACCGCAACAGGTGCATAAGGTTCTTATTTAAACTTACTTTAGCACAAGAAAAGTCTTTTCAATGATTTAAAAGCTGCAAGTGCAGCAAGTGATGGTGATTGTGCTGAAGAATTTTGTTGTGAGTAGAGGTTGGTTCACTAGTTTCAACATGAAGGCAAATTTATGTAACATTAAAGGGCAAGTAAAGGTTGTCCATAATTTGGACTTCAGGAGTCTGGGGACTGCCTGTACTCTGGTTAGTGTTAATGAAGATGCTTCAGGTGTTTGCTTTTAAAATAAAAATAATCAGAAAAGATGCTTTTGACCTTTATCTCACTCAAAAGGTGTTGATAGACAATCCTTAGATCTGCAAATGGTGGTTTATCAGGCTGATTATTTCTTTGTAATGTATTTAAGAGATTAGCAAGCCAGTGCATTGAAAAATACACAGTGCTATTACAGTTTTTCTTCTGTGAAATAATAATTTTTGTTTGTTGTATTACAAAGAACAGTGATATTTTTCTAGGGGTAAATGGTGGTGTAGTGGTTAAGCATTTGGCTGCTAACCAAAAGGTTGGCAATTCCACCAGCCACTCCTTGGAAACCCTGTGCGTCAGTTCTACTCTGCCCTGTATGGTCACTATCTATGATTCAGAATCGTCTTGAAGGCAATAGGTTTTTTTTTTTTTTCCCTTTTGGTTTGGCTGACTGCTGGGTGTAATAGATGGTTTGCAGCTCTTTTACACCATTGATGTGATACAATGTGTGAACTCTCCTCTGGAGTATGCCTCTCTCCAGAATAACCAGGCTTAGTGGTCTAACGTTGCTGATTGGAGCCAGAGTCAAAGGTTTCTTATCTTTTTAAAAATAATCCCTTGAGTCCCTCAGTCTCTGCAAGAACGCAGTGATCAAGCAATGATGTCTGCCTGGCAGTTAATGATCATCTGGAGAAATATATCGTCCAGCATCAATTCAAGGTCCTTTAAGTCAGTCAGTTATTTATTAAAGAAAACCGCTCAGCAAGAAGACATCAACATTACTAAGTACTGCTAAAAAAGCAAACAACAACAACTACAAAGTAAAAACCATGAAATTGCATAATGTTCCTCTTCAAACATGCTTTCAAAAACTTCTGCATTTATTATCTTGTTTATTCCTTATATCAATCTTAGAAGAAAGGTGGTAGACCAGAAAATTTCATTTTGCAGCAGCTGAAATGAAGCTTCATGGGGTGGGTGTGTAGATGTCTATGATCGCCCACAGTTTATACACTAGTAAGTGGGAAGACTAAGAATAGTCTGTCTTCTGCTTCCCAGTCTATTGTGTTTTCCACTAGATCACATATTTTCTCAAGATAAAGCATAGATGTTGTTATTTACTGTAATTTATCTTGACAGTCATGGGTTATTTGTGGGATTAATGACCTTTATTGTATCACTTGCCTTGATTTGGCCCATGTGTGTATAGAGTCAGTTGGTAAGTTAAATATGACTTTTAAAAATTGAGAAAAATGTTTAAAGTGAATACTCTTTCTCTTAGGGAAAATGAAAATTTAGATTTTGATAATTCTGATTTTCTCATTTCTCATTCCTCTGAAAGAAAATTCAAATGAAAGAAAAATCATTTTACTAATGCAGTGTGGTGGCTGCCTATGAGACTTCATAATGAAAAACTGTGCCATATGTCTTGTACAAGTGTAATCTTGAAAATAGCTAAATAGCTATTGACCTTTTAAGCTCTTTGCAGCATCATCAAGTGATGACAAGCAGCAAATGTAAGCTATGAGCCAGAATCAACCCAATGGCATGGGTCTGGTTTTGATTTACATGTGTATGTGTGTATATACATATGTATAGAGAGAGATGATGTACATACATATATATAGAGAGAGAGAGATGTTTGTTAGCTGTTTGAACAATCCAGTAGCAAATTTATACTCTCAACATTGTATGTGGAAGTGTGTATGTACATTTATATAATAATCTTCATAATTATTATCTAACACCCTCATAGCTACCTTCTACATACACAGTTGTTTTTTATTTTCTCCCCTGAAATTACTATAAAGACTCAGACCTGGGGGAGTGATTTAACTACCTCCTCTGTCACCAGCTCTGTGACTTTAAGCAAGTCAATTTTTCTCACCCTCTGTTTTCTACTAGATGATGTATCAATAGCTTTTCAGCATTAAGATTTGTTATATGATTTTGTTTTTCTGTAGTTTTTCTTAATTTGTTTATTTGGTAAATTTATTAATTTACACGTTTTTTGAGCACATACTATATGCCAGCAGGCAGTGTGCCAGATGCCTCAGGGAAATCATACTCCTGTGTGGGGGAGGGGAATGGGAGAGTGAGAGAGAAAGGGAGGGTGGAGATTGATATTGATTCCCTAAATACTGAATTACAGTTGTGATAAGTGCTGCAGTGGGGTTTATAATAGAGGTCTTCATTGTATGAATACATGAGTGTGTTTATTGGGTAAGTGGCTTGTGGTTCATTCAGATGTAGTTGACAAAGAGCTCTCTCTCCATTTTAGTGTAGTCTTCATCCCCCAAGTTCTCTTCATCCCTTCTTTAGCTTGTTTTGATAACTTCTTAAATGGTTTCCCTTCTTTGGTCTCACCCATTGCAGTTCAAATCTACCTGCTATAATTAGCTATTTAAAACATAAGTCAGATTATATCTCTTTCTTGCTTTCCAACCCTCCCAAAGATACTGCTTTTCTCTACCATAGCATTCAAAGCTTTTTTTTATTTGATCCATAGTTTCTTGTGTATCCTTATCTCTTCTACTACTTCCGAGAGCTACCCATCAGGGATCTAGAGATAGGCAACTGTAATTAGATTAGAGGAAAATCTGGAGGCTGAACTAGAGTTTGAAGTCATTTGTTCTTATTTTTTGCTTGAAAACAAGATGGACAAGCTCTCCAAGTACGATTGCATCTGGAGGAATGTCCATAGCTATGTGATAGAAAGAAGCAATCAGAAGATTAGAGGAAGATAAGCTAGTGTAGTGTCACCAGAGCCAAAAAAAATTCAATTTCAAGAAAGATGGATGGACTATAGAGAGATCAAGGAAAAAGAGAACTAAGAAAAGTATATCTGGATTTTGGGATTCAGGGATCCTTTGAATGAATGATTGCAGACACACAATGACACTTCATAATATTTCCAAAAGAACAAGTTTCTAAATAGCTCTTATTAAGAAAATATTATGAGACACATAATATTACTTGAAAAAAATGGCTCTGTGGGACTGGAAAAGAAACAGCTGTTTCTACAATTGCTACTCATTTTAAAATGTATTAATATACATTGTGACTAACTCAGTATTTAGCACAAAGTTCTGAATTTTTTACCAACACATTCAGTATTTATAAAATTCATTATACCTCCTCTAAGTTCTCCATTAGAGAACAAACAAGAGGGAAAAAACGCAGGTAGGTTTATTTTCTGATTTAGATTCCTAAAGTTGAATGCAAATGAATGAGGACTTGATTTTTGCTGAGTTCTCAAGTATTTGTAATTAAACATTAAATAACATGTTTACTATATACATAGTTGATTGGCATATTTTTATGTTGGATTTGGCTCAGGTAGAAGGTTAAATCACTTTAGTTATTAAAGAATTAACTATAATAAATGGAAATAACAGGGAGCCCATTCAATAAAGACTAATGGAATGTGTAAAGACAGGTGGTCTGGCCTTATGATATCTTCTACTCCTTGATGCTGCTGGTGGCCTAGTGGTTAAGAGCTACAGCCGCTAACCAAAAGGTTGGCAGTTCAAATCTACCAGGCACTCCTTGGAAACTCTATAGGGTAGTTCTACTCTGTCCTATGAGGGTTGCTATGAGTCTGAATTGACTCGATAGCAGTGGGTTTGTTTTTTTTTTTAAATTTGTTTTGATACTGCTGGTAAGCAAATATTCATCCCTCCTAAAGAGCCTAGAAGAAGTCCTGGTGGTACAATGGTTAAGTGCTGGGCTGCTAACCAAAAGATCAGCAGTTTAAACCCACCAGCCGCTCCATGGGAGAAAAGACCTGGCAATCTGTTCTTGTAAAGACTACAACCTAGGACACCCAATGGGGCAGTTCTACTTTGTCCTCTAGGGTCGCTATGAGTAGGTTTGAATCAAAGGCACACAACAACAATGAGCCTAAGGAATTACCCTGGTGAGCCATGGGAACAATTTGGCAGTAAATCAAGATGCAGTGAGATTATTGTTCAGGTTTTATATAATTTTATATAGAAAGACGGTATAGCCAGATTGCCTTTGTTCAAACCTAGCCCCACTGCTTTCTAAGAGTGTGATCTTGGACAAGTTATTTAACCTCTCAGTACTTCAGTCATTTATCTAGAAAATAATAATAGTAACTGTATTACATAGTTGTTACACTTCAGTAACTCCAGGAATATGTAAAATGTTGGGCACTATTTTTCCTAGATTTAATTATGATATTAATTTCTAATATAAAACTGTGTAATTTTGGGTTTCTGTATATTATCAAAGAGCAGAAAAGGAAATCAATGAAACATTACCATTTAAAATAGCATCTAAACGAATAAAGTACCTAGAAATAAATTTTACTAGGAAGATGAAGGACTTGTATGTAGAAAACTATAAAACATTACTAAAAGAAATCAAAGAAGATCTAAATAAATGGAAGGACATACTATGTTTGTGGACTGGAAGTTTCATGTAGTTAAGATCTTAATACTACCCAAAGCAATCTATAAATTCAATGCATCCCCCATCAAAATTCCAACAGACTTGTTTGTAGAAATGGAAAATCCAAACTGCAAATTCATATGGAAGGGCAAGAGACCACAAATAGCTAAAGCAATCTTGAAGAAGAGTAAAGTAGGAGGACTCAAACACTGCCTGATTTCAAAACATGCTATAAAGACATTGTAATTAAAACAAACTGGTACTGGTATAATAATAAACATACAGACCAATGGAATATAATTGAGAGTTGAGAAAGAAATCCATACATCTGTGTTGAACTGATTTTCGACAAGGGTGCTATATCCATCCAACAGGGAAGGAAGAATCTCCTCAATAAGTGGTGCTGGGAAAATTGGATTTCCACATGTAGAAGAATGAATCAGGATTCATACCTCACACCAAACACAAAAACCAGTTCAAAATGGATCAAGGACTTTAATGTGAAAAATTGAAACCATAAAATTCTTCGAAGAAAATATAGGGGTATGGCTGTAGTACCAAGGTTTTAATGACGGATTATCTGTCAGATAAATGACAACAAAAGCATGGATGGCAAAATACAAAATAGATCAAATGGGCCATCATAAAAATTAAATACTTCTCTTCATAAAAGGACTTTGTCAACAAACTAAAAAGACATCCTATAGGTTGGAAGAAAATTTTCTGGAACCAAATACAGGTAGTCCTTGACTTACAGTGTATTCGATTTATGACAAATAGTACTTATGAACTGTTTGGTTTTTTTGTACATCTTATCATTAAAGGTATGTACTGCATACAGTGTTGTAGTGCATAATTTACTGATGTTTTCATTCTCAGATGTTCACTTGCAAATGTTTATCTGTAGTATTTCCAAGCCCCAAAGACAAAGATCAAATTTATAAAGATACTGATTGTTATTGTTGTTAGAGGCCATCGAGTCAGTTCTGACTCAATGTGACCCTATGTACAATAGAACGAAACAGCGCCTGGTGCTGCGCCATCCTCATAATCATTGCTGTGTTTGAACCCATGCTTGCAGCCACGGTGTCAATTCATCTTGTTGAGGCTCTTCCTCTCTTTCACTGACCCTCTGCTTTACCAAGTATGATGTCCTTTTCCAGGGACAGGTTCCTCCTGATAACATGTCCAAAGTATGTGAGACAAAGTCTCACCATCCTTGCTTCTAAGAAGCATTCTGACTGTACTTCTTACAAGACAGATTTGTTCGTTCTTCTGGCAGTCCATGGTATATTCAGTATTCTTTGCCAGTACTATAATTCAGAGGCATCAGTTCTTCAGTCTTCCTTATTCATTGTCCAGCTTTCACGTGCATATGAGGTGATTGAAAATACCATGGCTTGGATCAGGTGTACCTTAGTTCTCAAAGTGACATCTTTGCTTTTTAACACTTTAAAGGGGTCTTTTGCAGCAGATATGCCCAGTGCGTTGTTTGATTTCTTGACTGCTGCTTCCATGGTCATTGACTGTGGATCCAAGTAAAATGAAATCCTTGATGTCAATATTTTCTTATTGTGGTATAATGGATTGCTTTTGTGTGGCCTTTCTCACCATGGTCTTGTAACTCCTACCCAGGAGATTGGATGGGACTGTGTGATAGGGTAATTGTGGCCCATCAATGGGATTGGTCAGTTTTGCCATCCATCTGGGTTTGAAATGGGCCACCCCACAGGCAGAAAAGAGAGAATCCCACCACCACCAAGGAAGAACAGCCAGGATCCAGCACGCCCTTTGGACCTGGGATCCCTGCACAAAGAAATTCCTGGAAGCAGGAGACTGAGAGAGAGTGAGCGGTAACCTGGAGACGGTGAGAGGCGGTAGCAGGAAAGACCCAGCAGCAGAGATCTGGCAGCAGGAGATGGTGTGGTGGATTTCCCAGCCCACAGAGAGAGAAAGTTAAGTGCCTTTGGGCAGAGGCCTAGGGCCAGGGAGAGGCGTGCCTGCAAGGACAGCTGGGAAGAGTATGTTCTGATGGAAGAACTCTATCCTGAGTGTTCCTGAGCCTGAATTGTAACTTGTTACTTCCCTAATAAACCCCATAATTGTGAGTATTGTCTGTGAGGCCACTGCAATGAATTATCAAATCCACAAAGTAGAGAGTGCTGTGGGAGGGACAGTTGGTGTCAGAATTGTAAAGATGGCAGAGAGAGGAGGTATGTCTGAGCTCTGCCTCATAGGCATCAGCCTTGGGCTGTTGATCTTGGTTCTGCTTCCCCCTGGTGAAGTTAGAGGAGGTCAGACACTGCCCTCAGGCCGTTTCTGCACTCATTTATCATAATGTTGCTTATTAGTCCAGTTGTGAGAATTTTTGTTTTCTTTAAGTTGAGGTGTAATCCATACTGAAAGCTGTAGTCTTTGATCTTCATCATTAAGTGCTTCAAGTCCTCTTCACTTTCAGCTAGCAAGATTGTTTCATCTGCATATCACAGTAGTTAATGAGTCTTCCTCCTATTCTAATGCTGCATTCTTCTTCATATAGTCCAACTTCTTAGATTATTTGCTCAGCATACAGATTGAATAAGTATGGTGAAAGTGTACAACCCTGACGCACACCTTTCCTGATTTTAAACCATGCAGTATCCCCTTGTTCTGTACCAACAACTGTCTCTTGGTCTATGTGCAGGGTCTGCATGAGCACAATTAAGTGTTCTGGAATTCCCATTCTTCACAATGTTGTCCATATTTTGTTATGATCCACACAAATGCCTTTACATAGTCAGTAAAACACAGGGAAGCATCTTTCTGGTATTCTCTACTTCCAGCCAAGATCCATCTGACATCAACAATGACATCCCTCGTTCCATGTCCTCCTCTGAATCCAGCTTGAGTTTCTGGCAGTTTCCTGTCAAAGTACTCATGCAACCATTTTTTAATTACCTTCAGAAGAATTTTACTTGCATGTGATATTAATGATATTGTTTGATAATTTCCACATTCTGTTGGATCACTTTTCTTTGGAATGGGCACAAATAGGGGTCTTTTCCAGTCAGTTGGCCAGGTAGCTGTCTTCTATAATAAAAGGCGATAATAATGAAAATTAAATTTAAAAAGTGATATTCAACTTATGTCAGAACCAACTTACAACAGAGTCATCAGAATGGAACTGTCATAAGTCATGGACTACCTGTGTGATAAGGATCTAATATACACACACACAAAAAAAACTTCTACAACTTAATAACAAAAAGACAAATAATAAACAGACAAAGAACTTGACCAGACATTACACCAAAGAGGACATTCAAATGGCTAACAAGCACATGAGAAAGTGCCCATTAAAAAACCAAACCAAACCATTTGCCGGACTCATAGTAACGCTATAGGACAGAGTAGAACTGCCCTATGGGGTTTCCAAGGAGCAGCTGGTAGATTCGAGCTATGGACCTTTTGCTTAGCAGCCAAGCTCTTAACCACTGCAACACCAGGGCTCCATTAGCCATTAAAAAAAAAAAAAAAAAAAAAAAAACCCAAACCTGTTGCTGTTCAGTTGATTCTGACCCATTAGGGAGATGTAAATCAAAACCACAATGAAATACTGCCTCACCTGCATTAGAATGGCAATGATAAAAAAAAAACAGTGGGTGTTAACAAGGTTGTAGAGAGACTAGAAGCCTCATCCATTGCTGGTGGAAATGTAAAATGATACAGCTGCTGTGAAAAACACTTTGTCCGTTCCTGAAAAAGTTGAACATAGCACTACCATGTGGCCTAGCAATTCCAATCCTAGGTGTATATCCAGAAGTGAAGGCAGGGATGCAAACAGAAACCTGTACACCAGTGTTCTCTGCAGCACTTTTCACAGTAGCCAAAAGGTGGAAACAACCTAAATGTCCATCGGCAGATAAATAAACAAAATGTGATATATACCTAGAATGGACTATTAGTTGGCCATACAGGGAAGTGAAGTCCTGATGCATGGTACAGCATGGATGAACCTTGAAAGTATCGTGCTGAGCAAATCAAATCAGTCACTTAATGACAAATACTGTATGGTCTCACTTACATGAAATAAGCAAATACATAGAAACCAAAGATTATAAGTGGTTACTGGAGGTGGAATGGAAGGGAAAGGGGAAGTTTTTGCTCAGGGGGCATTGAGTTTATATTAATGGTGGTGGAGTGATTTGGAAAAGGATAGTGATAATGGTTGCACAACATGAAGAATGCAATCAATGTCATTGAAATAGACATGTAGAAAATTGTTGAATTGGCAAATGCTGTGTGTATTTTCACCATAATAAAAAAAAGAAGGGAGGAAAATGTAATTTCTGTAAGCATGGGTGTTACATAGGGGATTAATCTTACTTATAGATGTACTTTTTAACATAGATGACAGATATTCCTTGCATTTGTTTCAGTGTATTTCTTTTCTAGACTGTTTTGTTTGTTTGTTTGTTTTTTTAAATCATCTTCCCCAAGACTTTCCCAGGTCTCAAAATTTCTGGCTTTTTTTTTTTTTTTTAAATCTTGTAGGAATAGAAGAGAAGAGATCACTGAAGGAGAGAGTGCAAATGGAATGGGAAAGATGGTTCAGGGCCCAAATCCTTATTACTACTCCTCTGACTCTTCTAACATTTCTTTATGTGCCTATTGGCCATTTTTACTAGTCTAGAAATCTAAATTATTCCCCCAACTCCTCTCCTCAGCTTCCCAATTTCTGTCACTTTCCTGTCCAGGCAGAATTGACACCCCCCTCTCTCAGTGATCCTCATGTTAAAAAACAGTATCAGGTTCTTTTAAATCCTAACTCTTCACCCTACTCCAGACTTTGTTTCCTCTTCTGTGAATTCTTACAGTACCAACTGAAGTCTCTACCTTAAGACTCTTTCTTCTCTAGTCCATAGTAACATATGAAACCGTATTTTACACCTAAAGCATTTTTTAATTTTTAAAAGTGCTTTCGTATCTGGTATTTAATTTGATTCTCACAAAATGCTTTATTTGGCTTCTTCTACTGATGAGGAAACTGTGGCAATGAGGCGCTGTGAATTCCCCAAGACTACGTAACTAGTTAGTGGGAAAGGTCTGTTCTAGAGCCTCTGACTCCACATCCAGTGCTGCTCCTCTTACACTGCACCCATCTCTGTCTTCTATAACACTGATATTAATCCGCCTGAAATGCTGCCTTTGTCCTTTTATTCCTCTATTCAAAACCCAACATTGCCTAGGAAGAGGTTTGACCCTGGCAGGCAATACCTTTCCCAGTCTGGTTCCATCTTATATGTCTTACTGTTCCTATCTTGAACCTTCTGCTCCAGGTAAAGAGTTCCATTATGTTCCCACTTACATGCTTTGTTCACACCTTTCTTCCAGGTGCCCTTATTTTCCCATTCCCACATCCTACTTGAATCTTTCTATGCGTCTATCTGGTGGCTATCTTCTAGAGACAAATTGTTTCCCAGCATCCTCCAGGAAGCTTCTCCCCAATTCTACCCATGAGCTCTCCATCCTGTATTAGAAAAAAATCTAGGGCCTGAAATTAAAAGGCATGGGGGGAAGTCCCATCTTTGCCACTTAAAAAGTAGGGCACGTAGACAAGTTGCTTAATTTTTCTGATTTACAGTTTCATTATTTTAATATGGAAATTATGAAAAGTAACTCATAGGTTTGTTATAAGGATAAAATCAAATGAGCTAATGTGGAAATTTTGGACCTTTAAATGTTGGTTACTACTGTCACTAATAACTTACAGCATTCAGTTATATGACCTCCTTGGAACATCCTTTATATGCTGACATTATTATTTAATTTCCTCACATATATTTCATGTCCCCTTAGTTAAAAATGTATGCTCCTTTGGTGGAAGTAGCTAGTTATACATTTTTATGCCCCAATAGTGTTATTAATGTCATAGGCATTTTTGTTGACTAAATGAGGATACAGAGGTACAGTAAGTGCCAATTGGTCCTTTAAAAAAAAAATTAATGCAGTTATTTAGCTCTTATGTCCTGGTGTTTAGATACTCATTTTTTCTGGATAAAGTGAAAAGGGCAGGAATATGAAGTAAGAAATATTTAAAAAATAATTAAGGTGGGATAAAAGAGGGGACAGGATATAAACCTCTGAAATACTTTTATTTAGAGTTTATGAAATCAGCGATTCCCTTGCCATTAAGCAGGAACAGCGTATATCCCTGCGGGCATGTAGGGCAGAAAAAAAGATTTAGAACAAATGCCAAGTGTACTAAATGGGAAACAAAATGTTTTATTGTGGAATAAGTCATTTTTGTATCCTTGCTGCAGAGCTTGATTCTAGGTCAGGGCTATGGTAAAATTTGAAAGCTTTTTTCAGGACTCAATCTTACCTTGCTATTGATCCTAGTGTTTTTATACTTGCTGGGAATAGAAGAGATCATTGAAGGAGAGAGTAAAAATAAAATAGAAAAAGAAGGTAGTAGGAAACATGTTGTCCCCAGACGCCAAATCTTCAGAATCTAAATGGCACAAAGGTTAAAGTTTAGAAAGGTATTTTCTGAATGAGCAGATAGGAGAAAAAGAATTTCTTAACCAGGTGATGACCTTTGCTTACAGGTGGGTGATGTGGCAAAGAATGGAATGCAATTTTAATAACTAGGGTATTTAAGGATCTGATGCTAGTGCTTTGTATCAGAGATAATGCAAATAGTTCTTATTACTCACCTTCCTTGGCCATTGGACCCAGAGGCTTTATCAGCCTCCCAACTTTAGTCAACATACCTTCAATCAACAAGCACTTATTAGGCCCTGGGCAGTATTGCAGGTTCTTTGAGGAAAGGAATGAACAGGAAAAGTAAGTAAGACAGTGGACTGTTATTATGAGAGTAAACACATACACACACCTTCACAGCCTCTGCCTTTCAGCCAGTCCCATCCATGTGATAGCACTAGGTCCCTTTCAGGTCGTGATACTGGAAGAGACATGCAAAAAACTCCTGGTAACAACGAAGTACCCACTGACATATTGTCTCCTAGAGAATTTCCCTTCGCTTCCTCCCTCATTACCCATCCCATGCCCACAGTGGGGATAACCCACTGTTGATCAGAGTTTGGCAACATATGTTTTTCCTAAAATTATGATGGTACAATGCTTGTCCCACTGATATTTTTTCACATTGTTCTGCCAAGCCTCTCTGTGTTACAGGTCAGATGAAAAGGTCTCTCATTTCGAAGATAAGCAAAGATAAGGCTTACCCTTTAAGCTTTATTCCACAAAGGGCTCTCTATAAATTTGATAAATATGAAGACCCAAACAAATTCATAGCAGACTCTCTAGAATATTTAAAATGTTGGACATAAAACTTACTAATAAAAGTACTAATAGAGAAATTTGTTATGTTCTTTCTAAACTAGCGATATGAAATACTAGTGGTATTGAGAAAAGTGCCCATAAAAGAATTACTTACAAATAAGATTTTGGAGGGGAGTGAAATTTTTCATTCACTGACACTTTTATTGAGCAAATCATATGTCACGGACACCATGTGGTTGTTGTCATCAAGTCAGTTCCAACTCCTGGTGACCCCATGTGTGTGAGTAGAACTGCTCCATGGAGTTTTCAAGGCTGTAACATTACTATGCACCAAATACACAGTGGATGACTGGAGAGACATGTTTCCTGCTCTCAGGGAGCTTAAGTTTTTGTGGAGGAAGACAGATAAGAACACTATACAAATAAATAACAATAATTAATAATCACAGGTAACACTTACTGAGTCTTTATTAGGTGCCAGGCACTGTTCTAAACAAATTAAATGTATTAACTCATTTAAAACTCACGACAACCCTATGAGTTAGGTTCTGTTATCATCTCAGATTTTAACAAATGAAGAAATAGGCACCTATAGGTTAAGTAACTTGTACAGTGTCATGTGGCCATTAATATAATGAGCTAAGAGCCTGAATTCTTGACTTATACGTTGTAATTACCAAACAAAACAAGTGCAATAGAGTCAAAGTATTGAGGAGGAGAATATTAAAAAGCAAGGATAACAGTTTTCTAGCAGGTTAAATAGCTAGATGCTATTTAGTAATGAGTACTTAGTCTTGCATAAGTTTGAGCAAGCAAGTGGTGCTTAATATAATATTTATGATTAACTTTTTTTTCTCTGTAGTTCACTGGAAGAAGTACAAATATTATTCCTTTTAATGTAGAATAGAAGAAGTTGGGATGGACTACAAATAATGAGAATTGTACTAGGGATTCAACTTTAGATGAACCTACTTCTTAGAATTAGTGACTAATAAGGTAGATAATAGATGACATTAAAGAATAAAATAAATAGCTTTCCGTTGGACATGTTGAGGTATAGCTGAGCCCTGAGTAGAAGGGTTAACCATACCTGCCCCCCACCCTCCAGTGCTAGAATTCCTTGACCATTGCAGAAATAAGGTCAGAGGTAACAGGTGAAAACTTTACTTCTTTTGCTTTGTTTTTCTGGTGCTGATGCCTAGCATATGGTATCCAATACATAGTAGACTCTCAGTGCAAATTTATTTCATTGTTTTAATTTTCATTTATTACTAGTGATTTGAAAATCTTTTGTATATTGACTATATGTCGTTTTCTATTAAATTTTTTATTTGTCTTGTCTGTCATATGTTGTAAATATTATTTCTTAGTTTCCTAGTTTGCTATTTGATTATTTAGTTTATGATTTTTTATCTATATAATGATTTAATTTTATTGAGATATATAACAAAATTTCAGATAACATCAAATTCACCATTTTAAAGTGTGCAATTTGGTGGTTTTTAATCTATGACAAGGTTGTGCATTTTTGAAGGAAGAAAAGAAAGAGAGGGAGGGAGAGAGGAAGGGAGGGAAAAAACGGCAGATGGATTGTTTTTGTTTCTAATACTGTAGGAAAAGGAAGGAGGGATGCAGCCTGTAAGGGTCAAATGGTTAATTGTTTCAGGAAAAGCAATTACCCAGAATTAATCTGCCCTGTACTACTACTCTATGTAATTAGAATTTAATTAATTGGAGTCCAGTTTGGAGACCATGTTAATGGTCAAAAAGTAGGTGTTCACGTAAGATAGTTTCACCTATATTCAGCTTTCTTTCCAGTGTTTTAGGTAGTCACAAAATTTGACCATTTTTGCTTACTTCATAATGTTTCAAATGGATTGATACTTTTCATTCTGCCCCCACGTCTGACCTTTATAATATAAAGAGGAATATTTAATTGAGAGAGAAATTTAGCGTATTCTTTATGATAGAGGAACACTGGGACTAGGGGCACTGAGCGCACAGGGAAGAAACCTAGAGTTCAATTTTGATCACCTCGTAATTCATGAATACTCAGCAGATGCCTTTCTGCTTTACAGTTCTCTCTCAGTGAAGGGCGCTGTTTTTCCAGGGGCTGGTGACGAGTGACCTAATTCTCATCATGTTTAAGAGTAGGAATGGTACAACTGCTCCGATTGTTGCATTTATTACTATAGTCCAATGCAAGGTCTAAAGTCTAAAACCCTTAGTTTTGCCTGTTCAATTATAAAAGGAAAGAATACGTAAAAGACAGAGCTGTACTATAGGATTTTCCCCGTATGTCAGAAGCAGTAAGAAAAACAGAAAAACCACCAAACCAGTTGCCATCGTATCAACTCCGAGTAGAACTGTGCTCCACAGGGATTTTAAGGCTGTGACTTTTCAGAAGCGGATCACCAAGCCTTTCTTCCAAGGCATCTCTAGGTGGGTTTGAACCACCAACCTTTTGGTTAGTAGTCGAGCACTTAACCTTTTGTGCCACCCAGGGACTCAAAAAGATGAATACTAGCATGCAATTACATCTTTGTGGATTTTGTGTTATGTATTTTGCCTTATTGAAAAGAGAAGGAGGCATGTTAGTTTGGTGATACACTTTGCCTGTAGTTTGTGTTCTTTGTAAAGACTCCAGAAGAATGTAGTTCTGTTATCTTTGTTACCTAGTGCATAAATTCCGTCTCAAATACCAGCTGCTCTAGAATGCCTTTCCTAATACTATTCAATCACAAAACAAAGGACAGACAAACTGCCCAAAAAAGCTCATGTGCTTTCTAACTCTTACTACCTGCTTTTCACCCGTTGGGCCTTTCTTATGGACATATTCTACCATTAATTATATAATTTTCTTACCTCCCCTTCCTTATAAGCTCCTTTAGGGCAGGGGCCTACTTGCCCTTACTCTTTGTATTCTCTGAAGCACTTAGCACTAGCAAAGAAAACAATAGGTGCTTATTAAATATTTGTTGGATGATATTGAGCAGACTGTTTAATATAAATTAAATTAACTGTGCTAGTTATTCTCAGTAATACAAAAGACATGTGAATCCTGTCACTGTACACTGTTGGCTAACCCAGCTAGGCAGATTTCAACTACTTTAATTTCTTGTTGACTGTTCAGGAAGTTTTTTCTTTGTGTTAAATGGAAGTCAAACCTGTTGAGTTTTCTGGCACGTGCAAAGTTGTTTACAACTTTTCTTCTTCAGTACTGCTATTGTTCAGTTGGGCCTGCTTGAGGAGTGTACTGTACATCAAACACAGTTTTACACTATTTATTTCTTCAGTGGCACACCCATCAAATGACTCATTTACCCCGTGTACCTATTAAGTAAATGTTGATATCTGCAAGCTTGAAACAACCTTAATGCGGGTACTGTGTGTTTCAAATGATACAGGTATCTTCCATATCATATATAAGTTTTAGCACCAACTAATAGACTACCTAGATCCTCAAATACAATAACAAGGAGCTATGAAATATAATTATGTTTTGATGTTTATTTTGGTCTTTTCTTTCTTTCCTGACTTTTTAATGACTTTTTGCTTTCTTCACATATGAGTTCGTTGATGACATCCCACAGCTTGTCTGGTCTTCGGTCATTAGTGTTCACTGCATCAAATCTATTCTTGAGATGGTCTCTAAATTCAGGTGGGATATACTGAAGGTCGTACTTTGACTCATGTGGCCTTGTTTTAATTTTCTTCAGCTTCAACTTGAACTTGTATATGGGAAATTGATGGTCTGTTCCACAGTCAGCCCCTGACCTTGTTCTGACTGATGATATTGAGCTTCTCTGTTGTTTCTTTCCACAGATGTAGTCGATTTGATTCCTGTGTATTCCATCTGGCAAGGTCCACGTGTGTAGTTGTTGTTTATGTTGTTGAAAAAAGGTATTTCCAATGAAGAAGTCGTTGGTCTTACAAAATTCTATCATGTGATTTCCCTGTCATTTTTGCCACCAAGGCCATGTTTCCCAATAACTGATCCTTCTTTGTTTCCAGCTTTCCCACTCCAATCACCAATAGTTATCAATGCATCTTGATTGCATGTTTGATAAATTCAGACTGCAGAAGTTGGTAAAAATCTTCAGTTTCTTCATCTTTGACATTAGTGGTTGATGCATAAATTGAAATAATGATCATATTAACTGGTCTTCCTTGTAGGAGTATGGCTATTACCCTATCACTGACAGCATTGTATTTCAGGATAGATCTTGAAATGTCCCTTTTGACAGTGAATGTGATGCTCTTCCTCTTCAATTTGTCATTCCTGGCATAGTAGACCATATAATTGTCTGATTCAAAATGGCCAATATCAGTCTGTTTCAGCTCACTAATGCCTAGGATATCTATTTTCAAGTGTTCCATTTCATTTTTGACAACTTGCAATTCTGATTATTAATAGATGTTTGCAGCTGTTTCTTCCCATTTTGAGTCATGCCATATCAGCTTCAGTAAAGATTACAACCCTGGAAACCCTGTGGGGCAGTTCTGCCCTGTCCTATAGCATCACTATGAGTAGGAATCTACTCAGCGACAACACGTTTGGTTTTTGGTTTGAGTGACACAAATGATTAAGCACTCAATTACTGGCTGTAAGGTTGGTGGTTTGGACCACCCAGAGGCATGTGGAAGAAAGGCCTGGCGATCTGCCTCCAAAAGGTCAGTCTTGAAAACCATATGGAGTAGTTCTACTCTGCAGCACATGGGGTCACTATGAGTTGGAATCAACTTGATGGGCAGCTGGATTTTCTGGGTTGTTTTGTTTTTAGTGCCTTTGTACTAATTAAAATTGTATTGCTAGAAGTAATGTCGAGGTGAAATTAACTCATCCTAAATGAAAAGGCTCAGATGAAACTGTTAGAGTGTTAGTAATCTCTCCCTGGGTGGTCAGCTGTTGTAGTGCCAGGGAACATCTTATTAGAAGGTATTTGTTTAGTTTGTGTGAGGTAATGATACCATTACAGATTGTTAAACCTTACAGGAGCATATACTCCCATCATTTAAAAAACAAATTTAAATAGCATTATTAGTTTCATAAAAATATTATTTATACCTAGGAAATAGCCAAAAAAAAAAAAAAAAAATCAACCAATGACCCATTGCTGTTATCATTCCGAAGAACATCATTTTACAAATCTCTACACAGAAATACAAATACATTTTTACATAAAAGAAATACTCATATGTTATTCTGTTATTAGATTTATCATTAAATAATGTGTTATAAACATCTTTCTGTGTCAACAAACATTAATCTATACACCACTGTTGTAGTGGTTTTTATAGTATTCTTTTATATATTGTGTAGGAGTCCTGATGGCCCTGTGGTTAAAGCGCTAATCAGCTAACCAAAAGGTCAGTGGTTCGAACCTACCAGCCACACTGTAGGAGAAAGATGTGGCTGTCTGCTTCCATAAATATTGACAGCCTTGGAAACCCTGTAGGACAGTTCCACTCTGTCCTTTAGGGTCGCTGTGAGTTGGTTTTTTTTTTAAATATGTATTATAATTAAAGCCCTCTTGATGGACATTTAGATTATTTTCAATTTGGAATATTTTTCCACTGACATTTTCAGTGACCAGAAGATCCAGAAAGGTAGATGGGTACTCTGAGTGAATGACACACATCCTATAAATATTTCACTGACTTCTAGTTATCTCATAAAATTAAAGTCTATACACTTGATTAAGGAGCCCTGTTAAGCACTTGGCTGCTAACTAAAAGGTTGATGGCTCAAACCCACCCAGCAGCTCTGTGGGAGAAAGACCTGGCAATCTACTCCCATAAAGATTGCAGTCTAGAAAACCCATTGAGGCAGCTCTCCTCTGTCATATGGGTTGCTATGAGTTGAAAATCGACTTGACAGCACCTAACATCAACAACAACATACCATTTATTAGATGACTATTTTATAATTGACGTATATATACTCAAAAAGCAGCAACTCCTAAGTGACAAACGCAGTAACCTCTCCCTCCCACCACTCTGGAGTCCCTCCCGCTTCCCCAGCCGGTTAATCCTTACACAAACTGTAGCCAAATTCCCTGATCTGGAGAACTCCCTGATTCCCAGTGTTTTCCCCAGCTGCTTTCTTTCCCCTCTGGAGAATCCTGCAAATGCTGATTCCCCCTCTTCTCCTTTGACTTCACAGGCCATGAATTGCTTTGTTCTCCTTTAGAAAACTCTTTATCATACAAATTCTTGTTCAGAATCTTTCAAATCTCTTTCACCCTTTCCTTCTCTCTTCCCATGCTTATCCAGTTACCTCCTTTCCAGGCGTTCTGTCTTTCACTTTCTCTCCCTTCTTTCCCTTCCTTTCCCTAACCCACACCCTCTCTTCTTCCTCCTTTATTTTCCATGACTTGATAAAACACCTACTGTATAGAGGAGAAAAAGAATCCATAAATTCTGAAGTGAAATTAAACAGCATTAAAATAAAATGCTATCTTTGTAGCCTTTAAAATGGACGGATCCAAAAAAGTTTCTGTTGATTTAATCCTTCCAGTACCTGCATATGGACTCCATTCAACATCTGATGTAACATTATTTATTCATATGTTCCCCATTGCCTCTTCCCCCCAGGACTAAAAGACAAGTTCCATAAATACAGGGATTTGTTTTGATATACGCTCCTTGTTTTGATGTCTCCCTGTCTTGCCAATGTAGGTACTATTTGTTAAATGAATGAGTGAATTTAAGGTAAAATATAACTGATTTTTATTTTTTAATGGATGTATTTCTTTAAAGTTTTCATTGCAGCTTATATTGTTTTCTGCTTTTTTTCATGTCAAGTGTATCGTATTTCAAAACCTTTATGAATTATATTGGTTGCTCTGGGCTCACCTTGGAATTCAATCACTGTTTTATCAGGAAGGACATTCTGAATTCTAGTCACTGATGTAAAAATGCACTTTTGAAAAACAAACTGTACGAGGGGGGACTCCTTAAAGAAGTGTCAGGAATTACTACAGATGGACTTTTTATGCTTCCTAAGGAGCCAGCTCATCAATTTCCACAAAAATTACAATTTTGCTAAAGCTTCTTCATGGATTTTCCTCTCACTGGAGTTGATGTTTTCCACGTTGTTAACTGTTCCTCGTGTTCCAGCTTGCAATGTTTCTGCTTTGCAAGTGTAAACTGTTACATATGTGCTTTATAATCTTCTACACTTTTTTCAGGAAACTGTTTTGCCAATGTTGCCATATTTATAGAAGACAATACCAATAACACTTAGAATGAAACCCTACACTTGTGTCATAGTTATAAAGGGGAGGGAGTGAAGATATCCCTATGTGTTTTCTTTGTAGCTGCTATTTTCTTCATCCTTTTCTCTTTTCATACACATGCCCATTAGTTGTCTTAATACCTCATCCGAGGCTTTGTTGCTGTAGAAAGCAAAAAATATATATATTTTGAGTTATTATTCTTTTGCACTTTTGCATATTTTCCCTTTCTTTGAGGCAGTTGATACTGAGGGAATAGGATCAAGGGGTTGTTTCTAATTATTCGGTCAGGCTGTCTTCTATCCCCTTGTTTTTCTATTTGTGTTGTTTTGTAGTTGAACTCGGAAACCCTGGTGGCGTAGTGGTTAAGAGCTACGGCTGTTAACCAGAAGGTCAGCAGTTTGAATCCACCAGGCACTCCTTGGAAACCCTATGGGCCAGTTCTACTCTGTCCTATAGGGTCGCCATGAGTTGGAATCAACTCGATGGCAACAGATTTGGTTTTCTTGGTATTTTTATAGTTGAACTCAATCATCAGTTTTTCTCATATCTTCAGTTATATCTCACTCAGAACCAGGGTAAAAATTATTAAGCTGCCATTTTCACTCAAAAATAGTAGGCCTCAGGATGCTGACAAATTGCGTTGCATTGTTTATTTAAATAGCAAGCAAAGAAAAAAACGAGAGACTGACTTAGTTTATTTTTATAAAGGATTTCCTGTAGCATTTTTATTTGTGTCTGGCAGAGAGGTAGAAAATTTCTCATGTCTTACTATAAATATCTCTGTTATATGTGAATTGTCAACGAGCAGCACTTCGAATTTGAAGCAGCTACCCCTGGAACTCTGGAGAGTTGAAATGTGTTTGTTTTTAAGCACCTAGAATCCTTTCTTTCAGAATATCCAGTGTAGTTCTCAAAAACGGGGTGAGAAGGCATTTTCAGAGCTATCTCACTGCCTGCTTGCTGTGGGCCAGGGCACCTCCTAGTGTGTACAGTGGGAGGATAGGAAAGTACTGGTTAAGCAAGCATGTACTCAGAATGCCTGGCTTGGGATTTGGTTTTAAATTTGCCTAGAAAAATAGCTGTGGTAGGCAGAATATTTGCACTCAATGATGTCTATTAGGAGATCCCTGGAACCTGGAATATGTTACCTTACATGATAAAAGGTACTTTGCAGATGTGATTAAGTATGTTTAGATGGGGGAAGAGTATGCTGGATTATCCAGGTGGGCCCAATGTAATCACAAGAAACCTCATAAGAGGGAGGCAGGAGGATCAGAGTCAGAGAAAAAAATGTGTTGATGGAAGGAGAGGTCAGAGTAATGCAAGAAGAGGCCATGAGCCAAGGAATTCAGGCAGCTGCTAGAGGCTAGAAAAACAAACCAAGTCTCCCTTAGAGCCTCCTGTATTGGTTTTCTAGGGTTGTCACTACAAATTACCACAAACTTGATGGCTTAAAACAAGACAAATTTGTTCTTTTATAGTTCTGGAGCCCACAAGGCCAAAATCAAAGTGTCAACAGGACCACAATCCCTCCAAAGTCTCTAGGGGAGAATCCTTCCTTGCCTCTTCCAGTTTCTGATGGCTTCTAGAATTCCTTGGCTTGTGGCAGCATCACTCCAATTTCTGCCTCTGTCTTCATATATGCCTCTTCTCTGTGTATCCTCTCCTCTTCTTATTAGGACACCAGTCATTGACTTTAGGCCCCACCCTAAATCCTGGTTGATTTCATCTCAAGATCTTTAACTTAATTACATCTGCAAAGACCCTATTTCCAAGTAAGGTCACATTCTGAGGATCTGGATGGACATGAATATGTGGGGGATACTGTTTAACCCACTATACCTCCAGAAGGAATGAAGTCTTGTATCTACCTTGATTTTAGCCCAGCAAGACTCATTTTGGACTTCTGACCTCTAGAACTGTAAGATAAATATGTGTATTATTTTAAGCCACTAAGTTTGTAGTAACTTGTTACAGCAGCAATAGGAAACTAACATAGTGAACACGGGTCAATTTCTTAACATCTGTGTCTTTGTGTCTTCATCTTTTTTTTTTTTAACAGATTTATTGAGGTATATTTTACATATCATAAAATTCACCCATTTCAAGTATAAAATCTGATGATTTTTAGTAACTTTATTGAGTGATACAACCATCACCAAATTGGTTTTGGAACATTTTCAACCCCCGACCCCCTGAATAAGACATCCCATGCCTATTTTATACACAGTGCCATCCCCAAGCATTCGTTCATCTACTTTCTGTCTCTAAATTTGCCTCTTCTGGAATTTTTTTATAAATGGACTCCAATAGTATGTGATCTCTTGTGTCTGGTTTCTTTCAGGTAGTATAGTGTTTCTTCATCTTTGACAGGTACAATGCTAACAGTACCTTCCTGCTAAGTTTATCATGAAGGTTAAATCAGATCATGCATTCAAAGTGTTTAGCATAGTGTCTGGAGTCCCTGGGTGGTACAAATGGTTAAGCACTAGACTACTAGCTGAAAGGTTGGTGGTTCAAACCCACGCAGGCACCTGGGAAGACAGGCCTAGTGATCTGCTTCTGAAAGGTCACAGCCTTGAAAACCTTATAGAGCAGTACTACTCTGCACACATGGAGTCAATAATATTGGCTCAATGGCAACTAACAACAACAACAAAGCATAGTGTCCAACATGTAGTAAGTACTCAATAAATGATATTTTTCTCTTCTACCCACTATTATTTTTATTACTTTTTCTTCAGGTTCCTGAACAAATTCATGAAAATATATTTTAACACACAATGTAATGTACTACTGTTGCAGTGCTTGTTGTTGTTGTTAGGTGCCATTGAGTTGTTTCTGACTCATACTGACACCACGCACAGCAGGACGAAACACTGCCCAGTCCTGCGCCATCCTCACAATCATTGCTATGTTTGAGCCTACTGTTGCAGCCACTGTGTCAATCTATCTCATTGAGGATCTTCCTCTTTTTCACTGACCCTCTACTTTATCAAGCATGATGTTGTTCTCCAGGGACTAGTCCCTCCTGATAGTGTGTCCAAGGTACATGATATGAAGTCTCACCATCCTCGCTTATAAGGAGCATGCTGGCTGTACTTCTTCCAAGACATATTTGTTCATTCTTCTGGCAGTCCATGGTATATTTAGTATTCTTCATCAAAACCACGATTCATATGCAGCAATTCTTCTTTGCTTTTCCTTATTCATTGTCCAGCTATCACATGCATGTGAGGCAATTGAAAATACCATGGCTTGGGTCAGGTGCAGCTTAGTTCTCAAGGTGACATCTTTGCTTTTGCAATACATCCTTTGATTTCTTGACTACTGCTTCCATGGGCATTGATCATAGATCCAAGTAAAATGAAATCCTTGACAGCTTCAATCTTTTCTTCATTTATCATGATATTGCTTATTGCTCCAGTTGTGAGGATTTTTTTTCTTTATGTTAAAGTGTAATCAGTGCTAAAGGTTATAATCTTCAATCCTCATCAGTAAGTGCTTCAACTCCTCCTCACTTTCAGCAAACGAAGTTGTGTCATCTGTATAACGCAGGTTGTTAATGAGTCTTCCTCCAATCCTGATGCCACACTCTTCCTCATACAGTCCAGCTTCTCTGATTATTTGCTCAGCATACAGATTGAATAAGTATGGTGAGAGAATACAGCCCTGACGCACACCTTTCCTAATTTTAAACCACACAGTATCCCCTTGTTCTGTTCGAACGACTACCTCTTGGTCTATGTACAGGTTCCTCATGAGCACAGTGAAGCATTCTGGAATTCCCAATCTTTGCAGTGTTATCCATAATTTGTTATGATCCACACAGTCAAATGTTGTTGCGTAGTCAATAAAGCACAGGTTAGTATCTTTCTGGTATTCTCTGCTTTCAGCCAAGGTCCATCTGACATCAACTTTGATATCCCTCGTTCCACATCCTCTTCTGAATCTGGCTTGAATTTCTGACAGTTCCCTGTCAATGAACTGCTACAACCCTTTTTGAATTATCTTCAGCGTAACTTTACTTGCATGTGATATTAATGATATTGTTCAATAATGTCCACATTCTGTTAAATCACCTTTCTTTGGAATGGATGCAAATATGAATCTCTTCCAGTTGGTTGGCCAGGTAGCTGTCTTCTAATAAATTTCTTGGCGTAGACGAGTGAGCACTTCCAGCATTGCATCTGTTTGTTGAAACATCTCAATTGGTATTCCATCAATTGCCTTGTTTTTTGTCAATGCCATCAGTGCAGCTTGGACTTCTTCCTTCAGTGCCATCAGTTGCTAATCATATGCTACCTCCTGAAATGGATGAACATGGACCAATTCCTTTGGTACAGTGACTCTGTGTATTCCTTCCATTTTCTTTTGATGCTTCCTGTGTCATTCAATATTTTGCCTATAGAGCCCTTCAGTATTGCAACTCGAGGCTTGAATTTTTTCTTCAGTCCTTTCAGCTTGAGAAATGCTGAAAGTGTTCTTCCCTTTATGTTTTCTAACTCCAGGTCTTTGCACATTTCATTATAATACTTTATCTACTGGTGCCACGCTTTAAAATCTTTTGTTTGACTCCTTTACATCATCATTTCTTCTTTTCTCTTTAGCTAGTCTATGTTCAAGAGCAAGTTTCAGAGTCTCTTCTGACACCCATTTTTGTCTTTATTTTTTTTTTTGCTTTTGTGTTTTTTTAATGATCATTTGCTTTCTTCATTTATGATGTCTTTGATGTCATTCCACAACTCGTCTTGCCTTCAGCCATTAGTGTTTGATATGTCAAATCTATTCTTGAGATGGTCTCTAAATTCCGGTGAGATATACTGAAGGTTGTACTTTGGCTCTCATTTTAATTTTCTTCAGCTGCAACTTAAACTTGTGTATGAGCAGTCAGTGGTCTGTTCCACAGTAGGCCCCTGGCCTTGTTCTGACTGATTATACTGAGCTTCTCCATCATCTCTTTCCACAGTAGTCCATTTGATTCTTGTGCATTCCATCTGGCAAGGTCCACGTATATCGTTGCCGTTTATGTTGGTGAAAAAGGGTATTTCCAGTGAATAAGTCATTGGTCTTGGAATTCTATTATGTGATCTTCTGCATCATTTCTATCACCAAGGCCATGTTTTCCAGCCGATCCTTCTTATTTGTTTACAGCTATTGAATTCCAATCACTAGTAATTATTAGTGCATCTAGATTGCATGTTTGATCAATTTCAGACTGCAGAAGTTGGTAAAAATCTTCAATTTCTTCATCTTTGGTATTAGTGGTTGGTACATATAAGTGATCTTCCTTGTAGGTGTATGGATATTATCCTGTCACTGACAGCGTTGTATTTCAGGATAGATCTTGAAATGTTCTTTTTGACAATGAATGTGATGCCATTCCTCTTGAATTTGTCATTCCCGCCACAGTAGACCATATGATTGTCTGATTCACAATGGCCACTGATGCCTACTATATTGATCTTCAAGTGTTCCATTTTATTTTTTGACAGCTTCCAGTTTTCCTAGATTCATACTTCTTAATTCTATGTTCTGATTAATAATGGATGTTTGCAGCTATTTCTTCTTATTTTGAGTCATGCCACATCAGCAAATCAAAGTCCTAAAAGCTTTACTCCATCTACGTCCTTGAGGTCGATTCTACTTTGAGGAGGCAGCTCTTCCCCAGTTGTATTTTGAATGACTTCCAACTTGAGGTGCTCGTCTTCTGGCACTATAGCAGACACTGTTTCACTGATATTCTTAAGGTTTTCACTGGCCAGTTTTTTTAGAAGTAGATCTTCAGATTCTTCTTCCCAGTCTGTCTTAGTCCGGAAGCTCTGCTGAAACCTGTTCACCCTGGGTGACCCTGCTGGTATTTGATATTCCAGTGGCATAACTTCCAGCATCACAGCAACAAGCAAGCCACCACAGTATGACAGAGTGACAGACGAGTGGTATGTTTTCCAAATTAAACTGACTTATTTTGACTTATCTCAAGATCCATCTTGTCTTAGCCATAGGCAGACCAACTGAATTCAGGAAGCTGGACATTATATTCTTTTTTTTTTTTCCAGAAATAAACAACCTCACTAAATATTTATGTTATTTTCAAACACTTTGTATCATTTTGGTTGGGTAAAGGCTGACTTTAGAATATTTGCATTGTCTTATTCCATTCTTTCTTGTCCTGCCATTCAGACTTTTGTTTACTATTTAACACTTGCATATGAGGCAGTAAGCTGAAATTCAAGTTAGTCAGGTTTCCTCCTTTAAGAAGCTTTTCCATGAAATTTGGTAGATCAAGGTTTAGAATAAAGTTACATGTACCTACACGTAATACAAAGCAAGAGAGTGAGATGGTCATCTTTTCCTTTGTATTTGCATCATGTTATAAGTAAGATACAGGAGTCTTTTGCTAGTTTATAGCCAAACTGCTCTCAGATACCATGAAGCTGGGTCATAGCATGAAAATAGTTTCTTTCAGAACTATTATAAAGATGATTTTGAGACACTAAACTTTTTTCTTACAGTTTTGATAGCCACCATCATGCATCCCCATGAAGACAGAAAAATGGATTGCTACTATAGCAATGAAGGATGAAAGTTTTAGTTTATTTTCAGTACCATTACAGGCTGAGCTCTTGACCAAGACCATATGTTTCTTGGTATTTATTTCTCCTAAAGGTCTTGGCACTGTTTTTTAGCCCACGTGGAAGTATTCTAATCATTCCATCTTAAGAGTTGCCTAGATCAAAGATGGCTGGGTTTGTCTATAAGTTGCTGATTTGGGAAATTTTTCTTCCTATTGGAGATGAAATGTGTGTGTTATATATATGTGTTATATAAGCTATTTACTATGGTATAGATGGTAAGAATGTTGAGTGAGTTCTTTACACTGTTCATATTATAGTATTAGCATATAGTCCATTTATAGTCAAAGAGGAAGGTAACTTTTTTGACTGAATTGAAAAAGAACTACAAAGGTATAAGTCCTGTTTCTAAAGAGTATGCAGATTTGTAGTTCCCTTTAAGTCATGCTCTGTTTGGAGATACAAAAATGAATTAGACAGACTCCTCACCCTTACCGTACACACACTGTAATGGAGACAAATATCTTCACAATGAATTATGATAAGAAACAGGTTCTAATAAATGCTGTAAGAAAATTAAATGAATTCTTTGGGAATTCCATATTCAGGAAGGAGCAATTAATTCTGGTAGGGTAGGTTTAACTTAAAATAAGTAGGATTTAATAAGTAAAGAAGGAGCAGAAACATATTCCAGGGGGGAAAAGAACAGCGTGAGTAGAAGCTCTAGGGTTGAAAATGTATTCTTGTGTCTCTGGACCCTCAGATACAGGTGATAAAATGATGAAAACTAAAACTACAGATTACTTGAGGCAATCAAACTGCTAACAATCTTGATTCTAATCACTTTTGATGGGCGTAAAGTTTATAACCAACCTGAGGACTAAGAATGATAAGACTTGGGAAAGTCTCAATAGGAAAGGCCCTTAAATAAATCCTTTAAAGGAAAAATGAGGGTTTTCCTCTCCTGCTTCAAAATGAGAAGTTGTTCTAATCTGAAGCTGAACTTTTACAAAGTTTCTTTTATTTGCTGAAGTTAATAACACACAGAGAGACAGTCACCTGCTCTTTTGTTCAATAACTGGTGCTCTAAAAACATCCGTGTTTACCCCTTCAAACTATCCTCCACGCCCACCCCTGTTCCCTCCACTTTTTCAGAAAAGTAGAATGATAGAAATGAAAAATATTCAAGATACCATTCAGGACAAAACCCTGATTTTGAAAATTAGAACGTGTCCAGAAAGGCTAAGTGCCCAGGTTGACAAGTGTTGTGAATGTCAGGGCCAGCCTAGGGCACAGTGAGAATTCCTCATCACTGGGAAGAATCTATTGCTCTCCCCAGGCCACAGCAAGCAGAGGAAAGACAAAGAGAGTTATACTTCATACATGAGCCCAATTTTCTTGACATGTCTTTCCTTATCATATTTTAGTTGCTCTGTCTAATGCAGGTTATCTGAAACCACATAGGTGCCCCGGATGCTTACAATTTAATGAGAACTGAAGGCCATCACAGAACCCCTAACTACTCACTATTATAGGATGGCCACCATAGTTACTGACCCAACACTTAATTTAGTACTTTACCATTAGTCATGGTCTTGTATAAAAATGGGAGTCATGGAAAATTTCACTCAGATTTTAAATTGGGATACACCTCTTCACTCAGAATTTGTTACATCATTTCTAATTGTGACACTTTTCAAATAAACGGTATGTATCTTAGAGACGCTGACACTGCCAATATCTCTTTATTCGGTTAGTGGTTAAGGAAAAAAAAAAAAAAATCTGCCCCTTTACCTCAGTATTCTCCTTGCCCCTAATCTATTGTTGGCTTTTTTTGTAAGACACTTTAAGGAGATATTTTGTTGCTATGCATCATGGCAAATATTTTGAGGGCCCTTGAAAATCACAATAATGATACTTCAATTTTCATGTACTTAAGTGCATCAATGAAATATCATCTGATTTTTATCATTTTAAGTTTTAATAATAACTGTTTAGGAGTAATAATCGGTTAATTCTTTTCTGTTTTGGTTGAAACCATGTATCTAAAATAGATTGAAACATATCCAGTATAAAATTGAAAAATATTAGTCACCCAAATGATTGGTTACCAAATGTCAAACATCTGGATATTTGAAAATATATTATTAATATAAAATTTTCCAATCTATCAAAATATTGATTATTATATAGACATGGCTAGGTGATTTGAGATGTAGTTGTCTAGAGCTTCCATTTATGAAGTTTTATGTACTGGGTTTGGAAATAAAAGACAAATTAGCTCATCAGTTGGATTAGTAGCACTGCTTATAAAATCTGTAATGTGAAGGAAAAAATGAAAAGGTGAAATAATGTAAATTGAACACGTGGAAACACCAGTGCCAGTAGTTCTTAACAAGGGAATCATTGCCAAGGGTGGAGCCAGGTACAAAAACAATTCTGAAAATTTTAGTTTCCACTGCTTCACCTCAATTCCAAGAAACATTAGAAACTTTATTACTGAGTGTTATCGTTTAAGAAAATCTTCCAGCCCTTAATTTATACTAAATTTTCATCCATAACATATAAATGGTATAGGTGCATCACAGTAGATTCAGAGCCAGGATAGTACACACTTGGAACCTTTTATACCTTTTTAAATTGTTATTAAACTTGACCTACAAAGACTGCTTTCCATAATAGATTTTTTTTTTTTTGGAAGAAATTACATAAGGGGAATGTCTCAGCGTGCCGGCCTTTTTTAATTGCAGAATAATAAGAAGTACATAATGTTTTCATGGCATTTGTGTGGACAAGACTGGGGAATACGAATCAGTGATAATGCATTTAGGTACATTCAGTCCTGGTTGAACAATCGTGTTCAAAGGGTGTGGGTGAATCAAAGAGAGGTTGAAAATGAAGCCTTTTAAGGATATTTATTAATGACTTAGATTACGATAATAGGAGACCTCATACATATACAAATGTCAGTGAGAAAAAGCTGAGAAGGATAGGGAATCTGTTAAATAGCTAAGTTACAAATAAAAGACTGAAGAAGACTACAAAAATGTTAGTCGCTTTTTATTTTATAACAGGTGGAAAAAGTGGAGGGAAACTTAGCAAGTTGACATTTACAGAGAATAAATGTGACATCTTGATCTTTGATTCTCAAAAGCAGTCAGGCTAGGAAGACCTAGTTTAATTGAAATTTCTGTGAAAAAGACTAGAAAATTGCAAGTTCAGTGTACACCAGCAGTGTTACTGTCAAAGCTGAAATCTTACTCTGCATAATAAAAGACATTAATATGATTATAGGTACTTTATTTTTAAAGTCAAGTTTATTGAGGTATAATTTGTTTGTTGTTGCTGTTAGGTGCTGTCGAGTCGGTTCCAACTCATAGTGACCCTAGTACAACAGAACAAAACACTGCCCCATCCTGCACCGTCCTCACGGTCTTTGCTGTGTTTGAGCCCATCGTTGCAGCCACTGTGTCAGTCTATCTCATTGAGGTTCTTTTTTCACTTACCCTCTACCAAGCATGATGTCCTTCTCCAGGGACTGGTCCCTCCTGATAACATGTCCAAAGTACGTGAGACCAAGTCTTGCCATCCTCACTTCTAAGGAATATTCTGGTTGTACTTCTTCCAAGACAGATTTGTTCGTTCTTCTGGCAGTCCATAGTATATCCAACATTCTTCACCAGCACCATAATGCAGAGGCATCAATTCTTTGGTCTTTCTTATTCATTGTCCAGCTTTCACATGCATATGAGGCAGTTGAAAACACCATGGCTTGGGTCAGGTGTGCCTTAGTCCTCAAAGTGATATATTTGCTTTTTAACACTTTAAAGAGGACTTTTGCAGCTGATTTGCCCAATGCAGTATGTCGTTTGATTTGTGACTGCTGCTTCCACGTGTGTTGACTGTGGATCCAAGTAAAATGAAATCTTGACAATTTCAGTCTTTTCTTACTGGTCCAGTTGTGAGGATTTTTTGTTTCTTTATATTGAGGTGTAATCCTTACTGAAGGCTGTACTCTTTGATCTTCATCAGTTAGTGCTTCAAGTCTTCTTTGCTTTCAGTAAGCAAGGTTGTGTCATCTGCATATCGCGGGTTGTTAATGAGTCTTCCTCCAATCCTGATACTGCGTATAATTTACATACTATAAGATGCACCCTTTTTACTGTAGCATTCTGTGAGTTTTCATAAACTCGTACAGGTGTAGAACCACTACCACAGTCAAGATATTGAATATTTCTATCACCCAAAGAGTTCCCTCTTGTCTCTTTTAGTCAGCAACCCCCTTACCCCAACCCCTAGCAACAATTGGCTTTTTTCTGACCCTACCATTTTGCACAGCATTTCACATAAATTTTTTTCATTTAATTCTCATAAGATTCCTACATTAACATTATTATCAACATCTCCATTTTACAGATGAAGAAACTAGGATTCAAAGTTAAGCAAGTTTCCAAAAGCTACTCTATACAAGTAGTGGTGCCAGGACCTGAACCCTTATTTTCTAACTCAGAAAGTGAGTACTTTGCGTGACCCTTTCATCGAGCCCCTTGCTCCATCCAAAAGCCCCACTCTTCTCTGCATTGTTCAGCCACCTACAGGTGGATCCCGTCCCAGGAGCCAAGGTTTAACTTTCATAGTAACATACTGGAGGGACAATAAGAGTGTTTCTCAACCTTTTTTTCATTATTGTCCCCTTAAGGAGACTTTTTAGACTTTTTTTTTCCCCTAATCACCATACATATGCTCTATATCTGTTTATATACTGTATATATATCTGTCATTTATAAATAAGAAGAGTAAGATTTTTTCGCTCCCCAAGAACCAGTTTTCACTCCCTTGGGGGCAATATTGCCCCCACTGAGAATGCTTAACCTGAAGTAGTAGTCGTCAAGCATTGTCCCATCTGGCATACATGAACCATAAGTGCCTGTGAGAGACATTCAAGGTTATATCCAAATTTTTATGGTACTCTAAAACTTTACAGAAAATAGCTGGTGTGATGTTCAGGAAAGCATTTAAGAATATGTAGGTAAGTAAAAATCAGCCATTTAAAGCAATTTCCAATTTAACAAGAGAAAGTAAAATGTGGCTAATCTCATTTAAAAAATAATTTTTTAAAAGTTGGTTTTTATTCTAGATCCAAACTTCAGCATATAATATTAATAAGCTGAGTATTCTATTAAATAATAAATATTACTAAAGCTTATTTTTGTTAAATGCTGTGATGCGTATGTGTAGATTTTAACATGTTGTGGATACAATTATTGCAGATATATCTTGCCTTATCACTTTATCTGCCTTTCATCAGGCAGTCAAAACTCAAGACCCATGACAACAGATGTTGAGGTTATCAGTTGCCTTATGTGCAAAATGTAGAAGATGTACTCCTTCCTTTTTATATGTTCTTTCCTTTTTTGTTGTTTAAAAATTAGCGAATTTAAATTTTAAAAAATTAGTGAATTTAAAATTGGTAAATATGTATAAATGGAAATAACTATAATATCATTGTTAGTTATATGATTGCCACAGCTATTTCCAGCACACTGCTGCATCATTGATGAAAGATGTCTTAGATAATGCCTGGTTCCCATCACTCAGCTGAAACTCAGCCCTTTCATCTGACTGAAGAAGTGCATTGTAATGCAGATGATTGAGAGTGACTTTATTATGTTGTTGTTAGCTGCCATCAAGCCAGCCCCCAACTCGAGGCAACCCCATACACAGCATACACATGCCTGGTCCTGTGCCATCCTCATGACGGATAGGGGATTAGAGAGTTGTGATCCAGAAGGTTTTCATTGACTGATTTTTGGAAGTAGATCTCCAGGCCTTTCTTCCTAGTCTTAGTTTGAAAGCTCCACTGAAGCCTGTTCAGCATCATGGCAACACATAGTCCTCCCCTGACAGATGGATGGTGGCTGCACATGAGTTGTGTCTTAAGCTGGGTTCTCTTGAGAAGCAAAACCAGTCTTAACAATCACAAAGTGCATTGCTGGAATTAGAAACTGGGTTCAATTAAACCCCCTGAACCGTCATTACTCCCCCTTTTATTATATAAACTCATTGCTATTAAGTCAATTCCAACTCATTGCGATCATGTAGGACAGAGTAGAACACCCCATAGGGTCTCCAAGGAGCAGCTGGTGGATTCGAACTGCTGACCTTTCGGTTAGTAGCTGAGCTCTTAACCAGTGCACCACCGGGGCTGCTTTTATTGTATAGAACACCTCAAATCTAATTTAATATCTAAATAAGCAAAAATGTGCAAAATTTTCTACTTTATTATAGCAAATAACTGCAACAAACATACAACTGATTGTGTCTCTAGTTGAGAAAGGCTGGTCCTCAGGGAATGGGAAACGTGAAGAGGATATGAAGCCCTTGGAAGATCTTATAAGGGAAACTTCTTCCCCCCTCCTCCACTTTTTAAAAATTTTTTATTTTTTTGTTGTTAATGTATATAGCAAAACATACATCAATTCCACAGTTTCTACATGTGCAATTCAGTGACATTGCTTACATTCTTCAAGTTGTGTAACCGTTCTCACCCTCCTTTTCTGAGTTGCTCCTCCTCCATTAACATAAACTCACTGACCCCTAAGTTTCCTATCTAATCTTTAAAGTTGTTGTTATCAATTTGGTCCCATATAGATAGTTCTTAAAAGAGCATAATGCTCAAGGCAGACGTTCTTTATTAAGCTATTGTTTGGTTTTAAGAAGACTTTAGGGGATATTTTTGGTTTAAAGAGTATCCCAAGGCAATAGTTTCAGGGGTTCATCCAGCCTCCATGGTTCCAGAAACTCTGGGTACCATGAGAATTTGAAATTCTGTTCTGCATTTTCCCTCTTTTGGTCAAAGATTCTTCTATAGAATCTTTGATCAAAATGTTCAGTAATGGTAGTGGAGCACTATCCATTCCTCTAGTCTCATGGCAAAGGAGGCAGTCATTCCTGGAGGCAATTAGCCACACATTCCATTTCCTCCTGTTGTTCCTGACTCTCCTTCCTCTGTTGCTCCAGACCAATAGAGACCAGTTATTGTGCCCTGGATGGCTGCTTGCAAGCTGCTTTTTTTGTTTTTCCAATGGTACTTTAGATGAAGATTTACTGAGCAAACTAGTTTCTCATTAAATGATTAATACACATACTGTTTACTGTTTTGTGACAATGGTTGCCAAGCCCACAACATGTCAACACTCTCCCCTTCTCAATCTTGGGTTCCCCATTACCACCTTTCCTGTCCCTTCCTGCCTTTTCATCCTTGCCCCTGGGCTGGTGTGCCCATTTAGTCTTTTTTTGTTTTATCGGCCTATCTAATCTTCGGCTGAAGGCTGAACCTCAGGAGTTACTTAGTACTGAGTTAAAAGGGTGTCCAAGGGTGTCTCAGAGTTTCTCCAGTCTCTGTCAGACCAGTAAGTCTGGTCCTTTTTTGTTAGATTTTTGTTCTACATTTTTCTCCAGCTCTGTTCAGGACACTCTGTTGTGATCCCGGTCAGAGCAGTCAGTGGTAGCCGGGCACCATCTAGTTGTACTGGACTCAGTCTGGTGGAGGCCATGGTAGTTGTGGTCTTTTAGTCCTTTGGACTAATCTTTCCCTTGTGTCTTTGGCTTTCTTCCTTCTCCTTTGCTCTAGATGGGGGTGGGACCAGTAGAGTATCTTAGATGCCCACTCAAAATCTTTTAAGACCTAAGGGAAACTTCTTTTTAATGAAGTCTTTAGTCTTGAAAGAAGGGCCTTAAGAGAAATTACTAGTGCCCTTTTCAAATATTTAAATGAGAGGTTGGGTTATGAGATGCTATCTTTTAAAGAACAAAAAATTTTAATTTTGATGAAGTCCAGTTACCAATTTTTTTTTTTTTAGTACGTTTTGCTTTGATGTTTTATCTAAGAAAATCTTTGCCTAACCCAAGGTCACAAAGGTTTTCTCCTGTAAGTTTTGTAGTTTAGGTTTTAGTTTTTAGGTTTAACTCTGTGATCCATTTTGAGTTAATTTTTGTGTACAGTGTGAGATATAGATGGAAGTTTCTTTTCTTTCTTTTTTTTATTATTATGGATATCCAATTATTTCAGTACCATTTGTTGAAAAGTCTATCCTTTCTCAGCTGAATTGCCTGGGAATAAGTCTCCATGGCTCTCAGTTTTACCCTCTGGGTTCTTGGTTCTGCCCTCTGAGTCATCCTTCCTTTTTAATGAAACGCAGCACATGTTTGCAGCTGCGTAGTTTTATTAGCTTGCTTCCTGCTAGTAGAATTTTGGGAGCCCAACAGTCTCCTTTCTTTTTGCCCCCTCTCTGTCCCTTTCAGATGAAGTTGGTAATGTTTCTGCTGAAATAAATTTTTGAAAAACTTTATGAATCTTATGTGGATTTCTCAGGGATTCACTCCATTAGTAAAAAGCCACATCCACAGATCTTTTCAAAATAATCACTTTTCAACTTTGGCTCATGCTGAGATTGCTGAGGGACAACACCTTTGAAGTTCCTAGAGGTCCTCTGGTTTGATTGAAAATATCTGTGAGGCACACCCTTAATTTCTTGAAAGGGACCCTTGTGTGATTGAATAATCAGAACTTTTGATCGTTCTGAGATGTTAGCAAAAGTATAGTCATACTCTTCACCTTTTCCCTAAATCCTGCTTTCGTCTCAGTGCTCTTGATTTTGGTGTGTTTTTGTCATCTGGAGAAGCCGAGAATTTTAAGAATCATCAAGTCCTGTTTCCATTTGAACAGTTCTTCCCTCAATTTATCTCTCTTCTCTTACATTTTAATATAAGTGGAAAGAAGAAAGCAGCTGGCACCTTCAAAATGTTGCTTGGAAATCTCTTTACTATCCAGGTTCATCGCTTTCAAGTTCTGCTTTCCACATAACTGCAGGGTACAATTTCACTAAGCTTTCTACCAACTTAACAAGGATCTGCCTTGCTTTAATTTCCAATAACATGCTCCTCATTTCCTTCTGAGCCCTCATCAACAGCATCCTTAAATTCCAGATTTCCACTTGCAGTCTGTTCAAGGAATTTTAGGCTTTCTCTGTCATGCTACCCAAATTCTTTCATTCTCCTCCCACTACCAAGTTCCAGAGCCACTCTCAACATTTTAGGTGTTTGTTTCAGCAGCACCTCATTTCCTGGTGCCAAACTTTGTATTGAATTTGTATTAATACATAACAAGTAACCACAAGCTTAGTGTCTTAAAACAACAAAAATTTACTACCTCACAGTTCCCTTGGGTCAGGAATCCAGGTACAACTTAGCTAGGTCCTCTGCCCTAATACAAGGCTTGAATTGAAGTTTCAGCTGGGTTGCATTTTCATTTGAAGGCTTAATTGTAGGAAAGCAACTAGTTCTAAGCTCATGCAAGTTGTTGTCAGAACTCATTTCCTTGTAGCTGCATGCCTGAGGGCCCTAACTTCTTACTGGCTGTCATCTACAGGTTACCTTGAGGTCCCCATAGTTTCCTGCCATGTGGCCCTCTTATGTGTCCTCTTACAGCCTGGCAGCTTACTTCTTCAAGGCCAGAAGGAGAATCTTTCACTCCACTCTGCTAAGAATGAATCTCATATAATGTTAACATAATCATGAGAATGACATCCTCTCACCTTTGCTGTGTCTTATTGGTCAGAAGCAAGCCACAGTTCTGCCTGCCTCAAAGAGGAAGGGATTATACAAGCGTGGGACTCACTGAGAGTCACCTCAGGGTGTGTACCCCATAGATGATGTAGTAAACTGAATATTCCCCCCAAAGGTATTTGGTCCTAATCCCTGTAATAATTTTACCTTATTTGAAAAAAAGCATCTTTGCAGATATTATTAAATTAAAGGTCATGAGATAAGAAAGGTATCCTGGATTATCCAAGCAGGCTCTTTATTCAGTCATGTGTATTGTTATAAGAGGAAGACTAGACAAACACAGAAGATTGTCATATGAAGTTGGAACAGAGAGGTTTGAAGATGCTGGCCTTGAAGATTGGAGTGATGCAGCCGTAAGCCAAGGACGGCCATCAGTCACCAGAATAGATTCTCTCATAGAGCCTGCAGGGGGAGTGTCACCCTGCTGACACCTTGATTTTGCCCCCCCCCCAAAAAAAAAGAAAACACCTTCGCAGTCAAGTTGATTCCAACTCATAGCAACTCTATAGGACAAAGTAGAACTGCCCCATTGGGTTTCCAAAGCTGTAAATCTTTACAGAAGTAGACTGCCACATCTTTCTCCTGCACAACAGCTGGTAGGTTCAAACTGCTGACCTTTCAGTTAGCAGCCAAGTGCTTAACCACTGCACCACCAGAGCTCCTTGATTGTGGCCCAGTAATACTGATTTCAATCTTCTGCCCTCCAGAACTATGAGAGAATAAATTACCCATTGTGTGGTAATTTGTTACAGCAGCCACAGGAAACTAATACAGATAGGTATAAAATCATAACTCGTTGCTTTTTTAATAGATTTCACTGATTACTCAATGAGGCTAAGTATCTTTTCATAAGATTATTGATGTTTCAGGTGTTTTCTTCTGTGAATTTTCCAACTCATGTCCTTTGTCTGTTATTCTTTAGGATTGATTTCTCTTTTTATTGATTAGTTGGAGTTTATTACATAGTCTAACTACTAATCCTTTGTGAATAATATGTGCTAATGAAGTTGTTTATCTTCTACTCTGTAACTTGTCTTTTTACCTCATTTATGGTGTCTTCTGCACTCAGAAGACTTTTTTCAAATTGTTTTATTATGGGAAGTTTTAAGCACACCCAGAAAAAGAGAGACTAGTATAATAAATCATCCATGTACCTATTACTCAGTTTCAACAATTAGCAATATTTTTTCCCAGAAGTATTCATCTTATTCTTTAGGATTGGTACTTTTTTATGTGTTATCTAAGAAATTCTTAAATAAAGGTTGTGTTGCTATTATTTGTAAGACCAGGTATTTCTGTCATGATAACTGGTTGTTTTTCACTTTTATATAAATGTTGTTCTATGTGTAACACTTTTTGATATATACAAGTTTTTATATATACCTCTACCCATGTGCCTTAGTTATCCAGTGCTGTTACAACAGAAATACCACAAGTAGATGACTTGAACAAACAGAAACTTATTTTCTCCCAGTTTAGGTGGCTAGAAGTCTGAATTCAGAGTGCCAACTCTAGAGGAAGGCTTTCTCTCTGTGTTGGCTCTGAGGAAGGTTCTTGTCTCTTTGAGCTTCTGCTCCTGGGTGATCTTCATGTGGCTTGGCATCTCTCTTCCTCTGTCTCTGCTTCTCTAGCTTGCTTGTTTAATCTCTTTTACATCTCAAAAGAGATTGATTTAAGACACACCCTATGCTAATCCTGTCTAATTAACATAACAAAGACAACCCATTCCCCAATGGGATTATAATCACAGGCATAGAGGTTAGGATTAACAACACAAATTTTGTGGGGACACAATTCAATCCATAACACTGTGTTAATCTGTATTTTCTTCCTGAACAGCCTGTACTTTTCTTGTTTAGCACAAGCTATAGATTCAGACCTTGGGAATTCACCATTGTCCCAGCAGTGTCATGCATGTTACCATAGAGCTTGTTGAACATGCTCTTATAAGAAGGCTAATTGTTCAGAAGATGTCAAAATATAAGTCTGAGTCAACTACATTTTACAAAGTAATTGTTCTCTCTCTCTCTTTTTTTTTAGTGTGCCACCTGGGCTTGAAGGCATGAAAGAACAGGACCTCTGCAACAAGATAATGGCTAAGATACTAGAAAATTATCATACCCTGTTTGAAGTAGATTGTACAGAAAATGATAACCAGAGGTGTGAAAACCTGGCTAGGCTTATCATAGTAAAAGTAAGTAACTTTGGTATTTAATTTTCAGTATTATTCTCATCTGGATTGAAGGTGTTTTCTTTAAATCGTTTTCTGTCATAAAAAGTCCAGGTGGGTATAACTTCAGATTATTATATCTCTGTTGAATTCTTTTCATGAAATCTATTCTCTCTATCAAGTGTTTATTAAACTGATACATATTCTTCTAAGATTACAGAATGATAGTGATTTTACCTTTTCTTGCTGCAATCAAACATCTCAGAAGCACTTAAGTGAGTTCAGTGCTCTGGCCAATGGACCTCACCACCCTCTTTTATGGAGGCCTGCTGTTACAGCAGTGAGATGTGTGTGTGGTTTATTCAGGAGTGCTAGCTTACTAACTCAATTGTAAATTCCTGAAAACAGTATTGTTGTGAGTCTTTTTATCTCCCTTGTGTCTGGCACATCTTCAATATCCACTTCAGATTTTAAGTTCCATTTACGTAGTCCTTGGGAACCATCATCAGTAAAGCAGAGGATTTCAAAAACATGTAAAGGAGTCTTTGACAATACTATTTAAGTTTTTTTAATATACTTACTGATAACTTTAGCATATCCCTTTACACATTAGGAAAATTCATGTAGATCTCTAAAGACCTGCAACTGAGAGTCAGAGGATAAAGCATCAAAATTAAATCCTCGAGATGTGGAAAAAGAGGGAAGGCAAGTTATTTTTTTTCCACTTACAGAGAGGTAAATTGTGATGGAGCTGATATGAGAGCGTTCCTCAGGAGGTTTCCTGAGACTTATCAAATTTACAGACTGAAATCTGCTTTTGTTGATTCATATGGTGATGAATGATAAAACCAGAAGCACTTGATTTGGGCATTGAAGAGGTGTTTTCATCTCTTCTTCCAGTTGAGGCCATGACTTTGAAAAAGGTAATGGGTATCAAATAGCATCCTACAAAAACAGCAAAAGAAGACCAAAAGTAGGTTTTCTTGACTAGGACTTAAGCTATTAACACAACAGACTCCTTATAAGGTATAGAGCACATCTCTTGAGAACTGCGAGGAATGCATTCAGCAGGACTCTTGCCAACCAGATAAAATGAATTTTAAACTGAAATTTGAGGAAAGAGAGAACAATGCTCTGACAAAATGAGATACTTTTGAGAAAAACAGGTATAACCTGGGATGGGGGTAACATGGTAGCTGAGAAGATGTGCCAGTAATTCACAAGAAAAAATAATAGGGAAAAAAGTTTATTTCAGTTTTGCTACAAAAAACTAAATTATTTTTAAGTAGAAAAACAATCTCCCTTAAGTTTGCTCCTTTGGTTCCTTTGCAAAGGCTCTCTTTTTAAAATCTCTATTTTAAAAAATATTGAAAGGCTATTGACTTTCTTTTTAATACTCACACCTTTTTACTAGGGCTGATAAGACAATAAGATAAACCTAAAATGTAATGAAAATAGGTAAATATAATCTCATAGGCAGGACAACCTTGCTGAGATAGAGCTAGTCACTGGAACACAGCAACGAGTAGTACTGTGGTGTGCAAGTAAAATACACCTGTTGTAATATGTGTTAGAGTGCCCTGATTTGAAATCCTTGAGCTACTAAGTTTAAGCATGGTGGAGAACATAGCATGAGTCTACAAGATAAGACACATAAATTCATAATATCATGGGAGCCAGATATCTTAGGTGGGTGAAGAATATGACAGCCAATCTCTTAATCACTGTGCCACCAGGTCTCCTGTACTAGAGTAGGTGAGGCAATATCTGCAGCATTACATTTGCTTCTGAGTACTACCTTCTCACTCCCCAGAATAATAATGGTCCTCATTTATTCTCACTAAATATTATCTTTGCCTGGGTGACTGTCTTTTACTTCAGTTACCATACTGTTGATGGCTTCCAAGTTATAACTCCAGCCTCAGCCTATCTGAAGAGCAATTTTGTTGTTGTTGTTAGGTGCCATCAAGTTGGTTCCAACTCATAGCGACCTGTGTACAACAGAATGAAATGCTGCCTAGTCCTGTGCCATCCTCACAGTCATTGCTATGTTTGAGCCCATTGTTGCAACCACTGTGCCAACCCATCTCATTAAGGGTCTTCCTCTTTTTTGCTGTCCCTCTACTTTGCCAATAATGATGTCCGTCTCCAGGGAATGGTCCCTCCTGATAACACGTCCAAAGTAAGTGAAACGATGTCTCACCATCCTCGCTTCTAAGGAGCATTCTGGCTGTACTTCTTCCAAGTTTTGTTCGTTCTTCTGGCAGTTCATGGTATTTTCAGTATTCTTCGCTAGTACCATAATTCAGATGCTTCAGTTCTTCTTCGGTCTTCCTTATTCATTGTCTAGCTTGCACATGCATATGAGGTGATTGAAGAGACCATGGCTTGGGTCAGGCACACCTTAATTCTTAGAGTGATGTCTTTGCTTTTTAGCACCTTAAAGAGGTCTTTTGCAGCACATTTGCCCAGTACAATAAGTTGTTTGATTTCTTGACTGCTGCTTCTATGAGTGTTGATTGAGGATCCAAGTAAAATGAAATCCTTTACAAAGTCAGTACTTCTTAAGAGCAGCAGAGCCATATTCCTCATTACCAAAAAAAAAAAACCGTGCTAGTGCCTTAGACTTAAAGCACCCAAAACATCACCTCCAAAACATTGTCTACTTTTGTCCACTCCAAACCTGGTTGATTGCATTGCGAAGACCCTTGGTCTACCAAGCTAGAATCTTTAGTTTTATTCTTAACTCTTCCTCCTTTACCATTCCCACTGGGGCTCATATTCTGCCTTAGATGTATCTCTTGAAATAGTGTTTCTTGTCCACCTCACTACCACTGCCTTAGATTAGGCCCTTATCATAAGCATACAATTTCAAACTGTTTGCCCACCTGTTATGGATTGAATTGTGTCCCCCAAATATATGTGTTATAAATCCTCACCTCTATGCCTGTGGTTAAAATCTCATTTGGGAATGGGTTGTCTTTGTTATGTTAATGAAACAGGATTAGTGTAGGGTGTATCTTGAGTCAGTCTCTTATAAAATATAAAAAGAGCAGATTAAGGAAGCAGAGATGGGGGAAGAGAGATGCCAAGCCACATGAAGATCACTCAGGAGCTGAAACTCAGAAGAGACAAGACCTTCCTCCAGAGCCAACAGAGAGAGCCTTCTCCTAGAGCTGGCGCCCTGGATTTGGACTTCTAGGCTACTAGACTGTGAGAAAATAAATTTCTGTTTGTTAAAGTCACCCACTTGTGGTATTTCTGTTGTAGCAGCACTAGATGACTAAGATACTGCCTCTAGGCATAACCTCTTCCCAACTCCTTCTCACCAGTGGTAGAATTATGTTTCTAAAAAGCAGCCTTGGTTACAACATATCCCTGCTTTAAGTAAACAAACGTTTGTTATTTTGCTCCCATCCCCTTTGCTGAAAGCATAAAGTTAAGACTTCACAATCTGTCCCCAGACCACTTCACAGTCTGTCCCCAAACCACACTTCCCCTGATAAATACTTGAATGAATATTGAATGAATGGTCCTGGTTTTCTTCCTGTTTTATGGCTTCTCTTCATTCTCTTTTGAGGACTTTTCTTTTTCAGTCAGACTTAAATACTGTTATTGTCTTTCCTAGCTCTTACATCCAGAACTCACTCTGGCAACCATACATATATATCTAACTGCCTGCAAGTGCCTTGTACCTGCATGCCCCATGGATAGTTGCATCATCTCCTTGTTCTTGAAGATCTAATGCTCCGTTTGTGTTCTGGAGCTTAATGAATGGCCCATCCATCTGCACAATCATTTCAGGTTGATATATCATCAGTCACCAAGACCTTTTAATTTTACCTCCTAAGTATCTCTATAGGGTAGCTATGAGTCAGAATCGACTCGAGGGCAATGGGTTGTTTTGTTTGGTTTTTTTTAAAGTTATCTCTTAAGTCTCTCCTTTCTTCCCCAACCCACTGGTATTGTCATTGTCTCTCATCTAGGCATGAGAATTCCAAACCTGGCTCATTATCACAATCACCTTGTGACTGCAGACCTACTGAGTCTGATGGTAGAGCTCCAAAATCTAAATTTTAAAAGGCTCCTTTGGCAATTCTAATAATCAGCCCAGTTTGGGAAGTGATTGATTATTCAGATACTTTTACATTAGGCTTCTACCTGATTTCCTTAATTCTAGCCTGTGCCTTGACTCCATTTTCCCTGTTCTGCTGCCTGAGTTATTTCCTGTCATATAAGTATGAGCATGCCATTTCCACATCACACTCTCCAGCAGTACCTCTTTGCCTATCCCTAGAATGTAAAATCTAAATCCTGGTATGACATATGAGGCTATATGTGATTTGAGCCCTCCCTGCCTAGTCACAGAGCCCTGGTGGGGTGGTGGTTAAGAGCTCAGCTACTAACCGAAAGGTCATCAATTCACATCTACCAGCCGCTCCTTGGAAACCTTACGGGGCAGTTCTTCTCTGCCCTATAGGGTCACCATCAGTGGGAATCAACTCAACGGCAGCAGGTTTGGTTTTTTTTTAACCTGGTCACAGTTCTTCTCCACTACTTCCACCATACATTTGATGTGCCTGCAGTTATTGATTGATGTTATCGTAGAAACCATGTTGTCTCAGGCCTTATGCCTTAGAACATGCTACTTCCCCACTTGTCAAGCTAGTGAGCACAGTGTCTGGCACTGAAAATTCCTTAAAACCAATGACTGTACCCTATTTATTTATTTAACATAAAATAGTGTCTATGATCATAGTTTGTATATAGTATGAAAACAATAATAATGAAAGATTTAGGAATTAATTGAAGAAAATTAGAAACATGATCATTCAATGAGTACTTCATGACTAGCATATTTAAGAAAAGTTACTAGATACTTCTAAAGTCTTTAACAATTCTAGAAGGAACACTGATACTAGGCTTAAAAAAAAAACGAAAAGCAAACCAGTTGCCATCGAGTCAATTCTGATTCATAGTGACCCTATAGGACAGAGTAGAACTGCCCCATAGGGTTTCCAAGGAGAGGCTGGTGGATTCGAACTGCTGACCTTTTGGTTAGTAGCTGAGCTCTTAACCACCTATTTCTGTAATCTGGCTACTCAGCTTGACAGTGTGACTGTGCACAACTTATAATACCTTTGTACCTATTTATTCTCACCTAAAATGGGGAAAACCCTATAGATTTGTTGTGGATTGAAACCATTAATGCTTGTAAAAGTGTTTTTAAAACCAGTTAAACATAGATATGTAAAGTAGTAAATATTTTTTCTTTGAGTGATAACATATGGTGAAGAATAAATGATGAAATTATTGGCTTTCTTTGAAATGATGTGATCAAAGACATACTTCAGTTGGTGTGTTAATAAGCGCAGAGCACAGAGTTAAGAACTCCAGCTCTGGAATCAGACTGAATTGGAACTTCCAAGTCATGTGACCCTGGGCAAATTGTTTAATCTCTCCTTCAACTCTGGTTTTCTCATGTGTAAAATAGGAAAAATATCAGTAACTAACTTGCAGGGTTTTTTTGTGATGATAAAATGAGATAATGATAGCAAGTTTTTAATAAATTTTAGCTTTAAAATAAAGTAATAATTAGAGTCACATCACCTCTAAGATATCATCTTACTTTAACTTTTTAAAGGCAATCAGGCTTGATAATAGAAGAAAAACTGAAAGTCGAAAATAGACAAAGTTGCCAATCAGATGTGTTACTCATGACAGACAAGTTACTGCTTCTGCATGTTTCTTCTTATTAATTCAATATTCTAGTTTTTTTAATGTGATTAAATTAAATATCCTTTTGTCAAAAACCTGACTGGGGCTTCAATGGACAGAAGGGTGTGATTTTAGTATTTAATATGTCTAACCAGAATCTGCTTTCTGAAAATGAATATTATTCTTTTTTATTTAAAAATATATATGTGTATTTGAAGTAATTTTGGTTTTTCACAATTGGTTTCACATTTCAGTGTGATTCTTTTGAAATCTTTAATTTTTTAAATAACCTCATGAGATAGATATTATTTTTAGATATATTTTATAGAAGAGGAGAATGAGCATTTCAGAAGGATAGTATCTGAAGCCAGGTTTTTTGAATTCAGTGTTTGCTGCTGCTGTGCTGCCTTTTATTCTGCCTATGCACAAGGTAACACAAAGCCAAATGTTAGTGATACCATAAAAAATCCCTAAGTGCTATGGAGCTAAGAAATAAAAAACAAAACACACAAACTCATTTAAGTAGATGTTTTAAGGAAGACTATTTAAATGACTGTGAAAAATGACTTAGGATATCAACAAGTTTCTAAGAAGAGGAGGTAGAACGGAGCAAGAAACCTTCCAGACAGAAGCGTGTACTTTAAGGCATGGAGTGTTTGTGGAGTGGTGAGCAGACATTTCTGCCTGATCCATAGGAAGTAACAAGAGAGAGCTAAATACCAGAGGCTGTGGAGTTAAAAATTATCTTGTAGGAGTGAGAGAATGATCAAAGGTTTTAAGAACAGGATGGATATAATTTAAGTTGTACTTTAGATGTTTACTTTATCCTTTGGGGCAGGCTGGAAGTGGTATGACTCACAGTGAAGTTCTTTATGTCATAGGCTGTCAGGGGTAGCCTGATGTCTATTTCTGCTCACCTGATTCTGGTCAGTAATACAAAGTTGATGGTAGCTTCTCCAACTCATTCATCAGCCTCACCTCCAGACAGACTTCCTCTTCCAGGAGGCGGGTCAAAGATAAGAATAAAGGTGTGCCTGTATGACTCCATCTTCAACTCCTCTTTTCCTGCCGTTCTTTGGTAATGAACCTAGGTCCCTACAGGATTTTCCCAAATTCTTCAGTGGCCTGGCCCTGTCCACCAGACCTAGCTGCTCCAAAGAATTTCTGAATAAGCCTCTTACGACTGTGACATTTGGAGATATCTGTATTCTGCCAGAGGTCTGAGATTGTATTTGTTGGCTCTTGGCATTTGGGTTCACATTTTACTGAATTTGGCAAATAGTCTTCCTAGCTGGTGGTCTAGAGGTATGACTATTTCTTGCTGCACTTTATCTCTTTTTGATGATTTTTTGGTTTTTGTCAATATCAAGGAAAGAGAGTACATAGAAACACCTTTTCTTTGCCAAACCATATGGTCAAGGCTCTGTATTTCCGAATAAACAGCAAAAACTGAGTTCGGAGAAGCGCATCTTTCAAGTAGGCATCTAACATTGTGAGGAGACAGTGCTTCAGATAAGCCCGGTGGCTATGTTGTCCTCTTTCATCCCCATAATTCTACCAATAGTCTCTTCAAGGCAATCTAGGATTTCACTATTAAAAAAAAAGACAAAAAAAAAAAAACCTATTGCTGTCAAGTCGATTCCAACTCATAGCAACCCTATAGGACAGAGTAGAACTGCCCCATAGAGTTTCCAAGGAGCACTTGGTGGATTTGAACTGCTGACCTTTTGGTTAGCAGCCATAGCTCTTAACCACTATGCCACCAGGGTTTCCACTTTCACTATTAGGCATCTTAAAACTCTTCCATACATATTATATATATATAATATATAAAAGGATATTATGCATACTTTATAGGCTTATGTAGAGCTTTGTATATATGAACACACCATAAAATAATATGATTAATATGTTGCTAAATATCTATCTACAAGAATCTACTAGCGTATTACACAAATCCAAATAAATACTTTAGGAGACTATATTAGACATTAGTGCTATTGCTCACTTTATCTTTGGGAATTTTTTAATTTAATTGTCTGCAGAACATATATGTCATTCATACGTCATATTTTTCTGTATATTATTGGGTGCGGAAAATCTTTGTACTTTAATGCTTGGTTTGATTTTCGGAAATAATCAATAGTCATTTTGAGCCATGGCAGCTAACACCAAGTTGGGAACTGGTGATTGTGTATTAGCTTTTGGGTTTAAAGTTAAAATCTGGCTATAAAATAATGATACTGATTTTTCTTGTGTGACAAATAAGCAAACTGTCAAAACAGTTATTTTTAAACGCTCTGAGCAAAAGCAAAATATTAATAACCTTCCAAAATGAATCATTTGAAGGAAGTACTCCCTTATCAATGTATGTTATGGTAAGTTTGATTATAAATTTCAATCTTATTACTGTTAAGTCAAAGTCATTTACCACATAAATTGATATATAAAAATATCCTAAAACGTTTCCTTGTTTTTTATTTATTTATTTTCTCATTTAATGCCTGCCATGTGCAAAGCTCTGGGCTAAGTGCTGGGAATCTTTAGAAAATAAATAAGATATGGTCTCTTTCCCTATAACAGACGATCAACCAATGCAGGAACAGCAGGATATAGAGGAAGAGAGGACTTCGTGCTAGATGCTGTATTAAGTTCTATACATATTATCTCATTTACTTCTCACAGTAACCCTGTGAAGTAGATGATCTAAATTCCACTCTGCAGATGAGGAAATTGTTCAAGATCACATAGCAGTAAATGGCAGAGCTGGGTTTTAAACTCAAGAAGGTGCTGAATAGAGGCCAAGTATAGAAATAACCATTCTTGGAGTTTTAAATTAGAACATCAGTGTCAAGAGAAATTATACATTTATCCATTCAGTGTATGTGTACTGTAGCTACTTAGTGTCAGGGAAGTACTTGAACCCCATTCTCCTGACTCCACGTGCTAAATGCTTTCACTAGTCTCTACTGTTATCTCTCATGAATACTCCAAACTTCTGGACCAAAAAACCAAACCAAACTCATTGCCCTCAAGTCAATTCCAACTCATAGTGACTCCACAGATCAGAGTAGAACTGCCCCATATTGTTTCTAAGGAGCAGCTGGTGTATTTGAACTGCCGAGCTTTTTGGTTAGCAGCTGAGATCTTAACCACTGCGCCACCAGGGCTCCAAGTGCCTGAACAATAGTGAAGTAATAGAAAACAAGAAATGTTTTAGGTTATTCATTGTTTTTGTTTGCTTGTTTGTTTGTTGATTATGTTGTCTCATCTTTTTGGGTGAGTAAACTTATGTACCAAGAGTGACTAATCTGTACTCACCCAAATCTATATGTTATCATTTTGAGGATCTATGGACTTAAGAAACCCTGGTGGCATAGTGATTATGAGCTGTAGCTGCTAACCAAAAGGCTGGCAGTTCAAATCCACCAGGCACTCCTTGGAAACCCTATAGGGCAGTTCTGTTCTGTCCTACAGGATCACTATGAGTTGGAATTGACTCGATGGCAATGAATTTTCGGTTTTGTGAACTCAGAGGTAGCACTAAATTAAAATTCATTTGCTCTCTTCTTCAGATCAAATCTTTGTTTGGATAGTGAGTTAAACCTTTTAGATGGGTTCTGAGTTTGGAAGTTACAAGATATTAAATGATGCTCAGGAAAAGCAAAGGTAAAATGGCATGATAGAATGTTATTTGCTTGCATGACTCAAATGGGCATTTTCTAGTAATGAAGACTTATTAGATTAACAATAAGTGTAAAGCATTAAGTAATAAAAGTTATTGCTTAGCTTAGGGTGCTCTCATGGCCCCAATTTTCAGAGCATAGTTAGATATTTACAATTCAGATTGCTGCTAATTTCTTCTCAAATGTTTTGTTTTATAGAGTGATTACAGGTAAGTACTAGAAAATTATATGTCTACTAGGAATCCTTAGAGTAGATATATGCCAGGTTTTAAATTGCTTCTTTCCTATTATGAAGAATATTTAACAGATCACAGGCTATTTGCTTTTGCTTATGAAAACATTATGCTATGTGACCTTTAAACTATTTACATTGAGATGGCAAAGCTTTGGCACTGACACCTCATAAGTTGCGTACTCGGGTATCTGGCACATTGAAGCACTCAGTCACTGGTAAATGAGCGAATATTTGTGGACTTTCAAAGATTAATTATATGCTTTAGAACTGACTCCTGTTAACCAATGACAGAGGAATGTAGGGATATAAACACCCAACTCCTTTACTCGTTGGTTGGAATAATTCTGGGATTTGTATTTGACATGGTTTTCCAGAACTTTCCCCCAAGATTAAGCTTCAGAACCACTGTAGAAACTTAATGATAACTTTTGTTGACAACCTTCTTCTTGCCATTATTATCACCACATTCTATTGCTGGATCACCAAGTGAAGTACTCAGTCCTTGCCACAGGATCTGCCTCTGGGTGGGTGGGTATGTGGGGGGTTCAATTAAGGTATCTTAAATTCCATTCTCTTTATGAAACCCACTCTCATCCTCCAGGTACAGTTAATTCGCATCTCCTCTGTTGTCTTATGACATTCTGTTTCTCCTTCCGTTAGAACAAGTCTTACATTCTGCCCTGGGTGACTTGTTATTTTTTCTCTTATGTGGTATTATAAGTTCTTCAAGGGTAAGAACAATATCACATATTGACTTATACATTGTCTTTTACCTGAAAGTTGCAGAGCAACTTATACATTCTTGCATCTTGCAAAATACTTCTTCTGGTTCCTTATATTTACTCAAAAATGTCTGTTGAATTGCACCATATTTGTCTAAATAAAAACTCAAATTTCCTTCAGGAAAGTCAGAGTAACTATTCTGGGCATTAATAATTGTACACATTTCTAGAACATATGATAAAGTCTCGCTTAACAGACCTCCACCTAACTAATTTGCTGGAATAATCAATTCTATACATTCCTTTTTAAAAACATGCTGACTGCTGTCTACAGTACTTTGAATGCTTGTTGCTGATAGGCTACTCTAAAGCACCTGTCCGTTATCAGCTTTACCAATGCTAACCAAGAGTTAATTGTGTTTGTTTCCAAATCTGTTTATGCCAGTTATTTGCTATGATACTTATATAATTTAATTAAACAAGTGCAGTGTGAATGCAAAATACAGGTATTTCTGGGATATCAGTGCCAGAATATTTAATTCCAGCCTCTGTAACAGACAGACGCTGAAAGTTAGTGGTTTAACACAATGGAGGTTTATTTCTCACTCACTTCACAGTCCAGTGGGCTGAGTGGCCCTCTTCTGTCTTATTCTAGCTATTCTCTAAGATTGTCTTAGCAGGGAAACAGAGGGTTGGGAATACTATGGAGTAGTTTAAAACACTTCTGTGCACATTTCATTGACCAGACTCGGTTACATGGCTCCCCACCCAACTGCAAGGGAGACTGGAAATGTAGTTGTGCCCAACCTTTGTTCCAAGGCACACTTTGATTGAAAGACTATCCAATAGGAGGAAGGTTGCTCCCTAAAGTTAAATCTTCCCCAAAAGAAGTGAGAATGGATGATGGACATGTAAAAACCTTAGTTGTCCACTTTGATACTATAAGGAGGCAAAAAAGATTGAAGAGCCTTCTAAGGTATCTCAGGTTAATGATGAGGAAATGGGACAAGCACACAAGTAACTAACGCAAACAGCAAGAGATTCAGGTTGTATATATATTTTTTCCAGTCACTTTCAGTTGCTCCGTTCCCAGCACAGAGAAGGCATATGGTTAGAGTCACTGAACGTGGTAGTTTTGGGTTTTTCATTCTTTTTGTTTGCTTGTTTGTTAATTGATTGTGTTGTCTCAATCTTTTTGGGTGGGTAAACTTACATAGCAGGAGTGACTAACCCATACCCCCAGAATCTATACAATTTTGAGCATCTGTGGACTCAGAGGTAGCACTAAATTAGAATTCATTTGCCCACTTCTTCAGATCAAACTTTTCTTGGAATGCAATAATTAGAGGCAGGAAGAAGGAAATTGACAGTATTTACATGGAATGAAGCTGGGTAAGGAAGGAATTAAAAGCAGGAGGTATGCACAGGGGGTTGTGGAAGCTTAGGGAAGAGACATCATTCATTCATTTAATTTATTCATTCATTCAATAATTGAGCACCTATTTTGTGCCCAGCACTGTTTTAGATCTGTGGATATACTCATGCACATGAACATACATAGCTTACATAGCTTATATACTAGCATGGACAGATGGACAATAAAAAAATTAAAACTAATAAGTATAATTTAAAGCCAGATACTGCTAAAGGCTATGAAGAAATATAAAGAGAGTAGGGGGATAGAGAGCAGCAAGTGGGAGGGGAGAGCAGTGGTGATTTAGGTAGAGTGTCCACAGAAGGGAGTCCTCTTTGGTAAAATTGAGCCAAGACCTGGATGAAGAGAAAGAGCAAGCCTGTGAATAACTGTGGGAGTGGTGTGTTAAGCTGAGGGAACAGTGAGTGCTTTTCTATTTTTTCACGTCATTAGTGGTTGAACATTAAGGCCAACAACGGCATGATAAACAAGATTATTTTTCCTTCCCTATTGTACTTTTAAATGATGTTTTCATGATACCCAAGGGAAGCAGGAAATTTAAGCAACTGGTTGTTGCACAGAAGTCATTGGGGTGAGCAATCAGTTCAGTCAAAAGTCTCATTCAAGTAGACCAAATGTTTAAAATAACTATGCAAGTCTAATTGGTTTATCGCTCCATTCTCCAATATCCAGCATTGGAATGCCACATGTAATAAGGCTAAGTTAATATTTGTTGAATGAATTTTTATGCCTACATGCAGTTTAACAGTTATAAACACAAAACATTCCCCTTCGTACCATTACAAAGAAGTACTACTAAGGGAAGGAGAGTTTGAACAGAAACCCAAGGCCTCTTTCCTTTGCTCTTGGGGCATGGGAACTTGTTTTAAATGGCCTTTTTTTTTTTTTATTGACATACAATTCACATAACATAAAATTCACCCCTTTAAAGTATACAGTTGAGTGGGTTTTAGTATATTCATTCACAAAGTTGTGCAACCATCACCACTATCTAATTTTAGAACATTTTCATCACTTCAAAAAGAAACTCCCTAACATTAGAATTCATTCCTTACCCTCCCTCCCCCCAGTCCTTGACAGCCTCTAACCTACTTTCTGTCACTATGTATTTGCTTATTCTGAACATTTTGAATGATACAATATGTGACCTTTTTGACTGGCTTCTTTCACTTGCTGTTTTAAAGTTTATCCATTTTGTAGCATGTATTATTACTTCATTTCTTTTTATGGCTGAATAATATTCCACTGTATGGATATACCACATTTTGTTTATTCATTTTTAAACTATTGGACATTTGTGCTCTTTCTACGTTTTGACTGTTATCAATAATGCTGTTGTAAGCATTCATGTACAAGTTATGTGTGGAAGTAAGTTATCACTTATCTTGGGTATATGCCTAGGGGTGTAAATGGCTTTTTTTTTTTAATGGTTTTTTAAAGCTGCAGTGTTTTAAAAGTTTTATCATAAAAATTCATGTGTATTTCACATTTAACTCCATAATATGTTCTTTTAAAAGAATACTTTAAATTATTACCAGATATTTATTTAAGCTACTAGTTGAATTATTTAAATTTCCCCCAGGAATCTTTGAGTACCATTGGCCCTGCAGGAAGCTGTTCCCTGTGTCCTGAGGTGTCTGGAGGCCCCAGCTCACTGCTGCTTGAGTGTGGGTGTTGTTAGGTGCTGTTGAGTCAGTTTTCGACTCATAGCGACTCCATATGACAGAGTAGAACTACCCCCATAGGGTTTTTGAGGCTCTCATCTTTATGGAAGTAGATCGTCAAGTCTTTCTCCTGTACAGTACTGGTGGGTTCAAACCACCAGTTAAGTGCTAGGCTCCTTGGGTGCCTGCCACGATTATAGCAGCATTCTGGTAGGATATTGTGAAAGCAACTCTGAACAGGCAGTAGCATTTCTTTTTGTCAATAAACATGGCTTCTTTCTGAAAGATAGTTGAATCATAAAATCTTGGAGTTCATCTCACCCAATTCCTTTGTTTTATAGATCCTTGAACTGAGGGAGGTCCAAGAGGCTAATCTTCTTGCCCACAGTCCTATAGATAGTTAGGGAACTAGAGTGAGAAGACATGCCTCCTGACTGACAGTTCAGTGCTCTGACTACTAACTTCACTTTGTCTGTGTTGTCTGAATTTGAAGCATAAAGCAAAAAAAAAAAAAAAATGTAATTTATGTAGGTGATGTTTCAGATAAAATTTTACAGAAAATGCTTTGAGAGGGAAAAGCTGTCTGAATATCAGCCTTGTGCTCATTCATTCGCAGGAGTAGGGAGAGGAAATAGGAGTAATAAACACTATCACTTTTAGTTTATGCATCAGTTAGAATTATAGGCATTTGAAAACACTCAGACAACTGTAAACAAAGGGCAGCCGTTAACGTCCCTTAAGAGTGAGCTTTTTTCCTTCTCATCACATTCTAACATTTACATACCAATAGTTTAAAAAAGGGGTACAAAGATAAAGCATAATTATATTATCCAAGTAGTTATATAGTTAATCACTTGGATCTTCTAAATGTCATGCTGAATATAGTTTATCAGTCTCACAGTGAGTCAGAATTAAGAGTTGATTCATTCACTATTTCTGTAAGTGGCTTCCCACCAGCAGGTGTTGTGACTGGTGGGAAAGGGTAGGCCAGAATGTACACTTACTTGGAGATCTGAGAAATGTACTGTTTGGTCTTTGCATAAGGCTGTACATGAGGCCACAGGCAGCTGAGGGTGTTGGCAACACTCACAGCCACTTCCAAGCTTAGAAGAGGCTCTTGATCCCCTATGAATCTGGGAATATCGCTCCCTTTCACCAAGCCAAGAACAGGTTCATGTAAAGCCCTGTGATCCAGGAGCTGAAGTGTGTGTCAGCCCTTCCATTCTCTATGTGATACTGAGCATACCGCCTGCCAGGATCAAAGTCCCTCATCTGCAAAATTAGGGAGTTAGACTGTTGACCTCTAAAAAACTCTTTGGCTTTAAAATGCTATGGCTCTACAATCTAGGCAGCCTGGTTTAAGATGTCAAATATATGGGAGGTGAGAAGCAGTATATAAAGATGAGAGCTCAGATAAGTGCTCAGGCCTTAAAGTTATATAGACCTGTCTTTGATTCCTGTGTGACATTGGGCAAGTTACTTAACTTTTGTTTGCCTTCTCTACTTTATCCTTAAAATGGGGATGATGGCAATAGTACCTGTCTCATAAGACTCAAGGATAAAATGACATTATGGATACAAAGTGTTTAGCACAGTGCCTGATACATCATAAGATTTAATAAATGTTAGTTAGCAGTAAGTAGTATTGTTATTTTCTTTAAGGCATATTTTATCCTAATACTCTATAGTTCCCTTTAGAAATAAATGAATAAAACTCCAGTAAGTTTTGATAGCATTATAAAGTATATAAATTACAATTTTGCTTAAAAGAGTATAACTAATTGACCCTGAAGTAAACTGAAATGAATACCAAAAACATTATTGACATGATTAAATGTTAGACATGAGGGGGGAAGAAGTGGGACACAGAGGGGAAGGATATGGAGGAAGTGAAAAAAATCTGACTTACTTTTTCTCCTTAACTTTATTGCCATCTGTAATCTTTCTTTTTTTATATCTTAACTTGGAGATGGAATCATCTACAGAAAACTTATCCAAGTTAATGGCTATTTAGACATGAGGCGCTACGTTACTAGGGGAAAAAAATCAGGATTATTATTGTTTGTCTGTTTATACTTACACAGAAATAAATAGTAAATCTATACAACTTCACCTACCCTGCTTCCTTATAAGTTCTGCTATTATTTTTTGCAAGCACTGTTTTGGTGTGAACCAAGGACTTAGAAGATTAATAATTTTGTAAATAGATACTCAGAATTTTTTTCCCTTATTTAGAGCATTGCTATGAAAGTATCACTTTGCAGTAATGGTTTGGTAAATTATATGAAGGAATTTGTTTAAGGTAAAGTATTTATAGAGTTATAACCTATTTGCAAAATATTGTGGGGAAAGTTAGCATCTCTAAGTATGTGGGTTGAGGTCTTGGAGAATTAACTATTCAATTCTCAAAACGAAAGGAAAGTCAAGCTGTTTCTAGTGGATATGTATGTGATAAAGAGGAACACGGTGTAGATGAGATTTTTTATGATCATTTCTGAATACATCTTTCCTGTATGTCCCACACGTACTCCATCACTGGCTTATCTTACTTCACTGTTGCATGTATGTGACAAAAGAAGAAGCAGTTTGACACCTCACTACAAACTCACCAGTGTCTAATGTGAACGACTCAATCCAGAAATGTCTCATCTCCCTTAAAAGTTGTCTTTTACTACCTTGTAATTTCTGGTTAGGGTAATCTTCTTTACTCCCTAACTTTTTTATACTCCTTTTTTAGGAGGCCAGTTGTAAGAACTCTCTACCCATCATTCTAACAAGAGATTTAGAAAGAGATGTGCAAAAACCAGCTCCAAGTACTAAGGTAAGTTATTTAAAATGCATCTGCTCCTTAGGCTGCCCTGGGAAACCCTTAGTATCGTAGCTCTTCAAGATCTCGTGTTTCCATGCTCTGTTCTGTTGCTTGTATTTCCCTCAGCATTTTTTTTAATCTGGAGTATAAAAGGCACTTCTCATTTAGTAAATTTAATCTAAGATTAATACTTAACCACAAATTATCTGGATTTTTCTATTATTTAACTCAAATAGTGGCATTTTTTTAAAGTAGTAGGTGTTTTTACTTCTGTTCAATCAGAATTATTTCCAGCCTGACATAAGAAATAATCATGTGTAGGAGATCTTTCCCAGGCTACTTCTAAGCATGATAGAAATTTTACCGCTAGGGGTAAAATAAAATGTCTAACTCTAATTTTTTCCAAAATAGAAATTGCTTTGTTGGTTTTCCATAATTATAAAACTAACCCATAATCAATGGAAAGTATTTAAACATATTTTAATGAGAATATAAAAACTATCACAGATATGACAGAATAAAGGGTTTAATCTGTAAAATTTTGTTTTCTTAACTAAGAAAATACAGATTGCACATAATTGATTTGCCAGTGAGAAGAAAAACTCCCTTAACACAAAATATATCATGAGAAATTGATCATTTGTTTATCCAACCAGAAAAGTGATCATATTAGTCTTATAGCTCCCTGCTTTCCGAATCCTTAATCTTCTCTTTTGAGTAGAACTTCTCCTCCTGACCACCAGGAAATTTATAGAACTACTTTTTTTCTTGCCAGTTCTAAAACCAAATATTCTCTAGATTTTTCTTGACTCTATTGTAGGCAAAATTTAAAAGAATTCTACTCTCTGATTTTATTTGCCAGTTATTATAAAAATAATGTGGCTTTATTTTCAAAGGCAAATCAAGTGAAATATTGAGGTATTATTTAGTGTTTTATTTACGGTAATTAAGGTTTTATTTTTAAGAGAAATAAATATGTCTTTCTTTATAAAACTTATTCCACCTTGATTATTTTCTGAAAAATTACTTCAGCTATATGTCATGTTTTCCTTTCCCGATCCAAACTATATTTTGTATCTTTTTAACTGAAATATTTGTGGGTACAGACTTACATATAGTTAATTCAAATGTATAGTAGAACTTTTCTTTACATTTAGTAACAATTCAGTGTGAAAAAAGAGTCCACAAACAAACGTGTTGGAAAAAGAAAATGTAGGATTTGGGGACTATTCTTAGGTAGCATTTGTTTATTCCCTCTGTTTATGTTGGTGTATCTACTTTTAGATGATAACACCCTAGGTGAATCACTTCCTAAATGAAAGATAATCTTGAAACCTGTCATAAAAATTATTTGAAGAAATTCTAATACTCTTATAAAATTAATCCCGTTTGGAATATATCAAGCATATGCAAAGTCAATAATAAATGTGCCTTTATTGTTGTCTGTCTCATTAGCTGTATGGTTCATGACCAAGTTAATTCAGTACAGGAATTACTTCATTGGTTAAGCCAAAATTTGTGACTTTAGCTTCTTTGTGGCCTTACATGAGCAAGTTTAAGCTTACATGAGCAAACTATGCTTTAGTTAGTGTAGGAGTGATTACAGTCTTTGTAATATCAAATCCCAGAAATGAGGCAGAGCATGTAAGCCACAAGAAATTATTAAGACACTGACTCTGTCACCATGATTTTATCTTAAGATCTTTTTTTCCTCTAGTTGGTCTTTGAATGCTAAAGCTGAGAACATCTACAAAATATGGTTGGTATGTCCTTTCTAGAGTGACCTAGTAAGCAATGAGAATGATGTATATCCTTGGTATTAATGTTACTCCATTTGGCCTCCATAGCTGTCTTTCTCAGACATCTCTAGTTACTGCTGTATTTGCCTTGGACAGCTAAGTATTTCTGATCCCTGCATGGGCTAGAGATATAATATGGTATTCAGAAATGGCATAAGTCCATTGGCTCTGAAGATGTCTCTCTAGTCTAAGCCATCTGTCCCCATCTATGTTCTTTCTGCCAGCTGTTGTCTATGCTCTTGGGCAATGGGAAGGATTATATTTCTCTTCCTTAGGTAGGAAAGCCACTTTTTGATTTGCATCCAAGCTTTAAAAAAAATGATACTTCCATTACACAGTGTCAGGACATATCCAGGATCTGTAATACCCGCTAGCTCAAGGACACACTCATATAACTACTTCATGCCTAATACTGTGTAGACCATATACGCAAACAAATAATTGGAATAGGTGACACAAAAGAAGAGAATACCAAATAGATTTTTAGATAAGGAGGTGGAGAATGTAGAAAGCTTTAAAATTTTACTTTGAATAGAGGTACGTCTTAATCTATTTAAAATTAAATTTATGTAAAGGGTTAAGTAGGAGTCTAATTTTACATATGAAAATCAGTCAACTCAGGACATTTGTTCGGTAGTTCATTTCCTCACGTTTTGAAATGTCATTTCTATTATAAAGTTTCCATATGTTTGTTACTGGGCTCTATTATCTATTCCTTTGCCTATTAGTTTGAGTCATTACGGCCATGTCTTAATTAGTGATATTTGCTAGTATAAGTCTCCTCAATTTTTTTTTTTTAATCTTAAAAATTATCTTGGCTATTCTTGGTAGTTTGCTTTTGCAATTAAGTATCAGCATGTTTCACAAGAAATTTTAATTAGAATTTACTTTGAATTTATAGATTTATTTCATGAGAATTGGTATCTTATCCTTGACCACTGTATAAGTCTCCATTTATTCAGGTCCTTTCTGATGTCTCTTAATAAAAAAATATATATATAATTTTCTTCTTAAATGTCCTAGGTAGCTCACATTTTATAGATATTATAAATAGAATACTTATTACCTTTTCAAAATGATTTTCATATATTGATCTTCTATCTAGAAACCTTGCCAAATTCTCTTCTTAGCTTTAATATTTTGTTGATCAGTTCTCTTTGATCTCCTATGTAGACAGTCATATCATCTGGGAATAATGAGTATTGTTTATTTCCTCTGAAGCTTTTTATCTTTTAATTTCTTTTTTCTTGTCTTACTATATTGGTAGGACTTTCAGTACAAGGTTAAATGGAAGTGACAATAGTATGCCTCCTTGACTTGCTTCTTGATTTTAAGGGAAAGTTTCTACATTTGACATTTAAATATGATCATGAAGTATTCCTTTTTAGTTTGTTTGTTTATTTGTTTTGTAATTCTTCCACATTGTCAAGCATATAGTGGACTCTCAACAAAGATTTGAAAATGAACAAATGAATGAATCAATTGCTTCTTTTGTTTCATATGAAAATATTGTATATGCATATATGTGTGTGTTTGTATGTGTGTGTATAAAGTATATACACATATTCTTATGAACAGGTTCATGATATTTACTGTAGATGTTTGGTAGTTATGCATGCTTGATAAGTTTAAAGAGATTCCCTTACATTTATAGTTTGCTAAGAGTTATCAAATGTTTTCTTCAGCATCTGTCAAGATAATTGTATGGTTTTTCTCCTTCACACTTTTATTTTATTGTGGGGAGTTATACTAATAGACTTTCTAGCTTTAAACTAATACAACATCCCTGGAATAAACCAGTTCTGAACATGGCCTTGATACATATTTTTAAATATCTTGCAAGTTTTAGATAGCTGATACTCTGTTTAATGTTTTTGAATCCATGTTTACAAACATGTTTTGTTCTACCTACTTTTGGTATCAAGGTTATGAGAGTGTAATAAAATGAGTTGGGGAGAGTCCCTCTACTTTGATCTCTGAAACAGTTTAAGATGGGGATTATCAGTTCCTTGAATATTTGGCAGAATTATGCCTATAAAACTGGGTTTGGTGGGGTTTATTGCTTTATTTGTTTTAATTTTTTTTTTGTTGATTTGTTTTGGTGAGTTAATTTTTAACTACTGGTTCAGTTTCTTTAATAGTTCTATTCATTTTTCTGTTTCTTCTAAATTTGTTTTGATATTTAGTTTTTTTAAGGAAATTATTTTTTAACTAAAGTTATCAGCATAAAATATTTCAATGTTTCCTTTTATTTTTAAAATCTCTATTGTATCTGTGATTATTAACTTATTTTTCTTCATTTCTAACACTATTTTTTCAACTGTTTTGTTTTTCGCACTTGATTAGACTTGCCAGAGGTTTGTCTATTTTTTTACAGTCTTTTCAAAGAACCAGCTTTTGGTTCCACTGATCATCTGTTGTATTTTTGCTTCCTATTTCATTGATCTCTGATCATTGTTTCCTTTTTTTTTTTTTTTTAATCTGTGATATATATATATGGTAGACTTTTTTTTTTTTTCAAATTCCTGTCAGTTTCTCCTCCATAGATGGTTTGCATGTGATGTGAGACTATAGCCTGATGCTTGCTGGTCAATTTTTTGAGCCTATTTGCTCTGTTTACTAAAAGCCTCTTTTGATGTGTTGAATAGCCTTAATTGTATTCAATTTAAGAGTTCTCTTTTAGGATCATGGCATTTCCTTTTTTTGTTTGTTTGTTTTTTAATTCTTTCGCATGCATACACCTAGGAAGCCCTCAATAAACATCTGAGAATGAACAAATGAGTGAATCAGTTTCTTTTTTTATTCTGTATCACAGTAGTTAGTGGGAACATGTATATGTGTGTCTGTGGTTATAAGGATTTTGCTCTAGTAGGTATCTAGTCAAATTTATTACATTTTTCTTTTAAAAAGGATTTAATAACAATTAAATACATAATTATATCCAGAATTTAAGATTTACATTTGTGTGTTTGTATCTTTTTCTGATTTCTCTTCTGTCATGGATTGAATTGTGTCCCCCCAAAATATGTGTCAATGTGGCTAGGTCATGATTCCCACTATTGTGTGATTGTCCTCCATTTTGTGATCTGACATAATTGTCTTATGTGTTGTAAATCCTAATTTCTGCCTGTGGTTAATGAGGCAAGATTAGGTTTTGTTAAAGATTGGGGTGGGGTGCAACATCCTTATGCAGGTCACAGTCCTGATCCAATGTAAGGGGAATTTCTTACAAGAGATAAAAGGAGAGAGAAGCGAGCAGAGAGAGAGGGTCCTACCTCCACCAAGAAATAAGAGCAGAGAGTGGAGCACAACCTTTGGACCCAAGGTCCCTGTGCTGAGAACCTTCTAGACCCAGGGGAAAATTGATGCCAAGACACGTGGAGATTTCCAAAGAAAGCTGGACCCACAGATGTGGAAAGGAGATAAGAACCTTCTCCTAGAGCCGACACAGAAAGAAAGCCTTCCCGTAGAGCTGGCGCCCTTTATTCAGACTTCTAGCCTCGTAAACTGTGAGAGAATAAATTTCTGTTTGTATTATTTCTGTTATAGCAGCACTAGATAACCAAGACATCTTCTTTGAGCTTTTCTTGCTGCAATTTTGTATTTGCTTTTTTGGCCCCTGTGTGTGTTTGTATATATGAATGAGTGTTTATTTCACTGGGTAAAAACTGCTCCACCTCTTATTAGAAATAGAAAATTATGGATTTTGCTATCTCTCTTGCAGGTACTGTGGTTGTTGGGTGCTGTTCTAGTCAATTCTGAGTCGTGGTGACCCCATGTGACAGAGTAGAACTGCCCCCATAGGGTTTCCTAGGCTGTAATCTTTATGGAGCAAATCGCTAGGTCTTTCTCTCTAGGAGCCACTGAGTGGGTTTGAACTACCAGCCTTTGGGTTAGCAGCTGAGTGCTTAACCATTGCACCACTAGAGCACCCTATAGGGCTGGGACATGGTTTTAGGAAGCTTAATTCCTGCCCCAGCTGCCTCCTGCTTGCCTCTCCTCTCTTGGTGAAGAAGGGCAGTGACCCTGGACGGCGGAGCTCTCCTCTTAGGTCGAAGGTTACTGCCCCTTGCTGGCCGTTGGCTGTGAGGCTCTTCCTTGGGCTCGACCTCCCCTAGCAAGTCTGGCAGAAGGTGCTGGCATCCTCCCAGCATTGGAGTCTCCACCCGCTCTGGCTGGGTGCAGTAGTCACCTCAGCCCGATAGGGACTCGTGCTCATGGGCATGAGTGCCCCTGCTCGCATTCACTGCCACCATATCACCCGTGGGTGCGCGCATAACTCTCGCCGGGGTCGCACTGACACCTGCCTGGTCACACCTTCCCTGGCGGTCAGTCATACCCAGCCCCGTGGGGGCCCTGGTCAGTCATGCCAGCAGCGGGGCACCCGCTCACACACGGCAGGTACTAGATAATAAAATTCCATTTCTTTTTTGAGTGATTAAAAAAATCACTCTGTTTCTTAATGTGATTTAAAAAATCACTTTTGCAAAGTTATCTCCAGTATTTAGTGGAATAAGATTTAAAAAAATTATTTATCGTTAGAGTCATACCAATGACTAGAATTTTTATTATAAGCATATTCTTTATTTGGTTTCTTAAGTCACCACTGGTTTATTTGAAGAACTACTTGACTATTTCTAGCATTAATGGAAAGTACATTCAGTTATTAGGATAATATTTTCCTGAGTTTTGTGATATTTTATATGTGCATGTATACTGGCAAACAAATAATTAATACAGGGTTAAATAAAAATTTAACATGTATGATGGTATATGTACCTGCCTAATCTTAATTTTAATACTTTGGCTCATTTAACTCCTGTCTCTATATTTAGACTCTTTTCAGATGCTTTAAGCAGTTGTGAACCTAGGTCAAGAAACAGGAGTTCCACGAGAGTATCTCCAGGTTAGCACCACTGTGGAACCCAGTGCTCAGCCAGTGTGGACTCACTGGTCCTGAATATCAAATTTCCTAAGAGACAGGGTTTAGATACCTGATTTCTGACCTTCCGTAGCCTGAAGCGTCTCCTTTTTATCAAAGCAGGGCAAAGCATATCTGCCCTGCTTTGAGAAACACCCCGAAGCTTAGGCTCAGTTTGGACATTTTCTCCAGTGGTAATTATATCACATCTGTCCTGTGCCAGGTGCTGAGAATGACAATGCAAAGTTGAAAAGATACTGTCTCTGACCCCGAGGAACTAGGTTAAGCAGAGCACCAGACATACATGCAAACAGCTAAATTAAAACATTCTCTGATTTCAGATCTACATTTGGGTTTACCATCCTGTTTTGCAGATAACCAACACTTAGCCTGGTTGCCATGATTTTTCACTAACCCTAAAGATCTGCCTGACTTTTTTTTTTTTTTTTTTTGCTTCCAAACTTTTTATAAGCTTGTACTAAGAACAATTTCTGAATCTTCAGTTGGTGATTTTTTTTTTTTTTTTTTTACTATTTTATTGTACTTCAGGTGAAGGCTTACAGAACAAACAGTTTCTCATGTAACAGTAGTACACATGCTATTTTATGACTTTGGTTAACAACCCCACAACATTTTAACCCTCTGAATTCTCGGCTTTTTTTTTTTTTTTTTTTTTGGTGAAAATACACATAGCCAAAGATACACCATTTCAAAACTTTTTACTTACACATTTAAGTGACATTGACTATGCTCTTCCAATTGTGCTGCCATTCTCGCCCAAGATGAAGGCTTACAGGACAAAATAGCCTCCCATTTAACAGTTACTACAAATGTTGCCCTATAACAGTGGTTAACAATCTCACAACACATCAACAGTATCCTTACTCAACTTTGTGTTCCCTATCATCAGCTTCCTACTCCCCCTCTGCCTTCTGGCCCTTGTCACTGGATTCCTGTACCTCGTTAGTCTCATTTAGTTTTACGGGGCTGTCCACTCCCAGGCTGAACAGTGAACCTCGAAGGTAACTTCACCTCTGAGCTGAAAGGGTGTCTGGGGGCCATACTCTTGAGGTTTCTCCAGTCTCCTTTCTGCCAGTAAATCTGGTCTTTTTTTTTTTTTTTTTTTTGTGAGTTAGAGTTATGCTCTACATCCTTCTCCAGCTCTGTCCAGAACCCTCTGTTGTGATCCTGGTCAGAGCAGTCAGCGGTGGTAGCCGGGCACCATCTAGCTGTACTGGACTTAGTCCAGTGGAGGTCTTGGTAGCTGTGGACAATTAGTCCTTTGGACTAATCTTTTCGTTGTATCCTGTTCTCTTCATTCTCCCTTGCTCCCGAAGGGATGAGACCAGTGTAATATCTTAGATGGCCGCTTACACTGCCTGACTTTTTTGTTCCCGTTTCTTCTGGTGTGTCCTGTTCCACAGCTAGGGCCAAAGCCTACTCGTGCTCATTAATGCTAACTGCTGTAACAAACATTCCCTACATTGCCTTTGTTCAAAAAGTTTATTTCTTACTCATCTCACAGTCTTGGGCAGGTTGGATGGGATTTTTAGGCAGCAAGCCTCCAAATAGTGATTCAGTTCACAAACTGCCTCTGTCTTCTAACTGTGTCATCTAAGAAATGTGTCTTCTAAGATCAGCCCTGAAAAAGAAGAGAGAAAGCCTATTTGAAATTCAGGAACATTTAACTGGCTCAGCACAGAAGTGATGCTTGTCCTTTCTACCCACATTTCAGAATTCAGTAATATTCATGGGAGCCAGAGGAATAAAGTTTACCACTGTGCCTAGGAAGAGGGAAATGAAATGAGAGGTGGTGAATATATAGCATCATTGCTGCTACAGCCCACCTTTCTGATCATCGAATGTGCTTTTCTATTATACTTACCATGCAGAAAATATAACTCACTCTCTCCCGAAGGATGAAAATCCGAAGACCCTACCAGTCATTACAACCAGCTGAAGCTCCAGAATTTTGGGGTGATGTATAAATATTCCATCAGTTTATATGTGGTTTCTCTTGGTCCAACAGTCTGTGAAATAAAAAGACAAATTACATACACACACACAGACACACCCCACATACGAATGGAACAGTATAACTTCATAAACAACCCCATCAGAAAGGGGAAGAATGGGAGATACGTAGCAGTCACTTGTCCACAGCAATTTTGAAATCCTCCTGGGCAGATATTATGAAGACAGCCCTCTACATGCACCCCAGCATACACAAATCATGTATAAAGAAGCAGTGGAGGTTCTTTAATTAGGCCTAGATTCTGCTGTTGCAAGGAACTCCGTTGTTCTTGTTCTCTCAGGCCTCTGCCTTCACCTGCTGGGAAGCCACTCCTGGTCATTATTCTCCTTGAAGTGGGTGTAGAGAATGTGCCTTTGTTAAACTGTCCAGCTTGCTTCCTGTTCATGAAAGCTTGATGACTCAGGGATTATTTTAAGTTTTGAACTTTCAAAGATTTTTTCATCAGGGCAGATGTTTTGTTTTTGTTAGGTTGGTTGGTTGGTTGGTTGTTGTGGTTTGGAAGGAGTTGACAATAAGTTCTTTCAAAAATATAATTTATGTTCTGTTTGCTTCCAGTCAGATCCATGTGCAAGTTATCATACCCAAAGTAGCATCTTCTTTTCTGCCTTTTTTATCATTGGGAGAATCTAACTGGCATCCTGTTGGCAAGGGATTCTGGGAAATGTCATGTCCAGAGTTTATGCCCCTTACTTCCCCTGAATGAAAAAGAATTGGACAACTGGATAGAGGAGAGGATTCTCATTAAAATGGCATAAGCAAAGATTTGAAGAATAAAATGAGCATTTTTTCATTTTGGTAAGAGCTTATAGACCAGACTAGCATGGGTAGAAGGTTTGTGAAGGGCAGTAGTACAAGATAAATTCTAAAAAGATACGTTGCAAAACAAATGTAGAGGAGCTTGATTGTTAGAGTGCCTTGCTTCTCTCTAAGATGTGTGACACAATTTATTAAACAAAATAAATCGCAAACAAGATAACAGAAAACAAATTCAAAGAATAAAAGGAAATTTATTTTCCTGTCTTAGAGACTGAGTTTTGGAACAACAGACAAAGGTAAATACATTAACAAAAGGGTAATAATTTTTAGAAGGTTTTTATTTTTTGGTAGATCTGATGTCACCTAATGGTAGTGCATCCTTGGGCACATTACAGAATATTTTGCAATCTCAGTACATCTTCTCCTCAGTTACTGACTGTCTCATGATCCACCATTTTGCATTGAAGGCAATAGTGAAAAATCTACTATCCAACAAAACAACATATGTCTGTCAGTCACGAATGCTGAGTAGCGAGGCAAGAGTAATGGTTAAGGTTATGTGTCAGCTTGACTGGACCGTGATTCTCAGTGGTTTGGCAGTTATGTAATGATGTAATTTGGTGTTATATAATGTAGTTATCCTCCATTTTGTGATCTGATGTGGTCATCCTCCATTGTCACAAATCACCAATTTTGCATAATGACCTGGTCTTTGGAACCTAATCTTGTTGGTGAGGAGAGAATGTATTCTGATTTATAAAAAGGGGGTAATGACATAATAAGGATAGATACAGGTACCACTTATTGAGTACTATATGCTAGACACCGTGAAAAATACTTACCACATTACTGCACTGAATCCTCATAATACTATGGGATAGAGATTATCTCTACTAGTCAGTATAAGCTTGGTCAGGCTTTGATAATAAGCAGCCTCAAAATCTTAGTGGCTTAAAACAACAAACATTTATTTCTCACCCATGCTACATATCCTCTTCAGGTTGGCAAGGGAGCTCTGCTTATACTGGTCACTCAGGGACCCAAACTGAAAGAACAGGTCATCTCAAATGTGAACAGTTACTGTGCCAGAGGAAAAAGAAAGAGCTCTGTAGGTTCTTGCTATGACAATTAATGTTCTCGCCCAGAAGTACCTCCATACATTGGTTCATAACTCATTGGCCAGAACTAATCACAGTTTTATCATGGGCCTGGAAGGGAGGATAACTTTACCAGTATTTGGTAAACAGAAGTAACTTTCTATCATTTTTTCCTTGGGGTTTGTGTTGTTTGTTTTTTGTTTTGTTTTGTAGAAAATAGAGGCTAATTAAACTTTCCCAAGGTCATATACATAATAAACGCCAGGTATATTTGATCTGCAAGTTCAAACTCTTTACCATCATATTGCCTTCCATTTCCGTAGCCCTGTATACTATACTGTGTTGTACTACCTGCTTTGCAGAATTCTTGTAAGGATTAAAGATAATATATTTAAGCAATTGGTATACTGCCTGGTACATAATATATATGTACAGCCTGGTGAAAGTTATCCTGTCTGTTTCTGTTTTACTTCTTAACCCGTGACTCAGTCTTTCTAAGTGCAAAAGCTCTGAACTGTATTTATAGTGATTATGTACTGTTCTCCACAATGATAACAGCAGCTATCCTTGGTTAATACTAGACTTGTTTTATATGTGGAGGCATCTGATTGCACACAGCTTCTTATTCCTCTCATCTATTCTGAAAACTGTTTTGTATGTCAGCCAAGCTGCTGAGAATACAGGGCCCTATCAGGCTATTGTACCAAACTCTCAGTATAATAAGCTCAATAGGCTTTAGTTGGCTATCTTAGGAATCTAACACCTTACCACAAGGTAGACATTGCAATGGAAAATTACATGTTAACTTGCACATTATCAGGTTATATAAATTTGAACTTATCACTCAGTATGACAACAAATATTTATTCAGTGCCCACACGATCAGGTGCAGTCATAAGATCTGCCTGTTTGTTGGGTACTGCTTGTACTCAGAATTTATGAGCGTTAAATAGCTTGTAAATGCGAGAAAAGATTCTTAAACCATCACTAAATATTGCCTTGACTTTTGCAATCCTCAGTCATTACCTTTACCTAGTAATTGTATTGAAAACCAATATTATTGAGAATGTTCAAGTGTACTTTGCATCTTAAATGTTAACAGAATGAATTTTAAACAAGAAAACAAAGTTCCAAATATGGAATATCACTTGACTTTTACACTGATTTATCGAAGTGACTATGCTTTCTATTTTAAGAGACATATGATAAGTAGAAAACAAAGGAAGTTAGTTGTCTGTGTCTGCAAGAGAAAAACATATTGCTGTAGTTGACTTTATCTCATTCCTATTTCTATTAAACAGATTGCTACTCTTATAAATAATCTCTTTATGGAAATATAATCTCTCCTAAAAGTTCCAGAGTTCTATAACTAAAATATATCTCAGGATGGAATGAGTCAAGAAATGTACAAAAAGAGAAAATTCATTCATTCAACTAAATAAACACGGAATGGGCTCATCCACGAGGGGCCTTGCTAAAGGGTGTGTAAGGGATGAGAAGTGCAAGGTAAAAGTGGAGGGGAAAGTGCATGTAGACTGAGCAGAGCTTTCCCAGGGTCTTAGTGGTACACTCCTAAATTCAAAACTTATTAGACAGTTGGAAGCAACTGAAGATTTTTTTTAATTAACTTTTCCTCATTATAAAAGTCAAATAACATTGCAAAAAATTGGGAAATTGAGGAAGAAGCGAAAAGCCAGCTCCCCCTTCTTTACCTCCATTAATGTAATCACTATTAGCTTTTTTTTGTTGTTGTTCCTTTAAAAAATCTTTTTTTAAATAATATTTTATTGTGTTTTAGGTGAAAGTTTACATTAGCATTTTTATGTATAATAGTTAGCCTCTTTTCCTACATGTATGTGGATGTTTTTAAGCAAGATATATTTGTATTTTATAACCAATTATTTTCTGCTTTTCCCCCTTAATGTGTTATTACAATCATTTTCTTTTATTTCAGACTTCATAACAACAATGATGATTATTCTCATTTTGTTGTATATTTCAAATGTTTTCAGAGTTATAATATCATTCAATATTATAAATACTGTTTGGTTAAACATATTCCGCCATAAGGTTTATTTCCTCAAACTCAGTTGTTAGAAGTGAATTCACTTGTTCAAAAGGTATAAACATTCTATGGCCCCATTGCTAAATTAAATTTTTGCTAAAGAATTATAAAAATTTACACAGCCACTAGCAGGTATGAGAGTCAGTTAAACATACTCTTACCAGCATTCCAAAAAACCAAACCCGTTGCTGTCATGTCAATTCCGACTTGCAGTGACCCTATAGGACAGAGGAGAACTGCTCCATAGGGTTTTGAAGGAGCGCCTGATGGATTAAAACTGCCGACCTTTTGGTTAGTAGCTGTAGCTCTTAACCACTACGCCACCAGGGTTTCCTCACCAGCACTAGGTGTTATAATTTAATCCTTGTTTATGATCAAAAAGGGCCTAAAATAAGACCTTGTTTCTAAACCGCATGTTTTATTTATTGCTAGTGAAATACCATATATTCTGTATAATGGCTTTTTATATTTTCTCTTCTGTGAATTGTCTTTCAATTCAATGTACTTTTCCCATTTAACTCTCAACTGCAATCTTAACATTTTTCTTAAGTATCTGCATGGATTAATTCTGTATTTAAAATATTGACAGTGAAAGTTTTTGAGTGAAGAAATGAAATGACCAAAGAGTGGGTATATATTAAGAAGACTAATCCGTCTGTGGTCTATTGAGTAGATTTTAGAACAGAATAAACAATAAGAGAAATTTTGTATTGTATTATTTTTTATTATGATATTTGTTAGACACTACGATTATTTTATTACCGTATTCCACTGGTACTACGGAGTAGTACTACTGTACTTTTTACAAATTATTTTTTCTTAAAGTTTTAAGCCGTGTTTAATCATTACTATCCATTTTCACAACAGAAACGTTAACTGTCCTTAAGAAAAAATAAAGAACAGAGAAATACAGTATTTGCTTGAGGTCATAGGCTCTGAATAGAAACATAAGTTAAATTTGGATTGCCAAAGTCTCAGTTTAGTTTTAACCTTGGGTTTTGAAAGTTGACATAATTAGAGAGCATGGAAATTATACACAAGTTGGGCATATCATGCTATTAGTTCTGTTTCATCTGGGCTCCTAGTGATTCTGCTTACATATTCTGAATATTATTCTGATGTTAGTTGTTTTTGGTCATACCATGCTGAGTCGAGTCTGTTTTGATTATTTCTTCTCTTTGCCTTGCCAGACATTTAGTCCGTGTTAATTTATTTTTTCAAAATACTTGCTTGTCTATCACATGCCAGACATTGGACTAGAATCTGGGCGCTCAGTCTAGGGAGAAATACAGACTAACACTCAAATATTTAGTTACACATCGTGCATGCTGCTATGAAGAAAAAACAGAGTGCACTGACAGCATGTAATAAGAGTACCTGATGTAAGCTGATGCGTCAGGGCAGGACTCTTGGAGGTCGTTAACATTGCTATTGAGACCAAAGATAAGTGAGCATAGGTGAGGAATGGGGGGAAGAGCGTTTCAAACATTGGAACATCATGTGGGAAGGCCCTGAAAGGAGGCCACTGCAATAGAAGCGCACCTCCACATAAAGCTGGAGAAGGGCCTTGTAGGCTGTTAAGAATTGGAGAATTTCCCCAAAGTAAAGTGGGAAACCACTGGCAAACTTTTCTTAAGGAAAATTATAACCAAATTTATGTCTGTCTCCTATGTGTTGAATATAGTAAAGAGGGAGCAAAAGTGGAAGTGGTAAAACCAATTAGGAAGCAACTGGAGTTGGCCAAGCAATAATTTAGGGAAGCCTAGATTTGGTGGAGATGAGGAAAAGTAGATTATTTAAGATAGTTATTAATGAGAGAATTAGAACTTGATGATAGATTTGGTGTGGGAGATAAATGAAAGGGAAGCATCAAGGATAACTTTTAGGGTCTTGGTATGAGTAATTAGCTGGCTGGAGACAGTTTGCCTGATGGTTTGAACCCTGGTTGTACTGTGTGCTGTGTGAACATCTCTATGCATTAGTTTCACCATATTCCAAATGGAGATGTTCCATTAAGCTCATACTGGATATAGGTTTGGATATAGGTTAAGAGAACTTAGGATATACATTTAAGAATCATTTGCATAAGATGGATTTGGTACGTAAATAAGGAGTAATTCTCTTCTCTGTATTATAATGTGCAAACTAAGAAGGCTGTGTTGAAGTCATAGAGAAATCATGTATAGAGAGAGTAGCCAAGATAGATTTGTAAGTGTTGTAAGAGGGTGTGCTGCAGAGGGAACAGCATGTACAAAGAGCCGGAAGTACATGAGAGAACATGCATGTTTATAGAATTGTAAAAATCTCGATCTGTGTAGGGTGTAGTATGTCCAGGGAAGTGGCAGGAAATGAACCTGCAAAAATACTTTGGGCAAATCTATGGTACCTTTTATGAGACATCAAAGAGTTTAGATTATAGATTATAAAAAGTGGAAAGCCAGTGAACAGTTTTAATTAGGGAATAAGATCAGATAACTCCTGGTAGCAGGGAGAGTAGATTAAAAAGGAGGATACCAGTTAGGAAGTTATAATCCAAATGAAAAGGGCTTATACTAAAGTGATAGGTAGGGAAGGAGAATAAATAGATAAATGCCTTGAGACATAATCAATGGCAAGAAAACATGGAGGGATGCCTTCCAGGTCTAGGTGGGTGGATGGTGGTGTTCATCAAGGCAAAGAAACAAAGGAAAGAATAAGCCCCCTGGTTCGGGGTCTAGGTAGAGGATTAGTTTAGTTTGGGATATATGGAGTTTGAAGTATTTTGGGGACATGTAGGGAACTTCTCTCATAAAGTGCTAAGACTAGCATAAAAATATTTTGACTGAACATTCATTATAGACTTTGACAGGAGAGATGGAAGGACAGCAGCATGTGTATTGATTAGACTTTAGCAAAAATTAAAGACTGTCTGTGGGTCATTCTTTTTTCAAGGACAGAAAATGAAGAGAAGACAGGCAGTTTGGTATTGGTATTTTAACATCATTGGCAAAATAAGTCTTACTTTCTATGATTTGGAAACTCTAGAAGTGGTTCTTGGTACAATAAAATTATATTCCTTGATTCACCAAAGAGGACATTTAAGAGCCAACAAATACATGAAAAGATGCTCATGATCATTAGTCATTAGAGAGCTGCAAATCAGAACTGCAATGGGATACCATCTCACCCCTGCAAAAAATGGCAATGATCAAAAACAAAACAGAAAACAACAAATGCTGGCGAGGTCGTGGGAGGATTGGAACTCTTATACGTTGCTAGTGGGATTGTAAAATGGTACAGTCACTATGGAAAACTGTATGGTGCTTCCTCAAAAAGCTAGAGATAGAAGTGCCTTATGATCCAGCAGTCCCACTCCTAGGCATACATCCTAGAAATATAAGAGCAGTGACGCAAACAGACATGCACACCTGTGTTCACTACAGCATTATTCACAACAGCGAAAAGATGGAAACAACCTACAGTGGATGAGTGGATAAACAAATTGTGGTACATACATACAATAGAATACTACACAACTATAAAGAATACTGAGGGATCCGTGAAACATCTTATACCATAGATAAATGTGGAGGACATTATGCTGAGTGAAATAAGTCAATTAGAGAAAGGGAAATATTGTATGGTCCCACTATTATAAAAATTCAAGAATAGATATACACACAGAAAGCAAAGGTCTTAGATGGTTACTAGGGATGGGAGGGAGAGGGAAGGGGAATCACTTTCTAGACAGTAGACACTTGTTACTTTTGGTGATGGGAAAGGCAATCCCAGGTATGTAAAGTCAGCACAACTTGACCAAGGTAAATCAAGACACTAAGAAGTACATGAGAAAAGGGACAATTTCGGTAAATGCTAGAATGTACAATTTTGCAACAACAGTAAAAACAACCAAAAAGTATGTGTAGGGTTATGTAGGTAGATATGGATGCATATGTGTATAGGAAAGCATATGCAAGTAAATGCACGTTAATGTGTAAGTGTATCTGTAGGCATATGTACATGTTTGTGGGTGCTGCATATATATTCATATATATAATGAGCCACATAGGGGGCACAGTTATGGAGGCTTCCTAGACATGTCTAAACAACTCATGGGATTGGTTTACTGGATTAAAAGGCTTAGGACCATAGTCTTAGGAGACAACTTAGTCAATTGGCATAACATTGCTTACAGAGATAATACTCTACATTCTAGTTTGGTGAGTAGTGTCTGGGGTCTTAAAAGCTTGCAAGTGGCCATCTAAGATACAACTATTGGTCTCTACTCATATGGAGCAAAAGAGAAGGAAGGAAATACAAGGCTCAGAGAAGAAACCAGTCCATGATGCTAATAGCCCACACAAACCACAGCCTCTTTTAACCTGACCAGAAGAACCAGTGCCCGACTACCACTACTGACTGTTCTGACGAGGACACAATAGAAGGTCCCAGGTAGAATGGGAGAAAAATGTAGAAAACAAGTCAAATTCCTGCAAAAGGCCAGGCCATACTGACTGGACTGATAGAGACTAGAGAAACCTCTGAGACTATCACCTTAAGATACTGTTTGAACTTGGAATTGAAGCTATTTCTACAGGTCACCTTTCAGCCAAATAATAGATTGGCTTATAAAATAAACAATATCACCCATGAGTAATGTACTCTCTTAAACAATTACCTATATGAAGCCAGACAGTCAAGCAAAAGTAAGAAGGCAAGGAGGGAAAGGGAAAGGAGAGATCAATGGAAACAGAACAAATAGAATGGAAATAATGAGAATGCTGACACATTGTAAAAATTGTAACCAATGGCACAGAACAATTTGTGCAAAAATTATTAAAGGAGAACCTAATATGATGTGTAAACTTTCACCTAAAACACAATAAAATATTATTTAAAATAAAACAAAAAATTATATTCCTTGAAGCTTCAAAAAGCAGTTACAGTTTTCAAGGAAATTTCCATTATGTGTTGTGCTTCGAGCCATCAGTTTTCTTTTCAGTGAACTGATCTTTTGGTTTGTTTGCTTGCTTGTTTGTTTTTCCCCTGCATACTCACTTTGTTGATTAACACAGATTAGTAGATGGTTTTTTTGTTTTTGTTTGTAACATTTTTTTCTCACATTTACTTTATCTCTTTTATGAAAATAATTTTCAGACACCACGTTTTCAGCATATATCTCCTAAAAACAAAGACATTCTCATATAATGTTTGTAGTTCCATTTTTCCTTTTATTGTGCTAAAAATATATATAACAAAACATTTGCCAATTCAACCATTTTTACGTGTACAATTCAGTGACATTGATTATGTTCACCATGTTGTATGATCATCGCCACTATCCTTTTCCAAATTGACTCCACCACCATTAACAGAAACTCAGTGCCCCCTAAACAGTGACTCTCCTTTTCCCCACCCGCAGAGCCCTGATAATAAGCTTGGGTCACTGTACACTTTCCCATTTCATAGAAGTGGGACCATATATCTGTCCTTTTGTGCCTGATTTAGTTCAGCATAATATTTTCAAGGTTCATCTGTGATATGGCATATATATCAGGACTTCATTTCTCTTTATGGCGATAATATTCCATTCTATCTATGTACCACATTTTGTTTAACCATTCATATGTTGATGGGCGTTTAGGTTGTTTCCACCTTTTAGCTATTGTGAATAGTGCTACAGTGAACGCTGGTGTACAGGTTTCTGCTTTGTGTTCCTGCTTTCACTTCTTGGAGTATATGCCTAGGATTGGGATTGCTTGGTCATATGGTAGTTCCATGTTCAGCTTTTTGAGGAACCACCAAACTGCTTCCCACAGTAGCTGTACTATTTTTGCATTCTCACCAACAGTAGATGAGGGTCCCAATTTCTCCACACCCCCACCAACAGCTGTTACATTTATTTTTTTATCATACCCATTTAGTAGCGGTTAGGTAATACTGCATTGTGATTTTGATTTGCATCTCCCTAATGACTAATAATGTTGAGCATCTTCTTATGTGCTTGGTGGCCATTTGTATATCCTCTTTGGCGAAATGTCTATACAAGTCCTTTGCCTATTTTTCAATTGGATTGTTTGGCCTTTTTTTGTTAAGTTGTAAGAGTTCTTTGTATTCTGGATATTAAACCCTTATCAGATATGTGGTTCCCAAAATGTTTCTCCCAGTCTGTAAATTGTCTTTTCATTTTGTTAATAATGTCCTTTGATAAAGAAAAGTTTTTAATTTTTATGAGGTCCCAATTACCTGTTTTGTATTTTGCTACTTGTACTTTCAGTGTCTTATCTAAGAATCCATTATTAAAACTAAGTCCTGAAGCAATACCCTTGTATTTTTGAAAATTCTAAGTTTTGTGGTTTTAGTTTTCACATTTAAGTCCTTGATCTATTTTAAATTAATTTTCTTATCTGGTATGATCCAACCTCATTCTTTTGCTTGTGGAAATCCAGTTTTCCCAGTCTAATTCCATTTTATCACTTAAGGAACTTAACATTGCTACAATAAATATTATTCAAATTCTCCATTTGTCCCAAAAATATCTATTAAGGTTTTCTTTTAAGTCTAGTATCCAATTAAGGATCAGATATTGGAATTGATTGCTGTGTAGCTTTAGAGTCCTTTAATCTAGAACAGTCACTGCCTTTTTTCCCCCTCTTTTCATGACATTGACATTTTTTTGAAGTGTCTTGGACAGTTATCTTGTAAAACAGGAATCAACAAACTATGGCCTGTTAGTCAAGACCCTTCACCTGTTTTTGTAGATAAAGTAGTATTGGGACACAACCACACCCATTCACACCACAGCACAGGGTGTGGTAGTTGTAACAGAGACCTTTAAAATATTTACTATTTGGCCCTGTACAGAAAAAGTTTGCCAGTCCCTGTTGTGGAATGTCCTACAGTTTATCTGATTGTTTCTTCATTAGTAAATTGAAGTTAAACTTTTTGTTGTGTGCTCCCCATTGCATCACATCAGAAGAGATACAATGTTGATTTGTTCATTATTCAATAATGCTAAGTTTGATCGCTTAGTGGAGATGGGCCCCACCAGATTTCTCCACTGTAAAACTACTTTCTATCAAGTTTTAGCCAGACATATGACGCTGTCTATAACCAATCCTCAGTCTAAAAATCTATAATGAGTAGTAAACTCATCCAGTATCATACCCTTCGACCTAATGACAACTCCCTTCCAATTTCTGCCTGAATTTGAACACTCTTCAATATCTTCTAGCAGTTGTTTTTTAATATTTTTTCCCCTAAACTTATAATTATTGTCTGTGAGAAAACTGGTCCAGTAGGAGTTTTTCAGGCTCTTTCAAGCCGAAGAAGAAACTATAGATGTTTTTCAAGTTGAAAATATTGTCAGAGTATTAATTGTTATGGTTCTAGTACTTGTTTTAGAAAAATTGCAAAGAATAGAATGAAAGGAAAGAATTCACCCATAGTCTCACTCTACAAAGACAAACTTTGTTATCACAAATATGCCTAGTGATTAAAAGTGGAAGATAGTCTCTGATTCATAGAAACTTTCTGTCTGATAATAGGGACTACGTGATCTCTTCCAGCACTAGTGTTCTGAGAAATAGTGCAGATTGAAACATGATCTGAGTTTGTAGAGAAGAGTTAAAAGCAGTGGTTCTCACCTGGACAAGGACATGAGAAACAGCTCATTAGAATCAACTATTAAATTCAATTATCATCATTATTATTGATTATTACTTAATCATATATAAAATGATAAGAATAATATACAGTAATAAACATTTGGTGTACCCACGTCTTAATTTTGTCACATCTTAACCTTTTGCCATATGTGTAGTTGCTTCTAATGCATTTTTATTTTAAATAAACATTTACAGATTGTCTTAGTCATCTAGTGCTGCTACAACAGAAATACCACAAGTGGATGGTTTTAATGAAGAGAAGTTTATTTCCTCATAGTCAAAGTAGGCTAAAAGTCCAAATTCAAGGTGTCAGCTCCACGGGAAGGCTTTCTGTCTCTCAGCCTTCTCATCAGTGTTCCCGCAGACTAGGAGCTTCTTGGTGCAGGGACCCAGGTCCAAAGGATGCTCTCTGCTCCCGGCGCTGCTTACTTGATGGTATGAGGTCCGCCTGTCTGTCTGCTCACTTCTGTCTTTTATATCTCAAGAGACTGCCTCAGGACACAATCCAGTCTTGTAGATCTAGTCCTGCCTTACTAACACAACTGCCACCCATCCTCCCTCATTAACATCAGAGAGGCAGGTTTACAACATACAGGAAAATCACACAGTACCAGGAATCATGGCCTAGTCAAATTGATACACACATTTTTTGGGGGGACGTAATTCAAACCATGACACAGATGGACCTGAAACCCTGTGTATATCTTTCTCTAGTGGTATTATCCCATTTCCCTCCCAAGTAGTAATCTCTATCCTGAAGGTGGTATTCATCATATATGTTTTTATACTTTTACTATATTTGCATACATCTCTAAATATTATGTATAAATTTGTTTAAAGTATTACATTGTACACATTTCTCTCCAATTTGATTTTTCCCACACTCAGTATTTTTTGAGATAGATGTATGTTGGTACATGTAAATATATTTATTTAACTCCTTTGTGGTACTCCATTGTAAGACATTGCCATGTTTTATTTATCCATTGTCCATATTTAGGTTAATTTCAAATTTTAACTACAAATATTGCTGTAAAAACATTTTGGTATTAGTGTATTTCATCAAGGTAAGTAACTACGAATGAAATATTAAAGTTTCTACACTGTTTCAGTGAGACTAGGTGTTGCCATATGTCATGGTTTGAATTATGTCCCCCCAAAAAATGTGTATATCAGTTTGGGTGGGCCATGATTCCTGGTACTGTGTGATTTTCCTATGTGTTGTAAATCCTGCCTCTCTGATGTTAATGAGGGAGGATGGGCGGAGGTTGTATTGGTAAGGCAGGACTCAGTCTACAAGACTGGATTGTGTCCTGAGGCAATGTCTTGAGATATAAAAGACAGAAGTGAGCAGTGAGACAGGGGGACCTCATACCATCAAGAAAGCAGTGCCGGGAGCAGAGCGCATCCTTTGGACCAGGGTCCCTGCGCGGAGAAGCTCCTAGTCTGCGGGAACACTGATGAGAAGGCCGAGAGAGAGAAAGCCTTCCCCTGGAGCTGACACCCTGAATTTAGACTTTTAGCCTACTTTAACTGTGAGGAAATAAACTTCTCTTCATTAAAACCATCCACTTGTGGTGTTTCTGTTATAGCAGCACTGGATGACTAAGACACCATATTTAGAGAGCTGTAAAATAGTTGTACTAACTCGTACTTCCACCAACAGCTTCTGGGTGTTCCATTTGCTGCACAAACTGCCAAACATGGACATTTATAGACTTAACTGTTTTAGCATGATAGATGTGAAGTGGTATCTCCCTGGGAAGTAAAATGCCATTTTCCTGATTTCCATGGAATTGAAAATATTTTGTTTGTTCTGGGTTATTCATAGTTCTAATTTAAAGTTTGATTGTGTAAAAAACACATCAAATAAAATGTTTTTAAATAATCCAATATAAAATTTTATACACAATATTAGACCTTTGATGTTTGTGTGGGTATCTGCAAGAATAGAGACAACAAAAAAGACAGAAAAAAATAGAGGTAGAACATGGTTCATCAAATTACAGCCCACTGCACAAATCCAACCTGCCACCAATTTTTTTTTTAATTGTACTTTAAGTGAAAATTTATGATTCAGGTTAGTCTCTCATACAAAAATTTATACATACATTGTTATGTGACTCTTAATTGCTCTCCCTATAATGTGACAACACACTCTTCTTTTCCATCCCTGATTTTCCCTGTCCATTCAACCAGCTCCTGACCCTTTCTGCCTTCTCATCTCACCTCCGGACAGGAGCTGCCCATTTAGTTTCATGTATCTACTTGAGCTAAGAAGCACACTCTTCACGAGTATCATTTTATGTCCCATAGTCCAGTCTAATCTTTGTCGAAAGAGTTGGCCTTGGGAATGCTTTGAGTTCTGGGCTGACAGAGAGTCCGGGGGCCATGCTTTCTGGGGTTCCTCCAGTCTCAGACCATTAAGTCTGGTCTTTTTACTAGAATTTGAGTTCTGCACCCCACTTTTCTCCTGTTCCATCAGAGACTCTCTGTTGTGTTCCCTGTCAGGGCCTGCCATCTGTTTTTGTAAATAAAAGTTTGTTGGAACATAGCCATGCCTGTTGTTTATATATTGTCTATGGTTGCTTTCACACCACAACAGCAGAGTTGAATAGTTTCAACAGAGACCGTTACGTCTCTTTACAGAAAAAAGTTTGCCAGCCCCCAATATAGAAGCATAATTGCCCTCGACCAGTGCAACACCTGAATGATTAGGGTTACTACTAAGTTTTGTCAATTGCTATTACCATTACCTGATACTGAAACTCAGAATTTATATGAATATTTTCTTGTATTCTTTTGGGCCTGTTTTAAACTATATTGTCATTTTAAAACTTACACCATGACTGTAAGATGTAAATTATTTACTAGATGCAAGCAGATGAATTTATTATTTTACTTTTAAATCATATTTCTCATTATTTAATATTTTTCCTTTCTTGTAATTGTGCCTAACAGGAGGGGAAACACTACTCTTATAATTCCTGTAATTAAGAAATCACCATGATTCCTCCTTTACCTTTCCATCTGCTAAGGCACTTTTAGGGTCAATCATTTCTCAGTAAAGGCTTCTACTGAGAAACAAGCTAAGACAAAAATAATAATTGACCATGTAGACAGCGAAAACAAATTTTCAAAAATTTATTGTATTCTTACTGTGTTTCTTTTTACTTTATTCCTAACTTGTATTTGCTTAATCTAGGTTGTGCCCTCAAAAACCCAATTATATCTCTTCACAGATACTGTATTTTTCTCTTTGAGTGGCTCACATGGAAAATGAACCTGATATTTATCATAAATTGTTAGTTACTCCCTTGAAATACCTGGTGATGTTCTATAGTCAAGTAATAGCTCTGGACATTTGGGAGCACATACTACTTACTTCCTCATACGTTTTATATCTGGAGTTCTAGTTGTTCTGCCTTTCAGTTCTATTACTTAACTTACAGCTATGAATGACAGAGAAAGCATTTCGTTTGCTGTATTTTTTAAAGTAAAATACTATTTTAAAAAAAAGTATATGCTCTTTATAAAGGAAATCAAAGTTAGCACATAAACATAGATAACCCATTTCCATTGAGTCAATTCTGATTCATAGTGACCCTTGTTAAAATATCACAAACACAGTGAATCTTGTTTTATCTTGATTTAATCACTCCTAAAGAAAGGTACAAGGTATGGAACCCTGGTGGCACAGTGGTTAAGCATTCAGCTGCTAACCAAAAGGTTGGCAGTTCAAATCCACCAGCCGCTCCTTGGAAATTCTATAGGGTCGCTATGAGTTGGAATCGACTCAATGGCAACAAGTTTTTTTTTGTTTTTTTTTCCAGGAATGGTACAATTTAGGGAAAAGATTAAAGAAATGTATTTGAACCTCCACCAACATCCACAGCTGCCCATTAAACACTAATCTCACAAATGACTGTTTGAAGCCTTTACTGGCACCATTTTCCCTGATGGAAATGAATACTCCTATTTTGTCCAATATCGGTATGACATTCCTTTGATTACTTTTCTGTCTGTCATTCAGCAGAGTATAAGCTCTTTCAGAATAAGGCTGTTTGGTGACGATCCTGTGTACCTAGAGTCTGACATATTATCTGGTATCGACACTGAATAAATGTTTGTTGACTGAATGAATGATTTATTCTCCCTCTCTAATTCTGTTATCACAGTATATTCCAACTTTTTGTTTACCGTTTGATCTTAAATACAACACTATCAGATTCTCTTCTTTAGACGTATATTTTGGGATACAGGAACATCATGGAAATTTGTACTTGAACTTGTTCTCTGCTTCATGTTAAAATTCTTTAATTGGATGCTTACCCTGGTGACTCTAAACAGGCTTTTATTTATTCATCCTGTAACCAGGGAATTCAAACCCCTTTATCCCATCTTTTCTTTGGCTAAATGAGAGGAAAAGAAAGAAAGAAAAACATAGTTACTTATTCGTATCATGTCCCCAGTCAGAAGTCTCTCTTTGTGACTATCTTATTTTATATAGAATGATAAAGACTGCTATCTAACCTAGTAGTTCTTAGATCAACCCCAACCATTTAAACAGGATTTTTACTTTCTGCTAGACCTGCTAAACTATTTAAAACAGGAAAACACAGTTCAATTTTAAAACAAGTTTTAACTAGTAGTGTTCTCACATCCCAAAAAGCTTGTTGGAGTCATTGTTACTATGGAGTCCTTACAGAAAGTGACCTTGTCATATATCAGTTCTGCTAAACACTCAGGTTAATTGATGACCATTAAATTGATAAAACTGTAGCTTTCAGCAACCACATACCATGTGATTATTCCAGAGTTAGAGTTGCATTTAAATTAGACATACTTTCTAATTAAAAATGTGGTTTCACATGGAATCAGTAAGAATACCTTTGGTTTCAAATTGCAGAAAAACACAATTTCAACTTATTTTAAGCAACAAAGGGAATTTATTGGCTTATATAATAAAAATGTTGGAAATACTATGAGGTTTTGACAGGACATTATCATATAGCTTACCAATGTCCACCATGGACCTAATTTCTTTTCCAACTTTTTACTTTGAATTCCATAGTGTCAGCTTCATCTTTGGACCAAACCTCTTTTATAGCCCCAAGATGGCTCCCAGTGGCTACTAGGGCTACATACTACCTATCAGGAACTGTAAAGGATCTGTGATTTTACTGTACTCACAGGCTGACAGGTTAGCCTGCCACAGTTTCATGGATGCTGGTAGGAAACACGAGACTCTTGGGTCAGAGACAAAGGACAGTTTATTACTCACAGCAATAGCAATAGTCAGCATTTTCTTGTGCTGGTTCTCCAAGCCTTCATTCTCTTGGAGTAATGGGAAGAGGATCAAGTAAAACCTGAATATGTAGTGAATATGCTAGAATAGAGAAATCCTGGACCTACGGAACCTTAATCTCTCAGAGTGGACAGTATGCATGACTGTATTTGGTTCCAAAGGGACATACTATCTCCATCTTTCAAGGCTATGAGTAAACCAACCTTTTGCTTCTGAGGGAAAGACTATTTTATCTTCCAAGGCTATTCACTATATAAACATCCTTAAAAAGATGATCCAGAACAGAGGCAGCCAGTGCCTCTGATCAGGAGTTGTGCAGAAATGTGAGATACCCACAGAGAATTTTCTCCCAGCACTGCCTTCTTCACAGGAGCGAGAGCACGTTTTGCCCTAGTGTACTCAGGAGAATTACTGAAATTCACCTTTCTGAACAAGTTACTGTGCTAGGAGGCAGGAATGTACTTATTGGCTTCCCCTAGGTCAAAGAATTCACCCCTATAGCCATGAAGGGAGTCACTTCTTGGGGCACTCTGTGAAGCCCCAGTGGAAAGGACAGAGATGAGCACTGGAAAGGCAACCAATAATTATCCATTATATAAGCTCTGTTTAATGAGCTTCTCCATCATCTCTTTCCACAGATGTAGTCGATTTGATTCTTGTGTATTCCATCTGGTGAAGTCCACATGTATAGTCAGCATTTATGTTGTGGAAAAAAGGTATTTGCAATGAATAAGTCTTTGGTCTTGCAAAATTCTATCATGTGATCTCCAGCATCATTTCTATTCCCAAGGCCGTATTTTCCAACTACTGATCTTTCATCTTTGTTTTCAACTTTTGCGTTCCAATCACCAGTAATTATCAATGCATCTTGATTGCATGTTCGAGGTTGGTAAAAATCTTCAATTTTTTAATCTTTGGCATTAGCTGTTGGTACGTAAATTTGACATATTAACTGGTCTTCCCTGTTGGTCAACGTTCAGTCATTTCAGGAGGTAGCGTATGATCAAGAACCGATTGTACCGAATGAAGACGTCCAAGCTGCACTGAGGGCATTGGTGAAAAATAAGGCTCCAAGATTTGATGGAAAAACAACTGAGATGTTTCAACAAACGGTTGCACTGGTGGAGGCACTCACTCATCTATGCCAAGAAATTTGGAAGACAGCTACCTGGCCAACCATCTGGAAGAGATCCATATTTGTGCCCATTTCAAAGAAAGGTGATCCAACAGAATGCAGAAATTACCTAACAATATCATTAATATCATGCTGAAGATAATTCAAAAACTGTTGCAGCAGTACATCAAAAGGGAACTGCTAGAAATTCAAGCCGGATTCAGAAGAGGACTTGAAACTAGGGATGTCATTGCTGATGTCAGATGGATCTTAGTTGAAAGCAGAGAATACCAGAAAGATGTTTACCTGTGATTTATTGACTATGCAAAGGCATTCAACTGTTGATCATAACAAATTAGGGATAATATTGTGAAGAATGGGAATTCCAGAACACTTAACTGTGCTTATGCAGAACCTGTACATAGAACAAAAGGCAGTCGTTTGAACAAAACAAGGGGATACTGAGTGGTTTAAAGTTAGAAAAGGTGTGTGTCAGGGTTGTTTCCTTTTACCATACTTATTCAATCTGCATGCTGAGCAAATAATCCAAGAAGCTACACTGTATGAAGAAGAACACGGCATCAGGATTGGAGGAAGACTCATTAACAACCTTCAGTATGCAGATGACACAACCCTGCTTGTTAAAAACGAAGAGGACTTGAAGCACTTACTGATAAAGATAAAAGACTACAGCCTTCAGTAGGTATTACACTTAACATAAAGAAAACAAAAATCCTCACAACTGGACCAATAAGCAACATCATGATAAACAGAGAAAAGATTGAAGTTGTCAAAAGATTTCATTTTACTTGGATTCACAATCAATGCTCATGGAAGCAGCAGTCGAGAAATCAAATGATGTATTGCACTGGGCAAATCTGCTGCAAGAGACCTCTGTAAAGTGTTAAAAAGTAAAGATGTCACTTTGAGGACTAAAGTGCACCTGACCCAAGCCGTAGTATTTTCATATGCATGTGAAAGCTGGACAGTTAATAAGGAAGACCAAAGAAGAAATTGATGACTTTGAATTATGTTGTTGGTGAAGAATATTGTATATACAACGGACTGCCAGAAGAACAAGCAAATCTGTCTTAGAAGAAGTACAGCCAGAACGCTCCTTAGAAACAAGGATGGCGAGATTTCATCTCATGTACTTTGGACATGTTATCAGGAGGGACCGGTCCCTGCAGAAAGACATCATGATTGGTAAATTAGAGGATCAGCAAAAAAGGAAGACCATCTACAAGATGGATTGACACAGTATCTGCAACAACGGGCTCAAACATAACAATGATTGTGAGGATGGCGCAGGATCGAGCAGTATTTCGTTCTGTTGTACATAGTGTAGCAATGAGTCAAAACCAACTCAACAGCACCTAAGAACATCAAAAACACCTTTAAAAAATATTTTAACACTTTGGCAGGATCTCTTTTCTTACATTTTTGTACTTCACATCACGGATGACTATCAGTTAACCCTGCCTTTGCAACCTTCAGATACTTACCCACAGGGACAGACTGCTTTTCCAAAAACTCTACCAACTGATTACTCATCATTGATATAGTACCTTAGTAACTGGACAGGAATCTCCATGCCATTTGTGTGGACTGACTGCAAACTCTTCTTAGTTGTCAGTCTTAGCTTTTTATCCTCCTATAAGGGTCAACCCTTTGTTTACACAACAGCTGGATTTTTACTTTGTTCTCTAATATCCTGTTAGGATCTGGAATCCTCTGTCTGGTCTTGAGCCTTGGTCATTCTCAGCGTTCACCCTTCTGTCAACCCTGGCAGCCTATAGTGATTAAATAATAATCTTTAAGATCATTACCTAAGTGTAAACTTGTATTACTTGAGGTATGTTTACCTCTGATTTTCCCTTGACCATTCTTTGGCCTTTGCTTCAAATCTGCTACAAAAATCATATATAGATTTATATTGTTGTTCTAAGTTCTCTTAAGACAATGTTTGTCTTCCAACAAGAAATTTCAAACTAGCAATATTCAAATTTAGATACCCCTGACATCACCCAGGAACATTAAAAGGAGAAGATAGGCACACTTCTTTTGCCCCCCCCCCCCCCCCATTATATTACGGTCTAAAAACCCTGAGGATACTTAAAGAGTTGGGCAGTTCAGAGCATTAGGGTCCAGTTCACAACTGTATAATTATTCATTTAGTTAATTAATTTTTTTAAGGTTAAAAAAATACAGTGTGTGGGTAGACTTAAATAATTCACGTAACTTTCCCTCCACAGTGGTCTGTTTTCCAGAAAAGTCTGGTATTCTTCATAGCATATCTCCTCAAGAGGAAATTAATATGCACCAAATGCCACCCTCACTTAAAGATCTTCTGAAGATGCTCAAGAAACTACCAGGGACATGATGGAGGCTTTGTGGCAGAGCTTAGCTCTTTCTCTGGATGAAGGACTTCATTATGTACTCAACACAAACCACGGAAAACTAGTGTTGGTGATCTTTGCCATATCACTAGTGATAATGTCTCAGGTGTGTCTTTTAAAAATGAAACTTCATGATTGAAGTAGACTTTAAGCATTTTTTTTTTCAGAGTGATCTTTAGAGTATACTGCAGAGTTCTAAGGATTAGGAAATGCTGCGAGTCTAGAGTGGTTTTGTTTCTTTATTTCTTTTAGGTCTTTTTTCCTCCTTACTTTTTTGCTTTGTGGGGTTTTTGTTTGTTTGTTTTACCATAAAGGGAAGACACTTATTTTGACTGCACAAAAATTTAGAAGCATTTGAACAACAACGAATATCTTAAACAAAATAACAAAGATTCAATAAGTGCCAAACAAAGAGACATATGGTTGCCAAATGTCTGTCATCTTCCCTAAATTAATCTATGAATTCAGGGGCTAAACTAATAAAAAATATTATTAAGTTTGACTGAGGGTGGTGGTATTTGGCTGGAGGGTTTTTTTTTTTTGGTAATTGTTTTCAAAGTCAATTAAAATTTATTGAGTTAAATATTATGTTACTCTTCTATATTTTTAATAACAGTTCATAACTGTATGAATAACTTCAAGTATAACAAAGCTAATTCCTATGAGGCAGAAGTCAAATTATCCCAGATTGCCACATCCTCCAAGCTGCTGTACCACTCCATCTCTGACACCAGCCACTCTCTCTTCTGAGCACTCTATCCTCCCCCGTTTGGGTTCGGCAACTCGCTGCAATGTCTCAGAACTCACGAACTATACTTACGGTTAAGTGGTTTCTTAAGTAACAGGGCACAACTCAGGATCAGGATCAGCAGGATACAACTCAGGAATCAGGATCAGAAAGCATGTAGGCAGTTTCCCTTCTTCAGTGCAGGATAGACATCTCAGCTCTTCTGGACCATTCAAGGCTCCTCTCGGCCCCCTGAGGACAGGCTCCTCCTGCCTCCTCAGGACGCACTCTGCTGCTGGACCCCTTCCCTGCTTCTCGCTGTGTTCAGTGTTACAGCCCTTGGCCTGTGTTACAGCTCTTTTGGGAAGTTCCTTGCTTTCTTTCTCCCTCTGCTTCTCTCTTCTTTCTTCCTTCTGCTTCTTCGTTCTCTTTCTCTTCCTACTTCTTTCTGTCTGCTAAACCTCTGTGGGGCTAGCTGCATATATATACACACAACTCCTTGTCAGTTGCAAGGCATTCCCTCTCCCCACCCCGCCCATCACCAATGTGGCCACAAACTGATAATCTTCTCTTGGTAGGCCATAGACATTTCATTTGTGTAGTAGATACGTCTGGGCTACAACTCACCTCATTTACATAGTTTATTGACCAATCCCTGAAGGTGCATACTAACCACAAGGTAGGCTGCAGCCCAGGACCAGACAAAAAGTATCAAACCAAGTTGGTCACAGTTTACTCAGGAAATGTCAATCAACCTAGACAAAAGTAACAAAACCCTCTGGGGTAGAAAACTAGGGCAAAGGTAACTCCTCAGGGCTTAGGGGAAAATCTCTCAAACTGGTTTTCCAAAGAACCAAGGCAAAAGGCCACATAAAGGAACTCATTTCATCACAGTAACATACAGAAATGGTCTCTATTATTTTAAATATGCATCCATGTAAAATTTCAATGATGGTTTAACTAATGGTGGAATCAAAATACAATACTTTCACTATCTAATTCTAGAAGTTTCTGTGAAGTAGAAATAGAGCTTTGAAGCAGTTCACTCTGGTTCAAACCCCTGCTGAGAATCTGCATTTCTAACAAGTTACCTGCCGAGAATTTGCATTCCTACCCCAGATATACTGAATCAGAATCTACATTTTAACAAGATCCCCAGGTGATTTTTATGTATAACTTCCTGGGAATGAACCCGGTTTGAAGCCCTGAGTAGACATGTGTTAAGAATTATATTGAAATCTGTGTTTGAAAAGTACTATCTTGGTTGTTATAATGCTGTCAAAACTTACATTGTTGTTTTTGTTGTTGTTGTTATAAGTTGCCATTGAGCCAGCTCTGACTTATGGCACACTCACACGTGCAGAGTAGAACATAGGGTCTCAAGGCTGTGACCTTTCAGAAGCAGATCACCAGGCCTATCTTCCAAGGTGTCTCTGGGTGGGTTCCAGACGTCAACCTTTGGCGAGTAGTTGAGCACTGAATGCGCTTCACCATTTGTGCCACCCTGGAGCAATTGTAGCATCAGGTAAATAGCAGTTAAACAAACAAGAAATAAATCAAAATGACTTAAAAGAGAGAATCCACAGGCAGATGTCTTGCTGTGATTGTGGATCTTCAGGGGTCTGCTGCTGGAAAAGCTGAATCAAACCTACATGTCACCTTGGGTGCACTTAACCCTCCTCCTTTCTTGGGGACCTGCTGGTTCAGAGGATCCCCTATACTTTCTAGCCTCTGCAGGTTGTGTATGGAACAGCAGGGGGCAAAAGAGCCACTGGGGAAAAAAGGGAACTTCCACTGGAGCCAAAATTTGTTTGTATTAGTCATTTTCTTTTCTTAGCTTGTTGAGCTTTGTCTCAGTCGATACAGCTGCCAGCCAACTTTCCTGAGCTTTCTTCTGACAGAAGAGAATCTGGTTTTGATAGAGGGAAGTGATTCTTGCCAATTCTATGTCCATGTGTTCGATCATCTCCCTGTAGAGGTTGTACTTCTCATGCTTCTATACACGTTGGAAAATTTCTTCTCTATTTCAAAGCAGTAACTTTCCACCTCCACTGAGTTTCTTTGAAGTTGCGTTACATATTCTTGATGAAGTTCAGGCAGTATTTCAAGTTTCAGCTGAAGCTTCTGAATCTCATTTTCCAGCTGTGAACTTTCAAAGTACGAAGATGCTTACTCAGTTTGCAGACTCTTAATTTCACCTCTAACCTCTTCCTTCACTTTCTTATCTTCAGATAATTTTTTTAATATTTCTTGTTTTTGTCCATCAAGCCTTTTAAAGCAAACATTTAACAGATGTTGACATCTGACTAATAGACTAAAACCAAAAAAAGCCAAACCCACTGCTGTCAACTCCATTCTAACTCATAGCAACCCTATAGGACGGACTAGAACTGTCCCATAGGGTTTCCATGGCTGTAATCTTTATGGAAATAGACTGCCACATCTTTCTCCTGCAGAGCATCTGGTAGGTTTGAACCACCGACCTTTCGGTTAGCAGCCAAGTGCTTTAACCACTGCGCCAGTCAATTTTATGATAAGCTCTTTTTTTTTTTTTTTTAATCAAATTCCAAGTTGCTGTTGTTCACATAATCTTCTGTAAGGAGATCAGGCACGTTTATCCTCTTCAACATGGTTTCAGTCATAGAATTTACTTGCCAGCCCCCACAACCGCATGAGCCAATTTTTTAAAAATCGATCAGTCTGTCTCTCTCACTCTCTCAAACCATATACATATGTCCCTGGGTAGCTCAAACGGTTAAGCACTTAGCTACTAATTGAAAGGTTGGTGTTTAGAATCTACCCAGAGGCACCTCAGAAGAAAGACCTGGCGATCTGCTGCTGAAAGATTACAGCCATTGAAAACCCTGTAGAGCACAGTTCTATGACACACATGGTGTCACCGTGAGTTGGAATCAACTCAGCAGCAACTTGTGTTGGAGATATACACAAACACACAATACACACACACACACACACATCTTACTGATTCTGTTTCTCTAAAGAACCCTGACTAACACAACCAGTAACACCCCATGGCTTTGTTCCATTGAGCAGTGCCCTAAATGGAGGAGACCTCATTCCTCACGCTCACTAACTCTATTATAATTCCATTCTGATTTGTGGACGAGAGTTCGTTAGATTCAGAGTTTGGCAAAAGGAGTGCAAAACATTCCATCAGCTTTCCTTGTTTATATTAAGAACTACATTAAAAGAAAGCTTGAATTATAAATAGCATTTTTTACTTGTATCCCTTTAATCACTTTTTGGCAGGCATCCTCACAACATGCATTAACAAATATATGCAGATGTAAATTATACTGTCCAGCTTTCCAAAACGGCACCTTCATAAGGAACTTTAAATACAATATTCCTTCGTTATTATTGATGTTGGAGGTGCTTTTTCCCCTTGAAAAGTGTACCTTCACTTACAGATTTATCATAAAACTGCAAACAGATCACCAGATAATAGCAATAGTTATTATTCACAGTCCTAGATGAAAGAATAATTTTTACATGTTTTCCAGAGGAAGCAGCTCATCTGTTGCTGAACAGTATGAAAAATCTTACAGCATGGAATGCTGAGTAGACTTACTTGTCCCTGGGGAGTAAACTGTCGTTTTTTTGGAGAAACCTAGGCTGCTTTATTCCTCTCCCTTCCCACCCCGACGTAGAAAAATAAGATAATGTTTTTTAAGAACTCATGAAATGATGTTTTCATGTTGATTAGTACTTTGATGAACTTGTTAATTAATGCTCAGAAAAGGGAATGCAATCAACTTTTGAAAATATTGTTTTGCTCCATTTAAATATAAAAGAACTGTAGGGGAAAAGTAATTATAAATAGCTTTATAATACATAATTTGTAAGTAGGTCTGTCTAACTGATTCATCAGCTGTATGTTTTTTGGAAAAATAACCAATAAAGTAATTAATAAATTTGTTTTTATAAAAAACATTATATTTCATATTTATTAATCATCTCTTGTATGTCAAAGTCTTAATATAGGCGGGGAGACAAAGATCAAAAAGACATACATTCGGGGATCTCTCTATCCAATAAGGACAACAGCATGTAAGCAAACAATTACAACGTGTAAGAGTGAAAAAACTAATATCTGCTATCCTGAAGTCCCAGTCGTATCTAAAACCAACACTCTACCTACTTCTTCTCTACCCTGAACATAGCTAGAGAAATCCACGAAGCTAAGCCATGTCTCACCTTGAATACGTGTCTACCAACCTCAACTGGGCCCTTTGTGCTGCCTGGCAGTCCTGCTATGTTTCTCCAACCCTCTCACCCTTCCCCTCTTTTTAAACAACTCTTTCGTACCTTCTCTTTCATCCTTAAACCTCCAATACGCTTTATTTCGCCCCTTTACTTTCAGATAATGACCTTACTTCTCCAAGAACATTAGGAGAGAATGTCCGTCTGCTCCCACTGTCACATCCATTCACCACCTGCACCTGTGCCATGTTGTCTCCTTCCTTCCAGTCACCATGGAAGTGCTAAGATCTGCCCCTTCACTGTGTACCAGAGCCCATCTACTCTGACTGACTCAAGGACTCAGCTCCCCGAATTCTCTCCTACCTGTCCTGATTCATCAGTTTTTCATCTGTCTACTGAATCATTCCCATTAACATACAAATATGCTATAATATTTCCCATCTTTTTTTTAAAAAGTTATCCCTTGAGTAAAATGATGGGAGTAGAAATAGCATCAGAACCTGTCCAACTTCAGGGAGGATAATGGCCAGGATCAGCCCAACGCTGATTCCCATGAGGTGGAGGTCAGGCATACCTCCACTTTCCAACCTTTTTACCAATTCTGGCACCAGCCATCCCTCCCCCTGCACTCTCTACTTCTCTGCTGGGTTCAGTAATCCAGGATACAGCTGGGGATCAGGAGCAGGAAGCATGTAGACGAGGTCTGGAAGGCTCCCCAAAGCACATCCCTCCCTTCTTCAGTGCAACACAGCTATCTCAGCTCCTCTTGGCCGAGCAAGCAGACAGGCCCTTCTCTCTCCTGTGGAGGCCTCCTCTCAGTACCTGAGGAGGCCTCCACTTAGCCTCCGGAGGACAGGCTCCTCTTGGCCCTCTCAGGATAGGCTGTTCTTGGCCCTGCCATCTGTCACCTCTGACTCTGCCACAGGACCCTTCTGAGCCTGTCGCTGCCAGCTGTGCCATTGGGCCCCTTCCAAGCTTCTCACTGTCTTCAGTGTTACAGCCCTTGACCCGTGTTACAGGTCTTTTAAGAGGTTCCTTGCCTTTGTCTCTCTCTCTCTCTCTTTCTCTCTCTCTCTGTCTTCTCTCTTTCTTCCTTTGGCTTTTTCATGCTGCTTTTCTTCCTGCTTTCTGTCTCAAAAACCTCTGTGGGATTGGTCGCTTATATATACAAACTCATCGGTTTCAAGGCATGGCCCTCCCACCAGGGCTACAAACTGACCAGTCCCCTCTCAGTAGGCCACAGGCAGTTCATCTGCATAGTAGGCCACAGACACTTCATTTGCATTGTCTATGACTAATCCCTGCAAGGTGCATACCAGTCACAGGGCAGGCTCCAGCCCAGGACCAGACAAAAAGTATCAAACCAAATTGTTTACAACTTACTGAGGAAATGTCAATCACCCTGGACAAAAGTAACCCTCTGGGGTAGAAAACTATGACAAAGGTAACTCCTCAGGGCTTAGAGGAAAAATCCCTCAAACTGTTTTTCCAAAGAACCAAGGCAAAAGGCCACATGAAGGAATTCATTTCACCACATCTTGACTGCATAGTCCCCTTCAGCAATCACCACATTTTTCTACTATTCTTCACAACAAAACTCCTCAAAAGATTTGTATAACCTTACTGTTTTCATTTCCTTTTCTCTGTTCCCTGTAGAACCAACTTTAGTCAGTCTTCACTACAAAATGAAACCGCTCTTGACAAGGTCACCAGTGACTCTGTATTGCTGAACTCAGCGGTTAGTTCTCAATATTCATCTTATTCACCCTGTCAGCAGCATCTGACATACTTGATGACTCCTTCCTTTTTTTTTTTTTTAAATAACAGCTTTATTGAGATGTAATTCATATACCAAAAATTTCAACCTTTTAAAGTTACAACTCAGTAGTTTTTAGTACATTCACAGAGTTGTGCATCCATCACCACTGTCCAATTCTAGAACATTTCATCACCCTAAAGAGAAACCTATACCCATTAACAGTCACTCCCTATTTACCTGCACTCTCCCTCACCCCACCCCCAAGCCCCTGGCAGCTATTAATCTGCTTTGTATCTCTGTGAATTTGCCTGTTCTGGACACTTCATGTAAATGGAATCATGCAATATGTGTCCTTTTGTGTCCAGCTTCTTTCACTTAGCATAATGTTTTCAAAGTTTATCCATGTTAAAGCATGAATCAATCCTTCATTCCTTTTTATGATAAAATAATATTTAGTTGTATGGGTACACCACATTTTGTTTATCCATTCATCAGTTAATGGATATTTGGGTTATCTCCCCTTTTGGGCTATTATGAATGATGCTAATGTGAACATTAAGCTACAAGTCTTTATTTGGACATATGTTTCAGTTCTTTTGGGTATATACCTAGGAATGGAGTTTCTAGCTCATATAGTAAGTCCTTTTTTACTCCTTTCTTTTGAAATGCTTTCTTCCCTTCCTTTCTGGATACTCTTTTGGTTTTCCCTCTATGCCACTCTCCACTCCTTCTCAGTCTTTAACTGGTCCTTCTCTCTCTAAATTCTTGGAGTGTTCTGGGGATCTGTTCTTAGTTCTCTTCTCTATCTGGATTCACTTCCTAGGTAAACTCTTCCAATTACTTGGTTTTAAATTTTATCTATGTATGGATTACTCCCACATTTATATTTTTAGTTCAGGCCTTTACTCAACACCGACCGTGTATCTAAATGCCTTTCTGACACCTCCACCTGGCTGCCATGTGCACATCTCAAGCTTAGCATGTGCAAAGCATAATTCCTGATTTCTCCACCAAAATCTGTGTTCCCTGCTATCTTTCCCACATCCATAAATGGCAGTTCCAGTCGTTTAGTGCTCAGGCGAAAAACTTCGGAGTCATCCTATCTGCCCCCACCTCCTGTCCAGTTCATCAACAAATCTTGATTCCACCTTCCAAATATATCCAGAATCTGATCTCTTTTCGCCATCTCCCTAGTTCAAGCTGCCAGCATCTCAGTAACTTCCTAGCTAGTCTCCTTTTATCTCCTGTACTGTCTCTTAATGCAGTAGTTAGGATCTTTTTAAAATGAAAGTCAGATGATGTCACTTCTCTGCTCAAAAGTTTTCTGTGTCCCTCAGGGTAAAAGTCAAAGTCTAAAATGCTTACAAGACTATGTGATCTGGCTTCCTGCTGTTTCTCCAACCTCATCGCTTTATCTCCGGTACTCACTCAGCTCCAGCCACAGCGACCTCCTTCCTGTTCCTCAAACTCACTAATCATACTTCCATCCTGGGACCTTTGCACTGTTTATCTCTCTGTCTGGAATGCTCTTCTCCAGACATCCCGTGGTGACACTCTTTTACTTGCTTTAAGTATCAGACTGACAGTGGCCTCCCACGATGAAGTCTCCTTTTCTTCCTTGGCAATAAGAGACCAGATGGTTAGCTGGGTACATTACTGCACTTACTATATAAGACCACTTTCCTAGGTTCCCTGGCAAGTAGGTATCACCATGTGACTAAATTTTGATAAATAAAATAAACAATTGTGTCATGTTTAATTCAAGGTATTTTTCTTAAAGGCAGAGGCACACACTTCCTTGGCCCCCTCTCCATCCTGCCATGTTTGCAACATCAAACTAACAAAGTTTCTGCCCTCCTGGAATTTATATTCTAGTTAGGTGGAAAAGATAAATATATAAACGTAAGTAAATACACAATGTGTTAGATGGTATTAGGTGCAATGGAGATAAATAAAGCAGATGAGGGGTGGAGTGCAAGGGAGAAGTTTGCTATTTGTTGTAAAGCATCAGAGAAAGCATCACTGATAAAGTGGTATTTGGGCAAAATTTTGCATTAGTCAGGATTAAGTTTTCTTGCACATAACTTAAAACCCCAAACAACATTGTTTTAAACAAGATAGAAATTTATTTCTCTCAAGTAAAACCTGAAGAGACCCAGGATCCCTCAGCTTAATACCCCACCATCCCCGAGGTGTGTTCCTTGTTGTCATTGTCCCAGACGTTGCCATCATACCAGCTATCCATCTGCTTTCCTTATGGGCCAAAGAAGACATGTCGCCTCCCTGGCAATCATCCATTTAGTGTGTCCTGGATTTTACAGTTCGTTACTTCTCATCTTCACTTTGGTCAGATGAAAAGGATTTTAATAATCAATTTTTCCACCATCTCATTGTATAAATTTGGACAAATCAGTTCAGCTCTCTGGGAATCTGAACTTTATCTCTAAAATCAGAGGATTGAAATAGATCCTTCTTCAACTTTAAAATTGAATGGTTCACTTAAGTTTTCTTGTGTAAGCATGAAACTTGTATGACCAGCTGTGATGAAGCAATTCAGTTATTTCATGTGAACACTTATTTTCAAAAAGCTCCAAGAGAAATGTGTTTTTAGTCGCCTCATATGCATGTGAGAGCTGTATGATGAATAAGGAAGACTGAAGAAGAATTGACGCCTTTGGATTGTGGTGTTGGAGAAGAATATTGGATATACCATGGACTGCCAAAAGAACAAACAAATCTGTCTTGGAAGTACAGCCAGAATGCTCCTTAGAAGCAAGGATAGAGATACTACATCTCACGTACTTTGGACATGCTATCAGGAGGGATTGCCCTGGAGAAGGACATCATGCTTGGTAAAGTGGAGGGTCAGCGAAAAAGAGGAAGACCCTCAGTGAGATGGACTGACGCGGTGGCTGCAACGATGGGCTCAAGCATAGCAGTGATTGTGAGGATAGTGCAGGACCAGGCAGTGTTTGGTTCTGTTGTACAGAGGGTCACTATGAGTCGGAATCAATTTGATGGCACTTAACAACAGCAACCAAGAGAAATTATTTACTTCTTGACAAATTTTAAAACTATGAATCAGCATCAGGATTCTTTAAAAATTTACTTTCCCGGACCCATCCTAGATGTATTACCTGAGACTGGTAAGTGGGATGCTGGTATGAACTTAGGCATGTGTACTTTTTTAAAGTTCAAAAGGGTGTTCTAACGTGCATCCCTGGTTAAGAACCACTGCTTAGTGAGATTACATCTGGTCTCAGTAGCATTTCCTTTGGAGCAGGCTTCCAGAGAACACTTTGTTTTAAGGCCCCATCACCCTAGTGTCTGTGTACTCTCATCCTCTAAATTAGCAAGAACTTGAGGCCAAAGGACTTCATTTGAGATTTGGTAACAAATTTAGGGACAAATGATCAAATTTTTTAAAAGTAGAATTTTATATTACTAATAGAATAAAGGAGCCCTGGAGGTGTAGTTGTTAAGAACTACGGCTGCTAACCAAAAGGTCAACAATTCAAATCCACCAGCTGCTCCTTGGAAACCCAGTGGGGCAGTTCTGTTCTGTCCTATAGGATCACTATGAGTCGGAATTGACTCAACCAGAACAGGGTTTTAATAGAATAAGATTTTGTGAAAGCCTTGTTATCTAAATTCCTAAACCACGCAGTGCAAAGTTACTTTTTGCCTGAATTTTTTTCCTGAAAAAAAGACTGAAACTCAGGAGTTATAACAAGTAACTTGGTAAAGTAACAGTTGAAACTGTGTCGATACTGATAAGAGGCCTCACCCTATTGCCACGTGCAGAAAAGGTGATGCTTCATTGAGCCCAAGTCCCAGGACAGATGACTCTACCATATGGCCATCTAGTCAGAGTAAACTCAGGTTTCTGACCTGTGCTTATGCGTTAGTCATTTCCATACTGTATAAATTCAGAGTTTTCCTGTTTCTGTACCATAGCTATTTTCTTTATTGTGCTTTAAGTGAAAGTTTACAGTTCAAGTTAGTTTTTCATACAAAACTTTATACACATGATTACGTGACGCTAGCTGCTCTCCTTGTAACGTGACAGCACACTCCTCCTTTCCGCCCCAGATTTCCTGTGTCCATTCAACCAGCTTCTGACGCTCTCTGCCTTCTCATCTCGCCTCTGGACAGGAGCTGCCCATTTAGTCTCATGTATCTGCTTGGGCTAAGAAGCACACTCTTCAAGAGTATCATTTTATGTCTCATAGTCCAGTCTAATCTTCGTCTGAAGAGTTGGCTTTCGGGAATGGTTTCAGTTCTGGGCTAACAGAGAGTCCAGGGGCCATGTCTTCCAGGGTCCCTCCAGTCTCAGTCAGACCATTAAGTCAGGTCTTTTTGCTAGAATTTGAGTTTTGTGCCCACTTTTCTCCTGCTCCATCAGGGACTCTGTGTTGTGTTCTCTGTCAGAGTAGTCATTGTACCATAGCTATATTTTAAACTGACTTAATAAATTTTGAAACTGAATATGAGTGAACCTTCTAAAATCAGGGTAATGTTTATACAATAGAATTGATGTGCTTTATGGTATAAACTGATACCTATTCATATTTCCAGTGTTTTTAAGAGGAAGGTAGATGGCATCATTTAGTTTGTCAAATGGACACCTACTATTTGCTAGGTGCTGTTCTGGGAGGGGCGTCCCTGGGTGGCACAGTTAGGCACTGAGATAGGGCTATAGCAGTTAATGAAACGGACAAAAGTCTCTACTGTCCTATAGCTTACATTTTGCAGAGGAGACTGGGGAGTGTAAAGGGAAGAGTTGAGAAAAACAAAGTGTTGTGGAGTTTGTTAATTGCTTGGGCCACACTATGAACCTGTGATTGATCCAAACGTAGAACTGTAATTTTTGGTCTTTCTTATATTTCAAGAGGAGTATTTTTAAAATTGTGAAATTTCTGTCTTTTCGCATATGAGCAATTTTTCTAATAAACTAAGTTAAATTGATTTTCTGCTGAAGTACAGATGCGCTCTAAAACTATATCAAGATGAGATTTTTAACTAGTTATAATTTTAACATTACCCATTTTTATTAAAGAAAGGAAGGTATATGCAAGAAACTGCCCCTTCCTCATCCCAGATTCCCTAAAGCGTGTTAATGGCTTTCACAGAAAAAATCCTGGCACATTAATTAGCTAGCACTGCGGTTGACACACAATTGATTCATCAAGCTATTTATCAGGAGAATTTTAGCAGTTTAGCAAACAAATCTCATTTTTAGAAAGCAAAAATAAATATTTCTAAGCAAAAACAAAGCCTTTTTTTACTCATTTAGAGAGTTGTTTTTAGGATCCCTGGTGGCACAGTCGGTTAAGAGCTTGGCTGCTAACCAAAAGGTCAGCAGTTCGAATCCACCAGCCACTCCTTGGAAACCCTGTGGGACAGTTGTACTCTGTCCTGTAGGGTCGCTATGAGTCAGAATCAACTCAATGGGCAATGGGTTTTGTTTTTGTTTTTTTTTATTTTTTTAACTGAAAATGTCCTTTTTTTTCCCTTAAAAAAAAATTGAAGCTAAACATCTCTATCCTGGCACTTTGTTATTTCATCATTACTTTTTATGGAAAATCATAAATTTGATAAGTGTGAAGGAAAACCAAGAGAATTTGCCCTCTTCTGTACATGTGACAAATGGAGGAGAGAAAAGTTCAAGGATAATGAGGAGGTAGTGAAGTTTATGTAGAAAGTCTAAATGTTGACAATTTTCTGCTTTCTTCCTCCTATCACAATTTTCCTTCATCATTTGAGCCTTGAATGTAATTTCTGTCCTGATCTAATCACCTCTCAAAGTACCTGATGATTTAGAGTCCAAAAAAAGAAGAGACTGACAATGTTGGTAATTTCAAAATGTGTGCACAACAGCTGAACAGTGCTTAGAACTATTTTTAAGACCAAAATATTAGTTTATTGTACTTAAACTTTAAAAATTATTTATTAATAATACTATTTCATAATAGCTTACTAAATTACAAGTTATTCTACAGTAGATTCACATGCACACACTTTTCAGGGAAGAACCTTCTAGTAAGTAAAGAAACCCACTTCTCCTACATAAGGGAAAAGAAGCTACAATTTTTGGAGGGGCTAGTTTTCCCCTTCCAGCAAACAGAATGCCTTCTGCTTCTTATTCAGCCTAATATTCTCTCATTGCAGTCCTCCAGGACAGTAAATTCCTACCTTACTTATACTGTCCTGTGGGAAGGAGGGCCTCTATCTGTAGTTTACTGTCACCCCAGTAGAGTGACAGATTTATATGAGTGCAGTGGATAAAAATTAAGTTTGAGGCATGTTATTTTTTATGCCTCTTTTATTTTCAGTCAAATCAACTTACTAAGGAAATCAGTGCCTGGCATCACGGAAATGTCTTTTTAGTGCTGGGTTCCTTATTCAGTTTTTAAAGATGAAACTATCTGAAAACATTCGCAGAGTTGACTGTGACAGAATTCTTTTTTTAAAAATTCATTCATGTGTGTTTAAAGTATGGTGATGATTCTAGATGATACTAGAGGTATAAAACTATATGCATTTGTATTTGCTGGCTAAGCTTATACTGTATTATATATCATAACAAAAGTATTTCACAGTCTCATTAAAAACTTTGTAGATGTCATTTTAATGACTGTATAATGCTTTATCATATGGATAGGCCATAATATACCTATTACAGTAATTTGGTTATTTAGAAAACTTACATTTTTGTCCTATTATAAATAAAAATATGATAAACACATCTATCCATATATTTCTGTCCTCATGTGATTTCTTTCCTAAGGCTTGTTTTTGCTGTCAGGTCGATCCCGACTCATGGCAACGCCATGTGTTCAGAGTAGAACTGCTCCCTAGGGTTTTCAAGGCTGTGACCTTTTGGAAGCAGATCACCAAGACTGTCTTCCAAGGCTCCTCTCGTGGGTTCGAATTACTAACCTTTCAGCTAGTAGTCGAGTACTTAACCATTTGCACCACTCAAGACTCCTTCTTAAGGCTGTATTCCTAGAATTAGCCAGTGGATGCCGGAAAGGTGAATTTAAAGAAAAGAAAGCGTTAACTACTGATGCCGAAAGAAAGTAAAATGGATTACCTTATGAGAGGTAGCATGCCTTCTATCCAAAAATGCCTTTTCCTCTTGTAATTCTCATGTTTAGCATGTAACCAAATAGTGGTTAAGCACAGGTACTGAAGCCTGGCTATCTGGGTTCTACCTGTAGCTCTGCCACTTAGTTACTGGGGCAAATAAACTTTTTGTGCCTCAGTTTCTTCATCTGTGAAATGGTAATAATAATAGTTCCTATCTCCTTGGGTTGTTATGGGAATTAACGGGGTTAATTTATGTAAATCTCTTGGAACCTGGCACAGAATACTCAGTAAATGCTTATTTATAAGAGGAACAGCAGCGGCATTTAAGAGGATATTTCCTAATATTACATACTCAAAGGACATTTTTATGTTTCTATTCCCATGGCATCTTAAACACTAAGGTAGCTCAAACTGCTTCTCAATTAGACTGCTCCATACCTGCAAATACACGCATGGAATGCATTCTTTTTAAGATTCCTGGAATTGTTTGTATTTTAATTGTACACATAAATCACAAAGCATGTGCATAGATCCTTATCTTAAATGCCCAGTGGCAGAAATCTGATGAGCAGAGTGTTTTTCATAGATGGATTGGGGCTTTTATAGTTTTCGCCTTCAAGTACAAAAGTTATAATGAAGAAATGACTGAAATAAATAAATGAATTGTGGTGTGAACTAGTGGATATCAGTTATGTCTCCAGTAGAAAGAGAAATTATCCCAAACCCTTGGCTATTTTTCTGTTGTAGCCACACGTTATATGAGGGAGGCTGCAGCTGGGTCTCTTTAGGCACATTCACTCTGTTTCTTACAGCAAGGCTCTCTGTCCTAACTCCTAACTCCCTACATGGCGTCCCTGCCCAGCAGAGCTTGGCTGAACCTCATGGAGGCATTGGATACTCTTGCCTTAAAAAAAAAAAAAAAGGCCTAAAATGTCATCTTGGCCCATTTCCACTAAACTCATAGCTGATCTTGGCCCATAAAGGCTTAGGATGCCTGTCTTAGGCTGGGTTCTCTAGAGAAGCAAAACCAGTAAAGCATATAAATATATATATAGAGAGAGATTTATATCAAGGAAACAGCTCACGCGATTGTAGAGGCTAGCACATCCCAAGTCCATGGATCAGGGTAGAGGCCTCTCCCAATTCACGCAGCTGCAGAAGCTGGTGAGCCCAAGATTGTCAGGTCAGAGAGCTGGGCTCCCACTTACAGGCTGTGAAGGTCAATGAATTCCAAGATCGGCAGGCAAGACCACAAGGTTTCTCCTGATTCATGTAGCTGTGGGGGCTGGTGAACCCAAGATCAGCAGGTCAGAGAGCAGGGCTCCACTCACAGGCTGTGAAGATTGACGAATCCCAAGTTCGGCAGATAAGCTGACGGCTCAACTCGTAAGAACTGGAGGTCAGACGAACAGGAGGCAGCTGCAGGATCCAGAGCAAGCAAAAGGCCAAAATATCTGCTTATATTCAGATGCAGGCCACACCCCCAGGGAAACTCCCTTTCGTCTGATTGGCTGCTCACAGCATATTCAGTCATGGGAGCGATCACATTAAACACTGAGAATCATGGCCCAGCCAAACTGACACACAATCTTAACCATCACAGTGCCAGTGACGAAAAAAGGAAGGATAGAACCTAAAGAAAAGTGTATAAAAAGAGAAATTGCCTCAGTACAGAGTTCTTCTTACTCTTCCCTCTAAAGCAGGGTTTCTCAACCTCAGCACTACTGAGAATTTGGACCAGATAATTCTTTGTTGTGGTGGGCTGTCCTGTGCCTTGTAGAATGTTTAACAGCATCCCTAGCCTATACCACTAGATTCCAATTACATCTCCCGCTCATGTCATGACGACCGAAAATGGTTCCAGATAAAATCTGCCTGGATGAGAACTACTGCTTTTAAAGCCATGCTGTAATAGCAAAGCCCACTGTGTCCTTGGCCTTGGATGATTGTTATCATGCTCCTCCTCAGAGAATTCAGTGATGAAAAGGAGCCATGAGTGCTGCCTCAGAGTTAGAGTGTGTGCCAACACTAAATTATATAGAATCTGAAATGGACAACCAAAAGCATAAAAATAAAACTATCCACTATACCTATAGTATAAGGCCAACAAGTAGTGTAAATTTATTTTAGCTCAAATCATACATTCCTAAATAGCTCGATTCCAGCTGAAGTAAAGAAACTGGTCTCTTCTTTTTTCCTTAAAGTTAATACATTTGAACTAAAGTTAATCACATCAGTAAAACAGGTTTTAAAATTTTATCACACTGTTTTCATGTTTCCTATAGTCGTGATTTCTGCTAGTGAAAATATGTAGTCTTCAAGATATATCTTCAAGAAGATACGACTAGTCATCTTTAAAACTTGCATTACTCTTGAAATATGCATGTATATTTCACAGTTGTAGTAGTTTTGAGAGTTAGCGAGCTACCTTTTTGCCAAACAGTTGTTTTCTCATAAACTTCATGAGGTATTTTCATGTTGTGTGCACATGTACAATTCTTTGTACTACTTTAACATGTATTAATAACAAGCTTATATTTTAAAGTTTGCTGGTAATGGTAATCTAGTCGGTGTTATTTCTATAGAAATTAGATCATTACAAAAATACACTTAGACAAAACGTAGCTTAAGTAGTTGTTGGTACCTGAGTTCTAAGAAATTTGCATTTTACAGTCTATTTAAATGTGACGTGATAGATGGAATAAGTGGTATATTATCCTTTTTAACCCTAAAATATTTTACCTTTGCATAAATTGTTGAATGGAATTTAGAATCTAAAATTATCACGAGACTAAAATATTATCTCCTTATTTTAACACCATGAAATGCTGCCAAACAACTACTCTTGTATTTGCTTTAATATTGAGAGAGAATTAAGTCTGTATGTAAGATTTGAAGCTAGCTAGTTTGAAATCCTGTTGCCTTTTTAGTGCTTTTATTCATTTTTCACATCCACTCAATGAAAAATAATCACATGCGAAACGAGACCCTCTAGGTCTGGGTTCCCAAAGCCCACTCTTCAGACAAAGATTAGACTGGACTATAAAACATAAAATAATACTCGTGAGGAGCGTGCGTCTTAGTTCAAGCAGATACACGAGACCAAATGGGCAACTCCTATCCAGAGGCAGGATGAGAAGGCAGGAAGGGACAGGAAATGATTGAATAGACACAAGAAACCTGTGGTGGAAAGGGGAAGGCTGTTGTCACATAGTGGGAATTGCAACTAATGTCACATAACAATATGTGTGTAAGTTTTTGTATGAGGAGTTGACTTGAGCTATAAACATTCACCTAAAGCATAATAAAAAGTTAAAAAATGAGACCCTCTATGAAATATATATTTCTATTTTTCATATTACTTGCTGTTTATCTGAATATTTCTTTTAAAAGTAATCTTGGCAAATATTTCCATGGACTATAGAAATATTTTTGTAAGTTCATTTTTTAACTTTTTTTCTTGTTTTCCTTGATTTTCATGCGGCAAATGGTTTGTTTTTGTTTCATATGAATACACTACAGGGAAATACCATGGATAATTAATTGACAATCATTGGATTTGGGCAAACTTTACATAATAACAGTAGTAATAAAAGCTAGCTTTTATTGAGTGTTGGCTTTGTGCTAAAGGTAACTCTTTGCTAAATTATTTTCACATTGTATGTACTTTTCATAGAGACATGAATTTACTAAGTATTTATGTTCATAATTGTCCCCATATTAATTTTTTCATTATTACTTATCCTGGTCTCTTGATCAGTTAGTGTCTAGAAACATACAGTTGAAAAATGTGTTGTCTGACAATAAGTATTTATTAATGCATTCAGAACTTTGCTAAACTTTATGGTAAATTCAGTTTCCATATTTTTAATTTTTTCCCTTGCTCTTCTTGTTATTAATTTCTAGTTTTATAGCGTTGTAATCACAGAGGATGCCTTGTATTATCTCAGTGTTTTGGATTTTGTCGAGGATTGCTTTGTGGCCTAAGATGTGGTCTATTCTGGGGAACGTTCCATGTGTGTTGGAAAAGAATGTGTACTTTGCTGCTGTTGGGTGGAGTGTTCTATATATGTCTATGAGGTCAGGTTAGTTGATTGTGCCCTTTAGGTCTTCTGTATCTTTCTCGAGTTTCTTTATAGATGTTCTGTTCTTTACCGAGAGTGATGTGTGCAAGTCTCTTACTACTATTGTGGAACTATCAATTTCTCTTTTCAGTGCTGTTAGAGTTTGTTGTATGTATTTTGGAACCTTGTCATTGGATGTGTAGATATTTATCATGGTTATGTCATCATGATGGATTGTCCCTTTAATCATTGTATAATGTTCTTCCTTGTCTTTTATGGTGGATTTTGCCTTAAAATCTATTTTATCTGAGATTAGTATTGCCACGCCTTCTTTTTCTTGGTTGCTGTTTGCTTGATGAATTTTTTCCATCCTTTGATTTTTAATGTATTTATGTCTTTGTTTCTAAAGTGTATCTCTTGTAGACAGCATATTGATGGGTCACTTTTTTTTTTTTTTTTTTTAATCCGTTCTGTCACTCTCTGTCTCTTTATGGGTACATTTAAGCCATTTACATTCAGTATCATTATCAATAGGTGTGAGTTTATTGCTGTCATTTTGCTAGTGCTTTTTTGTATGTTGCTGATGTTTTCTTTGTTCCTCTTATTCTCTTGTGCTGACTTCCTTTTGTTTGTATATTTTCTTTCGTTTCTTTAATTTTGGGGATTTTGTGTTTACTGAGACTATGTTTTTCTTCTTTATTTTGATGAATATGTTTGTTAACTTTCTTTGTGGTTACTTTGAAATTTACCGTTATCCTCCTAAGTTTGAACCAGTCTTTAATTACTTGATATCACCTTGACTTCCTCTCCATTTGTAAGTTCTATACCTACACCATTTATTCCCCTTTTTATTGTTCTAACATTGTTGCCATTTACAGATTGACATCTCTGGTTCCCTGTTGTAAATCTTTTCATTTGATGCTTAGGATTCCAGGATTGACGTTTGTACTTGTTTTACTTAGTTTTTCAGGTCTTTGCTGCAAAGGGATGGCATGGTGCTTCTGACTATAGTGCCATGTTGGTTCTGCCTCCCTATATAAGATTTTTTTCTGTATTTTAAATTCCATGCCTACCTTAATATTTTATGCAGTGCTATTAATGCATTGGATCATTAATAAAGTAAGTTATCTTCTTCAGTAATTTAATTTTAAATATCTTTAGATTTATCCCTTTTTTTTTTTTTTTTTCCAATTTTCTTTCCTAGATCCCAAAGTCCAGGAGTGAGGGGTCTATTCAGACCCAGAAGGTACCACAGCCTGAGCTATCTGATGGCATTCCCCAGGTCAGCCTGCTGCTAACTCGTAGAAAACCCAGCTTGGACAACATGAATTTAGCAGAGGAAGCCAGTGGTGCTAAATTAGTATCCAGGTTGGCATGTTTCCTTTGTCTACATAATACATATTCTGTTGTCTGCTCTGATGTATATGCACATGTATATATGCATATATGCACACATGTGTAGGTATGTTTGCAACAGTAAAAATATTTAAAATCCAGTCTAAGTTTTGAAAATTTTCTAATAGTTCTTATAGAAGTATTGTTTCGTTTTGTTTTCTGGATTAAAACAAGTTATTTAATCAGTACTATGCTGGGCTCACAGTTAAACCCGGAAGAGTTACTTCTGGGATGCCTTTTCATAGTGTGTTTAGTGACAAACATCTGCAATTTAAAGTGGAAATCAGAGTTGTTACTATAAATCCTCTCGAACAAAGTTGGAATGTTGTGTTTTTAACCATTAAGTTGCACATTATACCTGAAAGCTACAAACATCTCTGGTATACTTAAAGAAAAGGCATGCAGTTTTCTTAAAACTTTGAATATTATTTCCTCTTAGCATATAGAATTATTCTATTTAAAGCTTTTTTATCTTTTATCATAACCTATTTCTAAGAGAATAAATATTCTATTCCAAGTATTAGGTAGAGCACTTTAGGGAACTGAAAGATATTTATGATATTAAATAGATAAATAGTATAGTTAAGGAGCTTACCACTTTGGGTTACCTTATAGAAGAGATGGAATTTGAGTGGGATTTTAAAAGATGAAGATAATTTAAGGAAGAAGAGAAAGAAGGCAAGGACCTTCTGGATAGGCAGTCAGGAGGAGTAATGGATATCTTGGAAATAGCGGACAAATGTATATTGCTCTTAAAGAAGTGTCATGAAAGTAATCAATTGATGATAAGTGTAGAAAGTGGAACGAGGCCAGATCTTTGAGGACGTTGAATGCCAGCCTGAAGTACTATTGCATTAAGTCCATCATTCATTGAACAAATGTTTGGCAGTTCACCTCTGTGTTCCTGGAACTGCTTTTATAAGGGAGATGCAGCTGAGAGCAAAGCAGACCAGGTACCTGTGTTCATGTTAATGGGGAGGCAATGGAGAGACACAATTAAAAAAAAAACTATAAACAAGATAATTTCAGCTATAATGAATGAGGGTTATTAAGAAATTAAAACAGGTTAATGTAATAGAGTGACTCCAAGACAATTTTAACTTGAGTGGTTAGGGAATGCCAGAGTTGAAACATGAAGGAGGAAAAGGAAGGAGCCTTATGAAGATCAAGGAAAGAGTATTCTAGGCAGGGGTTATAGCAAATGCAAAAGAACTAAGGTACAAAAGGACAAATATTGTATGAGACTGCTATTATAAAAACTCTGGAAAAGGTTTACCACTAAAAATCAACCTTTGATGGTTATGAGGGAGGGGTGGGATGGGGAGGGGAAATCACTAACTAGATAGTAGACAAGTTCTAAATTTGGTGAAAGGAAGCACAACACACAATATAGGGAAAGTCAACACAACTTAACCAAGGCAAAGCCATGGAAGCTTCCTAGACACGTCCAAATATCTTGAGGAACCGAGTTACTGGGCTGAAGGCTGGGGACCATGGTCTCAGGGAACATCTAGGTCAATTGACATAGCATAGTTCATAAAGAAAATGTTCTACATCTTACTTTGGTCAGTAGCGTCTGGGGTCTTAAAAGCTTGTGAGCAGCCATCTAAAATACATCTATTGGTCCCATCACATCCAGAGCAAAGGAGAATGAAGAAAACCATAGACACAAGGAAAATATTGGTCCCGAGGACTAATAGACCACATGAACCACAACCTCTACCAGCCTGAGCCCAGAAAAAACAGGTGTGCCTGGCTTCCACCATCTACCACTCTGATAAGGATCACAGTAGAGGGTTCTAGACAGCGTGGGGGGAAGATGTAGAACAAAATTCAAACTCAAAAAAAAAAAAAGACCAGCCTTAGTGGTCTGACAGAGACTGGAGGGATCCCTGAAACTGTGGTGCCTGGAAACTCTGGTAACTCAGAGCTGAAGCCACTCCTGAAATTTACCTTTCAGCCAAATATTAGGCAGACCTATAAAATAAACAATAATGCACATAAGGAACGTGCTTCTTAGTTCAGTCAAGTATAGGAGACCTAATGGGCAGCACCTGCCCGAAAGCAAAGATGAGAAGGCAGGAAAGGACAGGAAACCTGAACGAACGGACATGGGGAACCCAGAGTATAATAGGAAAGAGAGACAGTGCTGGCGTCTTGCAAAAATGGCATTATGTGAAAATGGAGGATGACCACATCAGATCACAGAATGGAAGATGACTACATCATTACATAACTGCCAGATTACATCATTACATAACTGCCAAACCACCGAGAATCACGGCCCAGCCAAGTGGACACGTAACCATCACAGCCAGTGTTACTCTTGCCTTGCACCTCGGCATTCATTGCTGCTGGACGTATATTGTTAATGCACAAGATAGTAAGACAGTAGATTTTTTACTATTGTCGTAAAAGCAAAATGTCAGGCAATGAGATAATAAGTGAGGAGTAGGTGTATAGTGTTGTAGGCAGTTATGGTATATTAACAGATATTAATCTTTATTGGGCTCTAATTATGTGGCATTTATTTGCTGGGTGCTAGGGATTCAGAGGTTAGAGACATAAGTCCCCATTTAGGGAAGCAGAAGAAAAGTGAATAAAAATTCAATAATTATCATCCAAAAATCAAACCAAACCTATCGCCATCAAGTCGAGTTCAACTCATAGCAACCCCACAGGACAGAGAAGAACTGCTCCGTAGGGTTTCCAAGCAGCACCTGAAAGATTTGAACTGCTGACCTTTTGGTTAAGGAGATGTAGCTCTTAACCACTACACCATCAGGGTTTCGTAAGTACGCCTTTATTAAGTGCCTTTTATGTAACAGGCACTGTGAAATGGGCTGATGATAAAAACATAAATAAGCTTCAGGTGCTTCTCTTAAGAAGCTTAAAATACAAGTCGACAGGGTGCTTGCTATGTGAGGACAGAGGAGGGTCAGGGAACCATGAAGGGAGATGAGGGTCAGAAAAGGTTTTAGAAATGAGGAGACTTTTGAATAAGACTAGTAGGATGAGTAGAAGTTTACTGCACAAGGAAATAGAGATAAAGGTGCTCCTGGGATCAAAACAACCTGTGCAAGTACACTTCAGGGCAGTGAAAACAACCTGGAGGAGAATCACAACTGCAATTGATTCAGGGCGTCTGGAGTTTAGAATGAATAGGGGAGGATGAAGGTGGATTAAGAAACTAAGCTAAATAGGTCAAATCACTCCCATATTAAGGAGTTTGGATTTTCTCTTGAAAATGATGGCATTGATTGCAGGAATACAAGCAGAAAAATGATATAAACGGACTTGTGTTTTATAAATGATCCTGTGGCACCAATGCAGGAAAAAAAATAAAGGGAGACAGACAGTAAGAGGAGCTGGATGCCGTGCAAGGCAAGCTGTTGGGGAAATCCAGTGCAGAGTGAGTGTGTCCATTAAATCATTGTCACTTATAGCGAATGAGGAGGTATGAGCAAATCTCTGTTCTTTGAAGGGAAAGGAGGAAATAGACTATAGCTAGAAGAGGAATGAGTCCAGAAAGGTTTGAGTTTTGTTTTTTTTTTTTAATTTGTTTCATCGTGAGTATTACAATATCCTAATGCATGAAATATAAACAGATTGTATTCTTAATGTACAGAGCCAGTGGAGAAGCTGCTGTTGTAAGTCAGGAGCTAAGGACTTCCAGGGAAGAGTCAGCCAGATAGTAGGGCAGTGTGGGAGACATGCTGGGCAGCACACAACCTCAGGGCACTCTTCCTGTGATAGCCGATGTGAACGTGCTCCCCTGGCGTTGCTCAGGGCACAGTCTGCACAGCCTCGTGTGAAGGTCGTAATCCATAGAGGAATCCACCTTGATCATCATTCATGGGGGTAGGAGAAACACTAGTTCAAAAACACTAGTTTAAAAACATGGGTGGGATGACACGAGCTAGTCGATGCTATTTTACCAATTTACTATGTAAAGAATTCTGCCAAGAGTGCCTTAAAGGAAATAATGAAAAGAAAGATTCAAATGTTTGTTATTTATATCATTTTTATTCATCCAATCAAAAAATGTTTCCTGCTTCTAAAGGTAACAAGAAAAGAGCTTCCTGTTTGGAGAATGAATTTGTATTTCTGAGGTACGATCAAGAAGTGAGATTATGAAGGCAAGGCACAGCTAACCTTCGCTCTAGCTGCCACTTGTTCCTCTAGTCAGTGTGTTATATCCCCAGTTAAAAGATGTATATTATTATTTATGAATTTCTTATATACTTTCCAATTTTTTTAAAGTACGGCTTTGAAGAACTATGACTCCTTCATACTTGGCAATCTCAAAGGTGCAGGTAGAACATCATCATCCATGACTGAGCCTTGCTAATCCTCATCAAGGGGGAATTCATTCAACTTCCTGTCCCAAGCCATAAATTCACTGTATCTGCATAAAGATTTTGCCTTTTTCCTTATTATATACTACCTAACATTATTATGAGACAATTTTTTGAACAAGTATTGTGAACAGTATTTGTGAGACAAATTATTAAAATACAATTGAGATAATTAAATTTAATTTTATTAAATTAATAAAGAAATTAAAGATACTTATATATCTTTGAAATAACAATAGATATTGTGCCAGTTTCCATTTCAAAAGTGAACTTATGAACTTGTTTTCATTTGCAGTTGCTTGCCAGAACAATTTGTTGGTTAGTCCATAAATTTAAAACGAATGAGTGAATGAATGAGTGTGTGTGTTTAGGGAAGTTTCCACTTTCCTCCTTATCTTGCCCCAGTCTTAAACACAAAGGTTGGCAATGTGTGCTGAGTACATCTTTATACCTCTATTCTGTGATACACTATTTGCCTTGGCTTACCAACTTTTTTTTCAAGGAATTGTCAAGAGGCTTTTAGATGGGTTTTTCCTAGTAATGAATTTTTTTAGTTACTTGGTGACAAATGAACAAAAACAATTCAGCAAAACCTATTCATGTTTGGCCGGTGATCTGGTAAGTATGATCTATTCTGCAAACAGAGAAAATAAAATCCTTCTGTTTGCAAGTGTTAAAAACAGCGCAACACATTCATACTTAACGATTTGGTTTTGGCAGAGTTACTGTATCAGTTAACAGCAAAGATAAAACTTTAGGCACTGAGATTTCCAGAATGATGAAGAAAGTGCCCTGTGACTTTTAACAAAGGGGTAAAGGTCAATCTGTGGCTTTTGAGAAGTTATTTTTGACTTTTAACAGTCTGTTTTTGATCACTCTTAATTTTTAGGGTTTAGACCTGTTGCATTATTTTTTTTCCAGGTTGACTCACTTAGATCCTTTTTGCTTCTTAGTTTCAAATCCAGTACAGAATCCCATTGCTTCTCGAGATGTAATGGAAATATGAATTGTTATCAGTAAGTGTCCATTACTGTTTTACTCTTCAGATAGTGGCAATAAAAAATAAAACCTTACAGGAGTAAAGCATTGTAAAATTTGATGTTTTGAAAGTCCAAAGAGTTGGATATCATTTATTACTTACGGCTGATTTCTATCTTGGAATGTTATTTGATTTCTACCTTGGAATGAATAATAGAAATACAAAAAAAAAAAAAAAACCCATATTATATTATTATTACTTGTATTTCTATTATTGTCTAAATTGGCATCTAAGAGGTGGGTTTATTCCTATCTTTCTTGCAAGAATTGTGATTAACTACTTAATTTTCTCTGAAAAGTAGTAATAATTCTTTACAACTTGGTAAAGATCAGTGTTTTTAGAAAAATATTTTATCTCAGACAAAAATATTAACAAGTATATTAATTGCTTCATATTAGATATAATTGATTCTTTTATATCTTTTAGTTTCTTTAGAAAGAAAAATACATGTTTTCAGCTCATGTTATCACTTTGGCTTTGACTGTTTTGCCTTTTAAAACATTCATCAGCTTTACAGAATTTTGTGAATTTGAAGAACGTTTTGAAGTACATTTTATGTCCCTTACCAAATTTCTTTGTTGTTTAGTAAGACTAATCATTAACTTTATTTTACTTTAAGTATATTTTCAGTGCAATTATTATTGAACCTGGTAAAATCAGGATATCATATATCTATAAGAAACCATTCCTAGTACCCTAAAAATATAGGGACTTGCAGTGGTAAATATATTTTCAATAGACTTTATAAAAAGCTGTGAATTTTAGCTCCTTTAAAACATGAAAGTTCATTATTGGATCCATACAGTAGTCTAAAAATCCATGACTTATTTCTTAATCTTCTGTAAACCTGATCTGGGTAATAAATTCTTACATCTCAGTATATCTTCACCAAAGGACCTTTTCTTTTCTAAAGATTGAACAAAAAATGCTTTCATGCTTTTAGTATATAATAGAATATGATAGCTAGAGTATGTTGAGAAAATCAACTATGTAGATTTAGTAATTACTTGCATATTAACCATAATTTAAGGATATTTTATTTGTTGAGGATATAAACAACAATCATTTTCTAATCTTCATAGAACCTTTCTCTTGCATCACTTCAATGGAAAAGCTTAATTATAAATATCTCTGTATTATGTTAGAGCTCGGTAGAGTGATCTATTTTATATTGAATTCAAAGCCAAAGATAGAAGTGGTTAGAGACATGTTCATATCATTCAATGAAAGCCTTAGTAGAATCCCTGTATTATCTAAGGATCCCTGGGTGGTACTAACAGTTAATGTTTATTAGCGCCTGTTAGCCAGACAGTTGGCAATTTGAGTCTACCCAGAGATACCTCCAAAGAAAGGCCTGGTGACATAACAAAGCTTATTAAGAAAATGTTCTGCATCCTACTTTGGTGAATGGCATCTGGGGTCTTAAAAGCTTGCAAACAGCCATCTAAGATGCATCAATTGGTCCCAACCATCTGGAGTAAAGGAGAATGAAGAACACCAAAGACACAAGGAAAGTATTAGCCCAAGAGACAGAAAGGGCCACATAAACCAGAGACTTCATCAGCCTGAGACCAGAAGAACTAGATGGTGCCCGGCTACCACCAATGACCACGCTGACAGGGAACACAACAGAGAGTCCCTGATGGAGCAGGAGAAAGGTGGGGTGCAGAACTCAAATTCTAGTAAAAAGATGAGACTTAATGGTCTGACTGAGACTGGAGGAACCCCGGAGAGCATGGTCCCTGGATTCTCTGTCAGCCCAGAACTAAAACAATTTCTGATGCCAACTCTTCAGACAGGGATTGGACTGGACTGTGGGACATAAAGTAATACTCGTGAGGAGTGTGCTTTTTAGCTCAAGTAGATACAAGAGACTAAATGGACAGCTTCTGTCCAGAGGTGAGATGGGAAGGCAGAGCGGGTTAGGAGCTGGTTGAATGGACATGGGGAATCAGGGGTGGAAAGGAGGAGTGAGCTGTCATAGTATGGGGAGAGCAATTAGAGTCACATAACAATATATGTATAAATTTTTGTACAGGAAAAATTAAAAAAAAAAAAAAGAAAGAAAGGCCTGGTGATCTACTTCCTGAAAAAAAAAAGATCAGTCATTAAAACTCTATGGAGCACAGTTCTACCTTAACACACATGGGGTTGCCTTGAGTCAGAATCGGCTCCATGGCAACTGGTTTTTTTTTAATATTGTCTAAAACCCACAGCAGCCATTGCTAAAATACTGTAAGAATTCTCTTTTGTAATAGTGATGTCCATAGTACTAAAATTCACAATAGATTAAAAAGCATAATTTATAATCTGACATACCTACTATAAAAGAGTACATGCCCGTACTTCTCTACAGTATAATGCCCACATTTGCTGAGTCAGAGTCACCGGGTGGCACAAACAGTTAAGTGCTTGACTAGTAGCCAAAAGGTCGGTGGTTGAAACCCACCCAGAAGCACCTCAGAAGACAGGCCTGGTGATCTGCTGCTGAAAAGTCAGAGCCTGGAAGATGCTATGGAGCAGTTCTACTCTACACACGTGGGGTCGCCATGACTTGGAACACTCTTGATGGCAACTAACAAGAACAACAACATTGGCCAGATACATACCTTAAGCAAAGCTTGAACATTTCCGTCCCTCACTACCACCTGATATTCTTATCTTACTCCTTTTGAAGATACTGGGGAGAAAATAAAAACTAAACTGCAGGTATTAACTAGTATGTTAAGAAAAGCTACTTAAAAATTTTTCAGGAAGGGAAAGTTATATATCCATCCCAAAAAAGTAGAAGGCAAAGCTCTGTGTTGTATATAAAATTTGAGATGTTAAAATGATTTGGACAGAAATTGCTGAAGCTTCAGGCATAGCCATCTTATATGTTTCAACATGTGAGATAAATTATCATATTTTCATTTTTTCTAGCACTTTATTAAAGAACTTAAATAGTGAACAGGGTTAATATTTTTATTATTTTGAATGTTAAATTGTTTTATTGTAATGTTTTATTTGAAAGGTAATGTACTTCTTTAATTGTGTGCTTTTTAGAAGCTCATTGCTATATTTACATGTGATTTTCTTAGACACCAAAGGAAGGTCTCTAGTTTTCTTCTATAAGGTCGGGATGAAGGTGCGAGAGACCACATATTGTATGATCCTATCTGTATGAAGTGCCCAAAAAAGGCAAATGAGTAGAGACAGAAAATAGATTAGTGGCTGTCTGGGGCTAGGAGTGGGAACAGGGATTAACTGTAAATGAAGTTGACGGATCTTACTGGGGGTATGAAGATGTTCTGAAATTGATTTATGGTGATGTTGACACCACTCGGTAACACTCTAAAAATCATTGAATTGCACACTCAGAATGGGTGAATTTTGTTGTTGTTGTTAGGTGCCATTGAGTCAGTTCCGACTCATAGCGACCCTGTGTATAACAGAACAAAACTGTCCTGCGCCCTCCTCACAATTGTTCCTGTGTTTGAGCCCATCATTGCAGCAACTGTGTCAGTCCATCTCATTGAAGGTCTTCCTCTTTTTCGCTGACCCTCTACTTTACCACGCATGATATCCTTCTCCAGGGACTGATCCCTCCTGATCGCATGTCCAAAGAATGTGAAACGTAGTCTCACCATCTTTGCTTCTAAGGAGCATTCTGGTTGTACTTCTTCCAAGACAGATTTGTTCATTCTTTTGGCAGTCCATGGTATATTCAATATTCTTTGCCAACACCACAATTCAAAAGCATCAATTCTTCTTCGGTCTTCCTTATTCATTATCCAGCTTTTGCACACATAGAGGTGATTGAAAACACCATGGCTTGGGTCAGGCGCACCTTAGTCCTCAAGGTGATGTCTTTGCTTTTCAACACTTTAAAGAGGTCTTTTGCAGCAGATTTGCCCAATGCGGTGTGTCTTTTGATTTCTTGACTGCTGCTTCCATGGGTGTTGATTGTGGATCCAAGTAAAATGAAATCCTTGACAACCTCAATCTTTTCTCCATTTATCATGATGTTGCTTTTTGGTCCAGTTGTGAGGATTTTTGTTTTCTTTTTGTTGAGGTGTAATCCATACTGAAGGCTGTGGTCTTTGATCTTCATCAGGAAGTGCTTCAAGTCCTCTTCACTTTCAGCAAGCAAGGTTGTGTCAACTGCATAAGGCCGGTTATTAATGAGTCTTCCTCCAATCCTGATGCCCCATTCTTCAAATAGTCCAGCTTCTCAGATTATTTGTTCAGCATACAGATTGAATAAGTATGGTGAAAGGATGCAACCCTGACGCACACCCTGACTTTAAACCATGCAGTATCCCCTTGTGTTCAAAGGACTGCCTCATGATCCATGTACAGATTCCTCATGAGCACAATTAAATGTTCTGGAATTCCCATTGTCCACAATGGTATCCATAATTTGTTATGATCCACACAGTTGAATGCCTAAGTGTAGTCAATAAAACACAGGTGAATTTTATGATACATAAATTATACCTCAATAAAAGCCAAACCAAACCCGTTGTGGTCGAGTCGATTCCGACTCATAACTTCCCTGTAGTACAGAGTAGAACTGCCCCATAGGGTTTCCAGGGAGAAGCTGGTGGATTCGAACTGCTGCCTTTTTGGTTAGCAGCCGAGCTCTTAACCACTGCATCACCAGGGCTGCATACCAATAATAACATTATAACATTGTTTAAAAAAATACAGATACCAATTTAAAAAGTCAGAATGAGGAGGAATGGATATTCTTTAACAAGAAAATCACTTGATTGCAGATTGCTAAAATACAGCTATTGTTTTAAGTAAATGATATCTGCAAAGAGATTTGTTTGTTACATTTTAAGAGAATTTGTTCCTTCATACTTTTCTTTGAATATAACAGAGCATAGTGGTAGAAATAAAGGTCAGGTCCTCCTAAAAGGTGATTCATAAGGAGGGAGAGGAAGAGGAGGGGAAAGCTCTTTGTTTTCTCATCCCTGGAAGGGTTCCAGGAGCCCTGGTGGCACAGTGGTTAAAGCACTCAGCTGCTAACCAAAAGGTCAGCACTTCGAACACACCGGCTGTTCCACAGGAGATAGATGTGGCAGTTATCTTCCGTGAAAATTCCAGCTTTGGAAACCCTATGGGGCAGTTCTACTCTGTCCTATAGGGTTGCTATGAGTCAGAATCAACTTGAGAGCAATGGGTTTTTAGAAGGATTTCAGTTTGTTGTTCACTGTGCTGTAATCGAAACCTATTGAAGTGATCAGTATTTCTGAGAGATGGAAACAAGAAAAAAATCTCCAACATCTTTGGAGTTACACAAAAAAATTTAAGGTTCATCGTCCATGATGAGAAAAGTCAGCTGGTTTGCTACTATGATTAAGGTAAACTTTGTGACTCTAGGAAAGGTGTCTTTAGGCCTGTGTCAACACAAGTTCATGATCCCTTTTCAAGGTGAGAGTCCGTAGTCATTGACAATTAATGAAAGTTGCGTACTTGTCTTTTACATAAATCGATTAAGTGATTAAGAGCAATTAAAATGCTTTCATTTCTCATAATTGGAATAGCTATCACTATTCTAGTTATTTAACTAAAATAATCTGTTGAAGAATATAGAATTAAAAAAATTGCTTATGTTGCAGCTGTGTTCTTAGTTTAACAGATAGATGAGGAAAAGCTACAATAAATCACTCTTCAATGTGTATTAAAAAGAAATCTTTTCTTGGGAGAGCATGTACTGCCTGAAAGAGTTGTTCTACTCTAAAAGTACTTTCTTATCTGTTCTTTTTTTTTTTCCCCCCAATACTTCTTAATTATGTGGAGAATAAAGCTAAAGTTCCCCTTGACTCTCTTGCCTTACAATTCTAATTCTCTCCTCTTTCCCCTAGAAGTAACTGCATGATTGGTTTGGTTGTGCATTCTTCCAGACTTATTTCTCTGAACGTACACAGGATATATTTTGCATATTTTAAACTTAAAAAAAAAAACATATTTCACCATACTGAATGTACTGTGGCGCTTTACATATTCTTGAAATTTTCCCTTATTGTCTGTATTACAGAGTCCCTGGGTGGTGCAGATGGTTAAGCACTCCACTCTTAGCCAAAAGGTTAGTGGTTCAAATGCACCTAGAAATGCCTTGGAAGAAAGACCTGGCAATCTGCTTCTGAAAGATCACAGCCTTGAAAACTCTATGGAGCAGTTCTACTCTGCAAGACACGGAGTAGACATGAGTTGGAATCAACTTAACGGCGACTAACAACAAGCCTATATTACTTCCTTCTACTGTGATGTTCCTTCCCTTTCCTTTCAGCCTCTAAATTCAGTGTCATCCAAGTCTCCTTCTTGGCTGCCTGGTCCCCCTCTCACTGCTGTTCTCTCTGTGGCTGATCTAGTATCACAGAACGATAATTTTCAAATCAGGTTCTTGGACCTGAACACAGCCCTAAGTCTCCAGGGCCTACCCGACATCACCACTTCCACATTCGCCTTAAACTCAGCGTGCCCAAACAGAACCCATCTTCTCATCTTTCTGCCTCAACTTGTTACACATTTCATTCTTCCAGCCAGCAGACTCCAAACCTTTATATAATCAACTGTAAATCTTGTCAGTACTTCCTTTTTAGTGTCTTTCACACCACTTTCTTCATTTTCTCCCAAGTCCATGGGTGGTGCAAGCAATTAAGTGCTCAACTACTAGCTGAAAGGTTGGCAGTTCGAACCCACCCAGAGGCTCCTTGGGAGACAGGCCTAGTGATCTACTTCTGAAAAGTCACAGCCTTGAATACCCTATGGAACAGTTCTGCTCTGCATGCACAGTGGTCTCCATGAGTCAGAATTAACTCGATGGCAGCTAAGAACAACAACATATCTCAAACCTAGTTTGGGCCTCCCATTACCTTGTGGTTAGATTATTACTACATTTTCTCCACTCTGCTAGACCTACCTGGAGAAGGACATCATGCTTGGTAAAGTTAGAGGATCAGCAAAAAATAGGAAGACCCTCAACAAGATGGTTTGACAAAGTGGCTGCAACAATGGGCTCAAGCATAACAACAATGGTGAGGATGGCGCACGACCGGGCAGTGTTTTGTTCTGTAGTACGTAGGGTCGCTATGAGTTGGAACCATTTGACGGCACCTCACAACAACTAAACCTACCAGATTCACTGTCTTCACACAAGCTGATCTCATTCCCCTGTCTTCAGCTACTAACTCCATAGCTTCTAAATCTGTATCCCCTGTCCAGAGTCCTCTACTGAGCCACACCCACATGTCCACTCTAGCTAGCAGACATGTGTTCCCAGTTCTTCAGATACTGCAGCTTCTTCCCCTGTCCCCTACTCTCATCATCCCTCCATAGCCAGCCAATCCCAAAATGCCCTTTGACAATCTCACTGTCTTTATTTGGACAGAGTACTCCCCCACCCCTTACCACCTGCAGATACAATCATATCACTCTCCTGCTCGGAACTGTTCAGTGGCTTAAGCCTACAAAGGACTTGCTGCTCTTTCCCCTACCTACCTCTTTAGCTCCATACCCCACTCCCAATTCTATGCCTGCCTTTCTCTCATACCTACAGCTGCCATATACCACATTTTGTTCAGATCTCAGATACTATCTTCAAGATCAGGTCACATGTCAAATCTTTATCTTCATACTTGCTGTAAAAATTACAGTAATACCACATGTAGCATTTTTTGGTCATATCACAGTTTTATCAGGTAGCTCTGTAAAAAAGATCTTTAGACCTGAAAGGTGACCTTGGATGAAGAAGCCATGATTCTGAGAAGGCTATTCATTTTACAAATATTTGTTGAGTTACGTGAGTTATTCAAGATCACATATTTATTTGACAGGCTGAGATTAAAATATAGGTCTCCTGATCATTTTATAATTATTTCCTGTCTGTCCTTGACCTTGAGTTACTTTACCCTTTCATGTGCTTATACTTTTCTCTCCAACCTGATTGTGAGTTCCTGAAGTAGAGAGACAATGTCTTATGTTTCCTTTGTATCCACAGCAGTACCTAGTAGGCATGTCCTTAGTTGCTGCTGCTATAGCTGTTACTGTTATGATATTATTATATGTGCCAAATTTGGATTTAAATTCCACTCTTAGACAGGAGCACTGACTTTTCTTCATCTATCTGACCTGCACTTCTCAGAGGCTGAGGTCTGACCATAAAATAGGTATGTGTCAGTTTTCACTCTTGTGGCCCTTGATAGTGCTAACCTAAGGGAGTCCTGTACTGACCACCCTTAGAGATGCCACAGAAGTGAAGACAGCTGTGCCCGCTCATCCTCTGGGTGGTATCTCCCTCTGGGGCTCCAATCCTGACGTCGCATTCCTATCAGCAAATAACGTGTTGCTTGTTTATATAGGTGAAACCCATTGTTTTGTGAGGTTCATAACCTCTGTGCAAGACTCTCTGCCCTTGTGGCAGAGAGTGTTTCCCTTGTGACGTTTGCCAAACAAAGAATGCTTCATGTTTTAGTAACATAATACAATTAAAAAAAAAAAAAACATTTTATAAGAATCAAACTTTCAACTGTACCAATTGCCCTTCAAACTATCTGATCTACTAACTCCTGAAATTAAATATGACTTTCCTCACTTCTGAAGTCCAGCCAGCAACAAAAAGTAGTCATAACTATCCTGTGTTTGTCCTTCATAAAGGATACTCCAATTACTTCCTGAACATGTGTTTGTTCCCTATAGTGTTTCACTTAGCTACTTGGAGCCAAGTTTCGGAATTTTTAACTGACTAAGGAAACTGAGATGAAATTTGGATTCTTAGCTACAAGATTCATAACCATATCGTGTATAATATAATTTGACAAATTACCAAAAATTATAGATGTGCTGCTGACTGTGCAGTGTTTATTGCAATAGCTCCCATATGAGCAAAGAAGAGTTTGAGACTGCCTTGTCAGAAGTATAATGGTGAGTTTTGCCACACAATTCCCCTAGAGAGTTACCGTTTCTTAGTTATTTCCACTTTCTGACCTTCATAACAAATGTTTATATAAAAGCAGATTTGCAAAGGACCCCAAGGTCACAGACTTGATTAGAAAAAAAATCTTACTGTATCTCTATAGATATTTTTCTAATCTCTTCTTAACCACCCACTCCCATGATAAATATCCCAAAGTCCTCTTAGACAAACTGTTTCATATAAGCTGAATATCTATTAAAAATATTTTCCAGTGTTTAACTTCAGCCTCCTTTTCTTCTTATAGTTTAAAAAAAAAAAAGAAAGCTTCTGATATTTCTCTCAGTGTTTAGATTATTAAAGAACTAATAGTTCTCTACTCATTCACCAAAATTTTTCCCTCAATCCAATTGCTATGGCTACTCAAGTTATAGTATTTCACTGGTATCAAACTTCAGTTAATTTTTTTTTTTTTAACTGTTTGTAGCATGAGTGGTTGATGAAAGAATAGGTGAGTAATGGTAAGGAAATTTATTATCATATTTTCAGATCATTTTTATTGGCATATAGATCACTAGAGTGTACCTGGACTTCTGTGGTCTTAGCTGGATTTATTTTAGTAATTCAAGGTCAGCACACTCTTAAACTGGGCACATTCTATGCACTATACACTATGCTCTAGGCATAGAAGAGCCAGAGAGAACTAAGACATGGTCTCTGCTCTTTAGGGTCCCTCAGTCCATTAAGTGAGGCAAACTTGTACATGATTAACAATAATACATAACAGAAGGAATTTTTAAAGTGACATAATAGAGGTGCCGTGAAAGCAAAGACGACTTCTCATTGAGTAAAATTCAAACTTGTTAGTGCGACATTCAAGGTCTTTCAAATCAACTGGCCTTCCTAGCTTGCTCTTCTGCAGTTACTCATCCTCTACCCAGGCTACATTGCAGCCATATTATTTCAAATGTATCCCAATGTCTTTGCTAATGTTCCCTTTGTCTGGAGTGCCCCCCCCCCCCCCACTTCGTCAAGGATCAGTTTAAATACCATCTTCTCTGTGAAGATCCATCTAAATCTTGCCACTAAGAAGTAATTGCTCCCTCTTCCTTTTCCTTGGCACATTTCTTAGATTACATCACTTATCACATTGCTTCTTGTAATGTGATCAGTGGTCTGTGTGTCATTCTCTCTGCTTAGATTTTGGTTCCCTTTTTTCATTGATTCGTTTTTTAAATACTTGTTGAATGCTTCTGTGTCTGGTGTTCTTCTATGTGCAACAATTCATCAGTGAACAAGACAAAGTTCCTGTCTTTAAGTAATTTACTTTCTTTAATGGAAAAGACAAGCAATACATGAGTAAATCATTAAGTGTATAATTAAAATCCCAGTATTAAGATATGAAGAAAAATAAAGCAGGGACTCAAGAAAACTGATAGAAATATGCAAATACATCTTTGTGGACTTTGTTTTGTGTATTTTATCTTATTGAAAAGAGCAGGGTGCATATTAGTTTGGTGATTCACTTTGGAGTCCCTGGATGGCACAAATGGCTAAGCACTGAACTAACCAAAAGGTTGGCAGTTATACCCACCCAGAGGCACCTCAGAAGATAGTACTGGCAGTCTGCTTCCAAAAGCCTTGAGAACCCTGTGGAGCAGTTCTACTCGGCACACATGGTGTTGCCATAAATCGCAATCGACTCAATGGCAGGTAACAGCAACAATAATTATGACTTCACTCATTTAGGAGAATAAAATCCCTTAATGGGGGAATCAGAAAGGGCAGCATATGAAAAGCAGAGAAAGGCTGTTTTGTGTTGATGGTAAGTATGAGGTGGGGAGGGAATTCAAGGCTAGATAAATACCTGAACAGAAACAAGTGGTGGGACAGCAGAGAGCATGGTAGGGGATGATGAGTAGCTTAGCCTGACTGGGTCTACAGTTCATGTGAGGGAGAAGGTAATAATGGTGTATTTATGAAGTACAGTGGGTGCATCCTGTTGAGTGTTTATAGAATTTAGACTATGAAGAGGAATTGAAGGTTTTTAACATTATTAAAGCAGTGTTTGAGAAGATCATTTCTGCACAATCTGGATCTAGGGTAGGAAAGATCAAAATCAGTGAAACCTATGGAGGAGGAGAGGAGCTGTAATCCAGAGGTTAAGTAACAAAAATTTAAACCTGAAGGGGGCATTAAGGAGGTGGTAATGGACTGATGGATAGGAAAGGAAGAGAGAGCTAGTATTACCTCATTTTAACTTTTCTTATTAACCAAGTATACCTTTACACCCACTGCTCACTTACTGACATGGTTAGGTTCCAAAGACCAGGTCATTATGCAAAAATCAGCATTGCGCGAAAATGGAGGATGACCACATCAGATCACAAAATGGAGGATGACTATATCATTTACGTAACTACCAAATTATATTATTACATAACTGTAAACCACTGAGAATCATGGCCCAGCCAAGTTGACCCATAACCCTAAGCATCACAGCCAGCATTACTCTTGCCTCGCACCTCAGTATTCGTTACTGCCAGACATATGTAGTTAATGCGCAAAATAGACAGTAGATTTTGTCGTAAATGCGAAATGTCATATAATGAGATAGTTTATAAATGAGGAGTAGGTGTAAAGAACAAATCTGTCTTGGAAGAAGTACAGCCAGAATGCTCCTTAGAAGTGAAGATTAGACTTTCTCTCACATACTTTGGACATGTTATCAGGAGGGACCAGTCCCTGGAGAAGGACATCATGCTTGGTAAAGCAGAGGGTCAGTGAAAAAGAGGACGACGTAAACAAGATGGATTGGCACAGTGGCTGCAACAGTGGGCTCAAGCATAGCAAGGATTGTGAGGATGATGCTGCACTGGGCAGTGTTTTGCTCTGTTGTACATAGGGTCACTATGAGTCGGAACTAATTCAATGGCACCTAAAACCAAAAACAACAGGTGTAATTACCACTTCGTTTGGCCAGTTTCTGTTATACAGAGTGAGTGATTTGAAGTCTAGGATGATATTTTCAGTGGTATTCATATTTGTTCAAAAATAATTCACTAGGGTCTGAACTTTTAAAATTGGATTGATTTATGTTTTAGAGTTATCTTCCTGAAATAGTATTTTGGAAAGTTGTTGTGGAATTATAATTCATTTTTCAGTGTATTTTCTTTATTTAAATAATGAATTAATTACATTGCCTATTTTTGGGTCTATTATTTGTATTAACTTTATTAATTTATTTATAAGCCAAGTTTATAAGCCTAATTTGTTTGAAATTTCTTTTTCAAGTATCTCCTCACTAAAATTCAATGAGAAAAAAATTTTTGTTTCATTATGAATTTTAATAATACACTACACATGGATATAACTAGAGGATACACACATGTACACAATTATTTAATGCAATGGGTCCCATTTTCTGAGAAGTTGAATTAAAAAGGAATTTTTAGAAGATCTGGTCACTTTGAGACAACACTATGGTGCATTTTTTTTAATGAGACCTATTCTTGGTAACACAAATAATCACTACTTCCTCTTATTTTCCTTTCAAGTATGTTTTCCTTTATTCATTTGTTAGGTTAGTCCAAAGCAAAGCATTCCTTTTTTGGGTTAACTTAATTTTACCAGCCAGTATATAGACACTGAGAGATTTTATGCTTGTATTCAGTATCTCAAGTCCCAGAAACGTGAAGAGTTTTTGTTTTATGGATATATAATTAGCTAGTTGGTTACCATATCATCCTAAACAATTTTGACATTTCTCTAAGGAAGCCCTATTGAAGTCTGCTTCTCCTCTGCCAGGAAATATCATTTAGCAGGGTGAGAGGTCACTGGGACAATTTAAGGCAGCTGATCTCAGGTGTGGCAGCAGCTGTTGTGTGAGACATGACTTATTTTATGAAAACAGAAACACTATTATCTGGGCTCCTAAGGGAGATTTGGAGAAAGTAATGCCCAGGGAGTCCCATTCCAGGAAAATGTGCAGAGCACTTATTTATTGGCAGTGATCGCTAACAGAGATTCCATCTGGCAAAAATGTGGATTTTTCCCTGTCCCAGAAAGTTGGGGAACAATTATGTAAGTTGTCTCAAAGAATTTATTTTTAACCACTTTTTATGGAGAACTGCGGTCCCTTAGTTCTTACAAGAAAGTCACTTAAAAAAAATAGAGAAATCTTCTGCATGAATTTCTACATAACTGTGCTACCTTCTCTACCATAAGTTATAAGTACTTGCCTTTTGATTTGAAATCCTTACTCAGTCTTTCTGGTGAATCTTTTGAGTCTTGTTTTCTTTATTGGAAATGTTGGGACCAGTTAGTGAAGTCAGAGACATCAGTTGAATGAAGACGCCAACTCTGAATCTCTCACCATCAACGCCTTGCAGCCTAGCCTCACTGTTAGCTGCATTCTCCTCTACCCTTCACTGGCAGCTCTATAGGATCTGACACCCTAAAGAAATGCATGCTCTAAGCCATTTAGGAGAGCAAGCAAGCCTAGTCAGGTACAGTTAAATGAGATAAGCCTGTAACAGTTTTAAAAGTAAGGTACATCATCAGAATTAACTAGGTATGTCTTTGGAAAAACAGATAATAAAGTGTTATACTTACACTCTGATATACATATCATGAATTGGCTACAAAAAAATAAATAATGGAAAAGCTCTAGGCATTGGCATCCACACACTGGCTTTAGTTCAGCCACTTTCTAGCTGGGTAATGAAGTTAATTAATTTCTTCATTTCTATGTCTATTAAAATGGACACAGCGTAGATTCTAAATAAATGCTAGTTGCCTTACATATATCACCCTCTTCACTTCCTTCTGCAGTCTTTAATTTTTTGTTGCTGCTGATGTTGTTGTCATGTGGTAAGCAGTGAAATTCATTAGTACTCTAACACAGATTTACCAGAGGGGTAGTTTAACCAAGATCCTGTGCAGCAACACCAGAATATCTAAATTATATGTGCCCTAGAAATCTTGGCTTCGTGATTATGAAAAATTCGTGTCAGATTTAGTCATTACCAGTTATAAATACGATGTGAGTATCTTGTGGAAGGCATTGTTCCTTAGTACGTTTTACAAAGATTGATAAAAATAGAGGAAGAAAACTTGCCTGAGAAGCACTTTCTTACCAACCTTTCAAAAAAGAAACTAGTCTTAAAATAATATATCATTTTGTCTTAGGAAGTATATCAATGAGATTTTAAAACAACGTCTGAAAACAAAAATGGATGTGGCCAAGAAATGTTGTTGGTCTTTTGGTTGTTTTTAATTGATGTTGAAATTAAAATGAATGCAGCCACATCATTTTTGGAACAATTGTTGCTCTTGATAGCACAAGGGCAAACACTTATTACTAAACACTTGGAGCCTGCTGAAGACATTATGTAAGAAAATTAGATATCTACAGGCCAGCTAAAGTGTAGGAAGGAAAACAGACAACCTAAGAGAAATTGAATAATTTTGAATGCTTAAAAGATTTCAGAAGTTTTGGATAGGATCTTACTTTTTACATGTCTGTGATTGCACATCAAGGAGTCCTGGTGGCACAGTGATTAAAGTGCTTGGCTGCTAGCTGAAAGATTGGCTGTTTGACCCCGCCAGCTGCTCTGCGGGAGAAAGATGTGCCTGCGTGCTTCTGTAAAGAGTTCAGCCTTGGAAACCCTACGGGGCTGTTCTGTGCTGTCCTGTAGGGTTGCTATGAGTCGGAAATGACTTGACAGCCATGGGTTTTTGAGATTGCACGTCAATGTATAACCCAAATAGTTTATTTCTTAAGTCAGTTATTGGTTAGCATTATTCTTTATTTGAATCTACATGAGTCACTTAGCTTATCTTAAGTGTAGCACTAAAATGGTAAATTTTTAAAAGTAGTTGGAAATATTGCTTGATAAATTCAAATCTAATCAAAGGAACTATGCTTCAGACTCTGTAGAAGAGTGATTTATTTATTCATTCATTCAACACTTACTGAGCGTTTGCTCTGTGTAAGGGCTTTAGGAAAGATACAGTTCTTGTCCCGGAAAACTTACATTCCAATCCAAACCGAAACCAAACCCATTGCCATCGAGTCGATTCCAACTCATAGTGACCCTATAGGACAGAGTAGAACTGCCCCATAGGGTTTCCAAGGAGCAGCTGGTGAATTCAAACTGCCGACCTTTTGTTTAGCAGCCAAGCTCTTAACCACTATGCCACCAGGGCTCCTACATTCTAATAGGGAGATGATACATACAGTCAAATAATAATAAAATTGTATGGGGGGCGGAATGGTAAATATTGTAAGAGACGCAGAGAGCTATCTGAGTTAAAAGAGATAGGAGATTTCTTCCAACTGACCTAGGCCTTAAGTATGAGTTGAATTTTGCCAAGAGAAAATGGATTGGGAGAATATTCCAGACAGAGGGAACAGCATGAACAAATGTTTGGAGAAGAAAAGTTCAAAGCAGATTTGAAAATACAGGCCAGGTATGTCTTGAGTAGTTTCCTTAGGAGGTATAAGCAGCCGAACTGGAGAGGAAAATTAGGGTTAATCTTTGGAGAGTCTTAATTGTCATACTAAAAGGATCAAGATTCATTTAAGAGGTGTTGTTGTTAGCCGCCATCAAATCGGGCCCCCAACTTATGGCAACCCAATGCACAGCAGAACAAAACACTGCCCAATCCTATGCCATCGCCCTGATAAGTTGCAGATCAGGCCTGTGTGATCCATAGGGCTTGTATTAGCTGATTTACGGAAGTAGATTGCCAGACTCCTTTTCCTAGTCCTTCTTTGTCTGGAAGCTCTGCTGAAACCTGTTCAGCATTATGGCAACACATGAGCATCCACTGACAGACGAATGATTTCTGCATTTGAGGTTCATTGGCTGGGGATCGAAGCCAGGTCTACCATACAGAAGGTGAGAATTCTACCACTGAACCACCACGGCCCTCTATTTAAGAGGTAGCTGGGAGCTACTGAAGTTTTTGAGTAGAGGATTGAGTGACCAGATCACAATCACAGTAGAAAATTCACTCTAATAATGAAATGTATGCATTGGAGATAGGGTAAATGGAGGCAGAAAGATCATTTTGAAGATTATTGTAATAGTACAGATGACTAAGGTGGACTGATTAAAGAGACATGGCAGGGCAATCAGCAGATTTGGTTAGGGAGAGGAGAGGAAGAAGGAAAAGATGACTCATGTTTTGAATCTGATTCATAAAGAGAATAATAATGTTATTGACAAGAGGAGCCAAGAGGAGGAGAATGACATTAGATTTTTAACATGTCAACATGTTGATTAAGATGGTAATAGTAATAACTATTGAGCACTTATTACAGTAAAACCTGTGAAGGCCAGAACCTGTGCAAGGCAGAAATCTGTCAGGGAAGGAAAACTCAACATTTTCTACTAAAACAAGCGATAGAAAAGTGGTAAGACTGCACCCTGTCAAAGGCAGAAAACTTGTGAGACCTGGAAAAACAAAGCAGTCCTGTTGAGTTCCGGTTCTCACAGCTTTCACTGTATATGTTTGATCTCATTTATTCCTCAGAGCAACCTCAGAGCTTTTAAACTATCTGACCAAGTTTCAATAGCCTGTCAGTGGTGGAGTCAGGATCCAGTACCCAGGGGCATAATTCCAGAGCCCAATTTATTAAGCCCTAATAGACAGCATGTATTTAATGGGGTTGGGATGGGGGGCAGGGGGGAGTAAGAGAGGAGGAAAGACAAATGAAATAAAAGGAGAGTGAGTAACCAAGGTGTTTGAAGGATTCTCGGGAAAGATCACAGAGAGCCAAAGACTTTCAGAAAATTGAAGGTGTTTCAGAAAAGTTAGAGTAGGAGGGGATCTAGGAAAAGGCATTTAGATTTGACAGCCAGAAGAGCACTGATGATCTTAAAAAGCAGTTTTAGAAGAGTGGTGAGGTCAAAAGTCTGTTGGCATAGGGTGGAGGAGTAAGTAATTTAGGAGAATGTACGAGCAGCCGAAGTAGCCTTTGGGGAAGTTTGTCGGTGGAAAAGGAGGGAGATAGCTCTGCAGTGCCAGAGGGCAGGACTGTCAAGGCAAGTTTTTTAAGACCAGGGAACACGTACTCAGATGCCTGTCTTGAAGTTAGAAAAAGCAGGTAGAGAGGGACAGATTTAAGATATAGGGGAGATCACACTTTTTTCCAGAAAAAGCAGGAAATGATGCGATCAAATGCATGGATAAGAAACTTGAGTCCTACCAGTGAAAACTCTTTCTTCCAGGCTAGGAAGACGTCAAAAAGAAGGAGGCCAAATTGAAGGTTGGGGGATTTAAGTGGCACAGTGAAGACTCAAAGCCCTCACTCACATTTGATGATCTTGATTTTCTGTATAAATTAGGAGGTGAAGTAATTAGTGAGTGTGAGACGTTCAGGTTTGTGGCACTGAAGATTTGTAACAGTTGCTAAGGGTATACGGTGAAAAGTCAGTTAAAGAAAACTAAAAACTAAAAACTGCTACACAGTATTGCAGTTCAGGCTGAGGTTAAATAGCACAGATTTTTAGTGTAACGAGTTGTCAGGGTTATGTGACAGTCTTTTGCAGTATTTAGCAGCCTGGCAATAGAGAAATCAACTGGCAGAATTTACGCAGAGTAAAGCAGATGATGCTAGTGAACCCAGTTTAGAAATAACTAATTGCTGAGGAAAGCTAGGAATCTGCCTTTTTAAACCCGCATTTCAGGTTTGGGTGTAGGTTATCATCTGCAGGCATTGAAAAACAGAGTGGAGGCTAAATAGGGAACTAAGTGAAAATGTGGAGGAAATGGGGAGGCAGAAGTATCAGCTGTTACGAGTGATACGCATTAACAGGTTTAGTGAGGAGGAAATGTAGTACAAGAAGAGAGTATCAGATTTTGAGAAGTTAAGAACTTGGCAGAGTCGTGAAATGGTGCTCCCGACTACCTGACTGTGAGGAACTGATACAAGGATGTTAGAAATAGAAATAATAAATGTGTTCAAATGACCAAGGGCTCTGGCAGTGGGTGGAGTAGAGAGAAAGGACTTCAGTCCAGGTACAAATTTATAAAAGATGGCCAGGATGTCCAGAAAATAGATCAAAAAAGGATAGTTTGTTATAAATAAATAATAGAGACTTGAAAAGGCATGTAATTATTGAGTTATAGTGGTAGGTGATTTTTACAAAGTAACCGTTAACATTGTAAATATGTAATATGGTATGTTAGAGGAATGTCAATGGGAAGACTTAATTTATCAAGAAATATATATGAAATCAGATGTTAAAATTTGAATGTTTCTATTCATCCAAATTTTACCTCTATTATTTATTGAATATATAGTTCAATTTAATGTATTTTTTTTGTAATGCTGAGTCCTTTATTGTTGATCATTTTCTTTTATGTCTACTTTAACCACATAGTACTGACATGTTCACAAAATTCAGAAAAGAGAAAACACTTCTGTCAATTAAATCTTATCAGTTTTGAAAAATATTTGTATCTTACAATAATTTTTAAAAACTCATATAGAATAGAAGCAGCACTATGAGGTATAGCAAAGAGTTTCTGAAATAGGAATGAGAAGTCCTGAATCCAGTTTCTGTTCTGCCACTAACTTTCCATGTGAGTTTGAACAAAGTACTTAATTTTTGTAGTATCATGTTTACTCATCAATAAAGTAGATACATTACAGTATATAATATAATATATAATCTATGAATTAACTATTGTAAGTAATCTTGTAACAGTTATTTGATGTATTAAGCAAGATGCAAAGGCATTTGAAAAACAAAAGGCTTAGGCAAATATATAGAACTAAGTTATTGTTACTGGAGAATCAAATTAGAATTTCTAAATCTAGAATCAAGGAAAGAACATACTGACAATTTCAATTTAAATGAGTTTTTGAACTTAAAAGAACTATTGATTTAAAAGGCTGATTTTAGTTATCGATATTCCATCATAATAAGTTTCAGGATGACTAATCCATTTTCAAAAATATAACAGAGGATTTAGCCAAGCGATGAAAAGTTTTTTATTAGCAGATATAACAAAGGAAAGGAGGCATCTCACAATGGGACTTCGTATTCTAAATTCAGAATTATGAGTGGTCTGTAAAAACTTTGGGAAAAAAATACAAGGGAGGACCTAAAAGCCTCCACTGTTTCTGGACACCGTGGACTCTCTGGTCTCTGTCAAGATCTGGGCTGTGTTGTAACTTTGCAACTCTCGTAATGTTAAAGAAATCTTATTCAAATGTATTTCTACTTATTGTTCTTGCAGTATGTGAAATATATGGATTAGCAATTAATGTTCCTAAAAATAACACTTTAGTATTCAATCATTATGGAGAGACTGTAAGGGAAAGCTGAATATTTCACAGGCATTTAACCTTTATGGAAAAATTGATTTTATTTTACTTGTAAAAATAAACATAAATAAATAATAAACCACAGATTGTTTTGACCTTGAAGGAAGATGACTATGTAAATAAACACATACAATTTATAAGAATGAAATGCAGAAATAATAAGTTAAAATAGCTTCCATGAAAATAGATGCTTTAAACCCTTAAGGACTTGGGAAGCGTCTTAGGGCACGTATTCTCCCCAGAAACGGGAGCGACGTGCCTTGGGTGATGTCACCAATGACTAGAAACCACCGCAGAGTAAACAGACATCAGCAGGAAATAAATGTGGGTAGGGCAAGGGTCGAGAAGCACGCCTTCCTTCTAGAAAAGTATCGTCCCTTCCAAAGCTAGTGTGTGTTTTTGTTTTGTTTTGCTTTGTTTTGTCTTAAGAAAAAAAGGGGACGAAACCTGGTTCTTGCCTTCTGCCACAGAAACCTTCAGTGTCAGAGGCACTGTCTTTCCTTGACAAACGGATTTCCTTGCTGGCAGTCTATGCAACGCTGAGACGTAAGGGGCTCTTCACTCTTGCTGCAGTTATTGGCTGCTTTTCCCAGACTGACAAGCCTGTCTGTGGAACTGCCTGGAGTAAAGTTTCGAGTTACCAGAACTAGGCAAGCCCACTGAGGAGCTGGAGCAGGAGGAGGAGGAGGAGGTGCGCCTTTAGCACTGCAGCAGCTGCAACTCTGATTGGCTGGGTGGTTCAGCTGCTTCCCTGGAACAAAAGGTCAAAGTGGACTGCAGTGTAAATGTAGAGAGACAGCCAATAAAATAGCATTGCTTGAAGAAGTTTGGAAGCTGAGAGCAGCAGTACACTGGCTAACTGCAGAGCAAGTTGCTGCTCCGGCTGTGAGGTGCAGCCTCACACCCCAGGCTCGGCTCAGCCACTGTAGGAAGACGTTCACTGTACAGACGACCAAATTTGTCGTGGAAGAGACAGTCGTGAGATTCTCTTGTATATTTGTATAGAAGAATGGCTTGTGAAATCATGCCTCTGCAAAGGTAGTATTTTTTCCTATTTTGTTTTATTCTGTTTATTTTCTGCATAGTATAAATCCCATATAACTTTGCCAGTACTTGGCATCTTTTAGTAATGTGCTGCAAACTGTGTAGATTCCATTGTACATGATGCTCTTCCCTAAGACCAAAAATAATTTAAACATTGTATGCTCTTTTACTGACAGTTTTGCTCAATTTATCTTTTTCACTTGATTATTGTGTTCAGTTGTATCCTTTCTTGGATGAATATAAGAAAATCCCTTTGAAATCCAAAGAAAAACATAGACTCAGAAATACACTGGGCAAGTTTCTAATAAAACTGAATCAGCTTCTTAACCATGTTGCAAAGGCGTGGTAAACTGTAAGCTCATTTTAAGGGATGTTGATAAGCAAAAGACTTTAAAATTCATCTTAGGATCCTTCCCTTTTGCAGTTCAGATTTAGGCAAAGATTTTCTATCAAGTCAGCACATTCTAATAAGTGGGAATAAACGTTAAAGATAGTATTTCCCCTTGAATATTTCTAGATAGATTTATTGCACAAATGACAGTTTAAAAACTGCTATGTAAGACCGAGCACAGGATCTGTTTTTGTTTGTTAATGATTGTGACAGAGATTTGTGCTGTGATTGGTTGGGGTCGTTGTGGTGGGGGGGCGGGGGGGAGAGGGGAGGGGAGATAGTTATACCAAAACAGAGAAAGGTAAATTTAAACAAAGTGTTTGTTAAAAAAAAATAAAATAAAACACTATTGGTGAACTAATAAGTTAATACATCCTGGAATGTTAAAGCTGGGGGTCACCTCAGTAACAACTGAGTCCAATCCTCCGATTTCACAGTGGGAAAACTATGGCATGGAGGTAGTCTGAGAGTTGCCCAAAGGAACATTTTATGATTTTTAAAATTACTCTGGCTAATCATGTTATCATATTTCAACTTCAGCTGCTTTACGGGCAGGAGCATTTAGTTCCATATAAATACTACATTTAAGAAAACTAGGGTTTTTTCCTTCATGAAAATGATTTTAAAAATCAAATAGTAAATATGGTTTTATTATTCATAAGTTTGAAAATATCTAAGAAAAAAACTAGTTTCACTTAAAACAACCTGCCACCAACATTTTACTGAATGTTCATATTTTAAAATAGAAGATGAGCTAAAAATCAATAGTTGATTTACAATAGCACACAGATATTTACTAAGAGGTAGACCAGTGTAGTTTCTATTTCACTGTGCTGACAAGTGTGCTGTAATGGGAACCTGAAGTGGGTATCCTGCGCATTCCTCTTCTGAAATTCAGTAATCCAGCAGAGCAGAAAGTGAATTCATGAGAACCAAAATCCATTGCCATTGAGTCGATTCCGATTCATAGCCATCCTATAGGACAGAGTAGAACTGCCCCATAGGGTTTCCAAGGCTGTAAATCTTTACAGAAGCAGACTGCCACATCTTTCTCCCACGGAATGGCTGGTAGGTTCAAACCGCCAACCTTTTGGTTAGCAGCTGAGTGCTTACCCACTGCACCACCAGGGCCCCTTGAATTCATGATAGATGTGAAAATTTTCTATATTATCTCAGTTAAAAGGTTCACATGCTTGAAACTTGCAAGAGACCAAAAGTAATGAACACTTCTTGGAGTCTTGTTTTCATTACCAACTTTAAAGCTGGGGGCTTTTTTTCTTATATTACCATCAGTTCTTAAGGGTCTCAAGCAAGTTGTATTCTAGATAAGAACATTGGATATTACTGTACTCTGTTAGAGCTACTTAGTGTTTTATCTATTAAGAAAATAGATCTTTATGCTGCTAGAACATTAAGGAGTTAAACTGATCAAAACTAAAATCAGTATAGTTTCCTCCAAAATTATTTGACATTGTCTGTCCTTATTAATAAACCTATGCAAAAGGAATAATTTGAATTTGCACTCAAGATTGCTGAGTTGATATTTTGTTTCTTTGCATTGTCATCCTTTAGATGACAGTCTTCTGTGTCCACTACCACAATGTTCCCCTTGACCTTAGAAGTTTAGTTTGATTGCTTTCCCTGCAGTTTCCACTTCAGACCTGTTCCTACCTCTGATTATAAAGCTTCTGAAAGCAGGAATCAGGATTGTGTGTCCTCTTCGTTAAGGGTCCCTTGTGAATGTAAGTTGCCTATGCAGAAACCCTACCTGCTCCTGTATAAAATTGTTTCTTCAATTAGTGGTCCGATATCTTTGGCTAATGATTTCCATGACTCTCGTGGCAATGATGAGTAGTGCCAACCACCCCCACCAGTATACTGTGAGACCTGCCTGAAGCAGGAATGAGTGCTTTGCTCCATTCTGTTTAAGAGCCCTCAGAGGCTAGAAGGAGTCATAGTGGCAGAATGGTTCAGCTCTTTGCTACTAACCAAAAGGTTGGTGGTTCAAACCCACCCAGCAGCTCTGCAGGAGAAAGACCTGGTGATTTGCTTCCATAAAGATTACAGCCAAGAAAACCCTGTGGGGCAGTTCTACTCTGTCACGTGGGATCACTATGCGTCAGAATCGACTTGATGGCTCCCAAAAACAACAACAGGGGGCTAGAAACTGAATTAAAAGTGAATAAGTAAACGAATAGCTTTAAAGACCGTTTAAAGAAATCCATGCGCTGTGTTTGTATTGAGCAGAGAGGCCACAGTCAATATTTCTCATAGTTTAAGTATGTGGGAATTACCTGGCTAGTTTATTTTTACAATCAGAGTCCTTCCTGCTGCCCTCCCCTAGACTTACTGATTCCAGACCCGGGGGGTTGTGGGGGAGAGAGTACCTGTATTTTAACAAGCTCTCTAAAAGCAAATCTGATAGAGATACACTAGTCTAAACTTTAGTTAATGATTATAGCTTGTATAAAGCCATCGACAGCAGGTGTGTGTGTGTGTATTTAGGAATCTAACAGTATATTGTCCCCAGGTGGCTCCAATGGTTAAGCATTGCAGCTATTAACTGAAAAGTTAGCAGTTCAGACCCACCCAGTGGCACCTCGTAAGAAAGGCCTGGAAATCTGCTTCTGAAAGGTCATAGCCTTGAAAACCCTATGGAGCAGTTCTACTCTGAACATGGTGTTGCCATGTGTCGGAATGGTCTCAAGGACAACGGATTTTTTTAACACTATATTACTCAACATTCCTAAAGAGTATATTTAGTATCATGACCCTGTTGTTAGGTACCAACAAGTTGATTTTGACTCATAGCGATCCCATGGGACATAGAAGGACTGCCCCATAGGGTTTTCTTGGGTGTAGTCTTTATGAAAGCAGATCGCCAGGTCTTTCTCCCACAGGCCTGCTGGGCGGGTCCGAACCTCCAACCTTTCAGTTAGCAGCTGAGAGCTTAACCATTTGGACCATGAGGTCTCCTATCATGATCTTATGGAGGCTTTTTTTCATAATTAATGCTTTCATTTACAAGATTGTCAATTTTATCTATTAAATCAAAACATACTTGCATGGTTGTTTAGTATTTTCTCCTTGACTACACTGCTATTGATACTAAGGTAATTAAGACACAAGCTCTGCTTCAAATAGGTCAGGCTAATAGGGAAGCAGACACATTACTAAAGAATTACAATACAGTGTGGTGAATTCAATAATGGACTATATGATTAGCATAGTAATAGAGATATACCTAGAATATAATGAATACTATTGCCCTATGGAGCCCTGGTGATGACTGCTAACTGAAAGGTCAGCATTTCAAACCCATCAGCCACTCCTCAGGAGAAAGATATGATGATTTGCTTCTGTAAAGATTACAGCCTTGGAAACCATATGGGGCAGTTCTGCTCTGTCCTACAGGGTCACTATGAGTGGGAATAGACTCCATAGCAATGGATTATTACCCTATGGTTTATTTGACCTCTCATAAGTGTATGATTTTATTAGAGAGCATGTTTGTTTTTACCCCAATATTTACTTAGTTATAATTTCCATAGTGACCTTTTAGCCTTTCTTTGCATATTGTGAAAGTATGTAAAGATAATGCATAATTGCTAATCTATACCTGAGATGAAAATACCAGATGATGTTGAAAACTAAGAATGAAATAAAATACTTTGATTCCCTTTAATGTCTTTTTGTTATCTTTTTATTAGCATGTAATAAAAACTCGGAATGTAATTTACAGGGTTTCCAGGATGGAGTTAATATTTAGAATCTCATGATCATTAGAAAAATTTTTGCAGAGGCTGAATGTTTAAAATGTGACCCTCTGTAAGGTGAAGAACTCAGTTCTTATAGTTCACTTCAAATGACATAAAGATGGGATCTTTTACATTTCTATTGAGATGGTTAAATTGTCCCAATTATTTTTTAAAATACTCAAATATTTACATAGTACTTCTTATAGTTAATTATAACACTCAACATACTGTTGCATATTCTTGTCATCTGAAAAAAGTTCCCTCCAAGTAATAAAGTAGTATCAGAAATAAACGGACAAACTGCATTAAGAATTCAAGTAAAGACTCCCCCCTCCCTGTGACTAAATTCATTTACCTTCTGTCACTAATGAGGTAGTATGTTTTATCAGATGGATTCCATGTAGCTTATCCCTCAGACTCTTTGCATGACTTATATTCCATTGTAACTTTTTTTCCTTAGCTATTGTGGATCTGTGGAAACCCTGGTGCTGTAGTGGTTAAGAGCTTGGCTGCTAACCAAAAGGTCAGCAGTTCAAATCCACCAGGCACTCCTTGGAAACCCTGTGGGGCAGTTCTGCTCTGTCCGACAGGGTCTCTATGAGTCAGACTCGACTAGACAGCAATGGGTTTTTTGTTTTTATTGTGGATCTGTGAGTAAGTCTCTCCATTTTATGTATAGAAAGACTTCTGCATGCTAAAATATGAGGTCTTAACTCCGAGTCTGATGTCTGTGACAAAGCTCTGAATTTTGACAGCAGTATTTTGATTCGCTAAATTAACTTTCTGAAAATCACTAACTTAATTTACACCCACAAAAGATAATGATGGAGGATAAAATTAAGAGCACTGAGGATTAATTTCAATTCATTGGTTTTAATGCATTGGCATCCAGTTTCACATGTAACATCCTATTCTTTCCTGGATTTATTTACCGAAGTGAGAAGCTGAAATTAATAATGTCTATGTAATTCTCTTTTCCATTAATTCATCTAGAAAATTATGATATCTTATATGTATTATTGAATATTTATTTTATGATGGTGAAGCACATCGTCATTCCACATTGCAATGGTTCTTCAAAGAAGACTTAAAGTTTTTTTTTTTTTTCCCCCAGAAGCTGCATTTTATTTATTTATTTGAACATTTTATTATGCTTTAGGTGAAAGTTTGCATAGCAAATTAGCTTCCCAATCAATGATTCTTACACACATTGTTCCAACACAATCCCCACAATGTGTCAGCACTCCTCGTTTCCTCCCTGGGTTCCCCATTTCCATTAGTCTAATTTCCCTGTCCCTTTCTGCCTTCTCATCTTAGGTTCTGGGCAAATGTCGCCCTTTTGATCTCGTGTAGTTGATTGTTCTAAGGAGCACATTCTTCACGAGTGTCATTGTTTATTTTGTAGCCTATTATTTGGCTGAAAGGTGGCCTCGAGGAGTGTTTTCAATTTCAAGTCAGAAGGTTATCTAAGGGCAGAAGTCTTGAGGGTTCCTCCAGTCTCTTTCAGACCAGTAAGTCAGGTCTTTTTTTTTTTTTTTTTTTTTTAATTTGAATTTTGTTCTACATTTTTTACCCATTCTAGCTGGAACCTTTAGTTATGATCCCGGTCAGAGTGGTTGGTAGTGGTAGCTGGGCACCATCTAGTTCTTCTGGTCTCAGGTTAGAGGAGGCTGTGATTCATGTGGCCCATTAGTCATTTGGACTAATTGCTTCGTTGAGTCTTTGGTTTTCTTCATTCTTCTTTGCTGTGGGCAAGGAGAGACCAATAGCTGCTTCTTAGATGGCTGCTCACAAGCTTTTAAGACCTCAGATGCTACTCACCAGGATAGGATATAGAATATTATCTTAATGAACTGTGTTTTGCCAGTTGACCTAAAAGTCCTTCGAGACATCCTTAGCCCTCAAGTCCAGTGGTTCAGTCCCGATGTCTAAGTAGTTTCTGTAACTGTGCCCCTATGTGCTCTATTATATATATGCGTATACATGCATCACTTAAAAATGTGTATGTAGAATTATCCCCAACCATACCTACATATGTACGTGGATGTACTATTGTATGACCTCCATCACCTATTCAGCATACATATTAGCCTATATATGAACTTTCACAAATTATTGTTATTACTGTTATTGTAGGATTGTATACATTACGACATTTACCATAGTTGGCCTTTATTCTTGCATACCTCTCAGTGTCTTCCTTTGCCTTGGTCATATTGTGCTGACTTCCCCACGTTGTATATTGCCTTTCTCTTCACCAGTATTAACGCTTGTCTACTATCTAGTTAGTTATTCTCACTCCCTCCCCCTTCCCTCCCTGGAAACTATCATGGAATGTTTCTTTCTGTGTGTAAGCCTATTCTTTTTATAATAATGATCTCATACAATATATGTTCTTTGGTGATTGACTTATTTCACTCAGCATAATGTCCTCTGAATGCATCCATGTTGTGAGATGTTTTGCAGATTCATCATTATTTATTGTTGCATAGTATTCCATTGTGTGTATGTACCACAGTTTATTCATTCATCCATAGATGGGCATTTAGGTTGTTTCCATCTTTTTGCTATTGGGAACAATGCTCCAGTGAACATGGGTGTACATGTCTATTGGTGTTACAGCTCTTACTTCTCTAGGATATATACGTGGGAGTGGGATTGCTGGATCATATGGTAAGTCTATAATTCTATTCCTAGCTTTTTCAGCAAGCACTATAGCGTTTTCCATAGTGTTGTTTGTACCACTTTACATTCCCACCAGCAGTGTGTAAGAATTCTCATCTCCTTACAACCTTGCCAGCATTTGTTGTTTTCCGTTTTTTTGATCAGTGCCATTATTTCTGGGATGAGATGGTAATCTCATGGTGGTTTTGATTTCTATCTCTCTAATGGAAGAAGTACAGCCAGACTGCTCCTTAGAAGTGAGAATGGCAAAACTTTGTCTCATGTACTTCGGACATGTTATCAAGAGGGACCAGTCCCTGGAGAAAGACACAATGCTTGGTAAAGTAGAGGGTCAGCAAAAAAAGAGGAAGGCCCTCAACGAGATGGATTCACACAGTGGTTGCAACAGTCGGCTCAAACATAGCAACAATGGTGAGGATGGCGCAGGACCGGGCAGTGTTCCATTCTGTTGTACGTAGGGTTGCTATGAGTCAGAACCGACTCGATGGCACCTGACAACAACAATGGCTAGTGATCACGAGCATCTCTTCATATGTTTGTTAGCCACCTGAACGTCTTCTTTGGTGAAGTGTCTGTTCATGTCCTTTGTGTATTTTTTAATTGGATTGTTTATCTGTTTGTTGTTGAGGTATTGAAGTTTTCTATAAATTTTAGAGATTAGACCTTTGTTGGATATGTTGTAGCCAAAAATTATTTCCCAGTCTGTCTGTATGTTCTCTTTTTTACCCTTTTGGTGAAGTCTTTTGATGAGTATAAGTGTTTAATTTTTAGGAGATCCATCCCATTTATCTATTTTATCATCTGGTGTTTGTGCATTTTTAGTTATTTTTGGTATTCTATTTATGCCACATATTAGGGCCCCTAGTGTTGTCCCTATTTTTTCTTCCATGATCTTTATAGTTTTAGGTTTCACGTTTAGGTCTAAGAAGACTTAAAGTTTTAAGGTGTACTGAGTGTTAATGGTGACAAAAACTTTTAGAACGCATAATGGTGATGGTTGCGCAACATGGTGAACTTAATATCACTGAATTGTACACGTAAAACAGATTGAAATGACAAATGTTTTGTTACATATATTTCACCATAATAATTTTTCAATAATCAAAAGAAGAAGACTTAAAGCAACAGGTTAATTAACATATACTAGTTATCCAACATCTAAAAATTTCACTGAAGTTCCTTATGAGCGGAATTCATCTAGTCTTTCTAAGTATTGGTCTTTAGCATATCCCTTTGCAAGCATGTAAACATTGGTAACATGGGGATGATATGGGAGTTAACCAGAAAACAACCCAGGTAACCATGGTCTGGCTTGTGAGTCTCCTGTGTGGTGTTAGAGAGCCCTCTACTGACTGTGGTGCTGACACCCTTCAATTATTTTTCTATAAACCAAAAAAAAGCTATTGCCATCCAGTGGATTCTGACTCAGAACAACCCTATAGGGCAGAGTAGAACTGCCCCATAGGTTTTCCAAGGCTGTAGTTTTTAAAGAAAAAGACTGCCACATCTTTCTCCTGCAGAGCAGCTGGTAGGTTCAAACTGCTGACCTTTTGATTAGCAGCTGAGCACTTTAACCTCTGCACCACCAGGGCTCCTTCTAACACCTAGCTAGCCTTGTGAATTTGAGCAAGTTCTTTTCCTCATCTATAAAATAGTAAAATGAATGATAATACCCAATGTACTTATTTTATGGAGAAATTTTAGAGTTAAAGAATGTGAACAATCTTTGCAAAACATAAAACTACTCAAATTTAAAGGATATATTGCATCTCTTTTTGTTCTGTTATTTTTATACCTGCAATACTTTTTAATTCCATGAATGCAGAGAGTGCTCAACACAGTTTAGGCAGTGCTCTGTCGGTAGACTGTATTACATTAGAAGAATATTGGAAAGAGTCCTAAAGAATGGTTTGGGAACGTGCCATTGTAAATACTACAGAATCATATCTTTTTAAACTCTCAAAACTTTTCACCCTATTTTTTCTTGTGATGGTAGGAATTTGTATGTGATGATAGGAATTACCAAAGAAATAGTCAGTACTGTATGAAACTTTTTTAAAGCACTCCTTATTCTTCCCTTAAGAACCAAAAATAATCTTTTTTTGTAACAGCTTTATTGAGATATAATTCACACACAATACAATTCACCCATTTAAAGTGTAAACCGTTCAGTGGTTTTTCATTCATAGAGTTGTGCAACCATGACAACAATCAATTTTAGTACGTTTTCATCACTCCACGAAGAAACCCATACCCTTTAGCTACCATCTGCTGGCCCCCACCCCAGTCCCTTCCCTCAGCCCTAGGCAACCACTAGCAAACCTGGATTTGAATCTCAGCCCTCCCTGGCTCTGTGGCCTTGAGGCAGTTAATTAACCTAAGACTCATTTTGCTTATCTAAAAAATCTGGTTAGTAATACAGCACAATTTGTGGAATAAATTAAATAAAGTATACAAAGCCCTTAACAACCAAATCTGGTTATTATGGTGAGTTCTCAATAAATGCTAGATGTGTATTCCTTTTTCATAATAATTATCAAATTTCAAGTTTCTGTTTCTTTGCCAGCCTATAAATTCTGTGAGGGTTAGGGCTCTACCTTACTAGCCTGTGTATCTCCAGCACTTATCATGGGCTCTAATAAGTAGTATACACTCAAAAAATGTTTGCTGAATTAGCACTGGCATGTATTTTTGGAAGCTCCAAAATTCCAAGCATAGGTGTACATGAAGCCTTCAAACACTGTTAAGTTGTTCATCTTTCTAAAAACCAGTATAAAATCATGACAATATCAGAAACAAGTTCTTGACTCATTTTTCTTTGCAGAGTCCTCCTCTGATAGAACAGAGCTTTGTTAGTGAGGGGATGTAATTTGCATTGCCTTCTACACATCCTTGTTGCCCTCAAGAAGTCCACATTCAGAGTTAACAGTTTAGGAAATCATGTATCTGTTAAATAAAATCTGTACTAACAAACCATTAGTAATGTTGTAATAAAAGGAATTATGGAAAGACATTAGCAAAAATAATTTACTGTCTCCTTCTTCCCTTCTCCAGTTAGCCCCATATTCTTCTGATTTTGTTTAGTGACTAAAGATTCAAAAATATCTTATTTACTAATGTTCTAAAAATATTTTCTCATCAGTGTCAACCCTAAAAAAGAAAGTGTGCCACATTTTATATTCTAATTACTGCCTCACTAAAACAATCTTCATTTATCTATAGTAATAAAAATAACTTTCCTGAACAAGAATCTCAAAGACAAATGAAAACTTCCAGCTACGCTGAAAATAGTTTTGTGATGGAACCAAGAATTTCTTCAAGCCCTAAACAACCTTTGGGTGTGCAGTGAGTTGAAATAATTTTCTTTTCCTGCTCTCAAGCCAGAACAAACAGATATAGTGTGTGGCAAGGCCATACTCAAACATTACCTTCCCTGAACATATCCTTTTCTTAGTCCTCTGTACACCACAGAGTACAGTGTTTACATTATTGGCATAATGACAGAACTCCCACCCCTAATTGTGCAGTTGGAGTAGAGGAATTATTTTCTTTGAGTAAGGATGGGAGAAAACTCATGGCAATGTTGCAAGTCCATGAAGTTTTTTAATAGAAGGGAATGAGATGCTTTAAAATAATCAATGTACAGGTATCTGAGAATGCTTCTAGCTGGCAGTATTAACTTTACAAATTATAAACAGTCCATGTTTTCAAAAATGTTTCATCGAACAGTAGTGTTAGCTTTCAGCAAATTTTTTGATGATGCTCATTTTATTCATCAGCCATTTGCTGATCACCTGTAGTGTTCTAGATACCTTGCTAGGTGCTAATGGTATAAAGATAAAGAAGACAAAGCCAGGAGGTGAGGCAAGTGTCTGAACACATGAATTTCAGTGTCACAGCTCTGAACAGTGCCTTGGAGCCTGTAGGAAGAATCATCTCCCTCTCCAGGATGCTGGAGATGGTTTCCCAGGTTAGATGATACTTGAGCTGAGAGATGAATAAGTGTTTACCAGGCAGAGAGAGGTGGAGGATCCATTTAAGACAGACAGAACAGAACGTACAAATGGAGAGAGTTATGACGGTGCAATTTTTGTTCAGGGAGTGTTATGGATTGAATTATGTCCCCCAGAAATATGCGTTGTAAATCCTAATCTGTATGCCTGTGTTTATAATCCCATTTGGGAATGGATTGTTTGTGTTATGTTAATGAGGCAGGATTAGTGTAGGGTGTATCTGAGTCAGTCTCTTTTGAGATATAAAAGAGATTAAACAAGCAAGCAGAGAGAGATGGGGGTAAGATAGATGCCAAGCCGTGGAGATCTCCAAGAAGCCAGGAAGAGACAAGGACCGTCCTCCAGCCTTCCCCTCCAGCCAACGCTCTGAATTCTGACTTCTAGCATCCTAAACTGTGAGAAAATAAATTCTGTTTATTAAAGCCATCCACTTGTTGTATTTCTGTTATAGCAGCACTCAGTAACTAAGACAGGGATCATTGAGAAGTTCAGTACAGTTGAAGTGTATGTTAGTAGGTGAAAGGTCTGTAGACTAGACTGGGAGAGACTTTGTGTGCTAGGCTTAGGCATTTAAATTTTACCCTAAAGGAAATGGGGAAGCAGGAGAGTTTTTAAGTTAGGAGGATGAATCTAATGGGAGTATTAAAGATGAACTGGAGCATGTGGCAGAGAAACAAGAGAGTATTGTCCCTGTGAAAGATTTATGCAGTGGAAATAGAATGGAAAGATCAGGTTGAAGAGACTTTTTTATTTTCTTTTGCGATAGAATGAGTATAATTTGCTGATTGACCAATGTGGGGGTAAGGCATAAACTTATAAGGAGAACAGTTGGCTTTTTAATGTGAATTATGGTGCAAACAGTTAACGGGCTCGGCTGCTAACTGAAAGGTTGGAGGTTCGAGTTCACCAAGAGGCACCTCAGAAGAAAGGCCTGGGAACCTACTTCCAAAAAATCAGCCATTGAAAACCCTTTGGCGCACAATTCTCCTCTAACACACATGAGACCGCCATGAGTTGGAATTGACTCAATGGCAACTGGAACTCGAAAAATATTATAAAAAGAATAAGAATTCCAGTTTGTGACTTCTAAGCATGTCTCCATCCCAGGGTTCCCTCTGAAGTGCAGTGTGAGTCTCTTGACTGTCCAGTCAATCAGCAAGTAGTTATGGTTCACTTCTAACTGTATGGAGAGAGACCCTCCCTGCTTAAGAACTTTACTCCTCCTCTCCCCTCACATGCACATGCACTCAGCCCTCCATTCCCCTCAGTGTCTTAGACATTGTATGCTGTTAATCAGAAGGGCATCCAGAATTGGAACTAGTTGGATGGTAAGATGGAAATAGAATGAGATGATCCCAAGTTCTCTTCCAAGTAGTGGTCCTCTCAATTTATAAGGCAGAATGTAGGTGATAAAGAATGCTACAGCTATAAAGTAAGGAGGAATCCAAACAGGTCATAGTCTGTGTAACACTGTACCTTGTCCCTCAGTTCATTCTGGGCACCATTCTTTGGTGCAACCAGGTAAAGTATACTTTAAAAAGACCTGGAAATATTCTACCAACTCTCTCACAGCCTTCCAGAATTACTCTGTCTTCATTCCCGCTGCTGGGAATATCTGGACCCACTTCATCGCTTTGCATTTCTCTGCCACCCAGAGTCAGCAAAATCTGGTCCAGAGCTGATTCTGGCAGTAGGACAGAGAAAGAAGGAGTGTTTTTCTCTGTCCTCGGGAACGGAGATCTTAATTCAGCAATATTCACTGACTATGCATTATATATCAAGCAAAGGAAGTGTGTATTTCACATAATGTTTTAGAACCGTGGTTTTCAACTGTGGGTCATGACCTATTACGGTCTTAAAGCCAATTTAGTGAGTGTGACCAATATTTTATGTAAATGAAGTATAACAGAATAAAAAATATCCAAAGTAAGAATCATTTCATGAAATTTGTATCCATTTTATGTGTCTGTATACTGTCACAGAATAAAATGTGTTCCTAAGTGTGAATTATGGTCAAAGTTTTTAAAATACTGTTGAGGCTATAGCTCATTTGAATGAAGGGTTAAGCAGGCTTTGAGTATAGGCCTGGAAACTATAAATTCTCATGTTTTCGTTTTAGTATTCTTACAAATGAACTTTCAGGGCACAACCTTTTTGTAAGATGGAGGCACCTTCACTAGCAAAGTTCTTATTTCTGAATTAAAAAAAATAATAATAAAACTTTTTAGATTTCACATTTTCACCAGCAGTCCAGAAAATGGGAGAAATACTTTTCCTATCTTATTGAAAAAAATAATTTTAAATCTTTGGAAGTCTTTTTGTTTTCTCTGAACCTCTTCCCTGATTCTCAGTTTATAGCCCCCAAAATAATAACGCTTAGTGTTGGAGCATTGATGGTGCAGCAGTTAAGTGCTCAGCTGCTAACTGAGAGGTTGACAGTTTGAACCCACCCAGCAGCTCTGTGGAAGAAAGACTTGACAGTCTGCTTCCATAAAGATGACAGCCAAGAAAACCTTATGGGGAAGTTCTACTCTGTCACATGGGTTTGCTGTGCATTGGAATCAACTTGATGGCCCCCAGCAACAAGAAGAAGAAGTACTGGCTAAAAATTCATGTCTTATGAATACTAACAGCTTCAGCTATCATAGCAGCTTTCGCATTTATCCTTGGGTCAGAAAATTCTATTTGCTCTTAAACTAGAATAATTTGTATTTCTACTGGCTAGATGTTGCGTTCTTAGTCACAAAGAGCAAATAGTACAACTGTGTAAACAAAGCTGCTTAAGTTTACAATACAGAATCATAGATCATCTATAAAAGTAGCCTTTCAAAATTACTCCAAAGCTTACTTAGCTAAGAACCGATTGAAAACTTTTATATTTGTTTTCCAAAAAGCATAGGGGAATTTTTTTTTTCTAATGTTCCAGAATGGGGCCAAACCAATAACCTGGCCAGCAGAACACCAATTGCCATAGCCATACTACTGCTCCGTTGAAGTATGGCATGGTTAATGCCTGAGACTAAGTTGAAAATGCTCAAGTAAGCACACTTTATATTTTGCAGAGAAAGGGAGGAAAAATGTGCTACAATCACTTACCCCATCATTCTCTAAGAAAATTTGTCAGCTACGATCTCCTCCCCCTAGCACATTCTACAGCAACATGAAGAAAAAGCCTGAGTTCCAGAAAAAATGTTTACTTAATACTTTTAATTTTCTCCTTTCACTTGTCTCTCACTTCTGTCCCTTTTGCTTTTTTTTTAGTCCCTATAAATGGTTTTTCCTAGTATCATTAATGAATGGAAGCTAATCCTTAGCATTTACTTGTTTTTCTATACTTTTCAGTACTCAAGGAACACTGACAACTATTTCTTCTAGCTAAAAGTGCATTTAAAGTGTGTACTTAAGTATGCAAATTATGTTAATTATTTTGGTAGCCAGCCACATTAACTGGTTAGAAAGTTGAATTAATTGGAACATTCATCAGAACAGTTAAAAAGGGAATTGAATGGATGATGGTTTGATCCAGTAACTAGAGGTCTATTCCAAATACCTCACTCTGGGAATCCTCCCAACAGTATTTGGTTGCTTTCTGTACTTTTAATTAGATTGCTGTGTAATAAAATGGGTAGGCCTTGCATTTTGTGGCTTCAGTTTAGAAACTAGTGCAGCCCACGAAGAGTATAAACCGAGGGTCATTTGCTTGTACGCACTTAACAACGTTGAGCCGTAAAAAAAAACAAGCTAGACAGGACTCTGCTGAAAAAACCCTAATAGCTAAGCTATTGGCCTTCTCCGTTGTAGCTTCTTAGATTTGGACTGTTTTGGGGGTCTGTTGGAGAAATGTGCTTCCCAGATGCGGTTGTTTGAGAGAATATAATACCACATACATATCTCAGGACATTGAGTACTGATTGCCCGATGTAAATAAGATGATTGTCCAAATTTCTCAATGTATAAACTGAATTAAAAAAAAAAAAAAACAAAACCCTAATTGGTTGCTTATGTCTGGCCATTTTTCAGAGTCAGCAGATAGGAAATAATTAAAATATGGGGTTGATACTAGTAACCAAGGGAAATCGAATAAAGTCCAAGTTGTTACATTTTGTCATTTGCTCGATTTTTATGACACACACTCCCTTCTTCATTCATAATGCATGTGCTTACGTTTAAAAATTAAAAGTGAATCAGAATTAATTCTCAGTTTAGGATTTAGGCAAAAAAATATGACTCATTTAATATCATTAGACATACTTGAAATTGATACAAAACCAGCCTCTATAAATAGATGGTTGGGGGCCTCTAATAAGTAATATACGGTCCCTGGGTGGTGCCAATGGTTAATGCACTCGGCTGTTAACTGAAAAGTTGGAAGTTGAGTCTACCCTGAGGTGCCTTGAAAGAAAGACCTGGCAATCTACTTCCAAAAATCAGCCATGGAAAACCCTAAGGAGCGCAGTTCTATTCTGACACACATGGGGCTGTACAAAGTCAGAATCAACTTGATGGCAATTGGGGAAAAAAAAAAAAGTATGATGCCTATTTTGCACAGGTATAGTGATCTTTTCCAATGTTTTGTATTCTAATGTATAAATTTTGTGGAAAAGTTTCTTAATTCTATTTTGAAGAATTGTCCTTGACCATCTTTCCTTAAAATTGACTTTAAAATCATGCACTTCACTTGTTTTGGAATTTACACCTTTGTCGAAATTGCATTGTTAAAATCCTAGGCTAAGGTACTTTTACATATGCTAATTAACTATCAAACTTGATTTATTTACCCTCATTTTATTTTCAAATTTTATTATTCTTCTTGGGTACTGATTTTTGACTGAATGTAATACTGAGTCTATTTCATTGTGTTAATTTAAATGGCAGTACTTGGATTTTCTCTTTAGAACACTTGATACTAGTCAAAATTCAGGGACATATACAAATTAAGAATTTCTGGGTTTGTCTTTCATTGACAAATTTATTTTGTCAAATGCATCCTAAAACTTATTTGTTCATGACTAAAACCTTGTGTTTCCATCAAGAGACATTCTTGACATACTACTAAAAACAAAACCAAACCCAATGCTGTTGAGTTGATTCCAACTCAGTACATGTTAATAAATTACTCACCTTAAATGTGCTATCAGGCATGATGCATTATGAATGGACTTTGACTAAGACACGTGTAGAGTTACTATAGTAGAAGCAGGACATAGAGCATATTAAAGTCCAGAAGATCTTGTTGAAGACTGTTGGAATGCAGAGTGGCCATCTCATGAATTTCCCTTCACTGACCTAATCATCCCACCATATTTTGATAGGTTAAAATTGAGGGGAAGACAATAAACAACAAAAGTGGACTGCTCATATAATACAATAATTTAAACATTACTAGCTGTGTGAGCAGATTAATTATGTATCCACTCTGAGCTTGCTTTCCTCTCATCTGAAAAAAAGAGGGAGGGAGGGGCAAGTACGTTGGAGGGTTTTGTGAGGATCTAAATGAGATAATTAATGTAAAGTACCAGGTAATACTTGGCCTTCAATCATAGTTGTTTAGTAAATGTAAGACAGAGAGAAAGGAAGGGAGGGAGGGATGCATTTTGATTGCCTCTATTCTTCTAAACATGGAAATATAGGAAAAAAAAAAAAAAAAACTGTGTTCAGAGCTCTGTGTCATATAAGTCATCTCCCAAAAGCACTTCTAAGAAAACTAACTGTATTGCTAATTTAATGTTCTTAAAGTATGCTGTATCAGGCATGTTAATTTTTATTCAAATTGGTTATATGTTAGAGTTGAGGCACTGTTCTGAACAAAGAAAGTATTTAGTACCTTGCCCATTTAACAATACATGGAAACGTACTGTTGTTAGGTGCCATCAAGTTGGCTCTCAGTGCAACCTTATGTATTAACAGAACAAAACATTGCTCAGTCCTGTGCCACCCTCACAATTGTTGCTATGTTTGAGCCCGTTGTTATAACCACTGTGTCAGTCCATCTCATTGAGGGCCTCGCTCTTTTTCTCCGACCCTCTACCAAGCATGATGTCTTTCTCCAGTGATTGATCCCTCCTCATGACATGTCCAAAGTAAGGTAGGCAGAGTCTCACCATCCTTGCCTCTAAGGAGCTTTCTGCCTGTACGTCCTCCAAGACAGATTTGTTCATTCTTCTGGAAGTCCATGGTATTTTCAATGTTCTTTGCCAATACCACTATTCAACTTTGTCAATTCTTTTTCAGTCTTCTTACATTTTTAGTTGCAACTTTTTGGCATAGGGTTGGTCATGATTAGTACTTTTTTGACACTGAATCCTTAATTAGAAAACAAACTCAATTCTAATATTTTTGTAATCTGTTTTGTTATGTGTCTTCTAGGAATATTTTGAAGCCAAATGTATAAACTACGTGTATCAGATTGGCTTAAAATATTCACCCCTGTAAAAGCACTGCTCCAAGTAGTGCCTTCCCAGGACACCTGGACGTGTCCCAGGTGCTGTCTTCTCTAACTCTCCAACCTCAGGAAGCTATGCCCTCAGCGCATCCACATTAGAGTCTATAATAAGGCTGATCTGTTATTTACCCCTCACATGGGTAGAATTAGTACACTGAATTTTAACATTAAAATCTTTGTGTCATGGATTGAATTGTGTCCACCAAAAATGTGTGTATCCATTTGGCTAGGCCGTGATTCCCAGTGTTGTGTGGTTATCCTCCATTTTGTGATTGTAATTTTACGTTAAAGAGGATTAGGGTGGGATTGTGGTCACATCCCTGGTCCAATGTAAAGGGAGTTACCCTGGGGTGTGGCCCGTACCACCTTTTATCTTTCAAGAGATAAAAGGAAAGGGAAGCAAGCAGAGAGTTAGGGACCTCATACCATCAAGAAAGCAGTGCTGGGAGAAGAGCAAGTCCTTTGGACCAGGGTTACTGCGTCAAGAAGCTCCTAGTCCGGGGGGTAACACTGATGAGAAGGCTGAGAGAGAGAAAGCCTTCCTATGGAGCCGATACCCTGAATTTGGACTTTTAGCCTACTTTACTATAAGGAAATAAACTTCTCTTTGTTGAAACCATCCACTTGTGGTATTTCTGTTATAGCAGCGCTAGATAACTAAGACACGTTGGCAACATGGGCATTAGAACATCTGTGCAATATTGAAATTGGAAACCAAAATCATAAGAGAATGAAAAATGTTATGTCATATTTTATGTGCTATAGGGTGACTATGAGTCAGAATTGACTCAATGGCAATGGGTTTGGTTTTTTTGGGTTATCTTCCATCTAGAATGTAAGACTTTTCCAACTTCCAGGACAGGTTTTTGCTTGCTTTTTTGTGTTTGTTTTATTTTGTTTTGATTTTGTGCAATAACTTGTAATAACATTGTATTGATTGCCAGTGTAATATTACCAATTAAAGCAAACTTTTCTTTTTTCATCAATGATACTTAAGAATATAAAACAAGCAAAAGGCAAAAAAAGAGAGTAAGCTGAAGTTAAGTAGTTGCTTCCCCAAATGGTGGAAGATGAATATGTCAAGTGGTGTACAAGATAAACCATAGTGGTACAAGAAGAAAATAAGAGAGCTTCTTTTTGATTTTTATCTAATACTTTTACATTTCTGTTTTATCTGTTTAATCATATACATAATTGATATAGATAATACTTAATAAGTCATATATTTGAAGGGAGTGGCAGCTGAAAAACAAATTTTATAAGAGTATATAATCAAAAACGTTCAAAGATCGTTTCTGTAGACACTAAGTGGGAGAGATTTATTCTACACTTTGAGGTCATTAATCAGAAAAAAAAATATGCTAAAGAAAAGGGAAAATATTTAGTATATATTTTACAGTTTTAGAAATAAAATGTTATGTTTTGTATTGCTTCTATGTTGTTTGAGGAACTTAAGCTATTTTTATAATTTTATTATGTTCTTTCATGCTATCTGTACTAGTTAATACTTAGATTAATACAGAGAAACAAAGAGTGTTGTGTTTACTGATGTGCTAGGAAATCATTCCTGAAGTAGTTTACACTTTCAGTGCAGTGAATTATTTAATATGGCCCTTCTAGCCATAGTCTTTGTGACTCCCACCAAATGACTGGGTGGGACTATGCAAATAAGGTACTTGTAGCCCACGGAGGGCATTGAACAGCTTGCTGCTAATGCAAATAAGGTGCATGGAACCCTTGTGGGGGTGAGGTATGCAACTAAGGTATATGGAACCCTAACGAGAGGATTGGTCAGTTTTGCCATCCCATTAGGCTTAAAATGAGCCATCCCAGAGGCAGAAAGGGGGACCTCACTACCACCAAGAAAGAAGAGCTAGGAGTGTAATGTGTCCTTTGGACCCAGGAGCCCTGTGCTGAGAACCTCCTAGAACCCAGAGGCAAAGAGAGAGAGCTGTAACACCAAAGACAGCACAAGACATCAAGAAGCAGTGGCATAGAAATGGTGGCAGCAGAGGCAGCAGCACCAAGAGACAAGCAGGAGATGGTGCAGTGGGCTTCTTGGCCTATGGAGCAAGAAAGCTGAGTGCCTTCGGGCAGGGAGCTTACTGGCAGAGTAGTGTGTCTCTGCCGACCCATGGAGCTCTGGGTCAACCCTTGGAGCTAGAGAGCTGAACACCTTCAGACCGAGGCTTACTGGTGGAGGAGGATGCCTCTGGGCACTTATCGGTGGAGCTAAACAGCATTGTAACACTTGCCCTAATGGAGCAGAAGCCAGGTGGGCCCAAGAGGCCTGAGAAGCCAAGGGGCTGAGAGGCTAGTGCCAGAGAGATGCCTGCCTGCGGGCACAGCTGATAAGAGGCTATCCTGATCAAAGAACTGTATCCTGAGTCGTCCCTGATCCTTGAATTGTAACCTGTTACTTCCCTCATAAACCCATAATTGTGAGTATGGTCTGTGAGTCCTGTGTAGCAATTGCAGTGATTTATCGAACCCAGCAGAGAAATAGAGAGTGCAGTGGGAGGGATGACTGGTGTCAGAATTGGTAAAAAGGTTGGAGAGAGAAGGTTTGCCTGACCTCTGCTTCATAAGAATTAGCCTTCGGCTGTTACTGCTGATAATGATTCTCCTCCCCCCTTGTGAAGTTAGATAAGGAAATCCACATCTCCCCCATGCCATTTTTACAACACTTAACAGGAATATTTTCATCATCATGTTAATGACTGTAATTAGCTTTATTGAGATAATTGAGTATGTAATCATTTCAAGGATAAATGTATAATATATGACTACCTGGATTGGGTTTTTTGTAGAATAAGATAGTCAAAGGTTTCCTCCTGAAAGTGTGATGTGAGTGACTTTTGCCTTAGGCCTAATCCTGAAGAAACCTCTTTTGAGTAATTGGCCTTGGCTAGGTGAGGACTTCCAAGGTAGAGTGTGTTTTATTCATCTTACTCCATGGTGATATTAGCTTTAATGTGTCAAAACAAAATTTGTGACAGGTAGAACAGAGTTTTAGTAAAATTAACATATCAATAACATAAATGTACATTAATTCAAAATATATTTTCCTTTTAGTTCAGAGGACAATGAAAGACCTAGGTCACCAATCTATTTGAGGTATTTATTTCGTTTTGTTAGTCCATTAGGCGGCAGTGGAGGTGGGTTAAATCTTCTTTGAGTTTAGTTGTTTGTTTGAATCCTTTTCAACAGAATATTATACACTAAGGCCAGACTAAACTTACTGGAGTTTCTCAACATTTTGTTCATGTTGTATTTTCCCCTCTTGTTTAAAAAGCTTTAAAAAAAAAAAAGTTAACCTCGTTGAAAAGACTAAAAGGTATTTGTTTTGGTTTTTAGTGGTTTCGGTTTTTTTTACTCACAAATGTCAGGGTAAAACCAAAAACCAGATCCATTGTCGTCGAGTTGATTCTGACTCATAGTGACCCTATAGGACAGACTAGAACTGCCCCATAGGGTTTCCAAGGAGCGGCTAGTAGATTCGAACTGCCAAACTTTTGGTTATCAGCCAAGCTTTCAACCACTGCGCCCCAGGACTCTAATGTCAGAGTAGCCATTTTAGTTTCAAAAACTGCCCGTAGGGTCACTTTGAATCGGAATTGACTCTATGGCAATAGGCTGGTTTACCAGAAGAACTAGATTGTGCCCGGCTACCGCTACTAACCATTTTGACTAGGATCACAACAGAGGGTCCTGGACAGAGTGGGAGAAAAATGTAGAATAAAAAATCAAATTCAGAAAAAAAGACCAGACTTACTGGTCTAACAGACTGGAGGAACCCCCTGGAACTGAAGCCATTCCCGGAGACCACCTTCCAGCCAAACAATAGACAAGCCCATGAAATAAACAATAACATCCGAGAGGAACGTGCTCCTTAGAACAATCAATTATATGAGATCAAAAGGGCAGTATTTGCCCAAAAGCAAAGATGAGAAGGCAGAAGGTATAAAATCAGAACAAAAGGAAATGGGGAACCCAGGGTGGAAACAGGGAGAGTGCTGACACATTGTGGGGAATGAAACCAAGACCATGAAACATTTTATGTACAAACTATCGAATGGGAATGTAATTTGCTCTGTTAACTTTTCACCTGATGCACAATTTTAAAAAAAGCAAAAACAAAAAACTGCCCAATGATCAGGCTGTAACCTAAAATAAAATTTCTGTGTTATACATATGGAGGGAAAAGGAAGGGCACTCACTCACTAAAGAAAGCTTGGATTATGTTAGGTTATTTTTATACAGTAGTAGAGTATGAAACTAAATATTCATGAGTTCATAGAGCTGAGTATTATTTTCTATCTAAAGCCTCTGGAGCCAAAATGTTGTTGTGTGCTATAGAGTCGGTTCTGACTGATAGCGAGCCTATAGGACCGAGTAGAGCTGCCCCCTACGGTTTCCAAGGAGCTACAGGTGGATTCGAACTGCCGACCTCTTAGTTAGCAGCCTGAGCTCTTAACCACTTTGCCGCCAGGGCTCCATAAAGCCTCTTGAGCCAGAATAGCACATATAAAAACAGGTATGTTTATAGAATTTAAAATTCAAAGTAGATATTAGTTGAGATCACTTCTCTCAATACCTTGTCTCTTTAGTGACTAAAAAATTACCGTATTGATGTGATTTTTCAATGAACAATCTGATTTAGATATAATTTAGAACCATGGTTTTCTTATTACTTGTTTCCTCACTACCTACCCACTTTGCAAGTTTAGAAAATATATTTCAAAATGATATAACCATGTAAATTAAAGTAAATAATGCTGCAGTTTTTTGTTTTATCATTCTCCCACTTGGAAGTCTACTGCTTTTTAAAAGAAATGTCAGAATGTATAAAATGTCAGGATATGTAATACATAATTTATTTAATTATTTTTGAATCTGATTTGTTGCTATGGTCCTAGGGTAGATTTAGACTTTATTTCAGCTACTAGTAGTTCAGAAATGTATCCTAGGACTTCAGTCTTAAACAAGTAACAGTTTTTCAGTATGTTCTGCCCGTTAGCAACTTGAAGCATATTGCATAATGACTTTGTGGCAAAAGAGGGAACATTTGAGGTTTTAGTCTGAGACAACATGGTGGTTTATTTTATTCACCCTGGTTTTCTGCCAACTAAATCAGCATATTCTGGTTCATAGGCTATCTCAACTATGCAATTACAGTAAACACAAGAGGATGTTGCTGAGTACATAGTGACTCTGGTATCCATTTTGTAAATACTCACAGTAATATCGGACAAATGATTATTATATTCTAGTGAGAATTAAATTTTACACAGTACTGGAGATTATAGCACTGAATCATACCAACTAATGAAAAAAACCATTCCTCTAACTGTCATATTTTTATTGCTCTCGGTCACATCAATCTATTATTTAGGTCACAGTAAATTTTATTTTGACAACTATTTGAAAAAGCATGTGGGGAAAATGGATTTATAGGTCCTGAGCTCTCAAAGACACATAATTGTGTTTTATAGTGTGGTAATTTTTGTAATTACCTAGACTGTAATACTTGACTCATTAATGTAGTCTTTAAAAATAAATTCTGTGCTTACAGAATGAAAGTAAAATAAAAGAAAATTGATCATGTATTTACTGAACTCTTAATAGAATCTATTCAACCTTTTCAATGTCAAAGATCATGAAAACTAAAATACGATAAAAGTGGGAAAAAAGAATGAATGCACACACTAGCCAGCATTTATAGGAGAGTTTAAAGTTGCAGAAAAAAGTTGCCAAGCAGGCATTCTTTTCATGTAATGGAAATTTAAATTAAGCAGAGCTATTTCATAAATAATTAGCCTGAGGTGAAAATATTTTTAAAAGTAGTTTGTTTTTTGAATAACATTATATGATAGTATTAAAAAATTATGTAAGAATTTGGCTGATACAAGGTAATTTAATTTTTGTCCCTGGGTGATACAATGCGCTTGGCTGCTAACCAAAAGATTGGAGGTTCAAGTCCACACAGAGACACCTCAGAAGGGCCTGGTGATCTACTTCTGAAAAAAAAAAAAAAATCAACCATGAAAAACCCCATGGAGCACACAGTTCTACCCTGACATGCATGGGGCCATCATGATGTTGGAGTCAATCAATGGCAACTGGTTTTTTTATTGAAGCAGGGAGAACTGATTGGTAAAACATGAACTTTTTTCAATTATTTGCATGGCTGGTTTGATATAGACCTTGTTGTGTGTTACTTTACCATATAGTAGTTAAGTAGAAGAAAGAAAACATGGTTAATTATGATTAAATTCTTCTAGATTTTTGGACTAGAAACATGACAGGTCCACTCATAAATTTATAAATTAGTGCACTTTTTTTTTCACAGCCTCCAGTAAGAGCAAATAAACGCTTAAATGTTTTAAATATATTTAAATAAAAATGTTTAACTTTTTGTCTTTCATTCTTTTCCCTCCCACTTTATTACTTAGGAACTTCTTTGCTGCAGTGCTTACAAAAGGAAGCTACTGCAAGACTTAACAAATTTCATGATGATTTGTTAACATGAGAAAAACTTAAGTTGGCTTTTTAAAACCCAAAGTAATATTAAATCTGTCTGTAAAAAGTAAAAAAAAAAAAAAAAAAAAGATTGGTAGTTGCCAAATCTTTCTTGACCAGGAATATTGAGTACTGAATGCTGTATATTGTGTTCATGACAGCGGAGACTGGTCAGGTTTCTCTCCAGGGGAGGAAAGGCCCAGTGGAAAGATGAGATGAGCCAGAGGTAGACACAGACACAAGCAGCCAGGCAGGTAGCAATGGAGCCCAGAGCGGATGAGGATGGGATAGCTGGTCAGTTTGGTGGCCAGTTCTGCCAGGTCCAGCATGGGGTGGAATGTCAAAACATAGTAGCTGCAAGTCTGGGAGTGGGCAATCTTCAATGAGAGAACAGATCAGAGCCAAGAGAGGTTAAGAGCAAAGCAGGGGGGCTCCTTTGTCAGAGGAAGAAGAGTAGTTGTTCCATAAAAGAACTCAAGCATAGGGAGATCAGACAGGGACCCAGTATTGGAATGTAGGCATGTAACAAGGTGGATTGTTTATAACAAGGCAGAGCCTGCATCTGGGGTAGTGGAAAGAGAAGAAGAGCATTCAGAGAGGCCGAATTGCACTAGCGGAGGTCCCAGGACCTACCTGTTGCCAGAGAAAGAGGGTGGGATGCAGGAATAGAGAACCAGATAGGTCATTTCAATCATCATCTTACTCCACTTTTCACCTTGTAGAGTGTGTTTCTGTAACTTGAGATTCTCTTTTAACTGTCTTGGCTGAACCACATGTCGGTCTACTGTACGTTTCATTTGCCTTCAGTCCTTTTTGTAATTAAGTAGGATTGTTATAAATAGACACAAACTCATATATTCTCATTCTACATTCAATATTTTCTGTGGTAAGAACTCTGTGTTCTCTAATTTTAGTACTTCTCCATCCTAAGCTAATTCACCACAGAGCCCTTTGTCCCTTTTTGCAAAGGAAAGAAACAGTAGCTACAAATCTACACCTGTGCCATCCCTTGTGGCAAGTTTATTGCAGCTACAGTAGCTCAAACAGTAGGTGTCATTGTTCCCCAGTTGCCCATTAGGGATTACCTGCCCTGTTGAAATGATTTAAGGAAGTAGAAGGGAAGGTCAAGTTATGCCAAACCCTAGTGAGATTGTTGCAAATAAACATGAACTTTGCAAACATGAGGTGAAAAAAAAATCTTGGCAAGGAACTTGTACACTGGTCTCTTCCATGTTCTAGGCTAGAGTCCAAAGAAAAGGAGCCCCTGCCTCAGTTACTCAGTTTAGCATCAAAGCAACTTGCTGTTGGTGTTCTGTGCCACGTTCAGCCCCCTGCTGTCCGAATTCTTTTGCCTGGCTTCCAGTCAGATAGGCTAGGATCTGTTGCTGGTTCTACTACCACTTGTCTAAGTCTTCAGTGTCTGCAAACCCGGGTTCTGATTTCTGTGGTTTGCTTCCCCTAATACTAGGGTTCTTAATCTCCACTTCTTCTCCTTTCAATCCCTACCTGCCCCAACCTCACCTATACAGCCTCCTTCACACTCTGTTTGGCCAGGGTCAGATACCAGCCTCTAAATCTGAATTTGGCTCAGTTCTACCCTTGAATTCCTTCTTTACAAATTCCCAGATAATGCATATAGCCTGTTATCCACAACCTGTCTGTCTGTTATGGATTGAACTGTGTCCCCAAAAGTATATGTTGTAAATTCTAACCCCTATCCCTATGGGGGCCCTGGTGGCACAGTGGTTAAGAACTTGGCTGCTAACCAAAAGGTCAGCAGTTCAAATCTACCAGCTGCCCGTTAGATACCGTGAGGGCAGTTCTACTCTGTCCCATAGGGTTGCTATGAGTCAGAATCAATTTGATGGCAATGGGTTTGGTCTTTGGCTTTATACCTGTGGATGTAATTCCATTTGGGTATAGGGTTTTCTCTGTTATGTTAATGAGGACATAGCTTTGTAGGGTGTGTTTTAAGCCAATCACTTTTGAGATATAAAATGAGCAGATTAGGCACAGAAGCAAGGAAGCAGATGGGGGAAGACAGATGCCAGGCCACATGAAGATCATCAAGGAACCCAGGAACAGAAGCTGAAAAGAGACAAGGACCTTCCTCCCAAGCCGACAGAAAGACAGAGCCTTCCCCTAGAGCTGGTGCCCTGAATTCAAATTTCTAGCCTCTTAAACTGTGAGAAAATAAGTTTCTGTTTGTTAAAGCCACCAACTTGTGATATTTCTGTTATAGCAGCACTAAAAACTAAGATACTGCCTTTGCCTGGTTTTTATGAAAATCCTGAATATGTGCCTCAGGGGCTACGTACGTGTATTTAGAGCCAGTCTTACTCATCAGGCTCTAAACAACTCACCTAGTCTTTTTCCTTGCTTATCTAACACCTGTCTTCTAGCAGCTACAGTGATCTTCTCTCCTTTCTTTTATTTTTTGCACCATCTAAACTCAAGAATTGTCGGTTTTTATCAATGTCAGCCCTAGTTTTGATACAGTGCAAATTGAAGCTGAATTACTATTTAGCAGATTTGGAATTACGTAGGATCACATTAAGTATTTTATTCATTTTTTAATTTTCCTGAAAGAAACATCAACAAATTTACATCTTAAGTTAGCTGTTCGGCATACAAACTCATTGTATAGCATTTTATTTTAATTTTTGATAGCTAGAACTTAGGAACCATCGATTTTGTAAAAGTTCTTTAGCTGTAGAATTTATATTGAAGAAAAAACTTAACTTTGGATAAATTCAAATTAAAACAGTATCTGATATTAGATGGGGTCTAGAAATTACATCATGCCACTCCTATCCTGATAGAAAATTTCATTCTAAAGCATTTTTAGAAAGCTTTTGGGGGAGAATATCTGCCCAAACAACTTGTGCTAGAATTTGTAAGTTTGTCCTTTTTATTATTATGCTTTCTTATTTTTATTTTTAATAGCTTATTTTTCTCCTTAAGAAGTATAATGTATATTTGCTAAATGATCATTTGTGAGCAAAAATTCCTCATTATCAGATGGGATAAGTTGGAGAGGTGTAGCATACCAGACAGACATTTATTTGTTTATAGGTGTGTTTCAGGCTACTGACTAAGAAGTGGAATAAACAAGCAGGCTGTCTGTTTAATTAATCTACTTGATTTTTTTTTTTTTTTTTTTACCACGTTGGCAAAGTCAGCTAGATATTAGAATAGAATGTCTTTCAGAAACAATATATACTAAAATATTTTTTTCTTTGTCATTTTAAACTAGAATAGTGGCTCTCAAGCAAGAAGGCATATCGCCTCTGACTGTGGAGCTCTTTAAAACTGCCTGGATCTTACTGGCCAGATTCTGAGTCTCAGGGAGAGCCTGAACGTCTATGTTTTCAAACGTCTTACAGAGATTTTGATGAGCACCCCAGTTGAAAACCACTGTTAGGTGCCGTCAAGTTGATTCCGACTCATAGCAACCCCATATGACAGAGTAGAACTGTCCCACTGGGTTTTCTTGACTGTAATTTTTATGGACGTAGATTGCCAGATCTTTCTCCGGAAGAGCTGCAGGGTGGGTTCAAACTGCCAAACTTTTGATTAGCAGCTGAGCGCTTAACCGTTTACACTATCAGGACTCCTTTATTTTATACTAAAGAACGTTTATAGTCTTTACTACGCTTTATCATACAATCCTTTAGGGACTCAATATTGAATTCTTGACCCTTGGGAATTACTAGTCATATTTTTGTATAGTCAGAGATAACTACAAATTCTAGGTTTAATTCTAGCCCATTAATGGGAAATATTGAATATATATTTTAGGGTATATTGAGAAACAAAGGTAAATTATTTAAATTTTTATACTTTTAATGCCTCTTCTGTTTATATGTCTTCTCAGCACAATAAAACAAGAGAAAAAAAATTATTTATAGAAAATGACACCTTTATATATCCATTCTGCCTAGATGTCTTGCTAGTTCATTTCTTAGTTTCCCTGCCTTCCTGTGGACATCTCTTTGAGGAAAATTCAGATTCTAAGAAGATGTTAACTCCTAGTTTAAATTGGTAGCCGATAGATTTGCTTGATATGACTCCTGACAGCTTAACCATTTAAATTCCAGTGATGATACAAGAAAAACAAATAAACGAACCTGTTGCTGTCGAGTCAATTCTGACTCATAGCAACTGTATAGGACAGAGTAGAACTACCCCATAGGGTTTCCAAGGAGCAGCTGATGGATTCAGACTGCTGACTTTTTTGGTTAGCAGCTGACCTCTCATCCACTGTGCCACCAGGACTCCAATGATTATATAAAGATAAACACTAAAGACAGCACAATAACAGTGATAAAGGTAGCCATGTATGTCAAAGGGCACATCACCAATGGGACTGGACTGAGAAACATATTTTTGCCTTGCAAACTTTGTGTTCTACCATCTAAATGATACAGATGGCCACAGAGAGAGAAGGTGGGGGTGGGGGAACTGGCTTGGATTCCTTCCGCTGTCTACTGCACTGACCAGAAAAGCAAGTAGCAGTAGCCTTCCCCCAGACGAGCAGAAACTTATTATCTGAGACATCCAGAGCTGAGTTTTGTTTTTTGCACCTCTCTTCTCCTGTAAGCTTTTTTTCTATATCCATTCAACAACTAGAATGTTCAGTATACAAAACAATGGAGAGGAGAGAGGATCCCCCTGGGATGCTCAGTCACCTAACACAAAGCATTTGAGAAGGGGATAAAGGCAGTAAGATTATTGGATTTAATGCTCTCAAGTATACATTGCACAAAGACAAACTGCAATTTTTTTTTTCTGATTCTACAACTTAGTCATAAAATTGGACCAAACCACCTAAGTAGGCATTATAGAGTGTTCAGTGGAGGGTGGGGGGATCATCTACTAAGGTCAGTCTCCTCACCCAGGTTGTTGGTAATGAGTCTGTCTAGATTAATTGTTCGCCCTTATGAATCATCATGGAGCAGTTCTACTCTGCACACATGGGGTCGCCATGAGTCAGAATTGACTCAACAGCAACTAACAACAAGAACCACTAAACAGAAATAAACTATTTGGGACTTATTAGGAGAAATTACAACCTAAGAGAAAAATGATTTGCCCTGAGAACTCAGAATAAAAACAGTTTTCAGAGATTATTTTTTATATGATTTAAAGGAAAACTTGGAAGTAATATTGTTGGTCTTCTCGAAAGATGCTAAAGGTCATGACTGACCTCTTTGAAACATTAGTAGGAAGCTGTAAGGGTAGATTAAATTTAGAATTAAAAGACTAGAGACAAGGAGGGAAATAGGAACATAGAAATGTATTAACAGAAATGAAACAAACTGTGTGGGAAGCAGTATAGAGCAGAGATCATTAAAAATAAATGAATTACATGATGAGAGAGAAACTTAAGAAGCCCTCTCAGAGTCAAGAGGAAAAGGATAAAGATAAAAACTATGAGAGAGAGAATGTTAGACATGAAGGTCAGAGGTTGGATTCCCAACCTAAAAATTATAATTGATTCTAAGGAAGAAACCATACTAATAGAAGTAGAAATCAAAGCTAATTGAGAGATGAATGTATGCCAAGCTAATTGAGGATGAATAAAAATATTTTGTAATCAAAAAGTAGAGACTTGTTTATAAGCATTGGCGGAGGAAAAAGAAAGTGAATTTCTTGTCTTACATGGAAGGTAGGGGAGAAGGAGCAGGAGTAAAAAATTACTTAAAAAATTTTTTTTAATAATTTGGGATGAATGGGTATAAGAGGCAATTGCTACTAGAATTGTACATAGGATCCCTATATTCTAAATCCTCTAAGAAGATAAGAGCAAAGACAGAAATCAGAGGAAAAGGAAGCTCTAAAGAAATTATAATGCAACAACACAAAATTAGAACAAATATGTCAGCCTGGTAGAGGGACAGCAGAAAAGAGGAAGAGCGTCAATAAGATGGATTGACCCAGTGGCTACAACAATGGGCTCAAACACAGCAATGATTGTGAGGATGGTGCAGGACCAGGCAGTGTTTCATTTGATTGTATATAGGGTCTGTATGAGTCCGAACTGACTTGATGGCACCTAACAACAACATTAGCATGACAGTAAATGTAAATGGATTAAATTACCTAATAAAAGCTAAGGATACTCAAAAATTGTCTTTTGAACTAAACTGTGCTCAAAAGGGACATACCTAAAACAAAATGGCACAGAAAGGTTAATAATAAAAAGATAGACATATGTATATCTGATAAATGTGAGCAAAAAGAAAGCAGAGATGACAATATCAATACTAGAACAACTAAAATCAAGGCCAAATTTATAAGGCGATACAAACCTAGATTTATTTTACCAAATATAATGTATATTGAACATATAAAAACTACAAATAAATATATGTCAAATAACATAGCATCAAATTATATAAATTTAAACTCTTAAATTAGCAAGGATACATAGACAAGCACATTTGAAGTATAGGACTTATACATAAAACTTTATATCTGTAACAAACAAAATTTACAAAATAACATTGAGAATTTGATATCATTAGTAAGATTTAAATAAATGAGCATATATTTATACACATATTGAACTTTGCACCCTACAAATAGGACTCAAGCACTCATGCCACTTTATAAAAATTATTCAGCTATCTCTAAAAGTGTAAAACTGTTAGAGACCACTCTATGCAATTTTATACTAACAAACATAAAAATCTAGATGAAATAATTTTCTGGAATATGTAAATTATGAGAAGAAAATTCCATTTGAATCTGTAATATCACTCTTAGTAATATATTCTAATTCTAATGAAATAACTAGTAGTATAGTCACAGATTTATATAAATAACATTATTTGAGAATAAGAATTGTGTTCTTATCAAGAATACACTCTGAAACTAGACTACATGACATAGAATCAGAGCAGTGTAAACTTGGGTGAGATCTGAAACTTCTCTGAGTCTCAATTTCTTCATCTGTAAAATGGTACAGTTTATACCGTGAACTATCTTTATTTCATAATTCTGCTTAAGAAAGACCTTGGTCCTCTTCTGAATCTGGCTTGAATTTCTGGCAGTTCCCTGTTAATGTACTGCTGCAACTGCTTTTGAATTATCTTCAGCAAAATTTTCTTGTATGTGATATTAATGATATCGTTCAATAATTTCCACATTCTGTTGGATCACCTTTCTTTGGCACAAATATGGATCTCTTCAAGTCAGGTGGCTAGGTAGCTGTCTTCCAAATTTCTTGGCATAGACGACTGAGTGCTTCCAGCATTGCATCCATTTGTTGAAACCTCATCAATTCCTGCAGACTGGTTTTTCACTAACTCCTTCAGTGCAGTGCAGCTTGAACTTCTTCCTTCAGTACCATCGGTTCATGATCATATGCTCCCTCCTGAAATGGTTGAATGTTGGCCAATTCTTTTTGGTACAATAACTCTGTATTCCTTCCATCTTCTTTGAATACTTCCTGCGTTGTTCAACATTTTGCCCATAGAATCCTTCAGTATAACAACTTGAGGCTTGAATTTTTTCTTCAGTTCTTTCAGCTTGAGAAATGCTGAGTGTGTTCCTCCCTTTTGGTTTTCTAAGTTCAGGTCTTTGCACATTTCATTATAATACTTTGTCTTCTCGAACTGCCCTTTGAAATCTTCTGTTCAGCTCTTTTACTTCGTCATTTCTTCTATGTGCTTTAGCTACTCTACATTCAAGAGCAAGTTTTAGAGTTTCTTCTGACATCCATTTTGGTCTTTTCTTTCTTTCCTGTCTTTTTAATGACCTTTTTCTTTCTTCATGTATGATGTTCTTGATGTCATCCCACAACTCGTCTGGTCTTCAGTCATTAGTGTTCAATGTGTCAAATCTATTCTTGAGATGGTGGACTAATTGGCTAACTATACTTCTGTGTTTGGAATATTTTCTAGCATCTGGCAGATCTACATCCTTTTGACTCTTCCAGGTTTTCCCTGAGTCATTGTTCACAGTGGTCCCTGCTCCCAAAGCCAAAGTTTTGTAACTGCATTGAGAAGTGGGGTACGGGAGTTAATTATACAGTGCTGAATTTACAGAGAGTGAGCCACAAAGCATCAAAAGCAGGGACTGCCTGTTCCAGTTAAGGGTAAACAGAGCAGCAAAGGATTTATTGTTGGTTATGTAACTTGGGAACCACTATGAATAACAAGCATTGTGAGGCAAAAGAGAAATGGTTGTAATTAAAAACGAAGTAAAATACCTAAACCTAGGCCTCCATATACAAAGATGACTCTAGTGAGTTTCTCTTCTAGTAAGTGATGGATTAAAAGATGGTCTAGTGTAGTGATTAAGAGCTTAAACTCTAGACTAAAACTTTCTTGGTTCAAATCCCAGCTCAACCACTTTTCGCTCCATGACTGTGGGCAAGTTATTCACCTTGTCTAATCTTTTCATCTGAAAATACAGAAAACAATAGTAGCTACCTCATAGGTTATTGTAATAGTAAATGAGAGGATCTATGGGTGGTGCAAGCAGTTTGTGGTGGGTCGCTAACCAAAAGGTTAGCAGTTTGAACCCACTCAGCAGCTCTGTGGAAGAAAAGGCCTGGCAATCTGCTTTCCATAAAGATTACAGCCAAAAAAAACTCTGTGGAGCAGTTCTACTCTGTAACAAATGGGGTTGCCATGAGCTGAAGGCCGACTTAATGGTAACTAACAATAAACAATAACAACATGTTCCATAGTGTCTGGAACACTGTAAGTATTCAGTAAATGTTAGGGTTTTTAAAAATTATTTTCATATGATTCTTTTCATCAATTTCCCTTGTGCACAATAGCATGATTTTACGTTTTTTCCTGGGCTGTAGCTGTGATCTATGGCCGTGACAACGAGCTGCAACTTTAAATAAAGGTACTTATCTGAAGCTAAAGACTGTTCGTTGATCATCTCTGGGATATTGAGTATTATGCTGGGTATGATGGTGGCAGTTGTGAGTAGTGTAATAACAGAAAGTGAAGAAATATCATACAATCCCTTGAGGCACTTAATTTCTGAAATGAAAGAGATAAGATATACTCTTACCTGGAAGAAAAAACCAGCAGATGATTCCAAATCAACCTATTCATATGCTGAAAATTATATAATATAACTTAGGATATTTGGAATAATTGGAATGTAGCCATCAGTATCAGTCATTAACAGATTTTATTTTCTTTAAGTGTCTTGTACAAAGAAGGAAGAAAAATAGAGAAGCTTTAGAACTATTGGGCAAAACTATAGTTTGATTTGAGCTAAAGGTTTTTTAAAATCTGCTCAATATTTTACCTTTTTTATAAGTATAGCAGTCTTGGCTCTTGATTTAGAAGCCAACTAAGCACTAGAGGGCAGAATGTGCAAAAGTAACCCTATCAATACAGTTAAAATAGCTACCAACCTCAACCCTCATTCATGGTTATATGCACATAGAGCATAGGCAAGAGAGGAATTTCTGAAAGGTGTAATCAGATAATGTTTTATAATTTCATCATTCAAATTGATATTGACAGATTTTTTAATGCATTTGTAGATAATTTGGGCTTTAGAGAAAATAGGAAACTAGCAAGTTCATAAATGCTCAACAAAAAGGGCTGCAAATTAGATGTTAATACAAAACATAGAGCTTGAGATGTTTTCCATCTTGAGGAATTTAGGATGAAAGGGTGGCTTAGAAATGATGGTTTAGAAATAGTTATGTGGAAAACAATATTAGTTCCTAGTTCTCTCTCCTGTATGATCCCTGCCCCCTGCCTGTTCAGAGATGAGTTTCAGAAAGGTGCTTCCATCTGCAGGCCTGGAGGTTGGAGTCATGTGGGGGAGATATGGGGATAGGGAGAGTTGGTGGCAGGAAGGCAATCAGCAGCTATTACATTAACCTTTTGGAAAATGAAAAGATCCTGAACTAGGGCTGTGGCAGTGACTGAGAGGAAGAGACAGTTTTCTGAGGTCAGTTGTGGAATGTCACAGACATCTTTAAAAAGAGCCTGGTGGCACAAGCAGTTTGCAATCAGCTGCTAACTGAAAGATTGGCAGTTCAAACCCACCCAGGAGCTCCATGGAAGAAGAGGCCTAATGATCAGCTTCTATAAAGATTATAGCCAAGAAAATCCTATAGGGTAGTTCTACTCTGTAACACATGGAGTTGCCTTAAGTCAGGGGCCAACTGTATGGCAGCTAACAACAACAGGCACCTTTAAAAATGAGAAAAAAACACTGTTCAGGAATAAGCAACCAGGGCCATCTCTATTGCTAGAAATAAGTGATAATCAGCATCCATCAGTGGATGATTAAACATCGAGTGAGGGTCATGTGAAGCCTTGCTAATTCCTTCAGCCCATGATTCCTTCTAGATGCTTGGTTCATGGTCTCTGACCTCCTGTGTAATGTGAATTTCCATTTCTTTGCTTCTTTTTCACAGTGCTCATGTGTCACAAGTCAGCAGTGTTTCGACAACTGGAGAGTAAGTTATTTGGACTTCTTTTTTGCCCTTTCCTGTTTATTAAAGCAGAGAAAAGTAATTCTAATGGCATAGAATAGTGGAAGCAATCAGTGATCACTTTTAAAATAACTCTACACAGAGGAGAGGATTAAATAAGAAGCTCCTATTTGAGCTTTTGTATGGTTATATGACTAGAGACACTTCTACCATTTGAGAATATGAGCTTTTTGTTTGCTTCATTTTAAATAATGTCAGGGTCAATTAGTGTTTGTCATGCAGTCTATGTACTTTGGGAGGTATCTTGCAATGGAGGATACCATTGAAGGCTGAAGCATTAACTGTGTCCTTGCTTCCTATGTCATTAATTTTGTTTAGCCTACATTTATTGAGTGCCTGCAGTGTACCAAGCATAGCGTTAGGTGTGTAATGTCAAATAAGTCTTGGGCTCTGCCTTCAGGGACTTTACAGTCTAGTAGAGACCCAAAAAGGAAAATAAGTGATGGAGCAAATCCTTTCTCCACAGGGCAGAGGCAGTGCCCTATTAATTGTATCAGTCACATGTCTTTTTCCTCCAAAGGCTATCAGTTGCACTTGGAGTAAAATCTAAACTCCAGTTATCTGTACCTGCTACATCTCTGAACACTTGCTCATTATACTTCAGTCAATGACTTTTCTGTTCCTGGAATAGGCCAAATTTTACTTCTGCCTCAAGGTCCGTAGGTGATGCAAATGGTTTACACTCATCTACTAACCTGAAGGTTGGAGGTCCAAACCCATCCAGCAGCACTGCAGGAGAAGGGCCTGGCGATCTGCTTCTGTAAAGATTACAGCCAAGAAAACCCTATGGAGCACAGTTCTACTCTGTAACACATGGGGTCACCATGAGTCACAATTGACTCGACAGCAATGGGTTTATTCCTGCCTCAGAACCTTTGTGCTGGCTGTTCCTTAGCATGGCTAGCACTTTCTTATCACTCACCTCTTTGTTCAAATGTCATCTCATCTGAGAAGCCATCCCTGACTATCCATAGTCACTATCCATCCCATTATTCTATTTTGTAGAGAATATGTCACTATCTGAAATTACATTGCTTATTGTCTGTCTTGTCCCACAAGAATATAAGCTCCAAAAAACAGATACCTTGTCTATCGTGGTCATTGTTGTGTCCCTAGCACCTAGATAAAGTGTCTGGCTTGTATTGGGCTTTAAATACGTATTTGTTGAATGACTTTAATGAGTAGTTCCTTGTCCGAAGACTTTTCCATCACACCTACTTCTCTTCCTTTCTTGCTGGGACATGTGTGGGCCTTTCTGGAGCATCTCCATCAGCAGGGATCAGCTGTAGAAGGAAGGGAGGATGTGATGTGATAGGGAGGAAGAGAGAAGAATTAGAACAAGCACTAACTGGAATGAATTTGTATCTAACAAGATGAATTTGCTTCTTCTTTTTTTTTTTTTCTGTCATCTGAGGAAGCAATTAGAGGGCAGGATTGACCTCACCTAGCTTTGTGAATTTTAAAGAGATCCCAGACTATGCCCAGATGGAAAGTTATTACTTTTTTGTTGCTTGACAGTCTTTCCTTTTTATATGTCCTGTGTAGTTTGCAAAAGTCATGGAATTGGTCTGTGTGTATATATATATATATATATATATATATATTAATTTACTCACATTCGTCCATATCACTGTTATGTAATCTTGAATCATATGGGACATGGAGTCCTAAATATAAAACTTCTAATGGTCAAATTATTAGACTATACTTGCTCATTGTCTTAGATATTTTTATAAATTTTGAATAAAATTACTATGAGTCTATTATAAAAATGCATTTGGAAAATCTAAAGTTCTTTGATTTTTTGGAAACATTTAAGTCAATGCTACTTTTCAATCTTAAACAAGTATATATATGTGTGTGTGTACATATGTATGTATTTATATCTTTTTCAAATGAAGAAAAACCTATTCTGAGGAGCATAAGTTTAGAATTTTGCTTGCCAGATTATTCAGAATTTAATAGTGTGGTGATAAAAGAAGGTTTAAACACACTGAAGGATTATGCAGCTTTAAAAATGATACCATTGATACCTCATCACGCACTCTTTTCAGCCCTTTGTGCTTACCTATTTTCCTCGCGTTGAACAAAGTAAATCTGTCCTTACAACTTCGATAATCTATTTTGGGGTGTTTGTATGAATATAGTTTCAATTATATACATCACAACTTAATAGAACAGAGTTTAGGAAAGATTATGCCAGGCTATTATGAGTAGTAATTGTTTCAGTGAGGTTTTTTTCTTTCTTTATAATAGCATTATTCCCTATATAATTTTATCTTAAAGGGAGTCTAAATCGATAATGGGCATCATAAAATTATTTTTGCCAGTTTGCTTTGTAAATCATACTGTCTTCCTCTGCGGAGCTAGTTTGAAATTTGGAGGAAATTCGTCTTTTTTAAGAATAAGGTCTTTATTCTATGAGGGAAAAAAAAAACAAAAACCTTTCCTCATTCTGCCTTGTATTGCATGAATGCCTCTATAATTGTTGCTGTACTTGTCATGAGCATTTCAGTAATCCTGGACTCAGGAAGATGAGAAGCACAGTTATCAGCTTGGAGGAATTTGTTTAGTTTAGTTTTGTTTTTAGCACATGATACAAATATTTTGGAGATTAATGCTTTGTATATTGTCTTTGCTCAACAAGATGTAGTAGATCTTCCATTGGTTCCAGTAAAGATATTTTCAAAATTATGAGCACATACTTTTAAAGGCAATCATTGATAAACTTGATTGCTTGATGAACTCTGGTTTTTTTGTTTTTTGTTTTTGCCAGACTCTTAGAAAGAACCATCCGGTCAGCTGTAGAACAGCATCTTTTTGATGTTAATAGCTCAGGAGGTCAAAGTTCAGAGGACTCAGAATCTGGAACATCATCAACATCTTCCACGGCATCTACCAGACAGCGACGACGCCAGCCCAAGGAACAGGATGAAATTCGAAGAGCCAAAGACATGTGAGTTGGCTTTAGTACTTTTTCTTACTTGAGTTTTCCCTTTGTCTTTTTTTTAAATAGATACCTAAATTAGTCAACATGTTGTAATCACACCTCCTAGCCCTCTCCCACTTCAGTATTTAGGCTAAAACTAAAAGTTTTTGTTTTGACCATTCTAAGCTTAGTTAACATTTGGGAATTCACAGGTGATTGAATAATTATTTCAGTTTCTTCTATATGTTTGGGATGATGTAGAAAGCTGCCTCTGATTTAATAAATCTCATATCTTATTCAGAGGGGTCCTGAACCATGGGGCAAGAAGCTACCATGTGCCTATCCGGGAACAAAGTTGATTTTTTTACGTTAGTCAACATTCGGTTGATCAGCTTATGAACCAGCATATTTCCCTGGTATATTGACCTGATTAGGTACTAGATTATCAGTGTAATACTCTGACTCTTGGCTATATTTTATAATAAGAAAGGTTGAACTTTAATCAAAAGAAGAAATGCTTAAGTTCTTTACTATTTTAAAGACTAAGAATTCCCACAGCATAAACTTCAAGCATAGGGAGCTTTATTCTTCATTAAAGGATTTGATGAAATACAGATAAGCAGTTATCACTCATATTATTTAATAATCATGATTTAAATTATCAAGGAAAATAATTATATATAATGGACTGTAGTTATATGGTATTTTTCTGAAAGGTTCCAAGTTTATTTTTAACTACTGTAGCATTTAGTCTCCATAAAGTTATTGTTTTGACCTCTTTATTAAATGTCAAAGACTAAACCAGACCATAGCCCCACTCATTCTTTTTCACCTGGACTCTTAATCTACATAAAAATCTTTTTGAAAAAAAAAAGGAAACTTTTTTTGCTTAAAGAAAGATACAAAAAAATAAATAATACAAATAAATTCCATGCTGCACATCATTTAGATGTTTAAGGGCTATATTAACAAATGTAATTATAGAAATAAAACAGTATCAGTGATATAGGCAACTCAACTGACTGTTCAAGTAGCATATGCAGTAGTTTTTTAAAAACTTTGTCTTGAAGCTGGTAGCTAGGAGGAGGAGTTGCAATATTCCATTTAGAAAATGGAAAAATTGTAATAGAGGAGATATTTACATTTAAAATTAGCTACTGACTGAGCTGTAAAGTTTTTAGAGAGCATAATTAGTTTTTTTACTGCCTATACTTTATTATACAGCAAGTACAAATTATTCAAGTAACACAGTTCTTATCCTCTGCCTCATTTTTTGCCAAATAGTATGTGGTAACATTTTACATTTTTAAAATATCCTTTGTGTGTCATGACATCCTGTTTTCCACATACTTTGGCCAGATGGACAGCAAGTAGAGGTTGGAAATGGTAGTTATCATGATAGAGAGAACAGAGGTTGATGTGTGGTGGCGATGCTGGGTTTTAGGGGCGGGCAACGGAAGAGGGTGGCGGGGGAGGGGACCTCAAAAACGGATAAAGACTAAACAGGGCAGAGAAATAAACATAGAATAACCTCTCCTAAAGAATTTAAATATAATTTAAAGGTTTTCCCAATCCAGGGATGTTACTAATATAAAATATCTTGATTATGTTTCTTTACTGGCAACATCAGGGGAACAAAAGAGATGGAGAATGGTGGAGACTAATCATCTAAAGACTGACCGTGGAACTCTAGCCTTTTCCTCACTAGGTCGGCTGCTTTATAACACACTCATTCTGGTCAAATGCACAGCTGTGCATGAAGTGAGGGCATCTCGGGGGTATAAACAATACATAGTTGAGGTAACTACAAATAGTCTTGCCTTACTCTTGGCCCTTGATATGTGATCTAAGCATTTAGAAGTCTCATATGTTCTTTGTTTGTATCATTCCACTATTCATGAGTTCCTCCTCATACCCTGATACACTGGGTCACTATCTTGTTTTGATAGTCCCCCTTCTTTAACTCCTAGCTCATAGTGAGCTGATTTTCTGATCTCTAGGTCTTTAGAAGGGCAAGTTCCTTGCCTCTCAGAGCCCCAGATCCACTATTTTGCCTGATTCAATTTTGACCGTAGGTCAGTTATCTTTTCTTCCAACCCGTTCTCTCCCTGCCTTAATTCAGGGTGCTCTCATCCTTTTACTCATCTTTCTGGATCCAAGACCCTTATTCCAATCTTGTTTCTTTCTAGATCTATTCTTTTCCTTCTGCTCACTTCCTTGCTTTTAATACTTTTCTAGCAGGCTGATTATTCCAGTGTTCCCACTTTGGTCTCAGATCCCTCTCTTAACCCCTCCCTTTCAATGACTTCAAAAGCCCCCATGAATGTCCTCTTCAGTATGTCCTGAGGAGATTATCATAGATTGTAAGAAGACTGAGAATCATTATTATAGCCTATAGTAGATATTTATGTTTTTCTTCATATATGCTTGTGGTGTCATGAAATACTTCATATGGCCCTTCTAGCCATTATCTATGTGACTCACACACAGTGATTGAGTGGGACAATCCAAATAAGGTATATGGAACCTGTGATGATTGGGGTTATGTGTCAACTTGACTAGGCCATGATTCCCGGTATTGTGTGGTTGTCTTCCATTTTATGTGTTGTGGATCCTGACCTCTACATGTTGATAAGGCCGGATTGGTTTTATGGTATTATGGTGTGTATTGGGTAGAAGCCTTGCTAAAGAGCATGACTCAAGTCCCACCCTTACTCAAGTTAGACCCTTCCCTGGGTTGTGGCCTGCATCTAAGATACGTATGTGTGTCCTGGTGGGACTCTCTCTTTCTAAATCTGGATCCCATGTCAGATTCCTGATTAGTTGACCTCTGGTTCTTGGGACTTGAGTCAGAGGACTGCTGTCTGACCTGCCAATTCTGGGATTCACCAGCCTCTGTCATCTGACCTGATTTGCCAGCTTCCTAAGCCTTGTGAGCCAGCAGCCTGTGGTCTGAACTGCCAGTTTGGGTTTGTCAGCCCCTGCAGCCACATAGGTCAGGAGACGCCTACGCCTGACCCAAGGATTTGGGACTTGCCAGCCTTCACAACCACATGAGCCATTTCCTTTATATGGTTCAGGAGTTCTGTGAGATGTTGCAGCGCATTATGAAACCCAAAGATGGGAGGGAGAGTGCTGAGGGGAGAGGGAGTAATTGTTGGAGATGATGGAGTGGTACAGCAGTTTGGAAAAGTTGGACATTTGGGACATCTTTAGCCTCCACCTCATAGGAACCAGCTTTGTGCTGATCTTTATAAAAGAAATTATTCGTTTAATGCTTATACATAATTGATTCAGTTATCTAAGATTTTAGTCAGGCCTTGCTTAAAAAAAAAAAAGGAAAGGTTAAGCTAGAGTATGTTATAGTCTACTCAAAATTATTAGCTCTACAGAATGGTTGAAAAGTTTTTTGAAAATAGAAATCCATTTGTATTATCTAAAATTTTGCCTCTAACAACTTAGAAATGCAACCAACTAAAAAATATCTTTGAAGTCAATGATGATTTTATTTCAAGGAGAGGTTGAAGAGTCAGTAAAGTCTCTACTAAAGTCATCATGGTAATACAGAGCCTAATTTAAGGCTATAAATATTTTGGTGCAAATAGTTTGTTATTTGTCTAAACAATCCTATGATTTTAGATATTCAAATTGAGGCACAGAGACATTAAATTTTCTGAAGTCATTTAGCTACTTAGCTGGATTCAAACTCAAGCAATCTGATTGCAGAGCCAGGTCTCCTAACCACTAACAGACCCTGCACTCAAAGAACCAAGTCAAGTTGTAGTAGGAGAAACAGACCAATGAACATTACTTAGAAGTACAGCAGTCCCCACTAGCAGGGCAATGTGAAACCATAAAAATGATGGTGCAAGCCAAAACCATGTAGAGTGGTCTTAATCAGTAGGAAAAGTTACAATTGTTCCACAGCCCTTAAAAATTTTTGTGTAAAAATTCTTGCTGTCATTTACAAATACATAGGAAAATGAAAAAAAGTAAAATTATTTATTTCATATACTATAATTTAAAACATTGGAAACATTGAGAATTAAAGTGTTTTATTTCTTTGTAAAAAACATAATAGTTTGAGCAGTGTTTTCCTTCATTTCATTCTTTAACTTATGATATGGAATGAGCATCTTTTCTGTGACTTGGCAAACTGTCATACTCCTTTCTAAGTATGGATCAGCTACCAACCTTGTATCTTTTGTACTTTCAACGTTGTGAAATATCTCTGAGAGTTTTTTTAATGTGACCTTTTTTTGCCAGGATACTTCCTCTGGGACCTCTTAATCCATTTCACCACAATCGCTTTCCTCACTTAGGTCAGTAAGTTCACCTTCACTGAGTTCCTCTGACTGTATCTAGAGTCACTTGAATAGTAGCTGTGTCAACATTCCCACAGTCAGCTTTTTCTTCCGTATCTCCATTTACATTAAATTTGAATTTCACTTCCAGAATTACAGCTTTTTGCTTCTTTGCTGCACTTTCATGTTTGTTGACTAATTCCTTCTTCTGATTATTCATTTTTGAAAAATACCATGTGACTTTATCACTGGAAGACAAAGAGGTAAGACAAGTACACACTTTGCTGTCTATGCATATACAGAATAGCAGAGGGGCAGTAACCAATCACTGACAGACTTGAAAGGAGTGACATGATTGGTCACTGATCATGATGCACATCTTTTATTCATGTACTGATTTGTGTACTGAAGAGCTAACAGTAAAGCCTGTTCTTTATGCAGTTACTCACAGTTAACATAGAGTGATGGTTGCAATTCGAACCATGGTGTTGGGGGATTGGTGTTATTTTAGTAACCCATGGTAACTGAAATCCCCGCGTATCAGAACTGTGCAAAGCAAGCACTGCCTCTATATGCAAGATAAAAGGTAGCATAGAGGAAGGAGTGTTTAACACCCAGGGGAGGGAGGCACTATCAAGGGTTCTTTGAGGAATCGATGTCTAAGATGGGTTTCAAATAATGAAATAGTATTTTACCAAGCAGAGAGATAAGGAGGATTGTTGCAGGTAGAGAGGCTAGTATATACAAACCCATGGCCGTTGAGTTGATTCCAACTCATAGCAACCCTATAGGACAGGGCAGAACTGCCACTTAGGGTTTCCAAGGAGCGGCTGGTGTATTTAAACTGCCGACCTTTTGGTTAGCAGCCGGCCAAGCTCTTA